>CAMTDV010000009.1:86375765-87805765 GCA_947069175.1 Scalesia atractyloides
ATCGTCCATCATAAGCCGTCCCACCTTGATTTTATGACCCAAGAATTCAACCTCTTCTTGAGCAAACGAGCATTTCTCCAGCTTAACATGCAGCTCGTTCTCACGTAGTACCTGAAAAACTTGCCGCAAATGGCCCACATGTTCCTTTAATGTGCGGCTATAGACGACTATATCGTCTAAGTATACCACCACGAACTTATCAAGGAAGGGGTGGAAGAGTTTGTTCATGAGAGTACAAAATGTTGCTGGCGCGTTAGTAAGACCGAAAGGCATCACCAGGAATTCGTACAAGCCATACCTTGTGATGCATGTAGTTTTTGCCTCGTCCCCTTCGGCAATCCTTACTTGATAGTAGCCCGAACGCAAATCCAACTTTGAAAAGTACCTAGCATTGCCAAGTTGATCAAACAAATCAGCAATAAGAGGAATTGAGTACTTATTCTTTACCGTGATTTTGTTAAGTGCCGGTAATCGATACACATTCGCAGGGACCCGTCTTTCTTTTTCTGGATAGTACCGGTGCACCGTATGGGGCCTTTGAGGGGCGAATATAGCCAGCATCCAACAACTCCTTAAGTTGTTTGCATAACTCTTCCAGTTCCGGTGGTGGCATGCGTTACGGGGCCTTTGCTGGTGGTTTAGAACCTGGTTCCAGCTCAATCTCGTGATCAACCTCTCTCCGTGGTGGGAGTTTCTTGGGTAACCCGGCTGGCATCACATCATTGAATTCTTCTAGCACCTTCTTGATCTCCATTGGTACATCTCCCTTAGGCTTTTCCTCGTCAATCTTTGCTACTGCCAAGTAGCACAGTTCCTTCTTGTTGTATCCTTTCTTGAATTGTATGGCTGAAAGGGTCCTTGATCCGTTTTTCGACCCGCGCTCCGTGCGCACCATACAAGTCTTCCCCTCGTCCAGGATACATACTGAGTTAACAAACGGCATAGGGAAAGCCGTACCTTATCGAAGAATTCCATGCCAAACACGACCTTGAAATCGTCCATCTCTACGACGGAGAAGTTGATAAGTCCGACCCATTCACCAATACAAACCTGAACATCCTTGGCCTCCCCGTGAATTGGTTTGGCACTAGTATTGACGGTTTTCATGGTTCTCGTTCCTTTAGCAAACTTTACACCAAGTCGCCTTGCTTCCTCAATGGACATGAAATTATGAGAAGCTCCCGTGTCAACAAGGGCCCGAACTTGGTTACCCGAAATGTTAGCTTGGACAAATTGCAGGCCTTTGTTAGGTGACGGACGTGTTTCGAACATGGCCTTGATTGCGGTTAGTATTTGCATCGATCCCATGCAAACATCTTCTTCCTCTTGACAACCTTCGGCTTGAGCAATCATGGCATGTAAGCTGGCTCTTTTGGGGCAATCTCGAGCAAAATGTGATCCGTCACATATGAAGCATTTATTATCTGGGCTTCTTATCCCGGGCCTTCCATTGTGGTGGAGACTTTCGTGTATTACTTTACTTTAGTTTGGGCTGATTTTTCTCCCCCACATTTCTCGTGGCCACTCTTGCGGTTTTTGCCCCTCGATTCCCTTCGACTATAGTCGGTTAAGCTCTCGGCTATAGCTATTACCGAAGAGAGATCTTGGACACCGCGTCTCTCTAATTCAGTTTTGGCCCAAGTTTGTAAGCCATCGAGAAAGTAGAAGAGAGAGTCTTTATCAGACATATCCGGAATCTCAAGGACAAGTGTAGTAAATTCTTTAATATAGTCCTTGATAGTGCCGGTTTGTTTTAACTTTCGCAACCTCTTCTTAGCTTCATTTTCTGCATTTTCCGGATGGAATTGCTTCTTGATTTCTCCAATGAAATCAGTCCAAGTGTTAAGGATACACGTACCTTTTTCAATCTCCGCATGTTTACGTCGCCACCACAGGCCGCGGTTTCTTTCAAGTACAAGGAGACCGTCTTGATCTTTGTAGCATCGTCCACCACGTTTACACCTTCGAAGTAGCGCTCCATCTCCCACAAGAAACCATCTGTCACACCCCGACCCGCAGCGGAATAAGAGTCGGGGCATAATTGGGTTATCACCAAAGCTCATGATATTTACTAATATGTTTCATATTTATTAAAGTCAAAATTACATTCACAATAATCCAAACATGTTCATACAAATACAAGGAAAAATAACCAACTAAACAATTCCAAGCTCTAAATCATTTTATTCTTCTAGACCAATCCTATGTGTTTCTTGCTGCAGCTGGTTCACCTGTATCATATGTAAAAATGGGGGTTTTTGGGTCAACATAAGTTGGCGAGTGAACCTTGTTAGATAAACATTTATTATTGATTTTCTTGTTATTTTATCAAGGAAAAATTTGCATAATCATAAGTGAGCAAATGTAAATAATTTAACAGTAGCAATAACAATCACAAACTATAACATACAATAACATATAATAACATACAATAACATACCAACATCATACAATAAATAACATGAATGAAACTGTGCGATCAAGGCTCAATCAAACGGAGCCGATCGTATTGCATGTACTGAAAATGATAAGTGTCTGTGCGATCAAGGCTCAATCAACGGAGCCATCGTATGTTGGCACGCCAGGTTCACGCTCATAATGTAATGGGGAACATGCTCAACGCTCATAATGTAATGGGGAGCGGCGGCCTATGAAATTGCATGTACTGAAATAAATAAATTGAATCTGAACAATAACCACACAACAGTTGAAACAAGCTGAATACACATTTGATCATGATATGATGCATGCACAATGATTCTACTGCGCATTTATCGAACAAAGAAACGACACAAAGAAGCGACTATAGGATCGAATTCACTTTCCATGGTGAATATAATAAATGGTAAGACACATGATACACCCCAAAAACGTGATTAAAACGGGGAATTTGTAAAGATTCACTCACATTGGGTGCGTTTGGTTGGAGATGATGAGATGCGCACGAGTTGGAAGATTTGAACAACGAGATTTAACTAACCTAAATAATAACGGAAAATATAGTAAATGAGTGGATTTTATTGATAATTTTAATTAGGATTTTTAGATATATTTTTGTGAGTTTAAGGCTATTTCCTATCTTTAAAAACATTATTTTTAAGTATTTTTAATTGATTTTTAAATTAAATTAAATAAATAAAAATATAAAAATATGTTGACTATTTGCGACCGTTGACCGTTTGACTTGTTGACCGTTTTATTGTGTAATTGTATGCGCCGGGTGAGGCTCGAACCCGAGACCTCCGTTCGCGTGCACGCAGCTCTACCAACTGAGCTACGTGTCTAACCTGAAATAATTCTGTTTTTAATTATACTTATATACTAACTCAGTTTAATCAAAATTCTTTTATTTTCAAAAACATTTTAAATCATCGAACCGGTGTCACCAACAGGTCTCGAACCCGGGACCTGTGCTTTATCGTTACACACAGTCCACCGCTGGACTGTGTGTCTAACTTGTTTAATATACAGATTTTTATTATACTTAACATCTAATTGCGAAAAGGATCCGGTTCATTTTAGAAAAAGAACATTTTAATTACGAGGCATACGTGTGTCAAGGATCGAACTCGCGGCGTGTGGTTTGTATGTGCACACAGTCCACCGCTGGATTGTGTGTCTAACCCGTTCATAATACCGATTTTAATTAATCTTATATTGTTATCACACTTCATCTTCTTCGCTGAATTTACAGTCAACTGTTTACTCATCTGTTTCTTGCTTTTAAACAATTATCATTCATTCATAAGACTAAAATGAAATGGCAGAGACGGTGTTGGAAGTAAACATACCGGAGGAATGATTTATCACAGAAATTCCGGCAAGGCGTCGGCTCTGTTTTATGAGTTTCCTCTGTTCGGGTCAATTACCAGTTTTGACTGATTAGATATGAAAGTGGGGTACTAAACAAGGATTAACAGAAGTTTTGAATGTTCATACCGATTCACCGCGTGAGATTGGAAATTCCAGAAGTTTTCCGGCGAGGGCTGAATATTCCGGCTCTGACGTCTGGGATTGATTCTGATTGTTGGTTTGAGGTTAGTAACAGTTTATCAACGGACTGAAACAGAATTAGTCGAAGTATTTACCGTATCAATGAAGGTCTCGGTTTTCCGGCGACTTGCAGAGATTTTCCGGCGAGTAAAATAAACTTTTCTGATGAACTGAATGTATGACGAAAGTGAAATGGCAGGTTTGTAGAATGTTTCTGAGTCGCGAGAGAGGTCTTTGGTTGAAGTAATTCAGATATTGAATATCTTCGGTTATAAAACCGATCATCATTAGAATTTAAGTTAATTCAAGTCTGAATTGATTAGAATCGTCGGTGCATCGGTTATAAACCAGAATCCGCGAATACTCAACCGTTTTGGGACGGTTGAAAGCCGATTACGGTTTCAGTTCGGCGCAACAGGTTGTTTCATGATTGTCTATAAGATTTATTTGTTTCCTAGAGTTGACAGAAAACAACAAGTGGCGGAGTGGTTATGCGTGTATGTGTTAAGTCGTTGGGCTTAAGCCCGGCTGACCCGGGTTCGAGTCCCGGCAGCCTCATTTTATTTTTAATTATTTTATTTTCATTTTTATCAATTATAACTTTTATAGTTTAGTTTGTTTATTAATTATGTATCATTAAAAATCAAAATAGGTATAAATACGCAACGAAACATTTATAACTTGATATTCAATTACAAACGGAGCGGGTTTGGAAAACCCGTTTTCGACAAATGTTACACCATCAACAACCTTCGCTTCCCGCTTGCCAATGAAGGGTGTTGCTTTTGGTACTTCGATCCTTGGTGTAAAGCTAACAACGCTTCCACCGGCTGTAACCATGGCTCTACCATACTCGTTTACTTTGGTCTCCAAGCCAAGAAGGCTACGATGCATATCCATGGATAAGTCATCCATGTCTTTACGGAGCTTGAAAACCGCCTTCTCTGTAGCCTCCTTGATGCTTTCATTTACTTTCAGCTGAAACTCAGCCTTAAACAACTCCATTGCAGTCTTCAAGTCGTCTCGAAGGTCACTGAAGCTTGTCTCCAACTCGTCCAAGCGTTGTAGTGCACCATCGACTTGAGCTCCGAGCCCAGTAATCGCAGTTTCCATTTCAGCTAACCGCTTCTCCAAGGTCTTGTTCTTTGATGCACCACGATGCTTCCTTCCACCTCGGGGTATCTCTTCCCGTATACGAGTCTCATCAACAGCAATGTTGATGCCTACTCCTTTGTTGCCCGAATCAGCCATTATCCCAGCGAATCGACGTGCTCTGATACCACTTGTCACGGAGTTAGTCCTTCAACCCACGTGCGGCTCTTAGTCACCGTGCTAAGATCAGCCTTGACACCAAACTTGCAACTCGATTCAAATGACTTGAACAAAGGAACAAAGAATGTGAACAAAGAGAACACTTGTATTGCTTTTGAGAACTCTTACAAAGGGAACTTTGATACAATGTTGGAAGGTGATCACCAAATGATCATGGATCACCTATTTATACTAGTTGCTAAGTATCTAGATTATTCCTAATCTAGAGATTTCTATGTATAAAAATATACAAAATATCTAAGATATTTATAAGGATTAGTCTAGATTAAGGAAAATATCCAAGATATATTCCTAGAAATCTCTAGTCCTTCATTATATTTTTAAGGCATGGATCCAGAATTTTCCAAGGCAAAAATCTGCCATAGAAGGACCTTGAAGCTGGTAGAACATTCCGGAATCCCGACATGTTGCGATCTGAATTTGGCGGGCTGTGACAATGGTCTATATATTAACCCCTCAAGACACCATGTAACAAATGTAATTCTCTTTCTTTATTCAACGTATTTAGTTAAAGCTAATTACTTTTAACTCCAAACGTTTTTATCTATCCGTGTTGATTGCTTATTTCTATTGCGGTTTAGATAAAAGCCAAAATGATCTAATATTCATCCGTCGATTTACCAAATAACAAATACATCTTTGCTAGCAACCCCTACGACCCGCCCGCGAATCGCGGGCTTAAATACTAGGTTTATTAATATAGAGACCGTTATTAGTTTAAGTCAAACCTATAGTTACAACATCGTACGAGACCAAACATGGTCCTAGGGTTATTGATTTTATGTTTGAAAATGTAAAGGTTTAAGGTCCAAAATGATTTCTCTTTACCAAAAACTGCTAATTAAATACGTCGAGTCACTTTTAAACACATTTTTTCTAATTTTGTGTTTAGTATATAATAGTTTCCAAGATTCATATAGAATTGACCATATGGTTGTCTATTCTTGTGCTCTTTTATTAAAATAGTTAATAATTTTGGTTTTACCATCTCAATCATTTCATCATAAAATATTCTATATTCGATATATAATTTTGAAAGATGATAATATAAAATTTCTTCTATTATATTATAACCCGTACGCATACAATTTCCGTGGAGAGCTTTAAGTTAAAGAATTAACTCTCTTTAGTATTGTAAAATGGAGAAAACAAATTGGTAACTACTTCTGTCAATACACGAAGATGTACACAAAACGTACAGCATCTACTTTTAAAATATATAAACCAAAAAGATAAAATAAATATGATAAAAATAAAAAGGTTGAATGATGAGGATTGATTTCAACATTTAGTTTGAATTTAATAATCCATCTTTCATAAGCACATGACTTATAAAGAGAATAAAATTTCAGAAATGATTGAATTTGAGACAAGATCGAACGTGGCAACATTTTTTTTTTGGAAATTCCTACTTACATGTTGTACTTCTTTTATTCCCTTAAAATTGATGATATTTTAGTCTTTATACGTTAAAAAAAACCTCTTGTCCTTTTTAAATGAATCCTTGTTAAAATATGTGAAGAATATCTAATCTAATATAACTTAACTTTTTCATTCTTCCACTCAACTTTTTTCTGACCAGTTAAAACTAACCATTTTATAAAATTATTGTTGTGAAAACGCTGAGAACAACCATCAGCCGTTGGATCAAAACAATCAATGGATTATGATTTGTGGTGGCGTTTTCGCAAATAAAATCAACTTTATTACTTGGACGTGCTTTATTAAGGGTAAAAGGGTCTTTCCACTGTTATTAAACAAAACGCCACATTATGACAAAACGCTATCTATTAAACAACGCTCCCTTGCATATGAAACGACGTTTGTACTTAAAACGTCATTAATGATAAACGCGTTAAATATTTTTGTTTTGAACGAAAATGTAACTGAAAGTTAATTATTAACATTTATTAAAGAAAAAAAATTCTCTCACAAAAATACGCTCCAAACTATCATTATATAAACAAACGTTATAATCAAACTCAAATTATCACTGCAAAAACAAAATTAGTTATACTAAAACGCTGCCAAAAAACTGACGGGAAATAAAAAATGGCAGCCATCGTTTCATGGAGATACACACTCAGAACGAGAAGATTCGTGATACGTTTTGACAATAGATGAATAGTGTTTGTTAAAACAATCAGAACAATCTTGAACCTGGAGGAGGAAGTACAAAGAGGGATCTTAGCCCTTGGCGTCCCTCTAGATAACAACTGTGATAAAACACATGGTTATAAGAAGACTAACCAGAAAATTTGAAACAAACAACGCAAATGCAACAATGGACCCGGTTATCAAATCATGGCGTTTGATGATGACACTAACATGGTAACTGTCATACGTGACAACAGAGAGCAGGAAGACACATGCTTTAAAACATCATGACCAAGTAGGGACTTGGTTTATATAGAGGAATTAAACAACGCAACATGTTTGAACACGGACATGAATCCAATATTGGAGTTGATGCATGACATGTTCAAATGGAGGCTTCAAAATCTCCAAGAACAAAACGCCAATGAAAGCGTAAGTGATGACTTGGATGAGAAACTGGATGAAGATTCCGAAGAAGAAGACGTAGGGAGTGATGGATACTTCTCAGACATAATCCCTTCTGACCAAGAGTTTTAATTTTTTTTTGATCTTGTCGGCTAATTTTTTCTGTTTTGCTAACTACTTTTTAAATAATAAAAATATTATTTCTTCCAATTATCTATAAAACGCAAAAACAACTGCAAAAAAGTTAATTAGTGAGTTCTATAATTCTTATCAGTGAAACGCCAAGATAATTTATTACCATCATTAATTAAAACGCCAGATACAAAAACGCCAAGACATAAAAGATGGGACGTGTCATAGCCTCAACGTATAAAATTGAACAAACAGTAACTTGATAGACAGATACATTAGTGCTGCCATTTATTAAAATCCCGCCAAAAACTACGTGACAAAAAACTCTTATATAAACAAAGATCTCAGAACCAAAACACCCGAAAACACAAAAAAGGCCATATTTCTCTTGCTAAACCATTTAACACGCCATGGTCACTTGCATTCCATTTTCGCTTAAAAAACGCCATGTTTTCATGCTCACATCATAAACTTTTGTTGGATGAGATGGACAAATCTTCAAGAAAACGGCTAAAGCGACGATGATCTGTCGCTTTGTATGCTATTTCCTTGATGAAGGTTTGGATGAGAAGAAGAGATCGATATCAGTGTCAATGCTATTTTGGAGTGCATTGTTACCAGATGTAGAGTGGGATGAGGAAGATGATAAGCGCATGTGTAAATGCTATCTTGGACATCAAGCGAAAACCCCACTCACAATTACACCCCAATAATATTATCAACAATATACGGCATCGGTCTATGTCTACGACATCCAAAAGAACCATTCCAAACAACCCAACAACAACATATCATAACACAAACCAAAACGCCATATATAACGGATCGATCAGCTTCGTCTAGAGCCTAGCGTTTCAGCTGTGTAGGGGCTGGAGTTCGAGAAGAAGGGACTGATAGAAGTGAAGATTTGGAAAGAAAATTTGATAGCAGTGAAGATGAAGCGACTGATAGCAGTGAAGATTGGGAAAAAAGGAATTTCATTAGCATTTTTAATTTTATCCTTCTTTCATAATTTTTTTGGTGTCGTTTTCTGTGGCTTGTTATCTACTTCTCACCTAATATAAAACTTCTCAAAGATTTTTTATAGAACGACAAAATGCCAAAAAACGGCAAACACCAAAACGCCAAATTAAAAAATGTACAGGTGAAAAGAACAGAAAATGCATGCATTACCGTACTAAAAAGTTTTAGTTTACATCTATAAAATGCCATTAAATAAAAAACACCAAACTTAAAGGGGTGGGAAGTTTTACAGCCCTAAACATACTGAACAAACAGTAACTACGAACTATAACTGAGGCGACGGATACTTGATTACTAACAATTATTATATTGAAAACCACACCATGACACATAAAAATAGTTAAACTTTCTTATATTTTCTAAACACCAAAATTACCTGACGCGTTATAGATCTGCATCCTACATCAAAACGACAAAAAAATACACATAAATATATATATAGGTCTTCATCCTGCTATTGTTTTTGGCGCCAAAACATAATTTATTAAGTAAAAAAAAGTCAAAAAAATGTAAAGCACCCACTAAAAATATAAAAAACCTCCACTAAAGTATAGAAAGATATTTTTCCTATGTTGTTTTTTCTGAGTTTTAGTTCCTATATTTTAACATCTTTACGTGTCAAAAGGCCATTAATTATACAACGCCAAAACAAGAAAGATGGGGGTGTTCCGTATTTAACAGATACGGCTGAACAAAAACAGTGAACCTGATACGACAGATACTTATTAATAAGAACATTATTAATAGTATCCCGCCAAAACTACCGGCCAAATATGTCATATAAAGAGAAACGTCTCAGCACATTCCGTCGATCACACCACAGAATAAACGCAATGTTACCTAAATACCACTCACCGTAAAAAACGCCAGAAAGGTTAAAAAAGTCAGAGATGGCAACCAACTTCTCTTGGATATTCAGGATTCTTAGGTGGGGAAGATGACTCAATAAACTTTAACTGAATGAGATGGACAGATCTTCAAGAAAAAGAGACGGGTGACAGTGATATGTCATTTTGTGTGTTTTTTCTTAATGAATATTTGAATGGAAAGAAGGAGGCTGATAACAGTGCAAATTCTATTTTGACTCCATAATGAGGATAAAGATGAGGAACAAATATCATCCACCCACACGACGTCGATCTATGTCTCCAACATCCACAAAAGCCACTTCACACAACGACCCCAAAACGCCATAAATTTGTGACAGCTCTTGTAATTTCAAAAGAAGAAAAAGACTGATGACAGTGAATATTTTGGGAAAAAAATTGCATTCAGATTTTTAATTTAATTTTTTTTTGCACTTCTATTTATTTTCTAGTGTTTGTTATCTAATTTTCCGTTTAAGAAATACATTATTCTTCTGCAAAAAAAGGCTTGTAAAACACCAAGATGACACAAACGCAAACTCAAAAAACAATAACTTATAGATAATGAAAACGCTGAAAAATTGTTTTAGAATATTACATTAGATCTAGTTGTTCTTATTAAAACGCCTTATGTGAATAATGATAACGCCATCTATTGAGCGGGGTCGGAAAATGACAATCGTACCCACGTATCATTTAGCGCGCCTCTGCCAGGTGTTGAGCCAGGTTCCGTTCTCACCGTTCTCACACTTCAAATCGTTCTCTCCGGATCTCGTTTCTATATATATATATATAGAAAGTATAACGTACAAGAGCCCTTATCGTATGAGCGTACGCTACCGTGAATTCGCATGTTATAAAAAAGCAAATGTATGGGATTTGCAAATCGCATATTGGTACAATATGCAATGAAATCGCATGGACATACTATTTTTGCATGAGGAGATGAATTCGCATGGGTGAAGAGTGAATTCGCACTAGATCGTACGGCTGAGATGATCGCGTATATTTTGTAGGATAAGAGCCATTGTACAATATATAATTGGTTATAAATATAATCCCATATATATATATATATATATTTTGTGTGTGTATATTATAAATAAATTAACTAAATATGAAGCATATATAAACTTCTTTACTACTTAGTTTTAAGTTTAACACAAATTATTTAATAAACTTCTTTACTAAGTTTTAAGTTTAACACAATTATTAATTAGGAAGCTACTGATTTTTATCAATATATTAAAACTTAAATTATGTAGTTTCATGGTGATAAAGATTTATTAGATATATTAACATAATAAATTTCATAGCAACATATATTATTTTAATGCATTCGGTGGTCACTAATCAGTACAGGCTCGAATATAATTTGTATACAACTTATTGTTGATTCGTTACATCCTTTTCATTTTCATCCTTTTGTCTTTTGTATGATGTATATGAATCTGTAGGATTTTTTTAATCACAACATGATTCTGATTGACCATGTGGTTTTATATAAAAAGGGTCAAAGAAACAGGAATAAAGTAAAATATAAAATAATGTAAATACTTAAATCCTTGAATATGAAATTTAATTGGTTTAGTTTTACATTAATCATAAGAATATAATAATCTCTTTAATGCGGTGGCACCTAATCTCATTTATCGATCGACCCATATCCTTCTGCGCTGCATGAAACTAAACTCAATTCGTCTTCACTTGATAAGTTTGTCCGATGTGGTTTAAAACACAACATGCTATAATCAACTTTGATATGAATTAAAAACATTTACAACTGCAATTTTTCATCTGACTAAAAATAATAAAAGCTTAGTGCTGAGATATTATTATAACAAATGAACTGAAACTAATGATTCGATCGATACATCAATGACGACCAACCTCTCACAGTGCGAAACTAATGTGTAACGATATTTCAAAGTGTCGATGATGCTTTATCGGTGATAAGTCATTTTTCTAGTAGTGCGACAGTGTCAAACTTGAGTACCAGTGTTAGAGTTCAACAATATCCTTCAGAGTTTTGTGGTGAGCTTAACCAGGATCATTCATTCTAAAGACTATAGAGAGTTATGGCAGAGATCAAATACCTAATTTAGGTCTTTGACATTGTTTTTCTTTAGTTTGCTACATTAATATTGGTTTTTCATTATTTATATTTATTAGATAAATTTTGTAAATAAAACAAGTAAACAAACGTACCTAATAAAATCCTACTAATAGTAGAGTTATCGGTAGTGAGATAAGGGCATATCTTACCCCTATCACTAGAGATGAACGGGCTACTCCCAATGAGATCCCCAACTCCAGAAAACCTTCTTTTGCAGTATACAACATAGTTCTCTACATAAAATAAAATGTGGCTAAGAGAATCAAAGTAAGTTGGTGAGTAAACTATATTGGTAAGATATGAAAGAGCAAGTAGACATGAGAAAGTATCGCTAAACCCCTTGAAAGTAGATTTATGCAAATAGCGTGTCTAAAACCTAACTATTCAAAATCCCAAACCCAAAAGGATTTAGATTTTGACAGTGATTTAAAAACAATCGGTTATTTCACATATCCGAAATCTTTTGATTAATTATTTTTAAATTATATTATTACTTACTATATTTATACATTTTAATTATTCTTTCCAACGTTTTCAATGTTTTGAGACCTTTTTAGTTTTTAATGATTATTGTATTGGACTATTTTTTTGGACATTCAGATATTTATCATTTGTATCTTCCCATCAAATGTACTTGTATTTGATTAGTTTTTGGTTGGTATTTAGGAATTGGAATATCCATTTCATTATCCGAATATGTATTGGATGGTGAAGTTAACTATTTGATATTTTTAGATATCCGAATTTAAACACCTCTATTTAAAAGTACCTATACGCTTGCCTAAAACCTGACAACGTTATCCGTATGTGAAGTCAATTGTTCTAATTTTAACTATTTATTAAGGCGATTATTTACCAATTTTAATGGTTGATTTTAAATTTTGATTATTTTTACAAGTAGAACTTAGTTGAAACTTTGAAAGATCACTTTACAATATTAACCGCTAGTAAAAGTCTTATGATGCCGACTCCAACCATTATACATGTACAATCCATATTAGATGTGACCGACCAACTGCCCATCTTACTCTTTCTACGTTCTTGACAGCCTATCTTTGGCTCAGTAGAGTTTCTTACGCAAATTTTGGTCCGAATTTTGTAGGACACGACTATTTCCGACCAAAATGTTTTCCTTGGAGAAAAGGTCGTAGTCCACAATTAGTCGCTAATTTAAGGTTTTCAACGGTGTTGGGAATTTGGTCGCAATTTCAGGCCATTTTTTCAAAAGGAAGTTTTTGTAGGAAAATGAAGTGCTCTTTTAGCACTGATTAGTAAATTTAATATAACTTTTTTTTTACTTGAACATGTGGGTTAGGTTACGGTGAGTTGTGCTTTCATTCTTCTATCTTTCAACCATAGGGTTTCACCTATTTGTTTATGGACAGCACGTTGAATATATTAATGGTAATAATAATGTTTCTTTCGTTGTGCTTTTTCTACTTTTGTTCTGGCTTTCTTGTTTGTATCACATGCTGGCAGTTACTTTTGGTTCTTATATGAAATGAATAACTCGAAACATTAACTGTATTTAGAGTGTAAAACGGAATTAACTTCAACTTCTTGTGATCAACATGACCTCATCGATCTTGACCCCAAGAAACCTTCTTCAAACTATTCAAGAAAGAATAATTAATTAATTAATTAATACATAGAGTCACAGTCACAGTTGTGTCATCATTTGCACTTTTAGGTCATAAAAAAACCTACTTTCACACACGTTACAATTTACAATTTATTTATTTGTTTACTTTTATTTCTGGGATCTAGCAAAAGGGTAATTGTTTCTATTAGGTTTCTGGGGGTGTTTGGTTTCTAAAGAGTTTATAACCTACGTGCACTCTAAAACAATCTGAAACCAGATATTCACGTGATAAGCGAACTCCTAAATATGCTAATATGGCAAAGAAAACATTAGACTTCTTAAAAACCAAAGTTCAAAACTTTCCTAAAAAAGCTTATGATTTTACTACAACACCTAAAAAAAATAATCAAAAGTTAGAAGACCCCTAAAATGGTGAATTGAAAGATAAATTATAAAAAACTGTACAAGTCTTCAACTTTTAATCTCAAACTCTTGTATTGATTTTAGCTTAAATGTTTGAGAAACAAGACATGCAAAAGAGATCAACCTATGATACAAAGTCCTTATTGTTTTGGAACTAACATGAGATAAGAGGAAATGAGTCACTCTTCGGTTTTTGTTTGGAAGCCTTTGCTTTTCAATTTACATTCCAAGGCTACTTGTGACAAGGAACATAAAGGTTTTACTGTTTTTGCCCCAATCAAATGAGGAAAGTTAACCATGGCTCGCGAACTGCGAATCTTGAAAGCCGCTTGATCGTATGCCAATGCGGCTTCTTCAGGTGTGGAGAACGTTCCAAGCCAAATTCGAGCGCCTTTCTTCGACGGGTTCTTTATCTCGGCTGCAAACTTTCCCCATGGACGTCGCCTTACGCCTCTAAATCGTCTCCAATCTTTACTTCTTTGTTCATTTTTCTGTATCTTTTCAACATTTCCAAGCGAAAAGTTGACCTTAAACTGCGCCTTTTCGGCCGAAACCGGGGAACTCGGGCTGTGAAGTGATGGTCCACCTTCCCAGTTTGTGACTTGGAACATGTTTGATGTTTCTGGACAAAGATTTAGTGAAGAATGGGATTGAGTCGACTCACTGCATGAACTCATTAGACAATTATCTTGAAAAAATGGATTAATAATGCTATTACTGCTAGGGCTACACACTCCTGATGATTTGCATGAACTTATAACAGAAGTAAGTGAGTCGACAAACGAGTCGACACAAAACGATGGTTCGATGGATTTTTCAAATGAAAGAGGGCTTGTGAAGCTTGAACTCCGGCTGAAATGTGGTTTGTCGGAAGGAGTGTGTGGCACCGGTGGAGGACTCGAGATATCGGGATCTTCAAGAAGGTATTTTCGAACAAATTCAAGCATGGCAGAATCAGAATCTGAGATGCTTTCTGACATTTTGAATATCGAATATCTTGTTTTATGATCAAAGGTTACGTTTTCAGAGCTTCTTTGTTTGTGTTGAAAATACGAATGGTTTAGTTCTTCACTAGCTAGGACTTCTATTTATAGCCAATAAATAAATTATACGTTTAATTCCCACCACGTTCGAATTATTATTTGTTGGAAAAAAACTGGTTTAAAACTCACCACTCTTTCTCCTTTGCTAATATCGAGCCAAAATAAAATAACCAACGAATTACATAGGCAAACTATTAGCACACCAAGCTAGGCACACTTTAGGGTTTATATACGCCGCGTACAGGTGTAGTATAGACCCCGTATAGGATACGATACGATGCAATACAGTACGATACTATAGGATACAATTCAACACCCATATAGGACTATAGGTGTAGTATAGGTCCTGTATAGGACTATATGTGTGGTTTAAGTCCCGTATAGGCCTATAGGCATATAAGACCTATAGGGGACTTACACGAAACTTATACTATATTGTATGATAATATAGGATACGATACGACACTATATAGGCCTATAGGTGTAGTATAGGTCCCGTATAGGACCTATACAAGACTTATACTACACTATACGATATGATAATATACGATACACTATACTATATGATATGATACTACATCCATAGGCTTATACGAGACCTATATTATAATATACGATACGATACTTAACAATGTTTTTTATTTATTTTTTTGAAAAGTAATTATAAATCTTTGCTATAATGATATATATTGTATAAAATGTTTGTAAAAAACATACCCTTATATATGTCGCGTATAGGCCTATATGCGGCGTATATGAAGGGAAAAATGATCATTTTACCCTGATTTGGGCTGCGTATAACCCCCAAACCAGGGGTAAAACGGTCTTTTTTCTATACGCCACGTACAGACTTATACACGACGTATATAGGGGCATGTTTAGTTAAAAAGCCAATTTTACCTTTGGTTTGGGGGCTATACGCAACCCAAACCACGGGTAAAATGATCATTTTTTGCCCTTCATATACGCTGCGTACAGGCCAATATCGTATCGTATAGGCCATGTATAGGCCTCATATGGGCATATAGATGTAGTATCGTATCATATAGTGTAATATAAGTGTCGTATAGTCCTATAGGTGTAGTATAATATCATCTCCTATCGTATCGTATAGTGTAGTATAGATCATGTATCGGCCATTATTGGCCGATAACAAAAACCGCATGATGTTCAAAAGTACCAAAATCGCATGTTATAAACCTTTTTTGGCATGTTGATACTGAATCTCGTACGCTTCGTATGTTTATATAATATATATATTATATATATATATATATATATTATATATTATAGAGAGAGAGAGAGAGAGAGAGAGAGAGGATCCTATGAAAAAGACTAAAAATGTGAGAAGGATAAGAAAGACTATGGTTATGACACATGTCTCTATCTATTTTATTAGTTTAATAGTAAGATGATAATTTAACCCATAATCCTAATTAAAGATATAATCCTGTAACCGAATTCATCAGTTATTTTAGGAATTTCTCATCAGTTCGTATAAAACATCATACGAATTCCAGAAAACACCACAACTTGAATCGTAATACAACCATGGTGTTCTAACATCTGTAATGATTTTTTGTTATTTTTGCAGGCATAAAACACCATACAGATTTCAAAAACACCATGAATTGAATCATAATACAGTCTGGTGTTTTAACATTTAGAATGATTCTATTGCTATTCCAGATGTTAAAACACCATGACTGTAGTCACAATACAATGTTACATACTCTAGATGTTAAAACACCATTACTTAAATCATAATTTATTATTTGCAATGCTATGGTGTCTTATTTATGTCATGGTGTTTTACTATAAAACACGACACCTTGAATCACAATACAATTAAAACACCATTGTATGAACATAGAAAAAACACTATGGACTAAAACATTCAATTGAAACGTAATTGTTTTCTCTACATAAGTATAACAATATGGTACTCATATTAAAGATAAAAAAAACTCGTTATTGTGGTGTAATTTTTTTAAAAAAAGAGTTACGTATAAAAATTATTGACGTTTAAAAAAGAATGGGGGAACTTGCATGTACATTGCATGTGACTTTCTAAATTTAAAAATGTTAAATTTACCTTTATAACCTTAATCTAGAAAATTAATTATTTTAATGGTAAACACTATTTACAAGATTGCTATCAAGATCTCAACCATTAGATTAAAGATCTAATGGTTTAGATTCTTTCTTACCATTCTTACAAAAAACACCTTTTTTACAATAAACTACATATACAATATATTATATATATATATATATATATATATATATATATATAGAGAGAGAGAGAGAGAGAGAGAGAGAGAAACGAGATCGGAAGAAAACGATTAAAAGTATGAAAACGGTGAGAACGGATTCTGGTCGAACACGTGGTAAGACGACGCTAAATGATATGCAGGGCACAGTTGTCATTGTGCAGTTTCCACCCAATAAAAGGCGTTTTAAATTCGTTTCAAACAAAATTCCAAAATATTCGTATTAGCTGTTACCACCTCTCCAAGATTTTCGGATCTATGGCGTGTAATGTGGATTCTGATACACAAAGTAATTTCTGATGTTGTTTTCATATTCGTTTTCCAACAAATTATGTAACAGATATCGCGTTTTCGTTAGTTACGGTTGTTTCAATGGAGTTTTTCTTCTCAGAGTAACATTAAAAAATGCGTTTTATTTTTTTATTGTTGTTCTTCGTTATTCAATATTTGGCATTTTCATTATTGATGTTAATTGTCATTTGGGATCTAATATATGTATATTTTTTTATGATCAATGGCGTTTTACAATTGGTTACGTACATATGATTAGTTGTGGATATTGGCGTTAATTTGTAAACATTAGTTGTTACTATTTGTAGATTATTCAACTTAAGGCATTTCAATTAACATGTTTTAGAAAGACTGTATTATCAGTTCTTCATATTGATTATTAATCACCTAATGACGTTTTCGTTATGGCTCATTCATTATGGACAAATACAACTAATTAACTTTTGTAAGTGAAAGTATGACGTTAAAACAAAAGATGGCGTTTTGAGACATATTAGACTTGCACAATTTAATTAATAATTTCTTGTTTTTTTGTTTATATAATGGTGTAGTTTAGTGGATTTTTTAATAATATGTGATAAGAGCGAACTATTATCATTTCATGGGGATTTTGGCGTTTTATATCTAATTAGTGAAATAAAGTATTTTATTAAAAACCACTGAAAATGACATACCACAGAAATAAAAAAATTAAAACCCCTCGTCAGAAGGGATTTGGTCTGAGAAGTATTCATCTCCCCCTCGTCTTCTTCTTCTGACTCTTCATCAAAATTCTCATCTAGATGTCACTGACATCATTTGCTTTATCTTGAAGACTTTGACACCTCCATGTTAACATGTCAGTCAACAACGTCAACTTTATGGTCATGTCTGGGTTCAAACATGTTGCGTTGCATAACTCCTATAGGAAGACAAGTTTTTGTTCTGTCATGATGTTTTCAATCATGTAGGCTTCCAGCTCCCGTTGTCCCATAGAACACTCACTAAGTCTGTGTTTTCATCATAACGCCAAGATTGGATGACTGGATCCACAATTGGATTTGCAGGGTATGGTCTAAATTTTCTGGTTAATCTTCTTATAACCGTCTGTGTTTTCTCACAGAGGTTATTAAGAGGAATGCCAAGTGCTAGGATCCCTCTTTGAACTTCTTCGTCCAGGTTCAGTATGGCGTTGGCGGTTTTCACAAACACTCTTCTTATGTTGTCAAAGAGGATTACGAATTTATTGATTCTAGTGTTGATTCTAGTGTTGTCACAGAGGTTCCAAGTTTTTTTTTTGAAATTTGGCGTTTTGGTTAAAGATGGTGTTTTATAAGTATGATCAATGAAAGTGATATTAACATCATTTATATAATGATGTGTTTTGGCGCGTAGTTTAGGCGAGAATTTTTTTACAATAAATGTTAGTAATAAATTTCAGTTACTGTTTGTTCAACTTTTTAGGCCTTTGGGTATGTTTTAACAATTCTTAACTCCACCTAGGTGCCACATCAGCCGGTTTTCCACATTTCACTTCACTTCACCTTAAGGAAATGGTCTACTCCCATTAACCCCACCTAACTTGATTTTTTTAGTGGTTTTTTGTTTAAAAAAGGAAAGAAAATTAATTCAATCTTTTAAAAATGGGTTAACATGTTAACAAGTAATCTATTTAACACACATTAACACAAGAAGGGAATGGTATGCAAGACCAGTTAACATGACATGTCACCTTTAACACCCCATGTGTTAGGGTATACCCCAAAGCCTTATGTTAATATTGTAACATGTCACATCATTAATTTTTGGCGTTTTCATTAATGGCGTTTTATGCATGAGTTTGACGTTTTGTTTTGGAGAACTTAAAAGACTCTTTTACTCTTAATGAAGCACGTGCACATAATAAAGTTGATGTTATTTACGAAAACGCCACCGCACCAATCTAATCTATAGATTGTTTTGATCCAACGGATGAGAGGCGTTCTCACTATTTTCACACTTATGACCGTTTTCTCTAAATCCTGCCCTATATATATATATATATGTATGTATATATATGATATATGTATATATGTATATATATGTATATAGTTAATCAATAATATACTACACTTGGTTGGTTTGTGACCCTTTTCTTCATCATCTGACTTTATTTCTTTTCTTCCTGTGTCGAGACGCATTGTATATATAAATTGTTTAGGTTTTATTCATTTTTCCATGACATCGTTCTGCCACATTCGTACCTCATGTCACCAAGTTGTCATTGCGGCGCCACCATTGTAGCTATTGCTGTTATAGACATAGACCTAACACCTATCACAATGCCGCCATTGTGTCGTCACATTTGTAGCTCTTTTAACCATAGCACCAATGTCATGCTTCTTTTCACGGTTGCCTGGCCTTAGACCCCTTGCTTTCGTTTGCCATCCCATTTATTTTATGTTTTTTGTCTTATTATTTTTCTCAAGGTTGTATGTTCTTATTGTACCTACACATTCATTGTTTTTCGCTACAATCTTTGCATTTGATTTCCTCTTGCTCTGACTACAAGGGAGTATTAGATGGAATATACTAGCTAGAGTTCAATGTTATATCATTGGCATAGTTAGAAGATGTGATTTAATTATGTTTCTGTTGTAATTCTCTTCACTGTACTCTATGTAATTATCTTCATTTTATTCTTATATATAGTTGTTTAATAAAGTACAATACCTGACGATGTTTATATTATTCTATAATTATTATATATATCAAATTCTAACATGCCTTTGCGCCAGTTTTCTTTTTGGTGTTTTGTTTTTTGCCCTGGACACGTTTTATTACAAACATAACGATACTATTTAAAGACAATTCAGTTTCATAGTGGCTACAGTGAACTACACTAAAGGATTTCTTTATGGTTATCTCCTGTCTGTCGAACCCAGACAACCTCCAGAAATAGTAAAGGTCCTAAAGGATTTTGATTGGTTGCTACAACTAACAAAGCACATTGTTGACGGCCGGCGTAAGCATCGTCTTCGTTCATCTGTGTCGCCTGACCACCCGTAATCCATGGCCTCCTATGCCGCAACAGAATAACTATGGATATCCATGCTATTCAATTTCCTTGAAGTACAAAAATGTATCCAAATCAATTTCTGTTAATTTCATATGATTTTACAATTTACGTTTTGTTATTTGCCACGTTACTAATTTTATTAGACAAATCCTTTATTAGAAACATTTTTTAATTCTTCATTATCTTATCTATATTTGAAGAGTAAAATGCTAAAATCATTCCTAAGGTTTGGACACAATTGCCAGATCCATCCAAGAATGTTTTTTCTCAACTGGACCATCGAGGTTTCAAAATCGTTGCCGAATCCATCCACTTTTGTAACCATATTAAAAACCGTTGGAAATATTAATGAGGAACATACAAGTTGGTATGTTTCCTCCATCCCACATTGGTGGGGGTAGTGAAATTTGAGTGCCTTATAAGGGATCCCCCCTTATGGGCCTCCAAAGTGTTAAATGGGTTGAGAAGTGGGTTAAATTGATAGAAGGTACTATCAATTTTGATAGATCCATGTGAGGTAAGATAGTACGTCGTTGCCGAGAACAAGGGTGAGCTAGCGCTCAGTGAGAACGCAAAGTCGGCCGGTGATTTGTGGGGGTAAACCGAAGGGGCTATCAGGTTAATGGTTTAATTCCATAGGACAGCATCGAATCTGTCTCTTCTTGTTTATCAACATTAACTGGGTTTAATCTTCGTAACATCATCTATCTAAGTGAGAGGAAACATTCCAACTTGGTGGGGGATTGTTGGAAATATTAATGAGGACCCGCACGCGCGCTGAGCCGAGCCGAGCCGCGAGCTCGTGAATGGGCGCGTTTGAGGCGCACTTCGCACGTACGCATCGTCGCTAGGAGCTGAGTAGCTTTTATTTTTAGCTAGGGTGCGGTTCAGTGCTGTGGATCGAGATCGAATGCGATAAAACTGGGATAGAGATGAATTCGAAACCAGTGGGGGTTATCTCTAACAGTTTGAATTCGTATGAGATATCTCCAGGAATTCCAATCTGGTAGATGATGGTTATCCCATTCCCCGTTTTTCTCATTCTTGATTATAATTTGAACCTATAAATAAAAGCCTCATGTTACCCATTCTTAACTTGCAATTTTCACAGCTCTCTACCTGTGTTCCTGTTTCTTCTCCAGCTTCTACGTTTTCTGGTTTCCATTGCTGTTGGAATACCAGATCAGTTCTGCATTAAATCCTGGGAGTTTACGCTGCAGCTCACAGCAATACGAGCACGTAAAATCCTTTAAGGACATGAATCATCCGTGCAATTCATGAATCACGTTTCTAATTCGCCAGGGTTGGTTTTAGTTTTTTGCGTGTTCTTTAATTCGTCCGATAACGGGACAGTCCCTTCTACCTTTCTTTAATCAGTTTGTTCGAGTTGGAATAAACTGGTTTGGCCAATAACTCGGTAATTAATAAAATTAATTAATATTCTGTTTGATTAAATTAATTTCAACAATCTTAAAGGATTTTATTTGTGTTTAATCACCAGAACTAATGGACGGTGAACTACCAACAGCTAATCTAAGATTCATGAATCAAGAGTTTGTCAAGTTGGACAGATTCTATGGCCAGAACTATACACGTTGGGCGGACAAGGTTAAGTTCATGCTCGTTGTGCTGAAACTCTACTATATCCTTGATCCAAGCTTGCCCGCCATCCCTGATGACCCTCCTCTTGAGGATGGAAAGGTCCCGAATCAAGATTTGGCTAAGCAAAGACTTGTCCATAAGGAAGCTGAAGATCTTTGCCTTGGCCACATCAAGAATTCTCTTTCGGATCGTCTCTATGACTTATACGCGCCGGTAACAAGTGCTAGAGAATTATGGAAAGCTTTGGAAGATAAGTATAAGGCTCATGAAGAAGGTACTAACAAATACCTTATTTCCAAGTACTTAGACTTTCAAATGGTTGATGACAATTCAATCTTGGAGCAAGTGCATGAACTCCAAGTTCTTGTTAACAAATTGACCGCACTTTCTATTCCGCTGCCAGAAATCTTTCAAGTAGGGGTCATTATTGCAAAACTACCTCCTACTTGGAAAGATTTCTCAAAGAGAATGATGCACAAATCTGAGGACTACTCTTTGGATGAACTGATGAAGCACCTTCGAATTGAGGAGGAAACGCGCAACAGGGACAAAAGAGGTAAAGTTGGATCGAGTGTGAATCATATTGTTGGAAGATCTGGGCAAAAGGGAAAGGGGGCATCAAAGAGTAAAAAGTTTACAACACCAAAGAAAAAGGGATTCAAAAGGTCACATCAAACGACCAACCATCAACCAAAGAGATCGGGTAAATGTCATATTTGTGGAGAAACCGGGCATTATGCACGAGAGTGCTCACAAAGGAAATCTGGTTTTACAGTTGGTTCAACAAGTGCTGTTGATATTGAGAAAGTCACCAATATAGTTGTAACATTTATGAAAAACGGGTTCAAAACCCGCTTCGTTTATTAATCAAATGTTCAGTTAAAAGTTCGTTGCGTGTTTTATTAGAGCCGGTTGATTTAAATATTTCATAACTAATAAATATTGTAGAATTGAAAAATCATAATTAATAAATGAAGATATAAAATTTAGTAAATGAAAATATAAAATTTAGTAAATGAAAATAAAATAATTTAAAGGAGTGACCGGGTTTCGAACCCGGGTCTCCCGGACTCACACACACTCATAACACCACTACTCCACACCCACTTTAGTGTCTTAAAACCAAAACTAATAACATTTATAAAAGTCAAACATCAAACCTGCAAATCAAGTTGCACATTTGAAACCGCCGGCGAAGCTAAGATTTCGGAATCAGTCTCTATGTTCTTTCGAATAAAAACGTTGTAACCGACTAGTAACCACTGATGTTTAATTCAATAAATCAAAACATCATTTGCTTTGAAACCGATTTTAATCAATTTCTTTGAAACTGAAACAATAATCCTATCGTGGCTATAAAAACCGACTGAACACCATTCCAATGATACACTTCATCTTTTTGGAAATTCTCGAAACTTTTAACTCTTGGCAAATAAAGAACCTCGGTTATTCAATCGCCGGAAAGTTCCACCGGAAAACCGAAAGCAACCGTGGTGGGTAACTTCTCTAAATTCTTTGTTTTATACCTCATTTATTATTGTACTAAATCATATCTGAATAGTATAACTGTTATAATTCATTTATGAAAAGTTTTTGATTTGGTTGTCATTCTGTGCTCAAACTGTTGAAGAAGATGAGTCATTTTTTTAAGTGGTTAAATATAAAAAAATCCGGATTATAACCGGGTTAGACACACAGTCCAGTGGTGGACTGTGTGCAATTGTAGTGTACAAGGTCGGGGTTCGATCCATGCTTGCAACCGGTTTTCTTATAATAAAACTCAAATTTTTAAAGTTAATCAGAAGGTGTTCCGGTAGTGTTTAAGTTTAACGAAAATCCTGATATGAATGGGTTAGACACCTAGCCCGGTTGGTTGGGCTGGGTGCAAGACAACGGATGGGTCTCGGGTTCGAATCATGCGCTAATACCGCTTCAATTGGTTTAAAATCTTTTTAATTAAAATGATTTTCTGAAATGATTTAGTAAGTATATAAGAGTAATAAAAATCAGATTACTTTCGGGTTAGACACGTAGCTCAGTTGGTAGAGCTGCGTGCACGTAAGCGAGATGTCTCGAGTTCGAATCCCATATCACGCTGCCTAATACCTTGATTGAACCGGTCAGGTTTGTCAGAGGCCTGACAATATTTTTTTATTACTATTTTATTTTAAATTATGCATCCTTTCTAGTTAAAAAAATTATTTAAAAACACATAATAATAAATTTCAAAGAATATAAAACCAGCAAATATAACCTTGAAAATTTAACCAAAAATGATTATATAAAAATATTAGATTGTTTATATTTATCGAATTATCGTATTATTATCTTTTAGGTTAGTATTTCGTCGGTTAAATTCTAAATCGTGCGCTCTCCTTACCACTCAAGAATACGCACCCAAGGTGAGTGAATCTCTACAAATTCCTCGTTTTAATCACGTTTTGGGGTGTATCATGTGTCGTACTATTCCTTTATTTTATCCAAACACTTGTGCTTATATCATTTTGTGATCAAATGTGTATTGGTTGTTGTGTGATTTATATGTGGATTAAATTTATCATTTCAGTGCACGCATTTCATTAGGCCCATCAGTTCCCCGTGGGATACGGGTTGAGCATCAGGTGCCTCATTAGATCGGCTCCGTTTGATTGAGCCTTGATCTCAAATACATCATCATTCATGTCATATATTCATTTAATGTGATTTGTGATAGTTTACATTTATATATATTTGCTCACATGTGATTTATGCACGAATTTTCCTTAATAAATAAAACAATGCAATTATGAAAAATGTTTCAAGGTTCACTCGCCAATTTTTGTTGACCCAAAATCCCCCCTGTTTACACATGATACAGGTGATCCAGTTGAGGAAAGAAACACTTATGATGGCCTAGAAGAATAAACAAGTTATTGCGTTAGAATAAACATTTAGATTTGGTTTCCTTTGTATTTGTATGAATTTTGTTTATTGGATATTTAAGTTTGTAATTTGAATTTAATAAATATGAAATTTCTTAGTAAATATCATGAGCTTTGGTGATAACCTAATCATGCCCCGACTTTTATTCCGCTGCGGGTTGGGGTGTGACATAGTGGCCAATGTGGGTCTTGGAGATGTTAACATGCTTTCTCAATATACACGTGTTGTGGCATGTAGAGGATGGTTCTTGGATTCGGGAGCCACTGTTCATGTTTGTGGGAATCGTGGCTCGTTTCTTACTTATGATTCTGTTCCTCAAGGAACAGTGGTGGTATGTGCTAATGGACATCGTGTAGAAGTTCGTGGTAAAGGCACGGTGCGACTAAACTTTAAAGATGGTCAAACGGTTACCCTTCAGGACGTGTTGCATGTTCCTGGTATCACCAAGGGTCTTGTTTCTACTGATAAGTTTGATCGCAATGGTTACAAGCTGGTTCTCAAGAATCTCCGTGTGAAGTTTTCTCTAAATGACATCTATGTGGGTCAAGCAAAGAACACGGGTGGAATGTATCGCCTTGACCTAGCTGAAGATGGAATTGATGAAGAAGAAGACTCGGATGAAGGTGGCGTTTCAGTGATTGATGGGTTTGGGAATGAAAGTGATAGTGATAGTGGTGATAGTGGTAGTGATAGTTTTTATCAATGTAATGCAATTGGTTTTGATTTGAATGAAATTATGTCTTCTGATTATATCGCTTGTTCAATTTCTTTATGGCATAAACGATTAGCTCTTACAAATATTAAAAACATTGAGAAAATGCAAACTAAAGGTTTATTGAAATTAAAAGATAAAGACTTTGAAAAATGCGAAACTTGTGTGAAATCAAAATTCACAAAGAAACCTTTTCCAAGTGTCCATAAACGTAATACATCACTACTAGAACTAATTCATTCAGATATTTGTGAACTGAATGGAGTCCTTACTCGTGGGGGTAAGAGATACTTATCACTTTCTGTGATGACTTCAGTCGATACTTATATGTTTATTTATTGCATTCAAAAGACGAAGCTTTGAGGCATTTAAAATATATAAGGCTGAGGTTGAAAAACAAAAGGAGAAAAGCATTAAAATTCTTCGCTCGGACAGAGGCGGAGAATACTTTAACCGAAGATTTGATGCATTCTGCGAAGAGGAAGGCATCATACATGAGAGAACTGTACCATATACTCCCCAACAAAATGGTTTGGCTGAGAGAAAGAACCGAACCTTGGTAGAGATGGCTAACTGTAAGTTAAATCAATCGTGTCTACCTCGTAATATGTGGGGGGAAGCTGTGTTAACCGCAAGTTATGTTCACAATAGGATCACTAGTCGTGTGATACCTACGAGTCCATATGAGTTGTGGAAAGGAAGAAAACCAAACCTAGAGTATTTGAGGGTTTGGGGGTGTCTTGCCTATTATCGCGTACCTGATCCAAAGACACTCAAACTGGGAGAACGAGCTTACAAGAGTGTATTCATTGGATATGCTCCGAAAGTAAGTCTTACCGGTTGTTGGATGACAAATCAGGTATAGTTGTAGAATCCAGAGATGTGGAATTCTTTGAGAATAAGTTTTCTAGAGATGATGAAAACTCAAATTACACCCCATCTTCTAGTACTTCTGAAAAACGAGTTCGACCTTCACCAATAGTTGAAGAACCGAGGAAAAGTACTAGAGTTAGATAAGAGAAAAGTTATGGAGATGATTTCTTTTCTTACCTGGTTGAGGGAACTCAAAAGAAAGTGACAAGAGAGGTCATTTTTGCTGTTAATTTGGATGATGATCCTAAAACTTTCAGCGAAGCAATGTCATCAAGAGATGCTCCTTTGTGGAAGGAAGCAGTCGACGATGAAATGGATTCCATTATGGGAAATGGAACTTGGGAGTTAGCTGATCTACCCAAGGGAAAGAAACCCATTGGATCCAAATGGATTTTCAAAGGGAAGTATCATCCAGATGGATCCATCTCTGCCTATAAAGCGAGATTAGTTGCTAAAGGGTATAGGCAGAGAGAAGGGATCGACTATTTTGATACCTATGCACCTGTGGCTAGAATTAGCTCTATTAGAACTCTAATAGCAGTGTCTGCTTTGAAAGGGCTGTACATCCATCAAATGGATGTAAAGACTGCGTTTCTAAATGGGTATCTAAATGAGGAGATATATTTGGAGCAACCAGAAGGGTTTGTGATGTCTGGACAAGAGAACAAAGTGTGTAGACTTATTAAATCTCTTTATGGTTTGAAGCAAGCTCCTAAACAGTGGCATGAGAGGTTTGACACCACTGTGACTGCTTTCGGGTTTCGACACAATAGTGCTGATAGGTGTATCCATACTAAATGCGAACCCGGTTATACAGTCGTGATTTATCTCTATGTTGATGATATGTTGACCATTAGCACTCACCTTGAAGGTATTTCTGAAACTAAGAAATATATATCCTCGAACTTTAAGATGAAAGATCTAGGAGAAGTTGATACCATTCTAGGGATCAAGGTGAAAAGAACTGAAAGTCAGATTTCTCTAAGTCAATCTCATTACATAGAGAAAATTCTAACTAAGTTTCAACACTTGAACATTAAAGAATTTAATACCCCATTTGATCCAAGTGTGAAACTTAATGTGAACTCTGGGAGAGCAGTGGCTCAACTGGAGTATGCGAGTGCTATTGGAAGTATGATGTATGCAACACATTACACTCGTCCTGATATTGCTTTTGCTTTAAGCAAATTGAGTCAGTATACTGTCAATCCAGGGACAGAACACTGGAAAGCAGTGGGTAGAGTACTTGGATACCTGAAAAGAACCAGTAACTTAGAACTGACATACACGTCTAATTCCAGAATACTCGAAGGTTATTCTGATGCGAGCTGGATTGATCACACCAGTGATTCAAAATCTACAAGTGGGTGGATTTAACTCTAGCAGGAGGAGCAATTTCTTGGGCGAGCAAGAAACAGACGTGTATTGCCCACTCAACTATGGAAGCTGAGTTCATAGCACTAGCTGCGGCTGGTAAGGAAGCAAAGTGGATTAGAGATCTACTTACGGACATCCGTTTGTAAGATGTTCCAATGCCGTATATTCCCATGTATTGTGATAGTGAGGCCACACTATCTAAAGTATACAACGCAGTGTATAATTGGAGGTCAAGACACATAGGTCTACGACACAATTATGTGAGACAACTTCTTGAAAGTGGTACCATCAAGGTTGTCTATGTCAAGACGAGTAGGAACTTGGCTGATCCGTTTACTAAACCTCTGACGAGAGATTTGGTAGTGAATACCGCGAGAGACATGGGTCTAAAACCACAATAGAATCGTTAGTGATGGAAACCCAACGTGAACTTAGTGCTCCTATTTCTCAAGTTTAATGGGTAAAAACGAAGTTACTTAACGATAGACGGTACTATCAATTTTGATAGATCCATGTGAGATAAGATAGTACGTCGTTGCCGAGAACAAGGGTGAGCTAATGCTTTTAACAAAGTTTTGGAGGCATCCAAGCAACGTGGATGATATAAAACTTTGCCTATATGATCTAGGGGTGGTGCCGCCTTGAGTGAAGATAAGTGGTTTGTCTTCTAAAGGTTCATGAAAAGGATTTATAGCGCACGGCCATATCCGCGCTCAGTGAGAACGCAAAGTCGGCCGGTGATGTGTGGGGGTAAACCGAAGGGGGCTATCAGGTTAATGGTTTAATTCCATAGGACACCATCGAATCTGTCTCTTCTTGTTTATCAACATAAACTGGGTTTAATCTTCGTGACACCTAGTGACATCATCTGTCTAAGTGATAAGAAACATTCCAACTTGGTGGGGGATTGTTGGAAATATTAATGAGGAACATACAAGTTGGTATGTTTCCTCCATCCCACATTGGTGGGGGTAGTGAAATTTGAGTGCCTTATAAGGGATTCCCCTTATGGGCCTCCAAAGTGTTAAATGGGTTGAGAAGTGGGTCAAGCCCACACGCGCGCCGAGCTGAGCCGAGCCGCGAGCTCGTGAATGGGCGCGTTTAAGGTGCGAATGGCGCGTTTGAGGCGCACTTCGCACGTACGCATCGTCTCTAGGAGCTGAGGAGCTTTTATTTTTAGCTAGGGTGCGGTTCAGTGCTGTGGATCGAGATCGAATGCGAAAAAACTGGGATAGAGATGAATTCGAAACCAGTGGGGGTTATCTCTAACAGTTTGAATTCGTATGGGATATCTCCAGGAATTCGAATCTGGTAGATGAGGGTTATCCCATTCCCCGTTTTTCTCATTCTTGGTTATAATCTGAACCTATAAATAAAAGCCTCCTGTTACCCATTCTTAACTTGCAATTTTCACAGCTCTCTACCTGTGTTCCTGTTTCTTCTCCAGCTTCTGCGTTTTCTGGTTTCCATTGCTGTTGGAATACCAGATCAGTTCTGCATTAAATCCCGGGAGTTTACGCTGCAGCTCACAGCAATACGAGCGCGTAAAATCCTTTAAGGACAGGAATCATCCGTGCAGTTCAAGAATCACGTTTCTAATTCGCCAGGTTGGTTTAGTTTTTTGCGTGTTCTTTAATTCGTCCGATAACGGGACAGTCTCCTTCTACCTTTCTTTAATCAGTTTGGTTGAGTTGGAATAAACTGGTTTGGTCAATAACTCGGTAATTAATAAAATTAATTAATATTCTGTTTGTTTAAATTATTTTCAACAAAAACTAATATTAAATAAGGGGATTTTGGTTAATTCTTATTAACTCTTATTTTTTTTTTTTTAACTCTTTTGGTCATTAAATTTTCAAAATTGTTGAAGGATTAACAACAATCAGAAGGTTTTGATTAAATTCATACAAAGTTTTTAAAGGATTAAGATCAGCGATCAAACATTTTCAAATATTCAAATAGATACAGAGGAATTACACTCATATTTAGAATTCGTTAGGGTGAACTCATATGGATAGTTTACCTTTGATAGTCAAATATGGCTTGGAAGTACGTGGTGTGTGCTTACGATTTGATTTAACAATATTTTGAGTGGTTAATATTATCTATTGTGTTCAATTAGATTAATTAATATCACATGTTAATGGATGAGAACAATATATTATATATTATGAATTCGTATATCACATGTTAATAATGAATGAGAACAATATATAATACATATTTGAATTCGTATGTCACATGTTAATAAATGAGAACAATATATTACATATTATGAATTCGTGGACAACATGACTTATGAATTAATATCATATATTAATTGTCATTGCTATATTTAATTAATTGCTGATCATTCGTCTTTTTTAATGGTAAATTTCTTTTTATTCTTGTTATCTGTAGGATTTGAACCCAAGACCTTCTCCTTCCAAGGTGTTTGAAGACATTGTCTTTGCCCATGGACCACCACTCAATTGGTACTAATGATTCGATTACAAATATCATATGAAATGTTAATTTTCATTCATTCATTGACCAAAATACCCCTCATTTAGCATTAGGTTTTAGCATGGTTACAAAAGTGGATGAATCTAGCCTCAAACAACCAACATCCGTCATGTCAAATTTGGTTCAAAATACTCGGTAACTAGTAAACACCAGCGACAACTACCCATGCCATAAACTATTTTTTTTATTAATTTAAAAAAAGTCAAATAAAAAAACTAAAACATTACATTAAATTAAAACTTAAAACGTTACATAAAAAGAAAACCTACAACTTAAAACCTTACATTAAAATAAAACATAATATTAAAATATTACATAACATAAAACCTAAATATTACATAAAAATAAAACATAAAACCTAAACATACGTCTTAATAATATGTTACACATGTCACACCCCGACCCGCAGCGGAAAAGGTGATCGGGACATGATTGGGTTATCATCAAAGCTCATGACATTTATTTTAACGTTTCATATTCATTAATACACTTTAATGGAAAATTACAATCAATATTACATCATGTCGTAAATATCAATCTAGGCTTCATTGTTTTCTTCTAAGGCATTTCCTATGTTTTCGTTGCTTCATCCTGTTCACCTGTATCATGTGTAAAAAGGGTTTTTGGATCAACAAAAAGTTGGCGAGTGAATCCTATGGAAAACATTTGAACAAGTTTATTTAACTGATTATAAAATAAAGTGCACAACCACACATGAGTAAAAATAGATGTAAACTTACTCACCAATCAATTTAATATTAAACAATACACACATGAACAATAATGGATCGTTTAGAGGCACGCGTTGCTCAACTCGTCTCTCACGAGGAACTGATGGGCCTAATGAATTATTTGCATAAACTTGACAATATGGAATACATAACTACAAACAATATAAACTCAATAATACACACACGAACAATAATGGATTTGTTTTGAGGCACGTGTTGCTCAACTCGTCTCACACGAGGAACTGATGGGCCTAATGAATGAATTTCATATAATTAGACAAAATGAAATACATAACTACATGCAATGTATACAATCTAAGTTTAGATCACAATATGGTATGCACAAGTTTAAATAAACGAGCTAATTTTATGTCACATGACACACCCCAAAACATGTAATTAAAAAGGGGAGTTGTAAGATTCACTCACATTGGGTGCGTTCGGTTGATTATGTTGAATGCACGCGAAGTTGGTTTTAACCACGAGTGAAACTAACCTAGATAAATAGCATTATGGTTCGGTAAGTAAACGGATTTTATTAATCCATTTTAATAGGATTGTTGGGTGTATTTTTGTGAGTTTAAGGCTATTTTCTAACCTTAAAAATGTTATTTTTAAGTATTTTTAATTGATTTTTAAATAAAATAAATAAATAAAAATAATTAAAAAAATGTTGACTTTTTGACCGTTGACCGTTGACCGTTGACCATGACTGTTGACCGGTTGGCTTGTGTAATTGTGTGCGCTGGGTGAGGCTCGAACCCGAGACCTCCCGTACGCGTGCACGCAGCTCTACCAACTGAGCTACGTGTCTAACCCGAAATATTTCAGTTTTTAATTATATTTATATACTAATTAGATTAAACTGAAAATCATTTATTTTTAAAAACGATTTAATGAGTCTGACCGGTGTGCTCCACAGGTCTCGAACCCGGGACCTGTGGGTTGAGTTAACACACAGTCCACCACTAAATCGATTTTTATTATACTTATATACAAACTAAATATTTTCATTTCTGTCTTAAATAAAAAGTTTACTAATTGTCCGGACCGGTGCGGTAGTCCGGATTCGAACTCGTGACGTGTGTTTAAACATTCACACAGTCCACCACTGGACTGTGTGTCTAACTTGGTTATTATTCTGGTTTTTATTAAACTTAACATGTAACAGCGGTGACTCCGGTTCGGTAAAAAAAGAGCATTTTTATTAAGGCGAGTGTGCGTGGGACATGTATCGAACTCGAGACGTTTACGTGTTTAATGTGCACACAGTCCACCGCTGGACTGTGTGTCTAACCCGAGTTATAACTTGATTTTAATTATACATATGCACAACTGAAACTTCGTCTTCTTCGTTGAATTAACCAGAATCGGAAGTCCGACTGGTTCGATGTTTTAATCATGTTCTTTAGTGTTTTGAGGTTAATTACAGGTGAGATATATAAAAAGAATGAAAGATTTAAGCGTAAGGTATACCGACTAGACTCCTCTGTTTCTCCGGCGAAACTCCGGTGACAGCAGAAACTTCCGGCGACGTGTGTCCTGCGGCAGAGAGTCTTCAGCAAGCTTGAAATGGATGTGGGTGACTTCGGTATAAGCTCTGGGGTTCAGTAAGGCTCAGAAGTGAAGGGTTCGGTTTTCCGGCGATGTGCAGAACTTTTCCGGCGAGTGGAAATACGTCGGGTAAAGGTACGGTTTTGAGCGAAAAAGCTTGCAGAGGTTCGAGGAGGTATTTATAGGGCAGGTCATCGATGAATTTGGTCCGATTTCCGACTTGATTCGTCGGTTAGAAACTCTCCGGCGGTTATAACTTGTGTCGCGGACTCTGGCGTCGGTTATAACCGATGTCATAGTTAAAGTTTACGTTATAACTGAAGTAACCGTCAATTCTTGGCGAGTTAGTCGGGATTTCCGACGACTGCAATTAGGTGCGCCGGTTTTTGAATTTGAGATTCATGATATGAATTAATTGATTCTAATAATTAACAAGAAATACAAGTGGCGCAGTGGTTGAGTGTGTGTGCGATAAGAGTTTGATGAAGTTGTTGGCTGACTGACCCGGGTTCGAAACCCGGCAGTGCCATGTTATTTTTATTTCATTATTTTTAACAGTTTTTCAAAAACAAATTATATATTCCAATATACTTATTAATTATGTATCGTTTAAAATTATTTTGGGCATTAAATTCGCAACGAAATTTTTAACTGATTGTTCGGTTAATAAACGGAGCGGGTTTGGTAAATCCGTTTTTGACGGATGTTACAGTATCCCCTGCTTTTTAGAAATTTCGTCCCGAAATTTAAGTAGTGATATATTTGACTAAAAATGATGGTGTTTAGTTTGACAGTTACATGCTTAGAAAAAGTAAGGGTTTAAGTTTTTTTGTTTGAGGCGGTAACGTTCCTTGTAAGGGTTAAGTACCCTGTTACAGGAATCGCTTTTTGTTGCCTTCGGTGAAAATATTGATAAGCGGAGTTGATTCGCTAAATATGATATCATGCGCAAGAGTTTTGATATGTTTGGAAGGATATGGTTATATCCTAAAGCAAAACTTCTAATACTACAACCTACATGGAACTTCTCATAACCATCTAACAATACCTCTGATCCTTTGACAAGAATACTTATATATAGGAAGTACCAGCGGCGTATCCACCATATTCTTGTCAAATTTTCATTGGTTTTATCAGTAAGTTATGATTGGTTCTATGACTATAGAACATAAATAAACACAACAACTAATGTACCAAGAAATTACTAAATCCTACATAGAACTTCTCATAACCGTCTGACAATGCCTCTGGTCCTTTGACAAGAATACTTATATATAGGAAGTACCAGCGGCGTATCCACCATATTCTTGTCAAATTTTCATTGGTTTTATCAGTAAGTTATGATTGGTCCTATGATGTAACTTTAGAACATAAATAACACAACAACCAATATTTGAATCCACATTCTGATAGCATATATGTTTTAATGGTGACAGTTCCTCTCTCGTTTGTTATGATGGAGAGGTTAGTTTATGTAGAAATAGAACACAATCCAATTTCTTTAAATGGCGAGATGATATGAATGTAACACAAATTTCAACCAAGACAATACTAAATCCTACATGGAACTTCTCATAACCGCCTGATAATGCCTCTGATCCTTTGGCAAGAATACTTATATATAGGAAGTACCAGCGGCGTATCCACCATATTCTTGTCAAATTTTCGTTGGTTTTATCCGCAAGTTATCATTTGTTACCAAGAAACTACTAAATCCTACATAGAACTTCTCATAACCGTCTGACAATGCCTCTGATCCTTTGACAAGAATACTTATATATAGGAAGTACCAGCGGCGTATCCACCATATTCTCGTCAAATTTTCATTGGTTTTATCAGTGAATTATGATTAGTCCTATGTGACTCTACAACCAATACAACAAACTCATAAATACTGAAAATGAAAAATGTCTGTGCGATCAAGGCTCAATCAAACGGAGCCGATCGTATTGCATGTACTGAAAATGAAAATGTCTGTGCGATCAAGGCTCAATCAAGCGGATCCGATCGTATTGCATGTACTGGAAATAATAAATTTAATCTAAACACAATCACACAAACAACCTATACATGGAACCTCTCATAACCGCCTGATAATGCCTCCGATCCTTTGACAAGAATACTTATATATAGGAAGTACCAGCGGCGTATCCACCATATTCTTGTCAAATTCTCATTGACTTTATCCACAAGTTATGATTAGTTCTATGTGACTCTACAACAAACACAACAACCACAAGATACTGATAATGAAAATGTCTGTGCGATCAAGGCTCAATCAAACGGAGCCGATCGTATTGCATGTACTGAAAATGAAAATGTCTGTGCGATCAAGGCTCAATCAAACGGAGCCGATCGTATTGCATGTATTGAAAATAATAAACAATAATCACTCAAACAGCTTATACATGGAACCTCTCATAACCGCCTGATAATGCCTCCGATCCTTTGACAAGAATACTTATATATAGGAAGTACCAGCGGCGTATCCACCATATTCTTGTCAAATTCTCATTGACTTTATCCGCAAGTTATGATTAGTTCTATGTGACTCTACAACAAACACAACAACCACAAGATACTGATAATGAAAATGTCTGTGCGATCAAGGCTCAATCAAACGGAGCCGATCGTATTGCATGTACTGAAAAATGAAAAATGTCTGTGCGATCAAGGCTCAATCAAACGGAGCTGGTCGTATGTGGGCACGCCGGGTTCACGCTCATAATGAAATGGGGAACATGCTCAACGCTCATAATGTAATGGGGAGCGGCGGCCTATGAAATTGCATGTACTGAAAATAATAAACAATAATTACTCAAACAGTTTACACATGGAACCTCTCATAACCGCCTGATAATGCCTCCGATCCTTTGAAAGAATACTTATATATAGATATTCTTGTCAAATTCCCATTGGCTTTATCCTTAAGTTATGATTGGTTCTATGTGATAAAGAAAAACATAAAACTAAACGATTGGAGTTGAATCTTGATTTCCGGTGAAGAGGACTAGTTGGGTATCTTCGTTTGGGCCGTCATTATCTTCGACAGGATTAGCGTTGATGTTGAAAACTCTTCCCCTTGCTGGTGGCCTAGTGATTGGATTTTCTTGATTTACTTGGTTAACTGGGTTTGACTGAGCTTGAGTGTTGATGATGTTAACTAATCGAGGGCACGTGTTTCTAAAGTGGGTAGGGTCGCCACAATTGAAACAAGCTCGAACATATGGGAACATGGGGTATTGGGGTTGTTGATAGGTTTGGATCATGTCTTGAGTAGGGGGAGAGATTTGGTTTTGAAAGGTGCGGCAAACCTTGCTCAAATGACCATAGCGTCCACAAGTTGCACATAGTCGACAAGGTAAGGTAAGGGGATGGTGATAAAAACAGTTGTTGCATCGAGGGTGAGGTCCAAGATATGGTTTCTTATTTGGGTAAGTTGAGTTGGGTGCCACTTGAGTGATTGGGGTAGCTTGGATTGGTATGGCTTGTAAAACTGGTTGATTACGTTGGGTAGTAGCGAAAAGTTGCCCGTCTCTTTTTCTTTTAAAAGTGGGTTGAGAAGGGGATTCGGTTTGGGTGGAGTTTGAAGTTTCAGTCGATGCTTTATCCTTCTTCTTCTCCTCCTTGAAGTCTTTGTTCCGGATTCGGTTCTTGGTGAGCTCTGTTGCTAGCTCCATTGCTGCTTCCAAAGTTGCAGACGTGGTACTTATTACAGAGTCTTGAATCTTTGACGGAAGACCTCGAATGTAGTGCTCGATCAAACGGTAGAGGGGAGTGAACAAGTTGGGAACCATTTGATGTAACTCGAGGAATCTTTTGTTGTATGTGGTGTGGTCTCCTTCCTTTTGCTTCAACGAATAAAACTCATCTTCTAATTTCTTGATTTCGCTCCTTGGGCAAAATCGTCTGGTCATGATTTCCTTCAATTCATTCCAAGTTAAAGTCATAGCATCTTCAACACCTCGCTTGGCCTTCTCTGTATTCCACCAAGTAAGTGCTATCCCATATAATCGACCGGTAGCATATCGCACTTTGCGATCATCGGGGCAATCGCAATTTAGAAAAGTGTTCTCCATCTCTTCAAACCAATGGAGGAGAGCAGTGACGCCTTCAGTCCCTTTATATTTTGGAGGGTCGCATGATTTGAAATGCTTGTAGGTGCATTTAGTGATATTTGGGGAGGGTTGATAACGTGTTGATCTTCTTGATTAACAGGATTCGCGGTATGTGCTTGTTGGACTTGGATTACAATGTTGGGTATTACGGCAGCCATTTGTTGAGTGATTAGGGCAGCCATGCGCTCGCGGGCTTTTCCTGCTCTCATCTTCCTACGGGCGAGGCTAGAAGACATCTACACAGGAATACATGTTAAGAGTATGAGTTGGATGCTTTTGGGATCATGGGTCGCACTTAGGAATGAACATTCATAAAATATTATAGAAAAATAAATCTACTACATCCATAGGATGTCTTGGGCTTTGCTCGTCATTAGGCCCTACATGCCGCCATACTTCACCTTCGTAATCATGTGGGCCCCTATGAATACCGGGTTTTTCATATGGTTCGCATGTGTTAGCCTGGTTACGTACACTAAAACCCGGAGAAAATCGAGAAATATGTATATAACGTGTGATATTCGGAATGTGTCCAGGTGTAGACATGGTGACACCTCAAAGTGGGGTTAGTTCGAACGACGTTTGGTGTGACATGCTTTGGCCTAATAGGTCCTTCGTACTCTCATCGGTAGTCCCCAGGTAGGCAAACTGGTCCGTTATATTGGATTTATACGAATGCCAACCTAGATAGGACGTTCCGACTACCGGTACTTGTACCATTCCAGTTACTACATGCCCGTCGCAGAACTTACTTTGATGAGATTTGAAAATTGCAACAAAATCTTTGAATAACAAAAGTTTGAAGATGAATTGAATATATGAACATTGATATATGTATGATAAATGTGTATATAAGTATGTATGTTTGACTGTAAGTATAAACAAATATGAAACAAATAAATATCATAAGTTTGTATGTAACCACCTAATCAATTAAAATTTTAGGCAAACTATAGTATAGGCTCTAAGGGTCTAATAACCTATCCTATATCCCTATAGTTATGGCTCTGATACCAATCTGTCACACCCCGACCCGCAGCGGAAAAGGTGATCGGGACATGATTGGTTATCATCAAAGCTCATGACATTTATTTTAACGTTTCATATTCATTAATACACTTTAATGGAAAATTACAATCAATATTACATCATGTCCTAAATATCAATCTAGGCTTCATTGTTTTATTCTAAGGCATTTCCTATGTTTTCCTTGCTTCATCCTGTTCACCTGTATCATGTGTAAAAAGGGTTTTTGGATCATCAAAAAGTTGGCGAGTGAATCCTATGGAAAACATTTGAACAAGTTTATTTAATTGATTATAAAATAAAGTGCACTACCACACATGAGTAAAAATAGATGTAAACTTATTCACCAATCAATTTAATATTAAACAATACACACATGAACAATAATGGATCGTTTAGAGGCACGCGTTGCTCAACTCGTCTCTCACGAGGAACTGATGGGCCTAATGAATTATTTGCATAAACTTGACAATATGGAATACATAACTACAAACAATATAAACTCAATAATACACACACGAACAATAATGGATTTGTTTTGAGGCACGTGTTGCTCAACTCGTCTCACACAAGGAACTGATGGGCCTAATGAATGAATTTCATATAATTAGACAAAATGAAATACATAACTACAAGCAATGTATACAATCTAAGTTTAGATCACAATATGGTATGGCACAAGTTTAAATAAACGAGCTAATTTTATGTAACATGACACACCCCAAAACGTGTAATTAAAAAGGGGAGTTGTAAGATTCACTCACATTGGGTGCGTTCGGTTGATGATGTTGAATGCACGCGAAGTTGGTTTTAACCACGAGTGAAACTAACCTAGATAAATAGCATTATGGTTCGGTAAGTAAACGGATTTTATTAATCCATTTTAGTAGGATTGTTGGGTGTATTTTTGTGAGTTTAAGGCTATTTTCTAACCTTAAAAATGTTATTTTTAAGTATTTTTAATTGATTTTTAAATAAAATAAATAAATAAAAATAATAATAAAAAATGTTGACTTTTTGACCGTTGACCGTTTGACCATGACTGTTGACCGGTTGGCTTGTGTAATTGTGTGCGCTGAGTGAGGCTCGAACCCGAGACCTCCCGTACGCGTGCACGCAGCTCTACCAACTGAGCTACTTGTCTAACCCGAAATATTTCTGTTTTTAATTATATTTATATACTAATTAGATTAAACTGAAAATCATTTATTTTTAAAAACGATTTAATGAGTCGGACCGGTGTGCTCCACAGGTCTCGAACCCGGGACCTGTGGGTTGAGTTAACACACAGTCCACCGCTGGACTGTGTGTCTAACTTGTTAAATAAATCGATTTTTTTTATACTTATATACAAACTAAATATTTTCATTTCTGTCTTAAATAAAAAGTTTAATAATTGTCCGGACCGGTGCGGTAGTCCGGATTCGAACTCGTGACGTGTGTTTAAACATTCACACAGTCCACCACTGGACTGTGTGTCTAACTTGGTTATTATTTGGTTTTTATTAAACCTAACATGTAACAGCGGTGACTCCGGTTCGGTAAAAAAAAGAGCATTTTTATTAAGGCGAGTGTGCGTGGGACATGTATCAAACTCGAGACGTTTACGTGTTTAATGTGCACACAGTCCACCGCTGGACTGTGTGTCTAACCCGAGTTATAACTTGATTTTAATTATAACTGAAACTTCGTCTTCTTCGTTGAATTTAACCAGAATCGGAAGTCCGACTGGTTCGATGTTTTAATCATGTTCTTTAGTGTTTTGAGGTTAATTACAGGTGAGATATATAAAAAGAATGAAAGATTTAAGCGTAAGATATACCGACTGGACTCCTCTGTTTCTCCGGCGAAACTCCGGTGACAGCAGAAACTTCCGGCGACGTGTGTCCTGCGGCAGAGAGTCTTCAGCAAGCTTGAAATGGATGTGGGTGACTTCGGTATAAGCTCTAGGGGTTCAGTAAGGCTCAGAAGTGAAGGGTTCGGTTTTTCGGCGATGTGCAGAACTTTTTCGGCGAGTGGAATTACGTCGGGTAAAGGTGCGGTTTTGAGCGAAAAAGCTTGCAGAGGTTCGAGGAGGTATTTATAGGGCAGGTCATCGATGAATTTGGTCCGATTTCCGACTTGATTCGTCGGTTAGAAACTCTCCGGCGGTTATAACTTCTGTCACGGACTCAGGCGTCGGTTATAACCGATGTCATAGTTAAAGTTTACGTTATAACTGAAGTAACCGTCAATTCTTGGCGAGTAAGTCAGGATTTCCGACGACTGCAATTAGGTGCGCCGGTTTTTGAATTTGAGATTCATGATATGAATTAATTGATTCTAATAATTAACAAGAAATACAAGTGGCGCAGTGGTTGAGTGTGTGTGCGATAAGAGTTTGATGAAGTTGTTGGCTGACTGACCCGGGTTCGAAACCCGGCAGTGCCATTTTATTTTTATTTCATTATTTTTAACAGTTTTTCAAAAACAAATTATATATTCCAATATACTTATTAATTATGTATCGTTTAAAATTATTTTGGGCATTAAATTCGCAACGAAATTTTTAACTGATTGTTCGGTTAATAAATGGAGCGGGTTTGGTAAATCCGTTTTTGACGGATGTTACAACACCGAAATGTGCTCAAAATCCACGTCGTAGTCGTGTTTGTAATCCACAGGTGCCACTTGAATAACTTCCGATTCCGAGAGCTCGTTATGGGGATTTTCCACATTCATGAACCTTCCATGGAATCTTGAACTATTGAAACAGACAAACGAGAAACTTGAGTTTAATTGATTCTCATTTCGGGTGGTTGCATCAATGTAGATACAAAATTGTTGGAACACTCAATTCCAAAAAGAAGTCCATTTATTAGTGGACGAGTTTTCGTGATTGACTGCGACATAAGACATCGCCTGTAACATTTGTCATAAAACGGTTCCAAAACCCGCTCCGTCTGAGAATCAAATATGTATTTAAAAGCTTGTTACGTATTTATCTATTAGTGTAACTTAACTTTTGATATTTATAGTTTATAAATAAATTAAAAAGAACTAAAACATTAAATAGAAATAATCAAGTTAATAAATAAAATAAAAAAAAATACAAAATATACAATAGGGCAACCGGGTTCGAACCCGGGTCCCCATCAAACGCACACACAGCATAGACCACCAAGCCACACACACCACTTGTTTCTAAAACCAAAATAACTATGTTTTATACTCAATCAAAAGTCAGCCGGCAAATTCGAATTTTGGCTAAAACAGTAGCGGCCGACAAGCTCAAATTCAAACAATCAAGCTAAATTATTGGTCTTCGATTGAGAAAGCGTGTGTAACTGATGTTGAAAATCAGTTATAACCGCAAGACAATTCAATTTGTTATGAAACCAATTGAAATCAATGATTTCAAATCAAGATTTTAAAACCGTAAAACTTGGCAATCATCTTCCTATAAATAGCAACTTCAACCAGTTCTAAAACTTGTTCAATCTCTCAAACTCTCTCTTAAACTCTCGCTAAAACACTCTGAAGCTGTCCCTGCAAGTCGCCGGAATCCTCAGTTACTCGCCGGAAAACCAAAGAATCCATTCCATTATTGCCTTACTCTATAAATGGGACTTCTAGAGCTCAGACAGAAATCACCCACACTCACCTCAAACTCCATGTAGAGCCTCTGTCGCAAGTTATACATCGCCGGAATTCGGTGCACTCGACGGAGATTAGCACCGGAAAACCGAGATTTTACTTCTAGTTGGTATATTTTTTTAACTCCTCTGATATCTATCATTCTGTATGTTTTGAATCTTTGAACAATCACCCAAAATTGTTTAAAAATCGATTTCAGGTGGATTATGTTTTGGGCTTTGGGTTTAATGAAGAAGATGCAGTTCTAGAAGAGATTATATGTATAAATAAAAAACGGGTATTTAACCGGGTTAGACACACAGTCCAGCGGTGGACTGTGTGCAATTACAAAGCACACGTCCCGGGTTCGAGTCGCACATGTTTCCGATTTTCTGAAATAAAACCAACACTTTTTAAACTTATTCAGATCAACTCATAACATGTATATAAAATTAATATAAATCAGTGTTTATTGCGGGTTAGACACACAGTTCAACTGGTTGGGCTGTGTGCACACGAGCCGTAGGTCCCGAGTTCGATTCCTGCTTCTGTAACCGGTTTTGGCAATTATTAAAGCTTTTAAATAAAAACAAAATATGAATTAATCTAATTGGTATATATATATATAATTAAAAACGAGATTATTTCAGGTTAGACACGTAGCTCAGTTGGTAGAGCTGCGTGCACGTATACGAGAGGTCACGTGTTCGAACCTCACACGCTGCCTACAATTAAACCGGTTGAACCGGCCGTTGATCAGTCAACCCTAGGAAAAAGGGTAATTTTTTTAATTAAAAATCCTTTTTATTTTCTTTGAAAATTAGTTAAAAATACCTCAAAATAAGGTTTTAAAGCCTAAAAATTTGCATTAAATTCACAAAAATAAATCTAAAAATCCCATTAAGAGCACTAATTAAAAATATTAATTTCAAATGAAATTTAATTATTTATCGAGTTATTACGTTATTATTTAGGTTAGTTTCTCTTCGTCGGCTAAATCTTAAATTCGTGCGTACTCTTCATCAACCAAGGCAACGCACCCACTGTGAGTGAATTCTTACAAATTCCCCTTTTTATTCATGTTTTGGGGTGTATCATGTGTCGCTTTAATTACTTCGTTTATTCAAACTTGTGCTATTACCATTATATGATCTAAACTTGTGATGTAAATATTGTTTGTTGTGATGTGTGTTTACATTTTGTCAAGTTGCGTGCAAACCATTCATTAGGCCCATCAGTTCCTCGTGGGAGACGAGTTGAACATCGCGTGCCTCATTAGATCGGCTCCGTTTGATTGAGCCTTGATTTCATTGTTCATCATTTGGTGTGTGCTTGTGCATTAATTGATATTATGTGTATTGTGTTTGAATTTACATTTACGTTTACTCATATGTGGTTATGCACCTTTTTGTAACCAATATAATAAATTCGTTCAAATGTTTTCATAAGATTCACTCACCAACTTTTGTTGACCAAAAACCCTATTTTTACACATGATACAGGTGGACAGGTTGAAGCAAGGAAACACATAGAAAATTGTCTTAGAAGAAAAATAAAGAAGTCATGAAAAATGTATTTGAACATGTTGTGCTTGTATGTTTTTTTGTAACTTCTCCTTTAAAGAGAAATAATAAATATGAAACTTTATAGTAAATGTCATGAGCTTTGATGAAAACCCAATCATGCCCCGACCACCATTTCCGCTGCGGGTCGGGGTGTGACAGATTGGTATCAGAGCTTTTGACTATAGGGATATAGGATAGGTTATTAGACCCTTAGAGCCTATACTATAGTTGATTAGATTTTAATTGTTTATGTGGTTATATGCAAACTTATGATGTTTATTTGTTTCGTATTTATTACACACACAAATGCATGCAAACACTTCCACTATCATTTTGTGTGATGCTTAATGAGTTATACTTGTTGTCAAACATAACATGCTTACATATACATTTATCATGCATATTTCAATGTTCACATATTCAAATCATCTTCATATTTCCTTTATTCAAGATTTTGTGGCATTTTTCGTTTTTTCAATCTCATCAAAGTGAGTTCTACGACGGGCATGTAGTAACCGGAAGGGTACAAGTACCGGTAGTCGAAACGTCCTGTCTAGGTTGGCATTTGTATAAATCCAATATAACGGACCAGTTTGCCTACCTGGGGACTAACGATGAGAGTACGAAGGACCTATTAGGCCAAAGCATGCCACATCAAACGTCGTTCGAACTAACCCTGCTTTGAGTTGTCATTGTGTCCATACCAGGACACCCTCCGACCTTATACTTTGCTGCCATGTTTTACGATTTTCATTCGGGTGGCGCAAGTGTTAACAGGCCAACACCAATATGAACCCTACCAGAGCCCAGTAGTCATGGGGGCCCACATGACTACCAAGGCCAAGTAAGGGGACATATGGGAGCCCAAACATGATCAAAGCCCAAGACATCCTATGGATGTATCAAATTTATTTTCTTCATTTGTTTTGTGAATGTTCATTTCTAAATACGACACATGACACCTAAAACGTCAAACTCATACTCTCGATACGTATTCCTTGTAGATGTCTTCTAGTCTCTCTCGTAGAAGTATGAGATCAGGAAAATCCCGCGAGCGCATGGCTGCCCAAATCGCTCAACAAATGGCCGCCGTAATACCCAACATCGTAGTTCAAGTTCAGCAAGCCCTTACCGCTAATCCCGTCAACCCAATCAACCAAGAAAATCAAAACGTTGTCAACCCTCCCCCAAATACCACTAAATGCACCTTCAAGCATTTCAAATCCTGCGATCCTCCAAAATACGAAGGGACTGAAGGTGTCACCGCTCTCCTCCATTGGTTTGAGGAGATGGAAAACATTTTTCTCAATTGCGACTGCCCCGATGATCGCAAGGTGCGATATGCTACCGGTCGTTTGTTCGGAGTAGCACTTACATGGTGGAATACAGAAGAGAAGGGCAAGCGAGGTGCTGAGGATACTATGACCTTGACTTGGGAAGAGTTGAGGGAGATCATGACAAGACGTTTCTGTCCAATAAGCGAAATCAAGAAATTAGAAGATGAGTTCTACTCTTTGAAACAAAAGGAGGGCGACCATACCACATACAACAAGAGATTCCTTGAGTTGAATCAGATGGTCCCCAACTTGTTCACTCCCCTCTACCGTTTGATCGAACACTACATTCGAGGTCTTCCTTCAAAAATTCAAGACCCTGTAATAAGTACCACACCTGCAACTTTGGAAGCAGCAATGGAGTTAGCTACAGAGCTCACCGAAAACCACATACGGAATAAAGACTTCAAGGAGGAGATAAAGAAGGATAAAGCAGGAACCGAAACCTCAAACTCCACTCAGACCGAATCCTCTTCTCAAACCACTCCTAAGAGAAAATGAGATGGGCAAAATTTCGCTATCACCCAAGGCAATCAACCAGCTCCACAAGCCGTACCCCTCCAAGCTATCCCAATCACTCAAGTAGCACCCAACACTACTTACCCAAATAAGAAACCTTACATTGGACCTCACCCTCAATGCAACACCTGTTTTTATCACCATCCATCTACGATACCTTGTCGACTGTGTGCTAATTGTGGGCGTTATGGTCATCTGAGCAAGACTTGTCGCGCCCCTCATAACCAAGCTTCACCCCCTACCCAAAACATGATCCAATCATATCAACAACTTCAATACCCCATAGTGCCATATGTTCGAGCTTGTTTTAATTGTGGTGACCCTACCCATTTTAGAAACACGTGCCCTCGATTGGTTAACATCATAAATACCCAAGCTCAAGCAAACCCAGTTAACCAAGCAAATCAAGCAAACCCAGCACTACCACCAGCAAGAGGAAGAGCTTACAACATCAACGCCAATCCTGTTGAAGATAATAACGGCCCAAACGAACCACCCAACTAGCCTTCCCACACCAAGAATCACGACTCAACTCCAACCGTCTAATTTTAATGTTTTCTTTATGTTATCTCAATCTTTACGTATCCCAGATATAAATTGGGAATTTATGTATCCAAGAATTCTAATGCGAATTGTATTACAGTTTTGTTTTGTATCTTTACTCATTGATTTAACTTTCATATCATCATATATCATGACGTATCCCGATCTCGTCATTTAGAGAAGTTGGGTTGTGTCTCACTTTTACATAGACTGGCCCCTTCATCATAACAAACGAGAGAGGTACTGTCATCATTCAGTCATATATCCTTTCAGATTCGAGACTCAAGTTTTGGCTGTTGTGGTTGTTTTGTAGATTTTAGAGTCACATGGAACTAATTATAACTTACTGACAAAGCCAATGAAAATTTGACAAGAATATGGTGGATACGCCGCTGGTACTTCCTAAATATAAGTATTCTTGTCAAAGGGTCAAAAGCGTTGTCAGTCGGTTATGAGAAGTTCCGTGAAGGTTTTAATATTGTCATGGATGAAGTTTTTATTTTGTGATATAACATTATCTTTTCAAACGTTCAATTCTCTCCAAACTCTTATGCATGAGATCACACCTAGTCAATCAACTCTGTTTATCCATGTTCCGTATTTTAATACTTTAGGCATCAAAAAGCGATTCCTGTAGCAGGGTATTCAACCCTTATTAGGGACGTTACCGCCTCAAATAAAATTTAAACTTTCACCCTCTTCTGATTATGTAATTGTCAAATTAAAACACCCTCCCTTCGAGTCAAATATATCACTACTTAAATTTCGTGACGAAATTTCTAAAAGTAGGGGATACTGTAACATTTGTCATAAAACGGTTCCAAAACCCGCTCCGTCTGAGAATCAAATATGTATTTAAAAGCTTGTTACGTATTTATCTATTAGTGTAACTTAACTTTTTATATTTATAGTTTATAAATAAATTAAAAAGAACTAAAACATTAAATAGAAATAATCAAGTTAATAAATAAAATAATAAAAAAATAAAAAAAATAAAATACAAAATATACAATAGGGCAACCGGGTTCGAACCCGGGTCCCCATCAAACGCACACACAGCATAGACCACCGAGCCACACACACCACTTGTTTCTAAAACCAAAATAACTATGTTTTATACTCAATCAAAGGTCAGCCGGCAAATTCGAATTTTGGCTAAAACAGTAACGGCCGACAAGCTCAAATTCAAACAATCAAGCTAAATTATTGGTCTCCGATTGAGAAAGCGTGTGTAACTGATGTTGAAAATCAGTTATAACCGCAAGACAATTCAATTTGTTATGAAACCATTTGAAATCAATGATTTCAAATCAAGATTTTAAAACCGTAAAACTTGGCAATCATCCGCCTATAAATAGCAACTTCAACCAGTTCTAAAACTTGTTCAATCTCTCAAACTCTCTCTTAAACTCTCGCTAAAACACTCTGAAGCTGTCCCTGCAAGTCGCCGGAATCCTCAGTTACTCGCCGGAAAACCGAAGAATCCATTCCATTATTGCCTTACTCTATAAATGAGACTTCTAGAGCTCAGACAGAAATCACCCACACTCACCTCAAACTCCCTGTAGAGCCTCTGTCGCAAGTTATACATCGCCGGAATTCGGTGCACTCGTCGGAGATTAGCACCGGAAAACCAAGATTTTACTTCTAGTTGGTATATTTTTTAACTCCTCTGATATCTATCATTCTGTATGTTTCGAATCTTTGAACAATCACCCAGAATTGTTTAAAAATCGATTTCAGGCGGGTTATGTTTTGGGCTTTGGGTTTAATGAAGAAGATGCAGTTCTAGAAGAGATTATATGTATAAATAAAAAACGGGTATGACCTATCTTAATGCATATTTATGTCCTACCTTAATGTATATATATTTTGTCTAGACATATTTTGGACTTATATTATTTCGTTTAGGAGGTGGTATATTTAATTAGTAGCATTGCTACAAATTTATTATTTTTAAAGTTCAAGACTTATAATCGTATTAATATAATTCATGTTATTACTTCTTGAAATAAGAATACTAATCAAAGTTTCTTTTATATATAATTCATCATATTTGTATAAATATTTTTGGATTAAGGAATTTTGCATATAATATATATTTTTATATACAAAAATTCCTAAAATCAAGAACCCGAATCACTAATCCCAATTTTGTCTCTTGTTCGTTCGTTTAGTATTTGTTTATTTATATTATAGGGTGATTGTTATAATTTTAGATATTATCCATTTCTCTTCGTGCTGTAAGAGCATTCACATTGATATCCCTATAAATATACATACATATCACTAAAAACAACTACTATATTCATATATTTCCACTAAAAACAAAAACTTTTTGTCTCTCTTTTTTAATTAAATAATATTTTTATACCTTTATCATTACATTTTCTCTCTCCTTCACTCACAACCATTTCCAAAATTTTAAAAAAATTATATATTTTTCTCTCTCCAGATTTTTTTCTCGTATATTTACAGATGAACAGTAACTTTCCCATATATTTTCTCTCTCCTCTACTCACAACCTACCAATCATTCCTTATAATATAACTAAACCCTCTCACATATTTTAAGGTCTTCATTGTGAATGCTCTAATACTCGTGGATTAATTCTTCACAACATGTGAGTAATCTCTCTCTCTCCTTTTTATCATTAACTTTTTAGGGTGTATCAGTGTGTCTCAATCAATTCTTTTTATCTAATATCAAGCATGCAATATTTGGTGTGTCGTATATGCATTATTTGTTGTTGTTTGTTGAGGTTATTGTTGTTGTTGTGTTTGTCTACATAGTCAATCATTCATTCATTCAGTGGATCCATGGATCCACAGCTGACCTTTCCTCATGAGTTGGAGATGTTGGTATCGCTCCATTAGTCTTGGGCTGACCTTTCCTCCTAACTATGGGATATTGGTATCGCCACAGTCATACCCTTTTTGGGTATGGGACGCAGGCAGTTTGTTTTTGTTTTAATTTTGGTGTTGATTTTGGTCTTAGTCATTATTCTGTTATCATTCTATGCTCTTATTACTTGTTGCATTACTTTGCATGAATATTTGTATGTTTAATTTTTGAACTAATATTTGAGTTTAAAAGAGGTAAAATATATTTCTTTTACTTCTAAATTTAAAATGGTAAACCTATTTTTTCTTAATATTATTTCACATGATACAGGTACTAAGAATTGAAGATTGGACAAAATCAAGATCACGTAGGAGATCTTGCCTTAGTAAAAATAAAGACAAGATCATATTATTTTGTTTGGATATTGTTGTATATAATATATTTTACCTTATATGATAAGTGTGACATTTAATCTTGACATGTTTAATTATGAAATTTTAATAAGTGCCATAAGCTCTCGAACAATCATCATGTCCCGTACCATTCTGTTGTGGTCGGGGTTGTGACAGGTTGAATAGAGAAAGGTATTAAATTATTTGAATTTGAATTTTTTTATATAGTAAACGATCAATTTGGGGGGTCTAACGAACTCCGCGAGTACTCATGCTAGCCAGCCACCCACCTGCCATACTTGCGGGGATGGTGTCAGTGTTCTGACACTGGTTCAAACCCGCAATCACCTACCCGTGGATTGCCCCAGGTGGCCTTATTATCATTGGCGAAGCCATCATATGGATAATGGTGTCGCCACGTACAACCTCGAGGTATACAAACCGGTTTTCTTTATCAAAACAAATCTGGGTTTTTTTTATGGTCAAACTGGTTCGGTTTTGAAACCAGTTTCCAGTGTTCAAACTCCAAACTGGTTAAACCGATTTGGTTCGGTTTACAAACCGGTTTGGGACAAGAAGCTGACTTTTTTTTTACAACCGGTTAGGTTTTAAACCGGTTTCAAAGATCAAGAATATGAACCATTTACAAACCGCCGAGGTTGAACCGGGTTGAAACCGTTTATGGTTTCGATCCTAAAACCGGTTTTTTGTACATGTCTACGACGACACCATTAAATTTTGCGTATCATGTGTAATGCGTAATAGAAAATTTCGAGTAACACCATTGTTTATATTCAAGTGGCACCATTGTTTTTTCAAGTGAGACCATTTTTTTTTTCTAAACCTTTTACAAATCATTAAAGAAATAAAGGCTCATGTTTAACTTTTAGAATTTATATCCCAGTAACCATTATAACTTATGTCCAATTAATTTAGTTGATTTGTTTCACCTAAATTAATCAAAAACTAATAAAAGGCCGCTAAATACATACTACGAGAACTAGTTAACATGAAGAATAGGAGGGACTAGACAATCATGAAGAGGCCACGAGGGTTGAGGAGTAGGGATGAGTTGGGTCATCATTATTATTATCAGTTTATCATCAACATTCAAGTATCCAATGTTCAACATACAACACATCAACATCAAGCAAATCGATTAAACCAAACATGAGTAAAGGTTAGTTATTTATTATTCAATCTTTAAACTTGGAAGTAGATGTGAATTTTGAATACTTCTGATCAATCAATGTGATGTTTTATACTTGAATTTTGAATACTTGATAAATATGAAATTAGTTAATTATAAGTGTAATTTGTTTAGGCGATTGTTATTTGTTACTTTGTTAGATTGTAGACTAACTATACTTGGTCGCTTACATGGTTTTTAATTTAGGATTATTAATCTTGAACGTGCTAGCAACTACAAACAATAATCTTTTATATCTATTTCAAATGACTTTATATTTTTATTATGTGTTTCTAATGAAATTATACTTTTAATATGATACTGCCTTTTATTATTTGATTTGACCCGACACAATAGGATTTTTTTTTACCTCCGCCACTATTTATAATTATAATCATGGAAACAGATTCTGGTGGCATTAGAAGTTGGAATCATCATAAACTAAAAAATAATATGGGAAGATATGTATCTATAATACAATTGAAGAATGAATTCTTGAATTAAGTTCTTTATTGAGTTATTGGAAAAGTTTTTTACTTTTTGAATTGAGGCTGCATGTGGCTCATTAGTTTAATAAGTATACCCTCCTCATGTTAAATGATATAAGGGGTAACTTAGATTCTTCTTCTTCTTTCTTTTTACTGATTTAATTTTGTAATGTGCATAGCATGGGAAGTTATTAATGTCCAGGTGGGCGATGGCTTACGGCTATACGCGACAGCCTCAATGGGTTTTGCTACTCCTGCAGCGAGTTCTAATCGTTGATCAGTAAAAGTAGAGTTCTAATCGTTGATCAGTAAAAGTAGAGGTGTACATGGACCGTAATTCTCGACTATCTTCTTGTTTGACTACGTACTGCATGTTCTTTCTAATGTAAGCTAGTTAGTAGTGATTGAGAACAGTCTAATATTTACATAACTGAGAAGCGATAAATACATTTATATTCAAGAAGATGTCTTTCATGCAGCATATTAAACAATAGGGTAATCTTGGGCAGAATTAAGGACTAGTTAATTATTTAGTTTAAAGCTAGATTAATTTTAATGGGGGGGATATAATGATTGTAATCTTTAAAAAGACAATTTACGTGAATTTTATTAATCCAAACTATAACCCACCGGTTAAAATAATCTGTACTAGTAACGAGACTAATGGCATGCATAACTTTTATTTCGGTTGCCAAGTGCAAGTGAGATTGCCCTTAGCAATGTACAATAGTGAAATTTATTAGTGTTATTGCTCACGTTGCCGGTATGATTTAGTTGTTTAGTGGTAAACCGGTGTAAAAGATGTCGTGATACAGTACCTTAAGTTACTATAAATAATGTTTAATTGGGAACCTTCAAATTTTTGAAAACCAACTTCAAATTATTATGTATATTCAAATATGTTTTAGTTAATGAACCAGTTTTAATTAAATGTAATATAGCTCATCATAAGTGGATCAACAAACAAAGTGTTCATTAACTTGCTAAATTATCCGATTTTAAAATATGATTAACATACCTTGACTCTATTGACTACCAACCTAGGTATGACTCAATTATTCCATATTATAATCCCTTAACTAACTATACTCATTTTATAATTTTTCTTTCTTTTTTTTATTTTATTAAAAGGTGAATTATATTTTTTGAATGGCATTAAAAGGTAAATTATATAAATAATCTATGCATATGGTTTGGGTATTATATCATATCATCAGTTATAAATATTATTTACGAATATGAAACTTAATTTTATTATTATATATGCTTCATGTTTATCCCCTAAGTGAAAAATCAAGCTATCCTTTACTTTTTATTTCTTATATTTTTCAATTAATGAGTTTGCAATGTCAATTAGTTTGAAAATTTAATGTTATCTTTTAAATAATAATAACAATAATAACAATAATAATGTTTCTTTAAGAGTTTCTCATTTAAACCCAACCACTAGGGCTGTAAACGAACCGAATGAACACGAACGAAGCCTTGTTCGAATTCGTTCGTTAAGGAAATAAATGTGTTCACGAACGGTTCATGAACACTTACTGAACGAGATTTTATGTTCGTATTCGTTCATTAAGGAAATGAACGTGTTCACGAACGGCTCACGGACACATTTGAACGCAACGATGACTAAAGGTGGATGACCCAAAGAGTAGCACTGGAACTTGAAGGTTGAAGCTTTAAATGTGAAACGGATGTCGATTGTATTCGTCAATGTAAATAACGAGAAAGGAAAGGAATGCGGCATAAACAAGGTGGAAATAGAGTTTCCTAGTTTAATTGTCATGGTAATAAAATAAATAAAAGTTAAATAATATAAAAAACATAGATAAAATATATGAAAGTACAAAGATCTTTAATTAAAACACTAAATGACGAAAGCAAATGAATGAATGTTCCTGAACACGTTCACGAACGTCTTACCGAACGTTCACGAACACAATTGATCGAATGAGACCTCTGTTCATGTTCGTTCATTTAACTAATCGAACGAAATTTCTTGTTCATGTTCGTTTTATTAAACGAACGAACATAAACGAACTTCCCGCCGAACGGTTCATGAACTGTTCGCTGAAGGTTCGGTTCGTTTACAGCCCTACCAACCACCATTCACACTCTTTCTACAAAAACAAACAACGATCCTTTAACCATCACCACCTTCGGCCTTCAAAGGTACCACCCAACTTAATTCTCTAACCACCATCCGTTATTTATAACTAAACAAGCAACTGATGCAATCCAGAACCACCCATAGATCTTGTTATTAACCGCCGCTAAGAGCAACGGCAATGGAAGGTTTGTTAAACTAAGAACCATCTATATGGAAGAAAAAATGAGACGTTAAGATCCAAAATCCCATTTTGGAAGAGAAACTTGAGCAGTATGATGTGTCATGGGTCAATATAACCCGTTGCGTGGTTATGCTTAGCAAGATGATGTGACGTGGGTCGATATAACCCGTTGCATTGTTATGCTTTAAGGATTGTCACAAACTACCCAAATACTATCACAAAACTTTGTTGGTTTTTTTTTTATGTTTTCTATATTCTTGTATTTCCATTCTTTTCTGCCAGCCTCGATTAGAACACAAGAAAATTCGTCAATTAAAAAAAACAAACCCAAAATATTGTTTTTTTTAATATCTATATATATAGTAAAAGAGGAAGAAGGAGTGAACGACGCGCTTCCTATCTCTCCATGCTCTCGAAATCATGTTTTCAAACTTCCAAAATAGTTTTGATCGATTAAGTGGACGGCCTTTTCAAGACTAGCAAGCTTGTTAATAGAGGTCGAAACTCATCATTCTTTTAAATCAATGCAGTCAAGCATATCACCATTAGGTTTATAGTCTAAACATACCTAAATGAGATTATTATCACTTTTATAGCAAAGTGACTAATGACATTAATAACTTTTATTTTCATTGTCAATTGTAAGTAAGATTGCACTTAGCAACGAAAGTTATGAGTGTCATTCTTCACATTAATATATTATCGGCTAATGAGTTATGTTTTGAATTATTAAAATAGATGATTCAGTTATTTATTGGTAAACCGGTTTAAAAGATGTCGTGATACACTACCTTATGTTAGTATATATAGTGTTTAATTGAAAACCTTCAAAATTTCAATAACCACTAACTTTAAATTATAATGTAATGTAATGATAGCTCATCAAAACTAGACTACATATATAATCAACAAAGTGGTCTTCATAGTCGTGATTAAGTTACTCAATTATCCCATTTTAAAATATGATTAACATATCTTGACTCATTTGACTACCAACTAAAGTATGATACTATTCAATTATTCGGTAGCATAATCCCCTAACTAACCATACCGCTTTTGTCATCTTTCTTTCTTTTTTTATTATATTAAAAAGGTAAATTCAATAAATAATCTATGCATGTGGTTTAAGTATTTTATCATATCATCAGTTATAGATACTATTTACGAATTACGAATATGAAAATTATATTATATACTTCACTTTTATCCCCTAAGTATGTAAAAAACAAGCCAATCTTTACATTTTTATTTCTTATATTTTTCAATTATTGAGTTTGCAATGTCAGTTAGTTTGAGAATTAAATGTTATTTTTTTAAATAATAATAATAATAATAATGTTTCTTTAATAGTTTCTCATTAAAACCCAACCTCCATCGACACTCTTTCTACAAAACAAAGAAACAATGGCCCTTTAACCATCATCACCTACGGCCCTCAAAGGCACCACCCAACTTAATTCTATAACCACCATCTATTTTTTAACACTAAACAAGCAACTCATGCAATCCAAAATCCACCCATAGGTTGATACACCCGTTGCATTGTTGATGCTACAAGGACTGTCACAAACTACCAAAATACTATCACAAAACTCTTTGATATTTTATGTTTTTTATACTCTTATATTTTTTTTAACCGTTGGCCTCAAATGGAACATAATGAAACTCCATGAACAAAGAAAAAATAAACCATCGTCAAACAACGAAATCTTCTTGTTTTTTTATATCTATATCTATTGTGAAAGAGGAAGGAGTTAATGAGGCACTTCGTTTTGTTTTTAATTAAAAACCATGTTATAAATCTTTCAATGTTTGTAAGGTATCTACTAGGTCTTAACAAACACATACATTCCCCTACTAACGTTAAATCTTCACATTGCACCGCTTGCGAGTATGTAATTATGTGTATTTTGCCAATATGGGTTAGCCCACTTGGTAGAGACACTTATCTTTTAGAGGGGATGTCATGGGGTTCAAATCTGGGGTAAATAGAGTAGAGTGACATTTGTCGTTTAAAAAAATATAATTGTATATTTCAATCTTCGAATATCGACCGGTAAAACCAAATACTGAAACTAAAACTAATAGAAAAGACGCCCATCTAGATTGATAAATAAAAGTGAATCTGATAAACTTCACGATTTATATCATTACGATTAGAAATAGAATCAAATAAAAGTCGAATAAAACAATGGATAGTCTTTTCAAGTCAAAATCGCACCCCCATATTAAAGAAATTGGGTTCGAGAGTTGTGGAAATCACTTAGCCTTTTTAGTTAAGACAATTTTGTCCACATCTTATTAGGGGTTTGCAAATTATGGTTCTAGAACCTCGAAAGCTTGAACCAAAAACGAAACCACAATGATCGGAACCTTTTGCCTTAGAAAGGGTCGGTTTGTGGGACTAAGAATTCATCAATAAAAGGTTCCGGTTTCGACCCGTGGATATTAATAATTTAGAACCACAAATAACTATCATCAAACTCCCATCTATTCCTAGTTCCTAGTATTTCTCCTAAAACCTAAAAGTCATTAAAAATATTCAACTTCCTTGCGTGTAAGAAATCCTTCCAAGCTCAAACTACCGGCCAACGAAAGTTCGGACTTTAGCCATTGAAACCTTCAAAGATCATGCCGTCAAACCTTTTGTGATTCCATTTTTCATGGTGAAATCATGTGTATGTTTTAGGGTTTTTTATAGAAAGGTTTTATGTTTTTGCTTTGTGTACAAAATTATAGATCTACTACTACAAACCACAATACATGAACAAACGCACAAAATAGCGACAAAACGGTGACCAAAACTATTATTAACCCAAACCAGAAAAGTTTTCCCCTCAGAAACCCTAGATCTTACAAAATAGTAAGATCTACAAACAATACAAAGTAAAGATCAACTGATGATACGATCAGTTGATCAATGATACAAATCCTGATGATCTCGGCACACACTCAACCAGATCCACCAGATACAATCAGAAATACACAGAGATTAAGAAATCTCTTTACAAGATGACAAATGAACAGAGAGAAACACACAGAAAAAATATAGGAATTATGAACAAAATATTTCGAAGAGTCTCTTTTATACCCACACCAGGAAATGTTTCATATAAGCCCCTGGAAAGATACACTTCAACCCTTCTTGACAAACCGCCATACACAATAGCCCTTCAACTATAAACCCTGCACACTTATAACCCATTTAGCCATAACAACTTACAATAACAAATTAACCAACTTTGTAACCGATTGATATAACATGTTGTTGTATGAATTATCACTAATTGGACATTATTTAACATCCCCCCATAATTCATACAGCAAACATATCAACCAATCCCAACATACTGCATAAGTGTTCATGTTGAACACTACTCGACCCTTTAGTGAACAAATCAGCTAACTGTTGTTCAGTACCAACTTTTTCTGGATACACAACACCAGCAGCTATTTTTTCTCTTAAGAAATGTAGGTCAATTTCAAAGTGATTTGTTCGCTCATGGAACACAGGATTAAATGCTATAGAAATAGCAGACTGACTATCACAATATAGTCTAACAGGTAACTCACACACAACATTTAGTTTTTTCAAAATATTTAAAATCCACATGACTTAGCATGAGGCAGAACACATGGCTCGGTATTCTGCCTCAGCTGTAGATCTAGAGACCACACTTTGTTTTTTACTTTTCCATGATATTAAGGAATCACCCAGAAAAATACTGAATCCTGTTACAGACCTTCTGGAAGCCAAACACTTAGCCCAGTCTGAATCAACAAACCCTTTTAAAATTAGATCAGAATTCTTTTTAAACATAACTCCTTTCCCAGGACTTTGCTTTGCTTTAAGTACTTAAGAAGTCTTAAAGCAATTTGTAAATGACATGAATTTGGAGAATGCATAAACTGACTCAGGAACTGGACAGCATAAGTAATATCAGGTCTGGTTATAGAAAAATAAATAAGTTTCCCAACAAGCTTTTGAAAATTAGTAACATCCTTTACTAACTCATGATTTTGACCCGGTTTATTAACCAAAACATGACTAGGTTCAATGGGAGTACTAACAGGTTTAATTCCTAGGTATCCAAACTTTTCAAGTAATTCTAAACAATATTTTCTCTGAGTCAAACATAACCCATAATCAGAATATAAAACCTCAATACCCAGAAAATATTTAAGAACACCTAAATCTTTAATCTGAAAATTATCACTTAAAGACTTCTTAACATTCACAATATCAACATCTGAATTACCAGTAACTATTATATCATCAACATAAACAAGTAACACCACAAAGACAAATTTTTTAGACAAAATATACATAGAATGATCACAAACACTTTGAACAAAGCCCATACTGATCAATACACTAGTTAATTTCTCATTCCACTTCCTGTGAGCTTGTTTAAGCCCATACAAAGATTTAACTAATTTACAAACTTTGGTTTCTTTTTTAGAAAAATACCCAGGAGGTAAGGACACATAGACATCTTCAGTTATAGACCCATACAGAAATGCATTATTAACATCTAATTGATATAAGGGCCAGTTATGTAATACAGCTAGACTGATCACACATCTAATGGTAACCATCTTTACCACTGGAGAAAAAGTTTCTCCAAAGTCAACACCTTCACGTTGATTGTACCCTTTAGCAACTAAACGAGCTTTAAACCTATCAACCTCACCATTTGACTTATACTTGATTTTGTATATCCACTTACACCCTATTGGTTTCCTATCTTTAGGTAAGTCACATAAAATCCAAGTATTCTTACGATTTAAAGTTTCCATTTCAGCATTCATAGCATCTATCCACCTAGGATCTTTAACAGCATCTAAATAGCATGTAGGTTGTACAGTCTTGTTCAAATTGGACACAAAACAAAAATTATCAACATATAAATTTGAGTAATTAACAGACCTTTCTATGCCATACTTTACTTTATCATTAATCACAAAATCACTAAACTTTCTAGGTAAGACACTTGTCCTAGTAGACCTTCTAATTTCAACTATGTTTCCCTCAGAAAGGTTAGTCTCATCATGTGAGAGTTCAGTGTCCTCTGCCACACCAGTGCTTCTACCTCTACTACTCTCAACACTAGTAGTCAAAGAATCAATACCTAATGGCTGATCTCTATCAACATTACTAGAAGGGGAAGTCGTGGTAGAGACACCTGGCTGCTGATCATCACTAGAACTCCCATGAGTACTATGCACCCTCTCATCATCATCAGGAGTTTGCAAATTATTAGATTCAGAAACAGTGGATGTAGACGTTTCATATAAATCAAAAAAATTTAAATGAGTTAAACTTTTATCTTTAAACACCTCTTGACTATTCTAGACAAAAGACTTAAAGGGATACACATTTTCATAAAAAGTCACATCTCTAGAATACCATTCTTTTTTACTATCCAGACTCCAAAGCTTGTATCCCTTTTTTCACATTTGAATACCCAATTAATACAAATTTTTCAGCTTTACTAACAAATTTATCAGACTCATCAAGAACAGTACTGAAACATAAACATCCAAAGTTCCTTAAATGATTAATTAGGGTTTAAAACCATATACTAATTCATAGGGACTTTTACCTAACGACACAGAAGAGGAATCCTGTTAATTAAATACACAGCTGTTAGAACACAATCTGCCCAAAACCTTAATGGAACACCCCCTTAATATAACAATGCTCTAGCCATGTTTAAGAGATGTCTATGTTTCCTCTCCACCACACCATTTTGTTATGGTGTATAGGAACAAGTGGTCTGATGTAAAATACCCTTAGCTTTACAAAAATTGGTCATTTGATGATTAACAAACTCAGTGCCATTATCACTTCTGAAAACCTTGATCTTTTTCTCAAACTGAGTAAGAACTAATTCATAAAAACTCACAAGATTTTCAAAAACTTCATACTTTCCTTTCAAAAAATAGCACCAAACTATTCTAGAGTAATCATCTACAATAGTTAAAAAAATATTTATATCCTTCCTTACTAGTAACTTTATAAGGCCCCCATACATCTAAATGTACTATTTCTCCTACATCTTTTGTCTTATGTTCACTAAGAGGAAAGGAACTTTTACTTGTTTCGACCTATGACAGATTTCGCAAGGATGTTTTTCACCAGTTCCAATATTTAGACTTCCCTTTAACAAGGCTAGAACTTGATCAGAGGGATGACAAAGTCTACTATGCCAGACATCAGATTTTAACACACTATTAAAGCAAACATTATTACCATGATTACCGACAAAATACAGACCATTATCCTGGCTACCAGTCACCAGGACTCTCCTTGATTTCAAATCCTGAATAGAACAAGAGGCCTCATCAAACACAACAGGCAGTTTGTTATCCCTAGCCAACTTATGAACAGACACCAAGTTAACACTATAACTAGGAACAAAAAAAAACCCCACGAAGGACAACTCCAGAAGCTAAATTAATATCACCTATGTTAGTTACTTTAGCATTTGTACCATTAGGATGACCAACAGTTAAGTCAAATTCAGATACATCTACATAGTTGTACATATCCTTATCATTCATAACCATATGTTGATTAGCCCCAGAATCAATGATCCAATTATAATCAGTTCCACAACTAACAACACTAGAACAACTTACATAACTACCACTAATACCAGACACATTTACATTACTATCTAAACCAAGAGACTGACCTCCCATATTAGAAGGTTGCTGAACAGATGAAGACTTATCACTCACAAGACTTAGCAATTTAGACACCTGTTCTGCAGTAAAAGGAGCAGCAGACGATGTACTAGCAACATTTGATTTATTTCCAAAAGAACCACTACTACTCTTTCCAGATTGAACTCTAGACTTCCTTTTAAAACCCTGTGGATACCCAACCAATTCAAAGCATCTATCTACAGTGTGACCAAGCATGTTACAGTGGGTACATTTCAAATTAGGATTAGGTCCTCTAAAAGTTCTTTTTCTTTGATCAAAGGGTTGATTTGTTTTAGCCAAAAAGGTACAGAAGAACTTCCTTTCTGCACATTACTAGTGTTGCTATGTGACTCCTCCCTAGAAATGATAGAAAAAGCTACTTTGACACTAGGTAGAGGTTCTCAGGTTAACAAGGTTGTTCTTACAGGTTGGTAAATATCATCCAATCCCATAAGAAATTGCATCAACTTTATTAAGGTATTGAAGTCATTATAATCTTTAGCAGCTTGACAAGAACAAGTTGGAAGTTGTAAAATCGAATCAAATTGCTTCCACATTGTATTTAGTTTATGATAATACTTAGAGACTGTGCTGCCACTTTGAGTTATACAATTAATTTTTTTATAAAGATCATACACCACAGAACCATCTACCTTGTCATAAGTATCTTTCAAATCATTCCATACATCAGATGCAAGTTTTGAGAAGACTTGGCCAAGGTATAACTCTTCAGATACAGAGTTAAGTAACCAAGTTAAGACAACTGAGTTACACCTTTGCCACTAACTAATCAAAACTTCATCATCAGTAGTTTTTCACAACTACCGTCAATGAAACCAAATTTATTCTTAGCCTCTAAAGCTAACTTCATAGCACTAAACCAGATTTTATAATTTTCTGTCCCTTTAAGTTTTATACTAACGATAGTTAATGAACTAGAATCACTAGGATGTAAATATAAAGGATTACCTATATCCAGCTTACTGATAAGAGTTTGAGATGTACTACCCTCAGTCATCTTGACAGACAATCAAGAAATCACCACACACAAACAACAGATTAACAATATAAACACAAACAATAGACAATAACCCTACAAGCAGATCAAACTGTGTCACCGGCCAGACTCAAGGTTCATCACTCAAAGGTGCATGGACAAGTCTTAACACAGATGCTCAACAAGACTTAAATACGCAACAAAACAAACAAGAATAACCAGATAATAAACCGGTCCTTTCTACCCCGGCATCACCCTATAACCAAGATCAATTCCAAGAAGAAACAAACAATTAACAAGAGAGGGATAAGAAAGATCTCACAGGTTTGCGTTCCAAAGCTAGACTGAGTTGTAAATTTCAAGAGTTATAAACTCAGATTCAAGAACAATAATACCGAGATCTGGTTAGTTTGCCCTGTAATCGATGAAGTATTACATAGACTAACACACCCCGACCCGCAGCGAAAAAGGTGATCGGGGCATGATTGGGTTATCATCAAAGTTCATGACATTTATTTTAACGTTTCATATTCATTAATACAGTTTAATGGAAATTTACAATCATAATTACATCAATGACCTAAACATCAATCTAAGCTTCTTTGTTTTCTTCTAAGGCATTTCCTATGTTTTCCTTGCTTCATCCTGTTCACCTGTATCATGTGTAAAAGGGTTTTTGGATCAACAAAAAGTTGGCGAGTGAATCCTATGGAAAACATTTGAACAAGTTTATTTAATTGATTATGAAATAAAGTGCACAACCACACATGAGTAAAAATAGATGTAAACTTATTCATAAATTAATTTAATATTAAACAATACACACATGAACAATAATGGATCGTTTAGAGGCACGCGTTGCTCAACTCGTCTCTCACGAGGAACTGATGGGCCTAATGAATGAATTGCATAAACATGATAATGAAATGGGGAACATGCTCAACGCTCATAATGTAATGGGGAGCGGCGGCCTATGAAATTGCATTTACTGAAAATAATAAATAATAATTACTCAAACAGTCTACACATGGAACCTCTCATAACCGCCAGATAATGCTTCTGATCCTTTGACAAGAATGCTTATATATAGGAAGTACCAGCGGCGTATCCACCATATTCTTGTCAAAGTTTCATTGGCTTTATCCTTAAGTTATGATTGGTTCTATGTGATTCTAAAATATAAAGAAAAACATAAAACTAAACGATTGGAGTTGAATCTGGATCTTCGGTGAAGAGGACTAGTTGGGTATCTTCGTTTGGGCCGTCATTATCTTCGACAGGATTGGCGTTGATGTTGAAGACTCTTCCTCTTGCTGGTGGCCTAGCAGTTGGGTTTTCTTGGTTTACTTGGTTAACTGGGTTTGATTGAGCTTGAGTGTTGATGACGTTAACCAATTGAGGGCATGTGTTTCTAAAGTGGGTAGGGTCGCCACTATTGAAACAAGCTCGAACATATGGGAACATGGGGTATTGGGGTTGTTGATAGGTTTGGTTCATGGTTTGAGTAGGGGGAGAGATTTGGTTTTGAAAGGTGCGGCAAACCTTGCTCAAATGACCATAGCGTCCACAAGTTGCACATAGTCGACAAGGTAAGGTAAGGGGATGGTGATAAAAACAGTTGTTGCATCGAGGGTGAGGTCCAAGATATGGTTTCTTATTTGGGTAAGTTGAGTTGGGTGCCACTTGAGTGATTGGGATAGCTTGGATGGGTATGGCGTGTGAAATTGGTTGATTTCGTTGGATAGCAGCGAAAAGTTGCCCGTCTCTTTTTCTCTTAAAATTGGGTTGAGAAGGGGATTCGGTTTGGGTGCAGTCGGAGGTTTCAGTCGATGCTTTATCCTTCTTCTTCTCCTCCTTGAAGTCTTTGTTCCGGATTCGGTTCTCGGTGAGCGCTGTTGCTAGCTCCATTGCTGCTTCCAAAGTTGCAGGCGAGGTACTTATTACAGAGTCTTGAATCTTTGACGGAAGACCACGAATGTAGTGCTCGATCAAACGGTAGAGGGGAGTGAACATGTTGGGAACCATTTGATGTAACTCGAGGAATCTTTTGTTGTACGTGGTGTGGTCGCCTTCCTTCAACAAATAGAACTCATCTTCTAATTTCTTGATTTCGCTCCTTGGGCAAAATCGTCTGGTCATGATTTCTTTTAATTCATTCCAAGTTAAAGTCATAGCATTGTCGACGCCTCGTTTGGCCTTCTCTGCATTCCACCAAGTAAGTGCTATTCCATATAAACGACCAGTAGCATAACGCTCTTTGCGATCATCGGGACAATCGCAATTCAGAAAGGTGTTCTCCATTTCTTCAAACCAATGGAGGAGAGCGGTGACGCCTTCAGTCCCTTTGTATTTCGGAGGGTCGCATGATTTGAAATGCTTGTAGGTGCATTTAGTGGTATTTGGGGAAGAGTTGATAACGTTTTGATTTTCTTGATTGACAGGATTAGCGGTAAGTGCTTGTTGGACTTGGATTACAATGTTGGGTATTACTGCAGCCATTTGTTGAGCGATTAGGGCAGCCATGCGTTCACGGGTTTTTCCTGCTCTCGTCTTCCTACGGGCGTGGTTAGAAGACATCTACAAGGAATACATGTCAAGAGTATGAGTTGGATGCTTTTGGGATCATGGGTCGCATTCAGGAATGAACATTCATAAAATAATTATAGAAAAATAAATCTACTACATCCATAGGATGTCTTGGGCTTTGCTCGCCATTAGGCCCTACATGCCGCCATACTTCACCTTCGTAATCATGTGGGCCCCCATGAATATCGGGTTTTTCATATGGTTCGCATGGGTTTGCCTGGTTGCGTACACTAAAACCCGGAGAAAATCGAGAAATATGTATACAACGTATGGTATTCGGAATGTGTCCAGGTGTAGACACGGTGACACCAACGACGTTTGGTGTGGCATGCTTTGGCCTAATAGGTCCTTCGTACTCTCATCGTTGGTCCCCAGGTAGGCAAACTGGTCCGTTATATTGGATTTATACGAATGCCAACCTAGACAGGACGTTCCGACTACCGGTACTTGTACCCTTCCAGTTACTACATGCCCGTCGCAGAACTTACTTTGATGAGATTTGAAAATTGCAACAAAATCTTTGAATAATGAGAGTATGAAAATGAATTGAATATATGAACATTGATATATGTATAATGAACATGTATATAAGTATGTATGTTTGACTGTAAATATAAACAAATATGAAACAAATAAATATCACAAGTTTGTATGTAACCACCTAATCAATTAAATTTAGACAGACTATAGTATAGGCTCTAAGGGTCTAATAACCTATCCTATATCCCTATAGTCATGGCTCTGATACCAGTCTGACACACCCCGACCCGCAGCGGAAAAGGTGATCGGGGCATGATTGGGTTATCATCAAAGCTCATGACATTTATTTTAACGTTTCATGTTCATTAATACAGTTTAATGGAAATTTACAATCATAATTACATCAATGACCTAAACATCAATCTAAGCTTCTTTGTTTTCTTCTAAGGCATTTCCTATGTTTTCCTTGCTTCATCCTGTTCACCTGTATCATGTGTAAAAGGGTTTTTGGATCAACAAAAAGTTGGCGAGTGAATCCTATGGAAAACATTTGAACAAGTTTATTTAATTGATTATGAAATAAAGTGCACAACCACACATGAGTAAAAATAGATGTAAACTTATTCATAAATCAATTTAATATTAAACAATACACACATGAACAATAATGGATCGTTTAGAGGCACGCGTTGCTCAACTCGTCTCTCACGAGGAACTGATGGGCCTAATGAATGAATTGCATAAACATGATTATATGAAAGACATACTACAAACAATATAAACTCAATAATACACACATGAACAATAATGGATTGGTTTTGAGGCACGCGTTGTTCAACTCGTCTTCCACGAGGAACTGATGGGCTTAATGAATGAATTTCATATAAGTTGACAAAGTGAAATACATAATCACAACAATATAAACAATCTAAGTTTAGATCACGATATGGTATGGCACAAGTTTAAATAAACGAGTTAATTATTTTGTGACACATGACACACCCCAAAACGTGTAATTAAAAAGGGGAGTTGTAAGATTCACTCACAGTGGGTGCGTTCGGTTGATGATGTTGAATGCACGCGAAGTGGTTTTAACCACGAGTGAAATTAACCTAGATAAATAGCATTATGGTTCGGTAAGTAAACGGATTTTATTAATCCATTTTAGTAGGATTGTTGGGTGTATTTTTGTGAGTTTAAGGCTATTTTCTAACCTTAAAAATGTTATTTTTAAGTACTTTTAATTGATTTTTAATTAAAATAAATAAATAAAAATAATTAAAAAAGTTGACTTTTTTGACGTTGACCGTTGTCCGTTGACCTTGACTGTTTGACCGGTTCGTATGCGTGTAAGTGTGCACTGGGTGAGGCTCGAACCCGAGACCTCCCGTACGCGTGCACGCAGCTCAACCAACTGAGCTACGTGTCTAACCCGAAATATTTCTGTTTTTAATTATATTTATATATTAATTAGATTAATCCGAAAATCAATTTATTTCTAAAAAGAATTTACTGAATCGGACCGGTGCGCTCCACAGGTCTCGAACCCGGGACCTGTGGGTTGAGTTGACACACAGTCCACCGCTGGACTGTGTGTCTAACTTGTTAAATAATCCGATTTATATTATACTTATATACAAACTGAACATTTCCATTTCTGTCTTAAATAAAAAGTTTAATAATTATCCGGGCCGGTGCGGTAGCCCGGACTCGAACTCGTGTCCTGTGATTTAAACATACACACAGTCCACCGCTGGACTGTGTGTCTATCTTGGTTTTATTCCGGTTATTATTATACTTAACATATACAGCGGTGACTCCGGTTCGGTTAACAAAAAAAAGACATTTTTATTAAGGCAGCATGCGTGGGACAAGATTCGAACTCGAGACGTTAGTGTGTTTATTGTGCACACAGTCCACCGCTGGACTGTGTGTCTAACCCGAGTTATAACTTGATTTTAATTATACTTAAACATTACAGAAACTTCGTCTTCTTCATTGATTTTAACCAGAATCGGAAGTCCGACTGGTTCGATGATTAAATCATGTTCGTTAGTGTCTGATGGTTAATTACATGTGAGATTAAATAAAAAGAATGAAGGATTAAGCGTAAGGTATACCGACTGGACTCCTCTGTTTCTCCGGCGAAACTCCGGTGACAGCAAACACTTCCGGCGACGTGTATCTTGCAGCAGAGAGTCTTCAGAAAGCTTGAAAAGGATGTGGGTGACTTCGGTATAAACTCAGGGGGTTTAGTAAGGCTTAGAAGTGAAGGGTTCGGTTTTCCGGCGAGGTACAGAAGTTTTCCGGCGAATGGATTTACGTCGGGTAAAGGTGGGGTTTTGAGCGAAAAAGCTAGCAGAGGTTCGAGGAGGTATTTATAAGGCAGGTTATCGATGAACTTGGTCCAATTTCCGACTTGATTCAAAGTCATTACGTTTTCCGGCGGTTATAGTTTGTGTCGCGGACTCAGGCGTCGGTTATAACCGATGTCCTAGTAAATGTTTACGTTATAACTGAAGATATCGTAATTTCTTGGCGAGTTAGTCGGGATTTCCGACGACTGAAATTTGGGCGCCGGTTTTTGAATTTGGGAATCATGATATGAATTAATTGATTCTAATAATTAACAAGAAACACTAGTGGCGCAGTGGTTGAGTGTGTGTGTGTTAAGTCTGACCCGGCTGACTGACCCGGGTTCGAAACCCGGCAGGGCCATATTATTTTTATTTTCTTATTTTTAACAGTTCTTCAAAAACTAATTATATATTCCCATATAATAATTAATTATGTATCGTTTAAAATTATTTTGGGCATTAAATTCGCAACGAAATTTTTAACTGATTGTTCGGTTAATAAACGGAGCGGGTTTGGTAAATCCGTTTTTGACGGATGTTACACTGTAATCGATGAAGTATTACATAGACTAACACAGATTTATCTCCAATATTCAGATCTAAGAAACCATAAGTTAGGGTTTCAAAATATTGAACGGCACACTTCCCAAGATCACAGAAAACAGAATCCTCAAGAGTTTCTGAGTTGAGAAACCTTCAACCACAACACAAAACACAAAATCAGAGACTGATAGCGGAATAATAACACAGATCGAGAGCCTTAGGCTCTGGTACCATGTACAAAATTATAGATCTACTACTACAAACCACAATACTTGAACAAACGCACAAAATAGCGACAAAATGGTGACCAAAACTATTATTAATCCAAACCAGAAAAGTTTTCCCCCAGAAACCCTAGATCTTACAAAATAGTAAGATCTACAGACAATACAAAGTAAAGATCAACTGATGATACGATCAGTTGATCAATGATACAAATCCTGATGATCTCGGCACACACTCCACCAGATCCACCAGATACAATCAGAAATACACAGAGATTAAGAAATCTCTTTACAAGATGAACAAATGAACAGAGAGAAACACACAGAAAAAATACAGGAACTATGAACAAAATATTTCGAAGAGTCTCTTTTATACCCACACCAGGAAATGTTTCATATAAGCCCCTGGAAAGATACACTTCAACCCTTCTTGACAAACCGCCATACACAATAGCCCTTCAACTATAAACCCTTCACACTTATAACCCATTTAGCCATAACAACTTACAATAACAAATTAACCAACTTTGTAACCGATTGATATAACATGTTGTAGTATGAATTATCACTAATTGGACATTATTTAACACTTTGCGATTGATGTTACTATTATTATTGAACATTTTTTTAGTTTAATGCAACCTAGTTTACATGCAAAATTAGATTAAGGTTCTCGTTCACCAAACCCTTTACCCAACCCACCAACCCCTTTTGGACCCGAAACCGGATGAACATAAAAGGTCAGGTTCGTGGTTCTCATTTTACATGGTAAAACGGTAAAGGTTTTAGAGGTTCCGAGTCCAAAAGGGTCAAATCCGATCCTTTGCACAACCCTACATCTTATATCCAAGAAACGGATTATAAGTTATGCTCTTTTTAACTAGTTGTATCTTTCTATCTGTTTTTATCTCTTTTTTCTCTGTACAAGTAGTCCATACACGAGCGTGTTAATTCTTGAATCAACTTACTTTTTTATAAATATGTATATAACATACTTAAATTAATGTTCATATACGGGCGTGTTAATTCTTGAATCAACTTTTTTTATAAATATGTATATAACATACTTAAATTAACGTTGTTTACTATAAATTGTTCGAGCATGTCAAAAAAGTGAGTTAAAAGGGTTTTGGATTTTTATGATGACAGTGATATTACAATTACAACGTGGGGAAAATGTAAAAACCAATTATTTGATTCCCGCAATCATAAAGTTGGTGACGTCGAAGTTGGCTAGCAAAAGTAGTTGTATTAGTTAACCCACATGGTTTTTGAATTTTGATTTAAGAAAATAACAAAAACAAACAAAAACACATGGTATAATTTATTAAATAAATTAAGCATACAAAAAACAAACCACAATCATCAATAATTTAAAAGTTAAAAATGGCTTCACTATTGTGAAATCATTTGACTTTGTCCTAAGAATTAGTATCGAAGTTCCATACTGATCTTTTTATTTGTTCATTTTGGAGTCATTTCTTAATTATAACTCCTCGAAGACACAACATAGGCTTTTCTAAAATGCATCTGTTATTATGTGAGTATTTTTTTTTTTCTAAAAGATGCCAAACATAGGCTTAGGGCTATGATTAAGAGATATTAATCATAAAGTATATATTATTGATAGGCTTAATTAGGGCGATGATTAAGAGATACTAATCATAAAGTACTATTGAAAGTGAAATAATTTATACAAGTTTTTTCCTCTTAAGCATAACACTCCTCCCTCATATATATTTTATGTTTGATTTGGTATATGTAAAATGTATATAGATAGCATGTGTTTTAACGATGTATCACTATCGATATGTAGTGGCGGATCTAAGAACTTTTTTCGTTGGGTTCCTTTTGTTAGATTGTCACTATCTTTTTTTCCAAATCATACAAGGTTCTCACTAATTTTTGCAAACCAAATGGGCTCCTGAGAACCCACAAAAGTGGCTTAGATCCGCTCCTATCAAAAGCGATTAAGGGAATATCGGATAAGATTGAGTCGTTATAACTTATATCTCTTTTATTTTCTCACTTCCTACTCCAATCTTTAATGGGGGAAAATGTATAAATTCCCCTTGATCTATAATTAATATGACAACGCATATAACTAACTGTATATAACTAACTATGCTAGATGTAACCAATAATTATGACTGATGTATTATAAGTTTAAAATTATGTGTTATGAATCACGTAAAATTTTTAAACGAATACAGTTAATAGTCCTGTAAAGTTATTAGATTAGTTTCATATTCTCTTAGAAAATTATTAGATCTACACCTCATAAAGCAACGTTTCATTCATGTATTTAGCTTTCAATTGAGTAATGAAAAATCAGCAGAAAATTGTCCCACGTTATTGTCTCTTCGATTACTTTCTTCTTGGAGTTTAACCCACTTACGGGTCCCATTAGTATGGCCTAATGGTAATGAAGTCATCATTATCAAACTCACATGCATCAACCTTAAAAGCCTTTCTCATGGAACTATTGTGGGCATCCATAATAATATGGTCATACCGATTGTGCATGCTCTTGCACCTTGTTTCTTTGATCTTGCCATCTAGGTTGGATAACTAGTAAAACCCTACACATATATACATTCATTGAACGTTAATTTTATAAAATTAAATATGCAAATACACTCATCAACACTAAATTTGTACTTAATTACACAAAATAGTTGGTACATGGCTCTCTAATCCGGGTTAGAGACGTTCTTCAAATAATCCCAAGGACCGTGGAACGAGCTCTTAAATACAGTTGCTATTCGGCAGTCACTTCTCTTGTCATTAAATATGCAAAAAGTAAAACAAACACGACACCCCCTAGATGAAAGATACAATACGTTCATAATGATTGATGGTTATGATGTTAACGTGGTTGAATTGAAGCATTGGGGCCACACGCTGATACCGAAGTATGCTTAGAGCTAGCACCAATATCAACATCCTTTAGACCAAAAGTTGGCATGTTTTAGTTCATTGGCGTGTAAATCAACGTGTGTGGCGGGTTGCTGCCCCGCTCGACACACGAGGCATCATTCCGGCTCATTGGTAAAGGTTTTTTTTTTAACTTTGTCTTACATTTTTACAAATTTCCGAATGTAACTTTTGTTGCATAGATAGCCTTCTGTTGGGGAGGTTGTCTCGTTTTTCCTCTTCATTGTACCTGAGTACCTGTAATATTTTTGTTGAGCACCATGATTAGCTTTTCTATGATATCTCTTTTTTCAAAAAACTAACAAGTTAACAATTTGTAATAGGTTGTGGAGTTAGGAAGCGATAGGGATGTGTCGAGTAACTACTCGTCAGATATCGGGTATATCTGTGTGAATATTGGGTATACTCGTCGGGATATCCAAATACATTTTTTTTGTTACCATACTACCTTTTATATGACTACAATAGTTAAAATATGATTTATTACATACATATTATTCTTACTATAAAAGGTTAATATATGTAGGTATCATCACCATATCACCATATAAATTTTGAAAGATAATTCCGTATTTGTAACATACAAATATATAATAATATATAATATATATATATATATATATTATAGTAGGGTTCTTGAGTGAACACTGGTGTATTTGCGAACTGAGTAAACAAATCCCGGCCATTGATCTACACACGTGTATGGCTAGAATTTCATCATCAAATCATAAAATACAGTATTGTATTTCATCATCAAATCCTGACCATTGATCTACACACGTGTATGGCCAGCATTAGTTCGCACAGTTCGCAAATACACTAATGTTCACTCTTGAACCTAATCCTATATACATATATATATACACACACACACACACATGCAGAACACTAAATATTAAGATAACACGCAAAACAAAATGAGTCACCTATTTTTTCAATCCTAAAAACCTAAAAAGTAAAGGAAAATGTTACAAATGGAAGATTTATTGTTTCTCACATTATAACTTAAAACAAAATATGAAAAATTTTCATTTCTTATCTAGACCCACACATATGTGTGTTCTGTGTATGTTATATTACCTACATGTATGTAGGCTAAGTATACGTAAAAATATAAAGTTTTCCATGCATATATAATATACATACGAATGTAGGAAAATAAAATATAAAAAATGTGAACTTTAAATCATAAAATCTAGTGATTTAGAGTTGTTTTTGTTGTTCTCGCAATAACTTGTGTTCTGTAATGATCCTCATCTCATCCTATATATATGGATGGTTCAAATGAGAAGAAAATTTTTGTAAGAATAAAAAAGAAGAAATTTCAACCAATAAGAATGGTTTATTTTAGTTCATTTAATTTTTGTATTTAATATTAGTGTAAAGGAATATTGGTAAAAATAGATAGATTATTAATTGATAGTATTCCTTTTTAATAGCTAACTACATTAAATTTGTAACTTATTTTCAAAAAAAAATATAATTTTTTCAAAGAAGAAAAAAATTAATTTATAGTGTGGAATAAATTGCGTTGTGTATAGGATGAATTACGAGTTGTGTAGGATAAATTTCTATATGTGTAGGATAAATTTCAAAACGTGTAGGATAAATTTTGATGTGTGTAGACAAAAAATTTAGTGTGAAGATGATAGTTTTTTTTACTAATTAATTAGTTAAAGATAATAATAATAATGAGATAATAGAAAAACTATTTAATGTTTTACAATTGTACCATTTGTTCTTTTTTTTTCTCAATATAATTTTTTTCTCAAATGAACCTCCCCTATATATATCAAAATAAAAGTTTATTTTCAAGTGATGAACCTATTAGAATGAAGCATCACTAACCAAGGGTGAAGGAAAAAAACAACTTGGGATATGTTTCAGTACTTCAGATATAGGGTTCGGGTAAAGGGTATATATTTCAGGTAACCAGGTCGGATAACACCTAATCTCATGCCAACGAGATATATTTTTTTTTCTAATCTTATATCCGGTCTCATACCTATTGGTTTTCGAGTATACCTAGCCTGGATGCTTCGATTTTTGGGTACACCCATAGGGCTTGGGTTTTTTTTTTTGTCATCCCTTGGAAGTGATCAAGCAATAAAAAGTTTTTGATATGAGGTATTTGAAATGGGGGCCTCATGATGAGGTGGATTCACCGTTATCGCTTATATACATCTATCAAAGGTGGCGTCAAATAAGGGTTCATCTCTTATAATCAAATGCAATAATCTACAAATACCCGTTGTATTGTGCAAGTGTGTTGTCACTACTGTTCATATGTTAGGATACTTGTTTACAAAAGATAAAGAAAATGTTAGATATTAAGAAGTTTTGTTGTCGAAATTCCATAACCGAATACCTTTTCTTATTGTTTAAGTAAATTATAGGAGACATATGATTAACAACATAGTGCATAAGGCTAGAAGAAATTCTCTTCGGCCTTGGGACCAATCAAAATCCGTACTATGTGATTACCAGTAATGACACTACTTCCAGCCCAATGAAATGTAACATTCCTCATTAAACCCTGAAGGTATGTGATTATTTCTTTTAGTGTGATTATTTATATTGTCAACAAGCTGTTAATCCTTTATTTCTCTAGTTTTTCTCTCGTGTATTAGTTATAAGTATATTGTGTAAATAAAAAATAAATTGTAATGATTTTATTTTTACATTGAGTACTTTTATATTATGTAGAGCACTTTATATACATTTATAAAAAGAATATCATTGACGTTAAAAGTTGTAAGACATCTGTCACTAATTCTTTGTCGGTGATCCCCTGACGATGTTGACTTGTGAGCTCCCAGTATATTCCGTCGGCATTGTAGGTGGTAAATTGTGATGGTGATGTTATAGTAACAGATGTTGCTAAAGCGTTGGTAATATGTACACATACAATGTTTACCGACGGATTAACGACGATATCCACTTTCATCAAAAGACTTATAATGGATCTACCCCTTGTTCAAAGCCCTTGGTTTGTAGTGACTCTCACTCAATCATCTCCCACTAAAGAAATTGCTCTCAGACAAACAAATCTGAACTAGGATTTTGCTTCGACTTTGATAACTTGAACGCATGTAGTTGGGATCTTATATTTTTCACACGATTATGAGTTAATGTGTCTTTGGATTTGTAAATCAACCATAGTTCTAATGTTGATGTTAGTGTTTTCTATATGTGGTTTCCTAACAATAGGAAAATGTTTATAATGAAAAATGTGTTTTCTTTAGGGTTTTCTTAATCACAATGAAAGGTTCTTTGGTCAGAACCCTTGATGAACAATGATAAACAAAATGATAAAACTCTAGAATTCTGAAAGAACAATAATATTGAATGTGATTGTGATAATACAAGTGATTTTGATGATTACAATTGAAGTATACAAACCCTATTTAAACTAAATGATTGTGTCTGAACCATTGTATCCCTTCCTTGACATGTCTTTCGTTGCTTCTGATGTTTGGTGCTCTGTGAATTGATGCGTCTCCGGATGTGTCGATTCGTTTATGATGTAGGTTATAAACTTTCATCTTGTAGCTTCTAGTCCTCATACTAACTAACTAATCTAATTATAACATAAACCTAACTATTAACTATTTACATAGCGGCACTTATATTTAGTTTAAACATCAATACTCCCCCATTATGATTTCAGGTTAAAACTTGTATGGGAATGATTATGGTACTAGTAGAAACAAAAAGAGTGAATAAAAACTGAAAAATTTGCAACCGATTTCGCGGGAAAATTGACAGGTTTGACTGGTACTATTGACCTAGTACAGTAACTAGGCATGGTTGTGCCCACCCTTATGCACGGTCGTGCATGTGTTAACTAGATCACGAATAAAATATGAGGCATGGTTGTGCATGTCTAGGCATGCTCGTGCCTACCTGCTGTCTAGAACAATAGCTTGTGCACTTTCAGCAAGTTTCCACCCGCAAGTGTGCACTTTCAGCAGAACTACACATGCAAGCACCATCCACGGAAAAACCATAAACACTTATCTAGTCCAGAATTGCACTCGCTTACTCACACGCACGGGATCAACACTGGACTGGGGGACTTGAAGCGGTATGGTTCTGAGCTCCCCGCTGGACACCACCAAGCCCCTGTGGGCACACGACCGTACTTACACTTAACACCCAAAACACTCAACTGGTCAAGACAATTCCTTGCAGGCTGCTCCTGCGGGTGCAACACTAGGCCAACTCAAAGGAGACATATAGTACAAGTTGAAAGTGAACTGCAGCCAATCATCGTTTCCCAGACTCTGTACCAGGAGACCTTTACGATACACAATCACGAGATGCCGGTACACTTCTCCTCATCCTCCACTAACAGTTGAGCCATACTAGATGAGAAGTGCATCCAGAAAGGGACGTGTAGCCAATTATGGCACGCGGACCTCTACAGGCACTAATTGCCACTAAAGAGGGGACCAAATAAATATTTCTTGACAATGGCACCTCGTCCAATCAGCCTCTTCGCTTCTCCAACTCTTCAGCTATAAATACCACACTTCTCCAAAGGTTTAAGGATTCTGATCTCTCTACGCTCACACGATACTCTCTTGCCCTCTAGCAAGAACATCATATTTAGTCTCACGCCGGAAGGTGGTTACGAGAAGACCCCCCCCCCCCCCCCGCGCCCCCCGCCCACCTTTCCTTCTTGTAATTCCTGTCTAATCATTGCGGTTTAGACTAGTGTTTCTTCAGTACCTGTATCAATACAATCAGAATCGGTAGCGGTATTCGTTTTATTATTGTTTTGATAGATTTATACTACGTGTCGACATCCTTTTTAGCATATCATGACTTTATTCTTTTTGTTTTCTCTAGCGGTTGCTATACCAAGTATCATTACCCTAACGATGTCGTAATAAAAAAATCGAACCGATAGCGAACGATTCCCACATGAATGCACAAGGTAATTCTACTGGTTTTAACTAGTAGAAAACTGAACTTCGTGACCATTATCTTGTCAATTTCCATCACACAAATTTTAATGAGCGTTTAGAAAAGTTAGCGATATTAATTAAAATTTAAAAGTGAAGGCCGACAGCATTGATATGTTCTTCGAGCAACACTGAAAACTATACAATTGTCGGCTTAAAAAAAGATATTACTAAATTATATAAAAGGAAACACATTTTTAATGAATATTAAGCATGATTTATTAGTTTATTAATAAATAAAACTATTCTCGTCTTTATTGAAATCTACTTCGAGATCCCCAATCACATTAGAAAAGGAAACAATGTAATAAAGTAATTGTTTCTAATTCTTTTGTTTGGTACATATTTGTTCATGTGTGACAAATGGAGTTGAACATACACCTGTTATGATTAAAAAAGAGCATGGGCTATGATTGATAGCAAGTATCTTAAATATTTAAACTGTGCTTGAAACCATATGTATAGGCGTATAGCTAGTGTAATTTAATGGTGTAAGTTTGCATATAAATACTTTTTTTATGTAAAAACCATAGGAACCATTACAATAGAGACAAATGACACATCTTATTTTGACTAACCAAGGATATTTTCGTCACAAACCATTTACGTACAAACATCATGGAAATCCCTAATTTTAGGCGCTTTTTTTTCTAAGCTTATATAAAAAAATTTCATGTATTCTATTTTTTCGGAAGTATAGATATTTTCATGGTTGATTCTTGTTCTTTTCACCAATGATCGGATTTCTTCTTGTTTGTATTGGTATTATTATATATTGTGCTGATACCATTTTGTTTATAGTAAAAACCAACAATCATCAAAAGTGCTAATATAGTTTTGTTTTGTACTAATATCACTTTATTTGTAATCAAAACTCACAATCACTGAAAGAAGTTTGAAAAAATACAGAAGACGAACACACACACTAAAGCACACATGCATAAACATGCTAATTATATATTTCATCTGTTTGTGTTGATACCAATACACCTATTTTGTTTGTTCTGATATTAATATACATATTCAGTTTCAGTTTGTGCTGATATTAGTTAGTTTGGAATCAAAACTCAAAGACACAAAAAAATTAAAATACAGAAGATGAACAAGCCTACCTAATACACGTGTTGATTATATTAAAAGTAGTCATGATGATATTCTTTCATACTATTTCCATCCCTTAAGATCGATTTATTGCCAAATATATCAGTTGTGAAGATTCCGGCAACTGGACACATCACAAAATAGTGAAGCTTATAGAGTTCGGGTACAAATTTGTTGATTATTGATTTGTTGATGGAGATGTTGTTCCAGATCCTGATGTGCTTGTTTAGCAAGTGTCTAAATATTACCATTCGAGATTCGAAGCTAGGACCAGTAAACAACAAGATCGGAACTAAAACGTACAAAACCACACCACAAACCACCGACCACAAGGCCCGCCGTTGCTGTTCTTCCCCAGCGCCACCATGTCCGCTGTCGACCATTGCCTCAAAACCAATGTCACTCCACTATACCTTCAAGCGTATTCTATTTAACCCTAGTTTTGCCTAAATAAATTACGGTTTTTTATTGCAATCAAACTCCAGCAGCATATATTTTTAAAGAGGAGAATAAGTACGTGTGATCTGAGAGGAAGAATGGGAAAGAATTATGGAGTTGATTTTGCAAAAGGGATAGGGATTGTGGTTGAAAATCAATTTTAATTAAATAATTTATTTGATATAATTAGCATAATTACTATAATTCCAATAAAACTACTAATTTACATAACTAATGGCCCTACATTAGCTTTGCATTGGTGAGATTTACCAAATATGATGATGATGAATACTTATATTGGTAATTAATAATTATCCATTGATAAAGAGTTTATATGGTCCAGATCTCTTCTGACCATTTTTATATCTAAGATGGTTTGTACCGAATTTCAAGTCCACATGATTTTCTTTAATTTTAGTAATAGAAAACATGTAGTTTATAGTACATACATGGTTACAAAGGGGCTTATCAAGTTGCATTACTTTCCGGTAAGTTAGAAAAAAAAAAGACGACAATATAATAAAACCAAAGTATACATGAGTGGCACGAGATATATAAAAGTGAGCATGTCACAAACACAAACCCTTTGCTTCCATCGATCTAGCCACGTCGCATGATTTGCAGCCATATATATTCTCTGACCCATCAAGCAAAAGCGACATCACCCCACTACAATTTCTATTCATTCGACAACCATACTTGCCCCACAGATAAACGTGGGTGCAATCACGACAAGTAAAAGTTATGTTATGGTTTCTACTTTCTAGGTGTGTTTTTTTCAAGTCTTATTTATATTTATTTGTAGAAAATTAAATTTTGGTATTTAAAAGTGTGAGTTATTTTAAAAAAATAAAGAAGTCGGTTAAATACTTTGATAATTTAGTTTAATATTTCAATTTATTGAGCAGTAATTTGTAGCCACAATTATATATAGTTATCAGAGTTGTAGACATGCATGAATATGATGCACCTATATATATTAAACATCATCTATAAGCATATTTCTATAACTCTATTCACAATCATTGGCTGATTTTCATTCTGTTTTTAAGTTATTTGGTTGTGAAAAAAAAATCAGAGTTAATCACACACATTTTCTATGTTGTTTGGTTCAAGTAACACGTTTGGGGTCAATTTTTGACATGTTCGAACAATTTATAGTGAACAACGTTAAGTATGTTATATATATATATATATTTATAAAAAGTTGATTCAAGAATTAACACATCCGTATATGGACTACTTGTATAGAGAAAAAAGAGATAGAAAGATGTCCCAACTAATTAAAAAGAGCATAACTTATAATCCGTTTCTTGGATATAAGATGTAGGGCTGTGCAAAGAATCGGACACGACCCCTTTGTTTTTTTTTTTATCATTTTCGGGGACGACCCACCAAACATTCCATAATCCATTAGTGACAGTCGGAAGAAGAATGAAAGTGAATGTTACTTTTAGCAAGGATAACTGTTGGTGCAAGTCCGTGGGTAGCACGGGTGTGGGCAAAAGTTTCACCAACACACTTAGCAAAAGATATTTAGCGACATATGATAAACTAGTTTTCGTTTCTCTAGTAAACATTGTTGGCGTATTATTGACATTCTGTGAGATTCGTCATTAATGACTCGCGTATTATTGACAACAATTAAAATTTAAAATTATTTTCTTTTCTTTGTTATTTTGGGATTTTGTGATCCTTTGGTGATCTATGTAATCATTTTTAGCTCAACTTAAACATCCTTGTATAACAAAGGATTTATAGGCTCTTCCTTGCCAGGAGAAATTAATCGAAGTTTAAATTGATTAATTTGTCTAAGTGCATACTTGTATATCAACTTCAAACTCAGTATTATGATTCGTCTGTGTGGTCTTCAACTTCGCCTTCCAATTGTCGGTGTCTCGCTCCTCTCACAAAAATGCCTAATCAAATATTATAAAACAAAATGTGTATTGGTACCACTAATATGGCCCTTGTAATTTGTTAGTTACTGGTTTAGGTTACCATAAAGTCACATTAGCTCATAACAAGTCACTTGGGAACACGAAGGAAACCAATTTGTGGTTATATGTATCGAACAAAATGAGTGACTCATGTCACCATTCAAGAGTTTGAACTGGTTGATGATTGGTTACCAATTATAGTAAGTTGTGGTTTATATATAGGGCATATTACCAACGGTTTACCAATGTATAATCTTGTCATAGATGGTTCCACTAACAAACAACTAAAAAGTCTGGTCAGTGATCACATCCAAAATCTTATGTTTACTATCACCAAGGAATTGTCCATAGCATCAATGGCGAAGCTTTATTGGGGCAGGGGATTTTTCGCTTGTAGTGTTAATTTTTCTAAAAGTTACCGAAATTGTTCTTTTTTAGGGGGGTAGGGGCGCCCATCACTCACCACCCACTCATCACTCACAACTTCCAGCCAAGTTCCGCCACGTCATCGAGCCAAATTCCACCACTGCACGCATAGGGTACAAATTCCCACAAACAACGCAAAGTTTGGATTTGCCAGCGTCAGTATTCATCGGTGATAATCTCAACTTTATGGATTATGGTATCCATTGCTAATCTATTGGATTATCGACGAGATCCTGCTACTAGTAATTTAATTTTTTATTTTCTATTCTTTTGGGAGGTCTACTGTTAATACGTTAGTTTTCTTAAATTGTTTCTTTCAACACAATATATACGCAATATCATGCAATGTGACATGAATATTTTACAATTATCGTGCAAATATTTTTTTAGAATCTTTTATCGTCTTAGCATGTGTGTTGATTAATCAATGGTCGTGTGATGTAAGAAGAAGTATATATTATTGAACCATGCATGCATGCAACCGTTTATTTATTGCAATTGAACTTTATACTATTTAGCCTTTTCTTAATATATACAAGTGAGTAGGACAACAAACTCCTAATGATATCAACAAATAAAAGATAATATCCTATATAAACCTTTTTCTTCATTAATTATCTAACTATCTTAATTCCACCGACTTTGTCTCCCCTCCCCCTTAAAGTTTTCTAAAGTTGCAATATAAGCCCTTTACTTTTAATAACCTCAAAGTTTTAGAAAATAATAATTTTCATCCCTAAACTGCTATTTTATTTTACGAGTTTTGTAAATTAATTACTTAGATTTCTAATATTCCAACTTTACCCTTATACCATATACAATATACGTTTTTACCGTATTATTTTCTTCAATAACTTATTTCACTAATTTCGTTTTTAAAGAACTAATTTGTCGCTAATATCCTTGAGTTTCAACGTTTCAAGTTTACCACTTTCGTTTATTTATTTTAAAAAATTATCTCTTTATTTACGTGTCGGTATTAATTCGAGTTGGTTTACGTTTAGACGTAAACCTTTTTTAGTTTCTAAGTTTCGAGCTTACCCCTTTTGTTCCTTTACTAAAAAAAATAAATATTTTTATGTACGTGTTGGTATAAATTCGAGTTGGTTTACTTTAGATGTAAACCTTTTTTGGAAACGAGCCAACTCAAATATAATACGTTGCCGTGTTTATTTTACGTACGTTTACAATTAGTGTACGTTTTGACGTAATTTTTATTCCAGCCCAAACGGGGTTAAATATAATACATTATCATTCGATGGTATATACTCAAGTTACTCTATGTTTCAACCTCTCGCGACGCAAAACAACTAAAATTACAATTATATTATCATTATATATCTATACTAAAGACCAAAGTTGTTGAAGTTTACTCCTCTCAACTTTGGTCCTTTCACTTTACAAAACACTTATGGTTACCCTTAATGTGAATGTGTTTTCATTTTTTCCTTTTGTGGTTTCTATTCACGCTTTATGTTTCTTTGGTACGTTACGTTATAATTGTACGATATAGATTCGACTTACAATACGTTTTAATTCAACCACAATACTTACATAGGTTACACGGGGTTGAATCGAATATGTTGAAACATATGTTTTCATATAGTTAACACATAACATAACGCTTGGATAATCTATTTGATGTTTGCAACGGCCCGCGGCGCATCGCCCGCGGGTCATATTACTAGTAACTATCTTAATCCTAAAAGTCAGTGGTAGTTCCACTGCCCCCCCCCCCCTAAGTTCAATTAATTTGCAAGTTTAGTCCTTGTCAATGCCTTTCCTATCCTAGGTTTGATTAATTTGCATTATTAGTCCCTTGCCTTTCCAACCCTTCCACAACGTTGCAAATTTAGTCCCTTGGTTTTGCTACCCTCAAGGTTAAATTGCTTAGGTTTTTATTGTGCTAACTTTACTCTTGTATCATGCATGATATATATGTTTTGAACCTATTATTTTCGTTCGCTAATTTCTTTTTTAATGAACTTATTAATTCAATCATTCATTGAGTATATTAGAGTATGTAGTCGACATATGTGCTTTCATATGCTTAGCGCATGACATAACGCTTGGACTTATCCGTTAGACATTAGCAACAGGCTTGCAACGCATTTGTCGCCAGTCGTATATGTCAATGTTATTTTACCTATGAAAATTACATACATTTCTTCGTAAATGTTTTTCTTTTTGAATAAGCAAGGTTTAATGTGATACATTTTCGTGTTTCTATTTTATGCACGTTTCCAGTTCTATGTTTCAACCCCACCGCAACGCGCCGGAGGTAGAATTTCAGCCCTTGATGTGAACATGACTTTCGATTAAACGTGTCAGATTTCCCTTTATACACGTCTTATATTTTTTTGTATGGTTCCTATGTATAGTCAGGTCACATTTAAATACATTTTTATCATATAATATAAATTCGATTACTTTACATTTTGATATAACCATGATGCTATTGAGTTACATCGGATACATCAAAACGTGTGCTTTCATGTATTTCACACATCACATAGCGTTTGGACTAATCCGTTAGATGTTTGCAATGTATCCACGCCGCAACGCGCGTGAGTCTAATTACTAGTTAAATATTAAAATGTAACGACCGATTTGAGTTTATTGATATTCCTTTCTTTTTACTCGTATACGGATTGTATAAATTTTTAGATATGCACATTATACATATAATGTATATACATGCATGTAAAAAGTTGTAAGCCTACGTGATTGTGATAGTGGCTTAACAGTTATATATACATAAATCTTGGATCAAATCTTAATCTCGTCGTGTTATTTGTCTAAGAAATATTTATATTACTTTTGTCTCTCATAACGGTCGTGACAGTGACATTGATAGATTATAGGACCCCATACAATATACCCATAGGGACCATTTGATATCAATTTAGTCCTTCATTTCTCGAAGATAACCAACAATAATCTAATTAATCTAAAAAGGGTGATGGTATTCGGATTTTGGACACCCTTATACGCTACGCATAACGCTATACATAACTTATAGATTTCATAAAACACCATGCACCACTAATAACCCATCAGTCACTGACCTATGTGCAACGTATAGGTCTATACGTGACATATAGATTTAGTTTAGTTTTTCAAACATTTTTTACATAATATTTATCGTATTAGCAAATTTTAAGTGTGTGTATATATTATATATATATATATTGTAAAAATATCATATTGTATCGTATAAGTGGAGTATAGTATAGGTGTAATATAGGTGTTGTATAGGCCTATAGGTTTAATATAATATAGTATAATATACTTTAGTATAGTATTGTATCGTATCTTATCAGTATAGTATAGGTCCAGCATAGGCATCGTATAGGTCTATAGGTGTGGTATATGTCCTGTATAGACCTTATGTAAACCTATACATCTAGTATAGGGTATACTTTAGTATCGTATCGTATCGTATCTTACCTTCTCATATCGTATAGGTCTCGTATTTTTTTATATACGTTTGTAGTATAGTATCAGTCTTATATAGACCTCGTATAAGCCTATAGGTGTAGTACATTATCATATACTTTCGTATAGTATCGTACAGCACTATACCGTGTCTTATCGTATCCTATCGTATAGGTGTAGTATTGTAACATCTGGCCTCTTGCACCATCAATATTGTATGTTTTTCCCCAATAGTTTGCTATCTAGAAACTCACGGATTTATTTTTGGTTGCTCGTAGTACTACTCCCACCTAAGCACGGTTAACTATGGAGTTTTCATGTGGTCAACAGCCAATGTGCCCTAAATGCATTGGTGATTTATGTGGTAGGGCATTCATTATGAACCAAGAATCTCGTTTGGTCACGGCCGATGTGGGATTTGTCTAGGATGTTACACGAGTCCATGTTAATCTTCTTAGTATCATTACAACCAACCCCCCCCCCAGAAACTCATCGTCCTCGATGAGGTTGGCCCCACCATCTCGAACGGCAAAGGAATGTCTCTGATACCATTTGTAAAATCCGGCCTCTCACAAATACAATATTGTCAACTTTGTCCCGATGGGTTGTCTATCCAGTAATTCACAGATTTATTTTTGGTTGCCTGAGGTGGAGCCTTCCCAAGAGGTTACCCATCCTAATACTTCACATTTAAGCACACTTAAACGTGGAGTTTTCATATGCTTCCCAGCCAATGCACCTAAAACGCGTTGAAGATTTAAGTGGCTAGGCATTACTTATGAAGTAAGAATCTCTCTTGACTACGACCAATGTAGGGTTTGTCTAGGGTTTACACGGGTCCATGTCAATCTTCTCGGTATCGTTACAAGTATAGTATAATATAGGTGTAATATAAGTCTTGTATAGGCCATGTATAGGTCTATTGATGTAGTATAGTATCATATCGCATCGTATAGATGTAGTATAATATAGTATAGGTGTTAAAGTGTTATGACATACTTAAATTCGTATAAAAATAGGCTTTTTTTCAAATCATTTTGCACATCTGTGGCTTTTTGTTTTCTTTGTTATAGCAATGAAACCTCTGAGTGTTCAAATACATATAGTTTAGTTTTTCCTATAATAATATGTCATGTTTAATATTAATAAAAACCTGAATACATAATTTTTTATGTATTTTTATCTATATTTCAATATAAATATTATTAAGATTTGAGCTTTTTTTAAGTACAATTAATATTGGAGGTTTAGAGCACCCACAATGTGAATGATTGTGGTGCCCGAAATGAGGTGGCATTAATCCGGATGAGTGGGTTACATTTGCCCACATTGTAGGTGGCGTTGAGTGGTGTCGTGCAAAGATGAGCCCCGGAATTTCGGACCGGAAGGTGGGCCCTCAACGGTTGTATATATTAAAACTAAGAAAATAAATAAATTTTTCAAAAACTTACAGAATTTACCATTGAAGGGTTAGGTTCATTAGACAATCATTAAAAACTTTAAAACTAATAAAATTACTAAACCAGTTAATTTCTTTTATTTTACTTTTCATTTCCTTTAATTAGAAAGTTAGTATTATAAAAATAAAAAAAAGAGTATAGTGCAACTTGCGCCCCTGTGGTTTGGTTTCGGGAGTAACTTGCGTCCCCCAACCTTTTTCTTTTTGCTATTTGAGTCCTTTCCATTAAAATTTTTAACACCCTGCATATTTTCGTTTGTTGGTCTTACGGGAACTGCTTGTTTTGTTCCAGGAGTTCCGCTTCATGCGTTTACATGCACCGATTGAAAGAGTCATTTATATAATCTCACTAGTCTCCCTCTCTCTCTCTCTCTAAACATTTTTTTAATGTCGCTCTGTACACATATCTAACCTAACCACCATCAACCATCATCTCCACCAGCACCGGTCGAACAACCATCCCCCATCGTCACCAAACATACCACCGTAAACCACATACCATGAGCGTCGCCCCTCCCACCAACAACTAGGGATGAGCGTAGTACTGGTACCAAAAATCACCAAAATTGGTACCGGTATTTGAAAGTAATAATCGGTATTTTAACGATACCGAACCGAAAGTATCGGTACCGAAAACGCAAAAAAAGTGGGTACCGGAATCAAGTGGGAAGGGGTAATTTTGTCCAACAGAAAAACACATGCAAGTCACATGCTATCCCCTCTCCCACATTTTTTAAATGCCTGTAGCTTTTTATACATCATTTGTTTCTTTTAATATATATATATATACACACACCATAAAATCGAGCATCTTTTTATCTTTCACATGAGTACCCTATTGTTATATTTTTTATAAAAAAAATCGAAAACTAGTTATGTATTACAAAATGGACATAACGTAAAATCCAATGAGAATTAACATGTGTCGATGTGCTTATACAAGATGGTTAATTTTAGGTTGTTTATGCACTAATTCAAGTTTTAATATTTATAAAAACACGAAAAACTACTATCGCACTACAACTCGCATTGGGCAAGTGCACTCATTGTTGGCGTAATATAGTGATAGTAAAATACTGAGGTCGTCCAAAGATGCAAAAGTTTTAGTACGAGTCATCGTTAACGTCTAACAGTCCAAAAGTGGGGTTTGTTAAAAAGAATGAACAAAAAGAAAAGAAAATAGATGACTCAAGATGAAAATAAAAAGGTAGGAATCAAAGATAGGAGAATCTGTGTTTAGGATTAACTTATCTTTAGATGTCTTGTTAACTAGATCGGGTCATGGGGTTGCAAGGGCTCGATTGTCAGACGAGGGACTGTGTGTGAGAATGCGTATTATTATGCAATATCTAGGTCGGAATCCTAACACATACGATCCTTCAACTTTGAATAAGCAGGGAAATGCCACTCAAGGCCGGGATATTGTATTAATTAATTTAATAGTCCAAGGGATATATACATATAAGTTTGTCGGTAATTCCCCTAAGGTAATTACCTTTTTACATATATCAAGTTCTTAACGCTTTGGTGTTATCTCCACGCAAAGGCAAAAGCTTACCCAACCCAAAGTCCCATCCAAAACCTTTAACCTCGCCAAGAGCATAGAAAACATGAACGGCCCAAGTTAATGACGTCACAAGATAGTTGGTGGATTTTAAGGATTAGACAGAAACTCTAATGGCCCAAATTAATGGCGACATTATCATTTCACTCACTTTCAATAAACTATATTAATTGATTAAAGTTATTAATACACACATCTTGCTTACCCATGCTCTTCCTTAACTAGCTTGACATCAAGGAGTAAGTTTCCTTCAAACATCACAAGAATCTAGCCAAGAATGATCATGGAAGAAAATAAAATCAAACTTGAAAAGATTATATAAATCATTAAAAACTTGATTACACTAATGGTTCTTGAGTTTCTCCTAATGATTAAGAGTGTGGGTAGAAGAGAAGTGTGTAGTGGAAAAGAGGGGAGAGAACGACAAGTGAAAATGGTGGAGAAAGCCTATGTTTATAGGCTGGCTAGGGGCGAGGCAAACCCCGTGACCGGTTTCGTGACCTGTTGCAGCCAGTATACAAAGCATGGGTCTTGTCTTGTACAAACGAGTAGCGTTCAACTTTATGGGTCATACGGGATCTTCCAAATCTTCCAAAAGCTTTCTCTATGTCTTGTATTGCCGCACGGCCAGCTGTCCTGCTGATCTTCGTGTAATGGGCTTCTTGAGGTGTCTGGTGGTGTCGAGATCCGAGGCACGGTGCGTGTCTTTCGAGGCATGTGACGTATCTTGGCAATTTCTTCTATTTTTCTCTCCGATTTTGCCCAGTTTTGCTTCCTATGGCGCGTGGTGGATTACTAGGAATGAATTATCCAAAGGAAGAAAAGGACTTGTGATATGAATTTTCATGCTACTAGTTATTATGCCTTTTGTTACCAAAAAAAAGTTTTATGAATTGTTTTCCTTGTAGGAATTGATAAATCTAAGGAATAAAACTTGGGTGGTGATTCATGTGGTTAAGGGACACATCACTAGTAATTATTATATTTGTTTAAAAGCTTGAAAGAGATTTTTTTGTGTAAGAATATCTAGACATGAATGGTTTACGGTTTTCATGGTTATCATATGGTTTTTACGAATTTTCATATTTGAAAAGTCTAAATGTGTTGGCTCCTATCTACGGTTCTTTGGTAAATCACTAAATTGTAATATGAATAAATGGAGAAAGAATCGGAAAAGGGGAGCATGTTTTAATTTTGGTTCTTGGATTCTCTTGAAAAATAACTGAGAGGTTTCATATAGTGTTTGACTTGCAAAGTCAAATTATAATATTTTGTGTCTTCTGATCTTCGACACAACAAAAGGAAACACAAAAATATTTTGTAGTTGTGCATTAATCGTCAGAATACTAGTTTTAGAGGCCAAAATGGTATTAGAAGGTTTGAAGTCGAGGATTCAGTTTTTTTATCAAAACAAGGATTCACACAAATTCCAGGTTTCATCTTTCTAATATCTCTAGAATTTACAATTACTAAAATAGATTTCATTCTAGATTTGTCGTGTTTCGTTTGAAATTAAACCATGTAACATAACCACAAAATAAGAATAATGCAATTGTAATCCATAAGGATGATTGTTTTGAAATTGTAAATTTAAAACCTTCTTGAGGATTGGTTTTACTACGGTCTTCAAAACCCTATGTACCTTGGATATTGTGACATTAGTGGTGTAATTCGAGCCCAAACTTGTCTCGCTTAACTTAACGATTATGGGTCACCGGTGGTTTTATCCTTGCCCACCTGAACCCAACTAGCCCAGGTAACTGGCTTCATCTTAGATGATAATCATTCATAGGCTGGATCCACCAATATGTACATAACATATTTTAAACAACATATATACATGATACTTACAACAGCCTACTGTCATTTTCTAAATGATTGATTCAAAACGGTATTCAATTTATAACATCATCATACTCATTAAATCCCACCAATAGCCAAGCAAAGGTAGGGTCTGTGAGTGAGAAGGGTAAGATGTAGACAGTCTTTTCTCTACCCCGTAGGAATAGAGAGGCTGTTTCCAGTGAGTGATGTTGATGAATCCTCATGGCTTTCGTTTAGCGATGAAGACGATCGACCACCATTTGAGGGTCTGTTCGCATGGCTTCCGTTTAGTGAAGAGCACAAAATCCGTCGTTTCCCACGTACACTCCTAATAATATTTGGTTTGTTTATTCAACTCAGTTTACTCGCGTTTCTTCGGATTTCATCGGGATGGGGCCGAACCGACCCGAAACGGATAACTGGCAATTCCCGGGACCATGGACCGAAATAGATATTAGTTTTTCGATTCCAGGTGGGCAGGAAGATTCGACAACCAATCGTCATTCATGGCTGAAATTTATTCATGTATATTTACATGATTTGAAAGCTAAAAATGTAATCTAATAAAACATTACGAGATTAAAAAAATAATAATAAAAAATAAAAACCTAAAGATGCAAAAATAATCGTGAAGCTTAAGCCAGTTTAAGAAAAGATAAAAGATGAAGACTTTGAAGTACAGACAAGACTCAAAACAAACAAGACTTTGAAGTTTGACCCACTGAGTTATGCTCCAGAATTTGTATGGAAAGAAAGAATATGGTATCTGACTGTTGACTTTACTACTTTCTAACTTCTTCACCTGCTACGTTAAGTTTCTATGTTGAAGTATCTGTCTGTAGGTCTTCCAGGTTCCTAAGCACACACTTCGCAAAGACCCTTGCTTCGAGTGGAGCCGAAGTTGCAGCGGCTGTGACCCTAAGAACACGTGCTGCACCCAAGGCTTGTAACAGGTTCACATGGTGGGATGCATGCTGCCCACCCGGAGGAGTAAACTGTAAAATTTGTAATCAAAATTAGTTAAAATCTTGTTTTGTTATAAATAGATGGGGAAGTGGCGAGTTTGACCTGAAGAAGAGCAAATGCAGCACATAATTTGAGCTGCCGGTACTGATGACGCAACATGGATACAAACCTTCCAATTTCGGCTTGGCTGAGAATAATAACAAAACACGAGTAAAAAGACGGGCAATAGCAATGATCTTTTGAACACACAAGTGACTAAAATGCCTTCCACTAACAGGAGCTTAACATGTGTGTATAACCAAACATATAGGGGTGCTAAATGGGTCGTATTCGTAGGTTGGCAGGTTGAACCCGAACACGAGGCGAACCCGAAAATCGTGTCATACATATGAACCTGAACACGACCCGAATATTCACGGGTTGACCCGACCATGACCGTTCAACCCGAATTTTTTTTAATTTTTTTCCGCATATTAATATATCAAAATTAAAATTTACTACAAAAAAACACAAATTTATATAATACAATTACATTTAAATTACAACATCTTATGTCAGTTTCTCTTTTTAAGTTATAACTATACCATAAAATACACGGCCAATATTATGTATGACATAAAACATATAGTAAAAAAATATAATATAATATAATGGGTTAAACGGGTCAACCTGCCAACCCCATCGGGTTGACCCGTACACGACCCGTTTGTGAATTTCTGACACGGCCCAAAACACGACACAAACCTAACATGAAATTCGGGGATTGGGATTTAGTTACAAACAAATTAATTTGAGTAATTGATCATACCCGCATCGCAATTGACCTACTTCCGGAATACGGGCAAATTCGGTTACTTGTTCCACCACTACAGGGGTCGCTGATAATGCGGTAGAACAAGACGTGAGTGGGTGAGCAAAACTCAACACAGATTTCTGAACTTGCGTCATGGCTGTACATAATATAATCCTTTTTGATCTGCCATCGGTGGAACTCCTAACCGGAGCACGTTCATCCTTTCTGTGTAACAAGATAACAAAACAATATAGAAATGTTAACCCCAAACGTCAACAAGAAACATATAACTTAATTTTAACATAATTCCTTAAAGATTTACCTGCCATCATATATGTATGCCAAAGCTAAAGCAGCCATGAAACGAGCCAATTTTGAGTTTGATGATAAACGACTAATCAAGACAAAAATGCCCCCATCTTCCACTAGTCGCAATGCATTTTCCGGGTTGAATACTAGATTCGAAAGGGCACCAGCAGCAATCTCGTGGACATTCTGATATTTGACACCGATGTTTTTAATAACTGAATAGTCGGTTGTGATAAAAATGTGCTAATATAAATCATAGTATTTTTACATATGCATGAGGAAGTGACTAATGAAGTGTTTAGATGTGTTTTTCAACACCGGTTAAGTGACATCATATAATTAGTTGTAACCAAATGTGCTGCATAAGATAGTATTTGGTTATGCTTTTGTCGTTTGAAGTTATAGCAATTAGATAACCCCTTGTTGATTGTTTAAGAATTTTTTTATTATCTAAGGGTTACCAGATAAGAACACTAAAAAGGGTGTACATATATATTGTTAAAAGTATTTTATATAAATGAAACTTTAGTTTTCATCAACTGTAATGATATTATTTATAGAGTGTTTAGTTTTCATCAACTGTAACAATCATATTTTTCCTTTTGGTATAATACAAAAATAATAAAGGGGGTGAAAGTATTTAAAATGAGAGCTAAATAAGTAACTTATAAAAATTATAAATTAGAACATCAATTGCATTTATAGAAACTAAAAGTGAATTTCATAAAAAGTAACAGAATATCATGAAATAAAGACATAAAACTTCAAAAGCATTTATAGAAACTAAAAAGCGAAACAGCCACTCACTTCTGAAGGAGATTGTGTGAGTGCTATGAGCGCTGTGACGCCACCCTCTCGTCCAATTGCGATGCTAGTAGAATTGAAACAGAATTCAGATCATATATGATTTTTAACAGATTTTCCATAACTTCAAGATCATACACAATTCTAAAGATCATATAGAAAGTTACATGTTTATTAATCATTTTTTTGATACTAGTATGAGACAAAGTAAGAAAGTAATGATATTTGCATGTACCTATTGGCTTCTGAAACCGAAAGTCCCCATAGAGCACCAGCTGCTCTCTCCTGAAGACGTGGAGACGCATTTAAACACGATCGTGCAAGAGAAAGCTGTAATGAGACGATAAAATAACAATAATAACAACGACAACAATAACAATAATAATAACCGCTTAATTCAAAAGATATAAACTATCAGACTACGTCCGAGAATATTAAAAGAAATTATTTTGTTCGCTAGTTTAACATCTATTATTTGTGAATCCAAGTCATGTTGTAACGTAACAATAAGCTAACTCGTAGTTGTCATATTCATCGAAAAGACCAAATGAATGAAGTGTAGGATTTTGCATATGATGTTCATATGACACAACTGCAGTGTGTGATAAACCAAGGTACCAGAATTTTAAGTCAAAAGATTAAAAAAAAAAAAGTCATACCAAGGCTTCAACACCGCCATGTAACGCAATCCGTTCTCGGTTTCTGGCATCATTCGATAAATGCCACAATGCAGTAGCTGCTTCTTGCCTGGTACAAAACAGATTAAACAAGTTTATACAACAATACATAATAAATAAACATCTGTTTTATTAACGATATAATAGAAAAATGACCTGACAGCATTATTTGAGAACGAATAAGTAGAACGAGTGCATCAATAACTCCATCCTCTTGTCCGACCATAACATTATTAGTGTTGCTATCACCATGACCCGTTAAATTAGCCAACGCGCGAGTCGCCTATACCATAGTAACCACAATATTAGATACGATATTTATTGACATTTCTTTGACTTTACCCACTAATATCCCTTAAATCGTTGAAGTAATATATTATATTATATTATATTATATCATATCATTACCTGCTCTTGCACACCTCTATGCTTGCATGTACAAGCGAGAGTTACTACAGCACTAATACCACCAACTGCTGCAACTTCCATGCTACACTTCTCATCGGCCGCCAAATTGGCAAGCGCACCTGCCGCTCGTTCCTGAAGATCAATTATTTAATAATAGTTTCTTTCCATTGTCCTCTTGTGTTTTCAGTTTTAAGTTTTAACACGTGACACGAAATCAAGACACGTACCAGAACTCCATGACCACCTCTAGGCCATTTAATAAACAAGTCGACTAAAGATTTTATGACACCAGCTTCAAAAATAGCTCCCTTGATCAAGATTATCCGTATTAGTAAGATACGAAACAAAAAGTCAAAAGTTTGAAATTTGACCAACAAATAATAAAACAAACAACCATATGCTTGTCCCCAGCAGAAAGATTCCAAAGCCCTCCAGCGGCCTCTTCAGCCACAAATCGGTTCGTAGATTTCGCTAAGCTTGCAAGAATGGTTATGCCACCCTCTCCAGACATGTATCTTGCAAAAGCCGGATCCGTCGAAAGATTTGCAATCGCCTACAAGAAACAATTACTTTATGAAATTGCCATAAATACTTAATAAATCAAGAAAGCGCAAAAGATCCAACCTTTGTTGCTTCTAGTTGAAGCCCTTCGTTCAAAGATCTTGCAAGACGTAAAAGAAGCTGAACGCCGCCACCTTTCCTGACAGCCTTAACGCGTCCTGCGTCAACCTTTATACTTATGTTATTGACTAGAGCGAAAGTTGCAAGCCCAGTGGCTGCCCATTCTTGGACATCGTCTTGAGAACTCTGCAATAAAGTGAGCAAAAGATCTGCTCCTTGATCGAGCCAAAACTGATCGAGCCCGGTTAGGTGAGCCTCAGCTATACGTAAAAGCGCGTGTGCAAGAATCCATTCAACCCACGTCATAAGCTCATCCAAATTCCTGTCGTTATTATTCGATCCATTTCTCCAATCAGAGAAAACAGCCTGCTCATTCTTTGTGTCGGGAAACATAGACGATAGTACTTTAAAAGTGTCGTTAGAGAACCCAAGTGTCATTTGACCATGAGAGTTATAAACAGTGGGGTCTTCCTCTAACGCCGGACAATTAAACGCGCACACAACTTTCAAACTATCTATCGACACAACTAACCTCTTAAAGTTCTCGGGATCCACATCAGTTCTAGAAACGTCTAAACCTTCTAAATATGGAAGGCTGGTCCAGTTTTCACCAGCCAAATCCCAGTCCATGTCTGTGGTCCCAGCAACAGATAGAAACCGAAGTTGCACGACATTAGCTAATGACATCGTACTGATATTTAGACAATAGATAAACCCAATATCGTGAAGATCAGGGCAACAATCCGCTAAAGCCCTTATGGCCTCATAACTGACATCCGAGATTCCCATAAGCCTAAGCTTTTTTAGGTTAGGGCAGCAAATGGCTATTGACTTTATCCCGTCGCTTGTTATCATTTCACAGCTATCGGGCCCAAGTTGGATACTTTCAAGAAGTTTGTAACGGGCTACAATTACTGTAAGCGTTGAATCACTTAGTACCTTACAGTAATCACCACTTAACTCTTTCAAATTTTCAGCTCGAATGTTGATTAGCGAATAAGTATTAGCAGACCCACAAAACCGAAGTTTTTGGAGATTTGAGCATCTAGAAGCTAGAGATCCCATTAATTCCCACTCACATCTATGAGCGCGAAGATCTAACGATTGCCATAAACACAATGAAGATCAACTGATCTCCAGCTTTTGCAAGCTGATGACATATTAGCTCGATCTCGATAACTCAAACGAGTAAAAACATCAATCACGGCATCATTTGGCAATTTAGTCCAATCAACAATGCCATCATCATCCAGTTTCAAACACTCTAGATTCTCCATTTCCGGTTGATCTGATAAATCCGTCTCCCGGGTTCCTTTCTCACACTTTTGTCTAACACTACGAGTCATCTTATAAACACACACTCTAAATTTAAACAAAGATCACAGAAAACACCCAAAACTAAACCTCAAAATCTTAACACCAATTCACAACAAACAAGAGTACCCAATTATGAGCATTGATCAATCTTTAACAACCTCAAAACTTTAAGCTGATTTCACACCATATGAAACATCTAACAAAAAGTTGGTGAATTTCGCAAAAGCTCAGAAGTTTAAGCTGATTTCACACCATATGAAGCATCAAAAGCACCCCACATGAAATTGCAATAACATGAAACAAAAAGTTGGTGAATTTCACAAAAGCTTAAAACTTTAAGCTGATATGAAGCATCAAAAGCACCCCACATGAAATTACAACAACATGAAACATAAAGGTGGTGAATTTCGCAAACCTGATCAAGAAATCGAATCTTTTTGCATAAAAAAGTTTGATTTGCAACGCCGATCAAGAAATGAAATGCATTTTGATCAAATTCATGGTTTCAAGAAGCTGAAAATGGTGTGGTTTTTAGAGAGAGAAAGAGAGCGGTGCATAGGATGTAGAGAGAGAAAGAAGAGGGACAAATGTGAGTAAGGGTCGAAGAGGATTCGGGTTTTTATAGTGTCAAAGATGAGAATGAGACACAAAAGCCCAAACCCATAAGGGGCTTTTGTAGTTTCAACATGCAAACAGTCATTGACTTGTTTTCCACCTTGTCTTTCTTGTTCAATGTGAATGATTGTATTATGTACTTTTTTAGGTCTTGTTTATGGAAATGTACTTTCTTAGGTTTTGTTTATTGAAATTGAGTCTTTTAGAGAAAGTAATTTCTTGTTATTGAGATTTTTGAAGATTTTTTTTTAAATTGATATTTATAGTGACGGGTTAAAATCGTATTTTGTTACGAGTATCATAGAACTTTTGTTACATATTTCCTTCCATGTTCAGAAATATAAAGTGTTGAAAACGAATAATTATGTAAGATAAGTAATGGACTTAAAGTTACATTCGATGATTTGAAGACTGCAGACGTAACTGGATGAGAATGATAATTGAAGATGTTTTATTCTTAAACGGACCGTTAAGAGAGTGGTTTCTTTTAGTTGAATTTGATTAAGTTATGATATGAACATCTTATTTGTGTTACATCTAAAGTTGGTGTATTTTAATATAGTAACACTTAGATACACGCCTATCTAATGAGTGGGGAACAATTCCTCGTAATTTTGGTTGTAGGCTTCTTTAAGGTGTTTTTTTTTTTGCATGTTTAACTATCTCTTACTTTAAACGTTAGATGAATATTTTTGGTGGGCGGTAAAGGGGAGAACACACTTAAAATGTCTTATCAACTTAAAAAAACGTTTACAATTATAAAACTACTGGAAATTGATATAACGTATGTCACAGATACTACGTAACACATTTTCTGAAAAATGAACCGCGTTAGCCGTTATCAGAGTTTTTAAAATTTTGAATTTTACTTTAAATGACACATGAAACGGCTACTATATAAGCCATTCATATTATATAAATCCAAAATCAATAGTTTCTTAGTTTTTCTTTATACATTGATCATTATAAAATGTTTCTCAAAAATTTTCTCTTGTGCCTTATTAAAGTTATACGCAATTTAATTTTCAATAGATACGAAATTACTTTTTTAATTTGCCCTTTATCATTTTTGATGGAAAATGTTGTTGGCCCTTATATTTGCCAATTAATGATATAGAGGCAATACAGTCACTGATCAATTGTTAGAAAAATAATAATGATTTAGTATATTAAATATAAATATAATCTTACATATGTGGGTTTAAAATTATAAATACGAATAGTAACCTTTCTAGGGATGTATCACGTGTACTATGAGTTAGAAAATTGTATTTGAAGAGGTATCACAAAACAACACCCTGGCATGTTAAGTAATGGCGGCGAGATCATGAATAGTAGGTATGGCAATAAGTCGAGTTCGGCCTGAATATTGGTAATCTCGGTCATAGACCCGGCCCAATACCCATGAGGTATCCGGTATACATTTTTTCCAAATAATTTTTTTCTTATCACTCTAAATTTTATATAATTTTATATTATTAGTAACTATGATAGGTTAAAATATGATTAACTATATACATATTATTATAACTATGAAAGTTTAAAATATCTAAATATGTAATAGTTGTGACAATATAAATTTGAAAAGATAATTTTATATCCATACATACAAATATTAATAATTAATAATATAATCGAGATACATATCTAAAAAAGTTTGTTTTTTAAGTAATGTAACTATTAAAATGAAGCATTGCTAAAAATGATGAAAGAAAATATATATATATATATATATATATAATATATATATATAATTTTTTTAAATAGGGATATATACATTTCCAATAAACAGGTATATAGTTTCGCGTAATCAGGTCGGATATCACCTAATCTCATATTCGTCTCGTACATACCAAATTCTTTTTCTTCAATCTCATACCCGATCCCATAGCAATCAAATTTTAGATATATTCAGCCTGAATATTTCGTGTTTTTTGTGTACACGTAATACTCGGGTTCTTTTTCATCATGCTCGTTAGCTTGATTTCTCTTCTCAATATTAGGTCCCACCCAGTGTTTTCAGACCCGGGCCGGACCGGTCGAACCGGGAACCGGAGGTTGAGCTGGTCCGGGTCATGGTATCGGGCCGGAAATGCATTGAACCGGAGTTGAACCGGCGACCCAGCGGTTGGACCGGGAAACCGGCCGGTCGGACCGGTTTTTAGAAGGGTTGGACCGGTTTTTTATATATTTTTTCAAATTTAACCATATTAATTTTTATAATATTTACGTACATTCCGGTTCGTACGTCCGGTCCGGCCGGTTGGACCAGTCGGACCATTGAACCGGAAAGAAGACCGGTTCGATGTCCGGCCCGGTTCTTAAAACATTGGTCCCACCAACATCATTTAAACCTTATCATCAGATTACTATATCTATTAAAACCTTATGTCGGTGCTCTTTTTTTTCTTTTTCTTTTTACTTTTAACTTTGCTAATTATCTTCTGACTTTTGTCTACATTTGCATTACTTTAAAATTTACATTTGGCCCTTTGTAATTTTAATTATTGTCATCTACATATAACTTTCTATGTCATTTTTTATTATCTAGATCCTATACTTTTTTTCTTTTTTCCTTATTTTTTGGTTGTATTTTAGGATTTTCTCAACATATTGTTATACGAACTTTTATATGTACTATCGTAAGTAGGTTATTTTAATAACGTTCTGAACCCGCAACAAACAAACCTATAAATTTAATGTGGCTTTCTAATATGTCGTCGTGACGTGGCTTTTACATCTTCACGTAGAGTATCCTGTCGCGATTTGTTTATTTGTATCTACGTATTGAACCCGCCGCAGCGCGGGTGGCAACCCACTAGTTGACTAAGAATTTATGATGCTAATAACTTCTACCAATCACCCTAATAATTATTATTATCAGTGTCATATTTTATATTTATTTTATATTTTGGCTTTCGTATTACTACATATTATTAACACTAAATTGCGGGTTTTGGTCCCTATGGGTTAATGGTTATTGATATTATTTATAAAATTCAATTTTTTTTCAATTTTAATACCAAGCATTCTATTTTATTGCAGTTTTAGTTCACTATACTAACTTCATCTAACTCACATGACAAGGACTTAGAGCTAATTACAATTTTGATCCTTATGGTTTGACTCAAATTGCAATATTTTATAAAAATGAAAAGTCTTACAAATAACACTCTATAATCTATAATTATATTGCACTTTTAATCCAATCACTTAACAAGGTTGTTACAATCAAGTTACCTTATTAAAAAAAGGACCAAATTACACTTTAAACTTTTATTAAAATGTAAAACACAAAACAAAAAATAAATAAATAAATAAGAGTTAAAAAATAAAAATCCAAAATAAAATGTTTGTCTTGTGTCATAATGTTACATATTTTTTCCGTATGTGGTTTATGGTTTTAAAAATATTAAAAGAGTCATTATAAGAAGAATATTTATTATACAATTTATTACAAATACTCTTATGGTATAAATTTTCATAAAGTTTTAATTAAATTAATTAATTGAAATGCTAATTTAGAAAATAAATAGACTACTTATCTTGTTCACATATTTACTACGATTTATTATTAAAACTGTTTATGTAATTAACTTTTATTATATTGTGTGCTATAAACTTGTGTATTTTTTATAAAGAATCCTATTTTTTTACAGTTCATTATTAACTTTTATGTATTTAACTTTTTATATATTGTGTGATATAAGCTTGTGTATTTTTATAAAGAATTCAAATTTACTACGGTATTAAACATTTAAAACCACACAAGTTTGTTGAAATAGTTCGTTTTACAATGAAAACCCCGGTATAAAAAAAGGACTAAAAATAGAATATTTTCGGACTGTAGTAATTTAAACATAAACAAAATCAGTTTAATCAACGTGAAATGTTTAAATTCAATTATTTGAATATATGAAACTGTAGTTTTTTTTTTTTGGAACAGCAACCATATGAAACTATAGTTGATAATAAATCATGGTAAATTTGAATCCCCATCTGGCTAGTGGTTGTTGGGTGGGGTGAATGGGGTTATGAGTTAACATGCTTGTTTTACTTTCCAATTATTTATGCTATTTAATTTTATAATAACCTTGTATATATTATTTTTAAAACTTATGTGCACTAAACAAAAAAAAACTAAAATACCCTTTATTCTAACTGGAAAAATAAATGGAGTTAAGTGATTAGATTGAAATTGCAAATATTAGAAACCATAGAGTACTTTTAGCAAGACATATTATTTTTGTAAAATATTGCAATTGAGACCAAAATCGCAGTTTACTCAAGGTTTAAACAATAAGTTTGTAGGTCCCCTATCGTCACAAAACTGACAATCTACCAAGGGTGCGGAATCCCCTTGATAAACCAAATGAACAGAAACAAGGAATTAGACGAAGAACACAACCAATTCACAAACTGATCTCTACTGATTATCTATCAAAACTGATTACAATCAACCTAGATCTCCAAATTCGTCCAATCCAATGCTTTTACGAATTCTCTCTCAAACTCTCTAATCAAATGTCTCTCTCTCTAATGTCTCAAGTGTGTAACCTAAACCCTAAAGCATAAAGTTGTTTATATACACACAGCTAATTACGAACTGGGCTAGGCCCACATACATAACTCCAAATACGAACTAGACTAATACAACTTGGACTTGATTGGACTTCATAACAAACTTGAAATATTTAAGTCTTCATGATCCAATCTCGTTTAATATCAAAAGACCAAGCCAAAGCTGTTGTCACATAACATGCACCAACAAAGTTGCAAAGAGTTAGTGTGGTGAACCAAAACTACAATAAAATAAAAACATTGGTATCAAAATCGCAAGACATGTGAATTTTGTAAATGATAGCAATAACAACTAAACCACAGGGACCAAAATCGCAATTTACTGTATTATTAATTTTGTTATTACTACTGTTTTTAATAGCGTTTTATCGATACCATTATTATTAACTAGGTTATAGACCCATGTATTACATGGGTTGAATAGATTAAATATCTTATGTAAGTTAAAGATGATAAATATCATACAAAAATTGTTTAAAACCATCCATAATAAGAGAATGTCAAAGTCTTTTCTTAGAAATTTAGAGAAAATAAAATACAAAAATTGCTAAAAACCATCCATAATCAAGAAAATGTCAAAGTCTTTTCTTTGAAATTTAGAGAGGAAAAATATAATAATTTTGAAATAAATTTACACATATTAAGAGGCCAAGGGTGGGGTTCGGCTACAAAGTCCAACTTTCCTAGACAGTGTAAAAATCATAAAACACACATAAAACCCACAAATAACAGAGTGAAGATTACTAAACACAATATTTAAACCCTAATAGTCCATAAAAACATTAAACACACCATCATAGAACTATGAATATAAAACACAGCATGCTAATCAACATAAAACACAATAATGTTTGTCATTACATGATTAAAGCCTTATCATCCAAAACACAACACAAAACCCACACATATGACGCTTTAGTAATCTTCGTTATGTTATTTGTGCGTTTTTGGTGTGTTTATGGTTGACATTATAATGTTTTATGACTTTTTACACTTTTTAGGAAATTTAGACTTTGTAGCTAACTCCTAGCCAAGATGCCAGTATATAACGGACAATTATTGCTAATTATTATTGAATACATAAGTTAAAACTTACAATTTAGACAACTTGAATTATAAATAATTTGAAATGAAACACTAACATGAATAATATGCTAGTATCTCTAAATGTTAAACATCAGCTTGAGCAATGAAAGGTTTTCACTTTAATAGAATATTTTTCTTTTGTTTTGTGTTTTTGTGACAAGAACATTAAAGTTTAAATATTTTTTTAAATGATCAAAAAAATTTATACTCTGAAGTTTAACGACTTTATTTCTTTGGTTTTTTTCATTGGTTGTATACAGAGTGTCATTACCATAATAAACGAAAATGATATTGATCGAAATTGAATTCCATTGAATCGCACAAAGGATTTTAGTAATTATCACTTCAAATTATATATTTGTTATTCTTAATAACTAAAGCAAATCAAATCCGTCATCTTAGTTTATCCCACTGATCAAATGTAAAAATGAGATTCTATATAAATATCCTATACAATAATTAGAAATAATTTAATTATTATTAATCATAAATTAAAATATAAGTTAAGGATTATATAAAATTTAATTTATGTACTCATTTAATTATTTGTCAATTTAATTTGAATACTCATTTAATTATTTATCTGTTTATGATTTAAATATTTTAATGAACAAAAAACAAAGACAATACCCATGTAATCTTTAAAACGTAAAGTTTAAGAAATTGATGCAAAGATATATCAGAATAATGTATAACAATTATTTATATATCTATATATTAAGATAAATTGGGATAATGTACAACAATCATTTATATTTATATATTACTAGATATATTGTATTATATATTAACAATATTAGAGATTAATCTAATACATTAATAGTATTAATAATTTAATATATAAATAAACTAAATAAGAGAATGCCACATGATATTAAATGAAATGAGAGAATGATACATGACATTAGATGTATTTCTTTATGAGTATTAGATTAGATATTATTATTACAACCATAAATTACATGTAATTAATTTAATATTATTAATTTTTTAATTTAATTTAATTTTAATTTTTAAATTATTTTAATAATATTTATATTTTAATAATTTAATTTTATTATTTTTATTTTGTTATAAATATTATTTATTTAATAATTATATTATAATATATTTTTATTATTTTATTTGAATTATTTTTACAATTGTAAATTAAGTATATTAGATGTTTTAAGTTTATATTATATATATATTTGCTTTTATTATTGTATTGTTGGTATTCAATGTAATTTATATTAAAAGTTTTCAAGTGTAAATTATATAGGATAGACAAACTTTATAATGAAACAACTATTTTAATAAAATTATATAATATTTATTAAAATAAGAACTTTAATTTAGATTTTTAAATAAGTTAATGAGAATAATTTATTATAAAATAAATAAATTTGGTAGTTAATTAAATGTTAGATTAAAACAATTACCACCAAAGTTTCAACGCACGAGAGGTCTTCCAATGCCTCACTTCACATTCGGGCGACATAGTTCTACTGCGATAAAAGGTTGCCAAGTTGGACCACGACGTGGGATTTTACCCACATAGTGGATTGTCTAACAATAACGTTATAAGTTAATCATTCGTGTCTCAAGCAATGTTCTCAAAACAAATCTAGCCAGTCAGATTAGGAGCCATCGACATGCCATTCGGTTCAAAATTCTTGAATCACTTTCATTTAAGCATGTCACTTATGGCGTTGATTGGTTTGAACCATCGAATTAGTTCAATGGTTTGCCTAATTCTTATAATTTTATACTTTATTCTTTCAAAATCTCATTTTTCAATTCATTTATTACTATTTCAAGCGTCACTATTTATTTAATTATATCTAATACTAATAAATGTTTCTAGTTACTGCCACATGACTATTAATTTAGTATTAATATTATTATTATTAATTAAATATATTAGTTTGATATCTAATATATTTATTAATATGTAATAATATGCTTAGCAACCGTAATATATATTAATTAATATCTAACTCTCTATATATACATGCATAAAATGGGAAGTGAAACTGTGTCAATATATGGGGATGACCGGTGGTTTAAAAGGTTTATGTAAGATTATTAAAGATTTAATTTATTTACAATAATAAATAATAATATTATGTGGGTACACCAACATACACTATGGAAGTGTATTTATCTTGGAGATTATTTAAAAGAATATGCCCAGATTTATAAGGAAAAAAAATCTTGTATTGAATATAGATGTATGTTTGAGGCAACGATTAGGGGTGTTCTTTCAGGTTTTTGACTTAAAAAATGACCCGTTAACCAAACTATTTAAAGTTCGGGTTTGTTATATCTGAGATATTCGGGCCGGATTGTTTGGTTTTCTTCTTTAAATTTAAAATGGAAAAAAATGTTTTTTTTATTTAATTAAAATTCATCATATTACTAAACACATATTATAACTCATATATAATTTGACAACATGAGATGATAATATTCCAAAGTTTCAAAGCAAACTATAATCCCAAAACTTAATGTTCTAAATACTAAATATCCCAACCAAAATGCATCTATAAAAGAAGATAATAAATGTAAGGATTTACTTTTAAAAAACACTTACATTTTTATCGTCATTAATTTTCAGTATTATTGTGTTACAGCTGTATACAATAAGGTGGATTATAGTAACTCAAAATAGAAGTGAAAACTTAGAAAAATATATTTGGATAGCTGAAATGTAACTTTTATTTTTGTTTCACACTTTATGTAATAAGTTGTTTTACTGATAATGCTATATACAAACTTATGATTTACATTTTTTCGATATTCAACCCACTGGTGAACATTATAAATGTAATATTCCGCAATTATTGAAGTATTCGTTTCCGTGTTTTTCGTATTCAACCATTGTAATCCGAGACTTATGATCATTTTTTATTCAATAAGTGTTCAATTAAACATAGGTGTTATTCATATAATCATCAAGACACGATTAAATCATTCAAAAACCGACTTCTGTTGTATAAATTTGATATTCGAGACTCAATCAATCAACTAGTGTGTCTTACTATGTTTATAAATTATGTTGGAAACTCAGATTTATACAAATAACAAAATAAAAATGCATAAAACAAATAAGCCCGTGACAGTCCTAAATAAAACACAAAACTATATTAATTGGTCAATTTTCAACTTTCCATATTTCTTTCACCACCTTAAACCCTAATCCATTACCTATAAATACCACACTCATTCTACCATTTTTCTTTGCCATTTCTCAAAGAATTATTCTCCCCTCTTGAAAGTGAGTTCATTCTCCTTTCACCTTCTTCACTTCTTGTTGTTTTTCTTTGTGTTTTCATACTTCTCCATTTTGGAGAAATCCTTATAGAATGTCACCAATGTTTGCCATGTCAAACAAAGATGGTGCATCACCAAAATAAGAACCAATCTTGGGTTTTCTTTTACATTTTTTTACCGTTAATTATATCGTTTTCATCTAACATTACCAACCATTCTAACTTATTTAACCATGTTAACAGTCACTAACATTTTAATCATGCTACTAACTACTAACTCTTTTACTTTTACAATTTACTTACTTAGTCCTACAATTACATCATTATTACCAATTTATTAGTTATTATTACATACTAAAAATGCATAAAACTAACTCTTTTAATTTTGTCATTTTGTATTTAGTCTTCTAATTAGATTATTATTACTAATTTATTAATTATTATTACATACTAAAAATATATATAAGCACTAACTTCTTTAATTTTTATTATTTACTTATTTAAACTTGCAAATTTAATTATCATTGTCAATTCATTACTTATTATTATACAAATATTATTATTATTATGTTTTTATTATTATTATTATTATTACTATTTATCTCTTATTCAAATCTCATTTACATTCTAACTTCTAAATCCTTCTACTTACACACATTGTTCATCCTTGTAAGGATACACTGGTGCTTCAACCGCTTAAGACGAGCATCTCACGTTTGTGGAAATCACTTACAAACGGTGAGTGTACTTGATCCCATTTTGTTTTAACACTTTTGGGTGCAACATGCATTCTATACCAAAAACACGCAACACTTGAAACTTGTTATATTCACGCTCTATCCACATTTAAACATTAAACAATTTGATTCTTGTTAATCTCATATGCTATGTAAACTTTTCGTGTCTATATGCTCATTAACTTCGTACAAGCCTACCTTAATAATTATAGCGCTATAGGAGTAACGCACCGCCCGTTTAGTCTTGGGTATTGTTAAGTTAAACATGTAACCTCCCGTTATTCTTTGGGATAAGCAAAGTTAAATGCGTTGTAAACTAGGGGTTGAACATATAGTGACACCGTTGCAGCATATTAGTAACTTGTATCTTATTGTTCATGTTAGATTCTGTTGGGATTGAACCTTTGGAAAGGAACAGATGATACAAAGTCAAAACAACACCATCCGAGATTTGGTCCAGCTATCAGAGGTTTCTAACCACTGATAGGCTTTTACTGCTTTCAATAAAGAACATTGTTAACTATCATCTGACAGAAGAAACTCCCAACCGCTGATAGAAGAATACAAGATCAGAGGTTGGCCAGCAGTGTTTAGTCTAGTCTTAGTTAAATCAATGTAACAGTGTTATGCACTGATAGCTTTAGTCTAGCAGTGTTTATAGTTAGTTACGTTTGTTAGCTGTCACTATCAACCATGACGTCATTGTAAGACGATCAGTGGTTAGATAGTTAGTATAAATAGGCGCTCATTGTAACAGTTTTACTCGTCTTCTTAAAAAGATCAATTACGCATATCTTCTTCATTTCTTACTATCAAACGGTCGTTATTGGGCTAAGGAGGAGTTTGTGAATCACTTGCAATAGTTTAATTACTTAAAAGCAAGATGGTGATGAAAACAAACGACCAATTGATTGTTGTAAAAGTTTTTTATTAATCCACTGCACTTAGTCTCTGTTTTCAATCATTTTCCATTATTTGAAACAAAAACAGCAATCAATTCAAACTTAGATCCTGACAATTGGTATCAGAGCTTGGTCAATCAATTTTGATTTAAACGTCAAATTGATTTGAAAGATCAGCTCTTTGTTGCTAATTTTGTTTGATAAGTTTTGCTTGAATACAGAGTTATTACTACAAAAGTTTTTTAAAACACAAATCTGTTGTAAACAAGATAAATGGCACAAAACACACAAGATTCAAATATTGGATCCATGTTCAAACCACCTATGTTGAAACGAAATGAGTATTTTATTTGGCAACGTAGGATGGGTCATATTCTCGCTCAACAGAACACCGGATGTTGGAGATCCGTTGTGTTTGGACCTCATGTTCCCATGGTTCCAAGCACAGAGGATCCCCACACTCAAGTCCCTAAAAAACTTGAAAATTACTCTGAACATGATTTCCTTAAAATCGAATTGGATGCTAAGGCTTTCAGCATAGTTACTTCAGCCTTGCCCAATGAGATTTATGCGGGATTACTTCATTGTAATAGTGCTAAAGAGTTGTGGGATGCTCTTAAAGAGCAATTCGGTGGTACTGAGGAGGTGATCGAGAATAATAGAGAAGTCTTGAATCAGCAGTATGAAAAATTTTGTCATGTAAAAGGTGAGTCACTAACCCAACAGTTCGAGCGATTTAGCTGTCTCATAAGCAATTGAAACTCGTAGATGTGAGCTTTCCTAATTCGACTATCAATAGTCGTTTCTTAAGATCACTACCAGAAAAAGGGGAGACAATAGCTTATGTTACTCGAACATCTGTTGGTTATAAAGAAATGACCCTCACACAGCTTCATGGTCGACTTCGCACTTATGAGAGAGAGTTGAACCAGAAAAAGAAGCTTCAAGAGTCTGGGAAAGTGACTGATGACTATACACTGGGAAACACTGCTCTCTATAGTCATGAAGAGGGGTCTGGTAGTGGAAAGGATCAGAGTTTTGATCATTACATTGACATAACTTCTGGAAACAATTTCAACTCTGATCCCAGTACACTCAATTTTGCTTTTGCTGCAAATTGTGAAAGCCAAACCTCTGACAATCTGAGTTTTGAGATGAATGACTTACAACACTTTGAACCCACGGATTTGGAAGAAATGGACATCCTACACCAGTTGGCACTCTTGAGTGTCAGGGCTAGTAAGTTTTACAAAAGAACTGGTAGGAGGTTCCCAGGATTGTATGGGGGGTTAAAAGTTGGGTTAGATAAATCAAAGATAAAATGCTACAAGTGCAATAGGATGGGACATTTTCCAGGGAATGCAGAACTCAAACTGCAGGACCAATTGTTACTCATCCTGTCACCAATCCACAAAGCATGTCCAATATTCTCAGTTTACCCCCTGCACATCAAATGCAAAACACTGCTCATTTTGCAAGTCCTGTAACAACTGTCCCTATTCATTATGTCCAAACCCCTGCTCCACAGATTCAATATGTTCAAGCACCACCTCAAGTGCATGTGCAACAAACTCCACATGTCACTCAAACCACTCAAACCACTGCTGCACCAGCAGAGGTTACACAACAAAGCTTCTTTACCCAAGGTTTTGTTGATTGGAGTAGTTTGCCTGAGGATTTAACTGATGAAAACTTTGCTCTCATAGCCAAAAATGACTTTGAAAAAGAAAACTTTTGTTTTATGGCTTTTGAGACCATAGTTGAAGGTGATGAGTCTGTGGAACAGGAGTCAAAATCTGATGTGGTTGAATGTTGTGAAGCAGTGGTTACACCAGAAGTCACACCTGTGATTGAAATGAATGTTGCTGAGGCTGAAAAAGATAATCTATCTGACCCATGGAACATAGAGGTGTGTGAAGAAAAATGTGATTGTGCTCTTATGGTTGCTTCGAAGGTATCACCTCAGATCCTAAAAGATCTATGTTCTGAAAAAAGCATTATTGCTTTTGCAAACATAAAACAGGTGAATGAAAACCTGAGAAACAAAATTTTGGAAGATGAACTTAAATTTGAAAAACTTGTGAAAGAGTTAAAAACAAAATTAAGTGAAAAAGATTCTGAAATACCAGGTTTGCAAACAGGAGCCTAAGGCATGAATCAAGCATAACCAAAGACCAGCTCCAAACCATGGTAGAAAAATACCAGGTTTGCAAACAGGAGCTTGAATCTACCCAGATACCTGTGAAAAATGGGTAGAGTCTTGCAAAGATTATGAGCTTATGCTTGATGCTCAAGTAAAGAGCAACATAAAGTTTGGTATAGGCTTTAGGGAATATGACCATACTTGTGAAAATGTTGCAAAAATTGACTCTGAGCTTGTTGAAATAGTCCCAACAAATTTGGCTGTTGAAGAAATTAAAATCACTGATAAAGAAGGAAACAAAATTGTTCTTGAAAAACCAGAGGTCTCACCAAAAGAAAAGGAAATTGAAAAATATCAGTTGAAACCAACCTGGTCAGATGAGTGTGATATTTTGGAAAACTTCAAGTCAATGGACTTTTCAACTCTTGATGGTATAAAAGCACCAAAAACATTGGTGATCCCTATCAAAGAGTTGCCAGCAGAGGTTACATCATCTGCTCTCAAAAAGTCTGATAGAAAAAGGAAGGAAAAGGTTAAACACTTGTTTTGTAAATTTTGTTAAAAGAGAAATCATGATATAGCAGATTGTTTTCTTTTGAAAGCTAATGATATAAAAAAACTTGTGTCATACCTAAATCTTCTAGGTGCACCATTTGCAACAAAATAAATCATCCAACTCAAGAGTGTGTCTATCTCAAAACCTATCATCAAAAGGTAAAAGAGATTAGAGAAAAGGCTCTAGAAAGAGAAAATTCAAATATTGCAAAACAAAAATTTAAATCATGTGAAACATCTGTCACCAAAGCTTTAAATCAAACCTCTATCCGCAGAGAAATTCAAGTAACAGATGCACCTCCATCAAATTAGTTCCCAAGAGGTAAAAGCCAGCCTAATTACCAAAAGGTGCCTATGACTTATGAGACTTACAAAAAGTCTTATAAGCCAAGGGTAAATAGGTATCCTCATGGTTACCAACAGTTGATAGGAGGTAGCTCACAGCAGTAGTTACAAAAGTCTGATCCAACCACTGCTCATCAGTCTGAAATTAACTCTGGATCACCTGATACCCCATCCAAAGCCATTTTGGCTTTGGAGACTCACCGAAACTAATTATTTCAAAACATGTGCAGGGAGCTTCTACTTGCCTTGACAGTCTTTGGTATGTAGATAGTGGAGGCTCTAGACACATGACAGGCTGTAAAGCCTGCTCAGAGATTTTAAAGCTCATGGAGGGGGTGATATATCCTTTGGGAATAATTCAAAAGGAAAGGTGTTAGGATCAGGATGTGTTTCAGCAGGAAAACTCAAGTTTGAAAATGTAAATCTCATTAACAATTTAAAATTCAATCTCTTAAGTGTTTCACAGATGAGTGATAAAGGCTATGGTTCCTTTTTCACAAAGAAAACTTGCCAAATTGTAGGGCCAGAGGTTGTCAAAAAGATTGATCAAATTATTGCAGAGCAAAGCACAGTTGACTGCTCATAGAGTAGGAAATGTGTATGTGGTTGATATGTTAAAAGATAATCCTATGTCAAATGCATGCCTGTTCTCAGTTGCCTCCAACAAAGAAACAGAGCTATGGCATAAAAGACTAGGACACACAACTCTAAAAACTATCTCCACTCTCTCAAAACAAAATCTGGTTAGAGGTTTACCCCAAAAATAATTCACTTGTAAAGAACATTGTGTTTCCTGCTAAAAAGGTAAACAACATAAAAGTTCTTACAAGTCAATTGAAGAGTCCAAAACAAGTCAGTGCTTACAGTTACTTCATATGGACTTGTTTGGACCTGTAAAAATCATGAGCTTAAAACACAAAAGATATTGTCTAGTGGTAGTTGATGATTTTTCCAGGTTCACGTGGACTTTCTTTTTACACTCCAAGGATGAACAGCAAACATTTTGCAAAATTTTGTTAAACAAGTTGAAAAGCAGTTTGATCTTCCTGTAAAAATCTTTAGGAGTGATAATGGGACAGATTTTAGAAACAAGGAGTTGGATGCTTTCTGTGAGTCAAAAGGAATTGTTAGGCAATATAGCATTCCTAGAAATCCAGAACAAAATGGGGTTGTTGAAAGGAAAAACAAAACTTTAATTGAATCAGCAAGGACTATGCTTGCAGACTCAGGTTTACCCTTGTCTTTTTGGGCAGAGGCTTGTAAACACTGCTTGCTATGTCCAGAACAGAGTTTTGATAAACCCTAGGCATCAAAAGACTGCCTATGAATTGCTTTACAAAATCAAACCTCTGATCTCTTATTTTAAAGTCTTTGGCTGCCCATGCTTCATCTTAAACATCAAGGATTCAATATCCAAGTTTGCAGCCAAAGTTGATTGTGGTTATTTTCTGGGATACTCAACCACTGCCAAAGCCTACAGAGTTTTTAACTCTAGGACCAAGTGTGTTGAGGAAACTCTAAATGTGAAGTTCAATGAACTCTCATCTTTGAAAATCCCAGCAAATGGACCTGCTGAATTGTTTGATCTATCTAAATTTACATTTGAAGATGTGTCTGTCAAGACTAACCCTGCAGGTACTCCACAATCATCAGTTGAAGAGCAAGGATATGATTGTATTCTTCCAAGTTTCAAAATCAATCCTACAGGCAGAAGAGCAGATGTTAGTAACAATGGTGAAAGCTCTGCTAGGTCAACAGTGGTTAATACTCAAACCTCTGCCAGCTCTCAAATCCAAACATCGGTTGAAGAAAGTACACTACAAATGGGCGAAAATCAACACACTTTCACTCCTATACCACCAATCCCTCCACCGCCATTCCAATCGGAGGCTGGACCATCAAATTCACCGGCAGAGGATAGCTCAGATGATACACATTTGCAAGCTTCACCTCAAAATGTCATTGTTCCATATCAAGGTGATTTGATATTCCTCAAAAGCCATCCACTGGATCAAGTTATTGGCAACATCAATGAGGGTATGCTCATAAGAAGCCAAGCCCTCTATCACTCACACAGCCATGTCAAGTACCAAGAGGCACTGAAAGACAACAACTGGGTAGAAGCCATGCAAGAAGAGCTCATACAATTCAAGAGACAACAAGTTTGGGAACTTGTACCACTGCCAAAAGATGTGAGTCCCATCGGCACAAAGTGGGTCTTTAAGAACAAAACTGATGAAAGGGGTATTGTTGTCAAAAACAAAGCAAGACTCGTGGTTCAAGGCTACAGACAGGAAGAAGGGATTGACTATGATGAAACTTTTGCTCCAGTAGTAAGGCTGGAAGCCATTCGCCTGTTCTTAGCTTTTGCTGCTAACCACAATATCAAGGTGTATCAAATGGACATCAAAAGTGCATTCCTGTATGGAAAGATCAAGGAAGAAGTATATGTTTGTCAACCTCCTGGTTTTGAAGATCACTTCCATCCTGATCATGTGTACAGGTTAAACAAAGCATTGTATGGTCTAAAACAAGCACCAAGAGCCTGGTATGAAACTCTATCCACTTTTCTATTATCCATTGGTTTTACCAGAGGTAGGATTGACAAAACCCTATTTTTAAAATGGAAAGGAAAAGATTTGATGCTTGTTCAGATTTATGTGGATGACATCATTTTTGGATCCACATGCTCTGTCATGTGTGAATAGTTCAGAAAAATCATGGCAGCAGAGTTTGAGATGGGTGCAATGGGTGAGCTGTAATGTTTTCTTGCTTTACAAGTCAAACAAATGCACAAAGGCACTTTCATTCATCAAAATAAGTATGTGAAAGAGTTACTTAAGAAATTTGATATGAATGATTGTAAACCTTGCAGCACACCCACGGCAACTTCCAAGCTAGTCACTATAGATGGCAAAGATGACCTTGTTGATCAAACTTTGTATAGAAGCATGATTGGGTCTTTACTGTACCTAACTGCATCACGGCCGATATTATGTTTGCCACATGTGTCTGTGCCAGATCACAGTCAATGCCAAGAAAATCATATCTTATTGCTGTAAAAAGGATATTCAGATACATAAAAGGTGCTCCCACACTTGGTATCTGGTATCCAGCTAATGGTAACATTGAGCTTGCAGGATATTCTGATAGTGATTTTGTGGATGTAAAACAACAAGGAAGTCCACATCTGGAGGAGCCCAATTCCTAGGGGCTTTTTAGTGTCTTGGCAAAGTAAAAAGTAAGTTGCAGTATCCACATCCACTGCTGAAGCAGAGTATATAGTTGCTGCAAGTTGCACTACTCAAATTTTGTGGCTTCAAAATCAACTCTTGATTTTGGTGTGACTGCCTTGAGGACTCCTCTCAAAATTGATAGTCAAGCAGCAAAAAACATCATCAAAAATCCAGTCTCACATTCCACCACCAAGCACATTGACATCAGACATAATTTTGTGAGGGATTGCTATGAAAAAGTTCTGATTTCTTTACAATATGTCCATACCAAGGATCAACTAGCAGATGTGTTGACAAAAGCACTTGATGCTTCCACATTTGACAGCTTGATATCTAGGCTTGGAATGCTAAATATGGATTAAAAATAATTTTTCTTGTAATCCATGTGTAAATAGCAATAAAATGTTTTTAGAAAATCATAAATTCATCCTTAAAAATAGTTTAAATTGAATTTTCAATAAAATCCTTAAAGTCTGTTCAAAGCTCTGATAGCACAAAAACACTGTTGTTTAGAAAAATCTATCCACTGATACAAACCTCTGATAGTGTTTAAAATTGGTCACAACCACTGGTAGTTTTTACTCTAACAGTGGTTAGCCAAAACAACTGTTTTCCATTGTCAAACAGAGGTTACACGTGGGCAGATGTTATTTGACAGATGTTGCATCAACGCCACGTCACGTGCACTTTTTGAAAAACCCTATAAAACCCTGTTCTATCCCCAAACAGAGGTTTCACTTTTCTTGTGCGATTCCAAATTTTTCAAAGCCTTTCTTTCACAAATCATCCAACAATCATAGCTCCTAAAACCAAATCGAAGAAGAAATCGACACAAGAAAAACCCCCATTTGTCCTCATCATCAAAACATCACACAATTATACTGCTATTCTCGAAGAAACCGACGCAAACATTCGTTATCATCCAATGATCCGGATTCTAAAAGAATCAAAATTCAAACACATGTTGGAAGTCAAAGCCCCAGTTTACATCGATTCTTTAAGAGAATTTTGGGCAAAGGCTAAAGTAAATTTAACCGCTGATGGTGAGCCCTATTCTATCACTTCCGAAATTTGTGGCACACAACTGCAAATAAGCCCGCAATCTATCTCCCAGGTCTTCATGTTAAATGATATGCAACATCCGGTATCATTTCCTTTGAGGGAGATGCAACATGAATTCGTTGAAATAGGTTACACCGGACAGTTGAAAGGTATGACAATCTTCAAACCTAATTTTCCAGCAGAGATGAAATTCTTTTTCCACACCCTACTTCCTTGTGTCTCTGCAAAAACAACTGCTTTTAACGAGATTCCATTGAACATGCAGTATCTAGGATTTGCAATTTTAACTGGTTTGATTTTAACTTATCCCATGTGTTGTTCAATGATCTTGTAACAATTTTAAAAATATTTCAAAACAAAAAGCTTTCTTGATACATCCAAGATTCATGAGTGTTTACTTGCAAGACCAGATCAAATCAAATGCAAGTAAACAAGGCGCAATTACAAACGCTGGCAGCCTAAACCATGAAACGTTCACACGAATTACAAATCAAGATAAAGTTTCCAAAACAGAAGTAGAGGAGGCTGAGCCTATTTTACATGATCAAAATGTTCAAGCTCAACCTCCGGCTGTTGAGCCCACTGCTCTAGGTGATCAGGGCAACCCAACCACTGCTCTGAAACCCACACCTAAAATCTCCAAAAAGAAACCATCCAGAGCATCCAGAAAACCCACCAAACCCAAAAAGGGTCCTCTGGAAGATGAGATCCCAGAGGTTAACCCAGTGACACCACCAAAGTCACCAACCACTGCTGCTACTTCTTCACAGCAGATGGTAGAAAGATCTCACACCGGCTTTGAAACTCCTCCTGCATCCTCACAAAAGGATCAGGTTGTAGGCACAGGGACACCAAACTATGAAGCTCTAGGATCACTTGGTTCTATCTTCCACAGCCCCTCTCCCAGGGCAATGTCGCTTTCTACAAATCCACTCTCCCCAATGCCATCATTACCTCCCACCATGTTACCCTTGCTGAATGCAATAGAACTTGAGCAGACATTATCCAGCACTTCTCACCAACCCATCAATGAGAATATACTTCAACCAGAGGCTGGGTCTGACTTATTTCTAAATGCTAGCCCATCAGCAAATGAAGAGGCTACATCCCTTAGGTTACATGTAACCCTTTTTGATAGTTCAACAATGGCAGCCACTACAATTGCTGAACTCCCAAGTTCTCAATTGGACAGTGGTTACATAGCTAAGACCTACTGCTAAGGCTACTAAGGTAACCTCTGCTCCAGTGGGAAGTCCCCAGAACCAAGACAAAGGGGCATCTAAGATTGAAGCAAGTGGTAACCCACTTGCTCATGATATCTTGGATACAACTACCACATCCGGTAGGAGTTCAGATGATCCTATTAAGTTAGGTGAAGAGCTAAAATATCAGGAATTGACGAAAGGGTTACCAAGGTTGAAAGCACTGTTGATGAAATAAAAGATCTTTTGAAACAGTTGATCACTATACAGAGCCAAAACCCCTGTTCCAGCCACTACTGAGCTCAAATCTGCTATAAATCCTATCTTTCAACAAGAGAAACATTTCCTGGAACAAAAACATAAGCATTAGATGATAGAACTCAAGAATATGGTTGATGCAAGATATAATGACACTGCTGCAGATATCAAGGCAATCAAAGCCCACTTGCTCACCACCACTGGTACCTCTCCTCCTACTGTCATTTTTGTAACTCCAGATGAAGCCAAAAAGGGGGAGAAACCTTTGGGTAACAAAAAGTTGAAGATGGATGACTCAAAGGCAAGGCCTACACTGAATATCCCTAAGCCAGATGGTTCCAAGAAACCAGATTTAACTGAAGATATCTTGGCAAGGGCAAAGAAGTCCCATAAGAAGGCTGTGTTTGATGAAGGAAAGGTGCTGGTTGAGAAAAAGATTGATCAGCAGTTAGAAAAGGGAGAGACTGGTACCTCAACAAAGAGGAGATCTTCTACAAAAGCAAGATAACCAGAATCCACACCTCTCAAAACTAAAGATGCTACCAATCCAACCACAAAAACCTATGCCAACACAAAATCAACTAGATCTTCTCACAAAAAAACCCATATCCACCTCAACAGATGTTACAGCAACTGTTGTACCAACCACAAAAACCTCTGCCAATACAAAATCAACCAGATCTTCTCACACAAAACCCATATCCACCTCAACAGATGTTACAGCAACTGTTGTACCAACATCTGTTGACACAGCAGAGGTTGTAGCAGATGTTATCACAATCACTTCCATCATTACTTTTCCCACTTCCACACAAACTTTACCAACACCACCAAGAATTCCAAGCCATCTATCATCGCCATCAATCAGTTTTAAGAGGATAAAAGTCACAAAGGTCATAAACGAAGAAAAGATCCCTGCTCCTTTGCCTCTGGCATCTGCACCAATGCTAAATCTAACCTTTGTTCCTTCAACCGAAACATCTGCTCCATCAAAAGAAGTAATTCATGCAGCTATAAAATTTCCTCTTGATTTGCCTGCAGTCAAGAAAGAAATCATATCTTTCTATGATGAAGAAGATCCAGACAAAAGACACTTCCATTCACATCAAGGTTATCCAAAGCCTGCAAATATTGATCAGTATCTGGCTCTCAAAGAAAAACAGGAAGAGGATATTGCTAATAAGTTGTCTAAAGGCAAAAGTGATAGAGAAGTGCAGAATCAACTCCAGTTTCAATTGAGCAAAGTTCAATCCCTTGAAAGATTCTCAAAGAATTTATCAAATAAAATTTCTGAAGCAGAAGATAAACTCTTGAAAGAAAATTACATCTCACATATCATGGAAACAAAGAAATATGCTGCTACAAGAGCACAGTTCAAGGATTGGTTAGTGAGTGAGCTTCAAGTAGAAAATGCAAGAATAGAAGCACAATCAAAAGATCCTCACAACATACCTACATGTCCAGACTGGAACAAATACAAGAAGAATGTACCTGAAAAGACCCTAAAGCTCAGAAGAATGAAGGAAGAGCTAATTCAGAATCACTATGGGTCAAAGAATCAGGTGATGAGATGGGGGGAGATAAGAGTGTTGGATACATACAAAATGCTTGAAGCTAGAAGGAAAAAGGATCCATCAATGCCTCCCAAACCTGATTATTCCAAAGAAGATGTTGTTCCCAAAGCTCGGCTCTCTAAAAAACCCAGCTCAACAACTGTCCAATCCACAGTTGCTTTGGTAAAATGAAAAAGGCAAGAGGAGTTGTATGAGAAGGTTGACAAAGAGTTTGAGGAAGTGTTTATCAAAGAAGGAATCAAGAATATGATGGACTATCCAACAGATGATAGAAGTGCCAAGTTGGCCGAAGATTTGACAAGAGTGGAAGGTCAATAAAAGCTCCCTTCCTATCCTCGGCAATAAAAGCTCCCTTCCTATCTTCAGCAATAAAAGCTCCTTCAAGAAAGCCTTCAGACCCAAAAATTCTAAAGTGGAAGGTCAACAAAGACACCCACGAATTGACTCTGACCAAGTCTGATGGTAAGGTCACTAAACTATCCATGGAAGCTGCTTATGGGCTTACAGTAGAAGACTTCCACGAACTACTAAGTTTAGAACTTGAGAAGGATGCTGATAACTTAGAATCTCTTAATTTTGAGCTACAATTCAAAGGTCAAATAAGAGAGTTCTTTCTGAGGAATAAAGATCAAGAATAAGGTGTTTTTGGCATCATCTGTTCCAGGGGAGATTGTTGGGATTGAACCTTTGGAAAGGAATATATGATACAAAGTCAAAACACACCATCCGAGCTTTGGTCCAGCTATCAGAGTTTCTAACCACTAATAGGCTTTTACTGCTTTCAATAAAGAACATTGTTAACTATCCTCTGACAGAAGAAACTCCCAACCGCTGATAGAAGAATACAAGATCAGAAGTTGGCTAGCAGTGTTTAGTCTAGTCTTAGTTAAATCAATGTAATAGTGCTCTGCACTGATAGCTTTAGTCTAGCAGTGTTTATAGTTAGTTACGTTTGTTAGCTGTCACTATCAACCATGACGTCATTGTAAGATGATCAGTGGTTAGATAGTTAGTATAAATAGGCGCTCATTGTAACAGTTTTACTCGTCTTCTTAAAAAGATCAATTACGCATATCTTCTTCATTTCTTACTATCAAACGATCGTTATTGGGCTAAGGGGGAGTTTGTGAATCACTTGCAATAGTTTAATTACTTAAAAGCAAGATGATGATGAAAACAAACAACCAATTGATTGTTGTAAAAGTTTTCCATTAATCCACTGCACTTAGTCTCTGTTTTCAATCATTTTCCATTATTTGAAACAAAAACAACAATCAATTCAAACTTAGATCCTGACATATTCGAGTATTTAAACTGTTAATCTACTTATGCTATATATATTAAACTTGTATACTCGCCAGCATTATTGTTGATCGTATTTTAATACATGCTACAGGTTGATAGAGGACGTGACGAAGAATCAAGTTAGGATAGACTTAGAAACCCACTTGAATAATAAAACGTTTATGTTATGTTGCATTTTGATTTTGGAACGATGTATTTGATGTTAGACATTTTTTAAATTGATTTAATTATATTGTCACATTTAGTGTTATGATGCTTTGAACGATTTGTTCGTCTCATCCTGATGTTTCCGCCATCGGTTGGGGTGTGACAATAAATTCATATTAAAAGATTAAATAATTTCATATTTTGTTATATCTTAGTTTTAAATTTAAATTATTTATTATGAGAATTGCCCTCTTCTGAAAACCTGCCTTATGATTCTGTGAAAACTAGGGGTGAGTATGGTGTGGTTCGGTTCGGTTGTTGCCTATAATCGAAACCATAATCGCACACTTCGGTTATCAAAAAACATAACTGTTCGGTTTTGGTTAATGTGGTTTCGATTAATCGATTATTTGCGGTTAATGCGGTTTCGGTTCGGTTATTTTATAGTTTCTAAAATTAGACTTTAAATGTGTGAGTTATGCAAAATTAATGCGCAAAAAATAAATATAGACAGTTAAAACTTGTAGAATTATCAGTTATATTTCACTTATACTGAATTCCAAAAACAAAAGTAACACGTGTTATGTGGAAGCATACATAAAAACACAAAGTGGTTAAAGTTTTAAATTCAATGAGGTTTGGTCATAGTTAAAAGACTTAAACACTTCACTAAAAAACATATGGATTGGACCATGGTTAAACACTTAACACTAACTTAAAAACCTATGGTCTTATGGATTTGATCATGTTTAAAACATTCGGTTATTTGCGGTTATGAAACTAAGAATAACCATAACCAAACCGCAACATGCGGTTATCAAAGATATTAATAACTGACCCTTCGGTTATTTTAGTTTTCGGTTATTCGGTTCGATTTTTTCAGTTATTTTGGTTGCGATTCAATTAATTCAGTTTTATGTTTACCCCTTAGCGAAAACAAATAAACTAATAATAATCTGTTGTATTATATCCACGTCACATACCACAATCGGTACACATGTCACATTTAAGTGGTACCTCGCCTAATATTTGAGGTTGAAAATTACCAAATAAACCTCAACTTTGTAGTAACTTGTAATCAAGTACCTAATGGCTAATACTTCTAAAAAAAGTTTATCGGCAATGTTTTAATGGCTAATACTTCTAAAAAAATTTATCGGCAATTTTTTTTAATTTATATCGTCGGTAAGACTTAAACCAAAGATCTCATCATCTCAAGTATTCAAAGGTTTTGTCTTTATCAATAAACTACCACCCCATTGGTTGCAACTAGAACCTTAAATCTTTTCATTTGTTGCGATTCATACCTTATCATCAAGCCGGTGTAAACTCACTTTGAGAGTGGAATTCTTCAAGAGAAGCTTCAAAATAGTAAAATTACTATTACAATCTGCTCATCATCTTAAAATCTATTATTGCGTTATTATATATACTAGATTGTTAATCATTTGTTTAATGTGAAACCACATAAACCGATAACTAGTTTGATTTCATGGTCAACTATTATAAAATTTCGATTGGATAAATGTTTAGACTGGATCGATCAATTTAAAAAAAAAGGATTATAAATGTTCTCAAATGTTTTTTTAATGAGATCGTCAAGCTTAGCGATGAAGTTATAAAACCTTATAATCAAATTAATAGGATTCGAAACAATTTTGAAGTATAAAGATATATGTTTGACATGAAAAGGTCAAATTATATACGGTTTATAAACATGGTATAAAGATTACTATAAATCATTAGGTCCATCATTAATTCGTTTGTCTTTGTCTTCTAAAGTTGGTTCTTTAAAATGGTGTTTATATGGTTGTAGAATATTTATAAAAAGAATCATAATTCAATGTTTCTACTTCATTAAAATACCAAAGAAACAAATTACAAACAAGTGGCAGGTAAACGGGCAACAAGCTGCGCCGCAACCCCCTTTTGAAGTGCAAAACCAATCCTGCTAAAGACGAAATGACCCTTAACGGTTGAGAGATTACTAGTTACAACCCGTTGGACCCTGTTTAGGAATTCTACGGCCTCTGGGGCTAAGGACCCAAATGCATCAAACTCGAATGGGATAAACACGTGTTGATTCTCTAAACAAGCCTTTCGTGTTTAGCGACCTTGCCTGATTCCGCTTTCAACGCAGCCTGGCCAGCAACAAACTCATTATCCCTAAACCTAACAAGAGGGGACACTCCTGTAAGGATGTGGTGGTCTTGGAGGATGTGTCGCATGATCCCTAAAACAAACATAAATCAATGTATAATTGTGGAGGTCTGTGGTGCATGATCCTTAAAACAACTCTTTTATACGAGTGTAGTGGTACCCCTCCAATATGGGAAGAGAGGTGATTTCTTCATCGATGATCCCACTCTAAACCACCAATTCTTCGAATGGTAAATTATCTCATGATAAAAATTGATGTCGCGTTAACAAAAAAGTTGTATGAGATGATAATGAAAAATGGTTAATTATTAAACTTTGTTGCGTTTTCAAGACTAGCTTCCCAACCCAAAACTTTAAAGGGAGAATATCGCCTTGAAAAACAAAAATACCAAAAACGTTATGAATATGAAATCTCCAAGCTAAAAAGGTTACCGATCATGTTTATGCATTGAAGATGAAACAATGAACTATTACGATTAAAGTAAGCAAGTTCATAAATTCATTCTCAAATGGCTCGGATTATAAATACTTAAACTGGTTTAAGTTTATTATTTCTTAGTAAGCCAAATTGTAAAACCTAGTGTTGTAATAATTGAAACTAGTCGGCGATTAATCGCTAGGACCTAATCGACCCTAGTTGGTTAGCCAAAAATTGGCGATTTCGACCAGATTCCGGCCAAAAATTTGTAAATTTCGGCCGGAACCTGTAAATTCGGCCAGTTTCCAACCAAACTATGTGGATTCCGGCGATTAATCTTGTATACTTAAAAAATGAGTTGATGAGAGGTTAAAACCTCTCTATTTAAAATATTTACCCATAGAAATGTGTATATGTATACATAAAACTGAAAATTACATACAAAAATCTCAGTCAGATTAATCCTGATTAGTCTCGATTAATCGCTAGTCGTTACCTCACCAACCGACTAGCGCCTAACGCTTTTTACAACCCTGGTAAAACCAAACTTTCAATAACAATCTTGTTTGGTTCAGTCCAATTAAAAACCGTTACTAATGGTTTAACTCTAGTCTTGCATAAAAACCATCTAAACCAAACCACTAACATACTCAAAACAAATCAACAACACCATTGATAGTAGTAGGGGTGTGCACGGTTCGGTTCAGTTATCGGCATTATCCGAACCGTAACCGTAACCGAAGTCATCGGTTAATCGGTTTGGTTTCGGTATAGGAGGGACGAAACTTCAACAAACTGAAAACTCAAAGGTTCATTTTCTTTTTTCTTACTCATACCAATAGATAATTACACAAACAAACAGTTTTAACTACTAAGCAAACCGACCTTTTTTCCGACGTCATCTCTTCTCCGGCGAACAATTCCGACAACTTTCCGGTGACCAAAAAATCAAACATGAGAGATTCTTCTCACTCATCAATCTTCTCACAGTTCTGTTCTTCAGCTCTGAGAACTAAACCACTAAGCAATTCATCCGACGTCGTTCGAATAAACTCCGGCGAGGGTTTAGAACGCCGTCTCGGTCCTTTTGACCTAATTCTCCTCGGCATTGGCGCCTCAATCGGCGCCGGTATCTTCGTCGTCACCGGCACCGTCGCTCGTGATGCTGGTCCTGGTGAGTGTTATTCATAAATTCAATCAAAAGTTGTATCGTATGTATCTTAAATTTCAATAAAATATGCATGCGAAGTGTTAGTTTGTGTATTAGTGCTTAATATGTGGTTAGTTAAACCTAGTATTCATACAATTAACTGTTCAGATTGAAGTTATAGATCTTGCTAGCTAGGGCTAATGTTTGTTAGTACTAACATATGTATATTATAATATTATTATTACGGGCGAGATCCTGTATAAATGAAATTAACCTACTAAACGTAGAAATAACTAGGGGGCAAACGAGCAGAGCGGCTCACGAGCTACTCGAGATCAGATCTATAAGAAGCTCGAACGAGCTGAGCCTTATTGAGCCTGAGCTTGAAATTAGGATCGATTAGATATGGAGCCTGAGCTTGAGCCTTGTATGTGCAGCTCGTTTAGGCTCGTCGAGCCTTATCGAGCTTAGTATACTTTAGGGTTTAACTATCTACTACTTTTTGAATGGTCTAAATGTTCTTATTTATTTAAGTTCTCAAATTGTCTAGCCGAGCTCGAGTCGAGCCTTGGCTCATTAATAGCCAAAAAAGAGCTCGAGTCGTGCTTTATCTCGTTTTAACCCGCGCCACAGATACTTCGATCGAGCTTTCGAACGAGCTTTCAAGCCAAGCTCGAGTTTTAAATTTACTAACGAGCCGAGCTCGAGCTCGAGCTTCAGAGTGTTGTAATGAGCCGAACACGATTAAGGTAACGCTCGGGCTCAACTGGCTCGTTTGCACCCCTAGAAATAACTGTAGTAATTATTATTACTCTTTAGTTTTAAACCCTAATAATGTTTACTCTACTGTTAACATAATTACTCTAGTTATTTGTATGCTTAGAACGTTAAATCTAGTTGTATGCGATCCTAACACTTATTATTATTTATTACAGGAGTTACCATCAGCTTTATGCTTGCAGGAGCATCATGTGTTCTGAATGCTCTATGTTACGCAGAGTTAGCTTCTAGATTTCCCGCAGTTGTTGGGGGAGCATACTTGTATACCTACACAGCTTTCAACGAGCTCACTGCTTTTCTAGTTTTTACACAAATGATGCTTGATTATCATATTGGTGCAGCTAGCATAGCGCGAAGCTTAGCGAGCTACGTAGTTAATATATTAGAACTCATTCCATTTCTCAAGAACAGTATTCCAAATTGGGTTGGGCATGGCAGTAAAGAGATTTTCGGGTTTGTATCTATTAATGTATTGGCTCGGTCCTTCTTGTACTTTTGACGTTAATCCTTTGTCGTGGTGTTGGCGAATCTTCGTTGGCGAATACGATTATGACTATAACCAAGGTGATCTATTGTTAATGACGTATTATGTAAATTTGGGTACTTTCGTTCGGGTTTGACGTCTAACGCTCTTTGTGGTTAATGACAGATAGTTATTGTTGTTGTGGTGATTATTGTTGGTGCTTTTGAGGTTGATGGTTCAAACTGGTCGCCTTTTGCTCCAAATGGGTTTAAATCCATGTTAACAGGGGCAACGGTAGCTTTTTTTGCTTATGTTGGATTTGATGCAGTTGCTAATTCAGCTGAAGAGTCTAAACGACCGCAGGTTGGTTATAGATATGCAACGTGGTTCTATCTTTATATCTGATAATATCAGATAAGTATTCTTACTATTTTTTTTTACCTCAATTATGGCAGCGGGATTTACCAATAGGTATCATTGGAAGTCTTGTTGTTTGTATAGCACTATACATTGGCGTTTGTTTGGTCATTACGGGGATGGTACCTTACAAATTTCTTGGAGAAGAAGCTCCTTGCCGAGGCTTTCGGCTTAAAACCAAGGGCTTCATTTTGTATGGTCTTGATAGTGTTGGGCTTGTTGCTGGGCTGCTACGACATTATGGTTGGTCTTATGTTCAGGTAACTACGCCTAATGTAAAGGTGGCAAATTGGCCGGTCAGACGGGTTGGATTTGGGTCAAAACATGTAGGTTTTGCAGGTCGAAACGGGTCAGGTTGGGTTGACCCAATAACTTTATCTAAAAACCCATTTTTTATGATTAGTGTGACAATATATGATTAAGAAGTATTCTAATAACTATGATCAAGAAATAATATTATTTTAGTAATAATCTAGTTTTTGAATAACATGATGTATGAGGTTTTATGTATTAAGAATACACTTTGAAGGACTTTTGACCCATTTGATATGTTTCCTTTTTCAGTTTTACTCGTTCGACCCATTAGAGATAAAATTTAAAGAAATTACAAAAAAAAGTCCTTTATGTTTACACCAGATTGCAAAGTATGCCCTTTACCTTCAAAATTTACAAAAAGCGTATTTATGTTTTCAAACCCTTTCACGTTATGTCCTTTGGCCCTCACTCGGTTAATTTTCGTGGTTAAATCTGACCAAGTGGACCCCACATGAGAATATTTTTGTCAGTTAATTTGTAAAGGACATACTTTGCAATCTGGTGTAAACATAAAGGACGTTCTGTTTTTTGTAATTTACTCTAAAATATTACTCTAATCATCCCATTTATGTTCATAACTGAAAGTTTCTGATGAGCAGTCTCGGTTGTATCTTGGGCTTGGAAGGGATGGCTTGATACCGACAATATTTTCTCGTGTTCATCCTACACGCCACACTCCTATTCAATCTCAAATATGGGTTGGATTTATTGCATGTGTTTTGGCGGGACTGTTAAACGTGCACTTGCTCTCACATGTTCTCTCTGTTGGTTCACTGGTAAACCGCAAAACTTACTTCACTTAGATAAATTTCATTTTCTTATATATATTCAAAAAGGTAGAAACAAAACATTGAAGTGTAATTGTGTAGGCAGGTTATTCTGTAGTGGCAGCATGTGTAATAACTCTTCGTTGGAAGGACAATATCGGTAGTGAAATAACTCAAGTCTCAGCCACTTATATGTCACACAGGCTGGAAGGCATAATATGCATTACTGTGATCGCTTGTTGTGGTTTTACTGCTGGAATCGTTTTCCGTTACGTTGTTTCACCTTTTGCATATATATTTTTAATTATACCGATAATTATTGCAATCCTTGCTACTGCAGCCCTTCGGTTTCGACAGGTAACAGAAGTAGATTCTTTGTATGAATTTATGCTTAGGAAAAAAATAAACGGACACATTTTATATTATGCTCTTGTAGGAACAAATGGATCCACCCGGTTTCTCTTGCCCGTGGGTTCCAATGGTGCCTGCTCTTTGCATATTCGTTAACATATTTTTATTTGCTCAGGTTTGCTTTCCAAATCCTTACAAACAATTTGTTACTTATTATAAACAAAAAAAGAACTTCAATACTTTAAAATATTTGTTTTAAAAACATTTGTGGATTTTAAATACTTTCCAATTATTAGATGAATGTTTATATTAATGTAATGGTTGAACTGATATTAATATTCATCTGCAGCTTCACTACGAAGCCTGGGTAAGATTTATCGTTCTCAGCATTGTTGCGGTTGGTGTATATGCATTCTATGGGCAATATCATGCAAATCCTACAGTAGATCGTGAAGTAGTTACTTACCATAAAGCACCAGAAGAAGAAGCTTTATGATCATGTTCATAGCTTATACTTGATGATGCTTATTGAAATGTTGGTAAGTATCCATGTTATGTAAAGTTCCCTACGGCATACCCTGTAGTTAATAGGATGTATCGGTTGCTAAGTTGTGTAAATTTGCAATATTTGTTTAATGTATTGGTTTCTTATGGTTAGACTTATTGAAAGATAGCAAAATGGACGGGTTGGTTGGTCAAACAAATCCGGGTTGGAACGGGTGATTTTTTTTGGTGTGGATCTAAACGGGTCAGGTTGGGTTGTCCTTCAAACACCCAAAAACAAACCAAACAGCTTATACCTAAGACTAAAAGTTCCGTAAATAGTAATTTGCATCTCAACGAAGAAGTTTGAATCGAGTAACGTCTTTTATCATGCTATGTTTGACTAATTATAACCTATGATGCACGGAAACGCCTATGACCTGCCGTCTCCCGTCCCGGGGACTGCTAGGGGACGGAAACGGCACGGGGACGGCCGGGAAACGTCCCCGGCTTGTTGGAGACGGCCTGGAAACGCGCTGCGGATGGGGACGGGGTTTGGGGACGTGCAGGAAACGTTTCCCTGAAGTTTCGGTTTATTTTTTTTGGTTTTTATACTGATTAAAGTTCTAACGGTGAAGTTTATTGATGCTTTGACCCATCAATTATCGTCCTAGTTAAAAGAAAGCAGAAGAGAAGAAGGTATTGTGAGTGTTACCTGATTCTCCGGTGGTGGGTGACGGTAGTTCAATGAGGGTGCTGGCCGGTAAAAGGTATTTTTCCTTTAATTACCGTTTCGGCCTCAAACGCATCGAAGGAGTTGAAAAAGATTGAAGAAGACCCTGCTGAGAAGACCAGCAGAGGGGGGAGATGACGTAAGCAAAGGAAAAATAGAGCTTCAGTGGAGCCCTTGTGAACGTCAACAAACCTGCCGACATAAAATCAGGTCGTCTTCTCCGTTAACGCCGTTAGAGAGAGAGAGAGTGGGTGGGTGTTTTGCCTACTTACTATGTATCAATCGGTGAAAGGGTCTAGCTTACATTATCTTTTATATATATTTATTTTTTATATGTTTTTATTCCCGTACCTGTCCCGTCCCCGCTTCTTAAATTTTTTAGTTTTGCCGTTTCCCGTGCCCGTCCCCGTACCCGTACCCCGTTCCCGTACCCGTCCCAGTGCAACATAGATTATAACCAAGTATGGCTCTGTTTAATCATGTTTTTAATATCTTTTTATGAAATCTAGCTATGTATTTGCGACGGTTTGTTTGGTGGCATATTCGTCGCTGGTTTTGTGATAGATCTGCATCAGATTAGTTATGTTGCTAATATTATGTCGAGTTGGCGTTGCAAAATTAGCCACCGAAGGTAGCCGTTATAAATATAGGGACGATGATTTCCATCACAAGACCATAGAACATTTAGGGATAGATTAATGGTGTAAATATTATATGTTAGACTATGTGTAGTGGTTTAGTTAGCTGGTGAAAAAAGTGAGTGTCACGTCATTGCTATGTAGACAGTAGACCTTCACTAACTCATTAAAAGTTTGTAATGGTGTTTGGCGCCCCATTTTCTCAAAACCACCACCATTCATCACTCCCAAAGGTCGCTTTCTACATTCACGAGCGTTAATGGTGAATAAACTAACGCCCACTAAACATTGTCTTATAATTCAAGAAAAATGTTTAAAATTTTAAGAATGATTAAATGCACACATAAAGACCTTACTTTAGACCTGTGTTCTATTTCAAACAATATACTTTTGCAATATAAATAAGCAATATAACTTAAATTCTTTCAAAAAAAAAACTTTTTTTTTACATTATAAACCTATAAATAAGCAATATATTTTGTGCTTGTAATTGTTGTACTCTTGGTTTTAAGAGTTTTTCAAAAATCAAAATTAGAATTTTCATTTCTAACTCTAAAGTTTCAATCTTTTACAATTTAACCCCTTTGATTAATTTCAATTTTCACTTCTAATTCAAAAGTTTTCATCTTTTGCAATTTAACCCCTTTGATTTTTTTACTTTTAATCCAAAGCTTTTCATCTTTTGCAACTGGTTAACGTTTCGTTCTAGATTTTCCGAGTTAACAAACCGCAATGTTCGTGTGGGGTTCAATGTTTTTTCATCTACTTTTTCCCGTTTGACACGCCCGTCACAACACGTCTATTTTTTCCCGTTTGATAGGTATATCACAATGCGCAACTCATAGATCGACTTAGTTATTCTTTTATATGTTTTACACAGGCTCGCGGTCATGTAAGAAACATTTGGCTTTCATCTAATATGATATATAACTAACGAATCCCCGCCGCATTGATGGTAATTCTAGTTCTACCTAAAATAACAACATATTTTAACTTTTGGTAGTTAATTTGGGTATGATTTGCTCAGACAGAATTGACCAATCAATCATAGTTTATTAATTATTATAATCTAATTTTCTAATTCTTCTCCTAACAATCAGAATATATATCATATGATTGTATTGGAGGCAATAATTTTGTTTGAGATGTTACTATCATGATGACTGATGTGGGTCCTATGTGGGCCCTTGAGATAGGACTTTTTAAAGGTATGGAGTCAAAAAAAGAAGAACCTCTTTTGCATTTGCTTTCGAGTTTTACATCACTATTGTTATTTACAAAAAGAGAAAAGGGTTTTGGATAGAAAGGAGAGAGTGAATTCGAATCCTAACATGATATGTTTTTGCACTTTCATGTGGACATAAAAGGTGTCAAAAGACTTTCGACATGCGTTCGAAAGAGGACGAAATTGCGACCATTTGAAGTAAGACTTACATGTTCAAATATCATACCTAGTAACATCTTTAAAACTGTATGATAATTTAAACTGATAGTTGCATCTACGCTTGTTAAATGGTCGGGAGGGGTTAGATGCGGGTTAAAATAAGTTTGGATCAAAACATTCTGAGACAAAATGGGCTCAGGAAGAAATGGATTGGTTTAGGAAAAAAAATATCAAAATAGATTCACCTCCTGAATTAAAATTTGGATTATTATTTGAAGGGGTGACATCACAAATGGTCCGATTCTCACACGAGATATGCAAGACCGCTGTGAGAAATACATCGGTGACTCATTATGTCCCATGCATCTAGGTGACCGCTACAGCTCAACAAACTAGGGACCACCAATAAGAAACTAACTAATTGTGAACAAGTAATAATATTCATTCCATAAAAAGGACCACATGCCACGTCACCTTAACCATTTTGGTCATTTATATAATATATATATATATATACCACTTACACGCTGAAATGAGGAGTATGTTTTACCAATAGATTTCTCTCACATACAGAAATATTTATTCTCACGCTGCAGCTAGCTCACAAAGAGACCACCCTCTATGTGTCAAGGCTAAACAATGTTGCTTTGTGCGAGAATTACTCTGCATTACTTGGCTATTTGTTATCAAAGCAGAAGTATATCTCGGAGTTAAGTTACCCGAAGATCTCTTGATGCAACATTATTGTAGTAATATCGATTTTAAAATCATAATTAACATGTTAACTATTTCTAGAAAAAAAATAATATTAAAGATGGATTTAAGAATGTTAGTGGGTCAACCCAACCCAGTGTTAACCCCTTTTGACCTGTAACCCAACCAACCCATCTTCACATCTCTACATATTACTTAGATCAAGTAACAATTACTAGAAAAGGGAAACCGAAAAGATCAATTGCTAGGAAGAAGGATGCACATATATGCAGCAGGCAAATTGTATCCTTGTGGACATCTTTGAAGCAACCTTTTCTTTTAACACTTTTATTGTGTAAATGGAGTATTCAGTGTTCCTTTTTGTATCTCCACAAAAAAAAACAAAACTCAGAAAGTCGCGTATATTAAATAAAAAAAAATAGTAAATTAGTTTTAGTGCTGGTCAAAATAGGCAGGATCAGGTTGGGTTGACTCGCAAACATTTTTAGTCTAGTTTGTCTTAGAAACCGTACATATAATCAACAAACAAGATTATCAGATTGATTTTATTAGAATACATTTTGGACGACTTTCTGTTTTGTGCCACCGGCTTCCATAATCCTGCATCGAGCTAGCAATACTGGCTTCGAATGTTATAGTAAAGCAGGTCCATGTAATTAGAGCCACATACAGATATCACATCTTGTATGGAAAGGAGCTCACACTTGTCACCATAAAGGAACTAGAATCTGCATCATATATGCATACAATAATCAGAAGCTATTGACTTTGACCCAGTTATAATATACTTAAGGTAGCAATTTCGACCCATAAATATGTTTTATCTTTAACGGGTAACGTTTAAAAAATCATAGCTAGGATTGAAACAGATCAAATGGGTGGAAAGTCGTCCAAAGTGTATTTTAAATGCACAAAACCACTTAAATCATTTATTTGAAAAGGTGTGCTTATATTATAATTGAAATAGTAAATATATTGTAACTTATTGACATGCTGTTTAGTTATAGGAATAATATGAAATAGGGAAAAACAAATGGCAATTATCCGCATGTCGCCCACATAGGAAGGAATTTGTGCCATACACACAGAAACCACCAGAGCTATTGAATTTTACTCGGTTAAAAAAATAGTTAAGGTGGCAGTATCAACCACTTACTTATGTATAAGTGGGTCGATTCGGATTTTGTTTATCTCTAATGGGTCAAAGGACCTCAAAATGAAACGGGTCAGGTGGGCCTGATGGGTCAAAAGTCATCCAAAATGTATATTTATAAAAACTTCCTAAATCATGTGATTCAAAAGTAAAAAATAATAGTAAAAATATCAACTTTTAAATGTATTTGACACGCTAATTATTTGAGAAAAAGATTTTAGAACAAAAAGTATTTCGGGTAAACCCACCAACCCGTTACCGTACAAATATTCATTGTTGAGGCCCATTACGCAGCCTCTAGGCTTAGCAAGAATGTATATGTTACACAAGGTCTCGCTATCTTGAACCGTGGAGCCCGTTTCTTCTGGGCCAAAATGACATGCAGATCGATATGCATTTAACAGATTTATAAAAGCAAGCTCGTTACGCTCTTTTGTAACTAGTTTACTAATCTAGCCCATAACTGAAAAATGTCAATACTTTGTGCTTACTTAGTTGTAGCAGAATCATGACTCAATCATCTAACACCATAACATCTTCATCACTATGCTGTTAGAAAGGATATGTCGCATATCATTATTTCTAAGACTTAACAAGACAAACAATAGATATTTACATAAAACAAAGACGATTACAGACTAATGGCAGGTAGACCGACGGGCAACAAGCTGCGTCGCTACCCCCTTCTGAATAGCAAAAATGTGTCAAACGTGTTTGTTGACACTAACCATTGTCATTTCCAACAAGATTTCCACACTTGGGCCCTATCATTTATTATTGTACCAAAAAGAATAAGCCCATAAAAGTTGTCAATGTAAAGTAAAACTGTAAAAACTAAAAACATTACAATGTTAGGTAAGACTTTAACCTCTGAAACATAACCATCACTGTCTGAAATCTGAATCATGCAGACCATGGTATTGGAAAATAATGCATCAAAAGAAGTAGCTGGTCATGGTGAATGCATTGACAGAATTCCTGATGATCATATTACAAGTGAAAACACAAAGAATATATAAGCTAAAATATCTCTCTTTTGTTGACAATAAGAAGGCTGCAAATATTTTATATATAACAACTTTGATGTCTTCATTGCTTCTCTTTCAGTAACATCTTTTTCATCTTATAGGTTGTTTAAGCCTATTAAATGCTACTAAATTTGGGAGTATAATAGCAAAGTGCATAAACAATATTGTCCGCATTTACCCGGAAAGATCCCACCCGAGCACGCTTAACAGTGGGATTTGCTCATTTGCTTTTAAAAATTTCAGGCTATAACTAAGGAACAGACATGCCGAGCAAAGCCTGAGCCCGTCAAAGCTCAAGCTTGGTTCGTTTAATTTACAAGAGATTGAGTTTGACTACTTATAGCACTTTTTCTAAAGCCCGAACTCAGCTCGTGAGTAGTTTTCAAGCTTGAGGTCGGCTCGTTTATTATTTATTGATTAATTTTGTACACGTTTATAACTATTCTTATATATAATTATTATTATAACTTATATAACATAATATATAATAATTATTGTATAAATATAGATTTAATATATTAATTAAAAACTATATAAATAATAGGCTTAGTTAGGCGAGTGAGCGTACTCGAGGACGACAAGTGAAGCTCAGGCTCTTGCTTGTTTATTAAAAAAAAGCTTGTTTTGGGCTCGAGTCCGGGCTCTAGTTCGTTTAAGCTCGGCTCGATTCGAGTAACTATGAACCGATCTCAAGTAGCTCATAAACAGCGTGGCTCCTAGCTATAAGTACCATGCAAGAACAAAATTTCTTCTCCATCAACTGACAACACAAATTAGTATAATATTATTGTCTTATTGATCAAGAATCCCAAACAAAGATTGCATTTCAGATTTTTTTTACTTTATATAAGAAGAAAGAATCAACAAAACATACATTTGTTTCTGTATTATATGAAGAGAATATTAGCTTTTTAGGTCTTTTCTTGAAGATAATCTTGTTTTTATGTCTTTGTTTTCCGAACATATTCTCTTTGCAAACGTATGAGCTTTCTTCCCCATTAATTCTTTCAATTCGTGTATTAGGGGGGTCGGGGCGTCCATCACTCACCACCCACTCATCACTCACAACATCCGATCACGTTACGCCACCTCATCGAGCCAAATTCCATCACTAGTGATGGATTTTAGTGGAAATGTCCATCACTCTCATCACTCACCACTCCACTCTCAACATCATCATCATCACGCGTGAAGACTACAATGCGTTTTCCCTATCACTCGTTGTGGCCATGGGTGGCGGTGGTGTATAACTTGCTATAACTTGGGCGCCCCGGATGCTCGATCCGACACATATATATTTATTTTATTTATAAAAAGACATCAAATATAACTCAAACACGCCTAACCCATTTACGAAATGGGTTGTTGACTATTTACTTTTTATAAAAGTACATCAATTATAAAAATTTATATTTATTCAAAAGGCGGTTAAAGTACAATTTGTTACCCATTTAAGTTTTCATTCGGAATTAAAAAAGAATTAACAAGTTACTTGTTTAAGCTTAATACAAACTGAAAACTGTATAATTAAATATGTTAAATAACTATTAAATAGAATAATAGAGTAGAATTTGTCAAGTCACTTTATACAATTGTATGTTTGTAGGATATTAGAACTTAATTAACGTGAATGAGAATATGTGTGAAGGGGTAGAAGTGTAATTTTCACAGTAAAGAAGGAATGTTATTCGATGTTGAAAGTTGAAATCAATGATTAGAGAAGATTGGGGTTGAGGATATTGATGTCATTTTACATTCAAATCTTTATTGAAAAATTTAGTGAATGAATATTTAATAAATTTATTATTTAATGAAATTATATATTGATTAGAATCTTAATGGTGACAAACTCTTGAGTAGAGTTTTTATGTCACTTGATTAGCTTTTATTAGAGTTTTTATATCTCTAATTATCCCAATTAAGTGAAAATTTGATTAGAGTTTATGTCTCTAATAAAATCACCAATTAAGAGAAACTCTTCGTTACCACAACTCTTGTATAAATGGTGGGCTATGTGCCTTATTGGTAACATGAGAAAAATACTAGAGAAGGGTTAGAAGGAAAATGCATGAACATATGGAGAGTTCTTAAAAACAAGAAATACTTGAAGACCCATGTGTTGGGTAATTAGAGAAATATGTTTTCTCTATTCGATTCCATCACCTTCCTATCATTATTTTCCACAACTTCTAACACCATAACTTTATCCGGTGTAACCTCGGGCGTGTGGTCATCTCCGGCAGTACAGACTGCTTCGGCTGTTGTACCCTGGGAGACAGACGCGTCGTCTTTGCTAGATGCGCGGAATCTGTTTTAAGGGAAGCGTGTTGAACACAACCAAAATTGTCAACGTTTTAATGTGTTCTTTGTTGCAGTCAAGGAGTATTTTTCAAAACTCAAGATGAGGAATACTCGAGTCTAGGATCCTATCAAGTGCGCGTGAAGGACCCACCAGAAATGCAACTTGAATCAAGATTGGTATATATAATTATATTTTATATTCGTTTATTTAGTTATTGCACCTGGTATTGTACTATGATATTCCTACGAATAACGAGAGTCTCGTTATTATATATTTCTTAATTATGATTATAAAAATGAACCTAGTTCCTACAAACTTAAAACAGATTTCATGAGATTGTTGCTACAATCTTAAAACCTTACTTACAAGGATTTTGGGTTCACAAAAAGATTTATAAAAAAAAATTAGAGGATTATGATCTTCTAAATACTTTTTTTTTGAAATATGTATGTAGTACAAATTGTTGTGTTTGGATTTATTGAGATTGTGGTACAATCTTAAATTATATACCGGGGTACAAAACAAATAGTTTTGGTTCAATCGTTTGGTTTTTGAAACGGTTTTGGAATCGTTAATTTTCCTAACTTTGTGTTAGATCGGGTTTATTAGTGTAAACCAAACGTTTTTTTGTAGACGTTAAATTTTCTAACTTGTGCGTAAGACCGACTTTATTCTTATAAAAATATGTTTTTTGTAAACGTTTCATGTTCTAACATGCTTGTTAGAAATGATCATATTATTTATATAATAATAATATGATTTAAGGATGAGTGTTAAAAAAATAAGTTTATCATTTATCTTCTAACATGTGTGTTAGAAACGTTTATGGAAAGCGTTAGTTTGGCAGCAATTTTTTAATTTTTTATTTTCTAACGTGGGTATTGGAAATGACTTATTTATTTGAACCATATATGTGTTTATAGCAAGTCGAATTAACATTTTGTGAAAATGTTAATATTTCTAACGTACGCGTTAGAATTTCTTTCATTGATTGCTAAGAAATTGTTAAAATACAAATGCTTTAAAATGTTTTATGTAAACATTTTATATAGGCAATTTATTGTAGCATTGATTTTAATGAATATAAACACTTATATTATGCTTTATATGGTTTAGAAATAAAAGGTTATACATTGAAGTTGATTGACTTCATGAATTAAATCACCATAAAGTGATGGTGTTATCATTTATGTGATTTCAATGAAATTAAAATTATTTGCTAGACTCTTCGTATGGGAGTTAAACTCTTAAGTAGAGTTTTATGTCAATTTATTAGTTTTTATTAGAGTTTATATCTCTAATAAAATCTCTAATCAAGTGTAATTCTCTTGTATTAAAAGTAGGTTATGTGCCTAACTTGATGAAATTGGAAAACTACAAGAGTAAGAATTAAATCACAATAAAGTGATAGTGTAGTTGTGTGGGATTTATCACCAACTCTAATTTGTGATTTCTAAATCCAAATGGCATGTTTATATTTATAAAATGACTTAACATTTCTACACGTGTGTTAGAAAATGTGTATCACAAATACAATGTTAGAGATTGTACATTGTATAAGCCATAATGAATTGAAATGTTTTATGTAAACATTTAATTGCCTATGTGTGCATTAAAAATGATGGGAAATGGTTAATTCAAACTTTATCATTGGAAAACATTTTATGTAAACGTTTGATTCTATAACGTGCCCGTTATAACATATTTTTTCCAACATGTGTGTTAGAAAACGTTTAGTACATGCGTAGTAAGACTAAACAATATAAAACCATTTGATATTATGGGTTTTGATTTATGTTATCATAAACTCTATTGATATTATTAATATTGTACATTGCAAAACTAAGGAAATATTTTGAAATGATTTTAAAAAAAGTTTTGCATCGTTTTTAGAATTCAAATGGTTTGCTACTCTTGCTCGAAGTAGCACTTGTTGAACAAAGTAACTATCTCGTGGATATTACTTGGTGGAAAACAACTTGCTGTTGTTGTGAACAAATTTAATTGTTCAAGTTTACTACTTAAATGTAGCGTGTATAACAACCTGGTGTTGTTTTGAGCAAAATTGTACAAGTTTAAAGTTTCAAGATGAAATGAGAACTTGTACTTAAAAGTGCATGGATTATTATTGAGGGAGTACCTCAAGACATGCCATGGGACGATATCGTTGAGACGATTTCGGTCAGAATATAAAGTGTGGAAGATAAAACCACTTTGATATTTGATGTCTACATATCGTCTATGCACTCGTTTAAATTTCAAAAGTGTTTGGCCTTATGATTTAGTTTCCATTGTATTTAATTGTTTTGTGTTCAATATCTTCGAATAACACATGCAAATTTTTTACAAAGAAATAAATCACTAATGTTTGTGACGTACAAAATATTTTGTGGAAAATAATTATAACGTCAAAACGGATAGTACATGAAGGTAATTGGACATAAACAACTTAAGAGTTGTTGAATTGACTAAAAGTCAAAGACGAGACATCAAATGTGTAATCGCATCACGAGTGAGTAGTGAGTGTATTGAGATGAAATACACAAATGAGATTCATGTTAAAGTACTTCGTTAGAAGTCATTGGAAAATTCACAAGTGTGAATTCTAACATATGAAAGAAAAAGTACTATATGTTATTGTATACCTTTGATAAATCTTGCGAGATTTGTTCTGAGTGATCTATACGTAGATACGTCTGCCACTTGATTATTGTTAGAACTATCGGGAGATTTTATATTCGTTTGGGAGAGCATCCTAAATATACATATCTCCTAATGAATAACAATAGAGTGTACAAATCACTTATGGCAAAATTATGAATGCCATGTTGTTGAGTGTCGATCTATTTGACTCTATCTCACACATAATAGTGATTGTAGACGAGGAACATTCATCTTGTCAGTGATGAATGTGTTCGCCAAGTGACTTGGATTAAGACTTATGTTTAAGTCCTTATGAGTCAATGGTAAAACGTTGGAGATCAAAGTAAACAAATTATGTTCTTTAATTGAATGATAAGAATTAGCTTATGTGCTATATACAATAATTTGTGAGACTTTCCTAAATATTGATGTTTTAGGATGATGAATAAGCTCATTATTTTGTCTTAACAAGGGATGAATGTTGCAAAGTGATATTATGATATCCTTGGGGCTGTGAAGAATCAGAATGATGCATCTTCTGTTCACATGCTAAAGTATTGTAGTCTAAAGCATGCTAGACTAGTACTTGGTTAATTATGGGTTTTGACTGAGACTAATTAACTCTAAACATTCAAATGTGTATGAACACAATAAGAATTTGTGTGATAGACAAAGTTGAGGAAGAATTTTCATTCATTATAAGGAAAAAAACATGTAACTTTTGAAGAGTTTGTTCGAAAAGCTAATAAGGAGAACTCATTGTCTAGGATTATTCAAGATGTTGAATTAGAATTATTCTAATTTGTGACAAACTTTTGACAATGGCATGTGTTGCTTTGGTCAACTCGGAAGCTTATGTAAGCTAATGCAATATGAGTTGAATTCACTGATACAATGAGGTTGATCTTGTTCAATCATATGTGTATAAATGTCGTCATAAGTGAAGTTACAAAAATGTTGATCAAATGGCAAGAAATGTGGGGGAGGATCCATTTAGAAACAACCTTAATGGTTTTCATTACCATCTAGATGAGATCCTATGACACTTAAATGTGGGGGTGTCTTGCATTTGTATCATAAAAGTTTGGCAATAAGGATTTTGTAATCCAGTCTAACATTGCAAACAGACGTCTAAGTGGAGGACACAAAGGTCGTAGTGCATAACGGAGATGTGTTTGCCATAAATGATACGCGTATCTTACAAAAACGTATATTATAACCAGATTCAGATGGTCACTGAGGTTATAGTCTTAGAAGTTGACAATAGGCAAAATTAACTTACGAGTTAAGAACACATCATGACAACTGATCTCAAATACGCAAAGTTATTTGTTAATGTTATGGTCCAACAACCTGAGGGTTTATTAGAGATCAAGTTGTGGAATGAGACTAAAGCCCATGGAAAAAGGGTATGTGAAGGACACCTAACTTAGTTGACTAGAGATCCCAAGATCTAAGTTCAATAGGACAACTAACTCATATGCCTAAGGGTAGTCACTGTGGGGGCATAAATGATATGCATAAGCTAGTATATATGGTTATACATACCCCCAAAGTATAAAAGGGTGTTTAAATACGTCCTAGTCTATTCCTATCATGTTCAGTGACAGAGAGTACGGCTAAGCATAATATGTGGTAAATGATTTGAATAAATCACATAACCACAATGCTTTTAATGATCTAAGGAGAATCACCTATGTTAGAGAGAAGTGTGGTCGCTTCGAATGGAATTGAGGGCACAATTCGTAGAGCTCTCACAGAACCAGGAAAGTGTTCCACGACCATTATTGGACACGACTATGAGGAGATAAGCCGGCTAGGGAGAGTCTTGTGTGAAGTGTATTGTCGTCTACACAAAAGGCAGACGAGTTCAAAGACATCGAGTTCTACTTAGAGCTAGTGGGCTAAGTACATTTTATGACGAAGGTTCAAAGGGTAACATCCTACCTATCGTATGCAAAACTTAACTGTCGAGGTTCCATTGGAAATTTTATGTGTTTTGAACGATCTCCATTCATGTGGGGGATTGTTGGAAAATTTGGTGAATGGATATTTAATAAATTTATAATTTAATGAAATTATAGATATTGATTAGAATCTTAATGGTGACAAACTCTTGAGTAAGTTTTTATGTCACTTGATTAGCTTTTATTAGAGTTTTTATATCTCTAATTAATCCCCAATTAAGTGAAATTTTGATTAGAGTTTATGTCTCTAATAAAATCACCAATTAAAGAAACTCTTCATTACCCACAACTCTTGTATAAATGGTGGGCTATGTGCCTCATTGGTAACGTGAGAAAAATACTAGAGAAGGGTTACAAGGAAAATACATGAACATATGGAGAGTTCTTAAAAACAAGAAATACTTGAAGACCCATGTGTTGGGTAATTAGAGAAATATGTTTTCTCTATTTCCATCACCTTCGTATCATTATTTTCCACAACTTCTAACACCCTTATCCGGTGTAACCTCGGGCGTGTGGTCATCTCCGGCAGTACAGAGTGTTGCTAGATTTGCGCGGAATCTGTTTTAAGGGAAGCGTGTTGAACACGTGCCTCAACCAAAATTGTTAACATTTTAGTGTATTCTTTGTTGCAGTCAAGGAGTATTTTTCAAGACTCAAGATGAGGAATACTCGAGTCTAGGATGCTATCAAGTGCGCGTGAAGGACCCACCAGAAATGCAACTTGAATCAAGATTGGTATATATAATTTATTTTCATATTCGTTTATTTAGTTATTGCACATGGTATTGTACTATGATATTTCCTACGAATAACGAGAGTCTCGTTATTATATATTTCTTAATTATATTTATAAAAATGAACCTAGTTCCTACAATCTCTCCATACACGTGCTTATCATGGACAAACCCTCATTGCATTGAACATTCTTCTGATTTTAGTGCCCCCACTCGAGTCACACGTGATACCACCAATACCTAAACTTGAAAAAAATACCCCACTCGAATCTTTGGAGGAAGGAGGTGGAAACTTGCCATGCCATCCAAAGGAGTTTTCTCCCAATTAAGGGTAACATTGTGGGGTGTTGGAAAAATATTGTTAAGTTGAAATCTAATATGAATTAAACGAGAAGGGTTTAAACCGCCTAATCTTGGGTAAAGTTGGGAACTAGGATGAGATGGGTTTTTGGTTAGACACTTGGGTGGGTGATCTCTTCTTTCATGGAAAGATGGCCTCAGTTGTTCGGCTTGGAAGTGTTTAAAATGTGCAGGGTTGCAAATAGAATGGAAGAGAACCAAGTTAATGGTGTCATGAGGTTCTTAGCATGGTGATGTTTTCCAATGATAAGGATTCGTGGTTTAAACCAGGATGGTTTTTTCGGTTAAGGCAGTTAAAAAGGCTTTAATTGAAGATAGGGGGACAAGTCATCTTCCTAGCTTTGAATAGTGTAAATGGGTGCCTCTCAAATGAAATATTGTGGCTTGGAGAGGTAACTTTGATACATTAGCTACGAGGGTTAATTTAAGAAGAAGGATCGGGATATTTCTTCAGTTATATGTCCTTTTTATGTGATGATTTTGAGGAAGCTGTGGAACATCTTTTTACTGTGTGCTCAGTGGCTGATCGGGTGTGGTCGGCTTTCAGTGCTTGGTGCAACATCCCTCCAATATATATTTTCGACTTCAAAGACATTCTGGATATCCATAATTTCACTCAATTGGGTAAGAAAGCAAAGAAAATTATTCATGGCTTGGTGATTATTTCTTGTTGGTGCATTTGGAAAGGAAGGAACGAGATGGTTTTCAATCAGATTAGACGAAGTCCACAAGATACTATAGGGGAGGTAAAATCGAGAGGTTTCGCTTGGGTTAAAAATAGAATGTCTTGTAATTATATTAGTTGGGTAGAGTAGTGTAAATATCCTATGCATTTATTGTAATTGTGTGCCCTTTGCCCGTTTGGGTCGGGGGTTTTGTTGGTTGGTTGGCCTTTTGCCCGTTTGGGTCGGAGGCTTACTTTTCAAAAAAAAAAACCTAAACTTGAGAATTTTTTTAGCGGCTTAACTTTTGTCACCATTGGATTTAAACCCTTACTAAATGAAAAGACAAAGACTTATCTAACACCTTAATGTAATCATGGCAAAAGTCATTTTTAGAAGATATGTTATTTGCATGACCACCACAACAGCCTCCTCATCAAGGCGACTTAATAATAAAAAAATGAAGGTTGTAGGAGGTAAAAATCTTCATTTTAAAGGAGGTGAATATTCTTTTTGTTATGAATTACTTTTGCATACGTAGGTGTAACTGAATTCGGGTCTACTCAACAAGAATCTATCAGGTTGGTTTGGATATTATGGATTCATAGGTTCAGTTAAGGTCATACCTCTTCAGTTATGTGAGATTCACATTCGATTATAGAAATCGTTAAAGAACAAATGTGTGTTATCCTATTGTCATTTTTAATGACAAATTTCTCTTTTTTACTCCTTATAAGACTTGAACTCATGACCTCCTCAACTTAGGTGATTCTAGAAGCTTTGCTTCTCCCACTGAGCCATCAACCCTAATCATATTGTCTAATATTACTATATTAGAATGCCAAACAATATGTATATACACATGTGCACAAAAAGGCTCGGTATATTTTGTTTCTTTTTAATAATATTTAACATATAGTGTTTTGTGAAATTCCGAGAATGTCGTTGCGACGTGTCTATTTTTTATCTATAAATGAGAATAGTTACAAAGAAAACCTAATCAAATCATATCTTCTAATTATAGATACCAATTAGGGTGTGGATGAACCGAAAAAAACCGATTTGTAACCCAAATAACAGAAATTGAAAAACCAACAATGGTTTTTCATTTTCCGAAGGTCGAATACTACTGTTTGGTTTCAATTGTGTATTTTCTAAAAATAACAGAAAAATCTAAACCGAGTCAGATAACAGTTAAGTAATTATAAAACATTATAAATGGAGTAGGTTAAAAAGTTTAAGCTCAAATGTGTAATTATTAATTAATCATTAACTAACAAAAACAACTTAGGCCCAATTTTTTCATCCCAAACTCATTATGTTGGTCTATTTTTGGCCCAAAAATCCAAATGACTAAATCAAAACGGACCAAACCCATCATAAAACCCAAAAACCGAAAAAAATAAAACCGATCTTTTTTAAAAGAGAATTAATATTCACACATATATCTCTCTATCTCTATCTATATATACATATATATATACATATATATGGATCAAGCCAACACCTATTTTCTGAAAATCACGCCCCAGTGGGCAGTGTATAAGACGTTATCTTTGTCATGTGTTCATAACTTTACACCCAATTAGAATAGTAAGAAACTTAAGAAAAAACTTTGGTTTGGTTAAGCCCAAAATCAAACCAAAAGGGAGGGGTGTGGGGTTAAACCATTAAATGACTAAAAAGGGGCACACGTGGAGTGAGGAGACCCATGGGTTCCAAAAGAAAGAACATGATGATCGTTATGATGAATTGATGATGATGAGATGGAGCGCGTGTGGTTCACGAGGAAAAGCATAGTCTTCTCCATGGTCTTCGGTCAAAATCACTTCAAACTTAAAAAGCCTCTTTTCTCCACGAGGGAGATATGCTACACACTTGTTGCTAAGACCAACCGGTATGGGGCCGGCCCATGCCCGGACATGCCCCGCGCCGGATCCCTACACTGCCTCCTATGCCCGACCCCAGCACACCCGGCTCCCATGTGCCGCCCCTGCCGGTCCATTTTTTGCACAAATTTCAATAAAGCCCGTTGGGCAACGGCTCTCTTATATAAAAAAAATTTGTTTTTTTTAACTTTAAATACAAATTAATCTCCTATTTTTTATACCACATTCATCCAAAATCCACCCACTCTTCTCATCAACTTTATAAATTTCTTATCTTTTTTATAAACAAAACACATGAATCCTTTCAACCCGAACCCGAACCCGTTCAACCCGAAGGATGAAGGAGGACGTTAAAAGAAAGTGGACCTCGTAGTTTTATTTTTAGGAATCGTAATTTTTATTTTTAGGATTCGAAAATTTAATTTTTTAGGAATCGTAATTTATATTTTTTAGGAATCAAATTATCTTGTTTCATGTTTTATTTTTATCTAATGTATGTAGTGTTTTTATAAAACTAAATTAATAAAAACTAAAAATTAATTTAATATAAAGTGGGGTATGCACATCCTCCACCCCCTTCATTTTAGTGGAAGGTCCATCCTTTTGAGGATGGGGATGTGACATTAACGTGGCGGTCCATCCCCATGAGAATGAACCTCTCCATACCCTCTAGTCTAAGTAATTCATAAAATAACTAAAGAAACACTTTTAATCTATACCAATATTCTGTTTAAAACACTAAATGTAAGAATTATATTTAAGATGTAGGAGTGTTTATTAGGCTACCAACAAAATTAAAACGACTTAAATATGTTTATCATACCAGTTAAGGATACTGACGTACCCATAATTTTTTTCTTGAGGCCAAACATTAAGATTAACTAAACTTTTAAAAGGGATGATCGAAATTTCTGCCTAAAAACTACACTAATTTTTAAAGGGGTAGCTACCCCCAACCACAACAGTAGGTCCGTTGTCCACTCCTGGTTGTGGATGATCTGATCCAATGGTCTTAGTAAGTTTTATCGAAGTTTTTTTAAAATCATAGTTGACGGTTCAATTACGTGAACAATGTATAATGCTACTTTAATCTAGCATAAAAGGAATAAGCTAATCATACACGTTGTCATAGAACGTATAAAACTGTTTAGCATTTATTTTAGTAATAACTAAAAATATGTCTTTATTTATTATAGCGTAACTAAAATAAACATTTCATTTTTGCAAGTATATTTATTTTTAGAAGAAGTTCAAAACTAGGACAGTTTGATTTAGAAAAAAAAAATAAGTTAAAATTGAATATGGCATAAAAGTGAAAAACAATGTAGATCATGCGTATTCCATGTACATTTTAAAATCGTAGAAAAAATAATTGTAACCGTTGTTAATTACCATGGATTGTAACATTTAGCCGTAGCCATTAATTGTATTGTAGTGTTTGATAAAAAAAAATTATATAAAGTGAGACGATTACTATCTTAATTGTGTAGTAGTATTTGGTAAAAGAAAATGAACAGTGATTTAACAGGTTTAATCAACTAGTTGATATGACCTATCCTACTTCGATATTTAGCTTATTACTAGACTATTAGAAGAATCTAGACGATTCAAATGTAAAATATCACACGTATAAGACATTTTCATAAGGGTGGGTACATGTGAATGTGTTTATCTACGTTCAATTTACCTTTTAGTAAGTGATTATTTAAAAAAAATTATATATACACCTCTTGTTTCATGATGATAAAACTTACAAAAATGATATAATGTGTAGGTTAAATTCTTAAATGTAAATACGGAATCGCTGGTAAGTTTATTCGGTTAAAACCCAAGTTTACTTTAACCTCTCCTAAGATTAGGTTAGTAAGTATATTACAAGCTGCTTTGTGGATTTTATGGACTTACATAATTAAGTCGTTTACGCTTCATGCGATAATAATATGTGCGTAAATGATAAGTGGGTGTGTGAAAAGACTCAACATCACTTGCATAAGTATTTGACAGATTTAATTAATTATGTAACTCCATAAAATCCACAAAACAGCTTGTAATATATATACTTAGTAACCGAATCTTATAAGAGTTTAAAGTAAACTTGGGTTTTAACTGAATAAACTCAAAACATCACTATTTGATAGTAATAGAATAGAAGCCACAAGGTCTTTGGCCTAACGTCATTGGTGAAATTCCACTCAATTAACTAGTAAGAACATTATTGTGAGCATCTACATGGATTTTAATTTTGAAGTGATGTGTGATTAGAGATTGCGTTTCAAAAATAAAATTGTGTTGCAAATGTACAAATTTTTTCCGTGTACAAAAGTAATTTCTGGAGAACGTTGAATTCATATGTATATAAGAAAAAGTAATTGTCGTGCATTAAAAACCAAGCTTAACATGATAAAGCATACATTTCGAACATGAATAAGGGTTGGCACTTAATAATTTTTTTGACGACCAACATAAATTAAACAAGATGCTACACCACAATTACAGCCACCAAACTGGGAATAAAAAACAATGTAGAAACACAAAGAAACGAAACAATAAAACTATAGAAGAAACACATCAAACCTACTTCAAGTCGCCCAAGTTAATTAATCGTACCTCCTTCGACCTATATTTGTGATCAAATATAGACTTCTTATCTCCAATCCTAAAGTTATGTTTAATAGATGATTGAAATTTGGGATAAGTAATTCCTATTACAAAAGACAGCCTCCATTCAAGGGTGTAGTAGTTTAATTAAAACAAATTAAATAAAGAAAACAAAACAAAAAAATGCGGGAGATGTATTAAGTGGTGGATGGCTAAAATTTTGGATGAAAATACAAAAAAAATCTTAAACCCCAAGAAACATTTTAGCAGAAAAGTTAGACGTTTGAATGAAAATTATAAAATATTTTAAATGTGAAGTGCAATACGGTATTAGAAAAACTCTTTTGATTGAAACTGACAAAAATACCTAAACGTCAAGACGATGACAATTAGCATTCACCACCTTTATAAAAATAAAATAAAAAAATCACCACCTTACCTTTATAAAAAAAATTAAGAAAAATCACCACCTTTAAGTTTTACCAATTCAAGCCTTTTCTTCTACTTTCTCTCTCATGTCTCTCTCTCTCTCTTCCATGCAAAAGCTGAAACAAAAGCCAAAGCTCAATCCCATCATCATCATTATGCCAATAGAGCCATTCTGACACATTTCATGATTGCACATATCACCACCTGCAGCTTTCTCTCTCTCTCTCTCTTCACATAGATATATATCTTTTGTACGTATATATGTAGACACATAGGTCTTGGTATTTTCTCTGTAAACTGCACACTGCATTCACCCCTGAAACACCAAACTTTGAATAAAAACTCAGCGAAAAAACCAAAATCCAATAAGCATCACTCTATTTTGTCCCTCTGCAATTTCTCATCACCCAATTTTTCTAGAGAGAGAAACAGTTTTCACCACCGGATGGATGTTCCCGACGACGGTTTAGGCCTGAGTTTGAGCTTAAAATGCTCGGAGAATCATCCGCCACCGCCTCCACCACCGCAAACGGCTGCCGGATCCAACGGTTCGACCCGATTTCCTCCGTTGAATCTGTTGCATTCTCCTCCTTTTTCGTTTGTTCAACGGCATGTTTCGAATCACCAGAAGCTTCCGTTCATTATCAATCATCCTATTCCTCCTGGTGAGTACAATGCCTGACATAATATTTAGGTTGTTATTTCTTACCTGTTTAGCCAATGAGTTTTACCGGTAATTTTACTGTCGTGACTACGGACGGGTGGGTATAACTGTGTTTTCCCCGGAATTGGTGGTGGACTTGGGTTACTCTCGGAGTATTCCGTTTGGTTTAGCGGGTACCCCGAGAGTGTTCGGGATTGATTCTGTTGGTCGTTCAAAAAAAAATTCTTACTAATACATGATTAAATCTATTTGTTTGTGAAGATTAAAAATATTAGGGCCGGCAACATATAACATGTAATGTAAGTGAAAATAATTAAATCTATTTGTTTACTGAAAATTACATTACCTGATTTTTTCACTTTTTAAAAATAATTAAAATTAAAAGCTTATGATAACATAAAACATACAACTGTGTTACGTCTGATATAAATTAATTAAATGAGTTGTATTCTTATTTAGAACTTGTGTTGTTCGCGTCGTTAAATACCTGCTAAAACATGATTTGTCAACCCTGAGTTTTTGGAACTTTTTTTTATTGATTTTTGATGTTTGTTTGCGAATGTAGATTATAATCTAGAAACGAGAACTTACGCGCGGGGAGTAGATGGAAACCGGCCTCCGTCGACGACGGCTATAATGGCTTTAACGACGGAACGCGACGATGAAGCGTTTGTTTCGTCGCCGAACAGCACGGTGTCGAGCGTGAGCGGGAAGAGAGTAGAGCGAGAGAACGAAGCGGAGCGAGAATCGAGCTCCCACGGTAGTGGCGACGATGATGACGACGGAGGAGAGGCATCAGCGGCGAGGAAGAAGCTCTGGTTATCGAAGGATCAGACGGCGGTTCTAGAAGAAACTTTTAAGGAGCATAATACTCTCAATCCGGTGAGTGGCATGTTCCTAATTAAGTCGTCTTTTATTACGAGTTAAATGTGGGCCATTTTGTTTACTGGATTAACTTTATCTATTTTTCTGTTAACGAGAAGCACAATTTTAGTCATTTTATATGTAATTCTGTTAACTATAAGAGCAATTTGGCCATATAAAATAATCGAATTGCCCTTCTTGTTAACAGAAATAATAGATAAAGTTAACCTAGTGGAATAAAATGGAAGTGGTGAAACGTTTTTTGATCCACATGTGAAAAATGAAACATTTGAACTAAACTGGTAAAATAGTCAAACCAAAGAGACTAAAAAGCATTTAACTCTTTTATTATTTTTATAGTTTTATTTTTTTTACCGTGCTGATGAGCTGTTTTCTGCTTATGTTTCTGTTTTTTTTTTAAATTTTACTAGAAGCAAAAACTGGCACTAGCAAAACAGCTGGATCTGAGGCCTAGGCAGGTTGAAGTTTGGTTTCAAAACAGAAGGGCAAGGTAGGGAATTAACTCATTCCTTGAGGGTAATTTCGGAAACATCTATTTATAGTACAAATTCACATTGCATATTTGCACGGGTTGTGTTTGCATTTGTTATGGAAAAAATTATTTATCAAAATGCGCACTTTAACAAATAGTTATTAAAATGGGTGTTTTTTGAATAGTTATTTTTTCTCTCTCTTAATTTTATTGGGTAAAAATAATTTCCTTTAATAACATGTTATCTAAGAAGAATTAGTCAAAAGTATCTAATAAAATTAAAAAAACAGTTTGTCTGTATCATGAAATTTTATATACTGATTTATAATTTTTTATAAATATTTTCTTAAAAAAATTATTTATTTTTTTAAATGTGTTTAATAATTATACAAACATTATCTTTTAGCTTTTCCGTGCTTAAATGAAAAAAAACATTAAACAATTTTATGGCTTATATACATATACTTAGCTAGCTTTAAATAATTAAAAGATATTCATCTGTAGCTAAGTTTGAAATAATTTACAAATGCGTTTTTTCTCTTATCTAGATATTTTTTATTTTAGCTTGATGAAGTAAAAAAAAATATTTACTTTTAAACTATTTACAAAGTTTTCACATTTACTCTACAAATTTATATAGATGATGTAGAATTTTATAAGTAAAATGGAATTTTTTTAATAAATTTGTATTTTTAAACTTACAGATTTAAGATGCAAAAAAAGTGGGGGTTAAAACGGGACGTGTTTGTGCCAACCCATGAATATTCATAATTCTAGTTGATAGAGTTTTTTTTAATATAACGGTTTTAGGGAGCGGATTTGTTTTCTTATTACATATTTTAAATTTAAATCCAAAAATGTACTTTAATATTAAAGAATATAAAAACTGAAAAACAAAATTGTTATAAAGAAAAGGTGTTAAGAGAGTATATGTGAGAATATAAAAGTTTCATTTAGTTAAACATTATAACTTTTTTAAAGAAAATGTTATAAAAGAATTAAAAAAAATATGTTTATAAAATTTCATGATACAAACAAAACTTTTTTTTTAAATTCTATTTGACACTTTTAACAAATTCTTCTTAGATAACATATTTATAAAAGGAAATTATTTTTACCCAATAAAATTAGGAGGAAGAAAAGGTAACTATTCAAAAAATACTCATTTTGGTAAATATTTCTCAAAGTACCCATTTTTGTAAATAAGTTTTTTCATAACACCATTTTAGGAAAAAACTCGTGTTTTCATAGAGTACACTATCATAAACTCATGTAGTACTACTATACTAATCTCTTTTTTGTTAATACTGTAGCATAGAGAAAGTATCAAAAATTGTACATTAGTAAGTATACAACTTTTGGTTGTGCAAATTATTAATGTATCCTATTTGTGGTACTGCTATGAGTGCATGAGGTACAAGTAAATAGATACTCTTGCAACATGAGGTTTTTGAAGTATATGCATGCATCACTAGTTGTACATTTGGTTAAATATTATGGTTGGTTTTTGCTATATTTGATAATTTGTTGCCCATCAATAATCTCTTGGTCTACTGGTCAAAGAGATGTAAAAAGTTTTGGTTTTTTTTTTTTTTTGAAGGTTTTGGGTTTAAATCCAGATAAAAAGGATTTTAATACTAAATTGATGGTGCTAACTATTAACTCGGTTAGCGATATCCTAATCATAAACTGTTAATTTTTTTTATTTATAGCCCAGAAGGAGTATGAAATGTCATTCGCTGTGAGCCTATGATGTCTTTATTATCGGACAAAGTCAACTTTATCTTTTCAAGGAAATGAAAATTAGTGTGTGTGCATCTGAATTTGGTTTTGACCAATCTAAAATAATGGCTAGCATGATCTTTTCATATGGTAGGCTAGGGGTGTGCACGGTTCGGTTCGGTTTTTGGGTAAAATCAAAACCGTAACCAAAATGTTGGTATTCGGTTTTTAAAAACCGTTCGGTTTTGGTTTTTTTTCGGTTTCGCTTTTTCGGTTTTTACGTCGGTTCGGTTTTTCGGTTATTTCGGTTTTTGGAACAAAATTATGTAAGATTCAAAAAATAAAAAAAAGGTATAATTTACATTATAACAATCTTTTTATATGTTTACATTTAATTTATTATAGTTAACCTCTTTAATTAATATTGTTTACATAAACTAACCTTCTAATCTATTTTTATGTTTTCTTTAAGTTTTTATTAAGACATTTTCTTTTATAATAATTTGAAGATCATTTACTTTTTATATTAAATTTTGTTATTTTTAAGGTAATAAATAAATCATTTCAGTTATAAATAAACATGTAATGTTTTGATTGTAAACACTTAACATTCAATAACAAAATTAATATTTTATACTAGCATTGGGTTAAACACTTAAACAATTTAAACTTAAACATAAAAAAATATTGATTTGTAACTAATTGGTTTGGTTCGGTTTTTTTCGGTTATTGAAAATGTTTATCCGAAAAGCGAACCGAAATTTTCGGTTATTAAAAATCCGAAAACCAAACCGTCGGTTTTTGTTTTGGTTCGGTTTTTTCGGTTCGATTATTCGGTCACGGTTCGGTTATTTCGGTTTTCTTGCTCACCCCTATGGTAGCCTTGCTCATAGGGTCAAAATGGTCTTTTACCTTTCTTTTTACAAATTTTTCTTTTGAAAATGTTACCATGTTAAATTGCATATATGATATTTTTTTATCATTCTTTTAATTGTTTTTTAGAAATTAAATGAATTTCATATATCCTTTTAAACTTGCATAATTACACATTTTATAGTTGATTTTTTTTATAAAGTGATTGGATCTTGCAGGACGAAGTTGAAGCAAACGGAGGTCGATTGTGAATACCTAAAGCGTTGTTGTGATACGTTGACGGAGGAAAACAGACGGTTGCAAAAGGAGGTGAACGAGCTGAGAGCGCTTAAACTTTCTCCACAGTTTTACATGAACATGAACCCTCCAACCACTTTAACGATGTGTCCTCAATGTGAGCGTGTAGCCGTATCATCTTCTTCCTCATCATCATCTTCTGCGGCTGCCACATCCTCCACCCTTGGTTCCACCAGCATTCCCAAAGGACTCCATGGCTCGATGGCTGCCAATCACCAAAAGCAAAACAACATGTTCCTACCACGAGCCTCCATCATACCCCAACGCCCGCTTGATACGCACCACCTCGGTGGTAAAATAGGGTGGTAGAGTTACCAATTTGCCCTTGAGGAGAAGGGCAAAATAGGTAGATGGGAAATGACTTTGCTAGATTAAAGGAGATTTGATGTAGGAATGGAAAGGGACAATGTGAGAATTTGCTTTCTTATTTGTCTTTGATGGTGTTGTTTTAGTTTTAGTTTTAGTTTTTTTTTCTTTTCTTAAGGCTAGTTTTAGTTTATTTAGATTTTGATGGGTTGCTTTTAGAATCTAAAGCTTAGTCATGAGTCATGATGCCTATATTGTGTCTTCCCCCATGCTGGTTGGATGTGGGACCACACAATTTGAGGATAACATGATTGGGTGTGTACATTTGCTAGTATTAAAATATGTTCTTTATGCATTCCCGGATAACATGATTGGGTGTGTACATTTGCTAGTATTAAAATATGTTGTGTTCTTTATGCATTTCCTCATCTCATCATTACTTGCTTACTTTTCACCAATATCATTCTTGGTTGAGTCAAAACATCAATGAATACAACATGTGTTATGCTATAGGAGTGAGAGGTTTTAGGTCATGTTAGTAAAAACGTTCCTGAAGGGGCGTTGTTTGACACGTGTCGTGACACGTCAACAGGAGGCTTTATGGGACGTTATATCAATAGAGCCTGTAGTCAAAACGCTCCTACTTCATCATTACCCAACTAATAAATAAACCCTTTAATTATACATATAAATACATGTATATATGTGTGAGTGAGTGGAGAGTGCTGTAAAACGCCGGCTTGAGTGTCGCACATCAAATTTTTTAACCCCAAAACGCCCCCGTAGTAGTGTTGGGGGCGCTTTGGAGCGTTTTCGGCACCAAAAAATCACTCAAGGCGCCCCACTACGGGTGGCCTTAGAAATGGTGTGAAGCGTCATTTGGTATCAACGTCAGTATCTGTCAGAAAAGTGGTATGGTGTCAAAAAGGCAGGGTGGGATGAGGCGTAAAAGGGTGGAGTAGTGTGACACGTGACATACACTTTTTATATTTAATATATTTTAAAAACATAATCAAATAAAAAACCACCACCCAATCAAAACAACACACATCATAACCATCTTCTTCACCATGCCGGTGAAGAATCCAGTGCCCAAACCTCCACGGCACCGACAGGCCGATGGGCCCGGCGTAGAGAGGCTTCGACGCCTCCAACCATACCTACTTCGTGTGGTTTTAAGGCACAATCGCCCCAAGCTTTTTCTCAAGTGCCAAATTTTTCACAAGCCGGCTGAGTCTCGTGTAAAGCCCCGAACCAATTTAATCGTTACACTAATTGTTCTGCAACGACAATTTCAAAAAGTAAATTTATTTAATTTACTACAATAGCACATGTTTATCTGGATTTAAAAAAAACAGCTCTCTCGTACATATGTGTAATAATCAAAGTACATATATGTGCAAAATTTATTTACATATACGTAATCACAAAATTGCATATAATATACAATAAAGCTACCCTCAAATAGTATTAGTCACATATAACATCAATCATACTCTGTAAATCTTACAAGTAGCAAAGTTATTGGTAGGGGTTGAGGAAAGTGAGGAACGTAAGCAAGTCTTACCTTTGTTACAGGGAATTGAATAAATTGCTTTCAGAGAAACCTCCGGTTCTAAACAACCAACATGCCAATTAATATTAGTTATATAAAGTTAATAAAAGAATTGGTTGTTAAAAGTTCTTTAAGTATCTAAAAGTTTAAGTTCTGAAACGATACCGTCTTATATATCACAATCCTATATCGTATTATAATATGTATCATATAAAGGCAGGTGGACCAAACAATGTTTAGGCACTTATTCCGTTATACCCATTTCATTCCAAACAGTTGTTGGAATATATATATATATATATATATGTATGGCCAAGTTATAGTCATGTCACGTGGGGTGCATACATCTCTTTCTACCAAACATGAACAATAATTTCGAAAGCAACTCATCATACCGAGATATATTGTACTCTTTTATATACCATTAATGTACATGTACATCATTTGTATCCAACATACAACCATATTTATTGTTGGGGTCCCTTTTTATATACATATACACACACAATCGATCTTCATCTTCGCAAATGTTGGCGGTTTGTTGCGAGGGATGGCAACAAAGCGGGTTTTGGTAATCCCAACCTCATATTTTATCAGACGACTGTAAAACGATGTGCTGTACCTAACCCAATATCAATACTAAACCTTTTATCATATATTACTCCATAATTTAATATTTATATTTTGATAAAATAATCTTATTAATATTTTTGGGTTGTTACAGTATCAATATCAATGTTATGGAAGGGTTGTATTTGTTCTGTCATTTTATAAAGTTGATACATTAATAAATTATTTGGCAAACTGTGGCTTGGCTATGATATGCACTTTTTAAATTATACAACGAAAAAATGGATAAAAACAAGTCCAGGTCAAAGCTGGTTTTGACTAAAACAGGTTCAAATCAAAATATAGTATTTTTAAAAAAGTAGTAATTTGGTTTGGGTCAAAAGGTGTTTATACAGAAATGAGCTCGAGTTTAAAATGTTTCAAGAATGGGTTTACCCACTGTACTTTTTTATGGCGACAAATGGACTTTTTAAATTATACAACGAAAAAATGGATTAAAACAAGTTCAGGTCAAAGCTGGTTTTGACTAAAACGGGCTCAAATCAAAATATAGTGTTTTTAAAAAAGTAGTAATTTGGTTTGGGTCAAAAGGTGTTTATACGGAAATGAGCTCGAGTTTAAAAAGTCTCAAGAATGGGTTTACGCAATGTACTTTTTTATGACGAGTGGAGGCGGCGGTGACAGTGGCGTCACAGTAGTGGAGTCGACGATGGTGGCGGGGTGACTAATACACTTATAGTGATAACTATTCTGAGCTATTTACTGAACCCAACTTGTTTTAAGTTTAGGGCCAGCCAAAGTAAGGCAATCCCAACTGTAGTCTATAAAATTAAGCACTATGTTCATGTTGAGACCTCTTTGAGATTTTACCAGGGTAGGTAAGGTTATTTTTGACTATATTTAATTCTTCCAAACTTTTTTTATTAAACAATGACCATGTCTTAATTTGTTTGACTTTCTGATTATGACATAAATAGTTTCAAATTCATACAAGTCAACTGATTGGATTTGAAAAAACTACTTTTGCATCTATACATCAATATAATATTATTTCCATCATTGAATAAACTAATTAACAACATGAAACTTTCAAATAAATTTAAAACGATATCCATCAATCTATTTTTCTAAACTTTGATATAAAAATCCTAACGTTCAACAAACAATATATTTTTCTAAATTTTAATATATAAAAGTCCATATATTTCGTATCTATCCATATGTTCAAAACAAGGTCCGTCTCTTCTTGGTTTCGTAATTCAATTTAGTAACACATAAAAATAAAATTTAACAAGATAAATTGTTTCTTCATAACAAAATAACACGTGAAATTGATTTGTATACAAGTTATCATCACTTATAGATATTTGTATGATGATTAATATAAAACCAATCTTAACGCTATAACCACGAGAAACAAATAAAAAATATATGTACTATATAAAAGTTAATCACATGTAATACGAGAGACAGAGAGATAATTTTATGTATCGTATATAAAGCAATATAATTCTTGTACTTATTTCTTAAAGCAGGAGAGAAATAAGACAATTTTATATATCATATTTAAAGTAATATAATTCTTGTACTTATTTTCTAAAAATATGCAATATAATTCTTGTACTTATTTCTTAAAATTGATCTTGTATATATATTTACCGATGAGAGTTAACTTCATAAACGACATTATTTCAAACACATAGTTGACTCTTACGGTTCTCAACGTTTAGAATGTCTTTTTTGTACCACTAGAGGGAACTCAAGTGACGCAACAAAGTGGACAATTTTTATACAACACATAGTTATATATAAGTATAAGTTAGATAAAAATAACTTTAAAAATAGATAATTAAAAGATAATGCAAGCAATACGTGCATTATTATTATTATTCAACAAAAAATGTATATATTATATCAAAAGAAACTAACAAATTATCAAAATTGGTTCAACAATTAATCAAAACGATTTGTTACTTATTGATTATATTGCTTATGTATCATCAAACTAAATACATGTATTTTAAATAAATGTCTTAATAAATACAATGAATATATACCTTAAAATTAAATGCAAATAAATATACTGGCTAGTCAAAAGATAGAAGGACAAAAATGTAATTTACATACCACTATACATAAAATATTGTACCAAACACATAAAAATTACTAGAAATTGTCTTAAAATTACAATTTTATCCCACAAAGATATATTTTATAGTAGCATAGATATAAATATATTATATACAAACACATTATCGGATTCTTACGATTCTTAGAATATTATTTGTTAGGCTGGTTGATATGGGGTAGCGCTCCCTCCACCTCAGCCATTAACAACCAATAGCGTCCCATCTCCCTGTTGTGTAGATGCTATTTGGGGGGGGGGGGGCGTCGTTAGCCTCTCGCTAGCCCAATACCTAGAGTCATTTTGAGAGAGAGTGGTGAGGCTCATGTTTTCACCTAATCACTATTTTTTTGTTTTATTATTTCTATGCTTTTTGTTAATAAGTGACTTTATTCTATTGTATGAGTGCTTTTTGTTAATAAGTGATTTTATTCCATTGCATGAATGTCACTGAAAAAAGATAATGAAGCATCTTGTCTGTATGACAAAAAGATAATGAAGCCTCTTGTCTGTGTGACACAGACGTAACAATGTTATAATATGATGTAGCCCTAGAAGCTCCATTCCATATCCACCAGTATTACGAAATAAACTCCAACTTGGACTTTAAAATAAAATTAGCATAATCTACAAATTACAATATTACACGAAGTTTCAAACTACTCATATCCTCACTTTTTCTAACATCCCCCTTTCATCACACCCACTTCTTCAAAAGTTTGTTGGCAGTGAAAACAAACAGACAAATTCTAGAGAGAGAAACTCTAGGGTTCGCTCACTTTGCAAGAAACCCACCCTTCTTCCTTTTTTCTAACGCCTGCAATTCCATCCGTTTCACCTTTCCTTCACCTTCAATTCAATTCACCCATTTTCTTCATAACCCACAAATGCCCCGCATTCACTCCTCTTCAATTCCCCGTAAAAATCGTTACATGGGGTTTCGTATCGTGAAATTCAGGGCTTGATTTTGGTAAATTTTGGGTAAAGTTATAATCTTTTTACAAGGGTAGGTGGGGTTTAGCCGTTTAGGTGAATTGTTGTGGTTAGAGAGATGTATATTGAGGATCTTGATGAAGATGTGGATGTGGGGTTTTCCGGTGAGTCTTGCGGCGGTGGTACGGTGGTGGTTTCGGATGCGAAAAGGGTGTTGGTTGGAGCAGGGGCTCGTGCTCTGTTTTATCCAACTTTGTTGTATAATGTTGTCAGGAACAAGATTCAGACAGAGTTCAGGTGGTGGGATAGAGTTGATCAGGTATAATTTTTATTAATATTTTGAAAGATTACATAGTTTTGTTGTGTATAATGCATAATCTATATAATAATTGTAGGTAGTTTATTTGGGGATTAATAATTGTCTAATGTTATATGCTATATTATACAGTGTTCTAAGAATCGGTAGACGCTAGTCGGTAGTGAGGTACTGACGGTGATTATTCAAGATTAATAGAGATTATTCGGGATTAATCGGATTGAGATTTTTATATGTAATTTTTAGTTTGTATATATACACACACATTTTTATATGTTTTTTTTACGTAGACATGTTTTAGCACGACCTATTTTTTAAGTAATTAGAGGGAATTTATAAGGTTTGGTCGAAATCTAAGCAGTTAATGCGGTAAAATATCGGATATCGGTCAAGGACCGATATTTGAGATATCGGTTATCGCGGTGGGATATCGATGGGATGTCGGTTATTTTAATATCATACTAAATTTATATATATAGCAATTTAAAACTAACAATTTAGTATACTCTCCTGCAATTAATAAATTAACCTTTTGGAACTTGTAAAACACTAAATATTGTAACAAGTAGGAACGGACTAAGACTTAAAACACTAACATTTAACCGTAACAACTAACAATTAAGACCTAAAACACTAATAGCAGCAATAAGAAGAAAGATGAATGGTAGAATTAAGAAGAAAGTACTGATATCTGGAAAATCGGTGATATATAGGTCCAATATCGGTCCAATATCATCAGTCAATATCGCCGATATTATCGGTACTGATATTCTAACCAATATTTTGCACTGATATCTCGGTTGGGGACCGATAACCGATATATCACTGATTTATCGGTGATATATCAGTGATATTAACTACATAGGTCAAAATTTGTCCGGAATCGGGCCGGAATAGGACTGCCATTGACCGCCTAGGGATTAATCGGCCATTACTCGGTGAACCTCTGATTAGTGATTAATTGGCGACTAATCGGAGCCTAGGCGAGATTTTTACAACCATGATATTATATAAATAATATATAAATATTTTTGATCTTGTTGTGTAATATGTGTATGATTTATGTATCTAATTGTCAACAAGAATTGTGCAATGAGTTCACATGTTTGTTTTCGTGCGCCCAAAACGTGACGGTGGTATTTGAGAGGGGTTCCTTATGTCATAGTATTTGACATGTGGACGCGACGTGGGATTTGTGTAACAAGCTGAGCATTTTGTGCTCATTTATGATGTTAATAAAAGCGTGTAAATGGTAATGAGTTGTAATGCTAACTATAGTTCTTTTGTTAGTTTGTATTGTTAGGTGCTGTACCGTTTCCTACCGATGTTTTACATCTGAAAGAACTTGGTGTTTATGGTGTTGTTACACTTAATGAATCATATGAGACTTTGGTTCCAACATCATTATATCATGTAAGCATTCCAAATGAAATATTTTCTTTAATTCTTACTTTATATGGTACATATACTTATCTGGTTGAGCCGCTAGTTTAACTTAGTTTATTTATATGTTTTACTTATAGGCTCATGGAATTGATCATTTGGTGATTCCGACAAGAGATTATCTATTTGCTCCATCGAATGATGATATTAGCAAAGCTGTCAAGTTTATCCATGGTAAGTACATTTATCTGTAACTAAATTCCATTTCGATACATTGAGCATATGTGTGGCAAACTGTAGGCGTAGTTGTTAATGGGCGGTTATTTTATAAATAGCGATACACTAGAGAAAATAGCAATACACTAGAAAAAAATTTAAAATCTTTTAATATGTATGTTATATCAAAATACCCCGGTATATATGCTGTTTTATTATATTTAACAAAAACCTAAAATCTAGCTATTTATAACTATATTATATTGCTATTTATATTAAAAAAACATAAAATAAATTAAAATGTCGCTATTATCGGCATCACTATCTATCGCTACAATCCTAATAGCGAGCGTAGACCTATACGCTACGTAGCCGCTATAGCAATCACTACGCTTGCTATTTACAACTATGACTGTAGGTCCGTCAAATTAATGTATTAAACACTCGATTTTGTCATGCACTATTTTCTTAACCCGTTTAACTATTTTTTCCCCTAGCCACGTTTTCTAATATGATCCATTAACAAGATATAAACTGAATTGACCATTTTCAGGTAATGAATCGAGTATCCCTACTTCTATTTGAGCCTATATTGATGTTTAAAATTTGTTGTTTTTGATTTGTTAAGAAAATGCTTCGGTGGGTAAAGCAACTTATGTTCATTGTAAGGCTGGGCGGGGTCGTAGTACAACTATCGTTCTCTGTTATTTGGTATGCATCTCAACCTAAAACCGTTTTGGCATGTTACCCAACCGTTTTGACCTCTAAAGTTCTGGTTTATAAAAACAGGCAAAACACAAGCAGATGACACCTGATGCTGCTTATGAGTACGTTAAATCAATTCGACCAAGGATCCGTTTAGCTTCTTCCCAGTGGCAGGCTGTTCAGGACTACTACTATCTTGACAGAGGTAGAAAACAACTGAATTTTGAACCGTTTGATGATGCAGCCGTTGTGTTGGTGGCAGAATCTGATCTTGAGGGTTACCAAGAGAGTTTTGACTCGGGTTTGACTCAAAACAGAAATATTTTGGCAGAACTTAGCTTGATTTGCAGGGCGCAGTTTGCTAGTCAGGCTACCATTGCGAGGCTTTCTGCTTGTGGCTTGGATGCAATGATGCTGGTCGGAAAATGGGGTCGAAGGAATTGTGAGCTCTGAACAGAAGTCGGATGTCGGGATTAACATTCGCGTTCATTGAGTTTCTTGTTGCAAAATGAGGAGTTGGTGTGAAGTGTTAAGGAGTTATGAAGTGTGTATATGGAGAGTATTGAGTGTCTTGGATATTTCTTATTAAGGAATAATGTAAAGGATGGTGTAAGTTAAATGCCAAAAGAAAGGCATGGGTTTGTGTGTGAATATATTTTCTACTATATTAAAGGAAAGATTTAAGATCCTAGGTGGCTTGTCATTTTCGCTGATGCGTAATTTTGTAGGATTTTTTTTCTTTTTTTTTAAATAATAATTGGTTTGTCCTGAACATCTTTGGGCGGGCGGCCAGATCTGAATTTAAATTTGAATTGCGGCTTCAATTCCCCAAAACCCATTTATGCCTTTTTCTTTTCATTTGTAGAAAGAGAAAGTAACTCTAGAACCTTTATCTTCATCTTGAATCCCTGTGATCTCCTTTCTTCAATCATCGCCACCCAAAATTGCTTCAAAACCCTAATATTCTCCACGATGATCAATATAATGTAAGTCAATTTAATCAACTGATGATCATATAAATGTAAATTAGCTTTAAATCATTCTATGTCTGATTTATGGACTTACAACAATAGCCTAAGTGGCTAAAACAAATTTAGTGAGCTATATATCTTCGCTTCATAGTATTTTCTGCCCATTTCGTTACATTAAGAAAGCTATCGAGTTGAGATCTCTCATTTATGTTTTCTCTTATTAGTGTTGTAATTATTAAAAATTATTTTATCTCCTGTCATTTATGATTTTAAAACTATATAATCTATACTACCTTATAACTGATCTCTTATGGTAGTTTAACCAAATACTTTTTAAGATGCTCCCTACCATCTCTACCTCCTTCACGGGCGTTTGAATTTGGGACGATTGAATCCTCACCGGGTGTTTGGATGTGGTATTGAATCGATCACCTCCTTCCTTCACCGGAATTATAGATTTATGATATAGTTATGTTAGGTTTTTGAATTAGAATAGATTGACTCACATACATCACAGTCCTAAATTTTAATAGATGCACTAATATATTCAGCAAAATGGCCTGTTAGTGGTTTGAACTAATTATTTAACAACTTATTATGATTATTAAGGCTTTTTATAAGTAATATATTAGTCACTTTTCAGTGTTTGGATGAAGAAAAGTGCTCTCTATTTAGAGGCGGAATAAGTTGTTCAATAGGCAGAACGATATTCATTATTTTCAAACTAATGTGTTTGAACATGTTTTTTTTTTTTTTTTTTTTGTAATTTTTTCAAACTTTGTATTTTCGTTTGCTAATTTGGTTAATTCGAATACACACATATTCAAATAACTTTATTCAAAATCATCTTTTTATCTTATTCGGATTTGAATCGGTTTTTTGAATCTTATTTAAATTTGAAATCTGCTTTCAAACGAATAAAGTGAGAGCCGACTTGATGAAGATTTCATGCTAAGTTAAAATTTTATTAACTGAGTTATAAGTGGTAATAATGTATATAGTTGATTACTGATTTTAGCAATCTTTGAATATTAAATCATGGCCATGACACCATATATGAATGTCAGTATGATTTTTGTTATTATCACCAATTTTTAAATGAATTTTTATGAACCAACATGTCTCTACTTACCAATTGCATGATTTTAGTGTGTTGAAAAGTTCTTTAGCACTGTGGGGAGCAGCTCTTACCTATGGGCAACATATGTGACAGTAGCAGCTGGGCAACACGTGAAGGGAAAGACATAGTTGATCGGTCATACGAATCTTTGATATGTCTCATTTGGACAACTTAAAGATTTTCAAGGCTTTGTTCTATGGCAAGGATGACATTCATTGACTTCTTGATGGCTCATCGAAATCAAGGGTAAATATTTAAACTCCCTACCTTTTTTGGATCTTTAACTTACTTCTCATGAACTAATTAGTTTATTTCGTTCCTTAGTCACAACTAAAACAGGTTAATGTGGATGTGCTAAGGAAAAAGACTGTTGCTGCTCATTTCAGACCTAGATATCTCCCATGAAGAGATTTTACGTCTCACTCAAATCTACAAAGACTCTAGAATACAACCAGATCTTCATTGGTGTGGGTCCTGGTTGTGGGCAATCTGATGACATGGAATGATTCAGATCAACACAAGCTTGAGCAGCTTCAATAAATGATGACATGGTATATGTTGCATCAACCCTACATTAATAGAACCAGCAGTCATGAAGTACCTCAAACAAGTGTGACACTTTGAAAAAAGCCGATTTTTGTGGCGTTAGATCCAAAGAGGAGAGTGACATCACCAAATGCCCTCCACATGGTTTGGATTTAGAGAAATGATGCTTGAAACTGGACTCTTTATTGGCTAATGATTTTGATTTTTTTTTTAATTTATTTAGGTGCTGTTGTATGGAGGTCAGGTTGTTTCTTGCAAGAACCAAGAGCAAGAAGAGCTACTTTTATGAGTAGAGTAAGGTGGACTATTTGTATAGCTTATTTTCAAGACCGTTGATACACTTATGATGTTCTACTCATTATTTATTTTGAATATTCTTTTATATCTTTACTAGATTAGGGACCTTTGTATTACACAGGTTAATTAAATGTTTTTTTTAAATAACATGTCATGTAGATTTTTGCCACATCAAATAAATAAAACTCACTATCTGTTTGTGTAACTAAGGAATCGGGTTTTCGCGCATCTGGGAGAGCCAAGGGGCTGGCGGCGGTCGAGTAGTCGACCTTGGCCACAGCGCCCGGTGTCATGGTGGTTGACATGTCATTAGCTTGCCGTTCAAAAAAAATATTTCAGTTTTAATATTAAAAGGCGATAGTTTCGTTTTCTAATTTAGTTGAATTAGTTTCTTTCCTCTTTTGCTGACTTTTTTTTTCAAATGTGACTAATTCGTAACTCCAAATTTGGTACAAAGTTTTTATATTTGGCACTGGATATTTTAGTGGTGTCCATGATAATTGCACACAGTTGATAGTGAGAAGTGTAATAAAAAACCATATTTTAGTTTTGATGGTTTATTTTTGTTAGTTTGATACTTTGATATCAGAAGTCAAAGTAAGAAATAGGGAAAAAAACGTATTTCAATTTTGATGATCCAATTTTGTTAGTTTGACCTTAGAATTCGAAGTAAAAGGTAGGGTTGCCATCTAGATAGGTTAATTTCAAACCATATATGGAAAATTATACACGTTTAGATTATCTGTTATTGATAATGAATCAAATAATATTTCTTTCATTTAAAACGTGTTGCCCTTTCAAGAGAAAAATAGAGCCGAAGTAAACTACTAGTCTACTAATATTTATGAAGTAAACTACGAATATTTATGGGAAACAGTTGTAACTTGATATCTTATATGATTTATTTATATGTCTTTTAGTTTTTTATTATTTTTCATTCCTGATCAAAACAAAATCGTTCAACCTCTATATCGCAAAAGGAACATGTGAAAAGAAATTAGAAATCCTTTTAACAAAATAACTTTCATAACTATATAGAATTATATTTTTGTGTTACATAACTTAAATTGTTGAACCCGTGTATCACACGGGTATTAACTTGTGACCCCAAGACTTATGAATATTTCACCAAGTGTGGTCATTGCTCTAGGAAGTGAAAGGCCAGGTGTATTCAAGATGCCGTACGGGATGCCACCCCAACCTGATTTGACGTGCACAATACTTGAACCCTTTTGTAAGCATAGATGTTCACATTAAGTTATTTATTTCAATAAGATAATTCAATTCAGTGTAGCACTTGAACGTGTCTTTCATTAAATGGTTTATGTCAACACTGCTAAATAAGATATTTTATTATAAAGTAAATGCCCTAAGTAATTCAATTTCTATTTTTTTAACACTATCCGTAACCCGTGAACATCACGGGTATATAACCTAGTATCATCATTATAATATATATTATGAAGAGGTCCTTTGAGAAAAAAACTTTAAAGTAAGAAAAAAGAATATAATATTGTAAATAGTAAAACATTAAAGAATTTAACTTTTTTTTTCATTTTAGTTATTATTTTTAATAAATTAGTCAAAAACATTTTTTTAATAAAAAAGTAGATTTTAAAAGTGAGTTATTAGTTAATTTAGGGAAATACTACTAATTAATAAATCTTGTAAATTTAACTCTTATGCATTTAAAATAACATTATATATCAATATCAAATGAAGCATGTTTATTGGTTTAAATTTACTAGAAGAGTTCTCTCGTGATGTGGCGGGAAACACGGACATTGTCAAGTTGTGCATTGTTCGTTTGGTTCGTTTAATATCCTCAACCGAAATTGAAGTAATCGATTAGTCTATTTTATTAAGCAATCGGTTTTCGGTGAATTGTTTTGGTTTATTCAGTTAGATTGACGTTTTTTGTTTGATTTGTTTATTTCAGTTAATAGACAAAACCAAACTTAGGCTAAAATTTTTGCTTAGAAATACAAGGAATTGAGGTATAAATACATGAAACGGATGTAGAAATACATGAAGTGGAAGTATAAATACATAAAATGGAGGTTGAAACACATAAACTGAAGGTATAAAAGCTAAAAATATTTAAAAGTACGAATGGTTCGGTTCGATTATCTTTGGTTAAACGAGGGCACAAAAAAATCGTTGACAGGTTTAGGTTAATTCGGGTTTTGGTTAATTGATTTTCAATTAATTCAGTTTTTCATTGATTTCGAATCGGTTTCGTATGTTTTCGGTTTAGTTTTGGTTACCAATTCAGTTGTTGCTCACTGTTAATCACATAACATATCAATTTTTTTAATTAAAAAGTTATAACAATACTATACTCAAATTAAACAATAAAATACTCGTTTTATAGCGTACTTCTCTAAAAAAATATTAAGGTACAAAGAAGTTATGACCGTTTAAAATCGTGAGAGCAAATAGTTTTTTTATAAGGGATAAAGTGTAACTATTAACTAAGTATTATATTTGGGAATAAATACAAGCGGATTCCGTAAGTAGGATTCGAAATGTTGTAAGGCATTTAAGATGATCTCATTCTCGTCCTGATAAGTTGGTCTAGTGGTTAGTCACTTGGTATCTCTCTTTGAGGTCCCAAGTTCAACTTCCACTAGCATCACTTTCAAGCACATTGGTGGTGCAATGAAGTTTAGAACTAGGCCTCTTTGGAGGTCGTCAGTTCGAAATCGAGCCGAACCGGGTTTTAACGAAATGGGCCTTCTGGCGGGCTGGTTTTCCCCGAAACCGGTGACTCGGGTATGCATCCAACTCTGATCTTTATGGAGGAGGGGATACATTTACTTGATTGAGGGCATTCCAGAATGCTTATCTTGTGATTTAGTTAGCCGTTCAAGGAAAAAAGAAGTTGTGCCTTGAGGGTTTTTTATGGTAGAGAAAGTTGTGCCTAGAGGGTTTTTATGCTTATCTGGTAATTTAATTGGCCATTTGTGTCACACCCCGACCCGCAGCGGAAAAGGTGATCGGGGCATAATTGGGTTATCATCAAAGCTCATGACATTTATTATATGTTTCATATTCATTAATACAATTTAATGGAAATAAATTATACAACATCTTCTAACTATCAGTCTAAGCTTCTTGGTTCTCTTCTATGGCATATCCTATGTTTTCCTTGCTTCAACCTGTCCACCTGTATCATGTGTAAAAAGGTTTTTGGATCAACATAATGTTGGCGAGTGAATCCTATGGAAAGACATTTGAACGAGTTTATCCAATTGATTATAAATAATGTGCATACCTCATATGAGTAAATGTAGATGTAAATTTATTCACACAACACATAATATTGAATATTGAACATACAAACACCAAATGATTGTTTTGAGGCACGCGTTGTTCGACTCGTTTCCCACGAGGAACTGATGGGCCTGAATAATTTGCATACAACTTTGACAATATGTAATACACCACAACCAAACAATAGTTACATCCTAGTTTAGTTCATATAATGGTATAGCACGAATTTGCATAAGAAAATTAGTTTAAGCGACACATGATACACCCCAAAACATGAATAAAAAGGGGAGTTTGTAAGAATTCACTCACATTGGGTGCGTTCGGTTGATGAGGTTGAATGCACGCGAAATGGTGTTAACCACGAGTGAAATTAATCCTAGATAAATCGCATAATGGTTCGGTAAGTAAACGGGTTTTATGAATCTATTTTAGTAGGATTGTTGGGTGTATTTTTGTGAATTTTGAGGCTATTTCCTAACCTTAAAAATGTTATTTTTAAATATTTATAATTGATTTTTTTAATTAAAATAATTAAATAAAAATAAAAAAAATATTTTATTTTTGCTACAGTAATATTGACCGTTGACTTTGACTGACTGTTTGACCGGTTCAATGGCATGTTGTTGTGCGCCGGGTGAGGCTCGAACCCGAGACCTCCCGTACGCGTGCACGCAGCTCTACCAACTGAGCTACGTGTCTAACCCGTTATATATCCGATTTTAATTATATATATATATTAATTAGAATTAACAGAAATCCTTTATTATTAAAAACGAATTAAGTCTCGAGAATCGGTGCGCTCCACAGGTCTCGAACCCGGGACCTGTGGGTTAGCGGACACACACTCCACCGCTGGACTGTGTGTCACACTTGATTATAACTCGGTTATCAATATACTTAACATATACTCAAGGCGACTCCGGTTCAGTTTGCTAAAAAATAGGATTTTTATCAAGGCGACGTGTGTGAACCGGAATCGAACTCGTGACCTTAGCGTTAAAAGTGCACACAGTCCACCGCTGGACTGTGTGTCTAACCCGGTAATTATTTTGATTTTAATTATACTTAACCATTACTGAACTTCGTCTTCTTCACCGGTTTTAACCGGAAGTGACGACGGACTGGTTCAGAATGTTGATTCATGTTTCTTTAGCGTTTAATGATCATTTACAAACGAGATAAAAGTAAAAAGGAAAGGAATTAGGCGTGAAAGGTACCGACTGATTTTACTCTGTTTTCCGGCAGAACTCCGGCGACAGAAGTCTTTTTCCGGCGACAAGTATCTTGCAGCAGAGAGTCTTCCGAAGGCTTGAAAAGGTTGTGGGTGACTTCGGTGAAGGTTTAGGGGGTTCAGTAAGCTCAGAGATTACTGATACGGTTTTCCGGCGAAGTATCAAGAATTTCCGGCGAGTGATTTTTCGCCGAGAAAGGGTGCGATTTGAGTGTGAAAAACTTCTGGCGAGTTGTGGGTGTATTTATAGGGTAGCAACGAGATGAATGGGGTCTGAATTCGGTCTATATTCGAAGTCAACCGTTTCTCCGGCGATTATGGCTAATGACGCGTTTTTCAGACGTTGGCTATAGCTGTCGAGAGTTAATTGATTGATTAAATTGAGAGAAAGCGTGTTTTATGGGCGAAGTCGTCGGGATTTCCGACGACTGCTGTTTGGGCGCAAGTTGACCGAGTTTGAATTTCTCACATCATTATTTGATTTAATAAATCCATTTACTTAACAGAAAATCAAAGTGGCGGAGTGGTTTACGGTGTGTGAGTTAAGTGTTTGGTTGAACCGGTAGAGACCCGAGTTCGAAACCCGGTATGATTAAAACATTTTTATTTTGTTATTTTTATCAGTTTTTCAAAAACTAAATATATATCCCCGCATAATAAGTGATTACGGATCGTTTAAAATTATTTTGGGCATTTAATTCGCAACGAAAAATTTGACTGACTGTTCGGTTGATAAACGGAGCGGGTTTGGTAAATCCGTTTTTGACGGATGTTACAGTATCCCCTGCTTTTTAGAAATTTCGTCCCGAAATTTAATTAGGGATATAATTGACTGAAAAAAAATGATGGTGTTGAGTTTGCCGGTTACATTTTTAGAAGAAAATTAGGGTTTAGGTTTTTGTTTGAGGCGGTAACGTTCCTTGTAAAGGTTAAGTATCCTAATACAGGAATCGCTTTTTGTTGCCTACTGTATAAGTATTGTTAAGCAGGAATGATTCGCTAAAATGATATCATGCATAAGAGTTTGAATATGCTTAGGGTTATATCCTAAGGCAGAAATTCTACAATCTACACAAATAAACACAACAACTAACAATTGTATCCACATTCTGATAGCATATATGTTTGAAGGGTGACAGTTCCTCTCTCGTTTGTTACGATGGAGAGGTTAGTCTATGTAGAAATGGATCACATTCCAATTTCTTTAAATAGTGAGATGATATATATATGTAACACAATTTCAACCAAGGCAATACTAAATCCTACATGGAACATCTCATAACCGCCTGATAATGCCTCTGATCCTTTGGCAAGAATACTTATATATAGGAAGTACCAACGGCGTATCCACCATATTCTTGTCAAATTTTCATTGGTTTTATCAGTGAATTATGATTAGTCCTATAACTCTACAACCAATATATCAAACATAAAAATACTGAAATGAAATATATCTGTGCGATCAAGGCTCAATCAAACGGAGCCGATCGTATTGTATGTATTGCGAATGAAATTGTATGTGTGCTCAAGGCTCGATCAAACGGAGCCGAGCTTATTGCATGTATTGAAAATGAATAACTTAATCACAACAAACAACCTATGCATGGAACCTCTCATAACCGCCTGATAATGCCTCCGATCATTTGACAAGAATACTTATATATAGGAAGTACCAGCGGCGTATCCACCATATTCTTGTCAAATTCTCATTGACTTTATCCGCAAGTTATGATTAGTTCTATGCGACTCTACAACATAAACAAACACAACAACATACTGATAATGAAATTGTCTGTGCGATCAAGGCTCAATCAAACGGAGCCGATCGTATTGTATGTACTGAAAATGAAAATGTCTGTGAGATCAAGGCTCAATCGAACGGAGCCGATCTTATGTTGGCAACGCCTGGTTCACGCTCATAGGTAATGGGGAACAGCTCACGCTCATAGGTAATGGGGAGCGGCGGCCTATGAAATTGCATATACTGAAAATGATAAACTTAATCTAAACAACAATCACACAACAGCCTATGCATGGAACCTCTCATAATCGCCAGATAATGCCTCTGATCTTTTGAAAGAATACTTATATATAGGAAGTACCAGCGGCGTATCCACCATATTCTTGTCAAATTCTCATTGACTTTATCCGCGTGTTATGATTAGTTCTATGCGACTTTATATCAAACACAATAACCACAAGATACTGATAATGGAAAATGTATGTGCGATCAAGGCTCAATCAAGCGGAGCCGATCGTATGTATGTACTGAAAATGACAATAAATGTGGGCACGCCAGGTTCACGCTCATAGGTAATGGGGAACAGCTCACGCTCATAGGTAATGGGGAGCGGCGGCCTATGAAATTGCATGTACCGAAAACAATATATATATAATATCCAATAATTTCTCTAACAGTCTACACATGGAAAAACATAAAACTAAACGATAGGAGTTGAATCTTGATTCTTGGTGAGAGAAGGCTAGTTAAGTGGTTGGTTTGGTCCGTTAACATCTTCAACAGGATTGGCATTGATGTTATAAACTCTTCCTCTTGCTGGTGGTGGAGCTGGGTTTGCTTGGTTTGCTTGGTTAACTGGGTTTGCTTGAGCTTGGGCATTTATGATGTTAACCAAACGGGGGCACGTGTTTCTAAAATGGGTAGGGTCGCCACAATTGAAACAAGCTCGAACATATGGGTTCATGGGGTATTGAGGTTGTTGATATGTTTGGATCATGGGTTGAGTAGGGGTTGAGGTTTGGTTTTGAGGGGTGCGGCAAACGTTGCTCAAATGACCGTAGCGTCCACAATTCGCACATAGTCGACAGGGTAAGGTAGATGGATGGTGATAGAAACAGGTGTTGCATTGAGGGTGAGGTCCTATGTAAGGTTTCTTGTTTGGGTATGTTGAGTTGGGTGCTACTTGAGCGTTTGGGATAGTTTGAGGAGGTACAACTTGTGAAGCTGGTTGGTTACGTTGGGTGACGGCGAAGATTTGCCCATCACGTTTTCTCTTAGAAGTAGGTGGTGCAAAGGATTCGGTTCGGGTGTGGTTTGAGGTTTCGGTTGATGCTTTATCCTTCTTCTTCTCCTCCTTGAAGTCTTTGTTTCGGATTCGGTTCTCAGTGAGCGCGGTTGCTAGCTCCATTGCTGCTTCCAAAGTTGTAGGCGAGGTACTTATTACAGAGTCTTGAATCTTTGATGGAAGACCACGAATGTAGTGCTCGATCAAACGGTAGAGGGGAGTAAACAAATTGGGAACCATTTGATTTAACTCGAGGAATCTCTTGTTGTATGTGGTGTGGTCGCCTTCCTTTTGTTTTAAAGCATGAAACTCATCCTCCAATTTCTTGATTTCACTTCTTGGGCAAAACCGTCTTGTCATGATTCCCTTCAACTCTTCCCAAGCCAAGGTCATAGTTTCTTCAACACCACGTTTGGTCTTTTCTGTATTCCACCATGTGAGTGCCGTTCCAAGTAAGCGACCGGTAGCATAACGCACTTTGCGATCATCGGGGCAATCGCAATTTAGAAAAGTGTTCTCCATTTCTTCGAACCAATGGAGGAGAGCGGTGACACCTTCAGTACCTTCGTATTTTGGAGGATCGCAGGATTTGAAATGTTTGTAGGTGCATTTAGTGACTGAAGGATTGATGGTGTTTTGATCTTCTTGTTGGGTTGGGTTAACGGAATTAGCGGTAAGGGCTTGTTGAACTTGAACTACGATGTTGGGTATTACGGTGGCCATTTGTTGAGCGATTTGGGTAGCCATGCGTTCACGGGCTTTTCCTGCTCTCATTTTCCTACGAGCGAGGCTAGAAGACATCTACAAGGAATACATGTAAAGAGTATGAGTTGAATGCCTTTGGGATCGTGGGTCGTGTTTGGGATTGAACGTTCATAAAATAATTATAGAAAAATAAATCTACTACATCCATAGGATGTCTTGGGCTTTGCTCGCTGTTAGGCCCGTCATGCCGCCATACTTTACCTGTGTAATCATGTGGGCCCCCATGAATACCGGTTTTTCATATGGTTCGCACGGTTTCTGCCTGATTGCGTACACAAAACCCGGAGAAAATCGAGAAATATGTATACAACGTGTGATATTCGGAATGTGTCCAGGTGTAGACACGGTGACATCTCAAAGTGAGGTTAGTTCGAACGACGTTTGGTGTGGCATGCTTTGGCCTAATAGGTCCGTCGTACTCTCATCGTTAGTCCCCAGGTAGGCAAACTGGTCCGTTATTTTGGATTTATACGAATGCCAACCTAGACAGGACGTTCCGACTACCGGTACTTGTACCCTTCCAGTTACTACATGCCCGTCGCAGAACTTACTTTGATGAGATTTGAAAATTGCATAAAAATCTTTGGATACTGAGAGTATGAAAATAAATTGAATACATGAACATCGATATATGTATATATGTATAATGAATGAGCATGTATGTTTGACTGAAATGTAAACAAATATGAAACAAATAAATATCACAAGTTTGTATGTAACCACCTAATCAATTAAAAATTTAGGCAGACTATAGTATAAGTTTCAAGGGTCTAATAACCTATCCTATATCCCTATAGTCATGGCTCTGATACCAATCTGTCACACCCCGACCCGCAGCGGAAAAGGTGATCGGGGCATAATTGGGTTATCATCAAAGCTCATGACATTTATTATATGTTTCATATTCATTAATACAATTTAATGGAAATAAATTATACAACATCTTCTAACTATCAGTCTAAGCTTCTTGGTTCTCTTCTATGGCATATCCTATGTTTTCCTTGCTTCAACCTGTCCACCTGTATCATGTGTAAAAAGGTTTTTGGATCAACATAATGTTGGCGAGTGAATCCTATGGAAAGACATTTGAACGAGTTTATCCAATTGATTATAAATAATGTGCATACCTCATATGAGTAAATGTAGATGTAAATTTATTCACACAACACATAATATTGAATATTGAACATACAAACACCAAATGATTGTTTTGAGGCACGCGTTGTTCGACTCGTTTCCCACGAGGAACTGATGGGCCTGAATAATTTGCATACAACTTTGACAATATGTAATACACCACAACCAAACAATAGTTACATCCTAGTTTAGTTCATATAATGGTATAGCACGAATTTGCATAAGAAAATTAGTTTAAGCGACACATGATACACCCCAAAACATGAATAAAAAGGGGAGTTTGTAAGAATTCACTCACATTGGGTGCGTTCGGTTGATGAGGTTGAATGCACGCGAAATGGTGTTAACCACGAGTGAAATTAATCCTAGATAAATCGCATAATGGTTCGGTAAGTAAACGGGTTTTATGAATCTATTTTAGTAGGATTGTTGGGTGTATTTTTGTGAATTTTGAGGCTATTTCCTAACCTTAAAAATGTTATTTTTAAATATTTATAATTGATTTTTTTAATTAAATAATTAAATAAAAATAAAAAAAATATTTTATTTTTGCTACAGTAATATTGACCGTTGACTTTGACTGACTGTTTGACCGGTTCAATGGCATGTTGTTGTGCGCCGGGTGAGGCTCGAACCCGAGACCTCCCGTACGCGTGCACGCAGCTCTACCAACTGAGCTACGTGTCTAACCCGTTATATATCCGATTTTAATTATATATATATATTAATTAGAATTAACAGAAATCCTTTATTATTAAAAACGAATTAAGTCTCGAGAATCGGTGCGCTCCACAGGTCTCGAACCCGGGACCTGTGGGTTAGCGGACACACACTCCACCGCTGGACTGTGTGTCACACTTGATTATAACTCGGTTATCAATATACTTAACATATACTCAAGGCGACTCCGGTTCAGTTTGCTAAAAAATAGGATTTTTATCAAGGCGACGTGTGTGAACCGGAATCGAACTCGTGACCTTAGCGTTAAAAGTGCACACAGTCCACCGCTGGACTGTGTGTCTAACCCGGTAATTATTTTGATTTTAATTATACTTAACCATTACTGAACTTCGTCTTCTTCACCGGTTTTAACCGGAAGTGACGACGGACTGGTTCAGAATGTTGATTCATGTTTCTTTAGCGTTTAATGATCATTTACAAACGAGATAAAAGTAAAAAGGAAAGGAATTAGGCGTGAAAGGTACCGACTGATTTTACTCTGTTTTCCGGCAGAACTCCGGCGACAGAAGTCTTTTTCCGGCGACAAGTATCTTGCAGCAGAGAGTCTTCCGAAGGCTTGAAAAGGTTGTGGGTGACTTCGGTGAAGGTTTAGGGGGTTCAGTAAGCTCAGAGATTACTGATACGGTTTTCCGGCGAAGTATCAAGAATTTCCGGCGAGTGATTTTTCGCCGAGAAAGGGTGCGATTTGAGTGTGAAAAACTTCTGGCGAGTTGTGGGTGTATTTATAGGGTAGCAACGAGATGAATGGGGTCTGAATTCGGTCTATATTCGAAGTCAACCGTTTCTCCGGCGATTATGGCTAATGACGCGTTTTTCAGACGTTGGCTATAGCTGTCGAGAGTTAATTGATTGATTAAATTGAGAGAAAGCGTGTTTTATGGGCGAAGTCGTCGGGATTTCCGACGACTGCTGTTTGGGCGCAAGTTGACCGAGTTTGAATTTCTCACATCATTATTTGATTTAATAAATCCATTTACTTAACAGAAAATCAAAGTGGCGGAGTGGTTTACGGTGTGTGAGTTAAGTGTTTGGTTGAACCGGTAGAGACCCGAGTTCGAAACCCGGTATGATTAAAACATTTTTATTTTGTTATTTTTATCAGTTTTTCAAAAACTAAATATATATCCCCGCATAATAAGTGATTACGGATCGTTTAAAATTATTTTGGGCATTTAATTCGCAACGAAAAATTTGACTGACTGTTCGGTTGATAAACGGAGCGGGTTTGGTAAATCCGTTTTTGACGGATGTTACAATTTGGAGCACCGTTTGGAGGTAAGTTTTACATCAATCGAATCATATCCTTGTTATGATCAAAAGTTCTAAAACACCGGTTTGTAACGAAAAAAATTAAGTCCGTTAAGTTACTTTTAACGACGAACCATTATATATTCTATATGTTTTTTTAAATTAGATTATGGAGAAAAGTCATTGAAGCAATTCATTATAGGCCAAAGTGTGGCTCCTTCCTTCCCTTAAAGCAAGTTAGCAAGGGTGGTATTGGTGAAGAGCCACTATATCTTTTTTGGAACGGCGATAAAAAAAGGTGCCTAGTGATGGATCGTTGAGCACAACCTAAAAACGATGAAGGTATCATTTGGAGTTGGAGTCAGTGGCGGATCTACGTTAAAATAACGGTTCCAGACAGTTTGTAATTTATTATGAAAACCTATAAAGAAAATACAATAGAACCCATAAATAAATTATGGGTGAACCAAAACAAAATGTGTCTACTGTTTAAGTGGTAAAACATGTCGTTTCTGTGTTTCACATCCCGAGTTCGAATTCCGTTTCAACTGTTTTTAAGGTTCCATAGTATTTTTTTATAACTACAAAATCCATATTGCCGCTCAAGTGCCACGCAGAACTAGAAGGTTTTATTTGTAAGACATAGAGGGGCCACGTCAAATGGATTTTAGCTAAAAAATAGTGTCACCATATCCCATTTATATAGAAAAATAAGTAAAAACACTTTAGCTTGATGTCTGGTTAAAATATAAATAACTATATTTCAATAAATATTATTTTAATTAAAACGATAGTACTTTATAAAGTATGGTAAATAATTTAATATCAAAGGTATAAATTTAATAAATATTAGTGATGTTAATAAATAGTGTGTTGTGTTTTAATGTGTTGATACTTAGAATTTTTTTATGTTAAATGTGTTGATATTTTGAATTTTTTTATGTTAATTTTTAATTAACTTGTTGTGTTGAAACTTAGAATTTTGCCATTTAGGGAGGTTAATTTTTAACCTTTGTGTTTTAATTTGTTTGAAATTATGATTAGTGAAGTTAATTTGTATATAGTGATGAAAACTCCTAGAGAAAAACCGTAGGTAGATTTTTATTCTTAAAGACCATCGTATTTTATATTCCGTGTTTTCAAATTTCTAATAATGATGTTTTTTTTCATTATTGTGTCATATTTTTATTATGTGATGGACATTATCCGACCCGGATCATATAAAAATGAAACACCCGAAAATAATTAAAATTTAATATCAGTAGTTTACCTAAATGGTAATTATTATAAACATGTAACTAGAGTGATTTAACCTAGTTAACATGTGCAATTAGAATCCTTAATGGAATTCCATGTAAAAGCCCTTATAAATAAAGTCAAACTTTAGGTGGCCAAAAAGGAAAAGAAGTGAAACTTAAGTTTATTAATAATACAAAATAAAAAACAACACACATTAAGTTTGTGTGTGTGTGCAACGACCATAGAAAAACAAACCTTTGCTCAACCTCAAATCATCAAATTGGAGATCAAATTCGGATCTTCAAATTATGCATGAACTCAATTATCGATCACCTAGACTAGAGGGTCATAAGGTATGTCAAAAATCTTAATTTGGCGATATTATGATTGTAGGTAGAATTCATGGATTTCAACCCATGTATGAATATGAGAAATTGAAGTAAGATAAGAGATGTATACTTGCTTAGGAACAAACCCTAAATGAAAATTTTGAATAAATTACTATGATTTGGGTGTTTGGATGATTTACCGCATCTAGTTAAATGGGTTTTGATAATATGATGACGTTGATGATAAACTTGTGTTTAGAATCATCATACATGGTAATAATAGGAAGATACTTGAACATTTTATATGATTGAGTACATGTTCATACTTGTTATGAAATGGGTTTTGTATGATATGGTGAAATTGATGTTGTATTCATGTTAATAGACACTTGAAATCATCATGTGTATATAAATATCTAAAGCCTTTGGCTAAGTTTGATAATTGGAGTAAATTTCATACATATGAATGCAATGGATTGTTTCATGATGATGAAACAATCCTAAGTTCTTACATAGTGATGATAGATTAGTATACAATGATTTAAAACTATGTTATTTGATGTTAACAATAACATGAACTTAGTTGGGAAGAATTAGTTAAAATGGTAGCTAAAAATAACGTCTACCGGGCAATGATGAAATGCCTAAGTGGGTTCGTTAGACCTATTTGTGCACTTGCATATATATTAATAGGCAGTTGACTTTAAAAAGTCAAACTGGCCTATAATGAGATCAAATGGTAATTTTGATATAAAGTCCGTAAGGTGAGATAATCTTGATCAATAATGACTAGTCTAACCATCTTGCGAATGATAAAAGCTAGTTTGACGCTTGACAAGCTAGGTGGAAGCTTGGGAAGAAGCGGGTCAAACGGATCGAATACGCGTGGAAAACATAATCAGATTTCAAGGTAAGTAAACTTACATCTTTTAAGTAGAATACATACTTATAGTATTGGTTAAGAATAAGGTAAATTAGAATATGAAATATGACGTTTCCAACACGAAGTGATACGAGTCGGAACAAATGAAAATGGTAAGAAACCATAAATTATAGTAAAAGGGTAAAATGGTAAATTAGTCATATGATGACAAATAAATAAGGAGTTTTGAAACATTACCTTATAGTGTAAGCCATAATGGGTAAAAAGGGGTAAAATGGTAATCCGGTCACTAGTTGACGGATAAATAAAGAGTATTGAAAAAGACACCATATGGCGTAAGTCATAATGGGTCAAACAAATTAATAAACGATTTTTAAGTAATATGATCACATGGCGTAAACCGAAATGGGCGAAATGGGTGAGATGGTAAATAGATGTCATCTCATAATGATAAACGGTCATATTAGGCCAAACGGGTCAAATGGTGATGTTATCACCATTCGACAATGATAACTAATGGTCGTTTGTTGAGTTTTGTGCTCACAGGAAGAATAATGTATGTATTGCATCGCTATTAATTAGCAACTAATAGAGCAAGGTATTAAAACGGGTTAATGTTATGACCTGAGCTAGGTTTGTGTAATGGGTCAAACTTTCAATAAGGACTTAAGGTCCGATGAGAGTTATACGAGTCATGAACGGACATTGGATTACCTAAAATAAGATAGATCTAATAATTTAAATTGTAGACATTATGTTCTTAGGAACATAATGATTTTAAATAGATCATGGTTAATATGTGCACATTCGGTCAAAATATGCTAATAAAAGTCCTTCGTCGTAAAAAGGGGCTAAAGTTGACCAAAACACACTCGAATGATAAAACAAGCAAACGACCCTCAAGGGTAGTTTAAAAATGAGTTTTATAATTTAGTAGAACCCTTTCGGTAGTGTAAAAGTGAAAAGCATAAGCCTTTTTGGTTTAATGCCTCTTAACAGGTCTTTTTCGTAAATTGTCAAACCGAATGGTAGAATTCGGAATAAATGATTTTACGATAACAAATTTATCACAAATGTAGTTGTGGTGGAATTTAAATAGAAATCTTAGAGTGAAATAGGAGATAAGGAAAGAAGAGCGAGATTTAAGTCTAAGTGCTTAAATCCCTTAACGGGTCAAAATGAATATGCGCATAAACCGAGTAATGGTTGCGCAATTCATAAAAGTTATGAATCCGGGTTAAGGATTACTAGTTAAATAGGTAGGCAAACATTTTACGGACATTTAGAAATAAGTTTCGAGTGAAACCGAATGAAAACTGAATAAGTCACGGAAGTTTTCGTAACAAAAACGACAAACATGAAAAAGACTACAGCCCACCGTAAGCTACGATGGCCTATCGTAGCTTACGGTAGGTAGCTGCTGATCGAAACAGAACCCACAGACCGTAAGCTACGGTCAGGAGCCGTAGCTTACGGTGGGTAAAATAAAAAAAAGTTGTTTTTGGTTATTTTGAGCTTTTGGGTTAAATTGTTTTGTTAAAAACTTCTCATAACTAACATGTTTCATGGTATATGAAACATAGGTATTGCTTTGAAGCACCGGATGATGATCAAGCTTACGAGAAAACCCAACACGATCAAAGTGCAAGCTTCCGCAAATTTTGTGAAGTCGTTTACGAAACTATTCATCGTAATATGTTAAAATGTTATTAATTTTAAGAAGCTTTTTGAAACTCGTAATGTAGTATGGACGTATAATCGCATATATATTCTTGTATATGCGAAAATATCAATATTTTCGATTTTTAGACTAAGGGTCTTACAAAAAAGTTGACATTAAATAAATATATGATATAATGAAATGTAATATAATATAATACAATATAATACAACTTGATAAAGTTATGTGTATAAACGCCTCAAGTCGTATGTAAGTATGATTGATAAAAGCTTGGCTCTAGATAAACAGAAATAACACAAATTTCATTTGTGTTTATCTACTTATTTTATTGTTTAATCAAACAACACCATTTGTTTACTTAATATTTTCTTTTGTATAAAATTTCAATTGTTTTTATCCATCTATTACTTTTAATCAATAAAAACAGAAACTTTAATAACTTGTATATTCTTTCTCTTCCCTCTAAAAAGTTTCATTTTCACTTTATATTCTTCAACATATAACTCTAAATCATTAATTATGGGATAAGAATTATATCAGATCATTTAAATATCATCTAGTTATTTACACTGATAGTTGGGCTAAATGGGTAATGATTCATTTATCTACCATAGTTTCTTATGAATCATATGAAATAAAAAAAAAAAGCTATAAATGGTTGATATTAAAATGAAAAATACGCATTGTTGATTGTTGAATAAGCATGTAAGAACGTTGACATCACAACAAGGAAGGCTTCTGACAAATTAAAATAAACATTATTATGTCTCAATGCTTTTCATAAGAAAGTTTTCATGGAGAAAGAAAGTTTAAATGCGACACAATGGATCAACTCAAGTGAAAATTGATGAGAAATAAACATTATTATGTCTCAATGCTTTTCATAAGAAATCAATCATATACTAATCTAACTCCATTGATGCATAAGTTGCCAGTTGCCGTCTGCTTGAGACCAGAACGTTTCATTGTGTTTAGAGAAAAAAGCTCCATTCTTAGAAATCATCCAAAAACATCTATTCATGTTAAACATATTACGGCCACACATCTTGTATATATCTTTGTCCAAAACATTGAATGACATGCTCTTCAGTTTAAGTGTGTCTGTTTGAAGCCATCCAAACCAACAATCATACCTATTTTCCCTGAAAAAATCCTTACGGAATTTCCATGTGAACATGACTCCGGGTCGAAGTACAGTTGGTGCATTAGGGGCATTACATTGATAAATTATAGTATCAACATCTACATCTGTAATGTAGATTCTATATGGTTCAAGCCATTTGCTTGAAGGTGAGTTTTGACTTTTTGACTTATGAAGAAGTATCAAAACTGTTAACCAAGGAAGAAAAATATAAGATAAAATAAAGAAGAAAACACCATATCGCTAAGAATTTCATGGTTTTAAAAATGATGCTTGGATACTTTCATGTCCAAAGTTATACAAGTATATATAGGGGATTGTGGGAATCATTAGGAAGCACAAATTTAATGATTGTGGGAATCATTACATCCCAAATCAATGAGTTTGTTAGGAAATTAGGAAGCACAAATTTAATCTTTGTAAAATTAAAGAATGTTTTGATGAATAAGCATTTAATGTTTATATAATAGATTTTTACTAACACGGTTTATAAAAATATATATCTGATTACGGAGATAGATTTATTTACTTTAATGTTTATATATTAATATTAATATTAATACGTGCAATTGATTGCTACTTAATTTAAATTTAAATAACTAAAAAGAATGAAATCAGATTGATACGCAATTGTATTATTAAAATAAAAAACAACTAATCTTTTATTTATAAGCTCCTATCCCTGTCATGTGTACAATATGATTGGCAAAACTAAATGTGTTAAATCAATTATCTTAAGTAGGCCTATGACATGAGAGAAATTGAATTCATTTAATCATATTTATAGGATTACAACAAAAAAATATATATGGTTCATGTACACTTAAGGACATAGGCCAATAGGTATTAGTATGGTTGATGTATACTAACGACATGGGCCAATAGATAATAGTTTTTGTTTTTTACGAGTAAACGCTCCCGCGCGTTGCGGAGGGATGCTGACTATGAAAATTTTTAATATCACTAAATTTTAAGTTTAAGCAAAATAATTATTTTCAATTTGCTTTACTCCCAGCCTACACCATCGAATTGAATCATTTGTATATAGAAGTGTTTAGGTTGAATTAATAAGCCATTAAAGATAGCACATTTGTCAACAAATAATATGTTTATTAATTAAGATTAAAAAAGGAAGGTAAAGCTGGTAACTTTCCTTTTAGGTTTTCTAGTTTATATAATTAATCCTTCATCATAGCCCAGTTGGGCCGGTTGTTCTCCTTGGAGACGCCGGTTCGACTCCCTGCTGTGGCGAAAGGTACGGGACGTCCCACTGATGGATCGTTTCCTATCGACGCATGGTTCGATCCGGAGGGCAATCCAGTTTTACCCAGCTGTTACTCCAGCAAGGTTCTCATGTGAGGGCAGTATGTTTTCGGGCGAAGATCAGTCAGAGCGGCAGCCGGGGCCCGGTAGAACATTGCGTCTGCCAAGGCTGGGTTGACGGGTAACCGTCCTTGACGGGAACCCGGTGACCAAAGGTCACATATTGAAAGTCACCCTTCAAAAAAAAGTTTATATAATTATGTATATATACGACAACATTATTGTTTATATAAAAGAAGCTATAAGTGTCTCATTATCATACAAATAATATATTTATATATAGCAATGCTACACAAAAATAACCTAGAAATAAGTAAACCGTGAGCAACATATTACTCACAACTATATTTTTCATTAATATCATAAATTCTCCAAATAATTTAAACATTCATCTATTTAGTAACTTCCTACTATTAATGTTTTAAAAATAATGCCTCACATCCCAAAAAAATAAGTAATATGGGTGAAATTTTCAACGTAAAGAAACATGTGTTTTGAACACAAATGAGGGTGTTCATGCAACGGATCTAACATAAGTAGTGATTAGGTATCTATCGTCAACCATAGAAGAAATCAATTGCAAATCAAGGTGTCGCTATAATAAAATGTACAAAGTTGACATAATTTTGCTAAATTCAACATAATATTAAGAGTACATCGTTTGCAGATTTCAAAATTAACTCATAAAAACATTAAATCTACCTGCAATCATCAATTGAAAAATAATTTTAATTTCGATTCAGAATCTACATCCGAATTCAACAACGAAAACTAATTAAATAAAAAAAAAAGTGGAAGATACAATAAGATTAAAATACTTTGGAGCAATTAAGATAGTTAAAATGTTAAAAGATACAAACAAATTGATGCCAACTACCTATAAAATAGATAACAAATTTGGTTTTCCTCGACTCTTTTTTGTTCTTTCCTATACAGAGTATGCAAAGAAAAAAAACAGAGCAAAATTTCTAACCCAATTATATTAATGTTTGACTTTTCCTTGACTCTTTTTTTGATAGATTGCTTATCATTTGATTCGATTCAGTTCCGATGTTGATTCCAAATTGGATAAGAATCATAAAAATTGAATCTCGATTTCCTTCAATTTGAGCGAGAGCCAAATTTATTCTTGAATCGATTCAACAAAATGCAAACACTAAATGTTTATATAACTTGATGCAACATGAGTCTGTATACGTAGAATAAAAAAAATAAGGATGAACACGCTCATGGTATATAATTTAACCTTCTGAATCGGAATTGTTACCCTAATTGTGATTCAAGAAGTAGGAAAACGATAAACATGGATACGACATACGCGTGAATTGATTGAAATGAGTAAAAATAAAATGTCACCTTTGATGTTGAATGTGAATGATGGACTCCACTATTGATGTGGTCTCAATTGGGATCGTAATCCTAACAGTGATGCAAGATATAAGAAAACAATAAATATGGATGGGGAACGGAAATGGAATGTGCGTGAAGTGACGAATAGGGAAGCGACAAATAGATTGGTTTAGACGCACGCATGCAGTTTGAAAGCCATAGAACATAATAGCGTACATCGTTTTGCCCGTCTCTTACTACAATCAAAAGAAGCACTGTTTCATTGTTTTGCACGAACTTAAAAAAAATCATATTGTACATCGTTTGGATGTATTCTACGACAATCAGATCTATGGTTCTCAATTCCAAACGCCTTCCCAAGAATGGTCGTTTCATCTTCATTTGCAATCTCCAATTTATTAAAACATGGAACGATTGGTGTGAGTTCAAGGTTTTGTAATCTGTTTGGTTGTGTGGTGACGGCCTTGGTTTGAGGTCGGTTGTGAATAATACTTACCTTTCAAAAAAAATTAAAAGGGGTGAAAGCCATTAAAAAACATAAAAAAATTCACATGAATAGGGTTCTGTGGTGGCAATGGTTATTTAGAGGGGTGAAAAGGTGGCAAATGATGGGGGTGGTGGAGGAGACGCCACCGTTTGGTTCACGCCGGTACTCGAACGGTTGTGTCGTTTCTTTGGGTGTATACTCAACGTGGTTATGGGATAACCGCCATCCAACCATTTTATTTTTAGGAAGTCTGTTTTTTTGGTACAAAAGTAATATATATTAATTAAATAATTAGATGGGGGCATAGGTTATTTCACAAAGTGACGGGGAATAAAATTTAAAACGGGCGCCAGTGCGGAAGGTTGCATGGGGCGGCATTCTTAATGGTTTTTTTAATTGCTTTTTGTATTAGTATATAATTTGCCTACACAAAAAGTTTTGAAGTTAGTGAATTTGTTTTAAAGACGTCACGTAGTTTGTAATTAACTAGTTTTTACCCCGTCCGCGTTGCGGGGCATTAAGCTAAATAATTCTCTTTCATATCATTAACATATACGTCTGTGCTTCGGTTACTTGTACATACTATTTATAACACGATCATAAAAAATTACGTCGAGTCAACCAATTAAAAGAAAACGCTGCCATACTTTTGCTAAAATAACGAAATGATGGAAATACTATAATCTTAAATTGGGAGCAAAATTGTAACTTTTTAGGACAAATAAGCGTATGTCAGGCAGCCGTCTGGCACGAATAAAAATTACACCAAGTCAACAAATCAAAACAAAACACTACCATAGTTTTGTAAAAAAAATAAAACATATGAAAACGCTACCATATTTTTTATAAAAAAAGAAACTAAAACAATGGCATGGCTACATTAAATTGGGGGCAAAATCGTAATTTAAGAGTAAAAAAACAAAGCGATAGTGAAGCTGTAAATTAAGCTGAGGGCAAAATTGTAATTTGGTTGGAAGTGAAAAAATAAAACCGAGTAAAACTATAAATTTAAACGGGATAAAATCATAATTTATAAAAAAAATTGTGGGTGGCATGTGGCCGCCCCACTCAGCCAATGCCACCAAAATACTATTGCCGGACACTCTTTTTGTTATTGTAGATAATATGTGGCTAAAGTTATTCTAGAAAGTTTTTTAAATTTAGGAAAATACAAAAACACAATAGGTCAAATATAACACAATACTAAAGAAAAAAGTCATAATGATTCGTAAAAAAGACACCATAAAAAAAAAATACAATATTGCTGAATAAAAAGACACAATAATCTAAATTTTTTTTTCTAAAATCTACAAGCGTAAAATTCAAAAGTGAAAACTTAAAATATACAAGCTTAAAATTCAAAAGCGAAAACTTAAAATCTAAGATCGTAGAGCTCTACATGACAGATTTAGTATAGTTAGAATGAATTCAATCGAAGTTTGTTTAATACTTTTCCTACGAGTTTCAGAATATTGTGTATTTTGAACATTTTCATCAAAATATTTTTAAAGAAAATTATGCTTTAAACCATCTAAATAATATTATAAAAAGTGGTACAAACACTCTCCAACCAATCAACGGCTACTTTAAAATGGTGTTTCTTCAAATAACAAGGATTGAGACATTCACACACCCACCTATCTTCTATAGGTCACATATAGGCATCAACTTTAAAAATCAGAGTTTAAAGTGTCACATCTTTCCTGGCTCATCGACCATATGAAGTGTATAGGTCGTATTCTCCAAATGAGTTTTTTTATCTAAAGTTGGGCAAATTTTGGTAAAAATGCATGACTATATGTGACGTATAATCATATGGTGTTTTCTTTTTCAAACATATTTATATTATATTATATTATATTATATTATATTATATTATATTATATTATATTATATTAATATTATATTATATTATATTATATTATTATTATATTATAATTATATATATTATTATATTATATTATATTATATTATATTATATTATATTATATTATATTATATTATATTTATTATATTATATATTTATATTATATTATATTATATTATATATTTAATTATATTTATATTATATTAATTATATTATATTAATTAATTATATTATATTTAATATATATAATTATAGAATTGTAATTAGTTAATTCATTAATTAATTAATTATTTTATTACATTTAGAAGTTGTACAGTAGTTTTTCCATTGAGCCAATCAGTGGATGTTTTCTTATTTCTACTTTGATGGTTCATTATTATCATTTAATCTAGAAATAACAGTAAGTGTTGCACTGATGGGTTTTATTTCTTAGATCATAGGGTATGGAGAGGCTTGCGTTTGGAGCATTGCTCGACACGTGACAGATGTGAGCTCCACCAGTCCACACCCAAAAAGGTGGGGTGTGGAAGGGGCATGGCCAGGCGAAGTTGGGGTGCCATTGACAAACCCCAACGGCTACTTTGAACCAACCAACCACAGCCGCCATATTACCCAGCCCCCTGTCCCACGCCAGGCATAACTTCCACGCCAAACCGAATGGTGTAGCCGGCGTTAAACCCCCTTCACCGTCCCAACCCACACCCACACAGTCTTACAAAGCTTGACAATAGCAACTTTGTACCACAAGTTCGAGTCCGTCTTCATATGCCAGTTTTGAAATTTTTAGTTATTTCATAAAGCAACCGAGTATCAAGTATCTACAAATAATTTGTTTTTCCTAATTAATTAGTCGTGCCACCAAAGAGAAAACCAATATTATTTCTAATTTAATACACTCAATTTATTTTATTTATTCATCTGTTCTTATTTAAATTCGGACAATTTTTTAAAACTTTTTTCTTATCTAACCTTTTTTTTCCTTTTATCTTTCTCTTCTTTTGTTTTTGTTTTTTCACTTTGTTTACACTTAACTTAGTTTGCACATACGTTTCTAAGTAAATTGTGAACAATTATTTCTTATTTTTTTTAAATCCGAATATACATACCCTTGTGACATATTTTTTTTCCACGGCTCCATATATTTTCTACAGTTTATCATGCTTCAATAATTTTTGTCTGATGTAACACATATCCATATCTTTTTAGTCTTATTTCTTTTAGTTGCTATACCGATTGTAACCGATACCAACCGAAATCACGTTGCGTAACGCGGGTTATCTTACTAGTTTGATATAAATATTGATTGGAAATGGAGATATATTCAACATTTTTTTTCAGCTACTTTATTTAGAAAATTTAAATTTAAATCGCAAATGATACATTTATGAGAAAAATAACATTCAGGAGAATTTGTGTTCCTCCCAAAACGATACGAATATCTTGAAAGATAAATCTACAGAAGAAGAATTAGGATCAAAATGGCTAGCTAATGGTTCCACCAATGTTATCTTCTCCTCGAGATGACGCCATGCAGTTATACAAAGCTTTCAAGGGTACATTCAAAACCTAATTCTATGTTATCATTTCCTTCGTTCGACGATTTCGCTTTATGAATTTGCATGTTTTATGTGATTGCAATTGTGTGTATTTCTTGATCGTATTGGAATATGTGAATCAGTTTTGGTTAACTTTGAGTGGTAAAAAAAATTCTAAAGACATTACCAAAACATGGTGACTACGGTAAGGGAAAACGTGTTTGTAGCTGGGCAAGCATCTAGAAAAGCATAATAAAGAAAGTGGATAAACACGCTAAAGCTTGCGCAGAGAACCAACATGTCGTTGTCCCTTTTGCTTTTGATACCTTTGGCTCCCTAGCACCAGAAGCTATCCTCTTCTTGACTAGGGTTCAACGGGCCATCCACAACAACTGTTCATCCCCAGGGGGCAGGGGTTTGTCTTTGAAAGATTAGGGTTTACATTTCAGAAGGGGGTGGCGGCGTAACTTGTTGCTCGTCTACCTTCTGTTTTGATGTAACTGGACAAGTTTTTTTGTCAACAAATTTATTTATAATTTAGTGATTTTGTTGAAAACAAAGGTTAGTAAAAATAAAATAAATTTTTTTTCTAATAATTAAGCAATTAGGATGCAAAGATTAGTGTAAATCAAGATTAGCTATTTGGAACTGTATGATGCTTTCTCATTTATACTAAATCACTGCAATGTGTATTCAGGATTTGGGTGTGACACTTCAGCTGTTGTAAGTATTCTTGCTCGTCGTGATGCATCACAACGTGCTCTCATTGAACATGAATATAAAGCTATGTACTCAGAAGACTTGAGAAAGCGGTTAACTAAAGAGCTCAGTGGCAATATTAAGGTAATATAACATGAAGGGTTGTTCAATATAAAACCAATTTTAAGTAAGAATTGCGAGAACGGGAGAGAGAGAGAGAGAGAGTGGGCGGTTATGTGAACTGTCTTATGCATCATAGTTAAAGCAACATATACAAGTTTTTAGACGGTACTTGCAGTTCTCTATGTAATTGGGTGTTTATTAAACGCCCCTTTGTAACCTAACCATCCACTTCATTTGTTAATTGTCACGTGACATGATTTGTTTTAGTAACTCATTGTTTTTAATGTATTTAGAAAGCAATCTTACTTTGGATGCCTGATCCAGCACAGAGAGATGCAATCGTACTGCATGAAGCTTTACATACCAACATTGATCTGAAAGCGGTTACTGAAGTTATATGTTCTCGGACTCCATCACAGTTGCTACATCTTAAACATCTTTATGTTTCACTTTTTGGTGTTTATCTTGAGCACGATATTCAATCTCAAACTTCCGGTGATCATGAAAAGGTAGCTCCTTAAGCGCGTTAGACAATAAGTATCAATTTGTTTCGGGTCAAAATGATGAACTGACTATTAATGGTTCTATTTTTTTTTTTGCGTTTGCAGTTGCTTCTTGCATATTTAAGTACACCTCGTAGCGAAGGGCCAGAATATGATCAAATATTGGTGGAGCACGATGCTAAAGCGCTCTACAAAGCAGGGGAAAAGAGGTTGGGAACTGATGAGACGACTTTTAGAAACATTTTCAGTGAAAGAAGTAGGGCCCACATGGTTGCATCAGTTCTGTATATCGAAATACGAATAAGAACACATTGAGGAAGGTAAGTCTTGCCTTTTTTTATTTATATTCATGAATTGGTTTTAGGCTTTTAGAAGTGGTAAAACGCGCAGGGTGGGCATACTGGGTAACAGGCCAAAATGCGTTCAGGTTAAAGGGGTAATATATAGTACGAGTCAAATAGTTTCTTTTTTCTTATCCTTACGGTTTTTACAAATTGGTTGTTAGTTTTATTTTTCAAATAAAGTGATTAGCAGGTAGTATGAATTACAAACACACCTTGGAAAACTTTTGACCCGTTTTTTCTGTTACCAAATTTCTTGATTTAACCCAGAGATAAAATATAACCAAATCGACACGAGAGCAAGTAAAGATTGAGACTTGCAGGCTATAAAACATGAAACGTCCGGGAACTTTAAGGATGCTCTTATTACTATTTTGCAATGTGCTGAAAATCCTGGGAAACATTTTGCCAAGGTATCTACTAGAGTTATATAATACTCTGATTGATTATCATCTTTTCATGTTTCCTCATTGATAGATCCTTTGTGATAAAGATGGCAATGGGTGGGCAGTTCCCTTTTTTAGAGTTAAACGTCATTTTCGTCCCTGTTGTTTGTTCAATTATGCCACTCCAGGCCAACTTTCAAATTTGTACCATTTCGTCCCTGACGTTCTTGAAACATATCAATTCCGTCCAAAAAACTAAGGTGGAATCGAATAATTGAACAAACGACAGGGACGAAAATGTCAGTTAACTCATGATTTTTTGGACGGAACTGACATATTTCAAGAACGTCAGGAACGAAAATGGTACAAATTTAAAATTTGACCTGAACTGGCATAATTTGACAAACCACAAGGACGGAAATGACAGTTAACTCCTTTTTTTAAATACCGGGTGGGTTTAACAGTTCGGATGATGATTTGAAACTTGGAAATGGCAATGTAAATCAAAACAACCGTCTATCCTTTATTCCATATTGGATTATGCAATTATACATGCATGAACAATCTTTATTATATAAAATAAATTAATACAAATAGCGATATTGCAAAAGAGTTTCGTTTGGGTGGTCAGCCGCCGACCCAACCTGGTTTGTCATTTTCGGTTATGTAGTTAGCACCTCGGTATTATATGTGTGTTCCAATTGAAGGTAAAATGTTAACATACATTGTTCAATACTACAGGTACTGCGAAAGGCAACAAAAGGCTTGGGAACCGAGGATAAGACACTGATAAGAATAATTGTGACAAGAGCGGAGATGGATATGCAATATATAAAAGCCGAATACCATAAGAAGTACTCTAAAACTTTGAACGAGGTTGTTCACTCCGAGACATCGGGCAATTACAGAACCTTTCTTCTTTCACTTTTGGGTCCCTAACCAGTAACCACATATAGAACATGTTGCAATGGATGCAGTAGGAAAGGAAGTTTGTGATCGGTAGAAAGGTTAGTGTGATGGGTCTTGGTTATAGTTTTTGTTGGTTTATCTTCAGTGATAGTTTATAACTGCCATTTGTTGAAGGCCTATATCAAAAACTATGTAGGATCTGTGTACTAATTCTTAAAAAAGAACTGGAACCGAGTTATTGATGTAGGGTATTCATTCGAGTAGTGTTTTACTTGATTCTTGGGTCGGGTCGGGTTGGGTCGGGTAGTAAGCTTTGCCGTTATCCTACTTAAAATTTGTTTTGTATTAACCACTCTCTTGGGTTGGATTGGGTCTAAGCTTTTGTTGGTTTTAAACAATTGCTACTAGTTAGAGCACCCACGAAGATGGATCCAGTCCATCCAACAGACTCCTAGTCAGCATGCCATTTTATAACATGAATCTTTCGCCATTTTAATTATGAACCCAGTTAAACCCATAAAGTCATACGCCTTCGTTTCCCTATCATAGGGTAAGTTCGGTGTTCCCAATATCAAGACTCTTCACTCACGTTTTTTGAAGCTTTTGCAAACTGTGAGTATGCATGACCCCCTTTTATTTAAACACACTTTGGGTGTAACATATGTAAATTATCAAACTCACACTTACACATGCAATTACACTATTGAATCAATCAATCCAATTATACATGCTATGATGTTCTGCTTAAGATATATACACGTGAGAAACCATTCTTGCACTATATGTGTCATTAACTTCATGAGCCTACCTTAACATGTATAGCGTTATAGGAGTAACACACCGCCCGTTTGTTGGGTCATTGTTAAGTTATCAATCATATAACAGTCTTGTTCATTGCGATGGCAAGATTACGCTAGTGGACACTTTGGGCTTACTTGTATTTGTTGCATGCTAGCTTTCTATTTTATGCTTTAGTATACATTCATGCCATGTTGGATTGGAACAATCGTTTATTATGTATGCTAGTACCAAACTTGTATGCTCGCCAACACTTTATGTGTTGACCGTTACTTTAAGATATGTTGTAGGAAATTGATGATGAGACGTTTCAAGAAATCAACTAGGATGGACTTAGAAACTCACCATTTTAATTTATGTATTTTTGTTTATGTCGTTATGATCAAACATGCAAGTTGTTGTATTTTCCATTTTTGAACAATGTATTTCCATTATCATGAAATGAAATTCGAATACTTAAATATTATCACAATTAGCAAGTTATGAAGTCTCGAGAAATCTCGTTTTCGTCTCACTCTGATGTTTGCGCCAGCGGTTCGGGTGTGACAGTTACCATCGTGTGTGTATGAATAAACATGTGTGAATAAAAATTGTATCTCCATTATGATCAAAGTCTCGATATTACAATAATTGAAATAAAACACAAATACAACTTACTAAAAGTAGAAAGTATAAAATACGGATCGTTACTATATATATATAACATCAGTTTGTACATACATAATAAATAATACAACTACTATAAAATATAAAAAATAGACAACAACCATGTCTAGGGCAAGGCAGGTGTTAGAACTGTTGCGCCGCTTGTAGTGGTGGAGGTCGCCACCAGTGACAAGTATCCAATTGACCTCGCGGTCAACCAGTCGCATTTATGTGTTTTTGAGTCGGTCGATCTGATGAGAATGTTGTTGTGACTCCTGAGAAAGCCTCTAGGGCAAGGCATGCGTGCCAACTTTATAAATGCATGGAGGAAGTTGCGGCGGCTCTTGTGGTTGAGGATTGTTCTCACACGAAGGAGAGGTAATAGAAGGAATGTCATACCTCGTAAGTTTCATATGGAACTATCGGGTTAGAACATTCCTCGTACACCGGATTGTTTTGTTTCAAGTACCATGCTTTGACTCTATAGTGTTTCCAATCTCTAATTAAAATTTTATTGCGCTGAGGAAAAAAGTTGTTTCATTTAAACTAGTATGTATATGGGTGTGTGTTTTATAACTTTAAGATTAGCGTAGTAATGGATAGTTTCTAAGCCATTAGTATATGATTAGTTTTATTGTTTTATATAACCTAATGTAAAGCCCTTTTGATATTAAGAAAGACAAAACTTAAATTCATCATCATACCCCCCCCCCCCCCCCCCCTCTAAATTCATATTAGCATAAAGTAGTGTAGATTTGAGCTTTCAAACCATTCCGGTGATCAAAATGCCAAATCAAACATCGACATTAAATTTCAAAAACCAAAGCAAAAAAATACAACAAATCTATACAATAACAATCTGGCAAGAATCAGACTGAAACGAGTAACAAAAATGGAGTATCATTTCAAATGATGGATTTCTATCTTGTTAGAGGCTACATACATATTAGAGAGGGGCAACAACTTTGCCATTTCCTGTTGTGCGCTTGATGCCGAGAAGGAAGTTAACCATTTGGTTGGTGCGCCAACCTGAAGTACAGTTGTGCACAAACACTAATTTACCGACCATTACCAATTAAGGGATGAAGCCAAAACGAAAAAAAAAATGGTTATATAGAAACTGATATTGGTGATCAATTATAGTTATCAATGTTTCTATCCTCGTCAAAATTAAACCGAACCTATGTCCATGGTTAACCAAACCGACCCACTACATACAATCGATCCATATTATTGAGTTAATCTTTGACTCTTCTTATAACCCACTAACCCATACGCGATCTTCACAGTCCTTCTCATACGTGACGGTATCTCATTTCTCCAAAAAAACCAAACTTTTGGTTACCAAGTTTACTTTTCGACTAAACTCTACAAACCCATTACCTAGCGATGTGGTGTTTGCCCTCACAAAAGTGGTATAGGTTCAAATCCTTACAAGTGCAGGATTTGATAGTATTTAGGTGTAAATAGTTAAAAAAAAAACTAAAGTATATTTTAAAAGAATGTATCACTAACTACATACACATGAACATTAGTTCAAAACATAAATTATATGTGTATATAACTTTAGCTCAAAAATTGTCACTAACTACATACACATGAACACTGGGTTGATGGTTATTGGGTTCTAAGTAAGAAAATTATTAACGTCTTCCAAATTCCTAATCACAACGGTGAGATAATAGGAATGTTTGTTCATCAATGTTTACAAATGGGTTATTGATAACTAGTTTAAGAACCCGCGAATTTCGCGGGTGGACTAACACACAAATATATAACTTAAAATTGTTGAAATAACACACAAATATATAACTCAAAGTAAATTATATAATATTTAACAGTTAAAGTACCCGTGTGTTATATAGGTAGTGAGAGTGAACTTATCGTCGTTGTGGTAATCCTTGTATAGAAGATCTGTAAATGAGAAGTCATGCTAAGGAGTTAACAGTCCAACACAAATTTGATGCATTAATGGATAAGCTTCTACCAATTTCTTTAAAGGTACAAAGCAAGTATCACGAGTAGTATGTAAATGCTTCTAACAATGGCCTCGTATAAAACATTCTTGCAAAAAAGAAGAAAAATATACAGAAGAAAATCACAAGCATTTGACCGATGCAAATGGTATAGTTTCATCATCTTGAAGAATAATTAACATTTATACACAACATAACTTAAAGCACTAATATTACTGAGACGGTGATTATCATCGCGCCTTAGCGATCCAGCCAGACTTGACCGGAGTAAACACGTGACTGACATTTACCCTCACATTAGAATCTTCCTCACCCATACGCCCTCGTTTTCGTTTTCTCCGGTGTTCTTGCACAGTTAAGAAAAAAACATTAGCTGGTTTGGAAAACTATCAAAGTCTAAACATTTAAAACCCAAGCCATGATTAAACCCGAACCCGCTTTGAGATGTTACCTAACCCACTTGACCCACCCAAGAAAGAATCATTGCAGCCACGTAAAGATGGCGCTTACCAGTTGCTTGTCCTGAACAGTACTTTGAGTGCTAACCGGAGCAAGTTCCCAGTCCATTGGATCAAAATCTTCAACTTGCAAAAAAAATCAGATATTCAAGTCATGACATCAACTGGCTTAATATCTGGCTCTAGCAAGCTGTCCCTATTAGCAAAATTTAAAATGTTCAATGCAGAGGCCATTTGAGTTACCTTGGTTCTCAAATATGTAAGCATATTCCTGTGCCGATGTATATACACATATTTAACTTTAAAGGTCACGTGTGTGAGTCATCGAGCTACATAAGGTCGATTGATTTGTCTAGTTAGTTTATGCTCGTTTAATCCCACATGTGTCACCCAAACACAAATCATAATTCACCGTCCATGGAACGGGCCCCATCCCCAGGCGGAGGAACTAATGTACAGAACTAACCCGAGAATCGCCACCCAACCCATGTTGGTATTTCCAGTTGATTCAAGGAAGAATGATAGAACGACATCTGTTAAACTGCTAAGTGCCACCTTCTGGCAGCCAACATGGTCGATGAGAAAGATTCCAACCAATGTTCCAGTGGCATTCATTAATGCAACTATGAGAGATAGAGGAAGAGCTAATTGGTTTGACCCAAAACCCGCCATCTGGACTCTGGTTGGGCTGTAATACATGACAGTGTTTGATGCCAGTAAATTTCTGAAATGCCTGCATGTAAAATAATGGTTGTAAAGATATCATACTATCAATAAATGCATTGGCACATTATCTTGTACGATTAGAGGCGACAACTTTGACTCATTAACAGTTCAAGGTGAGTTATGTTTTGTCTGCAGCCGGTAAAATTAAAGATAAGTTAAAGTGTGGTTCTCGCAAATAAATAATCCGAAACTTTTTATTCAAAAACTGCCTATTACTCCTAACTAAAAAACTGAACATAATTATATTTAGTACACTAATTATGTATAAAACCTAAATTTAGGATCAAAAGGATTTTGGGTCAACATGTACCATTGCCCACTATGACCCACTAATGATCCACATGCGCCCAGTTTGCCTAACCCGTTACCTAAACCTTCATTATAATTACCTGCAGACCAGCTCCTGCCAGAAATGCCACTCTAATTTCTTTAATTCTAAAAACAACTTTGTATCTTACAAAATTCCCGCCTTAACGTTCTTCCTCTAAAGTAGCAGAAAAGTGCTGGAGTTCATCGTTTAACCGATCAGGATCATAAATTTTGAAAGCGTGTACATTTCTACATAATAGAAGAATATGATTTAAAAAATTGCACACACAAACATAAGATTGTAAAGCAGTTCATAGGAAAGGTAAAATGCAAAATCGTTTACATTCTTGTAAAGTCAATGTGGCGACTTAGGCAAAAACAGTATCAATGCAAACTGAGCGGGCTCAACAACGATTCCAAGCATCCATCGCCATGTCCCACAAACCTATTAAGAAAGATACGAATACGGGTCAACAAAAAAGTCAACAAAGACTGTGATTCTCGTAATTGGTTTACCATTTTTATAGGAAGCTGTTGGGCTTTTTCGGCAATAGCTGTTGTGGAAGGAATTATTACTCAACTTACAACAGCCACACTTTTTGTCAATATTTGAGCAACAACTTGTTTATTGTAACCTAAATGGAAGTGGAGGTTGTCTTGGAGCATATAAATTCCACTTGAATCCCTAAAAGAAGGCTGTACCATAACTACATACCTCAAATTACCAGCCACATGATTGTTCCTCAAATGCATAAGCCATTCTTGTCCTTGAATATTTTTTATATGCACAACCACATATCTGCGAGCTTCTTAGGTATACACTAACATTTAAGACAAAGTAAATATTATATATTGAACAGATTATTATGAAGATATGTGTACAAACTAAGTAACAAATTAAAAAAAAATGGGAAAAAAAAGTGTTGGACTGGCAGCCAGGGATAAGCATTTGGTACTGGGTACCGAATTACGCGTACCGAATTTTCAGTACCAATTCGGTACCCACTTTTTGGCCTTGTCGGTACCGGTACTTTCAGTTCGGTACCGAAAAAATACCGTATTTTACCTTCAAATACCAGTGCCATATTAGTCCCATGCCGGTACCTTCAAATACCAGTGCCATATGGTCCCATGCAGCCATTTGGTTAGAAAAATAAACCCGTTTAACCAGTGACCCAACCCACCCATTTTTCTACCAAGCATAGAAGTGCTACTCAAATAAGAGAACTAGCTAATATACCCACCCATTTGGTATGAAAATATACTCGTTTAACCAGCAACACCATGTCTTGCTCTTCTGTTGTAGCAGTTTCAAGCTTTTGTTGAATGAAACAACTTCCAAATTGATCTGCACTGCTTAAAAACATTATAAGAGTGTTATCTAAACGTGCGGATTGGAATTGTAATAATTAAAGAATCAGATGCTTGGACGAATTGCACATTGAGATCACGTAAAAAGATAAATATAAATAATTGGAAACATTATACTTGGCTTGTTAGTGCATACAACCTCTTCAAAGGTTAAACCAATAAATTGTTCCTCATATATAACCAAATAACGCTTAAAAACTACAAAAATGATGTACCTTTGAAATGCTTAAGGTTCAGAGCATTTCTTGAACAGTATGTATTCGTAAAGTAGTTTTTTTAAGTACGATTAGGGATAAGCAAATGGTACTGGGTACCAGTTCAGAACTGGTACCAAACTTCCCGAACTGAGTTGATTTTCAGTACTGATTTGGTACCGACACTTAGCGTTTTCGGTACCGGTATTTACAGAATTTTACCCTCAAATACCGGTTCGTACCGATACCCTTTTTTGGGAATTTCGGTAACGGTTGATATCGAGCTCATCCCTAAATACGATAAACATACCTGACTGTGGAACCGTATATCTTTGAGAAGGTGATGCACATATTTCCATTTACTGCAAGCACTATCTGTGATTACATTGTACTTTCAGAAGTTGCATTTAGTTACATAAATCAATCAGTGAAGCAAAACACTGAACCTTAGTTGAAGTTCATTATCATTGTAAAAAAAATATTAATATTGAAGATGTTAAGCATTTATAAAATTCAAAAGTAACAGCCTTTAGGATGTTTAATTACCACATCAGTAGCATGACCTTTCAAAGTGAGAGCGATTTTCCACTTTTCAACATCGGGTGCGCATTTGTGTATTAAGCAAACCCATGTATTGCGTCTCGCTAGATTGGTGAAGAAAATCGAAACTTTAAATAAAAAAAAAAAAGTTAAACCGTGAATAATAATAGATTATATTATTCATACCTCTTTTCCTCAAAAGCAAGTTTGGTAGGAATTTTGTCTACTTCCGCCTTCCCCACGATGAAACCTCCACCTCCAGCAAAGCACATTGATTTACTATCAGCAGCAGCCACTTCCCGGACGCTATTAAACGCTTCGGTGTCTCTTCCATCTGAATCTCTAACAGAGTATGTACAGGTATAAGCACATATATGTACATTTAAATCAAAATCAATATCATTTAGAAATTATACAAACATCACACATTACTGGAGCCCAAAAATTGTCCAGATCTAACACTACCTTATTGAACCATATCTCCAGATACAATATCTCAAACACATATGTCGCCGCCATGGCCGATGCTCTAATCGGGTGTCTCCAACCACCAGTTGTTTCCATGGTCTCTCTCTCTCTCTCTCTCTCAAGTTCAGATGGTTGACATGTTGGGTTATCTCTCAAGCTCCAAACTTTTCTGAAGATATTAGGGTTTCTCAATGGATGGCTGAAAGGAAGGAGAGTAACCGATATCACAAGTTTCATAGGATTATAAGATAAAAGTTTGAATAATTGATGCAAAAAACAATAAACATACCTGGATTCAGTTCCACCGGTTACAATTTAGGGTTTTCGATTTTCCCGCCTAAATGAATCCTCTAATCCGGATGACCCATATGCTTACATGGATAGTCCGATTTTATACATAAACACGGTCTATTTTATGTCTCATGACCGAAACATAAATGGATCTTAAATGGATCACCCATTTTGTTTTATTACCTTCCTACGCACTCATTCTAAAGAAACCCTAAACAAAAAAAATCCTCTGCCTCTCTATCTCTCTCTTTCTCTCTCTCAAGCGATCGCCGACAACCTTCATCAGTGATTCAACCGGAGCGACCATCGTCAGATTTGAAGGCTTCCACTCTACGTTAATGTCCTTGAGTCTTAATCGAAGTTGTTGATGTTGTTTCGTGAATGATTATGTTCGTTAGGTTTTATTATACATGATTGAAGATCGATTAAAGTTATGCTTTTTTAGGGTTTAAGAGACGAAGTTGTTGATGTTGTTTCGTGAATGATTATGTTCATCGATTATCCCTAATTCATATGCCTTTATTCCATTCTTCCTCTTCAATGTGAGTTTATATTACTATTAAGTTTCTTCGTTTCAATTTTGTTACACCGAATTGATGTTAGGATTAGGGTTTCATCGTTATGTTCAGGTTAGGGTTTGATTTGGTTCAGATTGTTCGTATTATGCGTTTTTAGTTCGCTTTATTCCGATTAGGATTTTTTAGTCAGATTTGTTAACATTAGTGTTTTTTGTTTTGTTTGGATTTATTACAGAGATGTCATATTGTTCAAATTAGGGTTTTATTTTGGTGAGATTTTTCATATTTTGATGTTTATCATACCATTATCTTTCTCTCCATCAATTTTATTGATCATTGTTAGCCATATTTGTTTATCTTGTGATTGTTTATGTAGATAATCAAGACCAAAATTCAAAAGAAGATGGAAAAGGAAAAGGTATGATTTTAGATTTTTATCCTCTTTTTTCATGTTTAATACATTTATGGTGGCTAGATTTAAGTTGGTGAATTGTAAACTGGGCAGGCCTTCAAAGAGCTTAATGCCCAAGCTCAAAAGGGAGTTTTGGGTGGTACTTGTCTTAAGAAGAGTGGCAAGAAATGAGTCCTGCAATGGCAGAGGTAAAGTTATTGTATTTTCTTAACTATTAAGAAATCATCCATGTTTTTGGTAGATTACAACAACATGATGTATGATGTATATGTGGTAACCCTAAATTTATCCTCTTGTGTGTTTGATTAAACGTTTCTTAGATGAATACATTTTTGAGTGCTTGATATCTAACATCATGTAGAGCAAATTTTCATAGTAATTGAAGTTAGCATACCATTGGTGGCTTCGCATCTAACAGCTAGAACTTTAGCTGGAATAAGAAAAATGCAGAAACTATATATAGTTATATACACATTTTTTTAGTTTGTGTATGTTGAATATAATGACATTGCTGATATGTAGTTCTTTGGGTCATTCTGTAAGTTATTTCTTCTTGAAAAGCTAATATATATTTTCTAAAAAAGAAACTCATCTTTATATTGTATTTCTATGATGCAACTATACACGTAGGCATTTTCTGTTTCCACCACTTCACATCATACAACACAAATTAGAGATGATCAAATACATAACACCTAACTGGACTTGGTAATAGAAGATACATATGCATAACACTGGACTTGATCAAATACATAACACCTAATTTGGAAATGTTTTTAATTTTCTAGGTGGTGAAACTCAGTTGTTAATATAGAGCATCAATGATGCCAATTTAAGATGGCTCTGTTAAAACAACTCTGGATACTGGTTGTAGGGTATGTTAACTTAGCAATCTATTCATCATCTGTCTCCACAAGTACTTCCTACTGGTTTTGTTTTTATCGCTATAACAATCCTGATTTTACAATCTTAACGTAGGTTGCAAGGAGCGGTGCTTAATTGATGAAAAGAAATGTGTCATCAAGGGATTATCAAGGATGAGCTTGGTACCAACCGGTACCGAAAATACCGGTACCAAAAATCCAAAAAAACGGGCATCGTTACTGAACTGTATCGCAATTCGCTACTGGTACCGACCGGTATTTGAATGTAAAAACCGGTGCCGAACCGGTACCGAAAACACAAAATGTCGGTACAAAAAATCGAGTCGGTTCGGGAAATTTGGTACCGGTTATAAACGGATACCCGGTATCATTTGCTCATCCCTACTGACGTGAAGCACAAGTGAAGTTTGCTTTAGAACATGTGACGTGCCTTCGGATAATATATAACTTCCTTTTCCATCAAGAGCTTTTGATATGTTTAATACCATGGGAGAGAAACGTGAGTAATATTTTTTTTATCTTTTTGTACGATTGCAGGTTTGTACCTGATTGTTGTTGGTTCAATTTGGTAATTGACTTTTTTTTATATTCAATCAAATAATTAGTGAATTTATTTATTTTTACTTAAATAAAAAAACATTAGTTACTGTTTCATAAATTTACTTTATCACACTAAATCATTTCTATAATAATATTCGTATTATTATTTATAGACGCATATTTTCTGATCTGAACCCATCGTGACCCGAATTCTGGCCTATTTTCAAAGCGACTCGATCTGACATGAACCCTTCTGACCTTTTCGCCCTGTCCAATCGCGGCCACCCTTTTGTTAAGTTTAAGATTTTTCCACCCTGCAGTTGCTTATTCTTTAATGTTTACATCTAATAATTATTGTTGACGACTTGAATATGTACTTATAAACATATGTAGGACTTGAGCAAGTAGTTGTAATTATGGATGTAGCTTATGCTGAAAGGTTGTAATCATATTTGGTTTCCAAGACAAACCTCCACTTAAATAGGTCTTTTTTAGTACAAAGGCTTCAAGATTACCTACTAGGAGGTGCATGATTTATTAGTGTGATGCTTTCACATTTGACAAAAGTCTCAATAGTAAATAGAGCTTAAATAATAACAATAATAAACTCATGATCTATACATAACAAATAGTAACCATTTAATATTTTTTTTTTCTACGTGTGTAATACACAACTTTTTAACCTGTAGTATATGGTGATCCAACATTCACTATCCGGTGGAAAACAATGGCTGATGACCTCCACGCTCATATTATGTATTTGTGTTGTTTATTTTCATGTTTATTACCAATTATAATCCTTTTCATGGTGATTTGTTTTAGTTCATGTTTATCATTATCCAACTTAGCATTTTTAAAGATTAACACGGTTTAGCATAATGCATTGAATGTTACAAAAATTAGGACCTTTAATTCATAAATTTACATCCTAATTTTGGAATAAGTTGATCATGTATAAGCATTTTTTAGTTGTGTTGATTTGTAATATTGATCAGTAAAATGGTTTATGCAATGGTACGAGATTACGTATCACTAAACTTTACAAACGTGTTAGAGCATTCACATCCATTCCACCATGTTTTCACCCTAAATTACATTATAATACACTACATTTTCTCTCTTCGTTTCAATTAAATAATATTTTTTATACCTTTATTATTATTTTTTCTCTCTCCTCCACTCACAACCACTTTCAAAATATATTAAAAAACTATTAGGGTTTTTTGATTGAAGTCGCGTTTAACGCGGGTATTAGCCTAGTTACATATATTAGAAAATGATTAGGGGCCCATGATATTTTTTGATTGCATTTATTTGTATTTGTGATGTAATGCCGTATAATAAATCTTGTTGTGACAACAAGGCTTGAAGAAGAAAAAGTCGATTCTAAATGTACTAATACATTTTAGATCATCTCTCCTTCCCAATATCAAAGTTTCAAAGACACTTTTGAAAAATAAAAATCAATTAAAAGAAATTGTGCCTTGAGTTTTTTTTTTTTTTTTAAATTGGTGTTGATGAAGAAAGTATTTTTTTTTCTATCAATCCATTTTATGTTTTTTGTTTTTTGTTTTTATGCATTCAATCATTTTTTAACCACTCAACACATTATTGTTTTTTACTGACTCTTGGTGATTTTACTTTTCAATCAACCAATGTGAAAGACAAACTATAAAATTATCCCAAACAATTTAAACAATAAAATAAGAAACATAAAATAACTAATCCAACATTAAACTCGATCACTACCGGTCTCGATATCATATAAAAAAAGAAAATGAAAATAATCAAATAAACTCGGTCACAACCGGTTTCAATATCATGTACAAGTGAAAATAAAAATATGAAATAAAAGCGAGTTGTTACCGGTCTTAATATCAAACACAATTAAAGTTTTATGGGAGTGATATCAAAAAACACCTTTTTTTCAGCAAGGACGACCATTTTTATATCGTTGGAATATAGTGTAACACTAGATTAATCAGTTTCATTATATAAATAAACATAATTATGGAAGTTTTAATTTATTCTAAAAACTATGAAATCATGTCCTTCAATCTTTTAGTTCGACTTTTTGTTCCATCAAAGAATTATGAAATTGCAAACAAAGTCGACGAAGTCAACATTAAAACTATATATGTAATTCTTCAATCTTTATGTTCGATCGTAAAAATGATAAAATCACAAACAAAGTCCATGAGGATTTCAATCTTTATGTTCAAGTGCTACGGTGCCTGCCCCATAAAAGTGTTATGGGCTTTTAAATATTTAAGTGTAAAAGTTGATGTTAAATAAATATATGATGCAATGAAACGTAGTTAATATTATAGAATATAATATGATACAACTTGAATGGTTGTGTTTAAACGTCTCGAGTGGTATGTAAGTATGGTCTCTAGAAGCTTGGATCTAAATAAGCTTAAATTTTAAGAGTTTATTTGTGTTTATCTACTTATTTTATTGTTTAATAAACCAATAACACTTTTTATATAGAATTTCAATTATAAAAAAGTTATAATTGGTTGATATTAGAATGAAAAATATGCATTGTTGATTGTTGAATAAGCATATGAGAACGTTGAAATCACAACAAGGAAAGCTTGTGACAAATTAAAATAAGTGCAACATGTTGGCGAATACTTGAATTTGAATTGATGAAAGCAAAAAGTTTTCCTGGAGAAAGAAAGTTTGAATGTGACAAATGGATCAACTCAAGTGAAAAATTGATAACAAACAAACATTATTATGTCTCATTGCTTTACATAAGTAATCAATCATATACTAATCAACTCCATTGATGCATAAGTTGCCAGTTGTCGTCTGCTTGAAACAAGAACGTTTCATTGCGTTTAGAAAAAAAGGCGCCATCTTGAGAAATCTGCCAATAACATCTATTCATGTTAAACAAATTCTGACCACACATCTTGTATATATCTTTGTCAAAAACATTGAATGTCATGCTCTTCAGTTTAAGTGTTTCTCTTTGAAACCATCCGAACCAACAATCATACCTATTTTCCCCGAACAAATCCTTACGGAATCTCCATGTGAACATATCTCCACGATGAAGTACAGGTGGTGCATTAGGGGCATTACACTGAAAAATCATAGGATCAACATCTACATCTGTAATGTAGATTCTATATGGTTCAAGCCATTTGCTCGAAGGTGGAGTTTTGACTTTCGAAGAAGTATCAAAACTGTTGACCATGGACGAAAAATGTAACATAAGATAAAGAAGAAAACACCATGTCGCTAAGAATTTCATGTTTTTAAAAATGATGCTCGGATACTTTCATGTCCAAAGTTACACTAGTATATATAGAGGATTGTGGGAATCATTATACCCCAGATTAATGAGTTTGTTAGGAAATTAGGGAGCATAAGTTTAATCTTTGTAAAATTAAACATGGTTTTAATGAATAAGCATTTAACGTTTATATAATAGATTTTTACCAACATGATTTATAAAAAAAATCTGATTACGGGGATGAATTTATTAATATATGCAATTGATTACTCAATTTAAATTTAAATAAAAAAATATTTAATTTAATGTTTATATATTAATTTGTGCAATTGATTACTTAATTTAAATTTAAATAATTAAGAAGAATGAAATAAGATTGATACTTAATTGTGTTATTTAAAAAACCAATTAATCTTTTATTCATAAGCTCCCATCCCCGTCATGTGTACAATAATATTAGCAAAATTAAATGTATTAAATCAATTATTTTGGGTAGGCCTATGAATTACATGAGAGAGTTTGAATTCATCTAATCATTTAATCATATTTATAGGATTACATAAATCATTTAATCATATTTATAGGATTACACAAAAATTATAATCATATTTATAGGATTACACAAAAAATATATATAGTTCATGTACACTAACGACATGGACCAATAGGTAGTAGTTTTTGTTTTTTATTTACCTACGCAAAAAGTTTTGAAGTAAATGAATTTGTTTTATTAAGAAGTCATGTAGTTTGTAATTAATATACAAAAAGTTTTGAAGTAAATGAATTTGTTTTAAAGAAGTCATATGTAGTTTGTAATTTACATATTATAAATTATCTAACATATTGGTGCATAAGAAGTTGTACCTTGGGGGATTTCAAAAAAAAACTTGATATTACAATTTTAATTTTTTTACTTTCAACCAAAAGTAATATACTTCTTAAAATTTTTACTTTCAACTTTGGTCTCTTATACTTTATATACTTCTCAAAATTTCCGTTTTACGTTTCATTCTAAATTTTACGAGTTAAAAAACGTTTTACGCAGTACGTTATACAAGGGAGTTCGTTGTGTGTTTTCATATAGTGTTGTTAGTTCTTTGTTTTACGCCACGTACTAGATTTTTGCGAGTTAACATGGCGCAACAGTGCGTGTGTAGTTCAATGTTGTTGCGTGTTTTTACATCGTCTATTTTTTCCTGTTTGATAGGTTTTGTTGCAACGTGCGGGTTATAAATCGACTCAGTTATTTTTCTCTAAATTTACGTTTCGGTCTAATTTTCTGCATTATCATGTGTAACACCCCTGCCCCTCGTTATCACCAATATTGTCCGCTTTGTCCCCGATAGGTGGCCCATCTAGGAACTCACGGCTTTGTTTTTTGTTGCCCTGGTGGAGACTTCCCAGAAGGTCACCCATCCTAGTATTACTCCCACTTGAGACGCTTAACTGTAGAGTTCTCCTCTCATCCACTAGCATTAAGCCCAAAACGTGTTGGTGATTTTAGAGGTATGCCATTACTTATGAACCAGAAATCTCCCTGTCCACGGACGATGTTGGGAGGTATGCCATTAGGTGTTATAATCACCCCCCCCCCTAAGGGACTCATCGTCCTCGATGAGGTTTTGCCCCAACATGTAGGAGATTATCCTCGATGAGGTTTTTTTTTGCCCCACATTTGGGAGGTTGCCATTAGGTGTTACAATCACCCCCTAAGGGACTCATCGTCCTCGATGAGGTTTTGCCCAACATCCCGAACGACACAGGAGTGGCTCTGATACCACTCTGTAACACCCCTGTCCCTTGTTATCACCAATATTGTCCGTTTTGCCCCCGATGGGTGGCCCATCTAGGAACTCACGGCTTTGTTTTTTGTTGCCTTGGTAGAGACTTCCTAGGAGGTCACCCATCCTAGTACTACTCCCACTTGAGACGCTTAACTGTGGAGTTTTCCTCTCATCCACTAGCATTCAGCCCAAAACGCGTTGGTGATTTTAGAGGTAGGACATTACTTATAAACCAGGAATCTCTCCTGTCCACGGACGATGTTGGGAGGTATGCCATTAGGTTTTGGACGAATATCAAGAATGGTCAAAAGTATGGCACTTAAACTATAGACTAGGTCGAACATGACAATTTTACCTAATTCCCTATAGTTATGACTCTGATACCAATCTGTCACACTCCAACCGATGGCGAAAACATTGGAGTGAGACGAAAACTAGATTGCAAGAGGCTTCATAACGCTATTTGTGACAAGTGCTTAGTGATTACATTTTACGTCGTTTTAAATCAGATAATGCGGAATTGAATCACTTCACATATGAAAGAAATACAATTTCAATTCATTAATATCAGTTATTACAAGGTTTCGAAGCAAAATACAACATGTTTGAAATGAGATACGATACAACAAGTATTTAAAATTAAATGCGTTTCTATGCAATCCTATTAAATTCCTTGCATCATCATAGTCCTGCAATGTATTAAAAGCGTAGATCAATACAAAAGTATTGGCGAGCATATATAAGTTTGAAAATAAATATAAGTACAAAAGATTGTTTCAACATGGCAAGTTATATTCAGCTTGAATCGCATGTATATATAATAACAAATTTTTGCATATCAATAGCATATAATGTCACACCTGACCCGCAGCGGAAAATGGTAGTCGGGGCATGATTGAGTGTTTTTTTCCAAAGCTCATGACATTTACTATAAAATTTCATATTTATTATTTCTATTTAAAGAAAAATTACAATAAACATACAAGCACAACATGTTCAAATACATTTTTCATGACTTCTTTTTTTTCTTCTAAGGCAATTTCCTATGTGTTCCTTGCTTCAACCTGTCCACCTGTATCATGTGTAAAAATAGGGTTTTGGGTCAACAAAAGTTGGCGAGTGAATCTTATTTAAATATTTGAAAGAATTAGTTATATTGGTTATTTGAATAAAAAGGTGCATAACCAAATATGAGTATACGTATATGTAAATTAAACCACAAAACACATAATATCAATTAATGCACACACACACATACCAAATGATGAACAATGAGATCAAGGCTCAATCAAATGGAGCCGATCTAATGAGGCACCTGATGCTCAACTCGTCTCCAACGAGGAACTGATGGGCCTAATGAATGATTTGCACCAACTTGACAAAAATATAAACTCGCAATACAACAAACAACATTTACATCACACGATAGTTCATATAATGGTAATAGCACAAGGGTTTAAATAAACGAAATGTATAATGACACATGATACACCCCAAAACATGAATAAAAAAGGGGAATTTGTAAGAATTCACTCACAGTGGGTGCGTTTTTCTTGATTGATGAAGAGTGCGCACGAATTGAGGATTTAACCGACGAAGAAAACTAACCTAGATAATAACGCAATAAGTCGATAAATATATAAAATTAATATTTTGATTTAATACTTTTTGTTAGATTTTTAGGTTATTTTTGTGGTTTTTATTGAGATTTTAAAACCTTCGAAAATGTATTTTTAATTGATTTTTAACTAAAATATAAATACACAAAGTAATATAAATAAATAAATTAAAATAAAATAAAATTAAAAAAAAACCTTATCAGACCTGACAAGGTCTGACCGATTCAACTGTGGTATTGGCTGCGTGTAGTGAGGCTCGAACTCGTGATCTCTCGGTTGCGTGCACGCAGCTCTTCCAACTGAGCTACGTATCTAACCTATCAGAAACAAGATTTTTATTTTTCTTATATTCTCTTTAGCTGATTTTAATTTATTAAAAAGGTTTTCGAATTTAAGTGACCGGTGTATGAAGTGATACTCGAACCCGCGCCTGTCCGATGTATTGCACCCAGCCCATCCAACTGGGCTGGGTGTCTAACCCGCTTGAATAAGAAATTTAATTATACTTAACTACATGATACAGTTTGTCTTCCCCATTCAAACAGAACCCGTTTTGATCTTCTACTAATCAAAACCCGCCCAATTGAATTTCGATATTAGCTTGGGCTTATGAGTGGCACTCATTTCAATATGATAAGAAAAAAAAATAACGAATCAATACCAAGACGGTGGCGGCGAATATCTCCGGTGATGAAGATCCCGGCGGTTTAACTACTCCAACGAAGACAGCAACAATTTGCGACGGAACAATGTGAACGAATTTTGAGATTTTGGTAAATGACTGAGCGATTATCTCAGAGCCTATAATCCACCATTTATAATTACCGCATAGGACAGTTTCGAATCTTGATTAAGAAATTTCAGTTACGAGTCAGTTATCTCCATGATTTTGTAACTGAATTATGATTGGGGAGGTCGGTTTCGGATCTAATTTACGTCGAAGATAATGCTTCATCAATTTGGATTGGAGGTTTCAGCAACTGAGATTTGGGCGGTTACAATTTTGAACTGATTTTAAAGGTTGGTTGTTGCATAAAATCTATTTGAATCAGGTTTATTTCACAAATGAGGGCATAGACCAGCGGTGATTTAAGAGTGTGACATGCGTGGGAGACCTGGGTTCGATTCCGGTTTCCTCCTTTCATTTTATTTTAATTTGATTTATTATTTTTTTTAAAGATTTATTTAACTTACTAATTGTTTTTATTTATTAATTATGATTTAAATTCTAATAACATTATTAATTTTTAAGATAAACGACACAAATGAATACGCAACGAACATTTAACTAACACTTGATTCATAAACGGTGCGGGTTTTTGATACCCGTTTTACACAAATGTTACAGTATCCCCTACTTTTAGAAATTTCGTCTCGAAATTCAAGTAGTGGTATATTTGACTCGAAGGGAGGGTGTTTTAATTTGACAATTACATAATCAGAAGAGGGTGAAAGTTTAAATTTTACTTGAGACGGTAACGTTCCTAGTAAGGGTTGAATACCCTGCTACAGGAATCGCTTTTTTATGCCTAAAGTATAAAATGCGAAACATTGGTAAACATAGTTGATTGACTAAGTATGATCGCATGCATAAAAGTTTTGAGAGAATTGATACGTTTGAAAAGATAAGGTTATATCATAAAACAAAAACTTCAACCATGACGATATTAAAACCTACACGGAACTTCTCAGAACCGCCTGACAATGCTTTTGATCCTTTGACAAGAATACTTATATATAGGAAGTACCAGCGGCGTATCCACCATATTCTTGTCAAATTTTTTTGGCTTTGTCAGTAAGTTATGATTAGTTCTATGTGACTCTAAAACATAAACAAACACAACAACCAAAGCTTGAGTCTCAAATCTGAAAGGATACATGACTGAATGACGACAATACCTCTCTCGTTTGCTATGATGAAGGGGTCAGTCTATGAAAAAAGTGAGACACGACCCAGCTTCGAGATACGTCGTGATGTATGATGATATGAAAATTAAATCAATGAGTAAAGATATGAAATAAAACAGTAATATCAATTTGCATTAAAATTCTTGGATACGTAAATTCCCAAATTATAACAGGGATACACAAAGATTGAGAAAACATTAAGAACTAGACGGTTGGAGTTGAGTCTTGACTCTTGGTGATGGAAGGCTAGTTGGGTTGTTCGTTTGGGCCGTTATTATCTTCAACAGGATTGGCGTTGATGTTGTAAGCTCTTCCTCTTGCTGGTGGTAGTGCTGGGTTTTCTTGATTTGCTTGGTTAACTGGGTTTGCTTGAGCTTGGGCGTTTATGATGTTAACCAATCGAGGGCACGTGTTTCTAAAATGGGTAGGGTCCCCACAATTGAAGCAAGCTCGAACATGTGGAACCATGGGGTATTGGGGTTGTTGATATGAGTGGATCATGTTTTGGGTAGGGGGTGAAGCTTGGTTTTGAGGGGTACGACAAGTTTTGCTCAAATGACCATAACGCCCACAATTAGCACACAGTCGACAAGGTATGGTAGATGGATGGTGATAAAAACAGGTGTTGCATTGAGGGTGAGGTCCAATGTAAGGTTTCTTATTTGGGTAAGTAGAGTTGGGTGCTACTTGAGTGATTGGGATAGCTTGGAGGGGTACGGCTTGTGGAGCTGGTTGATTGCTGTAACATTTGTATAAATCGGGTCTCCAAAACCCGCTCCGTTTTGTAATCAAATACCAAGTTATGAAATGACATTAAGTATTTATGAGTATTTTGAGTTTAAATGTTACATAATTAATATATAAACTAAACTATAAAAATTATATTTGATAAAAAGTTAAAATAAAATAAATAAAAAATATTTGGAGCTAACCGGACTCGAACCCGGGTCAACTGCCTACAACGACTTATCTTTCCGTCTCCAAACCACTCCGCCACCAATTGTTTTCTGTTGACATTAGGAAAACAATTGAGTTTTATACGCAAACACGAATTAACGGATAGTGATATCTGAATAACGGAAATCGGCAAATTGAACGCTGAATCTTTTCGACTTCGTTTGACTAGCTCATAACCGATGAATATCGGTTTCTAAATAAGTCCTAATTGATTGAACTTAAAGATCTCATCACTTTCGGTATTTGTAACCGAAAATGTACCAATCTCTGATTTAATCCAAGTCCTGATCATTTGCGCGTTTCATAACTACCACATCAACACTCAATTTCATTTTCGTCAAGACTCTGAGCCGTAAAACCCTCTAAATTTGATCGCCGGAAAATTTCTGCAACTCACCGGAAAACCGGGACTTGCATTTTCACGGTAAATTCCTCAACTCTTTTTGTTTAAATCATGTGATTAGTCAATCTCTAACACAATTCCATCATCAGAACCAATCTTAGTCAACATTTATCGGAAATCCCATTTTCGCCGGAAAGTTCCTGAAATTGCCGGAGTTTCACTGTGAAAGGGGTAAGACATCCTACACTTCATTTAAACCTTGTTTAGATGATTTAATTCTGTAAATAATCGACCCACACTGTAAATTGTTTCCACAGTCGGAGCTCAATTTCTGTACCGACAAAACTTTCGCCGGATTTCTGTGTTTATCTTCAAACGGTAAATCCTAGTCTTTAAACTCTTTCCATTCTTTACTATTGAATTACTATTAGTGTTTAAGATCTTTGAAAGTCGCGGAATCAATCTTAACCAGTTGAAATACGCTGACAGTTTAATCCGATGAAGAAGATGAACTTGTTTCAGAATATAAGAGTAATTATAATTCGGATATTTAACGGGTTAGACACACAGTCCAGCGGTGGACTGTGTGCAAAGTTTATATACGAGTCCCGAGTTCGATCCTTACTACACACACTCTGCGTAATAAACATTCCTTTTTATTCATAAACTAACCGGGTTGAAACGAGTAGTTGTTAAGTATAATATAAATCAAGAATATAACCGGGTTAGACACACAGTCCAGCGGTGGACTGCGTGCAAAACAAACTACACGTCGCGCGATCGAGTCCCGTCACAAACACCGGTTCAATGAGATTAAAACGTTTTGCAAAATAAAGGAATTTTCGGTAAATTCGAATAAGTGTATAAATATAATAAAAACTGGATTTCTAACGGGTTAGTCACGTAGCTCAGTTGGTAGAGCTACGTGCGCGTGAACGGAAGGTCACCGGTTCGAATCCCGCTCGGCGCAAGTATTACCGCTGACCGAACCGGTCAACGGTCAACGGTCAAACAGTAAAAAAATATTATTTTTTTTAAATATTTATTTGTTTAATTTAAATTAAAAATCAATTAAAAATACTTAAAAATAACATTTTTAAGGATAGAAAATAGCCATAAACTCACAAAAATATATCTAAAAATCCCATTAAAATCTTTAATAAAATCCATCCATTTAATATATTTTTCCCATTATTATTTAGGTCAGTGATTCCTCGTTGACTCGCTTCGTCTAAATCGTGCGCATCTCACCAACTCAAATCCAACGCACCCAAAGTGAGTGAACCCTTCAAATTCCCCGCTGAGGCCGTAGCTCCCCATCCCTCGAGGTTGAGTTTGATCCCCATTTTATTATGCGGTTGATCAGGGCGTGCCCGCACGATCGGCTCCGTTTGATTGAGCCTTGATCGGTCATTTTATTTACATTTCAATACATGCAATACGCTCGGCTCCGTTTGATTGAGCCTTGAGTGCACAGTTCAATTTACATTTTCAGTTCATGCAATACGCTCGGCTCCGTTTGATTGAGCCTTGAGCGCACAGTTCAATTTACATTTTCAGTTCATGCAATACGATCGGCTCCGTTTGATTGAGCCTCGATCTCACAGTTCATTTATGTTAATTATCATATGATGTTGGTATGTTCATGTATGCTATCGATTGTTAATGTATGTTATAATTGTAACTGATGTTGCCATTGCTTGATTTCATACATATGCTCTTTTATGATTATGCACAATATTTTATTGATAAACTAACCAGAAAGTCATTATTAAATGTTTATCTATAAGGTTCACTCGCCAACTTATGTTGACCCAAAAAACCTCCCATTTTACACATGATACAGGTGAACCAGCAGCAGCTAGGAACACGTAGGACCTGGATTAGAAGAAATAAAACGATTTAGTATTTGGATTATTATGTTTGGTTATTTTCCTTTGTAATGAATGAACATGTTTGAACGTTTGAGAAATGTAACTTTGACTTCATTTAATAATGGAACATAATAGTAAATGTCATGTGCTTTGGTGATAACCCAATTATGCCCCGGCTCTTATTTCCGCTGCGGGTCGGGGTGTGACAATTGCCTTGGGTGACAGCGAAATTTTGCCCATCTCGTTTTCTCTTATAAGTGGGTTGAGAAGAGGATTCGTTCTGTGTTGAGTTTGAGGTTTCGGTTGATGCTTTATCCTTCTTCTTCTCCTCCTTGAAGTCTTCATTCCGTATGTGGTTTTCGGTGAGCTCTGTAGCTAACTCCATTGCTGCTTCCAATGTTGCAGGTGTGGTACTTATTACAGGGTCTTGAATTTTTTAAGGAAGACCTCGAATGTAGTGCTCGATCAAACGGTAGAGGGGAGTGAACAAGTTGGGGACCATCTGATTCAACTCAAGGAATCTCTTGTTGTATGTGGTGTGGTCGCCCTCCTTTTGTTTCAAAGAGTATAACTCATCTTCTTATTTCCTGATTTCGCTTCTTGGACAGAAACGTCTTGTTATGATCTCCCTCAACTCTTCCCAAGTCAAAGTCATAGCATCCTCAGCACCTCGCTTGGCCTTCTCTGTATTCCACCATGTAAGTGCTACTCCGAACAAACGACCGGTAGCATATCGTACCTTGCGATCATCGGGGCAGTCGCAATTGAGAAAAGTGTTTTCCATCTCCTCAAACCAATGGATGAGAGCGATGACACCTTCAGTCCCTTCATATTTTGGAGGATCGCAGGATTTGAAATGCTTGAAGGTGCATTTAGTGGTGTTGAGAGGAGGGTTGGCGACATTTTGTCCTTCTAGATTGGTTGGGGTGATAGGATTGGTGACAAGGGCTTGTTGGACTTGAACTACGATGTTGGGTATTACGGCGGCCATTTGTTGAGCGATTTGGGCAGCCATGCGCTCGCGGAATTTTCCTGATCTCCTACCTCTACGAGGGTGACTAGAAGACGTCTACAAGGAATACGTATCGAGAGTATGAATTTGACATTTTAGGTGTCATGTGTCGTATTTAGAAATGAACATTCACAAAACAAATGAAGAAAATAAATTTGCTACATCCATAGGATGTCTTGGGCTTTGCTTATGTTTGGGCTCCCATATATCCCCTTACTTGGCCTTGGTAGTCATGTGGGCCCCCATGACTACTGGGCTCTGGTAGGGTTCTCATTGGTGTTGGCATGTTAACACTTGCGCCACCCGAATGAAAATCGTAAAACATGACTGCAAAGTATAGGGTCAGAGGGTGTCCTGGTATAGACATAGTGACGACTCAAAGTGGGGTTAGTTCATGCGACGTTTGGTGTGGCATGCTTTGGCCTAATAGGTCCTTCGTACTCTCATTGTTGGTCCCCAGGTAGGCAAACTAGTCCGTTATATTGGATTTATACGATTGCCAACCTAGACAAGACGTTTCGACTACCGGTACTCGTACCCTTCCAGTTACTACATGCCCGTCGTAGAATTTACTTTGAGGAGATTGAAAAACGAAAAGACCACAAAATCTTGAATAAAGAAAATATGAGGATGATATGTGAACATTGAAATATGCGTGATGAATGTATATGTAAGCATGTTATGTTTATAACTCATTAAGTATCACACAAAATGATAGTGGAAGTGTTTGCATGCATTTGTGTGTGTAATAAATACGAAACAAATAAACATCATGAGTTTGCATGTAACCACATAAACAATTAAAATCTAATCAACTATAGTATAGGCTCTAAGGGTCTAATAACCTATCCTATATCTCGATAGTCAAAAGCTCTGATACCAATCTGTCACACCCTGACCCGCATCGGAAAATGGTAGTCGGGGCATGATTGGGTTTTTTTATCAAAGCTCATGACATTTACTATAAAGTTTCATATTTATTATTTCTATTTAAAGAAGAAATTACAATAAACATACAAGCACAACATGTTCAAATACATTTTTCATAACTTCTTTTTTTTTCTTTTAAGGCAATTTCCTATGTGTTCCTTGCTTCAACCTGTCCACCTGTATTATGTGTAAAAATAGGGTTTTGGGTCAACAAAAGTTGGCGAGTGAATCTTATTTAAATATTTGAAAGAATTAGTTATATTGGTTATTTGAATAAAAAGGTGCATAATGTAACATTTGTAAAAATCGGGTCTCCAAAACCCGCTCCGTTTTGTAATCAAGTACCAAGTTATGAAAGTGCATTAATTATTTATGGTTATTTTGAGTTAAAACGATGCATAATTAATAAATAAACTAAACTATAAAAATTATATTTGATAAAAAGTTAAAATAAAACAAATAAAAAATATTTGAAGCTGCCTGGACTCGAACCCGGGTCAGCTGAGTCGCTCAACGACTTAACATCCATTCCCTAAACCACTCTGCCACAAAGTGTTTTCTGTTAACTCTAGGAAAACAAATGGAACTTATATACAAACTCGATTTAACCGATGATGCCATCTGAAAACCGATAATCGGCAAACCAATCGTCAAATCGATTGTTTACCTCACAATTTCGGTTATAACCGATGCACGACGGTTTCTAATTAAGTCAGAATTGATTGAACTTAAAGCTTCATCATTTTCGGTATTTGAAACCGAAAGTTCATCAAATCCCTGGATAACTCAAGTTTCAGTCCATTCTCGCGATTCAGAACTATCACAACAGTACTCCAATTCCTTTTCGTCGCATTTTCAAATCATCTGAGCACCTAAAACAGTTCGCCGGAATTCTCTGCAAAAGTCGCCGGAAAACCGTATTCAACACAAACCGGTAAAATACTCCTCCGTTACGATTTCAATCTATTGTTAGAACTTTACTAACATTAACCCATCATTCAAAATCAACCACAGACGACTTTGCTGGATTTTCTGTGTTCGCCGGAAAATTTCTGGAATTGCCGGAGACTCGTTAGTTATCGGTATGCACATTCCAACGTACTGATAATCAATACTCACTAGTTCAATTTCATATCTAATCCCTTAAATCTGTTGATTGATCCTCTCAGCCGAAGGTTCAAAAACAGAGCCGACAAGTTCTCGCCGGACTCTCTGAGGAAGACAACCTGTTCGGTATCTTTTTCCCCAAACTGTTCGGTTTAGTACATTCAAGCTACACATCATGTTTATTAACTAGATTAATCACGAATCGGATGTTTGATTAAGGTCTGTGTTCGTAATGAAGAAGATGAATTCAGTAATGACATAAGGGTAATTAAAATCCAGATTATAAACGGGTTAGACACACAGTCCAGCGGTGGACTGTGTGCAAACAACGACTATACACGTCCCGAGTTCGATCCTTGCTACGCGCACGCCTTGTGTAATAACATGCCTTTTTTATCCAGAACTAAACCGGGTTTAAAACAGATAGTTGTTAAGTATAATAAAAACCAAGAATATAACCGGGTTAGACACACAGTCCAGCGGTGGACTGTGTGCAACATGAACTTCACGTCGCGCGTTCGAATCTTGTCACGAGCACCGGTCCAATTGAATTAAAACGTTTTTTGCAAATAAAGGAATTTTCGGTTAATTCAAATAAGTATATAAATATAATTAAAACCGAGTTTATAAAGGGTTAGTCACGTAGCTCAGTTGGTAGAGCTACGTGCACGCGAACGGAAGGTCGCCGGTTCGAATCCCACCCGGCGCAGAATTAACCGCTGACCGAACCGGTCAACGGTCAACGGTCAACACTAAAAAAATAATATTTTTTTATATATTTAATTATTTAATTTAATTTAAAAATCAATTAAAAATACTTAAAAATAACATTTTTAAAGATAGAAAATAGCCATAAACTCATAAAAATATATCTAAAAGTTTCATTAAAATCCTTAATAACATCCATCCATTTAATATATTTTTCCATTATTATTTAGGTTAGTATTCCTCGTCGACTCGCTCATCTAAATCGTGCGCATCTCACCATCTCCAATTCAACGCACCCAATGTGAATGAACCTTTCAAATTTCCCGTTTTAATCACGTTTTTTGGGTGTATCATGTGTCTTTGTTTATATACATATTATAACTAAACTATTGTGCATACATCATATCATGACATGTGTATTTAGTTTGTTGCTGTTCAGTAGTTATTATTGGATGCAAATTATTATTTCAGTATATGCAATTGCCGAGGCCGCCGCTCCCCATTTTATTATGAGGTTTGAGCCTGTTCCCCATTTTATTATGCGGTTGAACCTGGCGTGCCCGCAACGATCGGCTCCGTTTGATTGAGCCTTGATCGGTCATTTCATTTTACATTTCAGTTCATGCAATACGATTGGCTCCGTTTGATTGAGCCTTGATCGCACAGTTCATTTTACATTTCAGTTCATGCAATACGATCGGCTCCGTTTGATTGAGCCTTGATCGCACAGTTCAATTTACATTTCCAGTTCATGCAATACGATCGGCTCCGCTTGATTGAGCCTTGATCGCACAGTTCATTTATGTTAGTTAGCATATGATATTGGTATGTTCATGTATGCTGTCAAGTGTTATTATATGCTATAATTGTAACTGCTATTTGCCAATGCTTGATTACTTACATTTGCTCTTTTATGATTATGCACAATATTTCATTGATAAACTAACCATAAAATCATTATCAAATGTTTATCTAATAAGGTTCACTCGCCAACTTATGTTGACCCAAAAACTACCATTTTACACATGATACAGGTGAACCAGCAGCAGCTAGGAACACATAGGACCTGGATTAGAAGAATAAATCGATTTAGTTTTGGGATTGTTACCTTTTGATTATTTCCTTTGTATTGAATGAACATGTTTGGATGTTTGAAAATGTAACTTTGACTTCATTAATTATGAAACATAATAGTAAATGTCATGTGCTTTGGTGATAACCCAATTATGCCCCGACTCTTATTTCCGCTGCGGGTCGGGGTATGACACATAACCAAATATGAGTATACGTATATGTAAATTAAACCACAAAACACATAATATCAATTAATGCACACACACACATACCAAATGATGAACAATAAGATCAAGGCTCAATCAAACGGAGCCGATCTAATGAGGCACCTGATGCTCAACTCGTCTCCAACGAGGAACTAATGGGCCTAATGAATGATTTGCACGCAACTTGACAAAAATATAAACTCGCAATACAACAAACAACATTTACATCACACGATAGTTCATATAATGGTAATAGCACAAGGGTTTGAATAAACGAAGAAGTTGAGGAGCAAAAGTATAAGAATTAAAACATTGATTTTCAAAACATAAAAAATAAAACCAAAAAAACAAAAGAGAGACTTTACCCAAACTAAAAAAACCCATGAAGATTGAGGTCAAAATAAAAACATCAAAATTTCATGGGATAAAGGTTGTGTAGAAAGAAAAATAGAATATACTGTTGTTAAAATGAAAATTAATATGTGGTCTAAATAAAAATCTAAAAAGGAAAAGAAATGTAGCCCGCTAAAAATGTAAAAACCAAAACCTTGATGGTCAAGATATAAAACAAAACAAAAGAAATCTTACGAGGACGGGTTAAAAAACTAACAAAAGTTGAGGAGCAAAAGTATAAGAATTAAAACATTGATGATCAAAACATAAAAAACAAAACCAAAAAAACTAAAGAGGGAATTTAGCCAAAATAAAAAAAACCCATGAAGATTGGGGTCAAAATAAAAACATCAAAATTTCATGGGATAAAGGTTGTGTAGAAAGAAAAACAGAAAATATTGTGGTTAAAATGAAAATTAATATGTGGTTTAAATAAAAATCTAAAAAGTACCTTGTAATTAAGAATGTTCTTTAATATATGTTAATAATGTTAGTCAAGTTGAGTTATGGTCTTAATGTTGGACTATAGGTATTGATATATACGTATGGGAGGGTTTAAATGAGAACACTAAATATAGTGAGAACCGTGAGAATGAATGAAAAAATCGCAAGAACTTAGTAAAAAACAGTTCAAATTCAAAATTTTCTTTTATAATGATCATTATTATTTGAATACAATATTTGAAATTTGATTTACACATTTAAATTTACATGAATTCGTAAATAAAGAAAATTTACACATGTGTAAGTTTGCCATTTACACATATGTAAATTTGACATGTGTAAAAAATCTAATAATAGTGATTTTGAGACGATAAGTGTATTATTTGATGTTGTAAATTCTTTATTTGATGTTGTATTTTAATTAGATTGAGGGTTGTATTAAAAAAATTGGTTTTGATTAGGTTTCTTGTTCGTTCTCACGGTTCTCATAATATTTAGCGTTCCCAATATAACCCTCCCCTATGTATGTGTGTGTATATAGGGTTAGGTTTATTAGTGAACAACACCATTGATTGTGAACACTAGTGAACTAATCCTAGCCCTTGATTATCAATACACAAGTGTATTCACAAGTTTAAATCAATGGCCAGGATTTGATGATGAAAATACACTAGTGTACTTTACGATTTGATGATGTAAATCAATGGTCTGGATTTGTTCACTCAGTTCACAAATACACTAGTGTTCACTTTGAAACCGCACCCTCTAAACGAATATACATATACATATGCATACACATATATTTTAGCCAAAGTGTAAAGGATTTTGGTTACTAAAAGTGGCTTTGGATGTTTGAGTCTTAGAAAAATATGTATATATCTTTATAAAAATACAGGTGATTAAACTCTTAAAACACTATAGATATTTGAATTCATCTCAAACCGAAACATTATATTTATTTTGATAAATAATATTTATTATCCTTAGAAACATGATAAGTTTTAGGGTCTCGGATTCTAAAGGCAAACGCATTTTGAGATAATAAATAATATTTATTGTCCTTAGAAACATGCTTGGAAGATTAGGGTCTCTGATTCTAAAGGCAAACGCATTCTTCAAAACGTTTTCGTAAAAATAAATATATAAGTTTTATATTTTTACTCGTATTTACAAATACGAGTTGCAACTCGAGACAAATTAGATTTTTCACCTTGCAAATTCGAAAATGATTTTTAGACGGTGAAGCCTACTACATGATTTGGATATTGTCACACCCCAACCGATAGCGAAAACATCAGGATGAAACGAAAACGAGATTGCAATAGACTTCATAACGCTAATTGTGACAAATATTTAATAATTACTTTTTACGTTGCTTGAACTAGAAACACCACAAGTTTAAAATGAATAAAGTACAATAAGTATTCAAATAAATAAATTTCATTTCATTACAATGATTTATATACAAGTATTAGAATCGAGATACAACAGGATTGTATAAATTACAATACAACGAACATTAAAATTTAAATGCGTTTCTAGGCAATCATACTAAATTCATCTGTCACAATCCTGCAACATGTAATAAAAGCATGGATCAGTACAAAAGCACTGACGAGCATACAAGTTTAAATATAAGTATATGTATAAAAATTTGTCTCAAATCCACATGGCATTTTATATTCAAGTTGAAACAAGCATGCATAAATAACTTACGCATAGCAAATAGTATATAATTAAATCTTTAACTAGCATGCATAACAACCTAAGTAATACACTATCATGAGAATACAAGTTGAATCTAACAAGCATAAACTACCAAAGCATAACAATGAACGTGTTCGATGGCTTTAGTATTTAATTATAATAGATTGTGTAAAGTGGATTTTGTATACATGTTGCACCAAAAAATGCGTAGCGTAAAAAGGGTCGAGTATGCTCACAGTTTTGCAAAGTTTCCTTTGGTGATTCCATGAAGAGTTGGAGGTTGGAGCTTCAAAACTTCCTTTAAAACACTTAGTGTTTTCTTTTAGAACTCTTAGAGTTCTCTTCCTTGCTTTGAAGATTTGAGAGAAGTAGAGAAAAGAATGGTTGGAACACTTAGTGTCTTTTTAGAATTCTTAAAATTCTTGATTTAAAGAGATGGAGAGAAGAATTGTGTCTAGAAAATGGTAGAATGATGTTGGTATTTATAGGTAAAGAATGTGGGAAAAAGTGAAATATGATTGGTTAAAAAAGGTGGAAGATGATTGAAAAGATGATTGGTGGAGAAAGGAGGTGGAAAATGGTGAAATATGATTGGTTAAAAAAGGTGGAAGAGGATTGATGAGGTGGAAAGATGATTAGTATCTTGGTATTTCTTGAGTATATATTATGTAATTGAGTATATAAAAAATATAAAAGTATAATTAAAGTATTGAGGATATACGTATAATTATTTATACGTATAATTGTGTCAGTTTGCGTATAAATACGTATTTAAATGATCGGTTGTGTGAATAAAAAAAATATGTATAAAATATGAATTTTATTATGATTAACGCCTCGAATTGTGGGATTGAAATTAAAATCCGAATGTAAGGTTTTAAAAATTAGAATACGAATACGAACATTTTTAAAATAGAAATACGAAGATACGAGACGTTACACAAATAACAATTAATAATAATATATAATATATATATATTTATGTTTTAACGCCTCGAATTATGATACAAATATTTATTTTCTAAAATAAGGATGCGAAAAAGCGAGGCGTTACATGTTGAACGCTATTTTACGGCTTCGGTCACTTCGGTGTCGAGGGACGCTATGTTGAACGCTATTTTATGGCCTCGGTCAGTTCGGTGTCGAGGGAGGCTATGTTGAACGCTATTTTACGGCTTCGGTCAGTTCGGTGTCGAGGGAGGCTATGTTGAACGCTATTTTACGGCCTCGGTCACTTCGGTGCCGAGGGACGCTATGTTGAACGCTATTTTACGGCCTCGGTCACTTTGGTGCCGAGGGACGCTATGTTGAACGTTATTTTACGGCCTCGGTCACTTCAGTGCCGAAGGACGCTATGTTGAACGCTATTTTATGCCCTCGGACACTTCGGTGTCGAGTTACGCTATGTTGAACGCTATTTTATGGCCTCGGACACTTCGGTGTCGAGGGACGCTATGTTTACGACCTCAGTTACTTCAGTATCGAGGGACGTACATTATACTTTACGACCTCGTTCATTTTGAGGATGAGGGATGCACAACACTCTATACTCTCTCATTACTTAAGTACAATCATGCTTACGTACTTAAGTTTCTATACGCTATCATTCTCACTTGTAATACGTTAATAAACCATGATCGTGACACGGAACGTAACATGGCATCGATTAGCGAAACAGAAGTAACATGGTATGAACATGGTGGATACGCCGCTGGTACTTCCTATATATAAGTGTTACTACCATATTACCAAGGTTTCATAAAACGTGCCATGAGAAATTCGGTGTTTCCATGGACCTTATCGAATACAAACTTAGATCACTCGCGAGCTATGCTCGGTTATACCCAAACGTACTTCGAAATGCTAACTCTTTTATAAAGTCTTCCTCTTGAATAAATTTCGAGACGAAATTTCCTAAATTAAGGGAGACTGTAACGCCTCGCTTTTTCGCATCCTTATTTTAGAAAATAAATATTTGTATCATAATTCGAGGCGTTAAAACATAATAAAAATATATGTGTATATATATATAATATATATATATTATTATTTGTTATTCGTGTAACGCCTCGTATCTTCGTATTTCTATTTTAAAAATGTTCGTATTCGTATTCTAATTTTAGAAACCTTACATTCGTATTTTAATTTCAATCCCACTATTCGAGGCGTTAATCATAAAAAAATTCATATTTTATACATATTTTTTTATTCACACTACACAAACTGACACAATTATACGTATAAATAATTATACGCATATCCTCAATACTTTAATTATACTTTTATATTTTTTATATACTCAATTACATAATATATACTCAAGAAATACCAAGATACTAATCATCTTTCCACCTCATCAATCCTCTTCCACCTTTTTTAACCAATCATATTTCACCCTTTTCCACCTCCTTTCTCCACCAATCATCTTTTCAATCATCTTTCACATTTTTTAAACCAATCATATTTCACTTTTTCCAACATTCTCTACCTATAAATACCAACATCATTCTACCATTTTCTAGACACAATTCTTCTCTCCATCTCTTTAAATCAAGAATTTTAAGAATTCTAAAAAGACACTAAGTGTTCCAACCATTCTTTTCTCTACTTTCTCAAATCTTCCAAGCAAGGAAGAGAACGCTAAGAGTTCTAAAAGAAAACACTAAGTGTTTTAAAGGAAGTTTTGAAGCTCCAACCTCCAACTCTTCACGGAATCAACAAAGGAAACTTTGCAAAACTGTGAGCATACTCGACCCTTTTTATGCTACGCATTTTTGGTGCAACATGTATATAAAATCCATTTTAGGCAATCTATTATGATTAAATACTCAAGCCATCGAACACGTTCATGTTATGCTTGGGTAGTTTATGCTTGTTAATTCAACTTGTATTCTCATGATAGTGTATTACTTAGGTTGTTATGCATGCTATTTAAAGATTTAATTATATACTATTTGCAATGCGTAAGTTATTTATGTATGCTTGTTTCAACTTGAATATAAAATTCCATGTGGATTTGAGACAAATTTTTTATAATATACTTATATTCAAACTTGTATGCTCGCCAGTGCTTTTATACTGATCCATGCTTTTATTACATGTAGCAGGATTGTGACAGATGAATCTAGTAGGATTGCCTAGAAACGCATTTAAATTTTAATGTTCGTTGTATTGTAATTTATTTTCAATTCTGTTGTATCTCGATTCCAATACTTGTACAAAAATCATTGTAATGAAAGAACTTTATTTATTTGAATACTTATTGTACATTATTCATTTCAAACTTGTGGTGTTCATAGTTCAAGCAACGTAAAAAGTAATTATTAAATACTTGTCACAATTAGTGTTAAGAAGTCTCTTGCAATCTCGTTTTCGTCTCATCCCGATGTTTCCGCCATCGGTTGGGGTGTGATAGATTGGTATCAGAGCCATAACTATAGGGAATTAGGAAAATTGCCATGCTTTTGACCTAGTCTATAGTTTAGGTAACCATTCTTGTTTTATGCTTAAAACACTCAAATTCTTCCTACTTTGCTTTTTTCTATTTCTTTCGTCACAATATACAACTCGTTCATCCTAAGGCATTATACGCAAATTGCACGTTAAGGACTTGAAGACACTCATATTCCACAATCGAAACGACTCATTAAAATAGGGGTGATTCCCGTCTTTGGTAACAAATTTCAATTCATCCGACTTTGCACGAAATTTCACCATCAAGTCAGGAGTGATATCCATTTCTTGATGGGATTTTCCATTTCATATTCTAGTGGATCCTTATCGACGACTCTAGATCATATCTTATTTCGCTCAATGAACACATTTAGGGTACGATGTTATCAAGTTAGGGGGTGAAACCCGCACATTGTTAACTAGTCTCACCCCCCGATTTTCAATCTCGCCAAAGTTTTGAATTTCCGATAATCGCCTGTCGACAAGAGTATTTTATTGTCACACCCCTAATCTCCACGTGTAACCTGGTGTGCCCGGTTGGGAATATCGTGACGTAAGTTGATATCATCATTACCAAACAATACAATAATACACAACGAAAGTCTGGTATAGTTAGTATTACAAACGTTTGAGTGTTCAAAGTTCAAAAATAATAAATACAACGCTTGTAACTAGATCCACAAGCGGATCAAAATTTGAATACAAAATGAAACTTGACAGACTAAGGCCTTCTAAGCAAAGGGTTGCAATTCCTCTTAAGCTTCGCCGAGCACTTCCAGCCTAATTACGTATACTTGTCACCTGCGCTTAGTCTTTTAAAAATACGTCAGTTTTCACTGGTAAATACATTTAACCGACTCATTTTGAAAATGTTTAGTGTACACAATGATACTTTGTTTTATAAATAATTTAGGATAAATAATTTCATGTTATCAGTTTTACATGCTAATAATACATTTAAAGCCCGAAAACTATGCCGGGATCATGATTAATTGACACACCACTTTAACACCTTTAATAGGTGCACCCCTATTGGGTAATACTTTATTTTAGCATCTGACGGGTGTATGCCTACACCCCGTGCTTAGGTCGTGGCCATTTGCAATTAAATGAGCCGTGGATATCCAGGACACGGTCGTTTTAACCCCCAAATATTTAATATTAAGCAATATGAATTAAAATGGATTATTTGAATTCCCGACTCATTGGTCTTTGATCCCATATCCAACCATGCGGTATTATTATACCGTATCCAAGCCCGTATAAGGGAAAATAAGTTAAAGTATTTACCTGGCTGGCGAAAGTCTCTAGTAATAAGAAAATAAGCAAAGCACAACCGTAATCAAAATAAACTAGCTCGGCGACAATCTACCGGAAGTCTCTAGTCTGGATTAGATGGTATTACTAACCGATTAGTTAGTTAGCGGGTCTTTATTTAGTCATTGACTTAGACCGGCTAACTTAAAATGAAAATAACGGTACGAAACGCTAGATTAAGCAGTGACCGGAAAATAATGTATTTTGGACCCGGCAAGTACTAGGACTTGTATAATATGGGTTACCATTTTACATTCTGGAATATGAGAGTATTTCGATATGGTTAAACCCGTTTTGATCAAATTACGTAAACTAGTCACGTAGGCTTAACCGTACGTATATAAGTGAAACCGGGTAACCGGGTGAATCCTATACAAGTTCCATATGCCATTATGTTTAAAATATGTTATTATAACAGTAGGTTATTGATATGATGGCCCATTATGGTTTTAAAAGTAAATTATGCCTTAAAAAGGGCAATTTCGTCATTTTAAAATATAATAAACGAGCTTATATGTAAACTGAAGTTATTAATATAAACATTGTGTAAAAATACTTATTTTATGATGTTATATCAATAGGGCATCAATTATATGTGTGGTTTATAGTTTAAGACCAAACTATGTCCCGAAAGGGTAATTTGGTCATTTCACATATAATTGATAACTGATTTGGAATCTGAGTTTGGGACATGTACCTACTGTTAATAATTTGAAAATATGTTTTGAAATCAGTAGGTATCAAGTCTCAATGCTCCAATATGGTTTTAAACCACATTATGCGCCGAAACGACGATTAAGACGCTAAATGACGATTTAAACGGTATTTTGGTAAAACTGTTGTTTAGACCAGGTTTGTATAACCAAAATATGTTAATACATATTTATATCAGTAAGCATAAGGTTTTGGTTCATAAAAATGTTTTAAACACATTTTAAGTGCAAAAGGGCGGTATCGTCATTTAAGGACATGATGTGTAAACTAGAGATTAAACTCAGTTTGCAACCTGAATAAATATCCCAAATAACCTTAATAATGATATTACATCAGTAGGAATAGAGTTTTGATGTCAAAATTACGAAACCATTTTATGTGTAAAAGGGCGTTTTAGGCATATTTCACGGATACTTGCATAATGACTCGGATTTCTACATGACTATGTCTCATAACTCTAGAGGGCTATAGTACATTATAACATGGTCATAATGTAACTTAGTGACAGTAGGTAATGTTGCTAAATTGGGTCAGAACTGAAAGTCAAAGCAGAAGTCAAGCTTTGCGACTTTCGGTTGCGAACCGACCTTGGACCTGGAATTGACGAGCCGAACATGTTCCTACATGTCCTTATGATTATTACCAAGTTATTAGAGTGTCAAAACATGTTTTATAACATCTACATTGCTAATTATGATTTTATTTCAAAACTGACCCGTTTGACTTTTTATTAACATAACTTTGACCCGTCAATTGACCAAGCAAACGTGGTAATCAGGAGGTGCCCTCTTGAGGGATTAACACCTACCTTATTACGATCACGTAGCCATGTTCCTTACGGACATTGACTGGACCATAATAGTCTTAGCACAAAGTCAAAGCGTTTTTACGTCAACGCTTTGACATTGGCTTAAAGCCTACTAAAAAGGAAAGAACTGGGTTGGAACACTTACTAGTGAACCAAAGAAGGACTTAGAACTCAGGGGAATGCTCCAAGATAAGCAGGAGCTTTCCAAATGAGCAAGAGAGGTGAAAGAGATGAATGAGCAAGTTGTGATGAGGTTGGAGGTGCTATTTATAGCCAAGGATGAAGCATGGGATCACTCCAGGTGTTAGGAGCTGGTCTAGGACGAGTACAAGTGGCTAGGGTCGTGGCACTAGCAGGAGGAGGGTGGCAATGGCGAGCAAGGTGGCAGGCATAGCGGGCTGCCATGTTTTTGTCACTTGCACCCTCTTACGGACCGTAAGGGTTATGTCTTGCGGTCCGTAAGAACCTCTGGCGCCCACAGATTTGAACTGGTTACGGACCGTAACCATAAAGGCTTTCGGTCCGTAACCGCCTTACTGAAACCAAGGTTTATTTAACCTTACGGTCCGTAAGGACCTCCAGACTATTGAAGTTTGGCATTTTCACCACTTAGGTCCCCCGACTTTCCTCGATGCTCGTTCAGAGGTTATTAAAATAACATGACGGCGTCGTTGGTCCCTCTCAGCTACATGTGGCAACCAAGAATTTCCGGGACTTGTGTTGGATTTTTATTGGACGAAATTTTCGAGGTGTCACATTTACCTATTATGACAAAGCATGTCTCCCAAATTTGAAAGGACTTATAGTTCACTTTGGAATAGTCGAAGTTTATCAACCCGAAACACTCCAATATTTTATCAAGCCTCTCTTTTATGTTATCTCAATTTCTACTCGATTTGCTATTTTACGGCCTCGGTCACTTCAGTGTCGAGGGGCGCTATGTTGAAGGCTATTTTACGGCCTCGGTCACTTCGGTGTCGAGGGGCGCTATGTTGAAGGCTATTTTACGGCCTCGGTCACTTCGGTGTCCAGGGGCGCTATGTTGAACGCTATTTTACGGCCTCGGTCACTTCGGTGTTGAGGGACGCTATGTTGTGTAACACCCCTGGCCCTCGTTATCACCAATATTGTCCGCTTTGCCCCCGATGGGTGGCCCATCCAGGAACTCACGGCTATGTTTTTGGTTGCCCTGGTAGAGACTTCCCAAGAGGTCACCCATCCTAGTACTACTCCCGCTTGAGCACGCTTAACTGTGGAGTTCTCCTCTCATCCACTAGCATTAATGTCACACTCCGACTCGCAGCGAAAATAAGAGTCGGGGCATAATTGGGTTATCACCAAATCACATGACATTTACTATTATGTTTCATAATTAATAAAGTCAAAGTTACATTTTCAAACATCCAAACATGTTCATTCAATACAAAGGAAATAACCAAACATAACAATCCCAATACTAAATCGTTTTATTCTTCTAATCCAGGTCCTATGTGTTCCTAGCTGCTGCTGGTTCACCTGTATCATGTGTAAAATGGGAGTTTTTGGGTCAACATAAGTTGGCGAGTGAACCTTATTAGATAAACATTTGATAATGATTTTATGGTTAGTTTATCAATGAAATATTGTGCATAATCATAAAAGAGCAAATGTAAGTAATCAAGCATTGGCAAATAGCAGTTACAATTATAACATACAATAACACTTGATAGCATACATGAACATACCAATATCATATGATAACTAACATAAATGAACTGTGCGATCAAGGCTCAATCAAACGGAGCCGATCGTATAGCATGTACTGAAATGTAAAATGAACTGTGCGATCAAGGCTCAATCAAACGGAGCCGATCGTTGCGGGCACGCCAGGTTCAACCGCATAATAAAATGGGGAACAGGCTCAAACCTCACGAATGGGGAGCGGCGGCCTCGGCAATTGCATGTATTGAAATAATAATTTGCATCCAATAATAACTACTTAACAGCAACAAACTAAATACACATGTCATGATATGATGTATGCACAATAGTTTAGTTATAATATGTATATAAACAAAGACACATGATACACCCCAAAAACGTGATTAAAACGGGGAATTTGAAAGGTTCACTCACATTGGGTGCGTTGAATTGGAGATGGTGAGATGCGCACGATTTAGATGAGCGAGTCGACGAGGAATACTAACCTAAATAATAATGGAAAAATATAATAAATGGATGGATGTTATTAAGGATTTTAATGAAATTTTTAGATATATTTTTGTGAGTTTATGGCTATTTTCTATCTTTAAAAATGTTATTTTTAAGTACTTTTAATTGATTTTTAAATTAAATTAAATAAATAAAAATATAAAAAAATATATATATATATTATTTTTTTTTAGTGTTGACCGTTGACCGGTTCGGTCAGCGGATAATTCTGCGCCGGGTGGGATTCGAACCGGCGACCTTCCGTCGCGTGCACGTAGCTCTACCAACTGAGCTACGTGTCTACCCCGTAATAAACTCGTTTTTAATTACATTTATACACTTATTTGAATTAACCGAAAATTCCTTTATTTGCAAAAACGTTTTATTTCAATTGGAACGGTGCTCATGACAAGATTCGAACGCGCGACGTGAAGTTCATTTTGCACACAGTCCACCGCTGGACTGTGTGTCTAACCCGGTTATATTCTTGGTTTTTATTATACTTAACAACTATCTGTTTTAACCCGGTTTAGTTCTTGATCAAAAAGGCATGTTATTACACAAGGCGTGCGTGTAGCAAGGATCGAACTCGGGACGTGTATAGTTGTTGTTTGCACACAGTCCACCGCTGGACTGTGTGTCTAACCTGTTTAAACTTCCGATTTTAATTAATCTTAACTCGTTACTGAACTCGTCTTCTTCATTACGAAACGCAGATATCAATCAACAATCCGATTCGTGATTAATTTAGTTAATAAACATGATGACTAGTTTGATTGCATTAAACCGAACAGTTTGGGGAATGAAGATACCGAACAGGTTGTCTTCTTCAGAGAGTCCGGCGAAACTTGTCGGCTCTGTTTTTGAACCTTCGGCTGAGAGGATCAATCAACAGATTTAAGGGATTAGATATGAAATTGAACTAGTGAGTATGATTTATCAGTACGTTGGAATGTGCATACCGATAACTAACGAGTCTCCGGCAATTCCAGAAATTTTCCGGCGAACACAGAAAATCCAGCAAAGTCGTCTGTGGTTGATTTTGAATGATGGGTTAATGTTAGTAAAGTTCTAACAATAGATTGAAATCGTAACGGAGGAGTATTTTACCGGTTTGTGTTGAATACGGTTTTCCGGCGACTTTTGCAGAGAATTCCGGCGAACTGTTTTAGGTGCTCAGATGATTTGAAAATGCGACGAAAAGGAATTGGAGTAGTGTTGTGATAGTTCTGAATCGCGAGAATGGACTGAAACTTGAGTTATCCAGGGATTTGATGAACTTTCGGTTTCAAATACCGAAAATGATAAAGCTTTAAGTTCAATCAATTCTGACTTAATTAGAAACCGTCGTGCATCGGTTATAACCGAAATTGTGAGGTAAACAATCGATTTGACGATTTGTTTGCCGATTATCGGTTTTCCAGATGGCATCATCGGTTAAATCGAGTTTGTATATAAGTTCCATTTGTTTTCCTAGAGTTAACAGAAAACACTTTGTGGCGGAGTGGTTTAGGGAAGGAATGTTAAGTCGTTGAAGCGACTCAGCTGACCCGGGTTCGAGTCCCGGCAGCTTAATATATATTTTATTTATTTTATTTTAACTTTTTATCAAATATAATTTTTATAGTTTGGTTTATTTATTAATTATGTATCGTTTTAACTCAAAATAACCATAAATAATTAATGCACTTTTATAACTTGGTACTTGATTACAAAACGGAGCGGGTTTTGGAGACCCGATTTTTACAAATGTTACAATTAAGCCCAAAAAGCGTTGGTAATTTTAGAGGTAGGGCATTACGTATGAACCAGGAGTCTCTCCTGTCCACGGACGATGTTGGGAGGTATGCCATTAGGTGTTATAATCACCCCCTAAGGGTCTCATCGTTCTCGATGAGGTTTTGCCCCAACATGTAGGAGGTTGCCATTATCCTCGATGAGGTTTTTTGCCCCACATTTGGGAGGTTGCCATTAGGTGTTACAGATATTTTGGTGAATTTATGTTTTTTTATATAAATATGTTAATAAGAAGCTAAGTTAAGTCACTATTGATTCGTCAAGTTAAATCTCATCTGATAGATTAGTAATTCGATCCAGACTAGGCTTAACCGAAACCAAATCGAAAAAAGAAAAAGAAAACAAAAACCAAGTTAACCAACAATTGATTAACCGAACATTTAACTAAATGAAATTTGGTTATCTTTTTTTATCCTTGGTTAACCGAAATCAACCGAGAAGAACCACTGATATTTTCATATTTTAACTAGTGGGATTCCTCCACGCTAAGCGACGGGACTCCAATTGGTATTGGTTTCGTTCGTTACGATATTGATACTCGCTATATCAACTAGAAACAAAATTAAAGTAGTGACATGCCTCAAAGGATATCTACACGTGTTATACATCGGTCGTAAATAATGACAACGTACACCAGTATATTATTCGGTCGGAATTGGTTTCGTTCGTCACGACACAGGTACATCACCGGTACTCGCTATAACTTACGATACAAAAAGTCTATTTTTGAGTGCAATTTTGTTTTCAATATTGTTCAACCGGAATTGGAACGAAATTTATACCGGATACCATAAAAAGTTAATGTTGGTACCGCCAACGAAGTTGTTGTTCGGACAATATCATTTTGGTTCGCCGCGGTAAATAACAAAAAAGTACAATTATGTTTGACCTATTTGATTTTGAACAATACTTTTGTTGACCGAATAAACAAGTATGTCGAAATGTTATATTCGGAATTAGAACGACCAAAAGAGTAAATGCCATCAATTTATATAATAATAATAATAATAACAATAATAAAAAAACGAAATGTGAGGTAACTTTGATAATATGTACATTTGTGTTTTTAGTACTTGTACATTAGCACTCACGATTCGGTTTTCAAAAGATTCTAATAAAAATAGGAATTTCTCAACACTCAACAGTGTACTCAAAATTTTATAAAATATTTTATAATAAAAGTAATATGAGAAAAACAAATATACAATTTTATAATAAAAGTAATATGAGAAAAATAAATATACTCAGAATTAGTTATTTCAGTAAAATAATAATAATAATAAGCTTAAAGTTAAAAATATTAATAAATCAATTATTTGTTTTTTACCGCTTAAACTTTGCAAAGACAATACAATTTCTATTTCTATTTTTAACATATACATTTCTAAGTGCTAGGCAGCTTGCCTGCCACTTCCCTATTATACCAACCAGTTTATGCTTTTATATCTAGTTTAAAATTACGGTTTCGCACTCAGTTTATTTCTAAGGTTGAGGGAATAGTACCAGACAACCAACCAACTAATGCTTTTATATTCAGTTTAAAATTACGGTTTCACGCTCAGTTTAAAATTATGTTTTTGCCCCCACTTCAAAACAAAATTGTTTTTTCCCCCTAGCTCAAAATTACGATTCTGTCCTTGGTTCGAAATTACGCTTCTGGCCTCAGTTCAAAATTACATATTTGCCCGGGTGAAAAATAAAATTATGATTTCGCCCATAGCTCAAAATTACGATTCTGTCATTTGTTCAAAATTATGATTTTTCCCTCAGTTCAAAATTACGTTTTTGCCCCCGGTGAAAAATAAAATTATGATTTCGCCCCCAGTTCAAAATAAAATTATGATTTTACCCTCGGCTTAAAATTACGATTTTGCCATATGTTCAAAATATGATTTTGCCACCATTTGAAAAATTACGATTTCTCCCCGGGTTAAAAATTGTGATCTTGCCATCGTTTTAGTTTTCTGTTTTGGCAAAACTATAGTAGTGTTTTATTCTACTTGGTTGACTCAATGTAACTTTTATTGTGTCAAACAGTTGTCTACCACTCGCTCATTGCTCCTGACAATTTAGTATTTTACTTGCGGCTCAAAATTACAAACCTATTATCGTTTTAGTATTTTTAGCAAAACTATGTAGTGCTTTTGTTTAATTGGTTGTCTCCATGTTTTTTTATTGAGATCGTGTTATAAGTAGTATGTACAAGTAACCTAAAAACATGCATACATGTTATGAGAATAAGAAATATTCGATTTAATGCCCCACAACGCGGGGGGCATAAGTGTTATTTTTGTTCGTCCAGGCATGCTTAGCACATGCTCATTTGTCCTGAAAATTTACAATTTTGCTTTGAGTTTCAAATCATAGTATTTACATCGTTTTACTTTTTTTGCAAAAGTTTGGTAGTGTTTTATTTTATTTGGTTGACTCGATGTAATTTTGTTTGAGATCATGTTGTAAGTAGTATGTACAAGTAATCGAAACACGGACATACATTCTATAAGAAAGAAATATTCGGCTTTTTTTCCCACAACGCGAGCGGGGCAAAAACTAGTTGAAAACATGACACAATCATACGCATTGGTTATATATGACCTTTTTTTATTTTATTTTTTATAAAAACACAAACTACCAATCCTGTGTAGAAACGTACACAACTCATCTAAGGATACACTCACTATTCTTAAGAAGCTACATATTTTGTTATATAAAGTAATAGTTTTCATATCACCATTTATTTCTTGTTTTATGTCTACGTTTCATGTACTTCTAAGTAATAATATTAGCCCATGTTTGGTTTCAGTTAGCAATAATTTTAAACCAAGTTTGATTTTAGTTAATAACTGAATTGGAAACCAACAGTCTAAGAAAATAAACTAAAACGGTTGGTTAATAAAATAGATTAACTGATTTCGATTTCGGTTGGGACTAATAATCAAACTAACCGAACTGTGTGCACCCCTAGTAGCGTTTGTGTTCTCGGGGTATCGTGCGAGCATCTTTCTTAATAAATTACAAGTTTTGTCCTTTATGTTAACACTTTTTTTATTTCAGGCGGTGTCCTCTAACGCTAACTGCACATTATGTTTTCTTTAGCCCTAACCCAATTAGATTTTTTAGTAAATCATATTACACAAGGGTATTTTAGTCTTTTTACCCATTTGTTTAATAGTATTTAAAACAGTAAAACACAATATTTTTAAAATTATTATTATTATTATTATTTCATTCTTATTCTTATTATCATTATTATTATTATTAGTTCTATCTACGACTACCACCTCTCACCATCATCATCAACTCACCACCACCTTCAACTCACTCTCTCACACTCTCACTTCACTCTCGCCTTCACTCACCATCTCCATCAACACACCACAACCTCAGCCACCCATCACCCACCCACCTCCTACCGCCACAACCACCCTTAACCTACCACAACCCCTAACCTACCACCAGAACCACCCTTCACCAACCACCCAGTGCCACCGCAACCAAAGATCGCACCGTCATCCCTAACCCACACCATAACCACCCTTCACCCACTGCCACCATCAACCCACCACCACAACTACCCTTCACCCCACCCCACCACAACTAACCCACCGCAACAACCAACCTCACCCCATCACCAGATTTTCGAGAGAGAGAGAGAGGAGAGGAGAGAGAGCAGGGAGTTTCAGATTGTGTTAGAGAAAGAGAGAGAGAAGGGGGAGAGTATATATTCTTTTTATTTTTACAATATAATCCCTGAATAAAAGTTATTTACATAATAGTTTATCAGAAGATGAAATGACAAGAATACTCTCCTCATATACAAGACACATAATCATACTTAACTAAAAAATCTAACTAATTTAAAGATAAAGGACATAACACACAAAATTTAAAACTTTAAATACAAAACTCGTCAAATCTAACGCAAATAACACCACTGAAAAAATGACTTTCTTCACATAAAGAACAAAACCTCTAATTTACTCTAGATATTTTATTTATTTCATAAATTGAAAAGTCGAGATCTTAGGTACTAGGTTTTTATCGGCCGTCGTTGGCGACCGCATGCTACACCAACCGCCAATCCCTACTTCTTCATTCCCCTTCCTTCCTTTATAATATTATATATATACATATCTTCAGATCCATTATCGTCTCTAATTCTTCCTGCTGTTTTCACTACTAATTTGCCTACACCTTCAACACCAGATCCCTCTGTTTGGTACGTACCATCTTTCTTGTTTTCTCTTGTATTCTCGTTGGTTTTAGTTCTTAATACGTTCTGGGTTTTCGTCAAAACTATCGATGAGTTTGAACGGCCGGTAGATCTATATGATTACTTCTTGTTTTGGGTCTTTTTCAAAGTTAGGGTTTTGTTTGATGAATTTGGATGTTTGTATAGTTTAATATGTTGGATTGTTTTCATGTTTTGTGATGAAGATTGAAAGTGTTGATCTGCTTTCTATTTGGGGATGCTCTAGATTAATTTTTTTATTTGGGTATATTGGGTACTGTTTTTGTACTTTACAAATGTAAAACTGCAAAACACAGGAGATACACGAGAAAGCGTGCCTTGACATCCGGTATGTGTTTATTCCCTTTGTTTTTGATACTTTTGGTTTCCTGAGCCAGAGGCTGGGGTCAAGGGACCTTCTTATTAGACCTCTTATTAGACCGTGTGTAGTGGTAATGCCCTACCCTTGGGCGTTTTGCGTCATGTGGCAGCCCAGTCAGTAAAGCAATGGGGCATTATGGGGCGTTTTCTAAAATGGGTGTAGTGGGAATGTGGGCATTATGGTGTAATAGAATTAAATAAATAGAAAAACCACAAAAAATGGTATTGGCTGAATTTGAGCATGCAAACAGCTGATTGGCCAAAACAATCCCCCAAAAGCGTCTTTCAAACAACGCTATTCGAATTTTTTTTGCCAAAAAACGCCTAATCACGCCGGTGGGTGTGGGGGCCGGCGTTTTCCGGCGTGTTTGGGCGGGGTTGGGGCTAGAAAACGTCCACTACGCTCGGTCTTAGTCGAGTTCAAAGGGTCATGCATAGTAATGTCATGACCCGAGATCTATGGACGTAGTTTTTAAAAGACTTAGTTTTGCTATTCAAAACCGTTTACAATCTATCTCGATGTAAATTCATAACACTGAATATATGTTTAATAATCAACATGTGTATGTGTTAGGATATGGTGCTTGGGTGGGTGGTTTTGATTGTTGTGCTTTAATGGTCTTGTTTTTTCAATCTTTTTTTTCTTTTGTTAAAATGGTTGAATTTAAATAACAAGTTGTTTGAGCTAATGAATTGAGCTTGGAGTTTCGCGTGGTTTAACCGAATCTGAGTAAACCAAGCAACCGATTGAAGTTAACGGTTTGTAAGGAGAAAGAAGCTTCCTCGGCCGAAGGAGGCAAAAAAATCTTTATATGACAGTATATATTAAAAGTAAAGTTTCTGATTTGTGTTAATAAATATAATGCTGCATTGAAGTGTGCTAGGCTGGTAGCAACGTGTTTGTTTCTTGAATTTGGGGGACATTTTTTTGAATTATTTGCCTGTTATCTCTTGTTGGTCAGATTTATGTTTATGTGTTATTTTGTTTCTGAAATCTGGAACAAAAAAAGTTGAAAGTTTCATCCAAATTGCTGAAACGGATGTACCTGTAGCCTGAGTTTAGATATTAGAAGATGTGCTTCGTTTAAGTGCTTTCAGTTTACGTCCTTGGTAAATTAAGTAGGACGATTTTTAACAATTTGAGAAAAAAACTTTTTTCAAGATTTTTTTAGACTTTATTTCCGTTTAGAAGTCTTTTGTAGATCTTTTGTTTTGCATCCTTAATTTGGGAATTTTGTAGCAATGTTTTTTTTTAACTTTTATTAACTCGATAGATGGTTATGTTAACTTCTAATACGAAAAAAAAACATGTCATATTTACTCACATTGTTTTTAGTTGCTGTAGTTTTAGATTCCCTCAATCATGTTTGGGCGTGTTCCTAAGAAAAGTGACAGTTCAAAGTACTATGAAATTCTTGGTGTTCCTCAAACCGCAACTCAAGATGAACTAAAGAAGGCATACCGAAAATCTGCCATAAAGAATCATCCTGACAAAGGTGGAGACCCTGAGAAGGTAAAACTTTATCAGTTACCCGTCATCATCGCTTTGCATTAACATATATAACAAATATTTATACGGAAGTTGTTTTTTATCATTGTGACTTTAAGTCAAATTGTCTTAAACTCGTAAATAGTTTATAGTGCTTGGATAAAGTGATTCTGATTATGATAATGTACGTTGAAGTTATTGGTTTTGAATAATTAGCTTCTTACTGGTTACAACGAAACCATAGTTGTTAATAGCGATGATAGTGAGCGCTATAGCGAATAGCGTAGCGTAGTGCTGAATCGTGGCTATCTGATGTTTAGCATGAAATAGTGACAATTAGTTTTTTTTTCTTTTTAAATACTAAAAACCGAATATTTAGGTATTTTAATCGACCAGTCAGCTGTAATCTTCACTAAGTGCATCAGGAAACCTTAAATTCGTGAATAAAACCTATTTTTTTTTTCTAATACGTTATCGCTAAACATCAAATAGTGCTTGCTATCTCATTGCTATTGCTACGTAGTGTATAGGTTGCTAGTCGCTTTTTACCGCTATTCACTATTAACAACTACTGAGTATCTCTTAACTCTTGTTGCTTTTTAGTTCAAAGAATTATCTCAAGCATATGAAGTTCTTAGTGATCCGGGAAAACGAGAAATTTACGATGAATACGGTGAAGATGCTTTGAAAGAGGGTATGGGAGGGGGTGGTAGCTCTTCCGGAAACCCATTTGACGTTTTTGAGCAGTTTTTCGGTGGTGGTTTTGGTGGTGGTTTCGGTGGTGAGAATCCATTTTGTACCCTTTTTGTATGTAAATTTTGTATCCCTTTTTTTACCGGATTAATCACTAGTTTATTATGCAAATGTTTTTTTATTTAAGGTGGTGGAAGTTCGAGAACCAGGAAGAAACACGGAGAAGATGTAAAACAAGTTCTTAAGGTTTCTTTAGAGGATGTTTATAACGGCACTACCAAAAAGCTTTCTCTGTCGAGGAATATATTGTGCAAGAAGTGTAAAGGGTACGTCACAAACTCTCCTTTCATCGTCGGTTAAAATATTTGTATAATTCTGTTTAATTTACCGATAGAGTGATTAAATGGATAAAAGTAACACTTTTAAGCTGGAAACCAGTCTAACCTGGGTTTAAAAAAGCGCGCCTGAGGCGCGCCTAGGCGCGAGGCGCACTAAGGCGCAGCTTCTGGGGCTTTTTCGCTCAGTGCCTTGTGTAATTACAAGAAGCGCCCAAAAAGCGCTGATTTTACGGTTTTTTGGGGGGCTTTTTGGCCTGAGGCGTGCGCCTCATGTATCTGAGGCGTTTTACTGCAGAAAAATGTTGTACCTTGAGTTTTTTGACTTGTACATGTAAGTAAAATGGTATAAAAACCTTATTTATAGCTATATTTTGGTTAAAGGAAGCTAAAAACCTATGGGATATGTATGGGATATATATAAAAAATTATATAAACATCTTACGCCTCGGGTACGAAAAGCCCACCGCTTTTGCGTTTTGCGCCTCAATTTTAGACCTCGTCGCTTTTGTGCGCCTCTCGCTTTTTAAAACCAAGAGTCGACGAAAGTTGCCTGATGAATATTAATGCTTGCAAGTAACAAAATTTTAAATTATTTTGGTAAAGAAGTATTTTCTAGAGTAAAGTACACAGGATAGTCCTTGTGGTTTACAAAAATTTTGGAATTGGTCCCTAGCTTTCCAAAAGTAAACGGGTGGTCTTGTGGTTTGCACTTTGTAACGTGTTTAGTCCCGGCCAACAAATCTAACAGTATTAGCATGTCCAAGTTAGGGACCAAATGCGTTACTAAGTGCAAACCATAGGGACCATTAATGTAATTTTGGAAAAAAAAAGTTGGGGACCAAATGCGTTACTAAGTGCAAACCATAGGGACCATCTATGTACTTTTAGAAAGCTGGGGACTAAATCCAAAATTTTGGTAAACCATAGGGACCATCCTTGTACTTTACTCTAATTATTAATATTCTAGTTTTTATATTTCTTTTTTAATACATTAGTTATTTCCAAAATGGAAACAACTTGATTCGTCCTTAAAATGCATCTGTTTTGATTTGAATACATATGCCCATTTCCAATCTTCAACCAAATTCAAGAGGAGAGAAACTTTTGCATGCACCGGAGGTGATAAAAATTTTTTATTTATACATTTAATATATCAGGAAAGGTTCAAAGAGCGGTGCTTCATCGAGATGTTATGGATGCCAAGGTTCCGGGATGCGGGTCACAACTCGACAAATCGCCCCGGGAATGATCCAACAAATGCAGCATGTCTGTCCTGAATGTAGAGGATCTGGTATTTCCCCGAATCCTTCCCTATTATGTTTATATGAAAACTAATATTTTTCTACTCCCGTAAATCTTGACATTACGTTCTATTAAAAAGGTGAATCGATCAATGAGAGAGACCGGTGCCAACAGTGCAAAGGAAAGAAGGTTACACAGGAGAAGAAAGTGCTTGAAGTTAATGTCGAAAAGGGAATGCAAAACGGTCAAAAGATCGTGTTCGAAGGTCAAGCTGACGAAGCTGTAAGTAAATTTGGATCATCATCAAGATTATTTTAAAGTCGTTTTGCCGTATGATTGTTTAGTTATGATCAACGGTTGATTTTGACGGATGTTTATCTATCTTGCAGCCTGATACTGTTACCGGAGATATCGTTTTCATATTGCAATTGAAAGAACACCCTAAATTCAAAAGGAAACAAGACGATCTTTACATGGAACATAACGTCAGTTTAAGTGAAGCTCTTTGCGGGTTTCAGTTCGTTCTTACTCATCTTGACGGCAGACAACTTCTCGTTAAAACAAATCCTGGAGAAATCATCAAACCTGGTTAGTACTAGAAAATAAAAAAACTCTTTTTCTTGAATTTCATTATTTACTTCTTTTACCTGTATCTTTGACTTTAATAGTCAAACGGTATAGAAATCAAAGACCCTGTTTAAGAAAAAAACTTTTTGAGATTCACAGGCACTTTTTAGTACATTTATGTATCTTTCGTTTCTCTGTAACGATTTGAGTCTGAGTCTAAAGAGTTTGCGGATTCCGTTTCATGTATAGATTTGACTTTCGAAGTTTGACCATTGTTTTGTATCTTGTTTTACAAACACAGATTCATATAAAGGGATCAACGACGAGGGAATGCCGCAGTGGCAGAGGCCCTTCATGAAGGGGAAGCTCGTAATCCATTTCAACGTCATGTTTCCCGAAACAGGGGTTTTGACACCTGAACAATGCAAGGTTCTGAAGACCATTTTACCCTCTGGTGGGGCCAGCGCTAGTTTATCCGACATGGCGTTGGATGACTGTGAAGAAACCATTTTACATGATGTAAACATGGAAGAGGAGATGAGGAGGAGAGAGTATCAGAGACAACAGGAAGCTTATGACGAAGAAGATGATGATGAACCCGGAATGCACCGTGTCGGGTGTAACCAGCAGTAAACCCCTATTTCAGTTTTATAAATGGTAGAGAGATGTTTTTATATTATTATGATTTTTTTGCCTACCTGCTTGTTATTTTTGTATTTAGTAATATGGTATTTGATTGTCAACTTGGCTTTGTTTGGTTGGTTTTATGCTATATTTGATTGATGTTTATGATATATATGATTTGCATGTTTTTGTTTTGGTGGCTTGAAAGATTTGTGTGTATATATATGTATATGTAATTTAAAGACAGGTATCATTACAGAACACTAGTTATTGCAAGAACAAAAATAACAACTAGATTTTGTTTTAAATTTTATGTTTATTACATTTATGTGTATTATATATACGTAAAAAAGACGATATATTTTTAACTTACGCATAGCTTGCATACATGAAGGTAGTATAAATATTGATATTTTTCATATTTTGTTTTGAATTCTAGTGTGAGAAGCAATAAATCTTATATTTGTAACATTTTAATTACTTTTTAGGATTAAAAAATGGGCGATTCATTTTGTTTTGCGTGTTTTCGTAATATTTAAATGAGTTAATTACGTTTTCCGTCCCTATGGTTTGTCAAAAATCACCATTTCAGTCCATTAGTTTAAAAATTTGCGAAAACAGTCCCTGTGGTTTCACTTTCGTAACTATTACAGTCCACCCACACTAACACCATCCAGTTATCCCGTTAGTTTACTTGAAATGACCATAATACCCTTGTTATTAATATATGCAGAACACTTAAATAGAGTTAGTTACGTTTTTCGTCCCCGTGGTTTGTTAAAAATAACCATTACAGTCCATTGGTTCTAAAGTTGCCAAAACAGTACCTGTATCTTCACTTTACTTTTCACTCTCCCCATTTTTTCCGGCCACCTAATTTTTCCCATCATAATCGACGTTAATAGGAAAACTTGAGGCATACTGACGTCGATTGTGATGGAGAAAATTAGGTGGCAGGAAGAAATGGGGAGAGTGAAAAGTAAAGTGAAGGATATCGGTACTGTTTTGGCAATTTTTAGAACTTAATGGACTGTAATAGTTATTTTTAACAAACCACGGGGACGAAAAACGTAACTAACTCTTTATTTTTTAATTTTAATATTAATAACAGGGCATTATAGTCATTTCAAGTAAACTAACGGAATAACTGGATGGCGTTAGTGTGGGTGGACTGTTATAGTTACGAAAGTGAAACCACAGAGACTGTTTTCGCAATTTTTAAACCAATGGTCTGAAATAGAGATTTTTGACAAACCATAGGGACGAAAAACGTAATTAACTCTATTTAAGTGTTCTGCATAGATGCTTCCTCTGTATAGAATATGAAGTCAATTTTTGCAGGAGTTAGAATCTTCAACTCTGATTACTGTCATAATGTGTTGATCATGGTACAAGACCACTTGCATGCGTCTTACCGGCGTGAGTATCTCATCACGTTAGAAATTTTCATAGACGACCCTTCCGCTACTCGTTAACATTTACTGCTTTTTTCGTATATATTTTATCAGATAATACAAAATCTAGCCTCTTCATTGAATCATATTAATACACTTATATTTAATAACTTTAATTTGTTTATAATACATAAAAGATCACAACTTTAATTAATAATAATAAAAAGAAAGCAATATTTGAGTGATCTTGGACGGTTTGAATTTTTGATTAATGAGTCATGACTCCCACCAAACCATTTTGAGTTTTATGTTAATATAAAACTATGAGATAACTTTATATAACACCATTTATGGCAAAAAAAAATAAAAAATTAATAGTACACTTGTATCAAGAAAAGAAAAAAATGGATACATTGTGAGTGTGAATAACTAGGAGTATATTAATCTTCGCATAATTTCAAACAATAACCAACAAATTACGACCTAAAATCAGTTGGGCACTAGATTATTAATCAATTGATCTATGACGTGATTTATATTCATATTTAATATAATAAATATAATAAAAGTCTTATTTAAAGCAAATATATTGAGAAAAAGATAAATCATTATGATCCCACCATTATTGTGTAAGACAGTTGGTTATAAATGTACAACCACATGAATTTTTGTACTAGTGGCTTGCAATCAAGGTATACATATATGACAAAAATGCTTACTAAAATATATGTGAGGATCTAGAAAATATATATAAATAATATCAACATGTTTCATGCTGAATGCAAAGGTGATTTGGAATATATAAACTTTTTCTTTCCCATAAATTCACATAAATTATTATAACTTTAAATTTATAAAAGAAAAAGTGAACTAAAGTATAAGAAACTTACCTATTACCATTCCACACATCATGCTTTTTTTTTTGTTAAAAAAATTTAGACCTACATTTCATCACATGTTTCAATACACACAACAAATCAAACATGGTTATTTACGACTCGATCAGTTAATGAAAATACCAATCATCGGAAAAGTTCCATAAGAGTGTTTAGAAGTAAGCTAGCTTGTAGTTAAAAAAGATTACTAATGACCCATAAAAAATATTCTTTCTTTTTCTTAGTTAACTGCCATTTTTGTCCCTATTCGTTCACTTTTGTCATTTTAGTCCAACTTAAAAAAATACATCAGTTTCCCTCTGACATACTTGAAACGTGCACTTCAGTCCAGAAATTAAAACTCCGTTAAGTCAGACAGATTTAATGAAGAGTATTATTGTATTTTTATTTGTCAGATATAAAATAAGGTGAAAATAAAAGATATATGAATTGATAATAATACCCTTCATTAAACATGTCTGACTTATCTGAGTTTTAATTTTTGGATTAAAGTGGCATGTTTCCGGTAAGTCAAAGAGGAAACTGGTGCATTTTTGAAAATCTGACTGAAATGATAAAAGTGAACAAAACACAAGGACAAAAATGGCAGTTAACTTTTTTTTTTAATTTCTTTGATCCATTGGGGATTTTTTTTCCATCAATGAACAATAATGTATATTTTATAATACAATTGATTGCAGTTTTTTTAAAAAGAAGCTATTAACAACCAACCCATTCCTACCCAACATCTTTTTGATATTTATCCATCCATTTTTACAACTTTAGGTAATGCTAGAAGAATAAGATGCTATATGTAGGCCTACTAACTTCCTTATTTAAAACAATTTCATCATTTTATGCTTGACTCAAATTCAAATCCACTCACTTACTTCTACTCTTGTAGCTGGCAACCACAAGTAGCATAGAACAAGAACAAACTAACATGGACAATGGAGGTGAAGTAAACCCCCTATTCTCTTCCTCCACCACCACCACCACGGCCGCCACCACCCCCCCCTCGAAAAGGCTCAAAGCGATCCCAAGAACAAAACATTGACAATGAGCCGAAAAAGCAGCATGAAAATAAAGGTGGTGGTTATGGTAATGGTAATGGTAACGGTGAACATCATCCAACTTACCGCGGCGTAAGAAAGAGAAGTTGGGGCAAATGGGTGTCTTAAATTCGCGAGCCTAGGAAGAAGCCAAGGATATGGCTAGGAACATTCTCAACCGCGGAAATGGCAGCTCGAGCGCATGATGTGGCCGCAATCGCGATAAAAGGTCGTTCCGCTTTCCTCAATTTTCCCGACATGGTACATCTACTTCCACAACCAGCCACTTCATCACCCAAAGACATTCAAGAAGCGGCCGCCAAAGCAGCCGCCTCATGTGGCGCTATTGGATCCAAACCCGAACATGAAAATGAACCTGACTGAACCTGAACCCGAACCCGACCCGCTTAGCCAGGAAATGCTTTCTCCCTCAAATTCATCAAACATTTTGTCATCATTATCATCAACAACATTATCATCATCATCAACAACATCATCATTATCAACAACATCATCATTAGATAACACTCAAGAATCATTGGCATCACAATCAACAGAAGATGATGATACATTCTTTCACTTGCCAGATCTTTCATCATTGGATAATGATGATGTGGCATATTATCCTTCATCATGGCAGCTAGTGGATACTGCAGCCTTTCTGCTTGAAGCTGAAGAGCCATTTATTTGGTAAAAAAATGAATTAATTTTGTAAAAAAATGTCATTAACAGGAGATCAGGCCAGTTAATATATAAGAAGACATGATCCATTAGCAAAAAATGTCATTAACAAACTGTAATGATTGGTTTCTTTAACTTTGTGTTGGTGAAATACAAAATTACTTCACCAAATTTGTGTGATTTTGTTTGATCTTATTTTATATAATTTCTAGAATTTATTTTATGCGTGAAACTGTTTTTGTTGGCCATTAAATTAAAGTTAAACGCCATTTTAGTCCATGTGGTTTGGGCTATTTTGCCAGTTTAGTCCAAAGGTTTTATTTTTCACCTGTGGGTCCAAAAAGGTTTCACCGTTGCCATTTTAATCCACTGGGTTAACTCCATCCATTTTTTTTGTTAACGAGAAAGGCAATTCGGTCATTGTATATGGCCGATTGCCCTTCTAGTTCACATAATTACATATAAAATGACCGAATTGCTCTTCTCGTTAACAGAAAAAATGGATGAAGTTAACCTAGTGGACTAAAATAACAACAATGAAACCTTTTTGGATCCATAGATGAAAAATGAAACAATTGGACTAATCTGGCGAAATGCCCCAAACCACATGGACTTAAATGACATTTAACTCTTTTTTTTTATAGGTGAACTTCACAACAGACGGTTAATTCACACCTGCAAGTCGCAGACCCGCCACCCCACTCATTACCAAGGACTATGTTCTCTAAACCGGGCCCACGCCTTGGTCGAGTGTGGCTTGACTATCCCCAAGAAAAAGCCTACTCTCTGGAGTAAATGCGCTGTAATAGAAAACTCGGGGTGGCTCCTGCGTTTCGAATTTGTGACCAAGACTCTACCTGTTCATTGTCATGACAACTGGGTATGAACCCAGGGTCTAACTCATTAAGTTAAGTAAACGTATCCAAGATTATTGCTAAGTAAATATAAAATAAAAATGATAACATGACACCCATTTCACTTTTTTTCTACTTTTTAAAATATGAACTTTTTAAGTCGCTATTGCAATCTGACATGTGTCATTTTAAAAAAAAAATAATTCTTTATTATCTAATATAATTTTTCTCTGCTAATCTGCTATAGTTAACTTAAAAAAACATAAATGAACAATTAGTTCATGCGTAGTGGGGTGACGGGGTGCTGTAAGGGGCTACAACCCCCATAACGCTGGGAACACCCCCCTCCCGCACCGTGGGAGAGAGGTGGGGGTGGGTATAATTTCAAGTGTGCTAAGCATAACAGGATTCAAGGGGGGTTATGTGAGTATGGGTGGCTTGAGAAATGTGTTTTGTGGGGTATGTGGTGTTAACGAGTTTAATATCTCCCACAATCTTTAAAATTAAATATTTTGATAAACGAAATCTCGCTCTAAACGTCTCTGCATTATACTTTGGGTTTTCGACAAAGTAACCATTCATTAGAACTTCTTGAGCCTTTCCGATCACGACGCACAATTTTTCTTTGATCGTCTTGTATCTTCAAGTTCTTCCGCTGCTTAAAAAAAAGCCCTTAAGAGTAGAACCGAAAGAGTCGGACGAACTAGACGAGTTGGGTTGAAATGAAGCACTTGTGTAAGACCCTAACACGTTTTGATCGAAAAGTCGCAGCGGGAAATACTTGCCATAAAATTTCTTTCTTAAAACGTTCCTTTATATTTGAAATCATATAAAAAAACATCTTTATGTGAGGAACTACATTATTTATCTCTTATTAACGTGTCAATAATAACATACCAATACAGATTACATGATCGCTCATTCCGTACAATCCATGTCTCTAACACTCGATCTTCAATCACTAGCCTTCCATCATGTTGATCCATGATTCTGTACCACCTGCATCCACCACATACATTCGTAACATTAGAATACATTTATATATAAACAAGATTCAAAATCATGGAGTCTCGTCACGTTCTATTCTCGTATACTTTTCATTCCGTTATCTTTCTAATTTAAGCATTTCATCTGAATGTCTAATCCTTAGTGAAACTCTAATAACATACATGCATTATATTTCATTCTCAAAACATACTATTAGTAATGTAAAAACCCAATGTATTAAATTCATGTATACATGCATACCTGCCCCATTCTTTCATGGCGATAAATTCTACTTCATGCATACGTACATTTACACTTATAGTCATACGCACATACATACATCCATACATACCTACTTACATTCTCACATATCTACTTACCTACGTACATACCTACATGCTTACATAATTATGTCTACGCATACATACTTCCATCCAATTCTTGATTAACTTATTCGCATTCACTTGTCATATTCATACATTAATTACATAGTGCTTAGACTTGGATTCATAACCCAAAAACGTCAAGGAAACATTCAAAATCATGTTTGGAAGGCCTGTCGTAGACCACGGTTAATGTACCGAAGCTTACGGTACACAAAACAACTTGGATAACAAATTTCAGCATTTTAAAACATGGGGAGGGCGTTGGCGATGCCTCTTAGTTTTTCGCGTATTCAAAAACCCCGTAGGCAGTAATTTACGGTGTCGGCAAAACTGGAAGCCAGACGGGGTGTCGGCGACGACCCCTCTAATGTTTGTTTTTCTGCAGTTTCATTCCATCGTCCGTTAACGCTAAAACTTGCGTAACTTTCAAACCGTTTGCTCGTTTAACCTCCCGTTTCTTCCTACATGACCGTAATTTGATATTCTATCATATGAACTTGAAATCTGACATCCGGATTAAGGAAATCTTAACTTATGAGTTCCGGCTAAATATTCAATTTTGGATTATTCGACCCATCCATGTTTTCATCAAACAAATCATTTATTTTACCCCAAAACTTACATGAACATTATAACTATAATAGCTTTACATTATCCGGAGTATTGTACTTGGGAATTTAGGCACCCGATACTCGGTATACGTTAAACTCATTCATCACATTCAATTACACGTAATTGACTTCATTAGTACAATTTTCATACTCTAAATTGTTTATCCATTTAATCCTACCTCACAACTGATACTTTTGACTATTAACACGCGTATCCGTTTCTCGGTTAGCATGCATATATGCAATCCTACTCATTACCCGGTTATAATACCGTAGTCCTTACTTAGGCAATCATTTCGGTATAGCATTAAACCTCATTTTGACCCGTTCGGTCTACTTAGCGAAAATCATCGATTTCATACACTAAACCCTATTTGACTTCAATTATCATGCTTAACTAACTAGTACATAACTTTACTTAAACAAACTACGAAGTGATTCCGGAAATCACTTACCTTATGCCTCGCGTTCGTGTCCGCTTCCTTGCTTCCTCTTGACCCGTTAGCCTTTCATGCTTGAGTCCATCTCGACATGATTCCTATACTTTCATGTCATCGAAATCACATTCTTGTTAGCATACACAATTGTACATGTTAACGATCATATCAATTGCATATGTCACATTTGGCTTTCATTCGTCGATTATAACAAGCATAAGGCATATAACCAAATTCACATCCTTTCGAACACATGTAATTCATCATATAATCTTTCGACTTATCCTCATATATCCGTAACACCTTAATGAGCTATACGAACGACACTATGTACATCTCCTACTCACGATGCAAATATGCTTACAACCACATTCAAACTAGTAATTTAACATGATCTCAACATCATTTTCATACTTCATTCCTATATATATATATATATATATATATATATATATATATATATATATATATCAAGCCGTTTCATTCAATTTCGCATCCTAACTTCACTTAGGCATTTTATCATACACTTGGTGTGCGTACCATTAGCTAAGCCTAGTGTACAGTATCATTTGCATAACATGGCCAATTCATGTCAATATCATCAAGAACATCAAATTCAATAGAATTTCACATAACTTTTCTTCTAATTCAGTTCTAACTAATAATTTATCGATATAAACGATCATCATACATATACAATCTCACACAAAATTCCACATTACAACTCATACACATTCTACTCTAAGTAGGTTTTCACCTCCAACATCGATTTAATCAAATTTTAAGCATTCATAATGTTCTAGAGGGTGATCTAGTTCAATATCATGCTAATTCCATATAAACTCATGGATTTTCTTAAAACCCAATATATTCAAGATCATTAAAATATCAAATTCTTCTTATCTTAACCTTTAGTAGGCCTAGATGATCAATAAATCACTAACATGCATGAGTAATAGCCATGATTAGGGCTTCAATTGCTTGGATTTGTGTGATTAGAAGGGTTTCCCCTTCTTTCTCTGGCTCTAGCGTCGAACACACATACACACACCTGATGTGTGTGTGTTTTATTTTTTTGTTTTCATTTTATTATTCTAACTTTCTTGACATGCCACCTTTAGCCCCTTAAGTTTAGTGTTCATACTTTGTTGCAAGTTTCTTTCTTAACCTGATTAGGTTTCATTTACATACTTAACCGGGTTCATAATTATAATTATCACCCTATTAGTAATAATCAATTCTATACTTAGTCTTATTTTTTAACATGAGCACACATATGTTATTATGTGTGTTATAACTTACTTGAATGTATAATATTAACACAAAGATGTGCGATATAAAAATTTGGGACGTTACAACTTGCCCTCCATTTGCATTTTTTTTAAAGTCGTAGAATTAGAATGTTTCATAGTAAAGAAGATTTGTGTTTGAAAAATGGTTAAAAATTACATTATTTAAAGGGGGAATATATTTCTATGAAGAATTAACGCTCATATGACCGTTTACCAACGTTCCAAAATTCTAACCACTATCGTAATGGGATGGTTACGACGGTGTTATCAGTTATCACGCTACCACGCCCACCACTCCATTCCCTGTCCCCCTCAAAGTTAACCATTATGATTGGAATTGAATAAATTTTTACTAAATTCTATAAAAAGGACAAGATATGCAAAGGTACCATATTTTCAAACCTATGAGTTGGCATCGTTAAAAAGGAAAAGAATTGTCCAAGTCATTCATTGTTGGAACAATGAAAACCCATTGTGCTCTTCCGTCCTCACGCGCTCAAACATTGCTCATCACTACATTAGTAGGCCCTAATACAACTATTTCTTGAAAAATTGTGACTTTTAGTATTAAAATACTGTTTGGCTAAGCTTATTTTAGTGACTTATTTACTTATTGATTTTTTGAAAAGTTAAAAAGTATTTGGGTTAGTTTATTATATGAGGAATAAGTCAATAAGTCACTCCATTCTGACTTGTTTACTTTTTCAAAAAGTCAATAATTCATAAGTCACTCCAAAATAAGCTTAGCAAAACAGCCCCTGAGTGGTGAAAATAATAAGTCTTGGCTTCTCTCCTTTCATCTTCAATATCAACTTTAATCATGATTGTAAAGTTCCTTTCAGGTAATTGATGTACAACATGCTTTTGACTTTTCTAGACATTGTTTTAACTTGCAACCAATCTTCTCAAGAAACTGAACATGTATTCATCAATACTCATTAAGAACTCGTATTGGATCGTTTATGTGAAACAAGAAGTTGTGTAACTCTAATTAAAAAATGGAATCGAAAGTAATTGCTTGTTGAGTTGTTTCATTTATTTACAACCGATTTAAGTTCTCTTGTGTTTGTTGTTCTGGTTACATTACGTTGCGATTACTTTAGTTTTATATTGTATCATGTTGATCATGTCCTCAATCATGAATACCATATGCATTTACCTCATCTATACAAGGTAAGTAGGCTTTTGCGTCACTTTATGACGATCGTCAATGATGAAGTAGCAAAGGAATGGCAACGAGAAAGACCAGGGGCACATCTTTCTTGTGGCTCGGGGGTGCCCCGACCTCTACTGGTTTTTTGCTTGTAGTGTTAATTTACTGAAAATTCTTTATTTAATTTTTTTTGTAATGTAAAATATTGAATTTTTAAGACTCCGTCACCACCGACTTGGATTTTTGAGAATCCAGCCCCTACTGATTTTTCGTTCTAGCTCCACCACTGAGAAGGACGTTGGTCATTATTGCCTTTTAGAAGTTATAAAAAAAATATAATAGAACAAAGATCAAGCTATCTCATAGGCATGCTTTAATTGTCCTAAAACTAAAATTCTTGCTTTGGATCCTCATGTTGGAATTCATTGTTATAACCTATTATTAAACATGCCAATAAGACAATATATTAGACAAATTATATTAGTTAAGGATTATTATTATTATTATTATTTATTATTATTATTATTATTATTATTATTATTATTATTATTATTATTATTATTATTATTATTATTATTATTATTATTATTATTATTATTATATTATTCGTCATCGTCTTTTGTTAAAAGAAGAAAAATATGATTTTATTATGTGTTCTTTTTATAATCACTTTTGTCTAATTTGCCTCTTAAGAATAAAAAAAACATTACCAACTACTCGCATGAAGCCACACACGAAAGTGGCAAAAACAACATGACAGGACCTAAATCATAATTAAACAAAATTACGTACCGATCTCTTTATTCTACTTAGTAAAACAAAAAAGATTAAACACAATAATTGTACTAGTTTTCATCAATAATAATATCATATACATGTACAATCATGCAATTGCACAGTATACATTATTTTATAGACAAATTAATGACATTTTCTACTACTTGTCGTGTAAGATATAGTTATATTCTTTGTTAATCGTCAAATGGGTACAATGACGACAAAGGGTAATCTCTTTGCGTTGTTAGCAAATCTTTGAGTTTTGATCACAATTCTCTCTCTCTCAACCCACCTCCTTGTAAACTCTATACAATAAGAAAACTTAGAAAATCAATCAGACTTATTTTTCAGTTTTAGAAAGTTAAATTTAAATGAAAAGAGCATAAAAAGTGAATATTAGCAATATTTTCTCATCAATTTATTAATTGACATTACTTAATTAGAGTAAAGCTCCGGTACAAATAAAGTTATCATACAAAACGTATGAAAAAACAATGTTTTAAAAACCGGTTCAAACCGGTTAAACCGTCCAGTACACCCTGTTGAACCGTCCGATACACCCGGTTAAACCGTTTTTGAATCAAATCCGGTACAATATAAAAACCAGTTTTTAAAACATTGGAAAAAGCATGGAAAAGTAAAAAAAGCGGTGATATTTTTGTAATTATTCTATTCTTAGAGTAATTATTAAAATTACTCTATAAATGCATTAAACAACATAAATTCAAAATTACTTTACATGTGTATCATAATTACTCTACTAGTTCATAAAAAATTAACATAACAGACATAATTACTCTACAAGTTCATCAAACAACATACAATTCGAAATTACTCTACAAGTTTATCATAATTACTCTACCAGTTCATCATTAATGCACTACTACAAAATATCATTCAAAATTACTCTATAAGTGCATCAAACAACTAGTTATTCAAAATTATTCTATAAATGCATTATAATTACTCTACTACAAGATATTATTCAAAATTACACTACAAGTGCATGAAACAACTAGCCAAAATGCATCAAACAACTAGCCACTTAAAATTACTCTACAAGTGTATCATAATTACTCTACTAGTTTATCAAAATAACATAACATAACATATACAATTACTCTAAAAGTTTATCAAACAACATACAAATCAAAATTACTCTACAAGTGTATCATAATTACTCTACAAGTTCATCAAAAAAATACAATAGACATATTTACTCTACAAGTTCATCAAACAACATAAAATTCAAAATTACTCTACAATTCCATCAAACAATTTAAAATTCAAAATTAATCTAACAATGTACCATAATTACTCTATCAGTTCATCAAAATAGTTACCCTACTAATAGAATAATTACGAAAATACTATCGCTCTTTTTTACTTTTTCATGCTATCCGTACGTTTTGTACGATATGCTTATTCATATTTGATCTTTTGTCTACTTAATTACGGTATAATAAATGAAAATAATGATAATATAATCGATCTATTTATTTTGTTTTACTCTTCGCTCGTGAATCATTTACGTCATATTTTCAGACAAGACGCGATTGCATGTAAAGTTATTTCCTATTGAAAATAATTTCCCAGCAGCAACATGCACATAAAGTTGAAACAAATGTTCACATGTAATTTTGAACCAAATCTTCACATGTAATTCTGATAAAATTACAATATACATATGCCTGGAATGTTGTACAACTAGCTCATTTTTTTACAATAAATCCAAAACAAAATTACATATTATCCGTGATAACATGGATATGTGTATCTAAATAATACTGAAGGTTAAGGGGTTGTTTGATAACTTCTGAATCATTAAGTGCTGAACCAGTAAGAGGTCTGAACTATTAAATGCTGAATTAGTAAAATGTCTGAACTATTAAGAGCCAGATACAATGCTTAACTGTTCAGAGGCAAATGTCTGACCAATTCAGATTAGAGTTCTTAACCACCCAGACTCAGTATAATGCTTAGCCATTCAGTCGCAAATATCTAAACCATTCAGACACCTGCTCGCAAAACAAACAGTCTAAACCATCAAGTAATGAACCAACAAGAGATCTGAACTACTAAGAGCCCCATTAAAAGCTAAACAAATAACCCCTAACTAGTAATATGATATTACAATAAAAATTCGTAGTACATAAACTCATAAATTCGTATGTAATTATGTAGGTGAATAAGTATGTTTTATATCAACTACACATATCTATATGTCGCGGAAAATTTGTTTTTCAGCATGGTCCATAGACACCTTACAAAATGTATGCACGTGTGCACGCTATAAACTGATTTTACATGCTTTAAGTGCATGCCTCGAAAATAAATATTACGTAAATGATTTTTTTGAACGGTAACAACTCTTTATATACATATATAAAGGACTAGCAAGAAAATGGAAGAAAACAAAACAAAGCGAAAAGCGAAAGAAAGCAAAATCAGACAAGAACGAAAGTGGACTTATAGAATGTCCGTTACATCAAAGTTAACCCACTTTCCCATGATGGAGATGTAATCTTCGCTCTATAGCAACCCACAAGAAAGCACCGTCCTTCACAAGTTCAACAGTTTTTCGAACTGGAACGAAGGTGTCTTCAAAGACTTTCAAGTTGCGGGCATGCCATATCCTCCAAACCGTTGCCGTTGCTACAGTGTGCACGAATCTTTTCCAAGTTTTTCCACCCCTTCAATTCGAAAGAGCCACCATTATGTCTTTCAATGCTTGAGTGTTCGCTGGGACTTGAACTCTTAACCAAACAAACATTCTCCATTAAACACTCCTAGCCCATAAAGTTTTAACAAAAATGTGATCAGTGTCTTCTTCACTTATGCTAACAAAAATGTGATCAGTGTCTTCTTCACTTATGCCGCATCGAGGACATTGAGTATCGGCCAAGGGGACACCACAAGAAAAGAAAAACACAATATGGTTACTTTTTTGTATCATTTTAATTTATTATACGTTTTAGTTTTTTAAGAATGAAAAATAATAAAAGATTAAGATCAGTTCTTTAAGTTCTCATAATATAAGTAAAACGGCCAGTTCGCTGATCCGTCTCCTAAAAAAAATTATGCAAAACACATAATAATTAATTAAGTTGCACAACAATTGTACATGAAAGGTATCTATCAAGTGTCAAGTGGGTCAAGCTCGTAACAAAGTTAAAAAAATCACCCCGATAAGCAAAAACTTTGTGAATTTGGAATCTCTCGGTTTAATGGTCCCTTATTAATGCTTTAAATATTCATGGGCCACGTTGGCCAATCTCACATCAATATCAATCGTATTCTTCATGTTTAGAAATTTGTATTTTATAAACCAATAACTTTTTTTATTAGATTCGTCTTGTTTTTCTTCAAATAATTGATTAGAAAACATGATATTTCCACACCCGGTCGGCAAGCTACTATAATATGTACTTTCTGATAATACAAACACAAAAAAAATATTTTTTTAAAGCTTTATATTCATAAAATGCAAATCGGATACAAAGATATGCTATATATAGAAAATGGTTAAAATGAGAACCCTCAAGTTATGAGAAATTTAGAACTCCTTGGAGAAAAAAGTTTTTTTTTAATTACGTAACTTTTTCAAAAAAGAAAAAAAAATCATATATGAAAATTTACATAACTCTCCTCTCAGCTATTTTCTAAATCTAGCACAAAACATGCTAGTTACTACTAATTAACATCAGAACCTAGATATAACAACCACCTTCATAAGCTTGTATATAAATCAACAACCTAGTTAAACAAATAACACTAAACATATTATAAGGCCTTTATATGGGTTTTGGTTTAAGGGTTAAAGGTACAGTAAATAAACAAATGAATTTGGGTAAACAAAAGACTAATCATACTATAATTCAACTTCTTCATTTTATAGCTCCTTAACTTTGACAATTCTTCAACTTCTTTCTTGTTCTTTTTTTTCTTTTTTTCATAGTATCAGAATTTTTGATCCTCAAATCACCATACGGCTCGTATGGTCTTCAAACGACTGATCTTCTCCGTTCTTTAGTAAAGCTCTTAATCTAATCTGGAAATCCAGCATTTCAACTAGGAACTTGCAAAACCTTAAGAAATGAACATTTAATCTATTCAAGTGGAATTTAAAATAAACAATTATAAAAATGAGGGTTCTAGACTTTAAAAGCATGTTGTCTTTCAGACACATCAACCGCGGAGAAACCTTGGAACTAGTGGAGCGTTTTGAGATATAGGTGTGAGTATGATCCCGCACACGCAGAGGCTTGGTCGCGGCCTGCGGAACATTTAGAACCATACGCATTTAGGTTTTTGAAATTTTAGACGTGATTATTCACGTGTGATTGCTACATTCACAAGCAAACAAACTTTTATTCTAAAAAACAAGTTAACATCACAACCTAATTGGTTTGTGTTGCTTATTATGAAACTTAGGTATTTATATATTAGATATCTTAATTGATTTATGCTATTTACATATAAATTATTAGGGCATCTCTAGTGGTGGACAAGATTGACCAACAAAAATGTCGTCCCAACATGCCACATCAGATTTCATATTTTTTTTTCAAAACGGATCAAAATATTATATATATCGGACCATTAAAATGCCAAAGTAACAAATTACAAACAAGTGGCAGGTAAACAGACAACAAAACTGCTCCGCAACCCTCTTTTGAATTGCAAAACCAATCCTACTAAAGACGAAACGGCCCTTAAAGGTTGAAAGATTACTATTGGACCATGTTTAGAAATTCCACAGCCTCTGGGGCTAGGGACCCAAATGTATCAAAAGCGAATGGGATAAACACGTGTTGATTCTCTAAACAAGCCTTCTCGTGTTTAGCGACCTTGCCTGTTTCCGCCTTTAACGCAGCCTGGCCAGCAACAAACCCATTATCCCTGAGTCCAACAAGAGGGCACACTCCTGTAAGGTCCACACAAGCGTGTTTTCCCCTAGCCCACCAAACACAAGAATATCAGCTGGCCGAAGAGTAGACCTCCCATCGAGCGGATCCGTCAGAAAGTTCACCGGAGCCTCCTTTTTCGCTGAAATCCCTGCAAGCTTTAGAACATCATAGAGAATATCCCTTACCAAATCATGTCGGTATTTAAAACCCGGTAACTCCTTACCATGGACCGCATGTTCGCCAAAAGTATCTAAACAAGCCTTGCGACAAACTGGGCAGGGCTCATCAACCGGAAACAGAGGGATCATTAGTCAGTACTTAAGAATTTCCCGGTATTCCACTGCTGACATGTGTTGGCCTAGTCCTTCAATGGGGATAACTGTCAGAAAATCCTGAGAATGAGGTGCCCGGAGACAATCAAACACAGCCTTTCTGACGAGGGGATAGACTAAACTTCTCTCCCAAACACTGGACAGTTCTACTAAATAGGGCACTCGCCAAAGCATTCTGGGCTTTAGGGGGGGGGTGTCCTTATTAGAGAAACCACCAAGATCAAAATCCGGAAGGGACATGTGCATGCAATCCAACGCGCACACATAATCAGAATCTAACCCAACAATACCACAGTCTCAAAGAATGTAGTCCTGTAAACTCCAAGATTACGCCCTCGAGGCCACAAAAGCATACGTGGATACATCCTCAGCCGAACATAAACCCAAACCCCCAAAACGGGTCAGGAGGGATGCAAGCCTCCATAGAAGATCCCAAAAAAACGGACCCCCGCAAACCACAATATCCTTGATAGCTCTCCGAAGGCCTTTGTCAAAAACTGAAACAACCTCCCCAACAAATGTGGGTTGGCACGTTCTGAGGCGAAACAACAACTTAGCAACACCATGCAAGAGCGCAGCAAGAGAAGCTCGCATTAGGGTCCCGCAGATATGGAAAATAGCTCATCAGATCCACTGCACAAGATGCCCTTTTAACGGCCAACCTACTGATGAAACCCGCATCGCGACTAACAGCACCCCCGAGGAGTTTGACACCCGACACCGGCCTCCCAATCCACTAGGAAACAAACCCTTTTGCTTCTTAACTCCATTACGATGGCCAAAAAACTTATGTTTTCCTAACGTTAAGTTGAAGCCCCAAACAGGGCCCATAGACCTGATGATTTCTAAAGCTTTAGCCACCTCTTTAGCATCACCTATAATTGTACCACCATCTAAGTACCAAGCATGGAAAAGTAGCTTGCATCTATCCCGTATCTGATGAATGAGGGGATGCAAAACTAAAGCAAGAGAAAAGGCCCCAAGGGGTCTCCCTGTTGAACCCAGTGGTGGACCAAATATGATCGTTTCCGACATATAATCTAGCTGGCTGTCCATATAGAAAATCCACCCATAAGGAAATGGAGGGGCATCGGGTTCGAACTTCTGACAAAAAGGCGGTTCTATCCACCAAGTTGAAAGCATTAGAGAAATCAACAGTAATCATGGCTAACGACCCATCCGAGTGGAACACATTTAAAAACATGTTCGCACTATGGAGCACAGCCTCCGCCCCGCTAGGAATACCCACCCCAAATTGAAAATCACCGAGATATTTAGCCATCTCTTTCCCGACCCCCCTCATAGCCGCCTTAGAAACTAACCTCCTCAAAATTGCGCCCACGGCAATAGGCCTAATCCCGTTGTCCGGTTTAAGTAAAGGCGTGAGGGGTGTAGAAGCAACAAACTCTGACAAGACCCTAGGGCACCTCCCCCCAAGCACAAGTTGACTACCTCAGAAATGGCCCTAAACACCTCGCATGAGATCACCAACCCCTCCCCACAAAAAGCATCCAAAATGTGTTGAGCCCTCAACCCATCCCTCCCACAAGAGGTCCCTTTGGGGAAAGATTTAATGCATCCAAGGACGTTGTCAACATCCACAGTAAGGGGTGGCTCCGATAGTAAGGACTCAGGCATAGCCGGAGGAGGTAAGGGCAGGATGTTTAGCCACCAATGCTTTCATAGTATCCTCACCAAACGGTGCAACCCCCGAAGAACATAAAACTTTAACCGCCGCAGTGAAATGGCCATCTGCAACTTTCCGTAACATTGTTTAACGTTGGTGCTCACCCTAGAATTATCGGACCCATGGAGATGCTCATCAGGGCGCAAAAAACCTCTGATGGTTGGGCAAAAAGTGATAGGATGAGTTCAGCAAAACCATCCCCATTACCCCACGCTGCCAGGGCCCGCTGAATACTAAGACATTGTAAGGACTTCCTGGTCACCGACCTGCGCTCCTGACGATTAGAAGGCCTGAAAACCCGCAACGTGCAACGTGGCAACAACAAAAGTCTCACCCACGCCTCAACAGACTCTGGCGTAGCCATCACCTTGCATAGAGATGTCGTTAAAGCCTAGGAAAAGGCCATGCGACAACTATGGGGGATGCTCTTAGCTGTTTTGATAGGAAGGGAGAAGACACGATCAAGCAGACCCACGTCCACCCCCATACCTCCAAAAGAAACAATCTCCTTTCCAACATTCGGCGTAGAAATCCCAACAATAAACTCCTCCACATTTCCCGTAACCAACTTGAATCGTGCCACCCCATCTGCATGATGGCACCCCCGACTGAGAGCATGTAAGCACATACACTCCCCACATAACCATTGGCCTGAAACCTTAAGAGCCTCACCAACCGAAACAAATAAATCCAGATCCCGGATACGGCATCGCGCATGGCCCACTTTTTGTCATCTGAAGACAAATGAAGCCGCTTGATATGGGCCACCAACCTCGGACACCCCTTGGCCCCTGCCTGTCCATCGGGGCAACAATGAAAGTCCTTAAAAGGACACAACCAGACACCCCTTGAGGAACCAACACCCCTCCTCGGATGGAGCCCACAGACCAAAACCCCCACTCTAGACCCGGGCATCAACTATTCAAAATATAAACGAAGTTTAAGGATAACTCGCGCTAAGCTTGAAAATAAATGACGAAAACTAATGGGTTAGCGTGGGCAACGACAAGTTGCCCACCCCCTTTAAAGCACAACCTTTAAAAAACTTTATTTTTCCTCCAACATACCTATACAACCTTTACCTCACACTCCACTCATATAAAAATATATAAAGAGAATGTTTGTTGTTCCCATACACTTGGTCTGGGCGAGTCCTTGTCCACGGACGGAGCTACTCCAATGGTGGCTTGGGTCCAAAAAATCGGACGGGTGCCACATTCTCTCATCGGAGGTGCTCTTACTTAACTATTCAAGTATGAAGATTATTAATGTCATACCATTTATTTACATGTAATTGATTAACTTTTGAAGGGTATTCAAATATACTGTACAACCTTTAACATGTTTAAAGTTTGTAAGTTGGTGCAATTATCCAAGGACATTATTGCAATTTTCTTGGGAACCATTGCCTAACTTTGTGTTTGGACTTATTTGCAGACATCTTCATTATGTGTTTTTTGTATGTATAATAATAGCTGAGAGACGTGGCCTGCATGTGTAGATGGCAAACATTAAACCTTTTAAGATTATTGTACCCCAAACTTCGATTACGCTTTTGATCTAAAAACAACAACAATAATAAAAAACAAATCACAATATGACCCAGAAATTATATATAAGCAACAGGTGTAGATTTTGGAAATTATTTAATTTTTATTTTTTAAAACACAAATCATAGTATGACCCAGAAATATATAAAAACAATAGGTGTAATTTTTGGAAAGTTATTTACTAGGCTTTAATAGATTTTTAACGACTGTTAGTTATTACAAGGAACAACTGGTAGTGTTTTACAAACGGCAGGGAACTAATCCATAAGTTCCAGAAAATAAACAAAAGACCAAATTATGCATACAGGAATCATTTGTTAATCAACTCCTATATATACTTGGATTATCAAACCTATAAAGCTACATATACACAAGCGAAGTAAGATGGTGTTTGTTTTTCTAAAAAAAGATCGCGCATGCTCTTCTGTCTGCGTCGCGCATAACTGCCATCTGCAAACTGTTAGTTTTTCCGAAGACGTTCCATTAAAAAACGTCTCAGCGAGCTCTTTTTGGTGAAGACTTGGCCCCAACCACTTTTAAACAATCCAATCACATCACTCACCACCATCTACCACCACCCACCACCCACCACCCACGTCCACCACCCACCATTTAGCCACACCTTAAAATTGGTCGACGCTTACGTAAACATGAAAAAAAACGTGGTAAGCATTTGGAATCTTTGGGCCTTAGTCCTTGAAAACTTCAAGGACTAGAAAATGACATGACATGAGCTGATGAGCCCAATAGACGTGCTTAAAAAGAACCCAAAAACATAATTTTGTAGAATTGTTTAATTATAAGATATATTAGTACAAATAATATTTGAACCTTTAGAAAAGGCTCAAACTATTTGCACACCAAGGGTGACTATCTACACACTTAGGGTTTACCTACGCTGCGTATAGACCTATACGCAGCGTATAGGGTTACACATTAGCTGCGTATAGACCTATATGCAGCGTATAGCTACCTTTTTCAATTTCCAAGAGAATCTCTGATATGATGTGATTTTGTCCCTTTATATACGCTGCGTATGGTCCTATACGCAGCGTATATAAAGTTTTTTTTAACATTGTGATACATTATTGATCGTTTTAACAAACTTTTATAATAAGTAATTTTTAAAAATAAATAAATAAAAAACATTGTTAATATTTTATCGTATAGTATAATATTGGTCTCGTATAGGACTATGGATGTAGTATCGTATCATATAGTGTAGTATAAATCTCGTATAATTAGGCTTGTACGTGTAATATAATATCATATCCTATTGTATCGTATAATGTAGTAAAAACATTGTTAGGTATTCTATCGTGTAGTATATAATATAGGTCTCGTATCTCGTATAGGCCTATATGTAGTATCGTATCATATAGTGAAGTATAAATCTCGTATAGGCCTATACGTGTAATATAATATTGTATCCTACCCTATCCTATCATATCGTATCGTATAGTGTAGTATAAGTCATGAATAGGCATGTGTAATATAATATTGTATCCTACCCTATCCTATCCTATCGTATCATATAGTGTAGTATAAGTCATGAATAGGCATATATGTGTAGTATAGTCTCATATAGGTCTATAGGTGTAGTATCGTATAGTATCTTATTATATAGTGTAGTATAAGTCTTGTATAGGTCTGTAAGGTTATAGGTCTCGTATAGGCATATGGATGTAGTATAGGTCCCACGTAGGCCTATAGGTGTAGTATAGGTCCCGTATAGGACTATATGTGTAGTTTCGGTGTCGTATAGGCCTATACTATATGGACTTGGGGGTTATATCATATCCTATAGTATATCGTATCGTATAGTGTAGTATAAGTCTCGTATAGGCCTACGATACTACATCTGTAGTTCTATACGATCTTATACTACACCTATAGGCCTATACGGGTGTTATATCATATGTATCGTATCGTATCATAAAGTGTAGTATAAGTATCGTATATGCCTACGATACTACATCTATAGTTCTATACGAACCTTATAATAGTATTTATCGTATCGTATAGTATAATATTGATTAATGTTATAAAAAAGTTTGTAAGAAATACTTACCTTTTAATTTATTTAAAATAAAAACTTATTTTTTTTATAAAACTTTTCTAAAATGATTAATATTGTCTAAATGCTTCAAAAAAAAACCTTTATATATGCTGCGTATAGACCTATACGCAACATATATAAAGGGTCAAAAAACCCATTTTACCCCTGCATTGGGCTCCATATAGCCCCAATTTAGGGGTAAAATGGTCTTTTTGACCCTTTATATACGCCGCTTATAGGCTATACGCTGCGTAGGGTCAAAAAGACTGTTTTACCCTTGTATTGGGGGCTATATGGAGCCCAAAGCAGGGGTTAAAATAGGTTTATTGACCCTTTATATATGCTGCGTATAGGTCTATACGCAGCATATATAAAGGATGTTTTTTTAACCCCAAATATGTGGTAAAATTGTGTAGTAAAACTTGTTTTTTGACCCTTTATATATGCTACGTATAGACCTATACGCAACATATATAAAGGGTCAAAAACCCATTTTACCCCTGTTTTGGGCTCCATATAGCCTCCAATGCAAGGTTAAAATGGTCTTTTTGACTCTTTATATATGCAGCGTATAGGGAAAAAATACCATTTCACCTTTAAATTGGGGGCTATACGGAGTCCAAAGCAGGGGCAAAAATGAGTTTTCTGAGCCTTTATATACGCTGCATATAGGTCTATACGCAGCGTATATAAAGGTTTTTTTTTAAAGGAAACAATGATATACAACATTTATAGTTTTGGCAACGTTTATTATATGTAATTAAAAAAAACATTTTTAAGTATGGTATAATATAAGTCTCGTATAAACCTCGTATTGGCCTAAGGATGAAGTATCAATTTCGTATCGTATAGTATAGTGTATAGCATAAGTCTCGTATAGGTCTTGTATATGCATATAGCTTATACCGGACCTAAACTACACCTATAGGCCTATAAAGGACTTATGATACATCTATAGGCTTATACGGGTGTTGTATGGAGTCCTATAGTATCGTATTGCATTTATCGTATAGTGTATAGTATAAGTCTCGTATAGGTTCCCTATAGGTTTTGTATGTGCCTATAGGCCTATACGGGACCTAAACTACACCTCTAGGCCTATAAAGGACTTATGATGCACCTATAAGCTTATACGGGTGTTGTATGGTATCCTATAGTATCGTATCATATTGCATCGTACCATATCGTATAATGTATAGTATAAGTCTCGTATAGGTTCCCTATGGGTCTTGTATATGCTTATAGGCCTATCGTATCATATGGTGTAGTATAAGTCTTGTATAGGTCCTGTATAAGCTTATAGGTCTCGTATAAGCCTATGATGTAGTATAGGTCCGTATAGCTTATAGGTCTCGTATAGGCCTATGGATGTGGTATAGGTCCCACGTAGGCCTATAGGTGTAGTATAGGTCTCGTATAGGACTATATGTGTAGTTTAGGTGTCGTATAGGTATATATAGCCTATGGGTGTTATATCATATCCTTTTAGTATCGTACCGTAAGTGTAGTATAAGTCTCGTAAGGCCTACGATACTACATCGGTAGTTCTATACGATCCTATACTACACCTATAGGCCTATACGGGTGTTATATCATATGTATCGTATCATTAAAGTGTAGTATAAGTATCGTATATGCCTACGATACTACATCTATAGTTCTATACAACCTTATAATATATTTATCGTATCGTAGAGTATAATATTGATTAATGTTGTATAAAAAAGTTTTGTAAGAAATATTTACCTTTTAATTTATTTAAGATAGAAAACTTATTTTTTTTATAAAACTTTTCTAAAATGATTAATATTGTCTAAATGTTTCCAAAAAAAAAACCTTTATATATGCTGCGTATAGACCTATACGCATCATATATAAAAGGGTCAAAAAACCCATTTTACCCATGCATTGGGCTCCATATAGCCCCAATTCAGGGGTAAAATGGTCTTTTTGAAAACCCTTTATATACGCCGCTTATAGGCCTATACGCTGCGTAGGGTCAAAAAGACCTATTTTACCCTTGTATTGGGGGCTATATGGAGCCCAAAGCAGGGGTAAAATAGGTTTCTTGACCCTTTATATATGCTGCGTATAGGTCTATACGCAGCATATATAAAGGATGTTTTTTTAACCCCAAATATGTTGTAAAATTGTGTGGTAAAACTTATGTTTTGACCCTTTATATATGTTGGTATAGACCTATACGCAACATATATAAAGGTGTTTTTAACCCCAATCTGTTGTAAAATTGTGTGGTAAAACTTGTTTTTTGACCCTTTATATATATGCATACGTATAGACCTATACGCAACATATATAAAGGGTCAAAAAACCCATTTTACCCCTGCTTTGGGCTCCATATAGCCCCCAATACAAGGTTAAATTGTCTTTTTGATCCTTTATATACGCAGTGTATAGGCCTATACGCAGCGTATATAAACTTTGTGAAAAAATGATGCTTCAACCCTCCCTAAATGACCCTAAAAAGTCTGATGGTTTATATACGCTGCGTATAGGCCTATACGCAGCGTATATAAACCAAGTTTTCTGTGCAATGATTGGTTTCAAGGCTCTGAAACACATGCAAGCTATATGCAGCGTATAGCTCTATACGCAACCTATAGGGGGTATGGGGTAACCCTATAGGCTGCGATAGACCTATACGCACGTAGGTAAAGGCAGGTTTGATTAGGGTTTGGTGTGCATATAGGCACAATGGTGTGCCAATAGGTACACCCTTAGAAAATGCCTGTTTTAGATAATAAAAAGTTATTTGTTTGTTATGGTTATGGTCACACGGTTATACGCCATGGCCGGCCCTGGGGTGGGCGGGGAGGACCACCGGCCAGGTACACGAATTTTCGGGGCAGCCCTGTTATACGCCATAACATTACATACAAAATTTCGAATTTTCGATCAAATTATGACATAAGGTTAGCTCAAGTGTTAGTGAGTGAGGGCTTCTCAGAATATAGAAACATTTACATGGAACAATATAATGTTTCTATTCAATCAAATTATAATGTTTCTATATATAGACGTGTTCACCTTGAAAATGAGAATTTCTGTAACCTCAAAGACAAAACATTATAACTAGATCAGTATTGAAACATGAGGTTATATCCTAATAGAGTCTGAATGGTCAATAAGGGTGAAAAAAGATATTACCAGTGTTAACAATATGCAAGATTGAGATATGGGTAACAAACACACATCAAGCAACTGATCTTAATTACAAACTATCTTTATTAACTTTACGAAGTCGGAGAGTGTTCTTAAAAAGACCAATACACTTAATGTACTAAAATAGACAACATATATACTAAAAAATAATTTGAGTTTCTTTTAGGCAAAACGGACAATATTGGTTGATATAAGAGTCCGGAAGTTACAAACAGTATCACAGAGCTAGCCATGAAGATCGGATTGTCCAAAGATGTCACACAAGTGGTTCGGATCAGGAGCAGCTGTATTTTGTGTGAACTTAGTATATTCTCATACATATATTCTGTATCATTTTTTGCACACATAGTATGATTGGACAATTAATGGATCATCATCAATGACACATTTCATTTTATATACTTTAATGGATTACATACACTTTTGTAAGCATTTATATCATTCTGATTAATTGGATGACCTTGTGTTGCATATGTGAAACTTGTTTGCACAAGATGGAACATCTGAAAATACTTAAAAATTAAAACTTTTGAAAATAATACTAGAATAGCATCTTGTTGCAATATATATTATGAAGAACACTTTAACATGTAATATCAGAACCCTACATCATCATGATACTGGCCGCAGAATTCTTAAGTAACACGAAACATTCTTATAACATAAGAACTATATATTACCAGCTTGTAATGATCAATCAATACTTGTATAGTAAAGAGAGTTAGTTAAGGCTTCGTAAAAGAATGCCTTCAAAAGTGATCCCAGGGCCAAAAGCCAAAGCAAGTCCCCATTCTTCTGCATTCTCTTTGTTCATCAACTCATCCCTCATATACTCCATCACATAAAATATAGTGTTACTACTCACATTCCCAAAATCCATCAAAGCCCTCCTACTACAATCCAACTTCTCCCCTCTCAACTTCAATGTGCTTTCCAATCGGTTCAATATTGCCGGACCGCCAGGGTGCACCGCCCAAAACAAATCGTTGAATCCTCCAAGTTCTTTCCACATTTCTCCATCAACTTCTTGCAAAACCCTTCGATGTTATCGTCGATCTTTTGAGGCAAGTCCCAGTCCAAGTTTGAAGTTTATTCCCTCTTCCGTAAGCCTTCCATCGATCACATTATGAGTCCCTAGCATTGGACATAATCTTACAGTTAGGGTTTATTGCAATCATCTCTGCTATAATTAGCATATATACAGTGGCAGATCCAGAACTTTTTATTCGAGGGTCATCGCATGGTTTTTTCTTTAGTGTTTACAATTAATTAGGGGGTCCAAGTCAAATTTTTGTTTAAAACTCAGATTTTTTATTTAAAAATCTGATAAATTCAGGTGTCGGGGGGTCAATGGACCCTCTTAACTACCCTCTGGTTCCGCCCCTGCATATATATGATTTGATCCATCAGGTTTCATTTGTAGTTATCATAACTGTATTTTGATTAGGTTTGTTTTGTAACTATCCGTATATATAATTGATTAATAATACATAATACCTACGCGATTTTGATAACCATAACGTTAACTAGTATAGTCTATCTAATACCTGGGAGGAACTGTTGCACCGCATAGCTCAGTTCCAGGAATGGAGACTCAACATTGGAGATTACCCGATAATAGCGGCAGCGGCTCCATCTCCAAAGAGAGCAGCTCCAACTAGATCATAAGGACGGGACTTGTTCAGTGGTCGAAACCCTAAAATGGTAGTCTCGGTAGTGGTCAGTAACACTCGGCTTCCAGGGTTGTTTTCCGCGATATCTTTAGCAATTCGAAGGCCTGTAACGCCTCCATAGCATCCCAAGAAGTATAGCATTACACGGTTAACATCATTTCTCAGCCCGAGCTCACTAGCAAGGTAAAGATCACCTCCTGGAAGCCGAATTTCGCTTGAGGAAACATAGACTATGTGAGTGATGTCTTCAGCAGGCCTTCCCCATTGTTTGAAACAGGCTAAGCTAGCGTCTTTCGCCATCTCGGTTACATCCTGGTTTGCTATGGTGAGCCTTTGAGAAATAGTTGCTGAGCCTTCTGTTGCTAGTTCTGGGTATTTGTCAAGGATTTCCTTTGACATTACTGTGTATCTGGTTTTCACAGTAGTTGTTTTACCTATATAATTAATAATGCAAAAGCAACATAAATAATTAGAACATTCTTTTGTTCCTTAAGGACATAATATAGCACTTTCATAATTATTCCATCGAAGATGAATAAAAATATTTACTTTAGATGAATAAAAACTAGCAGTACAATTAGAAACGAACCAAACATGGTATCTCCGTGTTCATTCGTTTAACTTTAACCAAACAAAAGATAGAACAGTTACAAAGAAACGTACAAAGTTTTCTTGTTCATGTTCTTTCATTAAGAATATGAACTTGTTTGTGTTTATTTATGTTCGTTTATTAATAATATAAATGAAAATGAACGGTTTACATACGTAAACAAACATAAACGAACGAACATAGATGAACAAACATAATCGAACACCAACTAAACGTAAACGTTAATCTGTTGTGCCTAAAAGGTTAATAGAACTAGACTAAATTGTAATAATATCTACAATTTTTAATGAATATAAAATAGAATGAACTTAAACAAGTGCACACTAATGAGCATAGTCAACAAATGTGTAAGAACATAAATGAATTTAAAAGAACGACTATAAACGAACACACGAACATAAATGAACGGACATGACATACGTTGAATTCATTTTCAATAGTTTAACTAAATGAACAAAAAAGTTTGTTCACATTTATTTATTAAATAAATGAATATTTATTTATTAAATAAATGAATATAAACAAACTTTAAGCTGAACAATTTATTGTATGTTCGGTTTATTTACATGCCTAATTACAAGTAAAGGCGTATAGTTATAATATAGTAAATAAAATTAGTAGCTTACACAAGCGTGCCAGCTTCTCTTTCATAGCGAAGTCGGCACAGTTTGTGTCACGGAAATAGCCTTCAACCAAGCAATCTTGTTGAACGAGTTGGCTTGGGAAGGCCTTGCTGATTGCTAGCACGGTGGCTTTTCCTGGAGTAGGAAGACGCCTAGTTGCCGATGAGTCAGATGCACCGTTGTCATTAATCTTTGACATGGTTACTTATGGGAGGAACAAGTTAAAAGTTTGGTGGATATAAGTTGATGAAGTTGGATGTATATATAAGAAATGATTTAGACTGTTCTTGGAGAAAGTTTGGTTTGGAGAAGAATTGATTCAGCATGAAAAGGTTATAAAATTGCTTTAGAATTACTCTTGGATTAATTTCAATTGGGTTTAGTGGTGTAGGAGGTGTGATGGGATAAGTAAATCAAGAATCATATCTTAAATTAAATATGCATTTTTTAGTGGGAGACATGCAAAATCATCCACTTTCTAACCAATGCGTAAATCAAAACTAAATTACCGAAATAAGAAATATGTACATAGTTGTCAGTTTACGTAAAAGAGCCCTTTAATGTATGACTATATGCGAGTAAATTATGCATGTTTATTAATTAATTATGCTCGTTATAAATTTCAAACCTTAATTACGCACGAAGAAGAAATCAAACATGGTTAAAACACAAAATCACAGATAGATTAGTTTTGCCCTAATTACTCATGTCATATCATAATTACGCACATTATTATTTTGGTTGCATACTATCGTATGCTAAGCCTTTTGTGTTTTAAACTTTCTCCCTCTACATATATATTTCCATATTCTTATAGAAATAATAGTAATAATAATTAATAATAATAATAATAACAATAACAATAACTGTTTGAGGATTTTACATGAAGTTACATGAGAGTAATCAGTAGCGGAGCTTGAACGAAAACTCAGTCATGGGTTGACTTTTAAAATCCAAATCGGTGGGAGGTAGACTCTTAAAAATCCAGTATTTTAAAGTAGAATTTTTTCCCGGAATTTTTCACTAAAATTAACGCTACGAGCAAAAAACCGGTGAAAGGCCGAAGCATCGGCCCCCGACCCCAATAAAGCTCCGCCTATGAGAGGAACCACAACGCTACACTGGACAAACCGTTAGCTTTATATGCCACATTAAATTTCAAACATCCCCTAAAAACCCTCATTTTTCTTACAACACTTTAAAATTTCAAACCCCCATTAAAAATATTAAATTAATATACGTAACGATAACCTGTGAACTTCACAAGTTGAAAACTTTAATTAACGTTCCTTGAAAATGTATTGCAAGAACTTGAAAACACATCTTATCAAAATATGGTAACATGTAATGAACAAAAGTTAACCAAAAGATATAATAATTAGTCTGTGAAAGAAAATTCTATTCAAGTACGGTTGGTTTTTACCCTTGCAAGCAACGACGTGGCTCGTGTTGTAGACCATTTGAAAACACAACTATATTAAAATTTCATAACCTCTTATCAATTGATTCCATCCAACAACATTAACCCTTACATATAAAAAAAATTAAGTTACCATTACAAAAGACAAATAAATAGACAAAATTTAAATGAGTTTTGTACTTAACCAACCATGTGTTGTTACCAAATTTTTGTGTGTTGATTTCATTTCCCATTCATCTCCATCGATAATTGTAAACTAAGAAAAACAAGAGGAATGTGAAGAATCTTGGAAAACAAGTGTGAATCAACAAATAAAAGTATATAATCCCATATGATTTAACACTAAGAAAAACCTAGATATTCGATTTTAGCACAAGAATCAAACACACAAAATGATTGAAAACATCAAATAAATACTAGTCCAAGAAGCTTGGAAATCCTAGTGTGGCAAATTCACTATATACTTGCGGTCGCATGTAGTTAATTACACCGCCAATTCATTACAAAACCCTAATCAATTTTACATATTCACCCCTAGACTATCGAAACATAAACAAAAGGTCTTATCATGTTTTTCTCATATATCAACGGTCTCATTTGCTCTAACAATATTTTCAATAATGATTTTGATCTTCATGGTTGTTGGTGAGATAAAACTGAAAGTAACTAAAGTTCTAAATCAAATGAACAAATATATGAATAAACAGATTTGTAAGATAAAGGTAGTAAACGATGTTTGTTCGCGTATTAAACGATACCGAGAAAATAATAAAACATCTAACATAATTAAACAAATTTGTAAGATAAAATTCGATTATTCATGTCACACCCCAACCGATGGTGAAAACATCGGATGAGACGAACAAATCGTTCAAAAGCATTATAACATTATTTGTACAATATGTTTAAATCAAATTTCATTAATGACTAAAATTCAATACAAAGTTTCAAGTAAATAACCAACATAACAAATGTTTATGTGCGTTTCTAAAAGCTTGTCCTAACTTGATTTCTTCACATCATCTTGTCTATCAATCTGCAACATGTATTAAAATATAATCAACAAAAATGTTGATCGAGTATACAAGTTTGATACATAGTATAATAAAATAAAAAGACTCATATCCAACACGAAAACATATAATAAGTTTCACCATGCTAGCTAACGCAGTCCAAGTGATAGCACAAGTTTTCAATGCGTTAAGTGCCTTCCCAAAGTTTAACGGGAGGTATACATGTCTCATCCTAACAATACCCCAAAGACTAACGGGAAGGTGCATTACTCCTATAGCATATGCATAGTACTACCATTGTTAAGGTGGAACTACACACAAAGATTAAACGTTCACATAGCATCAAAGTCTCAAGTATCACAAGTTTATGTTTCATGTTTAAATGTATAGAGTATGTTTCAAATAAGTTTCAAGTGTCAAATGTCTTGATGTAAAAATACATGTTGCATCCCAAAAGCGATAAAACAAAAAGGGGGATCGAGTATACTCACCTTAGGTTGCGTATAAGTTTCTTGGAAGTAGCACGAGTAGAGATTGGAGGATCTACGAAATGTTTAACCTAGAATAAAATAAGGGAGTCGTTATAGATTATAGATTACGTTAATGGATGGTATAGGTTTTAGGAATCGTTCTAATTATTCGTCCTTGTTTACGATATAACTTTGCAAGGGTTAAATAAAACAAAAATGATAGTATAATGAGATTAATATTAATATTAATAATAACGGATAGTAATCTTTAAAATTTAATAAGTGAATACTAATTTATATAATTAATAAGTAGTGATAATAATAAAGATTATGATAATAATAATCTAATATTACTTTTATAACAATTTTATAAACAATTCAAATAATAGTGTTAATTATAATAATGAGATTTGAAATAATAATTTTAATCATTTATAAAAAAAATAATACAGATTTCTATTACTAAAAAAAAGTCTAACAAATAAATCTGTTTTATTAAACTAGCCCAAAATATGTATTATACTTGGCCCAAAAAAAAATTAAAACAGAAAATATAAAAAGAGTTTGGCCCAACAGGGCCAAGAACAACAGCGACCAGCAGCGAATAAACCGGAGCAAGCCGGGGTCGAACTCGATACCTCCGTATCACCGGATACACAGAACACCACTGGGCTACACTCAGTTTGGTGTTCTATTTCGTGTGTCATCATCTTGATCATTTAGAAAAAAACACAAGTTACAAACAATTTGTATATATATATGTTATATATGTATAATACAATGAACCAATAATAATTCTGTAAAACGAGAGTAGGGAAAACAAGGAATTTATACCGAGTGAAAAGGTCGAACCGAGTTCCGACGTGACCCGGTTGTCTTCTCCGGCGGCACTCCGGCGTATACAGCAGGTTTCCGGCGACTTATGACGGTGACAGCGACAACGTTTAAATGAAACAGAGAGTGTGTGTGCGAGTTGAGAGGGTGATGCGTATGAGAGTGAACGTGAGGGTGGTGAGCCTGAAAAGAAGGTGATATGGTTCGGGTATTTATAGCCGCTCGTGAAGACGTATCGAGTCGGGATTGTAGGATGGTTCGTGATTGCGATTAACAATGGAAATAATTGATTCAATCGTATCCCGGAAGATCGCTCACAGAAGGAAGGTTGACAGCTTGTAATTCGCTGTGTTTAGTCCTTTGGGCGGCAAAACTAAAACGAGCTCGAACGTATAATTAATATTTGAGTAATTAACTCAATAAATGATTTAGTTAATTTAAAATAAATAATATGTAAAATGAGTAAATAATTTGATGAGTTAATAATAGAGAATTAAATAATTGAATAACTAAATGCTTGAATAATTTAAATAAATAGATGTTGAATAAATAAAAGGATAATAAATAACGCAAAAATACGGAGCGTTACAATTCATACGAATTAATTGAGGATTTTACATGAAGTTAGATGACTTTAGAGTATCCACACTTACACATGCAACTTACGAATTATAGATTACATGAAGTAGATGTTTAGGTACACAACTTCACACTGCAAACCTCCACCTTAATATGCAACATTAGATTTAAAACAACCCTCTTCTCCTCAAAGGTTCTCATTCGACGTTTCCTTTCAAACCTCTACCTTAATCCACAACTCTACACACTGCAAACCTCTAGGTATGGATATGATGCGTTTAGTAGAGGACATGGACTATTTTGGGAAGTCAAATATGGTTTTTGGATAAGTAAATGGGAAATTTTGCAATTTGTTAAATGTATGGGCAATGGAAATCCTTTAGTTTAGTGTTTTTAAATGATTTTATGGGTGTTTCCCTGTGGGGGTGGAGCTGCCGCCGTGGCTCCGCCACAAGGGTGGTGGTGGCTGGCATTTTCTAGAGAGAGAGAGAAGAAACAGTAAGGAGATAAGGATTTGGGTTATGTTTGATTGTAAAAAACGAAAGAAATAAAAAGATATTTTATATATAGTAGTAAAATTACTAAGATACCCTTATATGTAAGACATATGTCAAACTTAACTAAAATTTTAGGGTAAATTACATTTTTGTCCTTTATGTTTGTAGCGGGTTGCAATGGATGACCTTTAACTTCAATAATTACAGTCACAATCCTTTATTTAGAAAATTCATTACATCTTTCGTCCTTAACACTAACCAAGTTAAAAATTTAAGTTAAATATATTCTCTTAAGGGTATCATGGTCATTTCACGCTTTTATTTAAAATGTCTCTTAATTAAAACAACCACCACTGCTGCCGGTTACGACCACCACCATCACCCTACCGCCAACCACCAACATCTGCTACCAACCATCACCAACACTCTTTTCCCTTTTAGATCACCGGTACAACCCAAATCGAAACCATCAAATCTAACCCACTTATGTTTGCCAATTGTCAAATGTTACATCGGAATTTAAAGGAATTAAAGGTGCAGAATGTGCAAGCTCTAACTATTATCATTGTTAGAAAACTATCAGCAGCACTTAGGTGCTGTTTGTTTTTTGGGCAAAAGCTATTCTGAACACTTAAGTATGCGTCGCGTAGACGCGCGTAGACCTTTAGGTCTTGCAGCTTGTTTGTTACCTATCTATTATTCACAAACCTTATGAATAGTGGAAAGAGCATATTTATAATTTTATGAAAAGGAAAAAATAGAAAAGAGATGAAAAGATATTACCTATCTATTAATTCACAAACCTCATGAATAGTGGAAAGAGCATATTTATAATTTTATGAAAAGGAAAAAATAATTCACAAACCTTATGAATAATGGAAAGAGCATATTTATAATTTTATGAAAAGGAAAAAATAGAAAGAGATGAAAAGAATTGCGAGCTTCTCACCAGAAAGCTTATCCCCATCTCTTCCCCTTCTTCTTGTGTCTTTCAATCTCTTCAGAACCTCTTCTCCCTCTCTCCCCCTTCAAAACTCCCATCTGCTCCAAAACCCTAGCTCCACCTCCACTCCGCCACCACCTCCATCTCCGACACCGCCTCCACCTCCGCCACGCCACCGCCACCGCCTCCACCTGCCCCCACATCTCAACCACCACCTCCACTCCTCTCGTCGCACTCTCTGCGGTTCACGGTGGACCTATCTATTAATTCACAAACCTCATGAATAGTGGAAAGAGTATATTTATAATTTTATGAAAAGGAAAAAATAATTCACAAACCTTATGAATAGTGGAAAGAGCATATTTATAATTTTATGAAAAGGAAAAAATAGAAAGAGATGAAAAGAATTGCGAGCTTCTCACCAGAAAGCTCATCCCCATCTCTTCCCCTTCTTCTTATGTCTTCCAATCTCTTCAGAACCTCTTCTCCCTCTCTCCCCCTTCAAAACTCCCATCTGCTCCAAAACCCTAGCTCCACCTCCACTCCGCCACCGCCTCCATCTCTGCCACCGCCTCCACCTCCGCCTCCACCTGCCCCCACATCTCAACCACCACCTCCACTCCTCTCGTCGCACTCTCTGCGGTTCACGGTGGACCTATCTATTAATTCACAAACCTCATGAATAGTGGAAAGAGCATATTTATAATTTTATGAAAAGGAAAAAATAATTCACAAACCTTATGAATAGTGGAAAGAGCATATTTATAATTTTATGAAAAGGAAAAAATAGAAAGAGATGAAAAGAATTGCGAGCTTCTCACCAGAAAGCTCATCCCCATCTCTTCCCCTTCTTCTTATGTCTTCCAATCTCTTCAGAACCTCTTCTCTCTCTCTCCCCCTTCAAAACTCCCATCTGCTCCAAAACCCTAGCTCCACCTCCACTCCGCCACCGCCTCCATCTCTGCCACCGCCTCCACCTGCCCCCACATCTCAACCACCACCTCCACTCCTCTCGTCGCACTCTCTGCGGTTCACGGTGGACCTATCTATTAATTCACAAACCTCATGAATAGTGGAAAGAGCATATTTATAATTTTATGAAAAGGAAAAAATAGAAAGAGATGAAAAGAATTGCGAGCTTCTCACCAGAAAGCTCATCCCCATCTCTTCCCCTTCTTCTTATGTCTTCCAATCTCTTCAGAACCTCTTTCCCCTCTCTCCCCCCTTCAAAACTCCCATCTGCTCCAAAACCCTAGCTCCACCTCCACTCCGCCACCACCTCCATCTCCGCCTCCATCTCCGCCACCGCCTCCGCCACCGCCCTCCGCCACCGCCTCCACCTGCCCCACATCTCAACCACCACCTCCACTCCTCTCGTCGCACTCTCTGCGGTTCACGGTGGCCGGACGTCACCGCCGCTTCGTTTCGCGGTTCCTTCTCTCCACCGCTTTCTCTCGTCGCACTCTCTCTCTACTGATGTCTCTCTCTGTGTCGTGTGTGGCCGCTGCCGGAGACATGATCGGAGCCGACCGGAGTTTGCTCTGGCGACCGGAGTAGAGGGAGAGATGGCAGATGGTTGTGGTCGTGGTAGGGAAGAGAAGAGGTTTTTTAGTAAACAAACACTCTTCTTCTTGTAGAGTGCAGACCTTTGGTCCACCTTTTATCTGCAGATGTGGTCCGCATAAAGCAGACCTTTTCCTTGCAGAAAAAACAGACAGCACCTTAATCTCCAAGTCCTCAAGAATCTGCATATCATTCCATATGCAACCAATCTGCATCTCCAACCAAAATCCTCCACTGCCACTAACAATCTTTAAACCTTTTTACAAAACAAAACAACCACTGCTAACAACATCTCACGGCCTGACATCTCACCACCGTCTCAACATCATCACCACAGCCACCATAAACAACCACCTGACAACCACGACCTGCCCCACCCTCTCTTTACCTGTTCACTTTTATAAGTCAATGTCTCCCTGTCTTTGTTAGGTTGCAGATCAGATCTGAAACGATTGAAACAGATCTGCGATGGTGAATTGAAAACGAGCGGTGGCGGCCGACAATCAAGCTCAAATCACCACCATCGGCGACAAGTGGCGGTGGCGTCCGGCGACAATCAGTGGCTTCAGGTGGTGACAGGCTTCAGGTGATAGTTGTGAGACGGATATTAGTGCGTTGAAAGGTGGGATACGGTGATGGTGGCTGGATTTATTAGTGGCGGTGGAGGTTAGTTGAAGAGGGAGAGAGAAAGAAGCAGAGAGATGGCTGAGATATTAGGGTTAGGGAATTGGGGGATATAGGGGAGATGATGATATGTGTAATTTTTTGGTTTTATTTATTAAGAAAATTCTAAATAAAACGTGAAATGACCATGATATCCCATATTTAACTTAAATTTTTAACTTGGTTAGTGTTAAATGAAGAAAGATGAAATGAGTTTTCTAAATAAAGGATTGTGACTGTAATTATTGAATTTAAAGGTCATCTATTGCAACCCATTATAAACATAAAGGACGAAAAGTGTAATTTACCCAAATTTTTAGCTGGGTTTGTGCTAAGGACCTATGGTGTAATGAATTTTTCAAATAAAGGACTGTAACTGTAATTATTGAAGTTAAAGGCAATCCATTACAATCTGATAAAAACATAAAGGACAAAAAGTGTAATTTACCCAAAATATTAAATTAACAACCATAGTATGTGTGTGTAAGAGATGTTTTGAGTGCAGGCCATTAAGGAAGTCTTTAGGAGGTTCGGATTTACGAACTTGCACAATCCGGACCAACACTCACATTAGGGGAAGTTTGGAATTACAAACCTTGTCACAACATCCGCGTTGTGGGTGCTCTTATATACCATTCAAATATTTAAAATATCCAGGGACATGCTCAATATGATATTCAATTCCTTGCAAAAAAAATTGAGTTATTTTCAAGAGTTAAAAATATATGATATTTCGTTAAATTTAATTAGTTTAATATGATATTAGTAGTCTTTCTCTAGACAGCAATATAGAAGGAATATTTGTTGTAATCTTTACTCTAGAAAGATGTTACTACAAGGGGAGTGGGATGCCTACGTGGTGGCACGTGGTGGCTGCGCGTAGTGAGAAAACGCGTCAAATGTATCACGCGTTGAAGAATCGATGTAGCCGTTGCAAATGTGTACGTTGGGATGAGAGTGACCGTTTGAGCATTTGATTTTTATAAAAAAAACCTTCAACACTATATATAAATCATCCATTTTAACCTTTAAACCCACCAAAAAAATACCATCTCTACACTCTACATAAAATGTAATTTCCAACCGATACGTTTCCGCCAGACACCGATAGTTATTCGGCTTCTGACGATGAAACGCTTGAATTTTTCGAGATGGCGTACAACGAACTTGAACGTTTGAGCCTACCAAAGAAGCAAATGATGGATCGTGATCGTATACACGCCAACAAAATTTTGATGAAAGATTATTTTGTGGAAAATCCGGTCTACAATGCCGAAACGTTTAGGAATCGGTTTCGTTTACCGAAAGATTTATTTTTAAAGATTGTAGGAGACATCGAAGCAAGCTTAGAATGGTTTCAAGAACGTTACGACGGGAGGGGAAAACGAAATTTCACGCCGATACAAAAATGCACATCCGCCATTCGCCAACTAGCGACAGGTAACCCTCCCGATCAATTTGATGAATACTTAGCTATGTTGACAAGAACTTCACGTGAATGTTTGCAATTCTTTTGTAACGCGATCATTAAATTGTATGGCAAAGAGTTTCTACGTAAACACGAATTTACGCCGTGCATGAGGCTAGATGGCATTTTCCAGGGATGCTCGGTAGCAATGATTGTACACATATCGAATGGAGAAATTATCCAAGAGAGTTGCGAGGGGCGTATGTTAGGGGTGACGTCAAAAGACTGACCATCATACTTGAAGCGGTGGCGTCGAATGATTTATGGTTTTGGCATTCGTCTTTTGGTGTTCCTGGTTCAAACAACGATATCAATGTTTTGTACACATCGTTGTTGTTTCAATTCGTAACAGATGGTACCGCACCTTTTGTCCGTTTATGGTTAATGGAGGATATTACATACGAGGCTATCTTCTTGTAGATGGTATCTACCCATCATGGTCTGTTTTTGTGAAAGCTCTTTTATTTCTGTCGAGGTTAAAGAAAAGGCGTTCAAGAAGTTGTAAGAATCGGCAAGAAAAGATGTTGAGAGGACTTTTGGTGTTTTAAAGGGTAGATGGGGCATATTAAACCGATTGGTTCATGCAATGAATAAAAAAAATCCATAGCATAGTATATGCATGTATCATATTACACAATATGCTAATTAAAGAAGATGGACGTGCAATATCCAGATTGGGTGTCGGATCCTCCCACACAAGCTCCCGTTCCCGAAAATGTCCAAAAGACTTGCGCAATGAAGAACTTCACTTTCTGTTGAGATATGATTTAATTGAACTTATAGGTTCTTTAGGTTTGGAATTTCCGGATTCGAACGAGGAGTAGGTATTTATCGTGGTATGGAAAGACAAGTAAAAGATATGATCTAAAGGTATAATGTGTAGCTCTTTTGTTGTACAGAAAGTAACCAAATGTTACATGATTATTCATTAATTTTGTTTAGTATTTCGTATGGAATTCCCCTTGTGATCCATGTGCGGCACATTGTTTCTCGCCTTGGTGTGTAGTTAAAACATCGTGAGATGAAGTTGCATCTAGTCGGGAGCATTTAAGAGACCCTAATCGTGAGATGAATTTCATATCTTCTTTCAATCCTCGGTTACATAATTTTAAAACGAAGAAAAAAAATTCATACTAACGTCTTTGATAGAAAACTTTTTCGTCCGTTTATGACTTAAATTTTTTTGAACGTAGAACTAACCAATCTTCTTCGACAATATCAAAAAGGACTTTTAGATAAATAGAAAAATATAATTTAACAATTCAAAACCTATATATAAAATAAATTCAAATTAAGGGGGCAAGTAAAACTTTAAAATTATGATACATGATAAAAGTTGAAGGCATTTAATAGGGTTGGAGTAATCGAATCGTTAATTGAAGCTGAACCGAAAACAACAAAACTGAATGAAATTTATGAAAATCGAATTAACCGAAAGTCGGTTATCGAGTTATTTTTTAACCAATCGGTTAACCAAAATTAACCGAACCGAACCGACTTTATATTCTCATATATTTCTAGCTTTTATACATCAATTTCATGTTTTATACTTTCATTTCATGTATTTATACCTATATTTATGTATTTATACATCTATTTCGTGTATTTATATCTTTGTTACATGTATTTCTAAGCAAAAAAAATTAGTCTTTGTTTTATTTGGTTATTAACTGAAATTAACCAAACGAACCGTAAACCGAAAAATTAATTGAAGTAATGAATCGATTAACCAACGACTTCAGTTACAGTTACATTACAGTTAATGCTAATAACCGAACTTGCAATCCCCAGCGGTTACTTTAAACAATACCCGGATACTCATTATACCACGACCCGATACCGACCCGCAAAGTCCCAATGGTTTGACAAAACCCCAAAACTCAAAATTAGGGTTTATCAATCCAGCAATTTCTTCAACAGCAATCAACATCATGATTCGATCTTCTTCACGTTCGTTAAACAAATTAGCTGCGTTGTGTAGATCCTGTCCGTCCGTTTCATCATCCCGATCACAGATATCCTCACAGATAACTGTCACCACTATTCGCCAGTTAACAATCGATGTGACGTCACTAAATAGACAGAAACCGGTATGTTTGTCAGCAACCAAATGATTTTTGTTTATACATTCGCAGAAATTTGTTATTGTTATTGATTTACATCTTTTTTGTAGGAAATTTTAGCTCTTTAGTTAATCTACGGTCGAGATTTCATGTTTCTAGGGTTAATTCTGAAGCGAGATCGTTTGCGTCAAAAGCTTCACGATCAACAAGTGAGAATGCGTCACAGGTTAGATTTTTTGTAGAATTATTTTTGGATTTGTGGCAAATGTTATTATGTGTTTAGATTAGGGGAAACAGTTTTTGGATTGATGCTGAACCAATAAGCTTTAGTAGTTAATGCGGTAAAATATCGGATATCGGTCAAGGACTGATATTTGAGATATCGGTTATCGCGGTGGGATATTGGTAATTTTAATATCATGATAAATTTATATGTATAGCAATTTAACACTAACAATTCAGTATACTCTCCTATCATTAACAAATTAACTTTTTGCAACTTGCAAAACACTAACAATTGTAGCAAGTAGGAACTGACTTAAAACACTAACATGTCACACTAACAACTAACAATTAAAAACACCCAATAGAAACAATAAGAAGAAAGACGAATGGTAGAGATAAGAAGAAAGGTACTGATTCGGGAAATCTGTGATATATCGGTCCGATATTGGTCAATATCGCCGATAATAGCTGGTACCGATATTCGGACCATATTTTGCAGCGATATCTCGGCAGGGGAGCGATAACCGATATATCATATATCGGTGATATATTGGGATATTAACTACATAGCAAATAAGTTGGTTTAGTGGAAAGTGGCAAGGTCTGTTGATCTTAATTAATGAATTTATTTGATGCTGATATATGGGGTGTGCATGTGTGTGTAATATACAGAGAGAGAGAGCGGGAGGGGGGGGGGGATAGGTAGCCGGTTCGAGAGGGATGATTTTCAAGAACTAGATAAGCAAACAATACAATAAACTTTACTTCAAATTTTTGCTACAAATTACTAAAATGAAAAATAGGCATATACAAACATGCAACAAGGAAAGGAAACAATTTAAACAGACATGGAACCATGGAATAAAATAAGGGGAACGTGGAACCATTGACCTTATGCAAACTGAATGAAACAACTTAATAAAACATGACGATCGTGTGTACGTATCAGAGTGTGTGTGTTCGGTTTTAGCTATAGTCTTAAAGGTCATAAACCACTCAACACATAACAAGTTTCAATGGGGGAGGTTTTCTTCAAGAACATTTTGTAGTGCGAAGTTGTTTATTTTACTAATATTTATGCGTTTATATTGACACATGCTGGACTGTTTATTGTCAAGTCAATAGTCAAAATTTGGAATTAAACTCGTCTTATTTTTTGTCTTACTTTATAGAATAGGAAAGATGTTACAACCGTTGAAGATCCATTTGATGCACCCACTTACAATATACCGGAGAAGCCAATGACATTTACTGAAGGAGCTTCGTATAGTGTTGTTATCCTGGTGGGACTTGGAATTGCTGCTGCAGCAGGATATGGCGTTTTTGAAAGAACTTATATTTGAACCGAAAGAGTAAGACTTGGTAGCAAAAGTGTTGCATATTTACTTTTTGTTGTTTTACTGATTTTTTTTTTCTCAAAGGTACAAGGTTTTTAACAAGGCCCTGAAGAGGATTCAAGATGATAGTCAGGTTTCTTCATTGTCTGAGCTCTCTGTTTTGCGTATTTCTCTTTTATATACAACTTTTTAATCAAGAAATCATTAAATATAATATTATCTACTGAAACATACTAATATTCTTCATGGGCATCAGGTGAGGGTCAGAATTGGCTCGCCTATAACTGGATACGGCCAAGAAAGCAGAAACCGAGCAGCTCGTCAACGAATCCCTAATAGAGTCTGGAAGGATGATGATGGTGTTGAGCATGTTGAGGTTACTCCTCTTACTTCCATTTAAATTCATATAATTTGTTATTAATTTATTTAATGATTGGATATTTTAGGTAAATTTTTATATCCGAGGTCCACATGGAGCTGGCAAGGTTTTCACCGAGATGTTTAAAGACAACGAGGACAAGCAATGGAAGTTTATGTATCTTCAAGTTGAGATACACTCGCCATCTCCGTCAAGGATGCTGCTTGAATCTTATCTTCCCGCCTGATTAAACAAATGCACCATGTAATTCAACATCAGTAATACATAAAGGTTACCATCATTTTTTTATCTGAATTTGCCACTGATCTGAGTGTTTCGCTTATTTAAAAATATATTAAAGTGTAAATTGCATTTTACGTCCTTTAAGTTTGAACCAACTTACAGGCATTGTTCTTTAACTACTGAAGTAACACTAGATGTCCTTTATGTTACTATTTTTCATTGGGCGGTGTCCTTTAGCCCTAACCCGGTTAAATTTTAATGTTAAGTCTGACCATGTGCTTGTCACATGAGGGATCTTGGTCTTTTACCCTTTTTGTTTAAAACCAAAATACCCACATGTGACAGGCACATATTCAAACTTAACATTAAAATTTAATCGGGTTAGGGCTAAAGAATACCGTCCGATGAAAAATAGTAACATAAAGGACATCCAGTGTTATTTCGGTAGTTAAAGGACAACGCGTGTAATTTGATTCAAACTTATAGGACATAAAATGCAATTTACTCTATTTTAAATGAGTAATCACTCATTCAAGTGTATGCATACACCTCCCAAGTGGCTAAGTCACTTTGTTAAAGAAAAAGATTATAATTCGTATTATGAAAATGTAACTAATCATATTAAACCATCCTGACCCGAGTTAAAATTACTCATTTTTAACCAAACCTGTTTTTTCGGTGATCATTATTACCACTAGAACAACTGTTTTCTTGACCTCTATATACACAAACATAATGGTTGTTTGTGTAATGCAGGCAAATGATAACAAGCACTCCCCTGTTTTGCTGATATATAAAGCTCAAGACACCAGTCTGAATGGGTTTGAATCTGTTGTCAGTTTTTTCATATGATTATATGTACCGTTTTCATCTCTTCCTTTTTCTGTCAAGTGGTGGTGGTGGTTTGGTCACTAATTTCATAGCCTGAATAAATTGTGCTTGGGCAGTAAATGGAAGGAGAAAAACCTTGTTTGTTTACTTTGAAAGGAAGCAATTTAAAGAAACAAAAACAAAAAAAAATTGATTATTGGGCTGCTTGTTATGTTTTCCTGATGTTAGCTTCTTTAATGTAACCTTTTAATTACCGCTTAACCTAAGGGTGTTATTGGAGACAACGTCTCAGTGGCAGCAACTTCTCTATTCCTTGGGATAGCTTTTCCCACCCTCCTTAGATCCAGTTAGTAGCTTTTGCTTCCAGTGTGATTTTACCGACTATGTTTGTGTGTGTTTAAACTAAGGATGTTGGCAGTCCATTGTGCAAAAACGATTTGTACTCGGGGTAAACACGAGTTGGTTTTAAACAAACCAAAACCAATCGATTTTGGTTAATTCGGTTATTGCGTTTCAATGGAAAATATGTTTTTGTTTGGTTAACCCAAAATTTAACGTTGTTGTTCTGGTTAACTTGTTTATTTTTATCATGTGTCGTTATATATCCTCCAGTTTGTTTCTTTTTTACGAAACAGATGACTACATTCGGTTCAAAGGATTATAATGACTACATTCGGTTCAAAGGATTATAACTGAGATACTGAACCGTCAGTTTCTGAATTCGTGGTTTAAGTAACTTGCTCACCCCTAATATGCACTTTTTTTAACACTATAGCATGTGTTCTTTAAGATTCATGAACCAAGGAATGTTAACCCCAAGTACACAAAAATATCATAAGCTTTACATTCCTTTCTATTTACGTAAACGCCTCTCGTTGATTCGTTGGCAATCCAGATCAGGCTCGAGTGGACTGAGGGGAGAGAAGTACTGATCCACCGTGTCTTGCATTACGTGTTCTAAGCTCGGTGGGTCCCACTGTAGAGTTCGAAAGTAAAAAACCAAGTTTTATATTATTAACAAAAAGATATACAAGCAGCATTAACTGTAGAGTTCGAAAGTAAAGACCAAGTTCATATTATTAACAAAAATATACAAGCATTAAAGAGCATTCTAGAACAAAAGGGTCGTATAACTGTGTGGTGATAGATTTTCAAAAACACAGGTCTTAAAACCAGCGTTCTTAAGGCCAAAGAGTCGGCGGAAGTATCCCAGGACCACCAAGGAAGCAAAAGAAAGTTTCTAATTAGAACTTAGAAGGGCAATTTTGTAAATATCAAAAAAGTCATCATGGCAAAAAAAATATACAAAGAGTTGATACCTTTGGTGCAAAATCGTTATCCACCAATCGTGCCTGAACACCCTGATGAAGACATTAACAGATAAGGCGGTACTCTTTTAAAAGATGATTTTCGTTAGAGGTAGCAATTTCGACCATCTGATTTGGGTTATATTTTTATATTGTTATCTCAAATGGGTCAAATAAAGAAATTTAACTAAAAATATAAGTAGTCAAGCTAGTGAAATCGGTCGTAAATCAATGAAACTTTGTTTTTAGTGCATACTAGAGATGGGCATAAAAACCGGTTCCGAACCCGAACCGGTAGAACCAAACTGGAACCGGTTCCAGTTCCTACCCGACATTAAGCAGAACCGGTTCCGGGTTCAAAATACCCGTTGGTTCCAACCCGGTTCCACAATTTTACCATTTGAATCGGGTAGTAACCGGTTCCTAACCGTACCCGTTCTACCTACCCGGTTTTTACTAGTACCCGGTTCCATCAGTACCCGGAAATGCAGTTCTAGAAGGAACCGGTTATACCGTTAAAATGTTACCGTTGGAACCGGTTATAGCCGAAAAAGTGGAGACTAACAATAGAAAGAAACACAAAAATAACAAACACAATAGAAAGAAACATTACACAAACTTTATTAAAACACCAAAACAAACGGGTTACATCAAACATTTGAAGAACCGGTGCCGGAACCTTCTCCCGTCTCATTTTTCTTTGCCTTGTTACTGAGCAATGCCGCTCAGTGTGTTTCTTAAGGGTTGAGTTGGCTGCGGCCTTCATAAATTTTCCGCAAGCTTTGCATCTAGCCATCTCGTGGCTGTCGGACATTAAACAGAGATCAAAATTCTTCCATATAGCTGGGTTTCTTTTCGTCTCTAAGACCGTAACAACTTCTTCGTTGCATGCCATAGGTATTTTGCAAGATTTTAGAAGATGATTGAGTTTGTAAGTTGATGATGGTGAGTGTTAAGTTTTGAAATGGAAGTAGGGAGGGGTTTATATAAAAAAAACCGATTTCGACTGCCAGGAACCGGTTCCCAACGGTAACATTTATCAGGAACCGGTTCTGAACAGTAAAAGTCAGATTTTCAACTGTCAGGAACCGGTTCTGAACAGTAAAAAGTCGGGTTTTTACTGTCAGGAACCGGTTCACACAGGAACCGGTTCCACACCATACCCGGTTCCATAATACCCGTACCCGGTTCTACACGGTTCCATATTCTTGGGTGTGAACCCGGGTAGGAACTGGACCCGGTTCCACACCATACCCGGTTCCAATGACATCCAAGCAGAACCGGTTCCGGGTTGGAACCGGTTCCGCCGGTAATAATAAAACCCGATTATGCCCATCTCTAGTGCATACTACCTATAAATTATTATGTTTTGAATGTAATAATATAGTTTATTAATCATGTTTCACTTGTTATTTATTTAAATAATTGATAAGGACTGTTTGTAGATCAGGCCCGCCTTAAAAAGCGCATGTTTTGACCCCCCAATCTTGCGACCTCTAATCTTAACGACTAGGTGAAGAAGTGATGGTAATACCTCATGGAGATCACTTGATACCTGCCCGGCAACTGCTTGTAATGTCATCCGGTATTCACGAATTAGGCATTGATCAAGAGTCTGAAACCGGCCTTCTCGTATCTATATACAAAGTTAGAAGAAAAATCAATTTATAAAATCAAAATCGAGCTGAAGAAGCTAAATCTTGAAATCACTTACTGATCTCAAGGCAACCTTCAAGCTCAACGGTGATGCGTATTTTAGTTTCTTCAAGATGGAGTTGCACCACTCGTCGCTAGTTTTTCCAGCTTCACTTTCCTGTCGGTTTTTCCATTCTTTAAAAAACTTATTTAAGAAATCCACATACCGAAAACTTGAAGTGTAAACGGTTTCATTGTTACCAAAGCATCAATGATTTCCTCAACGGTATCAAGGCTGAAACATTTGTTAAGTGTGTCGGTCCTGAAAAGGTTGAAACTTGAAAGTAAACCATCGATAAACTTTTTTAATGTCTTTCTGCCAATTCAAAAAAAAAAAAAAAAACAAAAAGGAAAACCACGGACGAATACCTGCGGAGAACACTTGCATTACTGGGATAGTCAAGATCACTATACTTTTGAAGACACGTTTCAACGACAGAAGGATCATCGGTTATTAGTTTCTTAAGACAATCTTCCATTGCCGGAACATTCTGTAAAGGAAATTATCATATAATTATATGCACATGAAATGAAGAAAAATTAACGTGTCACAAGTAGAAAAAAGGCCTGAAAGAACCGACTGTACTGAGTGAATAATGTGTAGCAAGCCCACATGACAACCATTTCTACTCCATTAATCATGTCTCCTGTTAGAGCCAAATATTCACCTGCATAAAAATAAAATAAAAAATATTAGAAAAAAGCATCATTTACGTTACCAGGATGAAATAGCGTTCAATGTTACTACATACCTAAATAACCGGGAAGATGTGAAAGATGAAGGAGCTCCCGCATCAGGATGAAAACCGATTAATGTTTCAGGCATAGCAAAAGTCTGCAATGCAGTATGAGTATTGAAAAGAAGAGTAAAAAGACTAAACTACCCTTATGTGATCTGATTTAACAAAAATATTAACTGAGTGTCTGAGTTAGGCCTAAAGGACATAACGTGCAGCATTCTCAAACATGAAGTACAAACTCATCAATTATAAAGGCAAAGGACACTGCCTGATGCTGAAATTTGGTATATAGATAAAGGATGAAACTTGTAATTTACTCTAAAAAAAACTACATGTTATAAGTGTTCATATAAAAAAAACATATAAAGGAGCGTACAAAAATGCTTACAGTTTTATCAGTTGCAACCCTGAACGTTCCCGGAATGGAAACTCCAGCCCCTCCACCCATAGTAATCCCATTCAAGATAGCCACCTACACGAACACCAGTAATCCGAATTAAACATCACCAACCCTTTCGCCAGAAGGTGTAGTTATAAATACTGCTTACATGCGGCTTTAAATACGTCCCAACAATATACATAAACTTATATAGCGTCCGAAAGAATTCCTTGCATCCTTCAATATCACCTATACATTTATTGCATCAGTAGAATACAATAAGATACAACATCAAATGCATCAACTTTAAACCAACATAAAAGGTTTCTTTTTATACCTTTTCTCATCATATTATGAACATAAATAATATCACCGCCTGCACAAAACGCCCTGCCCCTGCCCTACAAAAAATATGCATAACTATCAACGACACTATCAACGACTTCTTCGATACATTATTTGCAGCATAAATCAAGATCTTTGAGTGTATTAATTTACAGAATTACCTTCATTACCACAAAACCTATATCAGGATTTTCTTCCCAATTTTTATATAGTTTCTGCAACTTCTTTCCCTGAACAAAATTATAGATTTATAAAACAAAACCTAAATGAAAGTTAGTCAAATATATAAAGTTACCCAGAATTTCCATAAGAAAACAGAGCTTTTATATCAATATATCAATAAATAAACAAATAGCCACATGGGAAATTTAAAAAAAAAAGAGAGAAAGAAATCAACATAAAGATATAAACAATCAAGTTGACCCAAATGTACATAAATAAAAAACAAATTGGACTAATTAAATCTAGTCAACCATCCAGATTAGGGCTGCAAACGAACTGAACGAACACGAACAACACCTTTTTGTGTTCAGTTGTTAAGACATATATGTGTTCACGAACTGTTCATAAACACTTACCGAACGAGATTTTATCCGTGTTCATCTGTTAAGGAAATGAACTTGTTCGTGTTTGTTTGTTAATTTTAGGCAATGAACGAAAACGAACGTTGATGAACACAAATGAGCACCAGGGGCAGACCCACCCTTTGGTCAAGGTGGGCGGCCGCACCCCTTGAAAATAAATTTAGTGTATATTTTAGGCAAAAAAACCCGACTACACCCTTGAAAATATGGTTGAACACCTCATCCGCATCCCCAGCAAATAATTCTTGGGTCCGCCACTGATGAGCACAAGCTAATATTCATGAACAAAATTGTAAACAAAGGACACAAACAAGCGTTCATGAACAGAATATATAATATGCTGACACTCGTTAAATATTTTATTTGTTGTAATCTTGAAGTATTTAAGCAAAATATAAAAACTAAAAACACCAATGAACTATCGAACACAAACCAACACGTTACCGAGCGTTCACGAACATAAACGAACAAACACGACCTCTGTTCATGTTACCGGAATTTTCTTGTTCGTCTTCGTCTGTTCAATAAACGAAAAAACACAAACAAACTTCCCACGAACAGTTCACGAATTGTTCGCCGTTTACAGCTCTAATCCAGATAAAAAATATAATCTAATCAAACAACACCCAGTGCATAATAATAACAAATAATAATCGAACCATGGAAGTGTTGAGGGCGTTAAGGAACGAGGGTCTGTTGAGAACCACGGTTGTTGAACATGCATTGTGTTCCACTAACACCTGTAAAAGCATCAAATTTCAGAACAATTTTTTTTAGAACTGTGTTAGATGATTCGAGTAAGTTTTGGGCTTACGGCGGAATCGGGATCGGAGATGGGTGAATGATCGGAGAGAGGGGTGTTGACGGAAGTGGTGAGGGTAGTTGATCGTCTTATGATTTGATTGATCAAGTTTCGATGAAGGAGACGACGTCGTGTTGTTGATAAACTCTGCATCTCTGCGTTTATGTGTTAATTGGTTAGACAACAATTATTTATACATTTGGTTGAAGTTGATGTGTGTTTTGGGTTATTTTGTCAGTTGAGTCTATAAAATGTTTATTTTTTGTTTGTGGGTCTTCAAAGGTTTCACTGTTGCCATTTAGTCCATTGTGTTAATTTCATCCATTTTTTCTATTAATTAAAAGGCAATTCAGTCATTTTATATGTAATTCTGTTAATTAGAAGACAATTCGGATTGCACTTCTCATTAATAGAAATAAAGGATAGAATACATATAAAATGATCGAATTTTCTTTCTCCTTAACAGAAACAATGGATGTAGTTAACAATGGACTAAAATGCCAATGGTGAAATCTTTTTAAACCCACATATGAAAAATGAAACCTTTAGACTAACTGATAAAATGACTCAAACTAAATGAACTAAAATAACATTTACTCTTTATAACAACACTGTGTAAAATGGGACATACATCTACTTTTTGTAATAAAAGGTGTCCCGCAATTAGGCAACATAACATCACTATGTAGAGATGTATAATGGAATGGGAGTTAATGAAGTTTAATAACATTGGTGGCATTTATTATTGATGAGAGAAATGCTCCCTTTTACAATTTTGCTTCTTATATTATAGTTATACATGCGTTGAGTCGCATCGAAAAGAACACATACAAAGTCGCTATTTATTTTGCTTATATATATATATATATATATATATATTAAGCCTTTGCTTCTATATATATTAAGCATAAGATTCGAATATAGACATGCTACCTAACTAGAAGTCTATCACGACACCACCATCTTTGATGTTTATCTCCCAAAGACAAAGTCCACGTAAAGGCTTATCCAATTGCCTACATGGTATGGTGTAGAATAATAATTTATACACTCAAATTAAAGATGATATAATGTTATACTCATATATAATTTATTATCTTTGATTTTGATTAATGGTTCATCATTTTCTTTGATTATTGGTTCGTTAAGGGAGAGATATCGTTTCTTGATGAGATTGAGTTCTTCGAAATCGTGTTCTTGCTAACCATCTTCTTAGAAACTCGGCTCAACGTCAGAGTGTAATTAAGAAAATCTGTTTATTCACTAACAATTCCATCAATTTCTTCAGTACATCCTAGGGGTGAGTAATAACCAAAGCGTTAATCAAAACTGAACTGAAAATCGTCAAAACCGAACTGAAATTAATCAAAACCAAATTAACCAAAACGGAATTAATCGAAAAAACCGGTTAACCGATATTTTTTGTACAATCGGTTAACTGAAAATAACCGAGCCAAACCGAATCATTTAAATCTTCATATATTTCTAGATTTTATACATCACTGTCATGTTTGATATACTTCCATTTCATGTGTTTATACCTCAATTTTTTATTTATACGTCCAATTCATGTATTTATATATATTTTATGTATTTATAACTTAATTACATGTATTTCAAAAAACTTAGCATATGTTTGGTTATTAACCGAAATTAACTAAACCGAACCAAAAGCCGACATAATAAACTGAACCGATTAACCGATGATTTCGGTTACGGTTACGAATAATGCTAATAACGTAATCACACCGAACCGTACACACCTCTGATACATTCTAAATTCTTTTGGTTTCTATAATACATGTATATGTCATGATACAAGTTTCCTTTTTGCTGAATCAAAAACCGGTTTGTTGTTTCAAATGAAAAATCGCTAAAAATAATTTAAGTGAATCAATATTTTTCAAGCTTTTACGATAAACAAAAATAAATCAATATTTTGGAATACAATATTTATCTTTTGTTTGTTGGTGACTAAAAAATACTCAAAGAAGACATAGGGTCCAGGTTCATGTGTGCTATACCAAACTTCACGTGCTCCTTTATTATTATATTTTTTATTGTTTTTGTTTGTGTACCATTTCTATCAACTTTTAGGATCGATTCTTATACGCTCTATAATTTTTAATTTCTTTTTGTAAAATACATTTTAACCTTTTAAATTTTACGTGCTTATTCTTATCTATGTGTTGGTATAAATTCAAGTTGGTTTATGTTTCGATATATATATATTTTTTTTTAGAAATGAATCATGTTAAATATAATACCACTCTATTATATTTTAATCCACTATATACAAATTTACAACTATATTTATACGTACTAGCTCAATCACGTCAATAAAAAATAACACCAAATTTAAAAGTTAAACCCTAAAACGTTAAATGACAGTCTGCTCATCGCCTTAATGTCTCATGATTTTACCCTAAGTCGATCGTCTCCTGCTCTCAACGTCATTGTTCGTGCGCCTCATCGGCCACAATACTGTTATTCATAAGAAAATATTATGTGGCATGAAACGTATCTATTTTAAAAGGCATAACAACTTGAGACCCAACATTGTCATTATCTCTCTCTGCAAATTTAAATCGGATGACACGGTTGTCAAAACCGATCGAATCGCTCGACACTTGCTCGGAATATTCATTGCTCGGAAAATGCTCGTTTGATTTGAGGCTCGGTTTTAAATGAACCGCTCCGCTCGATTCGGTTTGTAAACGAGCCAAGCACGAACAAAGATCTTCTCGATTCGACTTGACTCGTGAACAACCCTATCTACAACATTAGATAGAACTTGCAATAGGTGATCTCTACCTTCATTAATAAAAGTTGGTTATCCTACTCCTACGAAGAATAGGCATAAGTACTTATTGTGGCCTCTGCCTACTTAGAAAAGTCATTTGTGAAGACAAACTCTAGAAAATTACCAAAGGAGAGGATGAAGGACACTCTAAATAAACTTGTTCATACAACAACACGCTTGTGTTGTTTAGAAAAGCAAATGGATATCTAGTTAATTTATAATTAAGTGAAATTATAATTACTAGGTAAACTCTTCATACGGTAAAACTCTTAAGTAGAGTTTTAATGATGACATTTGACGAGTTTTAATAGAGTTTAAGTCTATGATTATGGTGACTCTTAACTCTTCATATGGTGAAACTCTTGATGACATTTGATGAGTTTTATTAGAGTTTAAGTACATAATTATTGAGACTCTAAACTCTATAAAAGACTCTTGGATATTTAGAACATGGTGTCTCATATGAAAAGTACACTAGAGAAATACAAGAGAAATCATACAAGAAAAATTCATGAATACATGGAGAGTTCTTAGAAAAGATGAAACACTTGACGACCCATGTGTTGGGTACTTAGAGAGATATGTTTCTCTATACGATTTTATCGCCTTCGTATCATAATTTTCCACGAGTTCTAACACTATAATTCTATCCGGTGTAACCTTGGGCGTGTGGCCATTTCTGGTAGTATATACTGCTTCGGCTGTTGTACCCTTGGAAACAATCGCGTTGTCTTTAGTAGAGGCGGAATCTGTTTTAAGGGAAGCGTGTTGAACACGTGCCTCAACCAGAACTGTCAACAATTTTTTGTTTGTCTTGTAGCGGAGTTTCAAACAACAAGGTGCGGTTGAGGTTTTCCAAAGACGTCGACTTGAATCAAGATTGGTACAATGTATTTGTATTTCATTTATTTTTATATAGTTTTGTAACCGGATTGTACTATCATATTTCCTATGAATAACGAGAGTCTCGTTATTATATAATTCATAATATATTTTAATAAAAAATGAACGTAGTTCCAACAAACTTAAAACATATTTCGTGAGATTGTTGCTACAATCTTAGACTTTATAAGTATTTTAGGTTCACAAAGGATTTATTATAAAAATATTTTAGAGATTATGATCTTTTAAATATTTTCCTTTGGGAAATATGTATGTAGTACAACTTGGTGTGTTTGGATTTATCGAGATTGTGGTACAATCTTAAATCCTATATCGTGGTACAAAACGAATAGTTTTGGTTCAATCGTTTGGTTTTGAAACAATTTTGTAATCATTAATTTTTTCTAACCTTTGTGTTAGAATGGGTTTATTGTGTAAACCATACGTTTTTTGTAAACGTTAAATCTCTCTAACTTGTGTGTTAGACCGGAATTATTGGTGTAAACTATACGTTTTCTGTAAACGCTAAATTCTCTTAAGTAGAATTTTCATGTATTTAAATAAGAGTTTTATGTCTCGAGTTAAGTCTCTATTTAATTCATCCACCCATGGATTGATATGAACAAATAAGACTTATAATGATTTTTGTAATCATTTGTCTTCTAACATGTGTGTTAGAAACGTTCATGGAAAGCGTTAGTTTGGAAGCAATTTTTTAATTGTTTATTTCTAACGTGTATATTAGAAATAAGTTATTTATTTGAACCATATATGTGTTTATAGCAAGTCGAATTAACATTTTGTGGAAATGTTAATATTTCTAACATGCGCGTTAGAATTTTTTTCGTTTTAACATGATTGTTAAAAATGGTTAAAACACAAATGCTTTAAAATGTTTTATGTAAACATTTTATATAAGTAATTTGTTGTGGCATTGATGTTAATAAATATAATGCTTTGTATGGTATACAAATAAAAGGTCATACATTGAAGTTGATGTCTGATTGGCTTCAAGAATTAAATCACCATAAAGTGATGGTGTTGTATTTATATGAATTTAATTAAATTAAAATCATTTACTAGACTCTTCATATGGAAGATAAACTCTTAAGTCAGTTTACTAGTTTTTATTAGAGTTAATGTCTCTAATAAAATCTCTAATTGAGTATGGAAGATAAACTCTTAGGTAGAGTTTTATGTCAATTTATTAGTTTTTATTAGAGTTTATTTCTCTAATAAAATCTCTAATTGAGTGAGACTTTTCTCCACCCCATGTCTCTTTTATTAAAAGTAGGCTATGTGCCTAACTTGATGAGATTGGAATACTACAAGGGTCTGTTTGGTATGTGGCAATGGAATGAGTGTGGGAATGGAATGGACGAGGTAAGGGAATGGATGAGATAATGGAATTGATCATTACCATTCCATGTCTTGTTTGGTTACCATGTGAGAATGGAATGAACCATTGCCTTTTGTTGTTTGGTATGCGTGAAAAGACGAATGAATAAAATCGGATGGAGGTGGTTAATGATAGGCGGTGATGGTGGGTGGTGATACATGGCAGTTGTAGCGCATCGGGGTGGTGGGCGGAGACGACGATGAGTTGCGACAGCGGTGGTTGTGGTGGGTGACGACGGAGGTGGGGTGGGTGGTGGTGGTGGTGGTGGGTGGCGGGTGGTGGCGGTTGCGATGGGTGGTGTGTAACATCTCCAAAATTTTTATTTTAAATAAAATATATAGAAACTTATATTATTAAATGAGTAGAGTACGAGTAAGTTGACTGTTAGAAATATGAGGTGTTTATACGAATATAGGACCGTTTAAAAATAATAAAAATACATTATATTTAACTTTACTCCGTTTTTAATGAAACTTAGGACAAATTGTAGATAAAAATATGTTCGTTCTAATGACATATTTATTATTTTATAAAACGTTATATTTTAGAAGTTATAAGTGATAAATGAATTGAGCTACTTAATTAATTAGAATATTAATAATAATAAAATAAAAAAAAACTAAATATGTAATAAATGTGTGTGTACGTGGAGGTGAAGCTTAGCCTCCACGCCAAATCTGTGACTATAAAAAGGAATGTTCATTCATTCTTTTCTCTGCCCCTCACTCTCTCGATCTCGCTCTCCTCTCTCTCTTTCTTCAAACATCCATTTTCTTTAGTTATTCACCCCTAATACTTCAAAGCCATGCTCTGTTTTTAAGTGTTTTAAATCCTTGATTACTAATTCATTATCCTACTGCTTGATTTAGAATCACTAACGCATGTCTCGGCTCTGTCCGACTATGTTCGTTGGAGTTCTGTCGTGTGTTGTATGGACATCCTACCGCTTGATCTAGAATTGCCAACGCATGTCAAGGCCCTGCCTGACTACGAACGTTGGAGTTCTGTCATGGGTAGCACGGTTAAAGTGACTTGGGTTATTATACTTACCATGAGTGCATTATATACTTTATGAAGAGCTCAGGAGCTATGCCCAAGATTATACTAGGATGCCTGTAGTTAGACCCTAAAGTTACCAGCGAGTACATTCTCTTTTTGTGAGTAAAAATGTGTTACCAAAACCTCAAATGCTTTAATTATGCTTAACAGCGATTGAGTATATGTATTCTACAATTACTGCCGGTATGTTGAGGGTTTTGTATACATTACTAGTCCACAGTCACGGGAATGTGACGGGAACCGTTACTATTGGGTGACAGGACCCAAAGTAATATGACCCACAAGTCAGGATTGACAGTATTGAATGAGTAATTGTGTAGATATAAACATTGTAAATGCGGATGCTCCTCAATCATGTGAAGTATAAATAAAACTTGTTTTGATTAAACTTGGATATACTCGCCAGTATTTCTTGCTGATAAAATGTTTTTAAAACGCGTTTCAGGTAACTTAATGTGAAGCTAATAGAAGCCAGCGGGATAGCACTAAAGGTTTAGAAAAGTGGCTATAAAAGTTACCTAAATTAAAAAGGAGTTTATGTTTTCTATAAAATAGGGTTTATCCTACAGATGTATTGTGCTTAAAATTTGGGTTTTATCCCATTTGTTTAATATAAAAGTTGGTGTTTTGAAACTCTGATAATATATTTCCTAACTACGGTCCTGATGAATAAGTTTTCCGCTGCCAAATTATATAAACATCGGTACCACTTGACTGGTTCACGGCTCCTGCTCTCTGGGTGGGGTCGGGGGTTGTGACAGAAGGTGATATCAGAGCCACTGGTTTAAGCCATTTAGGTGTTCTTTTAATACCTAAAACTTAAACATTATGTTAGAAATTTATGTAATAATTTATGTGTTATTCTGTGTAGATAAATCTAAATATTTATTTCTATGTTATGTGTTAAGTATGAGTGACCCATATGATTAAGTGCACTCATAGGCTACCTAGTCAGATATATTATTATATAATATTACGAAAAGCAACTTCGGTTATACCCTTTTGTTGTTGCATCCGTTAGAAATAATATGTATATAAAAAATATTACTAAATAATAAATTCAATATTGTAACTTTTAATGTAAGTTAAATATTTCTATCGGAGCCTAATTAGCATATTCCTATATACGAGAGAAAGTTGCGTGATTTTATTTTATTCCTATATTTATAAGTACTTTACTATATTAAAGTAGTAGGGGTGAATCTTACCTGTAACTTACCATTGGTTAACAGAAAAATGTCTTTAATGGGAAACTAAAATTTGTAGTAAAACAAATATGTATATGGCAACCTGTAAATACCTACAAAAGAAGATGAAAGTGAAGTTAATTCTAAATTACAAAACAACTTTGTTGGAATTATATTTTGTGATCATATCCATACACCCTACTAAAAGTTCTATGGTTAAATAAAATATAAAATATGCAGACAAGATTGGTTAACCTCATCAGATATAGTATTGAATTATGATATTTTTTATATACTAAAAAAAGAAACTGCTTAGTAAAAAGTTCATTTAAGATATTATTATTATTATTATTATTAGTATTAGTACTATTAAAGTTAAAATCTTAGAACACACGTAAAACGGAAAATCATATGAAGGTTTAATGATTAAACTCTATAAATATTTTATTCGATAAAATGAAAGTATTGAAATTTTCTTAAGGTGCGTACATATTCTGAACTATTTACTACATACATTTCATAATGTAATATTAATAAGATTAGAAGATTTATATAAATAATCATAATGTAATATTAATAAGATTAGAAGATTTATATAAATAATAAATATATAGATAAATATATTCCCTTTATAAACTGATAGGAAAAAAAATATTGTATTTTGAGGGTTAATTGTGATGAAAATTGGTTTTTAGCTATATTATTTTGATTTTATAATTAATTTTAATATAGGTTTTAAAATATAAGGTGTGCGTATTTGAGTGGACGCGTTTTGATATAAGTTTTATTTAAAATCATGTCGGGTTAGATATGTATTTTTAGTTTGAAATACATGTTTATAATAAACTATTTTTCGGTATCGTAGGCTGTAACGAACACTCATGTCATATGGTATTGTGACAAACCTAAATGATTCCAACCAACCAACATGGGTACCAATATCGGAATTATTGAAAGTGATACAGATATTTTTATGGGTTTTTCATCAATGATAAACACGTACCGTTACCTTGTTTTTTGACAATCGGTGTAAAACACGTGTCCATAAGTTTGTGGGGACATCATGACTTTATGTTTTAAGTTTTCTCTTTTGGTCTCTATAGCAAGTATTTATGACATAACGAACCAAATCAATACAGTGAATTCCCGTAGCGTAGCGGGGTGAATCCCACTAGTTATTACTAGCGTATTAAATATTTATAGTAGTTTAATGTTCGAAGATACTATTAATTATTTTATATCCATCAAATATATATATATATATATATATATAATAGTTAATGTTATAACCTTTTTGTATAAAAGAAACCAATTAAAAAGGTTTTTTCAATATATTTGAGTAGAACCAAATTAAAACTTTCCTATATTTCTTCAAGTTGTTAACTTAAAATTTTATATTTAGTAAATTAAAAATTGACTTTTATATTATTATATCAATTGCTAACATATGTTTACGCCAGAGAAGTTAATGCTTTTTCTACTTGGGCCATATAATTTCTTGCCTTCTCATTTTTGACGCATTATTTTATTAAGCGTAGTGGTGGTGAAAAATGATTACTTCTACTTAAGATAAAAATTTAAAACAAATTAATATTTTATAGTCAAAATTGTAGATAAACGGTTCCATTGGTTTTCATTATTAAATAAAGGATAATACATAATTATTTTAAATACATTACAATTCTATTTTATTTGAAATATATATACATTGTAATACATTTAAATAATATTTCTATGTTTATATGTGTGTATAATGTAAACTAAAATTCATTTTACATAGGAAATATGTAAAATTTTATACATTTGAAACTATAACATAATTTAAAGAGAGTGTATGTTTAAAAGATTATTATGTATATTATGATAAGCATATATAAATAATCATGTTTTTATTCATCTAGAATATCATACTTAATAAAAGTAATAATTTTTATTATAAAAGAAAAGAAAAGGTGGGCCTGATAACTTTTACAGTCGATAAATATACAAAAGAGATTAGATAATTAAAATTTTAAGAAGTAAAAGGTATTACAAAATGAAAACATCTTTTACCCGACTTGATTTAGTAATTTAATATTTATTTATTTAGTTATTTTACCTGGCGCATTAAATTTTCCTAAACCTCTAGTATTGTTTCATTTCCAAAACTATAATTAAAATGGATGCCACACATAAAAATAATTGACTCAAATGTGTGTTTAATGCATTTGTCCTTTATATAGCGTTATTTAAAAATAAAATTACAATTTTAATATTATAATATCTTTACACAAATTACTACTATTATTGTTTGAGATATATAATATATATATATATATATATATTTATGTTCTAATACATGTATATTACTTAATTACCTAATATATTTAGAATCAATTTTAGAAACGTCAAACTTTGTATTACCCACTGTAATACTTCTTTGAATAAATAATATACAATAAATTAAGAGTTAAGTTTTAATATTTTAGACCAATATGGTTTAACCCACTAGTTTAAAAATGAAATTGTTCACATGAATCCAGAAAGTTATATTTTGATAACTTTATTTTTTTTAAATTTTATTCCAAAATATTATATTCCATAAATTTAACAGAAAATTTATTCCAATATACTATTACTATTTTATTAGTATAAAAGGGTAAATAAAGTTATGGGAATAAACTTGATAATTGATACCATTGGTTATATAGTTGGATTTTTATAAAATAAAGATATTACAAAATAATTTGGTATCGTGTTATTATATATATATATATATATATATACTATGTAAGTTATGATATTAACAATAGATTTGAAATTATATATTTCTAATATAAACACAAATGCATATACATAATAGGATTTCTTGATGGTATACACAATATAATAATCAAATATCTTCTGTAGGTAAATATAACAAAAAAAATCACTAGTGATTCGTATGAAAATATTAAGTTATTATAAAAATGAATCATGAAACGTGTTAAAATGTCATCTGTCTGAATAAAACCTTCCTTGTGAAGGAATCTAATGTTATATAAGCATGAGTAGAGTTAGCTACAAGCATACTCATCATAACGAACCTAGCCATAGTGTCAAGGAAAACAATAATATTTTATCAGAAGTCCATCTTCCAAACAAAGGAAAGTCACAACCATAACTATATCTATGCTTAAACAAAAGAGTTAGGACATTGATATTTACTGATAACACCCATGATAGTATTTAGACTTGAACCTAAGAAAAATGCCTTAGTATCAAGCTTCGAGATAATCTAATTACTTGCATAGATAAAGTGTGACGGGTGTTGGTATGCCGTGAGGATGATAACTAGAACAGTGCAAGTATGATAAATAAGCAACCTGGCCACTGTTATTTCTTGTTTATTAGTACTACTTAGTTCTTGAATGTGATCCATCATGAGAATACTAATTTCCTTGTTTCTTGATACATGCCATAATATATGATGCACTTTTAAAATTATGATTTGAGAAAATTCTATTTATGGGAAAAACCATGATAATTATCTCTCCGGTAAAACTGGGCATGGTGCGGTAGACTCTCCAGCTTGTTCGGGTAAGATGGGGTTACCTCTCCGCAAGACCGGGTTAGATGGGGTATGTGTTATGTTAATGAAATTCCCTAAATAGTATCGTGACCTGATGTCTGGCCTGTTTTTGGAAATATGAATTTGTTGAATACATTGACCTTATGAATGGTGTGTATATTACAGTGTGTGAAATGCATGAGTACATAGATATGTATATCTCCAAGGAAATCCAAAGACCATAATAATTAACAAATAGGGAAAAATCACTAACAGGTGTATTAATATAATTTAGATTATCAGGAATCTCTCGTATACATCTATAATTCCGATATCAAACATTGTTTTGTTTAATCATCCGTCTCGTAACTCGTGTGACAGAAGGTGACAAGATGAACGACGGAAACTATACAAGTTAGGACGCCATCAAAGGTATAAGAATTCCCCTGGCGATTATCAATACAGTAGGAAACCTATTACTAAAATTCGTGCTAAGACACAACATTTAAAAACTTACGCTAATGAAAGTAATTTTACCTTCATTAAAAAGATAAGAATCTAAAGCCACAGAAAATAGTTCTAGTCAAAGTAAAATAGAATTCAAAGTAAGGACCAGAATATACTTAGGACTAGGATCAGTGACAAACTAAGAGTGTTCCTCTACATGTAGGACGAAATTTAAAACAAGGTGGGGAGGATGTAACATCTCCAAAATTTTTATTTTAATTTTAAATAAAATATTCAGAAACTTATATTATTAAACGGGTAGAGTACGAGTAAGTTGACTGTTAGAAATATGAGGTGTTTATAAGAATATAGGACCGTTTAAAAATAATAAAAATACATTATATTTAACCTTACTTTATTTTTAATGAAACTTAGGTCAAATTGTAGATAAAAATATGTTCGATCTAATGGCATATTCATTATTTTATAAAACGTCATATTTTAGAAGTTATAAGCGATAAATGAGTTGAGCTACTTAATTAATTAGAATATATAATAAATAAAGTAAAAAAACTAAATATGTAATAAATGTGTGTGTACGTGGAGGTGAAGCTTAGCCTCCAGGCCAAATTTGTGACTATAAATAGGAATGTTCATTCATTCTTTTCTCTGCCCCTCACTCTCTCGATCTCGCTCTCCTCTCTCTCTCTCTCTCTTCCAACATCCATTTTCTTTAGTTATTTACCCCTAATACTTTAAAGCCATGCTCTATTTTAAGTGTTTTAAATCCCTCATCACTAATTCATTATCTTACTGCTTGATCTAGAATCACCAACGAATGTCTAGGCTCTGTCCGACTATGTTCGTTGGAGTTCTGTCGTGTGTTGTATGGACATCCTACCGCTTGATCTAGAATCGCTAACACATGTCAAGGCCCTTCCTGACTACGAACGTTGGAGTTCTGTCATGGGTAGCGGTTATTATACTTACCACGAGTGCATTATATACTTTATGAAGAGCTCAGGATGCCTGTAGATAGAGCCTAAAGTTACCAGGCGAGTACATTATCTTTTTGTGAGTCAAAAATGTGTTACCAAAACCTCAAATGCTTTAATTATGCTTAACAGCGATCGAGTATATGTATTCTACAATTACTGCCGGTATGTTGAGGGTTTTGTATACATTACTAGTCCACAGTCACGGGAATGTGACAGGAACCGTTACTATTGGGTGACAGGACCCAAAGTAATATGACCCACAAGTCAGGATTGACAGTACTGAATGAGTAATTGTGTAGCTATAAACATTGTAAATGCGGATGCTCCTCAATCCTGTGAAGTATAAATAAAACTTGTTTTGATTAAACTTGGATATACTCGCCAGTATTTCTTGCTGATAAAATGTTTTTAAAACGCGTTTCAGGTAACTTAATGTGAAGCTAATAGAAGCCAGCGGGATAGCACTAAAGGTTTAGAAAAGTGGCTATAAAAGTTACCTAAATTAAAAAGGAGTTTATGTTTTCTATAAAATAGGGTTTCTCCCTACAGATGTATTGTGCTTAAAACTTGGGTTTCATTCCATTTGTTTAATATAAAAGTCGGTGTTTTGAAACTCTGATAATATATTTCCTATCTACGGTCCTGATGAATAAGTTTTCCGCTGCCAAATTATATAAATACCGGTACCATTTGACTGGTTCACGGCTCCCGCTCCCAGGGTGTGGTCGGGGTTTGTGACATGGTGGCGGGTGACGGTGGCAGTGGGTGGAGGCGTGTGACGGTGGCAGTGGCAGCGGCGGGCGGCCGCGGCGGCGGGTAACGACGGTGGTGGGTGATGGCAACGGTAGTGGGTTGTTGTATTGTTAATGAAAGGGGAAGAGGGAATGGAATGGAAAAAAAAACAGGGGGAGAGATGGAATGCTTTTGAGGGAATGTAATGTATTTTGGAATGAGCGATTCCATTCCATTGACCAACCAAACACTATTTTTTTCATTCTCTCACAATGATCCATTCCATTCTCTCTCTCATTCCTGCATACCAAACGCTACCCAAGAGTAAGAATATAAGAATTAAATCACCATAAAGTGATGGTGTAGTTGTGTAGGATTTATCACCAACTTTAATTTGTGATTTGTAAATCCAAATGGTCATGTTTATATATATATAAAATGGCTTTAATTTTCTAACACGTGTGTTAGAAAACGTGTATCACAAATACAATGTTAGAGATTGTACGTTGTATAAGCCATAATGAATGGAAATGTTTTATGTAAATTTAATTGCCTATGTGTGCATTAAAAATGATGAAAAATGGTTTATTTTATAAACTTATCATTGGAAAACGTTTTATGTAAATGGTTAATTCTCGTGGATATTATTTGGTGGAAAACAACTTGGTGTTGTTGTGAGCAAATTTAATTGTTCAAGTTTACTACTTAAATGTAGCCTTTGTAACAACTTGGTGTTGTTTTGAGCAAACTTGTCCAAGTTCAAAGTTTCAAGATGAAACGGGGAACTTGTACTTACAAGCGCATGGAGTCTTATCGAGGGAGTACCTCAAGACATGCCATGGGACGATATCGTTGAGAAGATAAAAGCACTTTGATATTTGATGTCTACATATCGTCTATGCTTCCGTTTAAATTTCAAAGTGTTTGACACTTATGATTTAGTTTCCAATGTATTTTATTGTTGTGTTCAATATCTTTGGATAGCACATGCAATTTTTATAAAGAAATAAATCACTAATGTTTGTGACGTATAGATCGTTTTTGTGGAAAATAATTATAACGTCAACTATACATTGTCTAAAAGAATACGGTTTTAAACGGATAGTACATGAAAATATTTGGACATAAACAACTTGAGAGTTGTTGCATTGACTAAAAGTCAAAGACAAGATATCAAATGTGTAACCACATCACGAGCGAGTAGTGAGTGTATTGAGATAAAATACACAAACGAGATTCATGTTGAAGTACTTCGTTAGAAGTCATTGGAAAATTCACAAGTGTGAATTCTAACATATGAAAGAAAAAGTACTATATGTTATTGTATACCTTTGACAAATCTTGCGAGATTTGTTTCGAGTGATCTATATGTAGATGCGTCTACCACTTGATTATTGTTAGAATTATATGGAGATTTTATATTCGTTTAGGAGAGAATCCTAAATATACATATCTCCTAATGAATAACAATAGATGTGTACAAACTTATGGCAAATTATGAATGCCATGTTGTTGAGTGTCGATCTAGTTGACTCTATCTCACACATAATAGTGATTGTAAACGAGGAACATTCATCTTGTCGGTGATGAATGGGTTCACCAAGTGAATTGGATTAAGACTTATGTTTAAGTCCTTATGAGTCAATGGTAAAACGTTGGAGATCAAAGGTAAACAAGTTATGTTCCTTAATTGAATGATAAATTTTAGCTATGTGCTATATACAATAATTTGTGAAACTTTCCTAAATATTGATGTTTTAGAATTATGAATAAGTCTCATCATTTTGTCTTAACAAGGGATGAATGTTGCAAAGTGGTATTATGATATCCTTGGGGCTGTGAAAAATCAGAATGATGCATCTTCTGTTCATAAACTAAAGCATTATAGTCTAAAGCATGCTAGACTAGTACTTGGTTAATTATAGGTCTTGACTGAGACTAATTAACTCTAAACGTTCAAATGTGTATGAACACAATAAGAATTTGTGTGATAGACAAAGTTGAGGAAGAATTTTCATTCATTATAAGGAAAAAACATGTAACTTTTGAAGAGTTTGTTCGAAAAGCTAATGAGGAGAACTCCTTGTCTAGGCTTATTCAAGATGTTGAATTAGAATTATTCTAAGTTTGTGACAAACTTATGTCAATGGAATGTGTTGCTTTGGTCAACTCGGAAGCTTATGTAAGCTAATACAATATGAGTTGAATTCATTGATACAATGAGGTTGATCTTGTTCAATCATATGTGTATAAATGTCGTCATAAGTGAAGTTACGAAATGTTGATCAAATGGCAAGAAATGTGGGGGAGAATCCATTTAGAAACAACCCTATAAGGGTGTGTAGAAATGGTTTTCATTACCCCATCAGATGAGATCCTATAACACTTAAATGTGGGGGTGTCTTGCATTTGTATCATAAAAGTTTGGCAATAAGGATTTTGTAATCCAATCTAACATTGCAAACAGAGGACTAAGTGGAGGACACAAAGGTCGTAATGCATAATGGAGATGTGTTTGCCTTAAATGATACGCGTATCTTACAAAGACATATGATATAACCAGATTCAGATGGCCACTGAGGTTATAGTCTTAGAAGTTGACAATAGGCAAAATTAACTTACGAGTTAAGAACACATCATGACAACTGATCTCAAATATCCAAAGTTATTTCTTAATATTATGGATCCAACAAACTGAGGGTTTATTAGAGATCAAGTTGTGGAATGAGACTGAAGCCCATGGAAACAAGGGTATGTGAAGGACACCTAACTTAGTTGACTGGAGATCCTAAGATCTAAGTTCAATAGGACAACTAACTCATATGCCTAAGGGTAGTCACTGTGGGGGCATAAATGATATGCATAAGCTAGTATATATGGTTATACATACCCCCAAAGTATAAAAGGGTGTTTAAATACGTCCTAGTCTATTCCTATTATATTCAGTGACAAAGAGTAAGGCTAAGCATAATATGTGGTAAATGATTTGGATAAATCACGATAACCACAATGCTTTTAATGATCTAAGGAGAATCACCTATGTTAGAGAGAAGTGTGGTCGCTTCGAATGGAATTGAGGGCACAATTCCTAGAGCTCTCGCAGAACCAGGAAAGTGTTCCACGACCATTATTGGACACGACTATGAGGAGATGACCCGGCTAGGGAGAGTCTTGTGTGAAGTGTATTGTCGTCTACACAAACGGCAGACGAGTTCAAAGACATCGAGATCTACTCAGAGCTAGTGGGCTAAGTGCATTTCATGAGCGAAGGTTCAAAGGGTAACACCTACCTATCGTATGCAAAACTCAACTGTCGAGGTTCCATTGGAAATTTTATGTGTTTTGAACGATCTCCATTCATGTGGGGGATTGTTGGAAAATTAGGGAATGGATATCTAGTTAATTATAATTAAGTGAAATTATAATTACTAGGTAAACTCTACATATGGTAAAACTCTTAATAGAGTTTTAATGATGACATTTGATGAGTTTTAATAGAGTTTAAGTCTATGATTATGGTGACTCTTAACTCTTCATATGGTGAAACTCTTGATGACATTTGATGAGTTTTATTAGAGTTTAAGTACATAATTATTGAGACTCTAAACTCTATAAAAGACTCTTGGATATTTAGAACACACTAGAGAAATACAAGAGAAATCATACAAGAAAAATTCATGAATACATGGAGAATTCTTAGAAAAGATGAAACATTTGAAGACCCATGTGTTGGGTATTTAGAGAGATATGTTTCTCTATACGATTTCATCGCCTTCGTATCATAATTTTCCACGAGTTCTAACACTATAATTCTATCCGGTGTAACCTTGGGTGTGTGGCCATCTCTGGCAGTACATACGGCTTCGGCTGTTGTATCCTGGGACACAGTCGCATTGTCTTTAGTAGAGACGCAAAATCTGTTTTAAGGGAAGCGTGTTGAACACGTGCCTCAACCAAAATTGTCAACAATTTTTTGTTTGTCTTGTAGCGGAGTTTCAAACAACAAGGTGCGGTTGAAGTTTTCCAAAGACGTCGACTTGAATCAAGATTGGTACAATGTATTTGTCTTTCATTTATTTTTATATAGTTTTGTAACCAGATTGTACTATCATATTTCCTATGAATAACGAGAGTCTCGTTATTATATAATTCATAATATATTTTAATAAAAAATGAACCTAGTTCCAACACAAGGGTGTAGCACAGTGGGGGCCGCGGGGAGTGGGCGCCCGACAACCCCCCCTCCCCGAACTTTTCGCTCAGTAGTGCCTGATGTGTTGTTTTTGTATAGAATTTTTTAGATATATATATGTTTTCGACCCCTCGTTTTATAATTTTTTAGGTATAATTTTAGGTCCGGTGACTTTCGACTCCCGATCGGAAATCTCAAGCTTTGCTACTGTGAATATATGGACCGAAACGTGTTTTGGTTTCACCTAATTACACCTAATACTTTTGGATTGTAAATTTGAATTTCCATACCGCAAACTATAAACTATACCCAGATCAAGTGTGGCAATACAATAATATATAAAGAATCTTTAGATAAAAATCAATAATCTAGATTTTTTAGGTATATAATTATTAATTACAAAAATAAAATATATAAACTTACACACATGACACACCTGCCTTTAAGAAGAACCAACGGCCACTTAGATTTTCAAGCTATATGATTATTATTTACGAAGTTGAGATCTTTGATGTGCTACTGCCCAAATGGGCTAATCCAGCTGGATAAAAATCTAACAAAGTAAATCTCGAGGCAGTGGTCCGTCAGTGATCAAGTTTGCTGTTAAAAAAATGATGTCGCAAGTTTTAAATTCGTATTTGCTCATAAAATGGCTCAGGTTGTCAGGTAGACAACTCTAGTTCAGACTCGAATGCACCGAGGGGAGAGAAGCATTCATCCACCATGTCATACGATATGTGTTTCAAGCTCGGCGGGTTCCGCTGCACATTTCAAAAGCAAAATACTTAGATTCGTTTTTTTAACTCTTAACAAACATCTACCGAATTTTTGAACATAAAAATCTATAATTGTGTTTCATAATATAGTATCTTAGAATCAAGATTGTTTCGGCTATAATATACGAAATGTTGGTACCTTTGGTGTAAAGCCTTTATCAACCATTCGTGCCCGAACACCCTGATTAAAATGTTATGACGTATTAGTAGATGGAAAGGTCACGTTATTCGAGTTATGGTTTATTTCGACCGCGTTAAAAAGTCAAACGGGTTAAAAATTAGCCAAAACTTATTTAAATGAATATAACCTTCTAAATCCTTTTATTATAAAGAAGACTTCACTATAGTGATAATTTAGTTTTGTAATAATATTTAATAAGTTTTTTACTGGAAATAATATTTAATAACTACATGTGCTATTTAGAAAAAATGTTTTGGAAGTTCCCATTTTGTGACCCATGGTAATTAACTAATATACCTCACAGAAATCACTTGATATCTGGCGAGACACAACTCGTGATGTCAGCCGGTATTCGCGAATTAGACATTGATCAAGAGTCTGAAACCGCCCTTCTCGTATCTAAATACAAAATTAACAAAAATAAAAATTAAAGTCAAAAGCGACGCGAAGAAGTTAAACCTTGAAAGGACTAACCGATCTTAAGGAAACCTTCAAGCTCAACGGCGAAGCATTTTTTAGGTTCTTCAAGGTTGAATAGCACCAGGGGTCATGTGTTTTCGCAGCTTCATTTTCCTGACAGTTGAACATATGCATTATATACATAACCTAAAACTTGTAGTGTAAAAGGTTCTAATGTTACCAATGTATCAATGATTTCCTCAATAGTATCAAGGCTGAAAAATTTATTGATAGTTTCCATCCTACACAAATGAAGGAAAAATCATCAACTTAAACTGCGGTTTGCACAATATAACCTGACCCGTTAGTAAAAAGAATAATGAAAATAAATAAAGTCCACCTTTTGAGAACACTGTTTTTATCTAGATAGTTAAGGTCATTGAACTTTTGAATACAAGTTTCAATGACACATGGATCATTGGTTTTCAAATTCTTGAGACTTTCTTCGACTGCTAGAACATTCTGTAAAGGAAGTGATCGTAATTCATACTAGTCGCAATATTAAGATATAATAGTGTCATACATATAAAAGAGAACGAACCCGACTGTGTGAATAGTGTGTAGCAAGCCCACACGCAATCATTTCGGCTCCATTGAGTCTGCTTCCAGTTAGACCCAAAAACTCTCCTGCATACAAGTTAAGTTTTTTTATTATATGATTTTGGGAGCCTAAAAAGTTATTCTATTTTGAGATAAATGAACAGTTTAAACATGCCTAGATAACCAGGAAGATGTGAAAGATGAAAGGAAGCTCCGGCATCAGGATGAAGACCAATTAACGTTTCAGGTGTAGCAAAGACCTGCAGTATGCACATTTATAATCATATATCAGAAAATGAAACATGAAATTTTGATTTTAAATTTTAATCCTAAAAGCCGATGTGTGAGGCACACACATCAATTATACGAGGCGTTCATTATTAAAAATACAAAAGAATATTTACAGATAATATTTTAACCTATTAACTTTTAAACAATAATAAATGAGATATTCTCGTCATATTTGTTCAATGAGTAGTCTAATACAATTATAATTAGGGCGATCTATTTACACCCAACTTTTATCTATTTGCACAAAGTTATGTGACATTAACAAATTCATATTTGTGTTTTTCTTTTATAACTTCCGACATATAATGTTTTATTAAAAAATATAGTTTTGCGATATATTTATTTTTATCTATGTTTATATATAAAATTTATAAAAAACGAAATATAATTCTGTAACAACTTATAAAACATTTTCTTTGATACACCTCCTTTTTTTTTAATTCATATCAAAACGTAGATAAAAATGAGCATATCGAAAAACCATATTCGTTTTTTAATAAAACATCATATATCGGAAGTTATAAACGAAAAACACAAATATAAATTTGTTAATATCACATCACTCGATGCAAATAGTAAAAAGTTTGTTGGGTAATCTTGATGTTGCGGGTTATTTACAGGTCAAGTACGGGTTGAGTTGGTTGACTGTTTTGTTTAAATGGGTCACCAAAAATAAGGCGGGTCATCGGAGCATGATTACGGGTTGCGGGTTTGAATGGATCAGGTCCAACTAAAGGTCAAGAGATGTGTGGATCTGAGTCATGGTGGACGTTGAGGATATGACCGAGTCTTTTGGAAACGCACGTTTGAAGCAAGTTACAAGATGAACGTGGAGTAGTGGAGGATATTATTAGGATTAGTTTGTTTATGTTTTTCATTATAAATAGTACGTAGAATTAATCTCTCTTGGACTCTCATTTTTATTTTAAGCAAGAATTAAAGTAGTAAAGTTTGTGTGTTTGATCTTGTGCTGATAACCAACAAAGTTGAGTGTAAATAATAGGACCCTTATAATTATATGTTAAATATTCATGAAATAGAGAAACTAAGAATCAGACAGTTTTATTAGTTGCAACTCTAAAGGTTTCTGGAATGGCAACACCAGCCCACCACCCATGGTAACTCCATCCAAGACAGCCACCTACATTGACATCCAGTGGTCCAATCTGGTTAAAGTAATCATATAATATTCATATCATTTCTACTTTTTTTCTATTTTTCATAAACAATAACATTGATTTTATAGTACTTACTTGTGGCTTTATATATGTAGATAGAAAGTATATAAACTCATATAGCGTCAAAAAGAATTCCTTGCATTCCTCAATATTACCTTCAGAGGTAAAATTTGAGCCCAAAATTATTAAATATATCACCTAGAACATGCATTCATGCACATTTTACCTTTTTTTATCATGTCATAAATGGAAACAATATCCCCACCAGCACAAAAAGCCCTGCCACTTCCCTACAAAAGAAATGCAAATTAATATTTTTTAAATAGAGAAATATTAGAAACCAAATAATGAATAACAAATTTTGTTATTTATTACCTTCATTACCACAAAAGCTATGCTAGGATTGTCTTCCCAACTTTTATACAATTTGTGCAACCTGTTTAACATTGGAGTGTTGAGAGCGTTGAGGACCGACGGTCTGTTGAGAATTACAGTTCGTGAACTTCCATCGCCTTCCACTAGTACCTGTAAAATCATCAAAATGATCATGTGAACATGTGGATATGTTGTGTGTATGCAACTGAAGTTGAGTTACACTCATAGATGAATCCGAGGGAGTGTTGTTGCTAAAGCTTCTTGTTCTTCGAATGTCGAAAAACCGAGGAACATAACATGCTCTTCTTGTGATGCTCAGCATCTCTTCTTGGATCAGGAGTCAATTGTGAGTGGGAAGGTCCAGCTGCTTGAATTGACTTCTTATAACCACTTTTAGTAATTGAGTGATGCTGTTTAGAATATCACATTCCTATTATTATAATAGTTGTTTTGGTGGCTAAGTTTGTGAAATTACATGTTCACACCAATAGTTTGTAAATGGATAACATACTCATCAACTTTTTTCTGTTAAATTGTGAAATTACTAAAATACCCTTGAATTTTAATAAATAAAAAGAGGAAAACATAAAATAAAATAAAAACAATACATTAATTTAGTGGCCCACACACAAATGGCCTTCGATAGGTTACTAATCTCCGATCTGACTAAATCGAGTTTGATATTTGACACAGGTTTGATGAGTTGCAATCTTTACATCTAATTTATTGTGATTGCTTTATTCTAATGTGTTTCTTTAGTATAAAAGGGTATTTTGGTCGTTTGCTACAAGTTTAATAGACAAGTTAATATACATCCATGTGAGAGACCAACCTGTTACCGGTATTTGAATTATTGGTCTTAATAGTTAATTTCTGAAAGTTGAAGATCAAAATCATGATTTGAGCAAACCATATGGACCAACCATGTTATGTGCCAACAACTTATTGATCTAAATCTTTATTTCTTAAAGTGAGACCATTCATGATTTGAGTAAATTATAAGTACCATTTGTGTAATTTACATAAATTAGATAGAATAACTAATTGATGAAAGGCCATGTGGTTTATTGATATCTCTGTTGTCAAGGCTCACCCAGGCACACACGTCTAGGCCCACTTTTCAGGCTCATCCCAGCCTTCTCGTTTCGCTTCAAAAGTCCCACTTTCAGGCCCTCAGGCGCCTTTTCAGGCCAAATTCTAACGAAATTCCGATCAAAAATCGTTTGAATAGGTTTAAACATGTTTGAAACAATTATAAGAACCCTAAACAAGTCTACAAAACTTCCTAAAACAACTTAAACTAGCCCTAAAGAAGCCTAAAACACGTCTAAAATCCCTAAAAGTTGTATTTTTATACTAAACGACTCGCCTAAAAAAGCCCTCGCTTTTTAAGTTTTTAAGCGCCTTGCATTGAGGCCCAAGGCTCACGCTTTGCGCCTTGAGTGCGCCTTGCCCCTTTGGCAACTATGATTGATATTATGCTTCTGTTTCTTGTAACTTTTAAAAATTATATCTTTAGACCATTAGTTTGACAAGACATAACACATTTGGTTTTTAAAAATGGCTTTTTTGAAAATGGTGCATTATGCGACATGTGAATTGCGTTCTTGCTTTCGTGCTCTCGTTCTTGAGGTTTCTTGCTTCGTCTTGCTATTTTGCTATCTATCTTGCTTTCCTTGATCTTATATTTATTGTTTCTGATCAGATTTTTTGCTAACTTACTTGATTTGTCTTGGTAACTTGGCATCTCTCTCTTGCTTTAACTAGAATCGGTTTTCTTGCTAATCTTGTTGCTGCTAACAAAAATCCAAGTCGGTATCTTTTTTCTTTTCTTCTATATATAATACATGCTTAGGTTTCTAATCCGATTCTTGCTCGTTTTAACAGTTCTTGCTTCTGTTTAAACAATATTTATGTCTATTCTTGCTGCTTTTCAAAGTTTGCTTAGCTTTCAATCAATGCCTGCTGTCTAGGATGTGAGCGCCGATCATCAGACCCGCTACTGTTGTTTTATTCGATTGAGATGGGTTGTTGTTCTTCTTGATTATTGGTTGTTGATCATGATCAAGACTTGTTTTTTTTTTATGTTACATAGAACCCTATTAAAACTAGACTCAAACCTTAACATACTATATACGAGAGGTGAGTTGTGAGTGTTGAGTGAGGGACCTAAACCAACAGACGATTCATGTTATTAATGAAGATTAAATACGAAAGATACAATTTATATATATATGTATATATATATATAGCAGTTCACTATAAATTTAATTAAGCATAGATGCTATAGAAGATGTGGGCACAATATATGGATCTTCATTCAAACTTGAATGAGAATGGTGTTCTAACAGTATACTTACCAGATTGAGATACCCAAGCGATATGCCCTTGCTCATATGATCCTTTCTCCTTATCTTCAACATCTCGAGTAAAAGTAACCTCGTATGTTTGCTTTTGCTTCGCCGTTGTGAAGCTCATGACATCCTGATCATTATCTATGACAACCTTAATACTTACACCCTTTGGTACAGAAACATCCCTGATGCTGTAACTCGAGTTTGCCAAACCAACGTTAGTCACTGTCCTTGAGTATGTTTTGCGATCACCTCTTTTTAGAGAAACCGCTAAAGAAGGATAATTCAACTGGGCCTCCGGTATGGTTTTTGAGCAACTAGCTTTCTTTCTAATGATCATTTCAATTTGTTTGGGTGTATAGCCTAACCCACAAAGATAAGGAATGTAGTCATCTGGTTGGATGTCAATAACAAGCCTGGCTCATGGGCTTTCGGTGGGTTTACGTGACCAGAGCCCATGGCGAATACATCAGCAGGAAGTGCTCTTTCGTCTACAATGGGCTCCCCGTGTTGGTCTACTTGACTAGCCGTGGTCATTATGGCTGACTTGATAGCAGCAGGAGACCATTCTGGATGTGCGCTTTTGAGCAACGCTGCTATGCCTGCGAGGTGAGGACAAGACATTGATGTGCCATGTGAGACAAAAAAAAAGTTGCTTTGGTTCTTGTTACGTTGTCGATTGACATAGGCCATGCTGCAAGAATGTCCACACCGGGTCCGATAACGTCTGGCTTTAGGATTCCAGGACTTGTTAAGCTGGGCCCTTTCTTGAAGAGAAAAAAGCCATCTGTGGATCTGATTTTAGCCCGACCACAGTTCCACCGCAAAGAATGGTGGCAACCGTGGAAGAAGTTGACTTGATATACTTCTTAATCTCAACCCCTTCTTTGTAACCAATATATGATGCGAGAATAGCATAATTTAATGCTACTGTAGTCTCACCGGAAGCAATGTCATTAGCAACAATCATGGCAGCTCCTCCTGCATTCTTAACTACCGTTCCCATTGCAATGGGATCGTCACTCACATCACACAACACCACCTTCCCCTTGACATCAATATGGTCTAGTGATCCTTCATTGCATTGTGCTAAATGTTCATCATCTTTGACGGGGTAAACAAGAGGCCGAAGGTTATGATCGAAATCCTTTGGTTGGTACAACGATTCACCATGAAGTGACTTCTTGTTTCCAAGAACTACTGTTGTCCTGAATCTTACATCATTTGTACTCGCCCGACTGTAAGGACCCAAGGCGCCTCATTTGATAATGAAGTACTGTTTGGCCCATAATTACCGGCAGCACAACTCACAAAAATCCCTTTTTGCATGGCAGCGAAGGCGCCAATTGCTACATTATCTTTATAATAGGGCAAGGCATGTGCCGGACCAAGCGAAAGAGACATCACATTAACACCGTCTTCAATAGCTGCATCCATGCCTGCTAAGATGGCACCTTCCAGACAACCAAAGAAGAAACATACCTTATAAAAGGCTAAGTGTGCTAGCGGTGCCATCCCACTCGCAGTGCCATTCCCCAATCCAAAAACATTTGCGTTTTCTACAAAATTCCCTGCCACAGTACTCGAAGTGTGTGTCCCATGGCCATCATAATCTTTCACAGGAAATCCCTTAACAAAGTTTCTTATTCCGATCAGTTTGCTATTACACCCTGCCACTTCACATTTCCCTTTCCATGTTGATAGTGGAGCGGGGACACCATCATCGTTAAACGACGGATGTCCTGGAGTAATTCCATTGTCCATAATCCCTATTACGATTCCCTTCCCGTAGTTTGAGTCTTTCCACAACCCTGAATTTTGGCGCAAGCCCAAAAAGTAAGGTGAACGAGTTGTTTGTAACTGATACACACCTTCAGGCCTTACAGATAAAACTCCACTCAAGTTCTCCATCGCCTTTGCTTGATCTGCTGACATTTTTGCAGCAAACCTGTAATTACATGATGGTACGCGTAAACCATCATTGGTAATTTCTCATTTGATCTCAAAGCTACTTTTTAACAAAAACTAGTTATACCATTCTTCAATATCGCGGGCCTGGCCTTCAGGTGAGCTTAAGTGAACAATGTAAGTTTTGAGCTCACTGGCTTTGGTATTGAAAAAGGTGGTGCAAGTGAGAAGTAACACAACACAAATTATTGGCAACATTTTGTAACTCTCACTGCTTTTGGTGACTTGTGGATTATGTCAAGAGCTACTCCTAATGCGTGTTTATATATCATTTAGGGGAGTTTAGTTTGTAATCAGTGGCTTTCCCATCGAATACGACATGATTCTTTGGCTTATCTTTAGGAATACATTTCGTCGTTCTAAAATAAGGTAATTTAAACGCCATGAATATAAGTTTTCATAGTGCTATATCTTACTTTTAAGACAAGGAAGATTAACTTATCACTAACTACAATTCTTCTGTAACACATTTCTTACTTTTTTTAGAATTATCCTTAATTAGTGAGTTGTCATTTTGGTTCAGCAAGTAATATATATCTGAGTTTCATATATTCACCAAAAGTGCAGTGCTATCCTGTAAACAATCACTTTCTTGGAAGTCTTTGAGTTTGATTTGTGCAGAATCTTAGCTAGTTAGAGAGACATGCTTGTTGTCTTTGCCTTTAGGAGATATTTACGATTAGTTTTGTTGGATATTTAATCCTGCTTGTTTCTTAATGTAGAAATTTGTTGAGCTCTATGGGCTGTAGAATCTATTGCAGGTGCATAACCAATTTATCATCATGAGTAATCATGAGTAACAGCTTGTTGGTTGTTTCTTGCTACTAAGAAACCAAAATTATGGGTTCGAGTCGAAACGGGTTATTTTTTGTGTTTTAATGTTGGAAGTCCTCTTTCTAAATGGGCATGGTTATATATTGAACAAGTGTTTATGATCTATCTTTTTTATAACTTACATACTTTATCAATTCGTAAGTACCTAGTTGTGGTTAATTTTTTTCCTCCATATTTTGGTATAAATTTTGTTAAAAACCAAGTTGTATTAAAAATAAAGTATTTATTTGGTATCGATGATGATGCACTGAATTTTTTTTGTCGACATTCCTGATTTATTTTGTTAAAAATGATGTTTCATTCAAAATAGAGAATTTATTTGATAACGTAAAATGGTACGGTGATGAACTTAACCAATTCCGACGGTTTGACTTTCTAAACAACAACCTTCATTCAAATAATGTTTATTTTCCTTTATCGTTTGTTTTGTTTCACCAACGTCAATAAACCTAGTTAATATACTTATATTGTTTTTCTTAAAGAACTAAACTTTTATCTATATATTACTAAAGAGTTAGATGATTAATATAACAAGCACTAAAGGACTTGTAGCATAGAGGTATCAAGGTGTGTAATAAAAGGTTTTTTTTAATATTCATGAGGTGGTGTAAGGTGTCTTCCTTCTATCCATTAGGTGAATAGTTCAAATTTCTGAAAGTTACTTATACAAGAGTAGATTAGGAGTTGTTCTTTTTTTTTTGAACGGCTCATTTTATTCCCCTTAATTACTTACACCTCCCAAGGATTGAACCTTGGTCTCCTTACAAGAGATAATTTCTCTTGACCACTAGGCTATAGCCTAAGTGGCAGATTAGGAGTTGTTCTAAAAAAGTAAAGAATTTCTTTCTAAATGGTTGAGGATTCTAGCTAGTCATGGTGAACATTGATGTATATTTAGGAGTAAGTTTAAAGGGTTTGTATTTAGTTAGTTTGGGCGAGGTTAGTTTCAGAAGAGGGTTTTGGTGCGAGAAGTGCAAGAAAAACCTAAATCATTAAATTTTTTAATTAATTTTTCATATATTTTTAGATTTTTTTAAACTTTTTAGAAACATATATGTATGTTTTATACATAAAAACACATTAAATTATTTTTTTAGTTTTTTATAATGTAAATTTATCCTATATATATGTTACATTATGCGTAGGCAATATTCCAACACATAACTTGAACTTGTATAGGTTGTAGAAATAAATTAATTTTGTTTATTATTTATTACTATTATTGTTTTAATTTCAAGTTAGGTGAATAAATATTGTATTTCAACAATTTTCTTATATTTAAAAGTTTTTTAGGTTGAAAAAAAATTATTTATCTTCTTCTCACACTTCTCGTATCCATTTATGTTCTAAATGGAACCCTCTCATATATATATATATAAACAAATTTAAGTGATAAGTTTTTTTTTTCAAACTGAACAATGTATTTCCGTATACTCAAATGATAAATCCGAACTTAGTTAACTTGATTAATTTTGTGACAAGCTGTGTTTACTCATTTATCTTTGGAGCCTGAATTCAAGCTGAAACTTACTTGGAATAAGCATTAAGCAACCCTAATACATTAAAAGTATAAATCTTGTATACACGTTCTATATATTGAGACGAATTTAGTATTTATTTTTCCTTAAACATCATTTTATCTCAAAGGATTTTTCGTCCCAAATAAGAGAACCATACATAACCATGCAAATAATTAATTTATACTGAGTCCAACATATATTAAAAAGTTTCGTAATGATATTATTCAGTAATCAACTTAAATTACATAGGACTTATCTAATAACTAATGACATGTTCCAGGATCTGGAATTACTATATTACAAGCACTGGCAACTGTTTTAGCACCAGGCATTTTAAGATATTTCCAAATTGAAGGGTCCTTCACATAGTTACAAAGGCACCCACTTTGTTCATGGAGACCGTCGCAACACGGTGAGCTTGGAGGTGGTGGTTTATTGTCGAGTATAAACGAAAGGCACGGGAACAGTTTCATCCGGTCGCATTCTACTGCCATACCTACTTGCACTTGCACCATAAGATTTGTCATAAGTACCATCACCATGACACAAAGAATGCTAGAAACCTTCATTTGTGAAACAAATATTGATGAGAGAAATGATACTTTTGTAAGGTTTGCTATGGTATGATATGAACAAGCTTTTCTATGGTATTTATAGACACTGAAAGTAAAGTCACAGGAGACCTTGATGGTGTATTTTTAGATCATCGGTGATAAAAGTAAACCAAACTATAAATGACCATGATGTAATACTGAAAGCTCTATGGTATTATAGTCTAGTGGCATCTTAGGGTGTGACAAAGCTTAGAGACCATGAGGTTCTGTGTTTGATTCTCACAATAGTTTTTTTTTCAAATTTATTGGGTTTCCTTGTGAATTAGTGTATAGATATTATTACCTAGTGGAGATGGATATGATCAGATAGTTCCGCTAATGACACGATGATACTTTAGTGATCAAAATCTGTTGTTAAGAAAATACTGAAAGCAAAGTCACAGAAGACCTTGATGGTGTATTTTTAGATCATCGGTGATAAAAGTAAACCAAAATATAAATGACCATGATGTAATAGCTATAAAATATTTAACAACTGTCCCCTTGCTTAATTTAATGTCTAAGACTAATCTGGTGACAGTTTTGTAATTAATTGGTGGCTAGTAAATGTGAAAAAAAAGAGAATTATATTTATCCTTTATGTTTATTTTTTTCGATCATTACATACTAATTTACCAATTTTTTAAACTCCCATAACTTTTATAAACTTAACTATCTTTCAAAAAAAAATATACCATGAATTTGAGCACGTACTTTTCTCTTTGTAACATGTATGATATTCATATGTTGTTTTATAAAAAATGCAACACACTTTGTGAATAGTTATATTGTTATCCCATTCTTTTTTTTAACGGCCAACAAATCAATCCCGAGTACTCTCGAGGCACCCACTAGACAAACGGAGTACTCCGTGACTAACCCGAGTCGTCCACTACCACTTCCGGGGAAAACCCGGTAACCCACCCTCCCGTAGGCACGACGGTAAAATTACCGGTAAAACCCGTTTGACTCAAGGATCGAACCCAGGTTTCCCTGGGTCTCCTATCATTCCTCACCAGTGCCTCATTCCTTTTTTGCACCAAGTGGGAATTGAACCTGAGTCTTCATAGAAGAACTCAAACTCTCCTATCACTTGAGCTAGAAGTCATTGGCATTGTTATCCCATTCTACACGGAATGTTGTATTCGGTTCCTAAATTGATTTCTAGATTACGAAAAGCAGTGTATTGTTATGCCATTTTACACATGTGTAGCTCGATCTGAACTGGTTATAAAATTATGAAAAGTATGATGATTTTATCCTATTTTACATGGTGATATTATGTGCACAAAAAGTTGTCATTCTCTCTCATAAAACCCTCAAGCGAACACGTTTTTTTATGTTAAATTCATTATATATGTGTATATATATAGAGAAAGTGTAAAATACAATGCGATTTAACGTACGAGTGTACGTTGGGTGAAGTCCGTACATTATAAATAAAATCCCGCATGTTACAAATACTCAAGGATGCATGTTGAAAAACAAATACCGCATAGGTCAAAAAAAATAATTACGCATGTTGGTTTACAAAATAAACCGCATGTTGGTAAAAAAAGCAAGCCGCATGTTATGAACAAAATCTCGCACGTTGTATTGAGTATGAACAAAATCCCGCACATTGTATCTGAGCCACACATTTTTCAAAAGCTTGTCGTAATATACACATATGTATAGTTTAAAATTTACTATATACATGTGTGTATAATTCAATATACATATCTGTATAACTCAATTCTAAACTATGCATATGTGTATATTACGAAAAGCTTGGGGAAATGTGTGGTCCAGAATGTTTCTCAAGTTTCTCAAATAGGGTGGACTTCTCTTAGAACCCTACCAATATATATATATATTATATATATATATATATAGGGATCCTAAAGAAGTACACCCTATTTGAGAAGCATTCTGGACCAACATTTTTCTAAGCTTTTCGTAATATACACATACGTATAGTTTAAAATTTAGTATATACATATATGTATATTGGAATTATACACATATGATATAGTCAATTTTAACTATACGTATGTGTATATTACGAAAAGCTTAGAAAAAATGTGTGGTCCAGAATGCTTCTCAAGTTTCTCAATTAGCATAGTGCTTCTCACATGATCCTAACCCTATATATATGTTATAACCTCGTCGAGTATTACACATGTTCAATAAATATAACTTTATATATTAAGTAATAAAAAAGTTACATCTTTAAATTCCGTGTATACACGAGTTGAAGAAACTGGTTAACACATACGGTCGACAAAATAAGATTTTGAAAAAAATGCACCTTGATAATATTTTACTATGTTTTCCGTTTATTTTTTGTTAGGTTAGAAACTTGTGTATTACACAGGTTATAACATTTTTCTTTGTTTTTTTATTTATTAATATGTTAGAAATTAGAAACATACCTGTTACACGTGGTTAGATGAATAAAATATCAAATTAAAGAGTTATTAAACTACCCTAACATCACTGATGTTATAATTGTATTGTCATGTTCTGATGTTATAATTGTATTGCCATGTTCAGGTTAGTAGCAGAGAAATTAACAATATATATTTATATGTATATATATTATATTGCGTATTTTAGCAGAGAAATTAACAACTATTTTTTTATTTTTTGCATTTTTTAAACTGATTATGTAACATTTGTGTAAAACGGGTATAAAAAACCCGCTCCGTTTGAAAATTTTAGAATTTATTACGTATATTTTTTTTATAAAATGTAATTTTCATAAATAGATAAATTAGATAATTAATATATTGAATAAATAAAGAATAGTATATATATATATATATATATATATAATATATATATATATTAACAATATTTAAGATTTTAAGATATTAAACAAACAAAAAGGGCGGAGCCGGGAGTCGAACCCGGGTCCCTACCTAATACACACACCGTATTCACCACTGAGCCGCATGATTCCTATGTTCATAAACCCGAATCAAAATAAACTAATTCGCAACTTAGAACCTGCAAATTTTGATTCGAATTTCCGGCAGATCTGTAACCGCTTGAATAGATCAAATCAAAGCTCAATAAACGCAATCACGTTATGATCGTTAAATGTAACCGTTATTTCTGTTTTGTACCGGAAATTTAAATCCAATGATTGGTAACCGAAGAGAATCATTGAATCTTGAAACTTCAACTCGAAGCCGAAACCAACAATTGATTACTGCTCACCCTATAAATACCTATCGAACCATTCATCCCTGCGCACACACTCACTCAATCACCTAAAAACTCTGTGAAGTCTTGCTCTGTGTTGATCCGTCGGAGTATTTCGCTAACTCGCCGGAAAACCGAAGAATCCATTCCATTATTGCCTTACTCTATAAATAGGACTTCTAGAGCTCAGACAGAAATCACCCACACTCACCTCAAACTCCCTTTAGAGCCTCTGTCGCCAGTTATACATCGCCGGAATTTGGTGCACTCGTCGGAGATTAGCACCGGAAAACCGAGATTTTACTTATAGTTGGTATATTTTTTAACTCCTCTGATATCTATCATTCTGTATGTTTCGAATCTTTGAACAATCACCCAGAATTGTTTAAAAATCGATTTTCAGGCGGGTTATGTTTTGGGCTTTGGGTTTAATGAAGAAGATGCAGTTCTAGAAGAGATTATATGTATAAATAAAAACGGGTATTTAACCGGGTTGGCCACACAGTCCAGCGGTGGACTGTGTGCAATTACAAAGCACACGTCCCGGGTTCGAGTCACACATGTTTCCGATTTTCTGAAATAAAAACCAACACTTTTTAAACTTATTCAGATCAACTCATAACATGTATATAAAATTTATATAAATCAGTGTTTGTTACGGGTCAGACACACAGCCCAACTGGTTGGGCTGTGTGCACACGAACCGTAGGTCCCGAGTTCGAATCCTGCTTCTGTAACCGGTTTTGGCAATTATCAAAGCTTTTTAAATAAAAAAAACAAAATATGAATTAATCTAATTTGTATATTATATATAATTAAAAACGAGATTATTTCGGGTTAGACACGTAGCTCAGTTGGTAGTAGTATCGAGGTCACTGCTGGTTGCACGTATACGGGAGGTCACGAGTTCGAACCTCACACGCTGCCAATAATTAAACCGGTTGAACCGGCCGTTGACCAGTCAACCCTAGGAAAAAGGGTATTTTTTTAATTAAAAATCCTTTTTATTTTCTTTGAAAATTAGTTAAAAATACCTCAAAATAAGGTTTTAAAGCCTAAAAATTCACATTAAATTCACAAAAATAAATCTAAAAATTTCATTAAGAGCATTAATTAAAAATATTAATTTCAAATGAAATTTATTTATTTATCGAATTATTACGTTATTATTTAGGTTAGTTTTCCCTCGTCGGTTGAATCATAAATTCGTACGCATTCTTCATTATCAAGGAACGCACCCACTGTGAGTGAATTCTTACAAATTCCCCTTTTTATTCACGTTTTGGGGTGTATCATGTGTCGCTTTATTTATCTTCGTTTATTCAAACTTGTGCTATTACCATTATATGATCTAAACATGTGATGTAAATATTGTTTGTTGTGATGTGTTTACATTTTGTCAAAGTTGCGTGCAAATCATTCATTAGGCCCATCAGTTCCTCGTGGGAGACGAGTTGAACATCACGTGCCTCATTAGATCGGCTCCGTTTGATTGAGCCTTGATCTCATTGTTCATCATTTGGTGTGTGCGTGTGCATTAATTGATATTATGTGTATTGTGATTAAATTTACATTTACGTTTACTCATATGTGGTTATGCACCCTTTTATAACCAATATAATAAATTCGTTCAAATGTTCTCATAGGATTTACTCGCCAACTTTTGTTGACCTAAAACTCTATTTTTACACATGATACAGGTGGACAGGTTGAAGCAAGGAACACATAGGGAATTGCCTTAGAAGAAAAATAACGAAGTCATAAAAAAAATGTATTTTGACATGTTGTACTTATATGTTTATTGTAATTTTCTTCTTTAAAAAGAAATAATAAATATGAAACTTTATAGTAAATGTCATGAGCTTTGATGAAAACTCAATCATGCCCCAACTACCATTTCCGCTTCGGATCAGAGTGTGACAGATTATGTGTTTCTTTGATTGGAATTTGAAAATAATTATTAATTGAGTCTAGTTCAACATCTGTTTCATTGATGATATGTTGGTTATGATATAGTAGATAAAGATAAAGATTAAAGAAAAATAAAAAAATTGTATATTAACAATATTATTTAGATATAATCCAACATATATTAATTTAATGTATTAACATCAATTAATTTAATTAATAATAGGTAATTATAATAATATTAATAAAATAAATTAAAGTGTAATTTGACATGTGGCATTAATCGGAGTCTTTTATTATAAGTCAGATTTACAAATTTCTTAGCTACATTGAAAAAAAAATGATGTGTTTTTGTGTTTTGGTTTTTTGTGGCCTGTTATTTTTTACTTCTAAAATCTAGAGACGAAGACTTTTATATGTAACATTTGATTGAACTCACATATTCACTGCCTTGAGGGTTACTAGGAATGACAATAGGGACATTTAGTTATATATGTATTTTATTAGAGATTAAATATTATATTGAGATAGTGTAACTTCTTAAGAATGAAACTCTGTTCCATTTATTTATATTTATATATATCAAAAAAAGTCTGGATGAATAAAAATCTAAAGTTTTAATTTTTAAACGGTAAACTAATCTATTTTTAGGGAGATGATCAAATAGGAAGTTTATATTCGTTAGGAAGGATAGGAAGTAATCTTAGATGTTCATATGGAAAAGTAGAAATATAAATGGGAATGGTATTTTAGTCAGTCTCCTTTTATTTATTATTTCTATTTCCCTTCTCTGTATCTTCAAAATCCAGATGTTCAAAACCCACAATTTTCAACATTTCATTCCTTTTCTCTCTCTAAAATTACTACATCACAGTGCGATTTTCTTTATCAATGAATGGTTCGAACACTCAATCAACGTGTTCTTCGATTTCTTTGAAGAAAACCCACGTTATGTTTCTATAATTTCTCATTTTTTTCAATTTAACATGATGCGATGGAACATGAGATTTCTGTTAAAATAGGTACCCTTCTTCTCAAATTTCTCAAACATTTTGTATTCAAATTGAAGATATCTCTGATTCTACTGTAACACCCCGAAAACGGGTTTGGTAATCAAACCACGTTAATATTAAAAGACGGGTAAAATACCATTAGCTGTAAAATTTACCTGGTGAATATTAGGATTAAAACAAATAATCTTAATATTAATTAAAAGGAGAATAAATGCTTTGAGAAAACAACGTTTATAAGAGGCCCGGGTTAACGGGACTTAAAATAGAACGGGTTATAACTCCCCGAACCAACTAAGTTAACTAGGAATATAAACCTAGTTAACAATACATGGTTAAGTAATAAAACAATGAATGGTGGCCTTGTATAACAAAAACCATACATGAGGACTAAAATGGACAATTTAAAAACTAGTTTTATAAAAAGAAAAATTAAACACAAAACACACACATGTGTGTGTGTGCGTACAGAGAAAGAGATGGAGAGGGGTGACCCTAGTTCATCGAAAATCAACAAATTGATGATTGAATTGGCGCCCAAACTCAAAAAGGAACATGAACTGACGATCACCCAAGATAGGGGATCACAAGGTATGTTAAATTTTCATGTTTAGTGAAGTTATGATTCTATGATGAACACTCATAAATCAAATTTTGTGATGCATGTTGTATGTATGAGTGATATTGGGTTGAATCCATGTTTAGGAACAAACCCTAGTTGAAAACTTGATGTATTAGTGTTGAAAACTTGGAATTTGATGAACACCCATATATGTGTTAAGTGGGTTTTTATAATAATGTGATGAACACATGAATTTGAATGTTAGATTGAGAAAAACTGATGTTATGATGCGAGTCTTTATATTGTTTATGAATGCTAGACACAAAGACTTGATTTTGATGATTGAAACTTGTTTAAAATGTTAGTCATGAACTAGACAAAAGACGTATAAAAATCTTGCCCGCAAGGTGTTTGTTAAAATGCCTAAGTGAAATCGCGCGTCTACTCGGTTGTATGTAGAACTTGATTTGATTAGGTATTCGGATGAATGCCTAATAACATGATGAAACGGGTTTCACTTATAGATAAAAACCCGTAGATTTTGCGTAATGAAAGAATAATTTGTCTTTGATAATCGAGAGCTAAGTTAACTTAGTGTTAATACTATGAACTCGGATTAGATATTAGTTAAAATGGTGGCATAAGAATAGTGCTTATCGAGTAAATGGCGGAACACCAAGATAAGTTTGTCAAACTTAGTTGCTCAATTTCATAAGCTATAAGGCGGTTTGACTTTAAAAGTCAAACCGACCTATGATAGAGTTCGGTAAGAAAAGTGGTATAAAGGTTCATAAGGCGTAAAGGTTATGATCTAGAACGACTAACCTAACCACCTTGTGAATATTATATGATAGTTTGACGCTTGACAAGCTAGGTGGAGGCTTGGGAAAGAAGCGGGTCAAACGGATCGAGTAAGCGGAAAAAGAGCATAATCGGATGCAAGGTAAGTCAAGCTTACACTTTTCTATTAGATTAATTACCATTGAAGTTGTTATGATTATGATATAATCATAAATTAATTATGGTGATTCGACGCGAAATATTACGGGTCGGAATAAGTAAAAAGGTTAAAACGGCAATTCGGTCTTGAATAGACCGAATAAACAATGAGTTTTGAGAAAAGACATATTATGGGGTAAACCATAATGAGTAAAAAGGGTAATATGGTAATTGGCCACGAGCTAATGGAACAATAATTGTTTTTGAAAAAAACGCTATAAGGCGTAAAACATGATAAGCCAAAACAAATAAGAGATGATTTTTAGTAATATGATAATACGGTGTAAACCGGAATGGGTACATGAATGGGATGGTAAATAAATACCATCTTACGATGAATAAATGGTCAAATGGAATAAACGGGTCAAAAGTTGATGAAATCACCAATTGACATTAGTGATTAATGTTGTTGTTGAGTTTTATGCTGACAGAAACGAATAGCGCGTAAGACGCCATTGTTATTAACTAACAACTTATATGATGAGGTATTAAAACGGGTCAATACTTTGATCCGAGCCAGGTACGCATAAATAAGGTTATAGTTTAAACATGCGAGTTTGGTCAAATACTTAGTGAAAGTCATTCGTCGTAAAATGAGGGGCTAAAATTGTCCAAAACGCCCAGGATGGATAAAACGGGCAAACGACCCTTAAGGGTTGTTTGAAAGTAATTTTTATGGTTGAATAAGTCTTTTGATAAGTGTAAAAGTTAAAGGTATACACCTTTTGGGTCACATGCCTCATAATGGCTCATTTCCGTAAAATGACAAACCGAGGGGTAGAATTTGAAATAAATAGTTTACTATATTAAATCCACCACAAATATAGTTGTGGTGGAAGATAAATACATATCTTAATGTGGAATTGAGATGTATAAAAAGGAAGAGCGAGAATTAAGCTTAAGTGCTTAAATTCCATAACGGGTCAAAATGAATATGTGCATAAAACGGGCAATGGTTGCGCAAAATATATAAAATATGGATCCGGGTAATGGATTACAATTTAGACATGTTAAGAAATGAACCCCAAGTGATTGAAATGAGTTTGGATAAGTTTGGATGTAAATTGGGAGAAAAGTAAACATGCAGAGCTGACACGGCCTGGTGGATCTTGACACGGCTGGGTGAATGTTCTGAAACAAAAATATGTTTAGCTGACACGGCCGGGTTGAAAACCTGACACAGCCGGGTGACGGGGCTGAAAAAAAATGTATATTTTTTTAATGTTTTCGTTCAAATTGTTTCGATTACTAAGCGTTTGACCGTTTAACTTAAACACTAATTGTTTTTAGTGTTTATGATAGGCTTTCGCAAATGTGGGAACCGGACGGACGACCAAGCACGCGAAGAACCAAACACTATTAAATTGCTAACTCTTTGGGGAGGATATTTAAAAGGTCGAAGCATGATCATGCACATCAAAGTTTTCAAGTTTAGAACCTTAATTCTTTTAAACTATGATTAAGTGTAATAGTCCGTTATGACGGGTCGTCTGGGTTATTAGTTAACCCAAACGTATAAGTTCTATGTAAAAATATAAATCTGGGACTAATCATCCGCATTTATTAAAATAAGCAGAAATCGGGTTAGAGTGTTACATCTACTCTTTCTCTTGATGTATTCATGCGTTCAGGCAACATCATTCTTATCAATTTCCTTGAGAAATCATTAATAAAAAGTTGCACACCAGGTGTTTGACAAAATGTCTCAAAGAAAAATTGCAAAACACCTTTCAGTTTAGATTTTCTTTTAAAATTGTGTTTAAAAAAGAATGAAAAAACACATTTTTTTGGTGCTTTTTTTCCATTGCGTTTTACAAAATAATGAAAAAAACATTGTTTTTATCCATTGCGTTTTACAAAAGAATGAAAAAAACACACTTTTTGTGTTTTTTGTCCATTGCGTTTTACAAAATAATGAAAAAACACAGTTTTTTGTCCATTACGTTTTACAAAGAATGAAAAACACACTTTTTGGGTGTTTTTTGGTCCATTGCGTTTTACAAAATAATGAAAAAACACAGTTTTTTTATCCATTGCATTTTACAAAAGAATGAAAAAACACATTTTTGGGTATTTTTTGTCTATTGTGTTTTACAAAATAATGAAAAAACACTGTTTTTTATCCATTGCGTTTTACAAAAGAATGAAAAAACACATTTTTGTGTTTTTTTTGTCCATTGCGTTTTACAAAAGACACTTTTCTTTTGTGATTTTAGTTAATTGCGTTTTAGAAAGTACACTTTCTTTATATTTTTAGTCAATTGCGTTTTAGAAATAAACTTTGTTTTGTGTTTTAATTCATTGCTTTTTAGATAAAAAAAACGTTGTCTTTTGTGTTTTTTATCTATTGCCTATTAGAAAAAACACTTTATTTTGTGTTTTTTAGTCCATCGTGTTTTATAAAAATGAAAAAAATTTGTGTTTTTTTTTTCATTGCGTTTTACGCATCTGGGTTATCGAAAACTTTTTTTCAAAAGTATACACATAATGTACTAGTTTAAAGATAAAAAAACGCTCATTTTTATGGTACAATTTTTATAAATAAATAATGTCGTACGAAAAAGGTTATTAACGTTTTAAAATTGGGGGGAATTGAAGGAGAGAGAAACTATTACCTTAGATGGACTAGAATACCCTTACATAAAAGTCACGTGCCTCCTCTTTTTGTTCACTTCCACCCATTTAATCTTAGCCCTTAATTACTAAATAGACGGTCAAGATTACTTCCTATCCTTCCTACCCATAGAAACTTCCTAGTACCCTCTATTTTTAATCCACTTCTAATAATTATTAATATTTAGGATTATGAATGAGAATGGGGTGGGTTTGAAATAGGTTTAGGTAATCCTAACCTCAGTGCAGACGTAGGTTCGATTCTCGTTTGGGTCATTTTCGATGGACATTTATGTGAAGAGACAAATCGGGGCTTTAATCTTGGGTTCGAACCTAACTGAGGAGGGGGGAGTGTTTATTGATTTCACTCGGTTCCTGGGCATCAGGGGGCACGGTCTCATGGCGGTCGAGGAGTCTATCTTGGACATACCCACAAGCAGGGTGAGTTTACACGTGAGATTCTTTTTCATAAAAAAAGTAATCTCAACCCCAAACCTGATCAGATAAGTTTGTCCCAAACCAGTCGGGTTTCTATTGGGTAATTACCTATTGGTACGGGTATACCATGCGAGTTTTGGGTAAACCCATTAATTTAAAAAGTTACAAGTTGGGTATATCCAATCCAAAACTCGTTGGGTATCTATTGGGTGATTATTAATCATTTACATTTAGCACGATTGGTATAAAAATATATCAAATAACTACAACGCATATAAATAAAATATCAAAATGTAGATAAAAAAAATGCATAGATGACAAAAATAGTATATGTCAATTGTTGAGATATCATATGTATACATATTTAAAAAATAAAAGAAATTATACCGGGTATACAATCCAAAACCCTCGAAAAAAAAAACTAATCCCAAACCTGGACCCATACTCAATTACCCGACCCCAAACTCGTCCAAATGTATAGAGTTTCAGGTTTACCTATTAGGTTCGAGTTCGATTTCCATATCTATTTAGAACAGACAGGATTTGAACCTTCACCTGTAGAATACAGAAAAAATAGATTGTTCTAAATTATAATGGCATCTTTCTTCTACAATGTTTTAATAATTGTAATCATTACTTACTCGGTTGTTGTAACCAGTTAGAAACTGAATTGTGTATAAATAATTTAAGTAAACTGCAATTTTACACTCTAGGGTTTGGGGCTGCAGATAACTTTACAACTATTTTAGATTTTTTTTTGTTGCATTACATCCTGATGTTTTTTTATTGCATCAATATTGCCCTTCTGTGAAGTCAACATTACTTTGACTGTTAAAAGTGTGTGGAAAGACATTTTTGCTTATGACGACTATTATTTAAAAAACATATCAATATACCATCTTCAACACCAGCAGATCTTCATCTTAATATCATTTTCAGCTCTCATTCTCCATAAACCCTAGAAATTCTTCTTCTTCTTCATGTTGTCATTGGCTCGATTGGATCTCTCGTTAATTCTCGATCTCCGTCATCGAAAATACGGAACAGAAAGCCTTCTCTTGATTATTCCATTTCGTTGAGTTTGATGGGAAAGTTACCAGGCCCACGGTAACACTGGTGTTGTGCATGCTAAGTTGAAGTCCAACCTTCCCCCCAAATCTATGGTAATAATTAAGATGTTAAGCTGTGTATTAAATGTTTTCCGGATACGCTTATGTGGTTTAATTGATTTTGGTTTTGGTTAGGTTTGTTTCCACCTTCGTTTATAATCTTTCGTTAGGTTCAATTTTTTGTTTAACATATATTCGTTTATAGACGGGTTCGATTTATACAACACGTTACACATTGAGCATGACTTGGATTTGGATCTTTCATCCGGTCAACTTGAGACTTGGCGGCTTACACATTGGGATTCGAAAAAGGTTGGATATCTAAAGAAGCGGCTGCAATATATGTAAGTTTACTTGTTCCCTTGTATCGCTTAATATTCATTATTTGGTAAATAGTTGATTTATTAAAAAGGATTATATGATGAAAATGAGAAACCAGCATAGTGTGGAATCAATGAGCGACAAGTCCATTATTGAGAATGTACTTGGATGAAGTTCTATTCGTTTGCATGGGTAGGGACGTGATCCTATTGATGATCACACAATGGTTACTGCTAAAAAAGCAAATCATCCTACTTACGACAAGTTAGTGGATGCACTTCAAACATTAACAAGTAAGTGTGCAATTATGGAACAATGAATGATTCAGAATAATATCATGCCTCCTCCATCAAGCCCATCAGGAGAATCTCAAGGTGATATATCAGAGGGTGGTGAAAGCATTGAGGGGTGAAGTCGTTTTAGTAATTTTATATAACCCGTTATTAATTTAGTCGCATATATTTTCATAATTATTTTATATTTGTTTGTATATATTTAAAATTTTAACACATATCGTGGTTAATTTCTACATATTAAATATTTTTACCAACACATCAATATTTTATTTATTCACATGTTAGGATCTACACCTACACATAATATTACTTTCACCTAGATATATATTTATGACACGTGTTAAAACTATAGTCTGCGTTAGACGTCATCCAAACAAATTGTTATACTTTTAACCACATATATAAATTAGTTTTAGCCACACATATATGTGTAGGTATAGCTTGTTATATACCTACACATAACTTATGTGCGGGTAATGATCTATATCCAAGTCATGAGTCTACACATCATAACACTTAATTGATACGTAGGTAAATGCAACACTTAATATTTTTATTTAATTTAATTATTTTTGTTCTTCTTTCGATTTTTATAGCGAGCACGATACCATAAAAATACAATAATGAACCGAACCAATATCAAACGGATTCCAGATGGCTACGTTTTCATTTATATTTTTTTTGTTAAAAGTCGGTCAACCCGTCGCAGAGCCCTCTAGTTTTCTTAATAAACGAACACGAAGAAGGCATTTTTCGTGTTTGTTCGATTCTTAAGCCCCCTACATATGATTTATTTTTAAAATGCCAACAAATATCAATAAGCAGTATTTAAATGCATCCATAAATACTGCATCGTAAACAATGAACAAACATAAATTTTGTCATACTAAATAATGCATGCATATTTCTAGAGCCATGGTGATGTTGACAAATCAAAATGTGCAACTTCACAATGCTTAAAACTTCCAGATCATGTCGATAGGTTACAAGGTACAACTCAATAATGCATATTATACATTGAAAGAGATAGATCACATAAGAGGTTATGAAGGAGGACCATATTCAATAAAAACAAAAACCCTAGTCAAAGAAGTAACACTTACGCATACTCTAGTAAAAGATTGCAGTTATGTATTTAAAACAAAGGCACACCAACCCCACACCTAATTAAAGCTATTATTTTTTTTGTTTTATATTTTTCCTCAACACATAACATCCTTTAGAAGCTTGAACCTTCGAGTACTAGTCTTTTGGTGAAGGAGCTCCGGTGGGTGGCTTTCCTTCACCATGCTGACGGTTATGTCGGTTGATCTTATTATCACCGGAATATTCTGTCCGGTTTTTTATTCCACTGTCTAATTTTGAGCTTGGTTTCTTGGATGAACTATGATGTTTGGAGGCTTTAGTTTCTTCGGTTCGGCACCAGGCACAGAGCTCTGTCGGCTTCAATGATTCATTATAGTCGTTGCTACAATACCTACATGCATATACTAATTAGGCTCTGCTATTTCCACATCCAAAATGATTGTTCGAAGAATCCTCAAATGGCCGTTTAAAGATAATGGGCCTATGACGCAAGACCTAAGTGTCAAACAACTATTTGGTGCAACAAGAATAAGTAGGAAATTACACAATGGTGGTAGGTAATCAGGCAACAAGCTCTGTCATAACCTAATTTTGAATTACAAAACCTACTGAAAACAAAACTCTAACATGATGAAATTAATTTATATAAAGAACTAACATTGATCATGTTATAAATGATAAATTGAACAAGTATGACCACTAAATATTTTGCCATGAAAATTGCGTCAAGGTAGGATGAATACAAGATTGCATGAATTATATCACAACACTTATTTGAATATATTGTTTTTATCATAGTAATAATAGATATATTATAGAAATATATTGTTTTTATTAACTTGCTATAATGTATTAAGTTTTTTACGTGAAAAATAAATCTCATATCATCTTATTATATGTGAAAGATATATTATATTATAGAAATATATTGTTTTTATTAACTTGCTATAATGTGTTAAGTTTTTACGTGAAAAATAAATCTCATATCATCTTATTATATGTGAAATAATAATATTCATAAACATTATACATGTGTTTTAAAATTAATCTAATATTGTTTTTGATTGCTTGTCTGAAGAACAGCTTTTCATCTGCATTCTTTAATCTGACTTCAGAACTTAGATATGATGAATAAATAGAAAAACAATAAAATATTTACAATATGCACCACGTCAATGTATACATACTTGTTTTTTTATAAAAGTATCTTTGATTATTAGGAAAGTCAGTTAAAGACTTAATAGTAGTACCGTGCTAACGAACCATATAGATTACTATGAATAAAAAATACCATTATATTGCTAGCAAAATAACAACAACTGCAAGAATACGAAACTTGAAGTAGAAACTGTCACATAAATGTTAGTGATGATGACTGACGAGACATGCAAAACGATAAAGATATAAATTAACTTACAATTATTTTCCCATTTATTAAAGGTTTAAACTTTAAAAATATGATTATTAATAACAAACAACAATAAACAAACTAAAGATCTATGGTTATGATGATGGCGCAGACATCGGCGGTGGTGGTGAAAGTGGTGTGTGCTCAAGATAGTTTACAGCACATGAACTCAATATTTGAGATTAAAAAACCTTAAGACTGCACCGTGTGTTTGTGAAGGTGAAGGGGGCGTGAGGTGTCATGTGTGTCATTTCAAGCACAGGGGTGTGGGCAAGGGGAGTCGAATCATCAAGCTCCACCACCAAAACAAATCCCGCCACGCTAGTGAGAGTCTTCAAGTGCCATGGGGAAAAGTAGCGGCGGATCCAAGAATTTTTCAACTAGGTTCCTTTTGGTAGATTCTCACTAATTCTCAATAAATTATTTTCAAATCATACAAGTTTTCCAATATCTTTTTCCATTTTTTCCAAACCTAGGGGTTCCCGAAAACCCCAAAAAGCCCTTGGGCAAATGCCCCTCCACGCCGGAGACAGAGCGGTGTTGGCGGCATGGAGGAGCTTCTTCTCCCCCTCTCCACGCCCCACACCGTGTGGTCTAATCCAGGGGTGGACTCAAGTGAGCATCAGAGTGAGTGGGCGCACCCCTTGAAAATATTAGTGTATTTTATAGCTAAAATCACACTTGCGCCTGTTAAAACCTTAGATAAACCTTTCATTCGTACTCTTTGAAAATAATTGTTGGATCCGCCATTGGTTTAGTGCGTGCATACATGTGTATCTGCGTGTGAGAGAGAGAGAGGGAGATCGACATGCATACCAGTGTTGAAAGCGGTGGTGACAGTTGATACATCGGAAAATCTTGTCAGGGAAGCCCACATCTCCACACATACAACATACTCTTTCAACATCCATCATTTTCTTAGAAATTAACCCTGATCTTAATTTCTTTCTCACACACACAGAGACAGGGAGCATTAATCAATAAGACTAAAGAGAGGTGGTGTGTGTCCCTCGATCTCTCTATATAAGAGGAGACACACGTGTGTAAAGCTTCTAGTATTAGATAATAGAGAGAAATAACTTCTTTTTCTACAAAAATAAATGTTAAAAGTAGAGTAGTAGTTCGTGAGCTAGGCTAATTTTTTTTTATTCAAATTACTTCTTTCCATTAAAATACAAAATTAACAAATTCCAAACAAGTGGCAGGTAAACGGGCAACAAGCTGCGCAGCAACCCTCTTTTAAATTAAAAACTAATCCTATTAAAGATGAAACGGCCCTTAAAGGTTGAGAGATACTATTCAAAACCCGTTGGACCCTGTTTAAGAATTCTATGACCTCTGGGACTAGGGACCCAAATGTATCAAAAGCGAATGGGATAAACACGTGTTGATTCTCTAAACAAGCCTTCTCGGGTTTATCGACTTTACCTAATTCCGCCTTCAACGCAACCTGGCCAGCAACAAACTCATTATCCCTGAGCCTAACAAGATGGACACTCCTGTAAGGTCCACACAAGCATGTTTTCCCCCGGCCCACCCAAATAACAAACTCATTATCTCTGAGCCCAACAACAAACTCATTGGCTAATTGAAATTTTAGAAAGAGTCGGTATATTATGTGAGCTAAAGCCAAGGTCCATATACTGAATTTAGCTAGACTTGTGGTCTAATAGAGTTTTGTAGTTCAAAAAGTTACTAATACAAACATACAGAATATTATATATAAAAAAAATTATAACTAGTGTATATTGATGTAGACTAAATACTTAATAAGACATATAAGGCGAGCCTAAGTCAACAAAATTACTAATTAACGAATAAGCTCGACCTTATATGCCTATATAAGTTTCTGTTTATCTGTTTTAACTCTTTATTAATAAAAAAAATAAGTAATTGTTCAATTTTGTATAGAGATAAGTTCTAATTATCCGGCAAACGTGGCGTGACCTTAGGGTGGTGGGAGTGGGCGGCAAAAGGGTCGGCAAACTCCCTTTGCCGCTTGAATGTTTTAATACAATAACATAAGTTTGCCACTTTCAAGTGGCAAAACCACTCCCATCACTTTTCACTAAAAGTTTAAACTTTTTTGACCAAATGACGTGGCACTCTCTCATTGGTGAGTTTAAAAGTTTGCCACTTTCACTTGACTAACCACTCCCACCACCCTTATACATCATGTCTTCAACAACTTTCCAGGTTATTAGACCATGGGGTATGGTTCTCCCTTCCCCCATGGCCACCTAGGCTTCACATCACCTCCTAGTCCAACTCATCACTACTCCACCATATGTGAGGTGTGGTCAGGGGCGGATCTATAGGCGATTAGGGGGTTCCTAGGAACCCGTTCGGTTCGTAATTTATAGTGTTCAAGTATATAGAAAATTCTGAGGAAACCTATTAAGATTTTGTAAGGGAACCTTGTAACCAAAAGTTTAGGCTGGTAAACTGGTTCATTGCGTGCTATTCAAAGTTGATGTTACAAGTTCGAGTCCTGTTAAGGGATTTTTTGCCCGCTTTTTTGCTCTTTTGATGGGTTTTTCAGTTGTTGCATTGAAGATGAGGCATTTAGCCGGTTTGTATTGGTTGAACATTTAGTACACTAAGTATGCACATTTGCTTTGAGAAGTTAGGAGTATGTATTTATGTTTAATTTTTTGTTAAAATTTTATATGTAATAACATGTTCACCACTTTTTTGAACAAACGTAATTATTTAATCTGTGAATTTGTTCAAGTGTCTCTATTTAGTATTGGTGAAAGATTTGAGAAACATGTTAGGTACTTAACTGCTACTAAAGTTCTATTGGTCTTAGGTACTCATATACAGCTGGGTTACCAATATATGAGCAACTTGGAGTATAAGTAAGTATTTATGTTGCATTAAAATTAATCTTTTCGCCTTTTAGTGTGCCGCAACGCACACGGCTTCAAACAATTAACTCATAGATAATTAAACTCTATTGCGATGTTTCTTCCTTCCTCGCCCACATTGCAACGCGCACATGTCAATCTTTTATTTGGCAATCTATTTTACCAATCAAATACAAGATAATTTTAGAATAAGTAATTGTGTGTTAAATAATATTTGATAACACATAGTTAACCATATTATTTAACTAGTATACATAAAACCACCTGCAAGTAGGACTAAGCATCGGTTAAAACCCGTGTGAACCGAACCCAAACCGACCTGGAATCCGAAATCAAGAACTAAAACCGGCCCTTTAAATGCACATAGGATTCGGGTCCTAAGCGGGTTTAATGGTACTTGGACCCTTAGGTTTTATTATGTAATAAACCTTATCTGACTTGAACTGTTGAACTGACCTGAATTTTTTTTTTTATGTTCGGACATATGAAATTGGAACATTTAAAAAAGTAAACCCCTTGAAAAAAATTCCTGAATCCACCACTTGATGTGGTTCCCCCTTCCCCATTCCCTTTTATTTTAATTAATTTCATGTTAATACATTTTTTTCCTAGAAAATTTCAAATAAATAAAATATAGCCAAACGTAAATTTATAAAAATTACAGAAAACTACAAATAAAACATTAAAATATATAACTAAAAACAAATTTGAGAGGCCTTTTGAAATTGAAACTAAATTTTAAGATGTATTAGTTAAAACTAAAACAAACTTGAGGGGTTGGTAAGGTAAAAAACAAACTTGAAGGTTAAAATCTTAAAAAACAAAACAAAACAAAACAAAAAACCCTACTTTCTCTTCTATTAAAACCAACCCTTCTTCCTCTTTCAAACCTGCAACAAAAAAAAACATGAGTATTAGAAAAACATATTAAAAGCAAGGAAAACAAATCAATAAAATACACATACAAATCATCGGGGAGATCGGCAGGAATTCCCCGTGGGCACCGAAGAACCATCAGTTGGGGTGGTGTTCCCCGTCGACAAATGATCCACCTCAGCCTTCCCGAACCCATACCGCATGGTCTTACTTGGCGAAATAGAAACTCAAACATGACCTTTATTTGGATATTTGATATCAATAACATGAGCCATCTTGATTGGATTTGTAAACATTGTAAACTTCAACACTTAACGCAATGAATGTAATTTGGCTAATGTTTATGCGTAATTATATTTGTTAGTTGTCGCTTTCAATCTTCACGGACCATCCTTTCAAATACTAGAAGTCTACATAGTTCAACAATATATAACTTCATGGATTCAATTTTAAAAGCTAAATTCACATATTTTTTTTGAACGGCCAACAAATCAATCCTGAAAGTACTCTCGCGGCACTCACTGGTTAAACGGAATACTCCGAGAGTAACCCAAGTCGTCCACCACCACTTCCGGGAAAAACCCGGTAAAACCCGTTTGGCTCAAGGATCGAACCAAGGTTGCCCTTGGTCTCCTATCATTGCCCACCAATGCCTCACTCCTTTTTGCATCAAGTGAGAATTGAACTTGAATCTTCATAGAAGAACTCAAGCTTTCCTACCACTTGAGTTAGAGGTCATTGGCGCTAAATTCACATTTGAAATTACTAAAAGCTAAATACTCAAATGTTATATCTAAATACTTCAACAATATTTAGAAAAATATATGGTTTTCGTATGTTATCTATTGTGTTTGTGCAGAAAAGAAAAAAAAATACAGTTACACCAACAGGGATCGGTAGACCAGAGAAGGGGATTAAGCTCCTTAGTGGAGCTGTTAGTCGGGATCCTAGCTTTATTGAGGAGTTGCATGGCGGCGAGCCTCGGGGGCGGTTGACCTCATGAAACTCTTACCCTGCCTGAGAGATCCCCAATGTGAACTCCTTCTGCTAAGGTCGTGCATGGGGGTCGCTAAGTTACTTTTTGGATTGCGGACTTGTCAACCGCATTTTATGGAGGATGCGGTATCTCGGTTTGATGATGGCCTTAGAAAGGCTATAGAAGACATAGTAGTGGGTGGCGGCCCCTTCTTTGGTGACCTCCAGTGGCGTCTGGCATCTTTGCTAATGCGTCTAGGTGGTTTGGGCCTCTTCTCAGCTCAATATGTTGGGGCTTATGCCTTTGTGGCGTCTAAAGCTCAGTCTTGGGAACTACAGGATCATATCCTTCGAAACTGTGAGGTCGTCGGGCTTGACCCGGACTATCAGCAGGCGCTTGAACGCTTAAATGTCTCTCTCCCAGACTTGGATATTGGCGGTTTTTCTAATAAGGACACCACCCCCTCGAAGCCACAAAAAACTTTGGCGAATGCTCTGTTTAGCAAAATCGCTCAAAGCCTGGGAGAAGCTTTTAATTTGTCATCCCGCCAGAAGGCGGTGTTTGAGTGCCTGAAAGGTCCCCATGCTCAGGAATTTTTGACCGTTATACCAATTGAGGGGTTGGGACAATGTATGTCTACAGTAGAATATAGAGCCATTCTCAAATACCAGTTCATGATCCCTATGTACCCGGAAGATGAAACTTGTTCGATATGTCGTAAAGCTTGTATGGATAAATACGGGGAGCATGCAGTTCACTGTAAAGAGCTCCCTGAGTTCAAATATCGGCACGACTGGGTGCGTGATGCTTTGTCGGACATCTTAAGAAGAGCTGGGATTTCGGCTAAGAAAGAGGCCCCCTGTGAATTTCCTCACGGACCCCATGGAAGGGAGATCTACTCTGCGACCAGCGGATCTGCTCGTCTTTGGCTGGGCTGGGGGGAAACATGCTTGTGTAGACCTCATGGGGGTTTCCCCTTTGGTTGGTTTAAGAGAAAACGGGTTTTTAGCTGGACAAGCGGCAAGAAAGGCAGAATCAAAGAAAGTGGATAAGCACGCTAAAGCTTGCGCAAAGAACCAGCATGTCTTTGTCCCTTTTGCCTTTGATACTTTTGGCTGCCTAGCGCCAGAAGCTATCCACTTCTTGACGAGGGTTCAACGGGTCGTCTACAGCAATTGTTCAACCCCAAAGGGGCAAGGGTTTGTATTTGGAAGGTTAGGGTTTGCAATTCAGAAAGGATTGGCGGCGCAGCTTGTTGCCCGGCTACCTTCTGTTTTGATGTAACTTGGCAAGTTTTCTGAATCTAAAATAATATTACACCAATTCGAATATTCCAACGATCTGAGTTTGATTATATCCTTCACATAAAGACAACCCAAAACTTTGATGCCATCAGAAAGGCTTGTGCAGTAAAACTGCTTGTTCTACCAATACTATATTGTTTCTTGATGTCCAAATACTTCAGGCCATGATGGGAGACTTGTTCACTTAGTTAATAAAATATCTTCTACTATAAAATAACATAAAAGAATTGAACCCAATGAGGGGTTGGAGACTTGTTGACTCATTCCGCAGACAATACAGCTAAGGAGGGGTACAAATTTAGTCAATAATCATCAACGAAATTAAAATTTGAGGTTGATGTTTGTATCCCAGTGACCCTATATCTAGAACTAATGGAGGATATTCATTTTAATATATAGATAAACTCAATATATATTGTGTGGATGAGGATAAAATGAAGGTGACAATGAATATGTGAATGGCATTAGCTTCATTAATTTCCATGTGATCGCATTTAAAAGATAACATGCAAAAACTAGGGATAAAAGGCATATATATATTCTTGTGATCATCAGTTTAATTATTCTCAAGATGAAATCAATGAAACTTTGCCAATCATCTTCTATTCCTATTCATTTCCTCTTCTGTGCTCTTTTTTTGTTTCTAAATTCCATTGCTATCTCAGCTTCCTATGTTGGAAATGAGACCGATTATCACGCTTTGCAAAAGATTAAGTTGATGATAACTCAAGATCCATATGGAGCTCTAGCCTCGTGGAACAATTCTCTTTCTTTATGTGATTGGAATGGTGTTACATGTGGGAAGCGGCATAGAAGAGTCACTAGTGTAGTGTTACGGTCACAAGGTTTGGAAGGCTTGTTGTCTCCTCACGTAGGAAACCTTAGCTTCCTTCGTGAGTTACGGCTTGGGAACAACAGTTTTCAAGGAGCTATCCCTCATGAACTTGGTCGTCTATCACGACTGCGTGTCCTATATTTGAACAAAAACAAGTTCACCGGGTTCATTCCAGCTAATATATCTGGTTGTTCTATCCTTGAAGATCTTTTTCTTTCGAATAACCAGCTAGTTGGAAGCATACCTAGTGAGATTCGTTTCCTCTCCAAACTTATTACTGTTACATTTAGTTTTAATAACTTAACCGGTGGATTCCCACATTTCTTGGGGAATATTACATCAATAGAAGGGTTCGGTGTTTACGGAAATCCGTTGGGTGGGAGCATTCCAGAAGCCATGGGCAACTGGAAAAATTTAGTAAAATTTGACTCTAGTCTTTGTAATTTGTTTGGAACCCTGCCTCATTCCCTTTATAACCTTTCACTCCTTACTTTTTTTGGTGTGGCTAATAATCACCTAAGTGGACCTCTTCCTTCATCCTTTTCTAATTGTACCAGATTAAAAATTCTTGAAATGACTGGAAACAAGTTTAGTGGGAAGGTGACAATCGACTTTTCGAAATTAAGAGATATTGAAGCTATAAACTTAGGTGATAACCTCTTTGGAAGCAAAGAAGATGATGACATGAAGTTCATTGATTCTCTGAAAAATTGCACAAGATTAAACTTGTTGGATATTGGTGGGTGCAAGTTTCAGGGAGTGCTTCCTACATCAATTGGTGATCTTTCTAATCAATTCCAGTATCTTGCTCTAGGAGAAAATCAAATACATGGAAACATCCCTAGATCAATCGGTAATCTAGTTGGCTTGCTACTTTTAATTTTAGAACGTAACCAATTCACAGGTAGCATCCCCTCAACCATTGGTAACCTTCAAGAGCTAGAATCCCTTCGATTAGGTGGAAATGAACTTTCAGGGCCAATTTCCTGATGCTATTGGAAACTTGTCAATGTTGCTTGATCTTGATTTAAGATCCAACAAATTGGAAGGTCATATTCCATCAAGCATTGGAAATTGTCGTTCTCTTTTGAATTTGTTCCTGAATGAGAATAAACTTAATGGTATGATACCAACAAAACTTTTTCAACTTTCATCTCTATCGAAAATATTAGATCTTTCTGAAAATAACCTACTCGGTCCACTTCCAACTGAGGTTGGAGACCTCAACATGTTGGGTGAATTACATTTATCTTATAATAATTTGTCTGGTATGATTCCTAGTAGCCTTGGTGGTTGTACTAGTCTTTCATTGTTAGTCCTTGAAGGAAACTTATTTCAAGGTTCCATACCACCATCATTAAGTTCACTGAAAGGCCTACTGGTACTCGATGTGTCTCAAAATAACTTAACAGGCCAAATTCCTGAATTCCTGGAAGGGTTTTCATTAGAAATATTTAAACATATCATACAATGATTTTGAGAGTGAAGTACCAATGGTAGGAGTGTTTGCCAATGCAAGTGCATTCTTTGTATCGGGAAATAGTAGGCTTTGTGGTGGCATTGCCGAACTTGGGTTACAAAATTGCAAGGAGGCAACGAAACCTAAAAAGAAGTTTCCTATATATGCTATAGCCATTTTGATTGCATCAACAATTTTCACCATAACATGTTTCGCATATGCTTGGCGTAAGAAGAAAATCAAGAGGAAGTCATCTCAGACGTCAACAAGCGGACAATTCTTGAAAGTTTCATTCAATCAACTTCTCAAGGCCACTAATGGGTTCTCTGAATCCAATTTGATTGGAAATGGTGGATTTAGTTCTGTTTATAAGGGAATCCTTGATGGAGATGATAGAGTTGTTGCAGTCAAAGTTTTACAACTTCAAAATCGAGGAGCCCAGAGAAGCTTTATGAGGGAGTGTGAAGTATGGCGGAACATTCGACACCGGAATTTGTTAAAAATAATAACTTCATGTTCAAGTGTTGACTTTCAAGGTAATGATTTCAGAGCTTTGGTATATGAATTCATGTCCAATGGGAGTTTACATGATTGGTTGCATCCAAGTGAAAGTACATCGAGACCAAGACTCAACCTTCATCAAATAATAAACATTCTTATGGATGTAGCATATGCACTTGATTATATTCACAATTATTGCACGCCAACCATTGTTCATGGTGACCTGAAGCCTAGCAACATTCTACTCGATGATGATATGGTGGCTCATGTTGGAGATTTCGGTTTAGCTCAACTTCTTGGGTCTTCATACCTAAACAGTACAACCGAGATTAGAGGAACAATTGGTTATGCTCCTCCAGGTTAAACTCGTTTAGTTATGGACATTCATATTTACTTCTAGTATTACCTAATTTTCTAAAGTGATTGTTTATAAGTTGTAGAGTATGGACTCAGCCATGAAATGACAAGTAGCGGAGATGTCTACAGCTTTGGAATTTTATTACTAGAAGCGATGACTGGGAAAAAGCCGACGGACGACATGTTTATTGAAGGCCTTAACCTTCATAAATTTTCTTCCATGGCCTTCCCCAACAATGTAACGAATGTTATTGATGTTAACTTTCAAAACTTTTATAAAAGACAATACGGCTTCAACAATGTAGAAAATGCTAAAAGAATAGAAGAGTGCATGGCAGCAACGATCAAGATTGGAGTATCATGCTCTGTGGATTCCCCATCAGAGCGTATGGATATAAATAAGGTTGTCCAAGAGTTACAGCATATTGTCAATACACTTCAAAATATTGAGGTATAGTGTTCTATCATTTATTCATTTTATGTTATTGATGTTAGCTAGTTTGCATGAGAAAGTTAACTTATATAGCAGTTTCGCCACTTTATACATTACGTCATTCGTATAACATTTTCACTAATTGAATCCATGTTCTCATTCTTCAGATGTTATAGCGAGCTTGCTTGAGGAGTTGAAGGAAACAACACCTAGGAGATTGTGTATCTCATCATTACATACTTGTTATTTTCCAGACGTGTTTGTTGTAAGTATACAAGCTCATGTTGTAATAGTTAAAAGAAGTACACGGTGACTATGAATCATAATCATAAATGCAACATTTTATGGTAATAAAATATAAGAAAATATAAGAAATCGTATAGAATTGCAAACTACATCGTGCATAATCAAATAAAAACTGTGAAGAATGAAAAAAAAAAGTTGTGCATAAGTGCAAATAAAAACAACAAGCTTTGCAGAATTGATAATCATTTCAAATGAGATAAAGCTATGGTTAGGCTACGGGCTCGCGCCCTCTTGGCCCCTTCCATGTCAGCTATAAAGCCCTTTAGCGTCCTCAATACCATCCTAGAGGCGCCAAAGGGGGCGCCATACGTGAACCAACTCCAGAGGCGGTCCTGAGGGGATTTAGGTGCCCCGGCCGAGCAAAAAAAATGCCACTTACCCTAAGGCCTCAGCAAATAAAAAAAGTAAACAAACTTTTCTAAACTACCATTAAAGTTATAGTAATAAACATAGAAATTAGCAAAATCATGGTATTAGAATGAGTGTATGAGATACAGTAATGGGCTATAATGCCTAACCGAGAATCAACCTATCATATATGTCACTGTAAATCAAGAATCAACTTATCATATTTTTATATTTCTTTTTCACTTTGTACACGTTGGATACACAAGAAAATCGTCTAAGTTTTACCAAACGATCATTCGCATTTATATAATAATCAGGAATTTTTTAAATTTTTGTGCCCCTTGAAGAAAACGTGCTCTGGCCGAGCGCTCACATTGCCCCTCCTTAGAGCCTCCCCTGACCAACTCGCCAGCCACATAGCGCGCTAGAAGGAGAATTGATAGTTAACGATAAAGTCTCATTTCCCACCTTATCTTTTCTTTTAATTTTCTTAAACTTTCAATTATCTGTAGATAATAACGATTAAAAAAAACATTTCCCACCTTATATTCTCTTTTATTTTTCTTAAACTTTCAATTCTTCTATTTAGTATAAAAAGGAAATGTCCTCAAGGAACATTCTGAAGGTTAAGGTGTGTGCGACAGTGTGCCTCATAACCAAAAAAATTGTGGATTCAAGTTTTGCATGATGCTTGTGACGTATTTATCCTGTTATATATATATATATATATATGGTTCGGTTACAAAGTCCATTTTTCCTACAAAGTGTACAAAGTCATAAAACACCACAATTTCAACCATAAAACACACTCAAAACCTACAAATAACATAGTGAAGATCACTAAAACACAATATCCAAACTCTAACAGTCCATAAAAACTTCAAACACACCATTGTAGAACTATAAATATAAAACACAACATGATAATCAACATAAAACACACTAATGTTAGTCATTCGATAATCAACGCCTTATCATCCAAAACACAACACAAAACCCACAAATATGACAATTTAGTAATCTTCGCTTTGTTATTTGTGGGTTTCGAGTGTGTTTTGTGGTTGACATTATGATGTTTTATGACTTTTTACACTTTATAGGAAAAATAGACTTTGTAGCCAACTCCCACCCTTATATATATAGCTTTTCAAATACATTTGAAAATAATGATTACATATGGTGTCCATATTCTTCCTAAAAACTCGGATGCTATAAATTCAATTTTTATACTAAACATATATTGTTTGTACACAACCTTATATCGCAACCTTATTTTGTTTGTATTATTTATTAGGCATATATTTCTTGAATATTAACGATTGTATTTTCCGAATCCAATATATCTCCAACTACAATTGTTCATATTCTATTTACTCGTGTGTAGTAGTGACGGCTTGATCCCCAAATTTGCAGTCATTATTTGATGAATTTATAGTTTGACAAATGATAATGATGGAGTATATGTTAGAACAAGTTTGTGTCAATGAAACACTAGGAGATCAAGATGAATTGAAGGATATGAAAGTCACCTTGACCGGAAGATCATACAAAGGATCAATATCTTGTTTGAGTAAAATCATTTTGGTAAGTATTACTCATTTGTTTCAATATATTGATTTGTAATCAATTTACTAGTATGTCAAATAGAGACGGTAGGAGATCATTTTCGATTGTAAGTTTGAGGCTCCTTGTCAATAAGGTCCACCAGCCAGAATACGGCATTCAAATTCACATGGTCTATAAATAACTCTATTTTATGTTGTGTTAGGGGGTCATTTTCGATTCTAAAAAAAGCTAAAAGAAACATCAAACTTAATTGCTAATTTTTTTCAACGGTAAACACACATACCTCCCTAAGATCTACTCTTAAAATTCACCTGCAACCCACTTTATAAAACTTGAAATCAAACCACTTTGATGAAGATAAACACCTGTGTCAGTTGACTAAAAGTCCATCGGCACTTATTTGCTAATTAACTGTAATACAATTAGCAAAGTATATGAACATTGTTTCCACTTTCAGATTTTTTTTTTGTCTTTTGATTTTTTGTGCTTTTGTGATTTTTTATACTTTTACCCTTTAATTTTCAGCTTTAACACTTATAATCCCTTAACTTTATAAAGACTTTGTAATCGAGTTTTACGTGTTTATATATATGTACGCGTTGGGTAAAAGTCAAGTTGATTTATGTGTTGGTCCTTATTTTTATGTACCTTCTCAACTTATCTACATTTTGTCGTAATTTTTGTTCGGAAACGACTCGGGTTAAATATAATATGCTTTCTTTAGACGGTTTAAATTCGAGTCCTTTACTTTTCAACACCGCCGCAACGCGTCGTACCATTCTTTAACTTAAAAAAACACAATATTTTCTTACGTGCTTATTTGTATGCATCTGTCGATATAAATTCAAGTTGGTTTACGTTTAGACATAAACTTTCATTAAAGTTATATTTAAGATAGCGTTCATGTTTTCATTTACAAGTAATTTAAAATCAGCCCGTACAGATGTTCAATTTAAACGTACTTTTATGGTTTTCGGTGGATGTGAACATGTGTAGATATTCTTTTGTGCATATTTCTTTCGGTTGCTATAATGAAACAAAATAGATATCCATCAAAATCCCGCAGCGTAGCGCGGGTAATCTTACTAGTTAGAATACGATAAATATCATTAGACAATTGGTGGGGTTTTTTACTTTTTTTTTATCATGACTATACTATGTTAACTTTTCTAATAATTGTATTAGGCCGAATTGTTTTAGCAAGTTGGGCCAGGGAACAGTGGCGAAGCTTGCCCAAGCTTGCCCTCGAAAACCCCGGGGGAACGTACATACCCAAAATTTCTATACAAAAACTACATATATAACACTACTAAGCGAAAACTACATATATAACACACTTATCCTGCGCCCCTGCCAGCCCTGCCAGGGAATGGACCTGCCACTGGGTTAGTAAATGAAGAGTTGACCGAATTGGAGAAGATCATGTAACATTTTAGTTCAGTGTGGGGCTAGGCACTTGAGGATTGATGTGGCTAGGCTAGAGTTATCTATGTTAAAACTAAATGTTTCTTAAAACTATTTAGTTCACTGTTGGGCTAGGCACTAGAGTAATTTGGAACAAATTACTTCTTAAAACTAAATGTTTCATCTCAGAGACTATAAAAATATGCGTCACAAATGGCATGATAACACTTATAAGATTATAGTAGGGCATGATAATTTTGATGTTCACATTTTCAGATTTTTTTCCTTTTACATTGGGATGATACACATTAACCATGATTATGTGAACGAACAACATAATGTAGCGGTGTGTGACCAGATGGCTGAATATTGATTAAAAAGTGTGACATTGGACTATCAGACGCTGTGTAATGTGCTTCGAGACTAGAGGTGTTAGCTACGAGATTTATTCTTAAGTAAACTTCAACAGTTAATACAATGAATATAATTTGGGTAATGTTTATGCGTAATTATATTTGTTAGTTATTGCTTTCAATCTTCACAGACCATCCTTTCAAAATACTAGAAGTCAAATAGTTCAACAATATATAATTCATGGAGTCGACTTCAAAAGCTAAATTCACATTTGTAATTACTAAAAGCTAAATACTCAAATATTATATCTAAATAGTTCAACAATATATAAAAATGTATAGTTATAGTATTTTATCTATTGTTTTGTACAGAAAAAAAAATCTTATATCGGTTTTTTTAACAAATAAAAAAAGTCGAAAATACTATTAATCTTTAGAAAGAAAAAATATAAAATGAACATAAAAAGATTTGCAAATTGTAAAGCCCAATGAATGTTTAGAAAAAGAATTAAAATGAACCTAAAAAAGACTTTAAAAGCCCAGTGAGATATGGCAAATTTGCAATTGGGTTCGTTATGGGGCTTATGACGGGCTAAGGTAGTGGTGCACAAATCGGGTTTTTTGAATACCCGGTTCCGGATCCGTGTTCGGGTCCGGGTTTTATACAAAAAATGTATATCCTATATACCCAGGTTCGGGTAGGTCTGGGTCGGGTTTTCTAATACCCGGTTATTATAATACCCTATTTCCGGTTCGGGTATGGATCGGGTGGGTTTGGGTATGCCTTGGGAATGGATCGGGTATAGAGTATAGAGATTAAATGTAAACAAAAAAATGGCCAAAATATACTTTCTAGCGGCTATATAGCCGTTACCAAAGTGCAAAACTCGAAAAAACACAAAAAACGAAAAAACCCGAACAGGATATTGAAAAACCCAGACCGGATATTGAAAAAACCTAGTTCCGGGTTCAGGTTGAACCGGGAACTCGTAAAACCTGGGTTGAAAACGGGTATAAAAAAAACCCGGAACCGGGTATTATAAAACCCGGGTTTTCTATACCCGAACCCGACCCTACCCGTAGGGTATGGATCGGGTATGCATTTCTATTATAAAACCCGAACCCGAAACCGGGTTGTTTTTACCCTTTTTCAACCGGGTTTTACGAGTACCCGGGTTCCGGGTTTATAATACCCGGGTTCAGGTTTTTTGTGCACCACTAGGCTAAGGCTTTAAGCTCATAGGTTTTCTTTATGGGAGTTAAAACAAGTTTATTCACTAATTTGGTTAAACGCCCAATACATAAAAAGATATTACCGGGTAAAATGACCACTTCATTGTTCATACTAATCCTATGGAGTTAAATATGTGTGGTATCCATAGGTTTATTGGTTTGTCCTGGAAATTTGATACGAATCCGAACATAATATAAACTTGAAAATTGTACCAACCATATGAACTCAAACAAGACATGAGTGTTTGCAGGTTGACACGTTGTCGCGTTCACAACTCATATAACCAAAATTCTATTATACTATATAACTAGTAGAATTCCTGCGTGTTGCGGCAAAATTTCGGTATATACACCAACAACGTAGTTACATTATGGATCAGTACTCATAATGCAAAAATATTGAAAAATACCGAAACCGACTCATATTCAAATAAGAACCATAAAGATGGATATTTGTACCGCTCCCAAATTTGTGATTGTAGAAATGAAAGTAAGAAAATACAAAATGGAGTTTAAAAAATCATATAGACAAAGGATCTTTTAAAAAAAAGTTGAAATTTTATTTTTTAACTCAAATCTTTGAATTTCTTACAAATTTTTCACAAAATTGATTTTTTTTTACTTTGAAGCCAAAAGTTTTCTTCTTTTACAATTTAACCTCACAACTTTTTTTACATTCAACTTTGGTCCTCTATACTTTTCGTCTTTCGCAAATTTTCTTTTAGCGTTTCGTACTAAATTTTGTGAGTTACCACGAAGCAACATGTGTGTATTTCAACATTTTTACGTTTCGTTCATAATTTTACGAGGTAACACGGCGCAATGACCAGAATTATCTCCAAGCCACATCCAACCATCTTTTTGGTCTGATAAGAAAATACCACTCACCAAGTTACCTTATTCATGATATTCGTTCTTTTCCTCAACTGATAACCGTAACCAAATCCGAAACCATCTACTCTCACCCATCCTCCCAATCCTATCTTTAACCAAACTATTTTTGTTACTCTCCAAAAGATGTAGGTTTGGGAATTCATTTTTTAGAGGTTTATTAATTGCCCATGTGCCGATCCAGAATCTAGTCCTTTCTCCATTTCCGATCTTGCTTTTGATGAGAGCGCAAATTTTATCCCCGACCACCAAGCACCTAGCTTCGAACTTAACAATATTTGCCCAAGTCCCAGATAATTGTTTGTTCAAAGGTGTTGCCTCTCTACCCCTAATGCTCCCATAATGCGTTATTTGTAAGGTGACATCCTGACGGTTAAGTAATATACTTCACATATTATTAGGAATTGTTGTTCAAAGAACCTTGGGCTTGGTTTATTATAATATAACGTAACAAATAAAAAGTAATATTGTTTAAACTTTAAAGATAAGATATAAGAGAACATATTAGGATTGACGAATCTACATTCTATTCGGTCAAGATGTTTGGCCAGATTCCTATGTGAAATTTGTCATCATGAATCGATAGTGCTCCAAGGGTCCTCGTTGGGCTGGTCCTTGTCAAGATGTTTGGCCAGATTCCTATGTGAAATTTGTCATCATGTTTCGATAGTGCTCCATGGGTCCTCGTTGGGCTGGTCCTTCAATGGAATTATACATATATTAAAAAAAAAGTCAATGAATGCTGTTATAATATTATACATATGTTAAAAAAACAAAGTCAATGAATGGTGTTATAATATTATACATATGTTAAAAAAACAAAGTCAATGAATAGTGTTTATAATATTATAATAATACATTTACTTTTTTTTAGTGCTTTTATAGTTTTTATATTATAGTAATGGTTATTTTCTTTACCTTTTAGGTTGGATAACCTTTGTGTCAACCGGTGCTGGTATCGAAAATACCTGTATGGCCCGGTTCGTTATCGGTACATGAAAATAAAAACATGCACCAGCCTGATATAGAAAACGCCAAAAGTCGGTACCGAAATGATTTTGAAAATCTTTTAGTCGGGAATTTCGGTACTTCTACCGGGTACCATTTGCTCATCGCTGATCACGGGTACCGTACGAATAACAATGGTATCGTGCAACTTTTTTTGTTGATTTTCTTCAACTTTTAATGATTTCTTTTTTTAGTTTCAGAGGTAGGGAGAGCTCGGTGCTAACCGATACCGAATCGGTACTGGAACCGAAAATACCAGTTGCGGTACCGGTATATGAAGGTAAAAACCGGTAAGCGCCAAAAGCTGGTACCGAATTTGTATTTAAGATCTTTCGGTTTGAGAAATTCGGCACCGGTACCTAGTATCATTTGCTATCTTTGACCACGGGTTTCATACGAACATCATTACCATACAACTGTTTCAGTTGAGTTTCTTTCGGTTATCTTTTAGTTTTTTTTTTCTATATTTTCTTTTTATTCTTGTAAGTGGTTCCGTACACAACGCGCTCTTAGTGATTTCAAAATATAAACACAAACTAAATAACAAAAGAAGTTCGCCACAACGCGGCAATTGTGAAAAAGAAACCTAGTTAATGCTTAAAACAACCTTTGTTGGTGACTCCACGAACAAATATCCTTTACAAAAAATGAGATGTATTTGCAGCCTCATACATTTATCCCATATAATCATTTAAAAGTGATAAAAAAAAACTAAAAAGAAAACTACATAGTGGGATAATTATTGGATGAATGTACAAACAAATAAAAACAAATCTGTTAACAAATGATGCATAAAATGGATAAATATTAATTGATACAAACATAATCTTCAATACTAGATGATGCACTCTATATATCAATGTTTTAAAATCGGTTTAAACCGGATGTCGGAAGTTTGGCCGGCACGAATCATAGGTAAACCGATGGAACGACAAAGAAATTGTACCGCTGGAAAATTAATCGGTATACCAATATCGAGACAAAGATTAAAATTTGAACTTTTAATCTTTTACGCGTCCAAAATGATGACGCCAAAAAAGGTACCATTAGTGAAATTTTTGGATTATTTTTTTATTATGGATAGCTTTTAGAATATTTTTATTATGAAATGCTAGTTTTTGATTATTTTTTGAGTTGAAAATGTATATAATGGATTTATAGGGTTAATTAGTCAACCATGTTGAACCCCTCGGTATGCGGTTCAACCGGTTGAACTATTTCTAAAACAAACCAGTGGGGTATGATATAAAGACCGGTTTTTAAAACATTGTTGTTTATGCTTAAATATTGAGTTAATTGCCCAAAAACCGGTTTTTAAAACATTGTTGTTTATGCTTAAATATTGAGTTAATTGCCCGGATGGTCCTTGTGGTTTCACGATTAGTCCCCACCTTTTGGAAATAGCAATTAAGCTCCCTATGGTTTGTTATTTTGTTACTCGCACAGTCCCTTAAGTAAATGTCAGTAGTTTGAAATAGCAGGTATGCTCCATATGATTTGTTATTTTGGTACTTGAATAGTCCCCTGGCATTTACTCAGGTGACTATCCGAGTAACAAAATAAAAAAAACCATAAGGAGCATAGCTGCTATTTCCAAAAGGTGGGGACTAAACGTAAAACCACAAGAACCATCCGGGCAATTAACTCCTTAAATATTGTTCAAAATAACAAAATTAATGGAAAAGATTTAGAAAACACTTCTAGAGCATCATATAATCACCACTGATAATGAGTAGATATGCATTTTCAAGGTGTTGTGTTTGGATGAGAACGAATTGAAGTAGGTGAGTTAAGATTGGAGCATTAATTTGTGTGTTTTTCTTTCTTTTTTATCTTTTTTGTTTTCAAATTGATCATGCAAGTCGTTTATAAAACATGTGTGAGACTTGAGAGAAACAATTGGTCAAACGTTCAGTCTAGTTTATCAAACCATAATCGTGAACAAAACCATACAACCCAACCCCTAAACCGCCTAAACCGAACGATTTCGAACGGGTTAAACAGTTCGATAGGTTTTAAACATTTTATAAACATACACATGTGTGTGCACTTTTCATATAAAATACAACAAAAAAAATGTTAGAAATAATAATTGTGAGGAATCTGTTATACATCGTACCTTTTTCAAATGCAAAACAAGTGGCATGAGAATTTCGTTTGATACACTGAAATAAAAATTATAGGAATCTTGTTCTCGTATGTTAAATAAAGTTGGACGGTCATACGTACTTTATCACACTAGGGGTAGTAATTTCCGATAGAACACAAAAAAAAAATCAGGTTTTGTGTTGTCCAGTGGCGGATCTAGGATTCGTTCTAGCGGTAACGTTTTATAAAAAAACGGTAATGAAATTAAAAAAACGTCAAATTTTTCCAAAATTTACACTACCGCCGGAGCGTCAAGCGATAGCGGGCGTTGCCCCTAGTTAAACACTAGATCCGCCCCTGGTGTTGTCATATATAACTTGTTTAACAAATTGATTATGTCCACGTTAACAATTTTAATTAACGGGTCCTGTTTGTGTTGATATGTCTAATTAAACTAGTAGACTCGCCTACCTATTTGATTTAATAGTCAACTTGCTGGCCCGTTTATGCTCCGTTTGACTGTTTTTTTTTTACAATCCACCAACCCGATTATCATGTTTACAACTTGTAAATTACTCGCCAACCCATTTTACACGTAACACAATTACATGATTTTAAGTGTGTGTGGTTCAAAGTTAATGTTTTTAAAACAAATGAAAATATGAGCAGTGTTCAAATTGATTGATCAATCCGGCAACCTAACACTATTGACACCAGGTGGCGTTATAAAATGTGTGATGATGTTTCTTCTTTGACGTTGAACCTTCTAAGAGGCTGTTTGGCAACTTCTGAATGAGTAAATGGTGAATCAGTAAGAGGTCTGAACCATTAAGTGTCGAACCACTATAAGATTTGAACCATTAAGAGCCAGTATAAAGCTTAACCGTCTAGAGTCAAATGTCTAACCAATTCAAATAAGATGACTTAACCATTCAGACTCGTATAATGCTTAACCATTCAGAGGCGGCAAAATGTCTGAACCATTCAGACATTCTGCTAACGAAACAAACAGTCTGAACTATTAAATGTTGACCGGTAAGAAGTTTGAACTATTAAGAGTCCACTAAAAGCTGAAACAAACAGCCCCTACCCCTAAGTCACCTGATGTGTGTCTTTACCTTAAAAAAGTTTATTATGAATTTATCATGTTATGAAAAATCTTATTATTAGAATGTTTGGAACTATGGTCATAAGACAATTGGGCAAGCAGTCCTTGGGTCAGGATACAATAGGATGTTTCTTTGGCTAGGAAGTAATCTTGACCATCAATTGATTTAATCAAGTGCTAAGATTAAATGAATGAAATTGAAGAGAAAAAAAGAGGCGCGTGGGTTTGTGTAAGGGCATTCTAGTCAATCCAGAACAATAGTTTCTCTCTCCTCCAATCCCCCCCATTTTTTAAACGTTGATAACTTTTTTCATACGACATTATTTTTTATAAAAATTGCACAAAAAACGAGCGTTTTTTAATCTTTAAAACGAGTATACTGTTGCTATATTTTCGAAAACCCAGTTGCGTAAAACGCAATGAAAAAAAAGCCAACTACATTCTGCAGCGCAAAGCAGTGAACCTGAACCAAACCATCGCAAAGCAATGAACCTGAACCAAAATGCAGTTAAAAAACGCAACAACAGCAACTGATTGTAAAACGCACTGCAGTTAAAAAACGAACCAACTGTAGTTAAAAAACTGACAGCAGCAACTGATTGTAAAACGCACCCAGTTAAAAAAAGACTTGCAGACGTAACGTAAAACGCAACAGCAGTAAAAAACTGCAGCAGAACTGTAACGTAAAACGCAACAGCAGTGTACTGTTAAATAAACACGACCTGCAGACGTAACGTAAAACGCAACAGAACTGTAAAAACCAGCAACACTAACACTCGAGCCCGGTTTTTCGGAACTGCATTCGTGTCCGCAGGACGTGCGGGTGCACACGAGTTCGACTAAATTCTGGTTCCAATTTGCACCCCCCTGCGCACCCGCGCGTAGGACTTATGGTAAAACATGTCATAAAGTTATGTTGGTGAGGCAAAGCTTTCACCTTATAAATAACCTTATACTTTATCTCCACGCCAATGTGGGACAAGTGATTTTCATTTTAGAACATTCATTCAAACACACTTAATTTACAAACATTATTATCATATAGTTTCATTTAAAGTTTAACAAACCATCATACAAAACACAATGGACTAAAAAACATAAAGTAAAGTGGTTTTTTAAAGGCAATGGACAAAAACACAAAAGATAATGCTTTTTTTATCTAAAAAGCAATGAATTAAAACACAAAACAAAGTTTATTTCTAAAACGCAATTGACTAAAAATATAAAAGAAAGTGTACTTTATAAAACGCAATTGACTAAAATCACAAAAAAGTGTTTTTTGTAAAACGCAATGGACAAAAAACTGTATTTTTTCATTATTTTATAAAACGCAATGGACAAAAAACTCCAAAAAACTGTGTTTTTTTAATTCTTTTGTAAAACGCAATTGATAAAAACAGTTTTTTTTCATTAATTTGTAAAACGCAATTGATAAAAAACACCCAAAAATGTGTTTTTTCATTCTTTTGTAAAACGCAATGGACAAAAAACTGTGTTTTTTCATTATTTTGTAAAACGCAATGGATAAAAAAACACTTGTTTTTTTCATTATTTGGTAAAACACAATGGACAAAAAACACCAAAAAATGTGTTTTTTCGTTCTTTTGTAAAACACAATTTTAAAAGAAAGTCTAAACTGAAAGGTGTTTTGCAATTTTTCTTTGGGACATTTTGTCAAACACCTGGTGTGCAATTTTTATTAATGATTTGTCAATGAAATTCGAACTAATGATGTTGCCCAAACGCATGAATACATCAAGAGAAAGAGTAGAATCAGAGATATATTCACTTTGAATTAAAAAATGCTTGAGAAATTTGAGAAGAGAAGTACATGTTTTATCAGAAATCTCATGTTCCATCGCATCATGTTAAATGGAAAAACGAGAAATTATGGAAACATAAACTGGGTTTTCTTCAAAGAAATCGAAGAACACGTTGATTGAGTGTTCGAACCATTCATCGATGAAGAAAAATTGCACCGTGATGTAGTAATTCTAGATAGAGAAAAGGAATGAAATGTTGAAGATGGTAGGTTTTGAACATCTGGGTTTTGAAGATACAGAGAAGAGAAATAGAAAGAATAGATAAAAGAAGATTGACTAAAATACACTTCCCACTTGTATTTCTACTTTTCCAGATGGACGGCTAAGATTACTTCCTATCCTTCCTACCCAAAACATACTTCCTATTTGATCCTCTCCCAACAGTCCTTATCGGCTATGGGTCTCCTGGGGTGAGGTGGGGATGAGAAATTGGTCCTGACTTGCTAAACCTTATCAAAAACTAGACCGATTAGGCCCATGCCCACGTTGAAAAGATATGGCAATTAGGTCATTAGTCCACATATCGTGTTAGAGAACACATTTTCTTAAATGCATTGATGTTAACGAAGGTTGCTAAATTATGACACAAAATGAACTTGTTACAAAAGTGATTATATTTCGGGTTGCTTTTAAACAGGTTCGGATCATAGATGGGTTGAACTGTATGACTCATTTAGAAAACGATCGCTTTTGAGTTGAGTTGGAAATACGCCGGTCGACATCCTAATCTGTTTAGAAATTGAGTAAATGATTTTTTTTAAAAGTGAACCAGCCAGCTTGATTGAAATTCATATTTATATCTAATAAATAAGTATTTAGGTGTGTTACGTGTCAGAATTCTGTGAAATCAATTTTTTTTATGCTTCTCATAGTTCACCATTTCCTATTCTATTTTTAATTTAAAAAAGTTAATTCCAGTTATATCTTATCTTAAAATATCGTTTTATAATTTCTAAGTCTTCATAACTAATTATTTAATATTTTTATTAGCCAATCAGTATGATAGACGGACTTTTAACCTACTAACATATGTATAGCTTTGTTAATTTAGGGGCTGTTTGGCAACTTCTAAATGGTTAAGTGCTGAATCAGTAAGATGTCTGAACCATTAAGTGCTGAGTCAGTAAGAGGTCTGAACCATTAAGAGCTAGTATAATGCTTAACCGTTTAGAGGCAAATGTCTGACCAATTCAGAATATAGGTCTTAACCATTCAGACTTTGTATAATGCTTAACCATTCAGAGGCAAATGTCTGAACCATTCAGACATTTGCTTACGAAACAAACAGTCTAACCATTAAGTGTTGAACCAGTAAAAGGTCTGAACCATTAAGAAGCTTATTAAGAGATAAACAAACAGCCCCTTAGAGGTTCTTTTATAACCCATTTATTTGTTTATAACCCATCAAGATATTTTAACTTGTTACTCGTTAGAGTCGTTAAGATAAACAAGTTACACGAGTTATATCTGACTCACATAATCTCAAATGTATTGATAATAGAGGTTAAGATCAAATACAAAGTCTCCAAAAAATAAGAAGTCGTAAGAAGGATATCAAATGTACTCCGATTGACCTCATTCAAGTGGCATTGGAACTATGTATCAAACTCTACGATATGAGATTTTAGGTTTTCACTTTTAGATTTATAACTTGTAGACTTTAGAATTTTTGTTTATATCGTTATGTCTTTTCTATATTTGCGTCATTGTGTTTTTTGCGACTCATTGTGTCTTCTTCCTTAATATTGTGTTATATTTCTCGACATTGTGTTATATTTTGAGATCCATTGTGTCTTTGTACACTTCTTATGTCAATACGTTTGACACAAATAGACGTAGTTGTTTTATGAATTTGTAAATTTCAACCCGTCAACCTGTTAACCCAATTAGTAATACCATGGATGGTGGTAGAGGTGATAGTTGAAAGGGACGATGTGGTGGTTCACTCTCGTTGGCTAAATCTGGTTCACTCTTTCTTTGTCTTTCAAAGACACGTTCTCCGATAACAGATGTTCCACGTCAATCGTACGAATCCGATTTTCATAATTATTCATTTATTTTGTAAGTACAATATTTTATTGAATATAATGTCCAAACACATAATTATTCATTTATTTTGCAAGTACATATTATATCGAATAATAATGTTCAAACACATACAATTACATCAACGTGTGAACATATGGTTTTAGAATAATACATAAAGTTAAATTCAAGCCCTTTTATTATTTTGTTTACGTGTTTTGTTAATATATGCTTAAATTTATTCTGTGGACTTTAATAATTATAAGTTATTTCCACCTTTTATTGACTATTTTTTTCGTTGATTTTTTGCCGACAAACTTTTACGGAAAGATAAAACCTTAAGGTAGCAATTCTAGCTTAAGTTTCCTTCTATTTTTTTCCTAAAGAGATTTTATTAGAACATTTTTTTTCGGACAAACTAAACTTTTAAATTTTAAAACTTAAATTTCCTTTTTTTTCCTAAAGAGATTTCATTAGAACATGTTTTTTTATTTCGGACAAACTAATTTTTTTAATTTTAAAAGGTTAAAATTGAAAAAAATAAATGAAAATAGTGATAAGCATTTGATACTGGGTACTAATACCGTATCGTTGTCACACCCCGACCCGCAGCGGAAAAAGGTGATCGGGGCATGATTGGGTTTTCATCAAAGCTCATGACATTTATTATAATGTTTCATATTTATTATTACAATTTAAAGAAGACTCAAATCATACAATTACAACATGTTCTATACATCTTTCTAGGCTTCATTATTTTCTTCTAAGGCAATTTCCTATGTGTTCCTTGCTTCATCCTGTTCACCTGTATCATGTGTAAAAATGGTTTTTTGGGTCAACAAAAAGTTGGCGAGTGAATCCTATGAAAACATTTAAATTATAAAATAAAGTGCATAACCACATATGAGTAAATGTAGATGTAAATTTATTCACAAAACACATAATATTAAATATTGCACACACATACAACAATTGATTGTTTTGAGGCACGCGTTGTTCAACTCGTCTCCCACGAGGAACTGATGAGCCTAATGAATGAGTTTTGAGGCACGCGTTGTTCAACGAAATGATGGGCCTAACGAATGAGTTTTGAGGCACGCGTTGTTCAACTCGTCTCCTACGAGGAACTGATGGGCCTAATAAATAATTTGCATACAACTTGACAATATGTAATACATAACAACAAACAATATTTACATTCTAAGTTAGATCATATAATGGTATAGCACGAGTTTGAATAAGCGAATTTATTTAAGCGACACATGATACACCCCAAAACATGAATAAAAAGGGGAATTTGTAAGAATTCACTCACAGTGGTTGCGTTTCTTGGATTGATGATGAATGCGCACGAATTTGGATTTAACCACGAGAGGAACTGACCTAAATAATAACATAGTGGTTCGGTAAATACATGGATTTTATTTGAGATTAATAATTTTAATTCATAACCTTAATAGGATTTCTAGATTTATTTTTGTGAGTTTAAGGACACTTTCTAACTTTAAAAATATTATTTTTAAGTATTTTTAATTGATTTTTAAATTAAATAAATAAATAAAAAAATATAAAAATGTTGACTTTTTGACCAGTTGACCGTTGACCAGTTGACTTTGACTCTTTGACCGGTTCGGACTTTGTGTTTGTTTGCGCTGAGTGAGGTTCGAACTCGTGACCTCCCGTACGCGTGCACGCAGCTCTACCAACTGAGCTACGTGTATAACCCGAAATATTTCTGTTTTTAATTATATTTATATACTATTAGATTATTCAGGATTTTATTTAATTAAAAAGGTTTTTAAACTAGTCGAACCGGTGCGCATGATGAGTTTCGAACCCGTGACCTGTGGTTTAACTTTGCACACAGTCCACCGCTGGACTGTGTGTCTAACCTGGTTAAAATACTTGTTTTTATTAATCTTATATACTAACTGAAAGGTTCCGTGTTTGGGTTTTATAAAAAGGTTTGAATATTGTGACGAATCGGAACAAGGACAGACTCGAACTCGGTATCTCTATGTTTCAAATGCACACAGTCCACCGCTGGACTGTGTGTCTAACCCGAGATATAACCCGATTTATATTAAATATATACCCAACCTAAACTTCATCTTCTTCGTTAAAACAACCCAGAACTGTTAAAATCCGATTTCTTCGATTCATTAATCAATTCCTTTATTAAATTTTGAATAACTACATATGAGACTAATAAAAATGAGAGGGATTAGGTGTAAGATATACCGAACAGAGATGGTTGTGATACTACGGTGATGCCTCCGGTGACAACAAAAATTCTGGCGATGTTAATTGAAGCAGAGGATTCTTTCAGAGAGTTATAAATGATGATTGAGAAAGTGTGTCAGTTCAATTGAGGTGAATTGGTCGGTATTTATAGAGTGTCAAGACTGATATGTTTTCGGTTTTCCGGTGACCAAATTCCGGCGAGTTGCAGAAAAATTCCTGCGATGTATTTCTTGCGACAGAGATTCTACAGGGAGTTTAAGATGAGTGTGGGTGATTTCGGTATGAGCTCTAAATGTCCTGTTTATAAAGTAAGGCAACAGTGGGTTAGTTTCTTCGTTTTTCGGCGATAACTCTCGGTCAACTCGCAGAGAATTCCGGCGATTTCCGGTGAACTCCGGTGAAACAGAAACTTGTTTTCACAATATGGTGAGGGTTTGGCTAGGAATTGAACGAGATTTGGACTTGATAGCTAACATGTTCGACGGTTTCGGTCAAGAGATTTAATCCACATTCAGTTATGATTTTGATTGGTTCAAATGATTGATAACCGATTTTTGGGTTAAAGGCATGGTTAAATCGTCGGTTTTCCTTCGCGATTTTGAGTAATGCCGGCGGTTACAGATTTGCCGAAACTTTGAGATTTTCAGTTTTAGCCGTGGATCCTAAATAAAGTTTAATGGTTTCAGATTTATAGCACATAAGTGTGTGTAGAGCAGTTGGTGTGTTAGCGTGTTTGGCTTGTGGGCGACCCGGGTTCGAAACTCGGCGTCTGCCTTTATTTTTTTTATCCATTATTTATTTGAAATTTTAAATTATGGTTTTTAAATTCTAATATATTTATTAATTGTGTATTGTTTAAAATTAATTTGAGCATTAAATACGCAACAAAATTTATAACTGATTATTCGGTTTAATAAACGAAGCGGGTTTGGATAACCCGGTTTTTTACGGATGTTACAGTATCCTCTACTTTTAGAAATTTCGTCCCGAAATTTAAGTAGTGGTATGTTTGACTCAAAAGGAGGGTGGTTTTGGCAATTACATACTTAGAAGAGGGGGTAAGAGTTTAAATTTTATTTGAGGCGGTAACGTTCCTAGTAAGGGTTGAATACCCTGCTACAGGAATCGCTTTTTGATGCCTAAGATAAGGAATATTGATAAACAGAGTTGATTGACTAGGTATGATCTCATGCATAAGAGTTTTGAGAGAATTGATACGTTTGGAAAGATAAGGTTATATCCTAAAACAAAACTTCTACCACTAATACCTACATGGAACCTCTCATAACTGCCTGACAATGTCTCTGATCCTTTGGCAAGAATACTTATATATAGAAGTACCAGCGGCGTATCCACCATATTCTTGTCAAATTTTCATTGGCTTTATCAGTAAATTATGATTAGTTCTATGTGACTCTAGGACATAAACAAACACAACAACCAAAGCTTGAGTCTTAATTCTGATAGTATACATGTTTGAATGCTGACAGTACCTCTCTCGTTTGTTATGATGAAGAGGTTAGTCTATGTAGAAGTGGGACACAATCCAACTTCTTTGAATGATGAGATGATATGAATGCTAAATCAGTGAGTATAAACAAACTTCAACCATGACATTACTAAATCCTACATGGAACTTCTCATAACCGCCTGACAATGCCTTTGATCCTTTGGCAAGAATACTTATATATAGGAAGTACCAGCGGCGTATCCACCATATTCTTGTCAAATTTTCATTGGCTTTATCGGTAAATTATGATTATTTCTATGTGACTCTAAAACATAAACAAACACAACAACCAAAGCTTGAGTCTTAATTCTGAAAGTATGCATGTTTGAATGATGACAGTACCTCTCTCGTTTGTTATGATGAAGAGGTTAGTCTATGTAGAAGTGAGACACAGCCTAACTTCTTTGAATGATGAGATTAAGATACGTCGAGGTGTATGATGATATGAATGTTAAATCAATGAGTATAAAACAAAACTGAAATAGTAATTCGCATTAAGATTCTTGGATAAATTTCCAATTTATAATTGAGATACGTGAAGATTGAGATAACATAAAGAAAACATAAAAACTAAGCGGTTGGAGTTGAATCTTAATTTTTGGTGAAGAAAACTAGTTGGGTGGTTCGTTTGGGCCGTCATTATCTTCAACAGAATTGGCGCTGATGTTGTAAACTCTTCCTCTTGCTGGTGGCCTAGTGGTTAGGTTTTCTTGATTTGCTTGGTTAACTGGGTTTGCTTGAGCTTGGGCGTTTATGATGTTAACCAATCGAGGGCACGTGTTTCTAAAGTGGGTAGGGTCGCCACAATTAAAACAAGCTCGAACATATGGGAACATGGGGTATTGGGGTTGTTGATATGTTTGAATCATGTTTTGAGTAGGGGGTGAGGTTTGGTTTTGAGGGGTGCGGCAAACCTTGCTCAAATGACCATAGCGTCCACAATTCGCACATAGTCGACAAGGTAAGGTAGATGGATGGTGATAAAAACAGGTGTTGCATTGAGGGTGAGGTCCAAGGTAAGGTTTCTTATTTGGATAAGTTGAGTTGGGTGCTACTTGAGTGATTGGGATAGCTTGGAGGGGTATGGCTTGTGAAGTTGGTTGATTGTGTTGGGTGACAGCGAAGATTTGCCCATCTCGTTTTCTCTTAGAAATGGGTTGAGAAGGGGATTCGGTTTGGGTGGAGTTTGAGGTTTCAGTTGATGCTTTATCCTTCTTCTTCTCCTCCTTGAAGTCTTTATTACGTATGCGGTTTTCGGTGAGCTCTGTAGCTAACTCCTGTAACATCCGTCAAAAACGGATTTACCAAACCCGCTCCGTTTATCAACCGAACAGTCAGTCAAATTTTTCGTTGCGAATTAAATGCCCAAAATAATTTTAAACGATCCGTAATCAATTATTATGCGGGGATATATATTTAGTTTTTGAAAAACTGATAAAAATAACAAAATAAAAATGTTTTACCCATGCCGGGTTTCGAACTCGGGTCTGTATCCGGTTCAACCAAAGACTTATCTCTCAGCCGACAAACCACTCCGCCATCTCGATTTTCTGGTAATAACAGAAAACAATTAATTCAAATATTCAATTTCAGAAATTAAATTATTGCGCCCAAAATAACAGTCGTCGGAAATCCCGACGACTTCGCCGTTTAATTACATTTTCGCTCAATATAACCGATGAATTAACTATTACGACGGTTATAACCGACGTCTGAACCCGCGACATCAGCTGTAACCGCCGGAGAACGAATGACTCCGAATTCAGACCCCATTCATCTCAATACTATCTTATAAATTCAACCACAACTCGCCAGAAGTCTTTCACACTCAAATCGCACCTTTTCTCGGCGAAAACTCACTCGCCGGAAATTTTTATTACTTCGCCGGAAAACCGTATCAGTAATCTCTGAGCTTACTGAACCCCCTAAACTTTTACCGAAGTCACCCACAACCTTTTCAAGCCTTCGGAAGACTCTCTGCTGCAAGATACTTGTCGCCGGAAAAAGACTTCTGTCGCCGGAGTTCTGCCGGAAAACAGAGTAAAATCAGTCGGTACTTTTCACGCCTAATTCCTTTCTCGTTTGTAAATGATCATTAAACGCTAAAGAAACATGAATCAATATCTTGAACCAGTCAGTCACCACTTCCGGTTAAAACCGGTGAAGATGACGAAGTTTCAGTAATGGTTAAGTGTAATTAAAATCAAGATAATTACCGGGTTAGACACACAGTCCAGCGGTGGACTGTGTGCACTTTTAATGCTAAGGTCACGAGTTCGAGTATTGTCCCTCACACGCCGCCTTGATAAAAATTCTTCTTTTTCAGCAAACTAAACCGGGTTGATTGAAGTATATGTTAAGTATATTGATAACTGAGTTTATAATCAAGTGCGACACACAGTCCAGCGGTGGAGTGTGTGTCCGCTAACCCACAGGTCCCGGGTTCGAGACCTGTGGAGCACACCGGTTCTGAGATTTAATTCGTTTTTAATAATAAAGGATTTCTGTTAATTCTAATTAATATATATATGTAATTAAAATCGGATATATAACGGGTTAGACACGTAGCTCAGTTGGTAGAGCTGCGTGCACGCGTACGGGAGGTCTCGGGTTCGAGCCTCACCCGGCGCACAACAATATGCCTATGAACCGGTCAACGATAGTCAAAGTCAACGGTCAAAGTTACTGTAGCAAAAATAAAATATTTTTTTATTATTTTTATTCAATTATTTTAATTAAAAATCAATTATAAATACTTAAAAATAACATTTTTAAGGTTAGAAAATAGCCTCAAACTCACAAGAATACACCCAACAAACCTACTAAAATAGATTAATAAAACCCGTTTACTTACCAAACCGTAATGCGATTTATCTAGGATTAATCTCACTTGTGGTTAAAACCACTTCGCGTGCAATCAACGTCATCAACCGAACGCACCCAATGTGAGTGAATTCTTACAAACTCCCCTTTTTATTCATGTTTTGGGGTGTATCATGTGTCGCTTAAATTAATTCTCTTATGCAAATTCGTGCCATACCATTATATGAACTAAATTAGAATGTAACTATTGTTTGGTTGTGATGAGTTACATATTGTCAAAGTCGTATGCAAATTATTTAGGCCCATCAGTTCCTCGTGGGAGACGAGAACAACGCGTGCCTCAAAACTCATACATTAGGCCCATCAGTTCCTCGTGGGAGACGAGAACAACGCGTGCCTCAAAACTCATTCATTAAGGCCCATCAGTTCGTAAGAACAACGCGTGCCTCAAAACTCATTCATTAGGCCCATCAGTTCGTGGAACAACGCGTGCCTCAAAACTCATTCATTAGGCCCATCAGTTCCTCGTGGGAGACGAGTCGAACATCGCGTGCCTCAAAACAATCATTTGGTGTATGTGAGTTTAATATTCAATATTATGTGTTGTGTGAATAAATTTACATCTACATTTACTCATATGTGGTATGCACAGTATTTATAATCAATTGGATAAACTTGTTCAAATGTTTTTCCATAGGATCCACTCGCCAACATTATGTTGATCCAAAACCTTTTTACACATGATACAGGTGAACAGGTTGAAGCAAGGAAAACATAGGATATGCCTTAGAAGAGAACCAAGAAGCTTAGACAGATAGTTAGAATATGGTGTATCATTTATTTCCATTAAATTGTATTAATGAATATGAAACATATAATAAATGTCATGAGCTTTGATGATAACCCAATTATGCCCCGATCACCTTTTCCGCTGCGGGTCGGGGTGTGACAGATTGGTATCAGAGCCATGACTATAGGGATATAGGATAGGTTATTAGACCCTTAGAGCCTATACTATAGTCTGCCTAAATTTTTAATTGATTAGGTGGTTACATACAAACTTGTGATATTTATTTGTTTCATATTACAGTCAAACATACATGCTTATATACATATTCGTTATACATATATCAATGTTCATATATTCAATTCATTTTCATACTCTCATTATTCAAGGATTTTGTTGCAATTTTCAAATCCCATCAAAGTAAGTTCTGCGACGGGCATGTAGTAACCGGAAGGGTACAAGTACCGGTAGTCGGGACGTCCTGTCTAGGTTGGCATTCGTATAAATCCAAAATAACGGACCAGTTTGCCTACCTGGGGACTAACGATGAGAGTACGACGGACCTATTAGGCCAAAGCATGCCACACCAAACGTCGTTCGAACTAACCTCACTTTGAGATGTCACCGTGTCTACACCTGGACACATCCCGAACATCCACATGTTGTATACATATTTCTCGATTTTCTCCGGGTTTTGTGTACGCAATCAGGCAGAAACCGTGCGAACCATATGAAAAACCGGTATTCATGGGGGCCCACATGATTACACAGGTAAAGTATGGCGGCATGACGGGCCTAACAGCGAGCAAAGCCCAAGACATCCTATGGATGTAGTAGATTTATTTTTCTATATTTATTTTATGAACGTTCAATCCCAAACACGACCCACGATCCCAAAGGCATCCAACTCATACTCTTGGCATGTATTCCTTGTAGATGTCTTCTAACCTCGCCCGTAGAAAGTTGAGAGCAGAAAAAGCCCGTGAACGCATGGCTACCCAAATCGCTCAGCAAATGGCGACCGTAATACCCAACATCGTAGTTCAAGTTCAACAAGCCCTTACCGCTAATTCCGTTAACCCAACCCAACAAGAGGATCAAAACACTATCAACCTTTCAGTCACTAAATGCACCTACAAACATTTCAAATCCTGCGATCCTCCAAAATACGAAGGAACTGAAGGTGTCACCGCTCTCCTCCATTGGTTCGAAGAAATGGAGAACACTTTTCTAAATTGCGATTGCCCCGATGATCGCAAAGTGCGTTATGCTACCGGTCGTTTACTTGGAACAGCACTCACATGGTGGAATACAGAAAAGACCAAACGAGGTGTTGAAGAAACTATGACCTTGACTTGGGAAGAATTGAAGGGAATCATGACAAGACGGTTTTGCCCAAGAAGTGAAATCAAGAAATTGGAGGATGAGTTCCATGCTTTGAAACAAAAGGAAGGCGACCACACCACATACAACAAGAGATTCCTTGAGCTAAATCAAATGGTTCCCAACTTGTTCACTCCCCTCTACCGTTTGATCGAGCACTACATTCGTGGTCTTCCATCAAAGATTCAAGACCCTGTAATAAGCACCTCGCCTGCAACTTTGGAAGCAGCAATGGAGCTAGCAACCGCGCTCACCGAGAACCGAATTCGGAACAAAGATTTCAAAGAGGAGAAGAAGAAGGATAAAGCATCAACGGAAACCTCAAACCCCACCCGAACCGAATCCTCTACACCACCTACATCTAAGAGAAAGCGTGATGGGCAAGTCTTCGCCGTCACCCAACGCAAACAACCAGCTTCACAAGTTGTACCTCCTCAAACTATCCCAAACGCTCAAGTAGCACCCAACTCAACTTACCCAAATAAGAAACCTTACATTGGACCTCACCCTCAATGCAACACCTGTTTCTATCACCATCCAACTACTTCACCCTGTCGACTATGTGCGAATTGTGGACGCTACGGTCATTTGAGCAAAGTTTGCCGCACCGCTCAAAACCAAACCTCAACCCCTACTCAACCCATGACCCAAACATATCAACAACCTCAATACCCCATGAACCCATATGTTCGAGCTTGTTTCAATTGTGGCGACCCTACCCATTTTAGAAACACGTGTCCTCGGTTGGTTAACATCATAAACGCCCAAGCTCAAGCAAACCCAGTTAACCAAGCAAACCAAGCAAACCCAGCTCCACCACCAGCAAGAGGAAGAGTTTATAACATCAATGCCAATCCAGTTGAAGATGTTAACGGTCCAAACCAACCACTTAACTAGCCTTCTCTCACCAAGAATCAAGATTCAACTCTAATCACTTAGTTTTTATGTTTTTTTTTCTTTATGTTATCTCAATTTTCACGTATCTCAATTGGAATTTTATCCAAGAATTTTAATGCAAATTACTAGTTCAGTTGGTTTTATACTCATTGATTTAACATTCATATCATCATACTTCACGACATATCTCAGTTTTATCATTTAAAGAAGTTGAGTTGTGTCTCACATGCAATACATTTCATTTCATTTTACATTTCAATACATGCAATACGCTCGGCTCCGTTTGATTGAGCCTTGAGCACACAGATCAATTTACATTTCCAGTTCATGCAATACGTTCGGCTCCGTTTGATTGAGCCTTGAACGCACATACATTTTCATTATCAGTATCTTGTGGTTGTGGTGTTTGTTGTAGAGTCGCATAGAACTAATCATAACTGGCGGATGAAGTCAATGAGAATTTGACAAGAATACGGTGGATACGCCGCTGGTACTTCCTATATATAAGTATTTTTGTCAAATGATCGGAGGCATTATCAGGCGGTTATGAGAGGTTCCATGCATAGGCTGTTTGTGTGGTTAAGTTATTCATATTCAGTACATGCAATACGCTCGGCTCCGTTTGATTGAGCCTTGAGCACACAATTTCAATTTCAGTACATTCAATACGTTCGGCTCCGTTTGATTGAGCCTTGAGCGCACAGACATTTCAATTTCAGTACATACAATACGATCGGCTCCGTTTGATTGAGCCTTGATCGCCCAGATATATTTCATTTCAGTAATTTATGTTTGTTGTATTGATTGTAGAATTATAGGACTAATCATAATTCACTGATAAAACCAATGAAAATTTGACAAGAATATGGTGGATACGCCGCTGGTACTTCCTATATATAAGTATTCTTGTCAAAGGATCAGAGGCGTTATCAGGCGGTTATGAGAAGTTCCATGTAGGATTTACTATTGCCTTGGTTGAAATTGTGTTACATTTATATCATCTCACTATTTAAAGAAATTGGATTGTAATCCATTTCTATATAGACTAACCTCTCCATCATAACAAACGAGAGAGGAACCATCACCATTCAAACATATATGCTATCAGAATGTGAATACAATTGTTAGTTGTTGTGTTTATTTGTGTAGATTGTAGAATTTCTGCCTTAGGATATAACCCTAAGCATATTCAAACTTTTATGCGTGATATCATTTTAGCGAATCATTCCTGCTTAACAATACTTATACAGTAGGCAACAAAAAGCGATTCCTGTATTAGGATACTTAACCTTTACAAGGAACGTTACCGCCTCAAGCAAAAAAACCCAAACCCTTATTTCTTCTAAGTATGTAACTGTCAAAACTAAACACCATCATTCTTTTAGTCAAATATATCACTATTTAAATTTCGGGACGAAATTTCTAAAAAAGCAGGGGATACTGTAACATCCGTCAAAAACGGATTTACCAAACCCGCTCCGTTTATCAACCGAACAGTCAGTCAAATTTTTCGTTGCGAATTAAATGCCCAAAATAATTTTAAACGATCCGTAATCAATTATTATGCGGGGATATATATTTAGTTTTTGAAAAACTGATAAAAATAACAAAATAAAAATGTTTTACCCATGCCGGGTTTCGAACTCGGGTCTGTATCCGGTTCAACTAAAGACTTATCTCTCAGCCGACAAACCACTCCGCCATCTCGATTTTCTGGTAATAACAGAAAACAATTAATTCAAATATTCAATTTCAGAAATTAAATTATTGCGCCCAAAATAACAGTCGTCGGAAATCCCGACGACTTCGCCGTTTAATTACATTTTCGCTCAATATAACCGATGAATTAACTATTACGACGGTTATAACCGACGTCTGAACCCGCGACATCAGCTGTAACCGCCGGAGAACGAATGACTCCGAATTCAGACCCCATTCATCTCAATACTATCTTATAAATTCAACCACAACTCGCCAGAAGTCTTTCACACTCAAATCGCACCTTTTCTCGGCGAAAACTCACTCGCCGGAAATTTTTATTACTTCGCCGGAAAACCGTATCAGTAATCTCTGAGCTTACTGAACCCCCTAAACTTTTACCGAAGTCACCCACAACCTTTTCAAGCCTTCGGAAGACTCTCTGCTGCAAGATACTTGTCGCCGGAAAAAGACTTCTGTCGCCGGAGTTCTGCCGGAAAACAGAGTAAAATCAGTCGGTACTTTTCACGCCTAATTCCTTTCTCGTTTGTAAATGATCATTAAACGCTAAAGAAACATGAATCAATATTTTGAACCAGTCAGTCACCACTTCCGGTTAAAACCGGTGAAGATGACGAAGTTTCAGTAATGGTTAAGTGTAATTAAAATCAAGATAATTACCGGGTTAGACACACAGTCCAGCGGTGGACTGTGTGCACTTTTAATGCTAAGGTCACGAGTTCGAGTATTGTCCCTCACACGCCGCCTTGATAAAAATTCTTCTTTTTCAGCAAACTAAACCGGGTTGATTGAAGTATATGTTAAGTATATTGATAACTGAGTTTATAATCAAGTGCGACACACAGTCCAGCGGTGGAGTGTGTGTCCGCTAACCCACAGGTCCCGGGTTCGAGACCTGTGGAGCACACCGGTTCTGAGATTTAATTCGTTTTTAATAATAAAGGATTTCTGTTAATTCTAATTAATATATATATGTAATTAAAATCGGATATATAACGGGTTAGACACGTAGCTCAGTTGGTAGAGCTGCGTGCACGCGTACGGGAGGTCTCGGGTTCGAGCCTCACCCGGCGCACAACAATATGCCTATGAACCGGTCAACGATAGTCAAAGTCAACGGTCAAAGTTACTGTAGCAAAAATAAAATATTTTTTTATTATTTTTATTCAATTATTTTAATTAAAAATCAATTATAAATACTTAAAAATAACATTTTTAAGGTTAGAAAATAGCCTCAAACTCACAAGAATACACCCAACAAACCTACTAAAATAGATTAATAAAACCCGTTTACTTACCAAACCGTAATGCGATTTATCTAGGATTAATCTCACTTGTGGTTAAAACCACTTCGCGTGCAATCAACGTCATCAACCGAACGCACCCAATGTGAGTGAATTCTTACAAACTCCCCTTTTTATTCATGTTTTGGGGTGTATCATGTGTCGCTTAAATTAATTCTCTTATGCAAATTCGTGCCATACCATTATATGAACTAAATTAGAATGTAACTATTGTTTGGTTGTGATGAGTTACATATTGTCAAAGTCGTATGCAAATTATTTAGGCCCATCAGTTCCTCGTGGGAGACGAGAACAACGCGTGCCTCAAAACTCATACATTAGGCCCATCAGTTCCTCGTGGGAGACGAGAACAACGCGTGCCTCAAAACTCATTCATTAAGGCCCATCAGTTCGTAAGAACAACGCGTGCCTCAAAACTCATTCATTAGGCCCATCAGTTCGTGGAACAACGCGTGCCTCAAAACTCATTCATTAGGCCCATCAGTTCCTCGTGGGAGACGAGTCGAACATCGCGTGCCTCAAAACAATCATTTGGTGTATGTGAGTTTAATATTCAATATTATGTGTTGTGTGAATAAATTTACATCTACATTTACTCATATGTGGTATGCACAGTATTTATAATCAATTGGATAAACTTGTTCAAATGTTTTTCCATAAGATTCACTCGCCAACATTATGTTGATCCAAAACCTTTTTACACATGATACAGGTGAACAGGTTGAAGCAAGGAAAACATAGGATATGCCTTAGAAGAGAACCAAGAAGCTTAGACAGATAGTTAGAATATGGTGTATCATTTATTTCCATTAAATTGTATTAATGAATATGAAACATATAATAAATGTCATGAGCTTTGATGATAACCCAATTATGCCCCGATCACCTTTTCCGCTGCGGGTCGGGGTGTGACAACTCCATTGCTGCTTCCAAAGTTGCAGGTGTGGTACTTATTACAGAGTCTTGGATTTTTGAAGGAAGACCTCGAATGTAATGCTCGATCAAACGGTAGAGGGGAGTGAACAAGTTGGGGACCATTTGATTTAACTCAAGGAATCTCTTGTTGTATGTGGTGTGGTCGCCTTCCTTTTGTTTCAAAGAATAGAACTCATCCTCCAATTTCTTGATTTCGCTTCTTGGGCAAACCGTCTTGTCATGATTTCCTTCAACTCTTCCCAAGTCAAAGTCATAGCATCTTCAATACCTCGTTTGGCCTTCTCTGTATTCCACCATGTAAGTGCTATTCCAAGTAAACGACCGGTAGCATATCGCACTTTGCGATCATCGGGGCAATCGCAATTTAGAAAAGTGTTTTCCATTTCTTCAAACCAATGGAGGAGAGTGGTGACACCTTCAGTCCCTTCGTATTTTGGAGGGTCGTAGGATTTGAAATGCTTGAAGGTGCATTTAGTGGTAATTGGGGGAGGGTTGACAACATTTTGATCTTCTTGATTGACGGGGTTAACGTTAAGGGCTTGTTGAACTTGAACTACAATGTTGGGTATTACGGCAGCCATTTGTTGAGCGATTTGGGCAGCCATGCGCTCGCGGGCTTTTCCTGATCTCATCTTCCTACGAGCGAGATTAGAAGACATCTACAAGGAATACATATCAAGAGTATGAGTTGGACGTTTTAGGGGTCATGTGTCGTATTTAGTAATGAACATTCATAAAATAAATATAGAATAATAAATCTACTACATCCATAGGATGTCTTGGGCTTTGCTCGTAATTGGGCCTTGCATGCCGCCATACTTCACCTTCGTAATCATGTGGGCCCCCATGATTACCGGGTCTTTCATATGGTTCGCATGTGTTAGCCTGGTAACGTACACTAAAACCCGGAGAAAATCGAGAAATATGTATGTAACGTATGAGATTCGGAATGTATCCAGGTGTGGACACGGTGACAACTCAAAGTGGGGTTAGTTCGAACGACGTTTGGTGTGGCATGCTTTGGCCTAATAGGTCCTTCGTACTCTCATCGTTAGTCCCCAGGTAGGCAAACTGGTCCGTTATATTGGATTTATACGAATGCCAACCTAGACAGGACGTTTCGACTACCGGTACTTGTACCCTTACAGTTACTACATGCTCGTCGCAGAACTCACTTTGATGAGATTTGAAAAATGAAAAATGCGACAAAATCTTGAATAACGGAAGTATGAAGGTGATTTGAATATGTGAACATTGAAATATGTATGATGAATATGTATGTAAGTATGTATGTTTGACTGTAAGTATAATTTATTATGTATCACAAAATGTAATATTGGAAGTGTTTGCATGCATTTGTGTATGTAATAAATATGAAAGAATTAAACATCATGAGTTTGCATGTAACCACATAAACAATTAAAATCTAATAAACTATAGTATAGGCTCTAAGGGTCTAATAACATATCCTATATCCCTATAGTCAAAAGCTCTGATACCAATCTGTCACATCCCGACAAGCAGTGGAAAAAGGTGATCGGGGCATGATTGGGTTTTCATCAAAGCTCATGACATTTATTATAATGTTTCATATTTATTATTACAATTTAAAGAAGATCATACAATCAAATCATACAATTACAACATGTTCTATACATCTTTCTAGGCTTCATTATTTTCTTCTAAGGCAATTTCCTATGTGTTTCTTGCTTCATCCTGTTCACCTATATCATGTGTAAAAATGGTTTTTGGGTCAACAAAAAGTTGGCGAGTGAATCCTATGAAAACATTTAAACGTGTTTATTGTATTGATTATAAAATAAAGTGCATAACCACATATGAGTAAATGTAGATGTAAATTTATTCACAATAATATTAAATATTGCACACACATACAACAATTGATTGTTTTGAGGCACGCGTTGTTCAACTCGTCTCCCACGAGGAACTGATGGGCCTAATGAATGAGTTTTGAGGCACGCGTTGTTAAACGAACTGATGGGCCTAATGAATGAGTTTTGAGGCACGCGTTGTTCAACTCGTCTCCCACGAGGAACTGATGGGCCTAATAAATAATTTGCATACAACTTGACAATATGTAATACATAACAACAAACAATATTTACATTCTAAGTTTAGATCATATAATGGTATACCACGAATTTGAATAAGCGAATTTATTTAAGCGACACATGATACACCCCAAAACATGAATAAAAAGGGGAATTTGTAAGAATTAACTCACAGTGGTTGCGTTTCTTGGATTGATGATGAATGCGCACGAATTTGGATTTAACCACGAGAGGAACTAACCTAAATAATAACATAGTGGTTCGGTAAATACATTGATTTTATTTGAGATTAATAATTTTTATTCATAACCTTAATAGGATTTCTAGATTTATTTTTGTGAGTTTAAGGACATTTTCTAACTTTAAAAATATTATTTTTAAGTATTTTTAATTGATTTTTAAATTAAATAAATAAATAAATAAAATATAAAATGTTGACTTTTTGACCACTTGACCGTTGACCAGTTGACTTTGACTGTTTGACCGGTTCGGACTTTGTGTTTGTTTGCGCTGAGTGAGGTTCGAACTCGTGACCTCCCGTACGCGTGCAGGCAGCTCTACCAACTGAGCTACGTGTCTAACCCGAAATATTTCTGTTTTTAATTATATTTATATACTACTTAGATTATTCATGATTTTATTTAATTAAAAAGGTTTTTAAACTAGTCGAACCGGTGCGCATGATGAGTTTCGAACCCGTGACCTGTGGTTTAACTTTGCACACAGTCCACCGCTGGACTGTGTGTCTAACCTGGTTAAAATACTTGTTTTTATTAATCTTATATACTAACTGAAAGGTTCCGTGTTTGGGTTTTATAAAAAGGTTTGAATACTATGACGAGTCGGAACAAGGACAGACTCGAACTCGGTATCTCTATGTTTCAAATGCACACAGTCCACCGCTGGACTGTGTGTCTAACCCGAGATATAACCCGATTTATATTAAATATATACCCAACCTAAACTTCATCTTCTTCGTTAAAACAACCCAGAACTGTTAAAATCCGATTTCTTCGATTCATTAATCAATTCCTTTATTAAATTTTGAATAACTACATATGAGACTAATAAAAATGAGAGGGATTAGGTGTAAGATATACCGAACAGAGATGGTTGTGATACTACAGTGATGCCTCCGGTGACAACAAAAATTCTGGCGATGTTAATTGAAGCAGAGGGTTCTTTCAGAGAGTTATAAGTGATGATTGAGAAAGTGTGTCAGTTCAATTGAGGTGAATTGGTCGGTATTTATAGAGTGTCAAGACTGATATGTTTTCGGTTTTCCGTGACCAAATTCCGGCGAGTTGCAGAAAATTCCGGCGATGTATTTCTTGCGACAGAGATTCTACAGGGAGTTTAAGGTGAGTGTGGGTGATTTCGGTATGAGCTCTAAATGTCCTGTTTATAAAGTAAGGCAACAGTGGGTTAGTTTCTTCGGTTTTCCGGCGATAACTCTCGGTCAACTCGCAGAGAATTCCGGCGATTTCCGGTGAACTCCGGTGAAACAGAAACTTGTTTTCACAATGTGGTGAGGGTTTGGCTAGGAATTGAACGAGATTTGGACTTGATAGCTAACATGTTCGACGGTTTCGGTCAAGAGATTTAATCCACCTTCAGTTATGATTTTGATTGGTTCAAATGATTGATAACCGATTTTTGGGTTAAAGGCATGATTAAATCGTCGGTTTTCCTTCGCGATTTTGAGTAATGCCGGCGGTTACAGATTTGCCGAAACTTTGAGATTTTCAGTTTTAGTGTGGATCCTAAATAAAGTTTAATGGTTTCAGATTTATAGCACATAAGTGTGTGTAGAGCAGTTGATGTGTTAGCGTGTTTGGCTTGTGGGTGACCCGGGTTCGAAACCCGGCGTCTGCCTTTATTTTTTTTATCCATTATTTATTTGAATTTTAAATTATGGTTTTAAATTCTAATATATTTATTAATTGTGTATTGTTTAAAATTAATTTGAGCATTAAATACGCAACAAAATTTATAACTGATTATTCGGTTTAATAAACGAAGCGGGTTTGGATAACCCGGTTTTTGATGGATGTTACAATCGTACCGTACTGATTATTTTCGATACCAATACTGGTACCAATATTTTTGATATTCCGGGGCCAGTACCAGCATTTTAGTTGATTTACCAGTAAATATCGGTACTGTACCTTTTCGGTACCGGTATAGGAACCCATTATTGCCGTTTTTTGATCGATGTCGTAAAGTCGGTCAAAAATATAGAAAAGTGTCATATTCACCTTTACTAGTAAAGAAACAAGTATGATGTCGAATCCACGAGGAACTAGTAGAAAGTGTTAAAGTTCATTGCTTTCGTTACTTATCTAATTCTAAAACTATTGTTTTTTGTTGATTGAGAGAGTTGTTTTAAAAAAACGAGTTACTAGTAAAGAAACAAGTAGGATGTCGAATCCACGAGGAACAGTAGAAAGTGCTAAAGTTCATTGCTTTCGTTACTTATCTAATTCTAAAACTATTGTTTTTTGTTGATTGAGAGAGTTGTTTTAAAAAACGAGTTTGCTTATTGTAGTTGTAAACAATTGTGAGAAAATGACCAATCTCTGTGTTTTCAGGTTGTGAAGAAAAACAGGCAATCTAAATATTACCACTTGGAAATCACATAGACATAATTTGTTAACCTACTTTTTTGATAAATAACTAACAAATAATATATTTGGTTGCAATGATTCACGATTATATTAGATAAGAAAAGGGTTGAGACTGAGATAGTTTAATAGCATGTAAAGAGGAGGCACATGACGATGCTAGTTAAAGCATTGAAAAACCTAACTGTCGAGAGGAGGATGGGTAGAGAGACTCAAGTTGTTTTGGGATTAACGGATTAGACAAGATTTTTTGGAGTTGCACTTGTCTGATGACATGGTTGATTAGTGACGTCGAATTAAGGTTAAGATCTTTTAAGAGAATGTACATATGTGTCTTAACTTTGTTTTAGATTCTTCTACAATTATGTGAAATTTGAATGTGATTGTCTCTCTGTATTTATATCTATATGTTGAATTATATATTGCATTATGATGTTATATATGTAAACTATTTTACGTTGAAATACCTTGTATATGCTTCAGTTCTAACTTAATAAGTTTTATATAAAGGTAGTTTTCAGAAAATATATTATGTAATTAATAATAATAGGTTGAAAACTTGAAATACCTTCATCTCAATTCTCATGCATGTTGCGCACGTGTTAGGGGCCCTCCCTTTATTTGCTACCTATACATGCATCTTTTAGTTGGTGTGATATATTTTATTATATATACAATTAGAATATTGAAATTTTATATATATATACACACACCACGTACAAACTTAATTATGATTGTGGTCGGATGCGAATCTAGACAACTCTAGTCTGGCTACTCATATTTAGATAGTATTGTTATTGTCTCCCTCTGTGGTGGTGCCATATACTCGTATCTTGGACATGTGTCACATAATGTATATAGATGTTGCCATGTTGATTTTCTTAAGAAGTATATTAATTTGGAGAAAAAAAAAGCTAAAAAATAACAAATTAACAATATTGAATTTTATTTAGTTCAATTATTTTTTTTATTTTTAGCCTTTTTCTTACAATTAATCATATTTAGTATTTTATCTTTTATTTCACAGAGTATTGTTCTATATTCTTTTTAGTTTATTTGATACAATGCAAAAATTGAATATTTGATACCTTTGGGTCTCTTATCCTGGTTTCTTGAAGAGAGTGTAACGAGTCGTACACAACAATTTTTTCGACGTTGAAGAACTTTATTTTCAGCAGGATTGGTTTTGCAATTCAAAAGGGATTGTGGCGCAGCTTATTACCAATTTACCTACCACTATTATGTAATTTCGTGCTTCTATCATGAATTTTTCTGCTTAAAAAAAGTGTGTATCAATTTTAGTAAGTTACATAAATAGTCCCTTAGATAAGATGACTGTAATATTAACAACACAATATATTTTAGAAATATGATTTAGATTTTTTTTAACGGTGAATGTTACTCTCTTTTTTTATTCTTAAATTACATCAAATTTATCATAATCTACCTCATGGCTAGAGAATTGAACCCTAATCTCATCTCAAGAGACAAAAGCTTCTACACCCAGTTCAAAATTGGAACGACAACAATGATTACCGGTCGACATACAACTATACAATTAGGATGCAGTGACAGCATGTTAAATGATTGGAACTTGTTGTAAACAAATCCAAATATCATCAGATTCCCAACTTATCCATAAATAACCAAAGCTTGTTCAGTCTTTTTTCGGATCATATTCGAATCTAAAAACGATAATAATAAATAATAAGTGGTCCTTTTTTACATTTCTGACATTGTTCTTATCATTACATATGTCACAATAATAATAATAATAATAATGCACTTGTGAATCAATTTGTTCCCAAATATGAAATGTGACCCCAGGTAGCTCTAGTCCATATGTATAAGCACCTACAGCCAAAAAAGCCAGCTGTTTGCTTGTGTTTCACCACATATGTTGATCAATCACCAAACACCATTCACACTTTTTTATTCTACTCTGAAGCTAGAATGAGTCAGCGTGTACCGAGTTGGGACGTCGTTGAAGATGATCATCATAACTCCCATACCGATCGCCCTCTGAAACCTTTCTTACCTGCTCCTACTTCAAACTCTATGTCTTCCAATCTCGATGTTCCTATGTACGTTACGCTCTCTCTCTCTCTCTCTCACACACACACTACACGCACGCACACACACTGGTGTTTCTGTATTATGTGAGTATTCATGCGTTATGTGTTATATGACGGATAAAATGAGTTGCAAATATATATGCAAATACATGTGAAAAAATTCATTTTACCGTCATCATAACACATTAGCACATAAGTGTTCACATAATATATCAGAAATTTGATATTATGATATCATATAATATCAAATTTCTGATGTTTTTATTTTTCTGATGTTCCAAATTATTTATAAAAACATCTAGGTGCTTTGAGTCATTTTTATATGACTTTAATAACAATATAATTATGAATTTATTTTGTGTGTTAGTTTGTTTATTTTCATTATAATATACCAAATAATCTTTGGTAACGTCTTTTTTTTTACAATCTTGAGCAGATTACACTTAATAATATCCTACTTAACTTAATAAGAAATTTCATGTATTTTGAACATTTTTATGATTTTTTAATAATTTTTTATTTAGTATATATATTATTGTTTTAATGATTATTACAATGATTTTGTTGTAGACTAGATTACGAAGTGGCGGAATTAACATGGAAAAACGGACAACTAGCCATGCACGGCTTAGGTCCGCGGCGCGTGGCGTACAAACCCACGACTGGGACAAGCCACGCGCGGCCGAAACCCTAGAGACCATAGTCAACCAAGCCACCTTCCAACCTCACCGCAAACCACAAGCTGATCTCTACGCCGACGACTTGGTTCCATGGCTAAACCACCATAACTCTGCCGTTGTAGCCGGCAGCGTTAGCGTGTCCGCCATCATGACCATGGACGCGCTGGTGCCAAGCTCCGGCACTCAGCTGGTTTCTGGGACTAACTGCTCCACCCGCGTGGGATCGTGTAGTAGTGACCGGTCCGGGGTTGGGGACCATGTGGTGGCTAATGGTGGTGGTGTGGCGGCGCGTGAGTGGAGTAGCTGTCGGGAGCAGAGTGGGGGGAGTGGGAGTGAGAGTAGCCGACAGTTGACAGTTGAAACGGGGAAGCGGGAATTGGGTACTTCCATGGGGTCGCCGGACGATACTGTCTCCGGTAAACGGTCTACGAAATCGACATTTCCAGATGAACACGACTCGGTTTGTCACAGTAGGCCTCAGGTATATACACAATACGTACTTTGTTATAAATATTAACGCGGTGCTAGAAAATTACATAACACCTAATTTATTTCTCCAACATAATACTAATACAAATCATAAATTACAACATAATATTTAAATAACAAATTTTATATTATTTACTAACAATTTTCCGTTGGAAATGCGCAGAAAAAAGTGGTTTCGGATAGAAAACGGTTGTAAGAAAATCATTAGCGATGCCGAAAAAATTGGGTTGGGATGAGATGCGGTAAATTAAAAATAAGCTTTTTTTAAGCGTTAACTTCATTAAAAAGAACCGACCCAAAAAGTCTTTTATCTATTGTGATGGGCTACAAGTTGAGATTTTATTTTGAGGTATTTCATAGAAAAAAAAATAGTATTGTAATGGGCCACAAGTTGATATTTTATTTTGAGGTATTATATAGAAAAAAAAAGTATAGATGAAAGTTATTGTAATTAAATTTTTTTTCTTAACTATTTTTTAATAAGTCTATAAATCTGTGTAAACAATAGTGTAAATAAGCATTCATCCTACGTGGAAAATTTCTTACAGACAAATAGAATCTTCAAAAAGTTTATATGCTCATTTTTTTGGTGGACAAATAGAATCTGCAAAAAGTTTTGAGGTTCCTTTGCTTACATAGTTTTTTTGTAAGAAAAAATGGTTCTTCATTGATGCCAATAAACCGGGTTGTATGCAACCGGGTTATAACTAACGGTATAGAACCCGATTTCATCTTTTGAACCAGTCAACCAGGTTCCATAGATTTATATCACCCATTTTTTTATTAAAAAAGATGGATCTTTTTGTAATTATTGCTAGGAGAGTTTGCCGCTCGTTTGTCTTCTATTTCAATGTACTTTTCCTTTGGAATGTTTTATACAAAAGGTTTACGGAGTAATGCGAGCATTAAATTAGCATACGACCAAAGTTTATAATTTATAATATTTTGTGATATTATCTAATAAAATTGTTTTGGTTAAAAGAGCGAACCGGAAGAAAAGAAGAAAGGCAAAGGGAAATCTTCAATTTCGACTAAAAGAAGTAGAGCGGCTGCGATTCATAATCTGTCCGAACGGGTAACATCAAGTTTTTTGTTTCAGTTTTAATGATAAAAGTGTTTTGTTAGAACTAATTTTTTTACGATTATATATCGATGTGTGACGGGGTTGATAAATTATTAATTTTAGAGACGAAGAGACAAGATCAATCAGAAAATGAAGACACTACAGAAGCTTGTTCCGAATGCTAATAAGGTATTTCATTATATTAAAAAATAATGCTTCTATTTCACTTAAAGTGGTTGTAAATGTCCTTTTGCAATCAGTTTCGACAGTTACTTAAAAAGTGGGCTACCTCGCATTGCTTTCAAACCATTTTCTATGTTTTTTTTTTGGATCTAATTGACTGAAATTTACATCTGAAAACTTGCGACAGAAATCTGGGACCGTACATGTTTGTAACCAATTCAAGGTCCGGATCTTCTGTTGACTTGTTGCGACCATTTTCTAACGAACTATTTTTTAGTTTTCTTTTAATTAAGAAGTGTTTCTTCGACAAAAATTTCCAGGTTGCTAATTTCCGACCAGTTTGTTTGTCACTAATCCAGTTGCTAATTTTGCGACTCTTTTGCTTCGGTGATTTTACCCTTTTTGGTAGTGTTGATGATTTTACTTATTTTATATTCTTTCAGACGGATAAAGCATCAATGCTCGATGAAGTAATCGAATATCTAAAACAGCTACAAGCTCAAATCCATATGATTAGTAGAATGAGCATGTCGCCTATGATGATGCCATTAGCGATGCAACAACAACAACTTCAAATGGCCATGATGAACCCCATGGGAATGGGACTGGGCATGGGAATGGGAATGCCAGGAGTGATGGACTTAAACGCCATTGGTAGCGGCCGCCCCAACATACCTGGAATGCCACCTGTCTTCCACCCCTCCACCTTCGTGCCGTCGATGATGGGTTCGTGGGATATGCACGCCGCCACCGGAGATCGCGTTCCGAAGCAAAATGAACCAATGGCTGCCTTTCTTGCATGCCAATCACAGGTAGTTAAGTACTTAAGCAAATACTTTACTTGAATGGCAAGTATTATTTTTCAAAAACAATATGTTAAAAATACTAATTACTCGCATATTACCAATGGCCTAGTTGTTGATGATCAAACTTTGACCCGAGAAATGTTCATCGGTAACCAGTCGGAAAGAGTCGAACTTTGGTAGAGAAATTAAAATTTGACCAGAGAAGAAGTGTCGGTAATAAGTCGGTGTTTCAGTGGAAAATGTATCACTCGTCGCTAGAGGTGTACGCATCGTTTTTTTTAACCGGTCCGTTTTTTAACCAAAGCGGTTTTTTTTAACCGTCATGAAATTCATATATTAATATAAAAACTGGCCAAGTTACATCAAAATTACAGGTAAATGGTTTTCAAAACCGGTTCCGGTTTTTTAAAATGGTTTTACATGGTGGGAACCATAACCGGTACTAATTGATTCGGTTAACAACCAATCTAGGCCAAGAAAAACCGGTTTTTAACCGGTTTCAAATATCAAGAATACTAACTAGTATACTAACAGCCGGTTCAGTTCGGGTTGAAACCGGTTAAAAAAACGGTTTCGGTTTTTTTTTTTTTACGGTTTTGCTTCTAAAACCGGTTTTTTTGTACACCTCTAAAAACCGGTTCAAACCAGCCGGTAGTACCCACCCGGTTGGACCGCCGATACACCTATTAAACCGTTTCCGAGCCCAGTCCGGTACGGTATAAAAACCAGATTTTAAAACATTGCCTCTACTCGCAGCTAATATACCGACGGAGCATCTATCGTCGAGAGTTTTTGTAGGTGATGCCCCGTTTTCAAGTAGTGATATTTAACTGAATTATACATGATGGTTGCAGCCAATGACAATGGAAGGATACAGTAGAATGGTTACCTTGTTTCAGCAGATGCAGAATCAGCCTTGCTACCCTGGTCTCAAGAATTAAAACATTTAAGGTTTTTATTTCATTATATAATTGTGATGTAATTAAATATGACATAAAATTAAATATATAGTTAATTTTAAGTTAATGTAAAGTGTGTATGTAGTGTTAGGTTTTACATGTATTATTCAAAGGTAATGTATCCTATGAGGTTTTGTCGGATTATTATCAAGGATAATTATTGTTTGTGTATTTAGTTAACTTTTTTTTAGAACGGGATTTTCTTGTATTAGGCTATCGCACTTCCCAAATTGACGAGCCCCGTTGCCCCACTCCAGCCAGACTATGTTGTCTTAACCGGGCTCACGCTGGCTTCAGAATTTGGCTTGGGCGTTCCCCCAGGAAACCATACCGCCGGTTGCCACTTGATAGTCGTTGTGCCGCCACAAGATCAGAACTCTCTGGCGTAACACACGGTGGGACAAAAACCGGGTGGGCTCACAAAACCTATTTATTAATAGAATTTCTGAATTTATATACAAAATTTCCATCATATGAAAATAAAATACAAAAACAATAAGCATCCATTATTACATTACAGTTTATCAACAAAAGTTAACACAAAAACGTCTTAATTAAAATAAAACATTAGATGGCAGAAGAGAAATTATTCCATTATTTAAACACTAAATAACTTCTTAAAAGAGTACAGTTTTGTTAGATGATCATAAATATAATTTGCTAAATAAAAAATACACTAGAATTTAGCTAAACAATGCAACATTTTACCTAACTCTTATAACTTTACATATCTTTTAAAACTTCAAATTTTAAATGTAAACTTTATAACCAAACCATCGGTTTCTAAATTTGTTAAGTTATTTCGCTAATGTAATGTTATTCAGTTTTTCTACTCACTTTTTGCCATTCTAACTATCTACTATGAATCTCCTAACTTTTAGACTACATGGTTTGAAGGGAGGCTGTGAAACGACACGTGGCTGCCCATTCAATCGAGTATGAGGTTGAAGATTTGAAGATCAAGTCTGTATGATATAATAAATATAGGAGTAACATGTAGATTAATAAATTATCATGTGCTTTTGGTTGCCAATTTGAATCCATTTAACTTAAAATGGGCTGATATGGGCTATGTTATATCAGTTCAAGGGGTCAGATGATTAAAATTAGAAAGAACAAAAAATACAGGCCTAATGGGTCCAAAGTGGCCTTTGAAGTGTATTCAAATGCAATAATATTCTAAGCCACTTTGTTCAAGAAAAAATAGATTATTCTTTTAGTAACAAATTTTGTAATCACCTTTAATGCATAATTCATTTTTTAATTTAAAAAAAAAAGATGAACAAAAAGTGTTGAATTGTTAACGAGTCAACCTGACCTGATTAAAAATTAACAGTTTTGACCCGAATATATATTGATGTGTTACCAATCCACCTGACCCATCCACTTTGTCGCCTCTAGTCTTTTTATTATAGACTAACGTGCATGTTATTTTTGCAGGTCTATTTCATAAATTCGTCTCAACAATCCTAGGACACACGGTGTACTCTTTAAATGGTAAGAACAACAATTTGCTTACTTTTGTAGATTTTCGTGTTCATACACTAGGCTTGAAACTTCACATAGAACAAAATTGTAGTAACCCTAAACCTTTGGCAACTTCTGTTTAATTTTGAGGTGAACTCGTTGAAACACAATGAACGCAGTTATTAGGCAGCATAACATGAAGCACTAAAGTGTCAATGCCCATGAGGTGAACTCGTTGAAACATGTATGCAAATGTGTTTGAGGTTAAAAAGGGTATTATTGGTACAAACGGATCGGGTTTGGTTGACCCACACACACTTTTGTATCCATGCTTTTAGAATTTTTTACACAAAGTTATTGCATTAGTTAAAATAATAATCTAATCTTTGACCGTTTAGGAGGTTTTATACGTATAAGAGAGACTTTTGAAGACTTTCAATTCGTTCGACTATAAACACAACCATGTTTGATGATTGACTGATTCATAAGTCAACAAGTTTAAATCATTTAACAAAAATCATTTAAAATTTATGACATGAGCGTATAATATATACCTAGCAGGGTCGTCCTTGAGAATTCAGGGGTCTGAGTGAGTAAAAAATGGGTCCGTAACACTGTTCGCACCCGTTCTTTTTTTTTTTCATTTGACAGTCACGTAACGATCAGCCCTAATCCTTTGCCCCTTCATCAATCAACTCTTTTATTTTGTTGTCTCACTTGTTGGTTTTATTTAATTGGGTTTAAAAGTGTAATTTGAAACAGTATTGGGTTAATGATTTAATTGGGTAAATGAGTTTAATTGAAGATGGGTTTAGTTCTTTAATGAGCCTAAACAAAGTCAAAATTTAATGAATTTAACAAACAAATGAGGTTTTTAAAATTAATTATAGGCTAATTACTTATTTTTTCCAAGCTGTCTTCGTTAATTCATCTACATAATATTGGATCACTAACAACTGCATTTAATTTATATTAGAGTAGTGCCCGTGCGACGCGTCAGGGAACACAACACTTAGATTGATGATTTTAAGGTGTGCAAAGGGTGGTTGGATTAAGTTTTGAACCATGATCATAACACAAATCAAAATTTTTGGTTTCAATTAGTTTTGAACTAGCCTTTGAACCAAGAAGAAAATTAAAACTAAACATACCAAAGGGCCCATCAGCTAAACAAAGCCCTAAGAAACTTTAATGAGTTAGTCTTCTCTATTTATAAAGGTTTTCTTTGGCAATGTTTATTCAGGCAAATAATGTGGGACAAACAAAATGTGTTTGAGAGTTCTAGCTTTTTTTTTAAACTAATACATATAGGTTAGAAAGAAGGACGAAAGGTAATTGCACCATCAGTTTAAGATAATAAACTCCCTTAAGTGTCTTAAAATCGTTGTAAAATTACCTTTTTGAAGAGTTGTATTTTAAGATAGTACATATTATTTCCGTTGGTATTTTAGGAGTTTAACGAAGATTCAACGTTTAGTTTAATTTTTATATCAAAAGCTATATTTAATTGTAAGAAAAATAACTAATAAAAAGCAATACTTAATCGTAAAATTAAACAAAATAAAACTAGAACAAGTTCATAGTTTTGTTGGAGTATTACCCCATACGAAACAGACTCTAAGGGTCTGTTTGGTATGAGGTAATGAATTAGATGGGGAATGAAACGGATGAGATTATGGAATGGACAAACGGAATGAAATGGATCATTTCATTCCATAGTGATGTTTGGTTATTTATATGTAAATAGAATGAATAATTACTTTGTACAATTTGATAGACAAAAAAACCAAGTGACAAAACACAATTGTATTAAAAAAGACAAAAATATATTTGCCTCAATAATAATAATAATAATAATAATGGTAAAAAAAATTAATAATAAAATTTTTTATATATATTGATATTAGTATTAATAATAATAACAACACTACTACAAAAAGAGGCATTTGCTATGAAGTTTTGCTACGAAAGAAATCGGTCGCAAATTTTGCTACGAATTAGCTACGGATTAGCTACGTACTAGCTACGAATGTATTTTGCTACAATTTTGCTACGGATATTCCGTAGCAAAAGAAATTCATAGCAACATCCGCAGCAAATTCATAGCATAATTGAGAAAATAAACATAAAAGAATTAACGTAGCAAAATTAGCAGTAAAATTCGTAGCAAAACCATGAAAATAAGTATTTAGATATTAACTAAAAAAAGTAAAATAAAATCCCAAGCAAAATCTGTAGCAACATTGAGAATATTAATATTTAAAAATAATTAAATAAAATGGCTAGCAAAATTCAGAATAACTTTTATTATGAATTTCCTACGGATGCATTTCGCTACAGTTTAACTTCAAAATATTCGTTGCAAACTATATCCGTAGCAAAATCCGTGGCAAAATCAAGAATAATAAGTATTTGAAGATAATTCAACAAATTTTGTCTTAAAATCTGTAGCAAAATCATGAAAAAATATATTACAAAAATAATGTATTAAAGATCGTAGCAAAATTCATAGCAAAATCGAGAAATAAATTGAAAAATAGTTTATTAAATTTTATAGCAAAATCCTAGCAAAAACAATAATTAAATAATTAAAACCAACTTAAGATAATTTAATAACATCCGTAGCAAAATGAAGATATAAATAATTAAAAAAGGCGTATATATATATATATATATATATATATATATATATATATATATATATATATATATATATATATATATATATAATTAGTATCAACAGAAAACCTAGTAACATTGTGAAATATATATTAAAAATAAATAAAAGAATATAGCAGAATATGTTGAAAAAATGTAAGTATTTAAAGTAAATAACTAATTAAAGAAACAATAAAATCCGTAGGTATCACAGAAATTTCAAAAAAAAAATTACAAAAAAATAAATAAATTATTTATAAAATTCATTACAAAATAGAAAAATAAATGTTTAAAATTAAAACTTTTTATTATTAAATATTATAATCCGTAGCAAACACGATAGCAATATCAGAGAATCTATACTTAAAAAAACTGAATTTATAATCCGTAGCAAACACGATAGCAATATCAGAGAATCTATACTTAAAAACTGAATTAATAAACATGTAGAAAAAAGTCCAGATATAAATATAAAAAATATCGCATATTTTTTTTAAATTGGTAGCAAAATCAAGAATTAACTAGGCAATAAATTATAATTTAATTAAATTGGCTGTTTGTTTACCTCTTAATGAGGCTCTTAATGGTTCAGACATCTTACTAGTTCAGCACTTAATGGTTCAGACTATTTGTTTCACGAGTAAATGTCTAAATGGTTAAGACATTTACCTCTGAATGGTTAAGCATTATACTGAGTCTGAATGGTTAAAACCTCTAATATGAATTGGTCATACATTTTCTCTGAATGGTTAAGCATTATACTGGCTCTTAATGGTTCAGACTTCTTACTAGTTCAGACCTCTTATTGGTTCAGCACTTAACCATTCAGAAGTTGCTAAACAACCCATTAATATCGAAGACAACTGTCACACCCCTAATTTCCACGTGTAACCTGGTGGGCCCGGTTGGGGAATATCGTGACGTAAGTTGATATCATGATTACCAAGCAATACAATATAACACAGCGGAAGTCTGGATAATTACTATTACAAACGTTTGAATGTTTAAAGTTCAAAATAATAGATACAACTCTTGTACTAGATCCACATGCGGATCGAAATGATTACAAAAAGGAAATTTAACAGATTAAGGCCTTTTAAGCAAAGGGTTGCAATTCCTCTTAAGCTTCGCCGAGCACTTCCAGCCTAATTACGTATACTTGTCACCTGCGCTTAGTGTTTTGAAAATACGTCGGTTTTCACTGGTAAATACATTTAACCGACTCATTTTGAAAATATTTCGAAAACATTTAGTGTACGCATAGGTACTTAGTTTTAACAAATAACTTGGGATAAATAATTTTCATGTTATCAGTTTTACATGCTAATAATACATTTAGAGCCTGAAAACTATGTCGGGATCCTGATTAATCGACACACCACTTTAATCACCTTTAATAGGTGCACCCCTAATGGGTTATAGTTTAATTTAGCATCTGACGGGTGTATGCCTACACCCCGTGCTTAGGTCGTGGCCATTTGCAATTAAATGAGCCGTGGATATCCAGGACACGGTCGTTTTAACCCCCCAAATGTTTAATATTAAGCAATACGAATTAAAATGGATTATTTGAATTCCGGACTCATGTAACATTCGTCGAAAAACGGGTTTTCCAAACCCGCTTCGTTTATTAATTAAATATTCAGTTATAATTTTCGTGGCGTATTTGATGTTCATATTAATTTTAAACAATACATAACTAATAAACATTGTTATAATTTTAAACCATAATTAATAAATAATAAACAATAAGTGAATAAAAAAATAAATAGGGCTGCCGGGTTTCGAACCCGGGTCAGCCGCTCCAACAAACACACAACACACCACTCCGCCACTTGCCTTCTTTGTTAAATATACTGAAACAAATAGTACTCAAATTAAAACTCGAAATCAAAATCTGGAAATCCGCGCGCCCAATCTGCAGTCGCCGGAAAGACCGACGATTTCGCAAATCACAACCGTTTTCTTTGACTGAAACGCGTGAACTAACTTCGACATCGGTTATAACCGATGTCTAACCCCCAATTCCAGTCGTAACCGCCGGAAAAGCTTTGACCACGAATCAAGACCAAATTCGGACTCAATACATTCTGTTTCTTCCCTATAAATACCCACCCAAACCTCTGGTAACCTTTTCGCTCAAAATCGCTCAATCTCTCGAAGTTTTAGCACTCGCCAGATATATTCTGCATTCGCCGGACTTTCACCAGAAAACCGAGACTTACTTCAAATCGGTAAAATTCTCGACTCTTTTGTTTGTAATCCATTATTAGACATATATTAACTTCAATCCTTCAACCAGAATCTGTCCCAGACTACGCTGCCGGGAAATCCCACACTCGCCGGAATTTCACTGAAACATCAAAGTCTCACTGTTGATCGGTATAATCATCTAAAAACTCTTGATATCTCTTACTCAGTAACTTAATTTCATAACACAAGAAACTAAACTGTCAAACATTTCACTCAGCCGAGAGTCACAAATCAGAGCCGACGACTCCTGCCGGAAATCTGAAGTAAACGCACTGTTTTGGTACATTCTGTTCTTTAATCTCGTTAACTATTACATTCCAACCAATTATAAGTTTTGATAATCGAATTAAACAAAACAGTCGGATCTCACTGATCTGAGTTTTTGTAAACGAAGAAGATGAAGTCGAGAATGAATATAAGTATAATTAAAATCATATAATCAAACAGGTTAGACACACAGTCCAGCGGTGGACTGTGTGCGCAAACATACGCACGTCACGAGTTCGAATCGCACAACGTACCGAATTTCAGAAATAAAACCAATCCTTTTTAAACCTATTCAGATCACCTTTCAACATGTATATAAATATAATATAATTCAGTAATTAAACAGGTTAAACACACAGCCCAACTGGTTGGGCTGTGCGTACTCGAACCGAACGTCTCGAGTTCGACTCCGGGTCACTGAAGGCGGGTCGGCCATTTTAAATCATTTTTTAAATAAACTAAATTAGATAAAAGTTAATCAGTATATATATAATTAAAACAGAGAATATTTCGGGTTAGGCACGTAGCTCAGTTGGTAGAGCTGCGTGCACGCGTACGAGAGGTCCTGGGTTCGAACCTCACTCAGCGCACAATTTACCACAGTCCGACCGGTCAACGGTCAAAATTTTTATTTCTTTTTATTTATTTATTTAATTTAAAAATCAATTAAAAATACTTAAAAATAATATTTTTAAAGTTAGAAAATGTCCTTAAACTCACAAAAATAAATCTAAAAAAATCCTATTAAGATTATGAATTAAAAGTATTAATCTCAAATAAAATCCATTTATTTACCGAACCATTTCGTTATTATTTTAGGTTGGTTTTCCTCGTCGATCAAATCCCAAAACTCGTGCGCATCTAATGTCATCAAAGAACGCACCCAAGGTGGGTGAATCTCTACAAATTCCCCGTTTTAATCACATTTTGGGGTGTATCATGTGTCGTTTAATTCCTTATTATATTTAAACACTTGTGCATCATATCCGTGATCAAATGTGTATGTATCAATTGTTGTGTGAATTATGTTTAGATTGAAGTTATCATTTTCAGTATATGCATTTCATTAGGCCCATCAGCTCCCCGTGGGATACGGGTTGAGTATCAGGTGCCTCATTCGATCGGCTCCGTTTGATTGAGCCTTGATCTCACATACATCATCATTCATGTCATTCGATCGGCTCCGTTTGATTGAGCCTTGATCTCAAATACATCATCATTTATGTCATTTACTCATCCAATGTGGTTTGTGTTTTGTTATATACATATGTTTGCTCACATGTGATTATTGCACAACTTTTCAATATTAAACACAACAAGAAAATTAATAACAATGTTTTATCAAGGTTCACTCGCCAACTTTTGTTGACCCAAAATATCCCCCGTTTTACACATGATACAGGTGATCCAGTTGAGGCAAGAAACACATAGGAAGGCTTAGAAGAATAAATCAGTTTAAGCTTTGGATTGTTTTACTTAGTTTCATTTTCCTTGTAATTGTATGGATTTAATTTGAATATTTAAGTTGTAATTTGAATTTAATAAATATGAAACATTTTAGTAAACATCATGAGCTTTGGTGATAACCCAATTATGCTCCGACTCTTATTCTGCTACGGGTCGGGGTGTGACAACTCATTGGTCTTTGATCCCATATCCAACCATGCGGTATTAATATACCGTATCCCAAGCTCGTATAAGGGAAAATAAGTTAAAGTATTTACCTGGCTTGCAAATCTTTAGTAAATAAGAAAATAAACAAGTCACAGCCGTAATCAAATTAAACTAGCTTGGCGACAATCTGCCGGAAGTCTCTGGTATGGAATGCATAGTATTATTAACCGATTAGTTAGCTAGCGGGTCTTTATTTAGTCATTGACTTAGACCGGCTAACTTAAAATAAAGATAACGGTATGAAACGCTAGATTAAGCGGTGACCGGAAAAGAATGTATTTTGGACTCGACAAGTACTAAGACTTGTATAGTATGGGTTACCATTTTACATTCTGGAATTTGAGAATATCTGATATGCTTAAACCCGTTTCGGTTAAATTGCGTAAAGTAGTCACGTAGGCTTAACCGTACGCATATATAAGCGAAGCTAGGTAACCGGGTGAGTCCTACACAAGTTCCATATGCCATTATGTTTAAAATATGTTATTATAGCAGTAGGTTACTGATATGATGACCCGTTATGGTTTTAAAAGCAAACTATGCCTTAAAAGGGCACTTTCGTCATTTAAAAATGTAATAAACGAGCTTTTACATAAACTGATGTTATTAACATAATCACTCTGTAAAAGTACCTATTTTATGATGTGATATCAGTAGAATATCAATTATATGTATGGTTTATAGATTAAGACCAAACTATGTCCCGAAAGGGCATTTTGGTCATTTCACATATAATTTGATAACTTATTTGGGAGTCTGAGTTTGGGACATGTACCTACTGTTAATAAGTGAAAATATGAATTGAAATCAGTAGGTATCAAGCCTTGATGCTCTAATATGGTTTTAAACCATATTATGCGTTGAAATGGTGATTAAGTCGCTAAATGACGATTTGAATGGTATTTAAGTAAAACTGTCATTGTGACCAGGTTTTTATGACCAAAATAGGTTTTATATATATATAATACATCAGCGGGTATAAAGTTTTGGTTCATTCAAATGTTTAAAACCCATTTAAAGTGCCGAAAGAGCAATATCGTCATTTAAGGACATAATATGCAAACTATAGCTTAAACTTAGTTTGCAACCTGAATGAACATCCCAAATAATTCTAATAATGATATTACATCAGTAGGTATTGAGTTTTGATGTCAAGTTTATGTTTAAATCGTTTCATGCGCCAAAAGGGCAATTTGGTCCTTTAAAAGCATGATTTGCGATGATTAAACAAAACTCAGGTTATGACCAGATTATTAACATCAAAATAAGTTAGTCATGTTTATAAATCAATACATAATTCATTTAATGAAGGGCATTTTAGCAAAGTTTAGGCATATTTATCAGATACTTGCATAACGAGGGATTACTACATGACCATGTCCTATAACTCCAGAGGGTTATAGTATATTATAACATGGTCATAATGCAACTTAGGGACAGAAGCTAATGTTGCTAAATCGGGTCAGAACTGAGAGTCAAAGCAGAAGTCAACTTTCGCGACTTTCGGTTGCTAACCGACCTTAGACCTGAGATTGACGAGCCGAACATGTTCCTACATGTTCTTATGATTATTACCAAGTTGTTAGTGTGTCAAAACAAGTTTTATAACACCTACATTGCTAGTTATGATTTTATTTCAAAACTGACTTGTTTGACTTTTATTAACATAACTTTGACCCGTCAATTGACCAAGCAAACGTGGTAATCAGGAGGTACCCTCTTGAGGGATTAACACCTACCTTATTACGATCACGTAGCCATGTTCGTTACGAACATTGGCTGGACCATAATGGCCTTAGCTCAAAGTAAAAGCGTTTTTATGTCAACGCTTTGACTTTGGATTAAAGCCTACAAAAATTTAAAGAACTGAGTTAGAACACTTACTAGTGATCCAAAGAAGACTAAGAAACTCAGAGGAAGTCCCCAATGAGCTCAGGAACCTCCAAGTGAGCAAGAGAGAAGAAGATTTATGAATGAGCAAGTTTGAAGCTCACCCAAGGTGGCTATTTATAGCAATGGGGAATGCATAGGATCAAGACAGGTGTTGGGGGATGATCTCAGATGAGAACAAGTGTTTTTGGTAGTGGCATAACCAAGGGAAAGGGTGGCATTTGCGGGAGAGGTGGCAGGGCAGCAGGCTGCCAAGAATCTGCCACTGGCAGTCCCTTACGGACCGTAAGGGTAAAGCCTTGCGATCCGTAAGGACCTCTGGTGCCCACTGATTTGAACTGGTTACGGACCGTAACCAATAAGGCTTGCGGTCCGTAACCGCCTTACTGAAACAATAAACTTGACTACCTTACGGTCCGTAACCATTGGTGGTTACGGTCCGTAAGGACCTCCCAGATGGAGAATACTTGGCCCTTTTTCCACTTTGATCCTCCGACTTTTCCGATGCTCGTTCAGAGGTTATTATAATAACATGATGGCGTCCTTTAGTCCTTCTCGGCTACACGTGGCCACCAAGAATTTTCGGGATACGTGTCGGAATTTTATTGGATGAAATTTTCGAGGTGTTACAACAACTCATTAAGACTTGAATGACATGTTATGATTTATTACAATCTAATATGATTAAACGACTTATTACAACCCAATGAGCTGGTTGTGAAGTGATAAGGGAGAAACCTTGTGTTCTAAGTGACACAGGTTAGATACTTGCCATCCCTATTTGTTTTTGCGACACCTGGTGATGATGGGAGACTAGGCGGATCTCGCTAGTTCAATCCTTGAACCAAGAGGGTTTTATCTCACCAAACTGTCGTGCCTTCGGTCGAGCGTTCATGGGCTTCGACCTTAGGTAAGGGTTTTCCCCAGCTTGGAGGCAAGTGTATCCCGATTTGATGAATTTCGTTAGTAGCCCATTTGAAGGATTCGTTGACCGTTCAAAAAAATGATTAAACATGAACAAATAATTTCTAATATCACTTACTTAAGATGTATCTTGATCCATTAAGAGATATCATAACTTTTTAAGACCCAATATGCTGCAATCAACACAAGATAGATTTGATGAATCCACGTTCCTTCTACAATTTTTTGAAGTCACTTTATTGTTTCTTGGTTAAATAATTTATTTTACTACTGTAATCTTAACCTTGGAGTTTCAGTCTACTCGCATATATACATACATTCATATTCATTTGATTACCTTGTTTATCATTAATTTTGAATCTGTGTTTGAATTAGAATATCGTTACGTGAATTTAGAACAATGTTAAAAAATGGGGAAACAAAAAGCTTTTTTTCTTAAACTCTGCAAAATAATCCATTACAAAATCCTCATCTATTTTTCATAGCAAAATCCGTATCCAAAATTTATAGCAAAATCTATAGCAAAGATCATTTTTATAAATACCTCGCAAAAAAATTTGTAGCAAAAATGATAAAAATTCCGTAGCAAACATTTCCATAGCAAAAATCCGTAGGTTAAAAAACCATAGCAAATATTTTTGTAGCAAAAAACCGTAGGTAAAAATCCATAGCAAATATTTTTGTAGCAAAAAGGCGTAGGTAAAAATCCGTAGCAAACTTTTTTGTAGCAAAATCCATAGCAAACATTTTAGTAGCAAAATCTATAGCAAAAACAACGACAATTATTTATGTAGCTAAATTCGTCGCAAAAATATGAATCCGTAGCAAATAAATTAGCGACGGGACTTGTAGCTACGAACCAAATCCGTAGCAAACCCGTAGCAAAATGGGTATTTGCTACCAAGTTGCTACGGATTTGGACGTAACAAATACATTTTTTTGTAGTAGTGTAATAATAATATTTTCTTTCCATTCCTTGAAGGAACACCTTACCAAGGAATGGAAATTGTTATATTCGAAAGAATTACATTTCCTTTGGAATGCTCCATTCCATTACCACACGATAACCAAACATTTTCTTTTTATTCCATCATAATAATGATCAATTTCATTTCACCTTTTATTCCTTCGTACCAAACGCTACCTAAATGTCTACTATGATTGATCGTATTTAAAGTGCCTAGGAGCATCTAATACACAATATCAATCGATGGTTAAACATTACCAAACTGCAAGCAATCATCCTTTAACCATTCAATTTCCAAAGACGTCCAATTTGACACATGAACTAATTTCATATACTCACCAATTCTTTCAGTTAACACTACATACATACAGTATATATAGTATGTTCATTCACTAACAATCATATCATACAATAAACAAAATTTTCAGTTCTAACAACACGTCACTTGTATGTGTTCGTATATCTTGTCACCCCTCTTACAATAATAAACCCCAAACTTTTGTAAATTTGCTTTGGAAAACCAACTCAGATAAGCTATCTAATCACATATTTTTAAATGCCATAAAGTCAATTGACTATAAATGTCACATGTTTAGTTTCGTAGTGATAAATGATCATCAAACTTTTAGGGATCACATAACACCCAACTAATAGTTAGGCTATTTATTAACCATTTAACCACATACCATTAAATATTATACTGTTAAACAACTATTATGAAAGTATGGGATTATACTGCCATAAACACATTAAACAATTACAAATGAAATCAGGGGTATTACAAATGCTTAACTAGAGGACATCATCGTTGAAGAAACCGAATGTGTGACTCGCAAAGATCTTCGAAGTCTAGTCCTGATAAGATGAATACGTTGTTGGTCCCATCACAGATAGGGGTCACCCGCCTTCGGCTTAAGAATCCATTTTGGTCTATTAATGTTTCTAGTGTAATAAATGAATAATTTATAAAAAAAAATCACACATGCTTGTTGGTCCATATTTGATATTTTTCTCCTTGGTGTGGATCACATGTCATTTAGTGCACTTGTAGGTTAGATTAGCTTTTGTATGCCTTCTCCTCCCTAAAAGAAAGGTAGTTCTATCCTTTCTTACATAAAAATCTTATTTGCTACTAATACATGTGATGCGCCGTCTATCTTATAGTAGTTATTTACGTACAATTTATTATACGCCCCATCCTTACCCAATTCATTCATGTTACATGGTCCTTGAATGTTTAGTTTTAATTAAACCGACTTCGCTTTCCACACCTTTAGGTTTGCTGTGAAAAGCTTTGGCCTATCACACATTTCATACCAGGTTGTGTTGTATCGTGTTTCCTTGGTTTGGCATGGAGACCTTTGCCTTGTCGTCCTTTCCTCATCCGCCTGTGTTGTATCATATCTCCTTGGTTCGATTTGACAAGCTTTGGCATAGCGTACTCCCTTGTTAGTCTATGTCCATGCATCCTTATACTAGCTTGGAAAGCGTCTTCATATGATATAGGATTAACATTTAACTACTTCTCTCATCGGTAGCTCCATCTACACATAAGAAATAGTAAGAAAAATCCACAAATAACTATAACAATATACACTTTCACTTTAACTAAACTAAAAGGAAACAAAAACTTATTGCATATATATGTCTCATGATTTTGTCATATAGATGTAAAAGGATAGATATAAAAGGATAGAAGAGTAAATTACCAAAGAAAATATCAAAAGTAAAGCAAAATTGTTCCCTTTTTTGTCAACTGCTGGTGTACCCTGCAAAGTGGCTCCTCCCCCTCACCAAATCATTTCAAAATTTTCTCATACAAAACCCCTAATTTCTCTCTAAATTCCCCCAAATCCCTAATTCCCTAAATCCAAATTCACTCACAAATCATGCAATCAAAGCGCCAATTGATCGATTCCCTCACTTCCCACATCTCCCTCTACAATTCCCACTTACCAATTTCACCTTCTTCTTCACAATCAAACCCTAACCCTAACCCTAGATCTTCAATTCTCAAATGGTTCGCATCACTCACGCCTCCACAACGGCAATCCCACCTCACAATCGTCGATCAATCGTTCACACAACTGTTAATTCAATTGCAATTCAAGCTCAAACACAACGGCCATGGCTTGTTCATTATTCTTCCTGATATACCCTCATCAAACCCTAATATCCCCAGCTTCTGTTTCCGGAAATCTCATGGGTTATTGACCAGAGTTAGTTTGGGTTCGGACCCAGGGAAGCAGATCCGTGAAAGCTTACAGCTTTTCGATTCGAAAGAAGGCGAGAATTTTAGTCAATTTGGTCATTTTGGTAATTTGGGTACAGGTTGTTGTGGTTGTTTGGATTCTGTTACAGTTAGTTGTGAGTTTGTTGAAAATGTGGATGCTTTTGTGGAGGTTATGGATGGGGTGTCAAATGGGGGGTTTTTGAGGGGTGAAGAGGGGGTGTTGATGGGATCAGTGGATTGGGTGGAGTTGAATTGGTTGAAAGTGAAAGGGTATTATTCGGTGGAGGCGTTTGTGGCGAATCGGTTGGAGTTGGCTTTGAGGTTGGCTTGGTTGCACGTGAATGTTGGAAAGAAGAGGGGGGTGAAGTTGAAGGAGAAGTCGGTTTGTGTGGCGGTGGGTGTGGCGGCGAATGTGTATTGGAGGAAGATTGGGTGTGTGGATTGGTGGATGAAGTTGGATGATCGGTTAAAGAAGAAGTTTTTGAGGATTGTGTTGGGAAAAGCTGCAAGATTGTTGGTAATTTTCTGTTTAACTCTTTTGTTGCTCGCAATCGTTACACGTGTTTATTTAGTAACTTAGTTGAAACGATGGTCTATTTGTGACTGAAAAAGCATTTTTTGATGTTAAATGATATGCTATGTTAAGATTTTTTTATTTGTGTTGGTACATTTTAACTAGGCTGGAACTAGGGGTGTAAACGACTCGTCAAGCTTTTATGGAGTTCAAGCTCAAGCTCGGCTCGGTTCGAGCCTACTATTTTGAGATTGAGCTTGGCTTGAAAGTAAATCCAAGAGTTCGGCTCAGCTCGACTCGGGGTAACCATGAACCATTTTAAACGAGCTAAAAGCTCGGCTCGAGCTTGTTTCGATAGCTTAAACGAGCCAAAGCTTGACTAGGCCTCGACTTGCCAATGTTAAATACTAGGAATAATATATATGCAAAGCTCGAGCTTGGGCTCGATAACTAAACGAGTCATATTTCAGGCTTGAGCTCGTTCGAGCTTTTTACCGATCGATCCCGAGTAGCTCTTGAGCCGCTGCCTCGTTTACACCCCTAGCTGGAACTTAGGGTAGTCGACTGAAAGTAAATCAAGGATTTGATTTACGTTTTATGATTTTTTTTATATTTCTTTTATTCTTTGTGCAAGAATGATATACTTATTTGCAATTTTCAGACACATGACATTTTATATGGAAGAAGCATTGGTGTGGAGGATGAGTTGCAGACAGAGAAACAACCTTCGAGCTACAACCAAGAAACCGGTGATACCCTTAAAGGAAAAGATTTTGAATCAGGGATGATTCTGTTTGTTCCTCCATCCAGTAAATTATCATCCATAGCACAGACGTTCAATCGCCTATTAGTTGTTTGCGAGATTTCAACTATGTTACTAGCATTTGAAAATGGTCGATTCAATGAGCAAGCACTGTTCTTTAGCTCGTTAGAGGCGGTTGGTACAATTTCTGATCGCATATTACGGAGATTAAGAGGTTTGTTCATGGTTGTTTCACTTGATTATACAAAACTCGAGCTCCTTGAAGATCTAAACTCTACCAAACCCGTGAAGAAAACAAAGTCGAAATCGAAGTCTGTTTCTGCTAAGAAAGGGAAATCACGTGATGTGAAAAAACCGATTCCTGTTCAAATATCTGAAAAGAGTAGTTCCAGTTCAGACAAGCCTACAAAGGTGAACCTTTTTTAGTTGTATACTTGTATGCCGTTTTAGTTAGAAGTGGTAATGTCAACCCAATTTTTTATAAATGGTCAATTTGACTTATGTTTTTTACTTAATGGGTCAAATTGGTCAAATGGGGCTAACATGTCATATGGGTCAAAGTTGCTCAAAGTTTATTTAAATGGATACAACCTCCTAACTCCCAAAGTGTTATATTTGTAAAAGTTGACTTATTTTAAGACAAATTGGATTTTAATAATCCCACCTTTAGGTGGTTGGCCAATAATAATCTCACCTTCAAATATTGGCACTGGCAGAATTTATTTATTTTAGCTGAAAAACCCGATTCCTGTTCAAATAGCTGAAAAGAGTAGTTCCACTTCGGACAAGCCTACACATAGCTGAAAAAACCGATTCCTGTTCACGTGATGTGAAACTCCGTTAATTTTTTTTTCTGAATTTCAACCTGATGTTTTAGGGCTTTTGATCAGAACGAGGATACGAGATTGATGTAAAACTTACCTCGAAACGGTGCTCCAAACGCCTTATTTTTTTGTTAATTGGAAGTTTAAACACCCGAATTGAAGCACCGTTTTCCTCGTTTGGAGCACCGTTTCGAGGTAAGTTTTACATGAATAGACTCATGTCCTCGTTCTGATCAAAACCCTAAAACATCAGTTTGACATTCGGAAAAAAACTTACCAGGACTTAACCCTGTCAAGTTTTTTTAGCGGAGGTCCAACGAGAATATTTTTTAAAGGGTGGGACTGCCAGTGGCGATATTTGAAGGTGGAATTATTATTGGCCAACCACCTAAAGATGGGATTATTAAAATCCAATTTCCGTTATATTAGTAATATAATTGTAATCATATTTAACACATTAATTATTTGTTCTTTTAAATGGACAAAAGTGTTTCGGGTCAACCCAACCCATGTTTACCCATTTTGACCCAACCTACCTGACACGTCTGTTTTGTTCCTAACCTTGAATGGGTTGTCGGCTTCTAACTTTTCAGGACGAGGTGCATCAATCGGATATTCAAGAAATGGATTGTAAGACCGAGAGTGCGTCCACATCAGTAGAAATGGTTGTGCTTTTTGTATGTGAATTATAGTTCCTATGTTTTATGAGTGTGAACGGTTTGTAACTCATTGATTATTAACAGGAACATGGTGAAGGAGTAATCAACCCAACAGTCCAAAGCACATCAAAGAAGAATAAGAGAGCAAGAAAGAAACATAAGAAAGATGGCACAAATAACCACCAACTCAAAAATATCATTACCCAAACTGCCCCTGTGAAAGTATCTGTGAATCCCGACAACGAGATTATTACCGATGGCGCAAGTGTTGTTGACGACAATCCAGTAGAAGCTAATGTATCACCTGCTATCATGCATTCTTTAAATAATGGTAATATTATTGAAAGTCAAGATGTTGACCTGATTGCGCATGAGCACGTAAAGGAAATGGAGACGCAATCTTTAGTTACTAGCAAGGAAAAGATCGAACAAAATCCGGTAGTTGTTCATGATGGTGGGCCTGTGACCTTTCCCGGAAATCCGCCAAACGAGCGGCCCATTGCAGCACCTCAATTATCGTTTGTTCACCAATCAGGCTTTGTACACGCGGTTGGGCTCAGAGAAGATGATTTTGCGGTTTCCGGGTTGGACTATAGTCAGTATTTTGGTGGTGGTGTGATGTATTGGGATTCGTACGATCATCCGGTGGCTAGTTTCTCAAGACCACCGTCTTTGAGCTCAGATGACAGCTCGTGGGCGTGGCAGGAAGCTGACATGAATCGAACCGTTGACGATATGGTTGCGTTTTCGTCTTCGTATAGTACGAACGGGCTGACGTCACCGTCCGCCACGTCGTTCTGCTCTCCGTTTGACCCTATTGGGTACGTTTTACCCAGTGAGGTATCTGGGAAAGTGCTTCATTCGTCTTCCACCCTGAAGGATTTATCTGACGAAAATGTTTCGGGCTCGTTAGCCAGTTTTCCAGGTGATATCGAAGCGAAAACTGGTGATTTGTTTCCGTATCCTATTTTACGACCTATTATAATTCCAAACATTGATAGATCACGGGAGTTTAAACGTAGCTATGAACATAAAAGCCCGTGTGTTCCTCCTAGCAGACGGGAAGAACCGAGAATTAAACGACCACCGTCACCTGTTGTCCTTTGTGTTCCTCCGGTTTCCGATTCGAGAAAACAACGCGGGTTTCCCACCGTTCGATCGGGTAGCTCGAGCCCGCGACACTGGGGTGTAAAAGGGTGGTTTCATGGAGAGAAAAACAGTCTTTCGGCCCGTCAATTAAGTCAAACGTTACCTGGAGCTTTGTTGCAGGACCGTTTAATTGCTATCTCGCAATTAACCCGTGATCAGGAATCACATCCCGATTTGTCAATCCCGCTTCAGTCACGTGAATTACTTGATAGTTCAACGCGGAAATCGTCACTTCCTGTGATGCACGGTTTACTTAACGATGAAATCGACTCGTTTTGTAAACAAGTGGCGGGAGTTAACATGACTAGAAAACCGTATATTAACTGGGCGGTTAAACGGGTTACCCGTTCCCTTCAAGTTCTATGGCCTCGGTCCCGAACCAACATTTTTGGTTCAAATGCAACTGGTTTATCGCTTCCAACGAGCGATGTGGATCTTGTGGTTTGCCTTCCACCCGTTCGAAATTTAGAACCGATAAAAGAAGCAGGAATCTTGGAGGGTAGAAATGGAATTAAAGAAACTTGTCTTCAACATGCTGCGAGGTATCTAGCTAATCAAGAATGGGTGAAAAACGATTCGTTAAAAATCGTTGAGAATACCGCTATACCCATCATCATGCTCGTTGTTGAAGTTCCTTGTGACGTTATCGTTTCCGTAGACCAAGAAATTTCTACACATAGTGATGGCGGAAAACACACAGACGTCCAGTCGATTCGAATCGACATTAGTTTTAAATCTTCGTCACACACCGGATTACAAACTACCGAACTCGTTAAACAGCTGACCGGACAATTCCCCGCAGCCACACCACTCGCGTTAGTTCTAAAACAGTTTTTAGCTGACCGAAGTCTCGATCAATCTTATTCTGGTGGGTTGAGCTCTTATTGTTTAATTTTATTAATCACGCGTTTTCTTCAACACGAGCATCATTATGGAAGGTCGATTAGTCAGAACTTCGGAGGTTTATTGATGGATTTCTTTTATTTTTTCGGTAACGTTTTTGATCCACGTCATATGCGGATATCGGTACAGGGAAGTGGGGTGTATATAGATCGGGAACGAGGGTATAGTATAGATCCGATATATATCGACGATCCTTTATTTCCTGCAAATAATGTTGGTAGGAATTGTTTTAGGATACATCAATGTATAAAGGCGTTTGCAGATGCTTATTCTACTTTGGAAGATCAACTTGATAAATGTGATTCAAGTAATGGATCGTTATCGATGAAGTTACTCCCTTTAGTCATTCCTAGTATCTCTCCGTTGTAGATAATTAGATATAATCATCATCATCATACATGAATTTGATGATAATTCGTAAGGAAAATTGACCGGTCAGAAGATTTTGGTCAACGGGTAAGCCATCGGGTTCTTTGGAGGAAGCTGGTCAACAGTCACAGCTCACAGGTCTTCTGATGGAAAAACACAGACAACGGATCGGGCTGGGCCCGTTTACAGGCTTCGTGTTTACACTAAGGTAAGTTATTTTGTTTTCAAGTGACTGAAACCCGATGTTGAAACTTATGCTCACTCGTGGTTTGGTCATTTTACAGGTGTGATTTCTTTGCTCCAATGTGATGATATACATGATTGACATCTTACAGCTCACATAAGGTGAGTTATTTTTCTTAAATTGACTAGTTGGGTAACGGGTCGAAACGGGGTTGGTTGATTTTTTTTAAAGCAGTCAACACGGGCCGGGTTGGGTCTATGCAGTTAATATCAGTGATATGATCGGTCAGAATATCGGTAACGTTCTGATTTTCTCGATATGAGTACCTTTCTTCTTAGTTATTAATTGTTAGTGTTTTAACTTTTAAGTCTTAATCGGTTCCTACTTTCTACAATTGTTAGCGTTTCGCAAGTTACAAAAGGTTAATATGTTAATGGTAGGGGAGTATACTGTATCGTTAGTGTTAAATTGCTATATATATATATATATATATATATAAATTCTACATGATATTAAAATTACGGATATCCCACTGCGATAACCTATATCTCAGATATCACTCCTTGACCGATATCCGAATTTTTTACCGCAGTAACTGCTTAGGGTTGGGTTGGCCCGCTCACACCAGGGGCGAAGTATAGAGGGGGGGGCTCAACTTTTCGCTCAGTAGTGTTATATTTGTTTTTCGACCTCCCGTCGGAAATATCAAGCTTCACCACTGGCTCACACGCCAACATTGTTAATGGGTTCATGTATGAACTTTAATCACTTCATGCCATATGTTTAAAGATTTCTTATTTGATGGCTGCAGGCTTTATAAAAGTATAGAAGCTTCAAAGCTTATTGTGGACTGGAGCTTTTTACCAGGCTTTTAGAGTTTTAATTATACAAAATATAAAATGTCACACAAATCTCTTTATTATGAAGAGACTGTGTGTTATTTTACATAATTTGTATCAATTTTTTTAACCAATTTTGTATACTTTCTTATATCTTTACCAAAATGAAAGTTACTGTCTTTATATGTTTGTCATCTTCGTATCTTCGTTATCTTTTATGTAAACACCATCTATCTTTTATATAACTGATATACTATCATTTGTTTTTTGTTTAAACTATTTCCCACGTCCCAGTATTTGGTATTTTCCTATTTTATATCGAAGATCCTTTCGGAGATTCCTAGGAATTATTCCATGCAATAATAATAATATTAATTTTCCAAGTGTAGAGCTAGCTACAATGACAGCTTAAAATACTCACAGCCATGTTACGTGTACAACACCCACCTTCACGATCTGCTTGTCCTCTAAACAATGCATCACTCTTAGACTAAATGGTGTGGAGGGCTTTGAAAATTGGACGTTATGCGACACGTAAGCACGTGTCAGAAATGGAGCGTGGTGTAAAAACAGGAGGCGTGGGATAGGGCGTGGAAAGTGGCGTTTTTTAAAAAAAAATTAAAAATACATTAATCAATCAAAACCAACCCAAAATCTACCCACCAATGAAATATTGCCACCTCACCCACATACTTGCCTCCACCCGGTGAAGATGCTCAAGCCCCAACCACAACGCTGTGCTCCACGCAGGACACGGTGTGGTTAGGTTGGCGTGGACCGGCTTTCACATCGGATTTCCACACCCACACTGTGCGGTCTTACTTCAAAGCAATCATTAATATAAAGAAACTAGTAATTTTTATTGGTTGCGGCAGGAGTTTGATTATCAGTATAACAACTAAAGGAGATAATATAAAGCGCTGGGAAAAGAAAATCGAAATGTCAAAACATACATATCAGGAAAAAACACTAAAAGATGAAATGAATACCATAAAGATAAGAGCACCTTCAAAATGGGCGTTCTTGGATGTTTTTAGGAAAGAGGGTATGATTTGGAAAAATGAGAGTGGCACGTAGAGGATGGACGAGAAAGACGTGTTTTCTGGAAGAATGGGTTTATGCGTGCGAAGGAAGGAGTGATTCGTTTTTGGATTTGTGAGAGGGACAACTTGAGGGAGAGAGATGCTAATGTGGACTCGTTTTTAATCGTGTTAGGGATGCTCTATGCTCAAATAATACAATAGAGTTGTGCATTTATCGAACACTTATTTAGGGGAGCTATTTGACAATTTCTGAATGGGTAAAAGATGAATCATTAAGAGCTAATATAATGCTTAAACGTTCAGATGCAAATGGCTGACCAATTCAGGTAAGAGGTCTTAACCATTCAGAGGCAAATGTCTGAATCATTCCGACATCTGCTCACGAAACAAACAGTCTGGGCCATTAAATGTTGAACCAGTAAGAGGTCTGAACAATCAAGAGCCTCGTTAAGATCTAAACAAACATCCTATATTTTGTATAAGTTGGAGCTAAAGAAAGTTATACATTTGATGAAATAATTCATTTATCAAAAATATACATTACATTTCTTTGTTTGGAAACCAATAATATGAACCAATATTGTTGTATTTTTGTTGGACATTCATATGAGTTAACATGATAATAAAATAGAAACGGCACATATTGAAAAAGAAAGTAAAACATTGGTGTTTGTGAATGTATTATTTTATTACCAAAACGATGATATTGCTTGGTGTTGGTCTAAAGCATGAGTATTACTAATGGAATATGCCAAAAATTCCTTGCATCAAAGACCCAATTCCCACCTTTTTCTCTATTTGCGACTTCATTCACGCCAAGCATATGCTCTCTAAATATTCTAACCCTTTCTTGCTAATAAATTTTCACAAATTTCATCTTTTTCCATCATAAGTTTTAATGTTTGTGATGTGGGTATTTTAGATTTGGTGCCCCCAAACAATACCCATATTTCAACTTCTAAGGTTGTGTTTGATCAAGAGAACCGCAAAATGAAATTCGGTAAGAGGTTGAAGCAACATGTTCAAGAAACTTTACCGGGGTGGCGTGATATGTACTTAAATTACAAGGGTTTAAAGAAACTTGTGAGGTTGATTTCTTCGTCTTTGGAGTATGAGATTTCCGAAGATGAGTTTGTATATCTTCTAGACAATGAGCTCGACAAGTTTAACTCATTTTTCATTGAACAAGAAGAAGATTTCATTATACGTCATAAGGTAAAGGTTTCGTTTTTATTTTTATTTGTCGTATATCTATTATCATAAAATCTAAGTTGATATAGTGCTCTTTCCATATTTGGAGTAACAGGAACTTCAAAAATATCATATGTTTTGTCTTATATCAGTGCAGTAAGATCATTTTGTTAATTACAATGCCTTGTCATGTCGTATATAAAAGTTATTTGACCAAAAACAGCTCTCTTGAAAACTGTTTTGTCTTGTAGTGTTGTCTCATATCGTATCGTATTGTCACTTAGATTTAATTGTCGCATTTTAGTTTGTATATCTATTGAATGATGAGATCTAGAGGTTTATTGCGTCTTAATGGAACATAAACAAGATTTCTTTGTATCATAAGGTGAAAGTGTCGTAAGGTAATTTTTTTTTTGTCTCGAACATTAATTAGCATAAAAGCTAAGTTGATATAGAATGTTTCCCACTATTTAGAGTAGGAAGTACTCTAAAAGAATATTCTTTGTGCTTTGTCTTACATTATGACATGACAATAAGATCATTTGTTAATTACAATATAGTGTCATGTCGTATATAAAAGTTATCCGACAAAAAATCAACTCTCTTTGTTAACTGGTTTGTCTTTGTCGTGTATTGTTGTCTCATATCATATTGTCACTTACAATCCACCATAACATATTGAAGTGGTTTGTACAAGATTTTTATCCTTGGCTTGATGTTTTATAAACGTTTAAGATGACTCAACATTGTGTTGACTTAGTCAATGAAATGTGACTTTAAGGATATAACTTTTGGTTTACTTTACTCTTTTCTTTTCTTGAGATATGTAGGAGTTGCAACAAAGAATCAAAAGGGTGATTGAGAATGACCCATCATCACAAGGAGAGGATGAAAATGAGATGGCAAGAATTAAGAAAGACATCGTTGACTTCCATGGTGAAATGGTTCTTTTAGTCAACTATAGCAACATCAATTACACCGGTAAAACAAAGTTCTTACTATTCACACACCCCTTTTCACTCTACTTCTAAGTATATAGATAGAGGGGAGGAGTGTGGGAATATGAACTCCCTAAGACAAACCAGAAAAGTCAACCTTTTGACCATATTATCGTTCAATGAAATTATTGAAGTTAAAGATTCAATCTTTCTTAAATAAATTAACGAGCTTTATAAATCTTGAATTTTTAACGTAGGAATGACAAAAATTCTAAAGAAATACGACAAACGAACCGGAGGATTTTTGCGTTTGCCATTCATCCAAAAGGTCTTGGAGCAACCTTTCTTCACCACTGAGCTCATTTCAAAGCTCGTGAAAGAATGTGAAACGATCATAGATGAGCTTTTTCCGGCGATAGTGGTGCCAGAGGAGATGGTAAAGGCGGCGGGCACGGAAGCAAGAGAAGGGATTTTTAGAAACATCGTAGTAGCTTTGTTGACGATGAAAGAGATTAGAAAAGGGAGCTCGACTCATAGTCATTTCTCTCTTCCGATTCTAGATTTGTGTGATGCAGAGCTTATACGATCCTTTCAACTCAATTCCACCATACATATCATTTAACTTAATGTTTTTTGGTTCGGTTTTGGATATCGTTCCTTCCAACTCAGTTTTATTTGTTTCGTTATTAACTATATGTTTTTCCTATTACATTACATGTATTCATGAGGGTTTTTCTTCTTCTCTAAAGTATCTGGGTAGTTTTTATTTAACATAAAACAACATGAAATAATCCGATTACTAACGAAACAATTATTTGAACTCTTTATTATTGTGGTTTAGTGTTCGTAAACATGCAACATAAAATAAAGGTACAAAGATGAAATTGTCACGTTATTTATTTATAACTTATGAATTGTCACATTGTTTCACTAAGCTTCCCATATATAACTAATCAGCCTTTTCATCACATAAGCTTTATACAAACACCTTTTTTATACAAACACTTTTTTTTAAATTATTATATTTTGATAACATAACATAACAAACTAATAAGTTCCTCAATAAACATACATGACTTCTATCTCTTGGGTTAACTCAAAGAGTCAAAGTCCAATTCTTCAAACTATTTACAAGTTTATGGTTATGAAACTTTTTAGATTTTGAATCAAAAGTAATTTTTATACTTTCCATACCCAAACTTTATAACGTGTCAGTTCTATTTTCACTCATTAATCGATTTGCTTTTTTGGCGCATTTGTTTGGGTAAATCCTTGTTAGATTCTTTGATTTTAATTGATTAAATAATTTTATTAATTTATGAATTTACATCAAGATAGAAGGTAAACCGGTAACAAGCTATGCAGCTAACCCTTTTTGAATAGCAAAACTAAGTCTTTTAAGACATTCACATGATTGCTTAGTTGAAGTGGAAACCGGCCTCTTTACTAGTTTCGTATGCATCCCTTGGACCACTTTAGGTTGAATAGGCTCGTTATAGTGGTTGAATGGAGAATCACATAAGATTGAACCGGAATCACTACTCTTGAGCTTTAAATGTTACAAAAACATGTATCCAATGTGATGGACCACTCATTTCAACATATTGCCTCTTGACTAGTACTTTCAATTCTTTATTGGATTGGATGCATTTCTTGATTGACTTGTACTTTCAACTCTTTATTGGATTGGATGTATTCCTTGAATTAGAAAGTGAGGACTTGTTTTTACTTTTTACCATTATTTATTACTCATTTTTTTCTTATGTTTCTGATCATTTCGACGATTAATGTTAAAAGTTCTCATATTTTTTTAGTGTTTTTTTAATTTTATCACCATGTTATTCAGTTTTGAAACTACTCAAGTTAATGAACACTAAACATATAACTTTTAAAACATTGATGATTTATGCAATATGTAGGAATAATAAAAGATTAACAGCCCGATAAGGTCATGTGTAGTGGTTAAGCCTTGCCCCGTTTGCGGTGTGCACATATAATGTATATATGTGTGGGCGCCCGGGGGCCAAAAATGAAATGGTACTAACTTTAACGTTATTTTACTAATTTCATGAAAATAACATTAAAAGAGGCGGATGGTTAATCATGGATCATGTGGTAGCGTTGATAGCTGAAAGACACGGGAGTACATGCACCAATCGGTCTGTGTCCCGATTGTTTGAGTGTTATGTGCCTTAGGTCCAAGGCTTGATACAAAACTACAATCGAGCCGGGGGTCTCACTGGAAGTAGCCTCTCTATTTCTACGGGGTAGAGGTAAGGTTGTCTACATCTACCCTCCTCATACCCTACCTTAGCTTTTGTAAGACCCTTAACTATTTTATAACAAAAACATCACTTAAACATTTAATATTGGATAAGGTATCCATACAGATACTTACAAAAGTTATATAATATTTCAAAACACTTAAAAGAAAATATAAAGAGTTTAACTTAAAATAAAACTAGTTTCAAAATGCGGAAAATCCGAATTGGATCATGTTCGGTTCTTATCATAGCTTGATCTTCATCCGTTGCGAGTTAATAAGAACCTACAATACAATATTTGTTGCAAACGTTAGTTTTCTAGCCTTAGGGACCCGTTGGAACGAACCCGGATACTTAAAATAAACAAAACAACAAAGAAACAAAATTTTGGCTCAACCCGCCGTAGGCTACGGCCTGCCCACCGTAGCCTACGGTTGGGTGATTCTGCCCAAACAAATTATGTGGACCATAGGCTACGGTCTCGGGCCGTAGCCTACGGTCTAGCCTATCTGCAGCTTTGTTAATTCATCCGTTTTTCACCAAAACTTTAATAACTTTTCGACTATAAGTCCGATTTACTTCAAATTCGATTCCAAACGATCGTAATTTGATTTCCCACAACATAACTTCAAAATCATGGTCCCACTTTCTATTTTCTCTCGCTTACGCTTCCGATACTCGGTTTGCGTATTATTTATTTTGACCCGTTTGGGATGTTAGGGTATTTACTCCTAAACCATCCACTCTTTGGTCATCATAGGTAGCTCCCATTATTATTAGTCCCATCTACCGGGCTCATTAAGCTACGACATACGTTCCCGCAACCCGGTTTACGTGTACATCTTCATTGATACATTTGACTATGCTTATGTAACATTCGTCGAAAAACGGGTTTCAAAACCCGCTTCGTTTATTAATCAAATATTTAGTTATATGTTCGTTGCGTATTTATTGTTCAGTTTATTTTTAAATAATACATAATTAATAAATATTTAGAATTTAAAAACCAAAAATTATAACTAACAATAATAAGTATCAAAAAAATAAATATTGGGGCAGCCGGGTTTCGAACCCGGGTCTCCCGGACAAACACACACACAACACACCACTCCGCCACACACCTCTTTTCTGTTTAATACCGAAACAAATAACGCTTATAATAAAAACCGAAAGTCAAATCTGTAAATCAGCGCGCCCAGAACTCGCAATCACCGGAAAAACCGAAACTCCGCGATTTTGGCTATTCTCCTTTGACTGAAACGCATAAACGGATCGCGACATCTATTATAACCGTTGCCGTCACTCAATTTCAGTCAAAAACTGATGAAATCATTGATCGCGATTGTTGACCCCTAATTCAGACCCAATCGACTTGCCCCCTTATAAATACCCACTCAAACTTCATGTAAACCTTTCGCTGAGAACCACACTCACTTCCGAAGCTTTATTCCTTCCAAAATACATCGCCGGAGATTTTCGCATTCGGCGGAATTTCACCGAAAAACCGAGGCTTTACTCCTAATCGGTATAATTCTCGACTCCTTTTTTTGGTAATCCATTATTCGGCATGTATTAACCTTAATCGGTCAACCAGAGTCTGTCTCAAACAACGTCGCCGGAAATTCTCGCACTCGCCGGAATATCACTGGAGAACCGAAGCCTCACTGCCGATCAGTATAATCATCTAAACCTTCTTGCTATCTCTTGCTTAGTAATCTAATTGCTCAACACAATAATCGAAACTGTTAATTCAGTTCGTTCAGCCGGAATCACTGTCGGAAATTTCTGTAAGTGAAGAAAATGAAGTTGATTATGTGTATTAATATAATTAAAATCGGATATTTAACCGGGTTAGACACACAGTCCAGCGGAGGACTGTGTGCAAATACAATACACACGTCCCGAGTTCGAATCGCACATGTTACCGACTTTCAGAAATAAAACCAACATTTTTGAAACCTAATCAGATCAAGTCACAGTAAATACATAAGATCAAGTCACAGTAAATACATAAGAGGAATATAATCCAGTAGTTAAGCAGATTAGACACACAGCCCAACTGGTTGGGCTGTGCGCACTCGAACCGAAGGTTCCGAGTTCGACTCCGAGTCTCTGCAACCGGTTCGGCCATATTAAATCATTTTTAATAAAAACTAAATAAGGTTAAAGATTAATTAGTATATACATATAATTAAAACAGAGAATATTTCGAGTTAGACACGTAGCTCAGTTGGTAGAGCTGCGTGCACGTATACGAGAGATCCCGAGTTCGAACCTCACTCACCGCATATAATAAACACAGTCTGACCGGTCCGACCCGGTCAACCCTGACAAGTCAACCCAAATTTTTAATTTTCTGTTTTCTTTTTATTTATTTATTTAATTGAAAATTTTATTTAAAATACTTAAAAATAAGGTTTTTAAAGTTAGAAAATTTCATTTAAACTCACAAAAATAAATATAAAAATCTCATTAAGAGCACTAATTAAAAACATTAATCTCAAATGAAATTTATTTATTTATCGAATCATTTCGTTATTATTTAGGTTAGTTTTTCCCTCGTCGGTTGAATCGTAAACTCGTGCGCATTCATCATCATCAAAGAACGCTCCCACGGTGAGTGAATCTCTACCAATTCCCCGTTTTAATCATGTTTTGGGGTGTATCATGTGTCGTACAATTCTTTTATTTTATTTAAACACTTGTGCATACATCATATCCGTGATCAAATGTGTATCAATTGTTGTGTGAATTATATGTAGATTGGATTTATCATTTTCAGTGCACGCATTTCATTAGGCCCATCAGTACCCCGTGGGATACGGGTTGAGCATCAGGAGCCTCATTAGATCGGCTCCGTTTGATTGAGCCTTGATCTCACATACATCATCATTCATGTCATATACTCATCCAAAGTGGTTTGTGATTGTTTATCTATATATGTTTGCTCACATGTGATTATTGCACGAATTTTCTTTATTAAATAAAACAAGAAATTAGTAAAAAAAATTTATCAAGGTTCACTCGCCAACTTTTGTTGACCCAAAATCTCCCCCGTTTTACACATGATACAGGTGATCTAGCTGAGACAGGAAACACTTAGGAAAGCCTAGAAGAATAAACAAGTTTATGCTTTGGAATAATTATGTAGTTTCATTTTCTTGTAATTGTATGAATTTATTTTGGATATTTAAGTTTGTAATTTGAATTTAATAAATATGAAACATATTAGTAAACATCATGAGCTTTGGTGATAACTCAATTATGCCCCGACTTTTATTCCGCTGCTGGTCGGGGTGTGACAGCTTATGTATGCTTATCACTTTCGAACAACCATTTGTATTTATAACTAGTTGTAAGTTATAAATATTTCCTTTACATTCCATCTTTTTACTTGCCTGATTCAATCACATGAAAGTCCATCACTTGTGAATGAATCTAACTTCGCGTATTCATTATCATCAATTTACTTAGTACAAATAGAAAAGTAACTACGACTCTATAGTTACGTACCTTAGAGCTTTCCCTTTCTGGCGCGTGTCCGCCCTGATTTGTCCTTCAGAAGATGCGCTCGGGTTGCCTAGAAAACGCAACTCATATTATTAACACATTCCGGTTCATGTTTAAAGCAATCAAATTCGCTTATCACATCTCCAAGTGTTCACATACACTATTTTCATTCATTTAGGCATTTTGTCGAACATCTTATGTGCAAATTCCTCATCTAGTTATACTAATCGAATTAAGAGGTCCGTTATCATAACTTTTTCTAATCTAACAAACAAGTTAATGATTATGGGTGCACTATTATATAATTTAGTTCATTAGGAGTTCACAACTCCATTTTAACCATAGATTCATTCCTATTTCCCAACATCCACTTATAACTCAAGGTTACTAGTTCCAAGCACCTATTATAGCACTTGTTTCATCATCAAACGCCAAAGGTTTATCCCCAATTCATGTAGGGACTTCAATTTCAATATCAATTTCACAATAAGTTCATCAATCAAGATCTTCATGTTCATCAAGATGTTCTATCTTACAAATTACAAAGTCTATAACATACCTTTAGATAAGATGATGCTACAGATTCCTATTCACGAAACATGCAATCACAAATTCTCTCTGATTTGGTTGATTTTGTGAGGATTATTGAAACTAGGGTTTTGCCCCTCTTTTCTCCTGCTGGTTCACGTTCACACACACACAGACATATGTATGTGTTTTGTTTTTAAAAATTCATTTTATATAATCAGGTTTCTCCTTTGTTCAATATTAGTCCCTCATCTTTTATTTGGGTATGAAAAGAATAATCATGACCTATTGTATTATTTAGACACATTACATTAACTAGGTTGTTATTCCTAGTTATTATCTAATAAATTGTGATCACATACTCACATATTTTTATATATTTTTGGGGTGTTACAGCTTTGCTATTGGTGGGATTTACTGAGTATGATGATGATGACGATGATGATGGCGGAGGAAGGGGCATAGCGAAATAATTTTCCCTGGAAATGTGTGTGTGGGGGGGGGGGGGGGCATAGCGCCCTCTGTTTTGGTGTAGCAGGGCGCCATGGGGCGCCATATTCTTTGCCACTACAGAGGGACTAAGAAACCGAAAACTAAAATATTTGAGACGCGTAACAAGAATAATATTCAAATATGAGTTTAATGTTTTATTTAGGTTTAGATTGATATGGTATTAGGTGATATCCGTTTACTTATTTGTATCAAAATTGAATGTATTTATATATTATACTATTTTAATATATATATAATAAACAATATGCTGAAATTGTTAAAATTAGCTAACATGTTCAAAGTGTAGTTGAGAAATATTTAAAGCGGTTTAATTTGACGAGTTTAAGATAAAGTTTCAAGTAACAAATACATCAACAATATCGTGATAAGATCATAAACGAAAATACTTTGCAAACCCATAATAACTAACAAATAACATGTGCTGTTTGTTTAGCTCTTAATGGTTTAGACCTCTTACTAGTTCAACATTTAATGATTTGACTGTATGTTTTACGAGCAAATGTCTAAATGGTTCAGACATTTACCTCTGAATGGCTAAGCAGGGGCTGAATAGTTAAGACTTCTTTTTTGAATTAGCCAGACATTTGACTCTGAACGGTTAAGCATTATAATGACTCTTAGGTAGTGTTTGGTATGCAGGAATAAGAGGCGGAATGGAATGAACTATTACGAGGGAATAAAAAAAATATTGTTTGGTTGGTCAAGGTAATGGAATCACCCATTACGTAGGGCATTCCATTCCCTCAAATCCATTCCATCCACTCCCTTGTTTTTTTTCCATTTCATTCCCCTTCTCACCCTTCATCACCAACACCGCCCAACACTACCGCCACCTTCACCACCCGCCACCCTCTGCCGCCGACCATCGCCGTCACCCGCCGCCGCCACCACTCGTCACCACCGCTACCTCCACCGCCAGCCACCACCGCCCGCCACCACCGCCCGCCACCACCGCCCGCCACCACCGCCCGCCACCACCGCCACCTTCTCTACCCGCCACCACTGGCCACCGCCATCACCGGCCACCACCGACCATCACCTGCACCCGCCGCTGCCACCATCCACCGCCACCACCGTCACCGACCGCCGGTACTAGCGCCAACCAACGCCACCGCCACCCGACCACCGCCGCCACCTGCGACCGTCGACCATGCTGCCGCCGCCCTCCGCCATCGACCACCAGCACCCTCCGCCGCCAACCACCACCGCCACATTCTCTACCTGCCACCACTGGCCACCGCCACCACCGACCATCACCTGCACCCGCCGCTGCCACCCTCCACCGCCACCACCGTCACCGACCGCCGGTACTAGCGCCAACCAACGTCACCGCCACTCGACCACCGCCGCCACCTGCGACCGTCGACCATGCTGCCACGCCCTCCGCCATCAACCACCAGCACCCTCCGCCGCCAACCACCACCGCCACATTCTCTACCCGCCACCACTGGCCACCGCCATCACCGGCCACCACTGACCATCACCATCACCAGCCGCCGCCACCCTCCACCGCCACCACCGTCACCGACCGCCGCTGCTAGCGCCAACCAACGCCACCGCCACCCGACCACCGCCGCCACCTGCGACCGTTGACCATGCTGCCACCGCCCTCCGCCATCGACCACCGGCCACCACCACCACCGCCGACCATCGTCACCATCCGCCGTCGCCACCTTCCAACGCCACCGCAACCACCCACTACCACCACCAATCGCCGATTTTATTCATTCGTCTTTTCCAGCATGCCAAACAACACAAGGTATTGATTTTCATAACCCATACGATAACCAAACAGGACTACGGAATGGTAATGATCCATTTCATTCCTTTGTCCATTTCATTACCTCGTTCATTCCATTCGCTCATCATTCCATTACATCATACCAAACAGACCCTTAATGATTAAGACATGTTACTGGTTCCGCACTTACGGTTCTGTAGTTGTATGTATCGAATTGAAGTTGATATGTGATATATAGTCCAGGGTCTAGTGTGTTAGTAATTCAGAGTATAGGGACTGATCTTGTACATTGTAAAAGGGTCTGTTAAATACTGTTGGAAATAGATGAGTTGGACAACTTTGATTTGGGATTATTCTTCTTAGTTTCTCTCTCTAAAATATGCACGTATCAATGATATCAGAGCTATCATCCTCTTGACATTGGGTTAAGGCAACAAGAAATTCAATCAATCGACATTGTGTAATCATCATCAGTGTAGATTGGATTGGAACAACAACAACGATTCAAGATTTAGAGCAACAACAACAGCAGTGTAACAATCAAATTTCAATTGGATTTCAAACAACAATAGTAGCCTAACAATTAGATTTCGATAGGATTTCAAGAACAAGAATTGATTACCAGCAACAAGGGAATAAAGGATGAACAAGACCTTACGTTTTTGAAGGAAGAATTTCCTTGTTTTTATGGAGGCGATGTTGAAGAATGGATACAACGGTGTGACGAGTTGTTCTTAATGGAGGAGACACCTGAACGTCTGAAGCGGAAGTGGGTAATTGTATGTCTTGAAGGTGATGCTTTGGAATGGCATTTAAGTTTTTTGAGAAAGAATGATGATATAATGGATGAGTTGCATTGGATGGGTTATTTGAGAACAGTATTCAAGAATTTTAAGACTGCACCTAAGGTGTTTGAAGAAATGCCTAGTGAGATTCAAGATCTGGTTAAACATGGATCCAATGAAAAGCATAAGGAAGTTAATAACGAGATTAACGAAAATTTTGATGATGAAATTCAAGAATTGGGTGGGGCTGATGAATTAGAAATCCAGGATGAGATTCAAGAACCCATTAATCACGAATACGAGTATGAAAATAGGGTTGGGATTCAAGAAACTATATGTCAAGATTCATGTGACAATGAGGATTCAAAAGGGAATGGACATGAAAAGAGACTTTTAATTCAAGAGAGTTGTACAGAAGGTGGAAGGAATAAAAGAATTTTTGGATGATTCAAGTGATTTTGAAGAATTAGTAAATGAAATGGATGAGGATGTCATGGAACCAGAAAATGAAATTTATGAAGGAACATTTTTAAAGGGTTCTAAGGTAAAACATTCAATTACATGGTGTTTTCATGCTAGTGTGAATCATGATGAGGAGTTTAGTGAATTTCCTAGTAGCCAATTTAACACATCTGGTAGTGAAATTCCTCATAATCTGGGTATTTATAAACAAAATTCAAGTATATGGATTTCAAGAATCTGATTTGTTAACTTCACAAGAAACAGAGGTTTACTTATGGTGCTGGATAAAATGTGTAGAAGGTTTAAAAGTAAAATGAACAAGTTTGGCGTGGTGGGGGGAGAAACGTTTGTATGGAAACCGGGTTGGCATTACATATTAAAGATGGGTTTCCTGCTCAAAGCAAGTTACCAAGAAACTGCACTTGAGCTGGGCAAAGAGCCAGGAAAAGAAGAAGAAAATCGGACTATGGAGGTGGTAAACCAGGTCTGAAAGAAATAATTTTTCAAATTAAGATGGTTAGGCCTAGAGTGAAGAATGCCATTTGAAAGGAGACTTTGAAGTTTTCAAATAAAAAAACATCACTATGAGCTTGCTGGTGAGGTTGTTAAAACAGAGAGCCGAAATTTAGATAATGATATCTCAAGTTTGGGTGCTAGGAATATGCTCATTGCAAGTTCCAGCAAACTTGGACTGATCATGAAAACTATCGTTTACATCAGTGTGTTAGAAGAGGCACGAAATGGTGCACTAGCAATTGCTTTGGCGCAACCTATTGTTCTGAAGTTTGAGAAGCAATATGTTGATTCTGTTATGTTACAATAATAGAGCAGAAAGCCCTTATCAGATCAGTTTGCGGAGTGCAATTAATATACAGAAACAAGTGCAGAACCAGCTATCCAAAAGAAATTAGAGTATGGAGTTATTGTTATGAACAATTTTCTGCACAAGTTATTTCTATTGTCTTAAAAAGGGACGGGCACTATAGAACACTGCAGGGTGAGTTTGCTTCAATGATTGATAGATATGATCCGGTTGTTGGTCTGATAATTATCACAGCCATGCGGATGACGAAAAAAATGAAATATAGTTCATCTAATGGAGCGGCAAATTGTCATGACATTTGCTCTTATGAAGTAGGCTCTTGTGAGAAGAAAATATTCTTGTTGGATCATTGGAGCTGCAGAGTAAAGCACAAAAATTTTCACAATTTCCGTTTGATACCTTTGATTAGAATTTTTTTTAGCATTTCTGATTTTTGAGGACAAAAATCTTTTTAGAGGGGGAGTATTGATATGTGATATATAGTCCAGGGTCTAGTGTGTTAGTAATTCAGAGTATAGGGACTGATCTTGTAAATTGTAAAAGGGTTTGTTAAATACTATTAGAGAGAGATGATAGGGACAACTTTGATTTGGGATTATTCTTCTTAGTTTCTCTCTCTAATCTCTCTCTAAAATATGCACGTATCAGAAGTAAACAGAAGCTAACAGATGCGAGTGGTGTTGAGGTCTATTTCTTCACAAAGCATACACCCAAATTAGTGAAATTCTTATCAATCCACCAGGTAATTTCATCTATTCAAAACCCTAATTTGCTATTCTCTTTGAATCTGTTTGCCTTTCTTTTCCTTTGTTGCTTAAATTTAAATATAATAATCGAACTTTGGGATTTGTTTGTCCTTTTGATTTCATTTAATTTTCTTCATGTTTGGATGAACCCTAGTTTAGATAACTGCACAAAAGAGTTTGTGATTTCACTTTTAGGTTTAACTTCAAAATTAGTATAATTTCTTAAACTTTTTTTTCAAGATTTTAACTGTAAATATGTTGAATTTTACCATTTCAATTTCAGTATTGTATTTGATAATCATGTTTGCCAAATTGCTGCAACTTGTGTTTGATTGAAACTTGATCATTTTTGCCTTAAATAATCAGAAAATCATGATCATAACCGGCTTACCCGAACACTCAGGACTCATTGTTGGAACATTAAATTTGCAAATATAAGTTTAAAATTTAAATGAACATGCGAAAACTCCTGAAGGGCAACGCGGTAAGGGTTAACTGTAGTAGATTATTTAAAACAACCAGATTTTTTTATCTTGAGAACTACATGCTCATATGGGATCTTGATAAATGGTATGCTGTATATTCTTGATGATGATATGTTTAACTGCATAGTTGTTAATAGCGAATATCTGACGATAGCGACAAGCTACCTATACACTATGTGGCAATAGTGATGAAATAGCAGGCGCTATTTTTATGTTTAGCGATACGCTAGAAGAATATTTTTAGAAATATTTGATATGTATGCTTTACCAAAATGCGCTGTTTTTATATGTATGTTTATAAAAAAAAAACTGAAATCCCACTATTATATAGGTATATTTTATCACTATTTTGTTATAACAAAAAAACCTATAATCCCGCTATTTTCACGCTATGGAGGTGCCAAAATCAGATTGCGACTTATTGCCGCATCGCCACGCTAAACGCTATAGCGGGCGCTATGCTCGCTATTAACAACAGTGGTTTAACTAGTGATACGTTTTGAATGCTTTAGTTAATGATGAGAACAATATCTTTTTTATTAAAGTTTATAACTTAATTCAAGGTGATCATCAATTTTTTTGTTTTGTTGTGCTGACGCATTGTTTAAACTTTAAGCGCTTTCTATTTACTTCAGGTAAGCTTTTCACATTCAAGTAAACCATAAAATGGCTTCTGTTGTCCGACCTCCATCTACAATGGCATCAATGGTTCTTTCAAAAATCCAAACTACAGACCACAAATTTCGGATACCTGCAAACTACAGGTTCACCTTTCCTCGGTTAGCCACAAAACATCGCACCATCTGTTGCACAAAGGTCACTCCATGGAACCCACCTCCTGTGACATACGCATTAAAAGATGATACCACCAAAGGCGAGTTTTTGCCAAGTTCCACCACTTTATTCGAAACCCTTGATTCTGATCAAGCTCAATCAGCCGAATCTGCAGCAACAGATACGAAACCGGTCTCAAAAGTTGGGTATATTAGATGGCCTATGTGGCTCATAGGCCCGTTAGTTCTTTTAGCCACGGGAATGGTTCCCACTCTTTGGTTACCGATTTCTTCCGTCTTTTTAGGACCGAATATAGCTAGCCTGCTGTCATTGACCGGGCTTGACTGCATATTCAACCTGGGTGCATCGTTGTTCCTGCTTATGGCAGATGCGTGCTCACATCCAAACACAGTGGGTCAAGACCCATGTCTTAGCCAACCCCCTATGGCCTACAGGTTCTGGAACATGGTTGCAACCGTATCCGGTTTCATCCTTCCGTTGATCATGTTGTTTGGTTCCGAAAAGGGTCTTTTTCAACCTCAACTCCCTCTGATTTCTTTTGCGATTCTTTTGGGTCCATATCTTTTGCTTCTTGCAGTACAGATGCTGACGGAGATGCTGACGTGGCACTGGGAGTCGCCTGTTTGGCTTGTGACCCCGGTTGTGTATGAAACATACCGTGTGTTACAGTTAATGAGGGGTTTGAAGCTTGGGGCTGAGCTTAGTGCACCGGCTTGGACGGTTCATGTGATTAGGGGTCTGGTGTGTTGGTGGGTTCTGGTTCTTGGTGTGCAGGTCATGAGGGTTGCTTGGTATGTCGGTTATACAGCTCAACTTCAACAAAACGGTCCATCGAATGCTGATGAAGTTGAAGTTTCTTCTGGTTGATGGTTAGATGCTTGAATCAGTGCAAATTTCATATTACCAATGTGGTATTGTTTATTAATTAAAACAATAAGATATAAATGTACAAACTTTTCTTAGCATTTTGTAACTATTTGAAAAACAGATGGTAATCACTGTATATAACTAATGTCATATTTTTTTTTATTATATGATGATTTCACCATTTCATAAGTTCATAACTTTTCTTTTTAAAATAAACTCTTTTGTGAACTAATAATTTACTGTTTTATTTATAAAATCAGTTTTTAGCGTTGTATATCTTGTTTTTACTGTATAAATAAGGCGGTTATATAACAGTTCTCTTTTTTTTTTAACTTTTATCATATATCTTAAGCATTAATAAGACTATGTTTTTTGGCTAGACGTCCTAACGCCCCGGAACACTGCATCCCTGGCGGTTAAGGGGGGGGGGGGGGGGTGTGGCGGATCCAGAAATTTTTTAGGGGGTTCCTTTTGGCCGCCACGGGGGGGGGGGGGGGGGTCATATGAATGGGCGTCAGCACGTTCATGGGGCATGTGCAAGGCAACCATATTAATTATTACACTACGTGATAGTTAAAGCGCGTTGTCTACGTGACATTGACATAACGGGGCATTATGTTAAACCAAAACGCAAGGCCTAAGTATATTCTACTATTTTTTTTATATTAAAATTAATTTGGTATTGGATGATAGTCGAGATTCAGTTATTCATAAATAAAAGGGATCATGAGAAACGCATTTCCCATCGAGTGTTTTTCAAATAAGGCACATGGTACGCTACCAACCACTAATTTATTTAGTGATAGTGGCCATTTAATCCAATAAATTAAAGCAAATTGTCTTTACCATTTAAAGATGAATAGTTAATTTACATTAAACTTTTTTTAACGGCGACTTTTTTCTTGTATTAGGCTATCGTACTTTTTACATTGGAGAGTCTCGTTTCTTCACTCTGGTCAGACTATGTTGTCTTCACCGGGCCCACGCTAGCTTCAGAGTTTGCCTTTAGCGTTCCCTCGGGAACCATACCGCCGGCTGCCACTTGACAGCCATTGTGCGACCACATGAGTAGAACTCTCTGGCGTAACACACAATGAGACAAAAACCCGGGTGGGCTCGGCATAAAGAGGCTAGGCTCTATCCATCATTGCCTTAATTCACCAAAATTATACAAGTGAGTATTGAACTTGAGTCTCAATTGAAGAACACAAGCCTCTCTAGCACTAGCACACAAAAGTATTTATCGAAAATGCTTATTGATGCTTAAACGAGGAGAGAATAAATTTCAATACACAACAAAACATCACAAGTAATCCTTTTGTTTTTATGTATTAAACTATCATTATATGATATAACTTGACTATTAAAAGGTGGAAATCATATATGTTCTTTCTTTTTAATAAAAAGGTGGACATTTTTTGTTAACTAAAACGTTCCACAGCCCACCTAAATGGGAAAAGAAGGCCACTAAACTAAAGTAATGAAATAATATTTTGAGACATATGAACAACAAATAAAACTTAGTAGAATAATCATATCCCAATCCTACTATTATCATGATCAAGTACACCTAACTTTTTTTTTTTCATAAGTTACAATAAATGTTACAACTTTATTACTAATTACTAAATTTAATGAATAAGCATTTGAACCAGACGATATGTGAATTAGAGGTGCACAAATCAGGTTTAAACTCAAAATGAGTTTGAATTAGTCTATGAAAAGTCAAAACCGAGCTGAGTTTCAAACCAATTTAGGTTTTATTTTATTGACTAGATTTAAGTGGTCTTGATTGGTTTTCTACCGGTTCGTGTTTAAACAGTTTCAAAGAAGAGGATTGTAGTGGTAGAAGGTTACAATTCTGAAAACCAAACTAATCATCCATCTCTCCGTATGCCACCTAATCATCCATGTTCACTTTTAAAACTACCTGGATGCATGTTGAAAGCCGATGAAGCCAATCATCCATACCCTCACATTTCACAATTGAGTATTACAAACCGAGGGTGCGACGACAACGTTGCCAAATTAGCAACAAACCGATCGCAGTACCAGACTACTACACCGAGTATATGTATACCGACCTCGGTTCGGGTCCCCAATCCGGTCAGAAAACTACACATTTTTGTATTGTGAAAAAAGTATAGGACCGAAATAATCGAACCGATTAACTGGTAACTACAGTTACAATTACAGTTAACACTAATAATCGAACCGAACTAAACGGAACGATAAACCGGATAAAAACAAACAAGACCGCTTTCTCTCACACACACAAATACAAAAACAACAAAACGCACACATTTCGCCACAACGAGATCTCTCTCACTCTCGCTAGATTCGCCGACGTCGGTACCGGAGATTCCTTCTTCTCTTCACCGCCGGCGAACATCCTCTTCCTACCTACTTACCGGAGCTTTTAAATTTACAAAATAAATTTAAAAAATGAGTACCGGAGACCTACTCAGCGTTGAGCCTCAGGAGCTTCAATTTCAATGTAAATTACACGATTTCACTACTGTATCACTTACTTTATTCTATGATTCTGTTATTCGTTTCAGATCTGTTTCGAATTTCTCACACTGAGTTGTGAATTTTGTGCTGTGGTTTTGTTTTATACAGTTGAATTGAGGAAGCAGATCTCATGCTCCATGCAGTTGACGAACAAGACGAACGATTATGTGGCGTTTAAGGTGCTGTTAATGTTTAATTTAGTATTAATATGTTGTGATCTTGAATTTTTTATGTGAAGCTTTTGTTTTATATAATTGAGTATTTGAATAAGTTGTGTTTAGATGTTACTGCTGGAATTTTGCAGGTTTTTGTTTAAAAGTTATAATATATTTGGTTTTATATAAGTGGGATTTAGTAAAGCCAAATTTAGGAGTGTTGTCAAAAAAGTGAAAATAGTGGTAACTATTTAAAGTAAATAATATTATAGGTTTCTAATTCTTGAAGTGGTAAACTTGCAATGTTATGTTATGAGTTTATTTTTTTTGTTTTACAAGTCAGGGGAATTATTTTCTTTTTAAGTAAAATAATTGCAAATGCGTCGTGTGATTTTGTGTACTAGTAGGCGCTCGATAGGTGTAAAACGGTTGAGAATGGGATTATGAACTAATTCTGGAAACAGTAAACTACCTACCATTGTTGTATTCTTAGTTTTATCTGTTTTGCTGGAATATCAGGTGAAAACTACGAATCCGAAGAAGTACTGTGTTCGGCCTAACACTGGGGTCGTGTTGCCTCATTCTACTTGTGATGTCACAGGTTTGTGCTTTTCCTTTTACTTTGAATATTTATCTGTTTTAAGTGCTAGTTTTCTGGTCCCTGGTACTTGCATTGAGTTTTCAAATAACTTTTTTTTTCATTTTTTTTAAAGTGACATTGGTTTTATGTATGTATAGTTACAATGCAAGCTCAAAAGGAGGCTCCTCTTGATATGCAATGCAAGGACAAGTTTTTGCTTCAGAGTGCAGTTGCAAGTCCAGGAGCCACCACTAAAGATATTACTCCAGAATTGGTATTTGTTTAAGTTACAAGATTATGTTCAAGTTTTGATGCCATGAATTTAAGGTTTAAACATCTTTGTTTTTTTTTTGTTTTTGTTTTTTTTTTTTTTGCAACAGTTCAACAAGGAATCTGGAAATAAAGTGGAGGAATGCAAATTAAAAGTTAATTATGTTGCTCCCCCGCAACCACCTTCACTGGTGAGAGAAGGATCAGAGGAAGGTTCCTCTCCAAGGGCGTCAATTTCAGAAAACGGGACTATAAACACAACCGACTCTACTGCTGTGAGATTCTTTGTTTTTTGTGTGTGTGTATCTGCATTATTCAAGAATCTTGACCATATTTATGGAACTAACTTACAAAGTTATCAAATTTATATTTACAGTTTCCTAGAGCACATGTTGAGTCTCACGAGAAATCGTCAGAGGTTATTTGCTGAGCTATTTATAATTATTTTCTGTGCGACTGTTACTTAATGTTCACATATGTATATATTTTTTATATACTGCACATGTTTGTTTGTTCACTCTATACGTTCAACTGTTCCTGTGTTTTCAGGCTAGGGCTCTTATTGCTAAGCTAACTGAGGAGAAGAATTCTGCCATTCAACAATCTAGCAAGCTTCACCAAGAACTGGTACTTAAACCTTTACTTACGCTTAGTTTATGTGTTACCAATAGTTCACTATCCGGTAATTGGCTTCTTGTCAAAAACATTTAGTTAAAACCATATAACATTGATTTGACTTAAGCCTGACAACTTTTAGAATTTATAATCGGCTGTTGAATATCCTAGTGACTGTACTTACAGGCCTAGTTAGTGACCCGTCCACTTCTTTTTACACCATAGAGTGAGTTTTGTACCGTTTGACATTACTTGAGTTGATGACTTGACGTCCACTAATATTGTTGCTCTGCAAATATACGTGATTTTGCATTGTTCATTTCCAATTTAGAGGTGGCAAAATGGGTGGGTCGGGCAGGATGGATAATGGATTACAGGTACTCTTTTAGTGGTGTTTAAGCTTCAAAACTGGTTAGGTTGGGTTGACCTGCAAATTCTTTTTTCATCTTCCCTTTTTTATACAAGTAATGTGTAAATTTTGATTGCAAATCCTACATCATTAGAACATAATCTAACTTATTTAAACTAACTGATTTAGGAGGCTTTATGCATTTGAATACACTTGGGAGTATTTTGGACCTGTTTTATTTTCGGTTAAGTCATTTAACTTAACCTGTTTGACCAGCTATAGGTCAAACATAAACCTTGTATAGTTGTACTAAAAACTAACATGCCAATTGAGTTCTGTTTAAAGCTCTTTCTTTGTTTAGGTCGTACTAACATGTTGATCAGAACATGGTATTTCTAGGAAAAGAAAATTAGAAATGTAGTAAGATATCAAAGGAACAGTTCAATTCTAGAAGGACTAATCTCCAAATACAACTGAATAATCATAATAATTGTACCTCCTTACATAAATCCAAACACACGGTTTATTAATTGCGAAGGACATGTACCACTTAGCCAAATAATTGTGCTACGGGAAAGCAGGTCTTATGGAGGACGGGAAAATGGGTCTTGTAGAAGAAGCATGTAACTGAATGGTCCCTCATCCCCTTTTCACACGTTTTATCCTTCTAGAATACACTTGCACGAGAGATGCATCAATACTTCTCATCGGCTTCTTCCAAAGGTGGTCTGACGAAGAAATTAGCAGCTTAAAAGGGGAAATGAAGCCCAAAGTGTAGATTGTAGAGACTTAGGATTAAGATCAGGGACCTAATAATCCTTTGTTATAGGGAGAGGAGAAATAGGGAGAGCTCGCCTTGTGGACGTAACGTCGATGCGCGGGAAACATTTTTGGATTTTAGCATCAGAGTCTTAGCGGTCACATATATTGACCGAATATTATTATGTATATTTTGTATTCATTGTGATTAGTCGGTCATTAGCTGTTATTAGCTGTTCATTAGCTGTAAACTGATAGGTAGTTTCCTTCCCTCCCTGTCAAAAATCACCACCTGCTCCTCTTCCGTAACGATGGGAGACAAAGCCGAACCTGCAGCCCAGCCGAAACCCCTTCACCCCGCATACACTGTGACCGACATTCAGCGCAAGTTCCGTGTTCTGGACGGTGTCAAGGTCTCGTACTCTTCTTGGGTTAAGCTGTTCCAGCTTCATGCACGTGGTTACAGGGTTATGGATCACATTGACGGTTCACCAACTCTAGCGAAACAGATCCGGACTACGCGGCTTGGTCAGAAATTGATGCGATAGTATTGCAGTGGATTTATGGAACTTTGTCAGACGACCTTCTGGTCCGTGTTCTTAACAACGGTTTCACCGCTCATGCTTCCTGGAATCGCATCAAAGCGATATTCCTGAACAAAAAAGGTGCAAGGGCAGCGGCTCTTGAACATGAGTTTAACAATCTCACGCTCAAGTCTCAGCCATCCCTTGAAGCCTACTGTCAAAAAATCCGAGATCTCGGAGACCAACTCACTGCTGTTGATAGCCCGGTCAATGAACAGAGGTTAGTGTTACAATTGGTTCGCGGTTTGCCTACGGAGTATGATGTAGTTGGCGCCTATATCAACCAAAGCCTCCCGTCTTGGGAGACTGCTTGCAGCATGCTCCAACTAGAGCACCAGCGCCAGACAGCCCGGGAAAATCTGACTCCACCTGCTGCCCTTGCTGCAGTTCACACTGATCAGCAGCGTCCTGAGCCTAACATGAGGCGTCGGGGTAACAACAGGTCCAACAATAATCGCAGGCCCCAACAGCCCATGTCTCCTGGCCCACGTGGTCGTAGCCCAACTCAGCAGCAGGCTCAGACTCAGCAAGCCCAACCAGCCCCCTGGCCCGCTGCACCAGCCCATCAACCGCCCTACTGGGCCTATTGGGCACCACCACCTTGCCCATACCCTACTCAACCGGGGTGGGTCAGCCGTGGCAGCCCACAACCCCACCTTGGGCCGCTTCCTCGTCTCAAGGCCCATCCAGTTCTGGCCCGTCTCGTCAAACCGGCCCAAATCAGCATCGCTCCACTGCACCTCAGGCCCATTTGAGCGACTTTGATCCACTCCAGCCCACTGATATTGGAGATGCTATGCAGGCTCTGAATGTTACTGCAGGAGATGACCAGTGGTACATGGACTCAGGAGCATCAGAGACCATCTCACTGGTGATGAAGGTAAAATTCAAACACCCTTGTTAGATTGTTCTAAAGGTTCGATTTTTGTCGGAAATCGTGAACGTGTGCCACTTCTTGGATCGGGTCATGCTACCCTCCCAAGCTCTTCTCGCACTCTACACCTTAAATACATTTTCTACACCCCTAAAATCATCAAGAACCTTATTTCCGTTCGAAAATTCACCACCGATAATTATGTGTCTGTTGATTTTGATCCTAATGGTTTTTCTGTGAAGGAGTTCCCGAGTGGGAAGATCATCTCCCGCCACAATAGCTCGAGCCGCCCCTACCCGTTGACCTACCCGGTTACCAACACTGCTGATTCCTTGGCTCTTGTATCTACATCACAAGAACCTTGGCATGAGCGCTTAGGTCATCCGGGCTCTCCAATTTTTGATTTTCTTGCATCGAATAAATTTATCTCATGTAATAAAAGTGCTAAGACATTACTTTGCAATTCTTGTCAAGTGTCTAAGCACAAACGTTTGCCTTTTTCGATTTCGCAATCTAGTACTATTTTACCTTTTGACATTATCCATTGTGACTTGTGGACTTCTCCAATTCTTAGCAAAAATGGATATAAATACTACATGGTTCTCGTGGACGACTTCACTCAATTCACGTGGGTCTTTCCACTTAAATTCAAATCCGAAACGTTCACAAAGTTCACTAATTTTCATAAATATATTTCCACCCAATTCAAAATGATCATAAAATCTTTTCAATGTGACCTAGGGGGTGAATTTGATAATCAAAACTTTAAAAATTTTGCGGATGCTCATGGTCTTCAATTCCGATTTTCATGCCTCCAAACCTCCCAACAAAATGGAAAATCGGAACGCATGATCAAACGCCTAAATGAGATCATGTTGACTCTTCTCACGCACGCCTCTTTACCCCCCATCTATTGGGTCGAGGCCATCCACACCGCGTGTTACCTCCACAACATCCTTCCCACAAGACTTCTTAAATTCCACTCCCACATCAGCCCTTTACCTCCGTCACCCCTCTTATGACCATCTTAGAACCTTCGGATGCATATGTTATCCCAATACTACCGCCACCCGCCCACATAAGCTCTCCACACGAGCCACACGATGTATCTTTTTAGGCTACCCGGCTGACCATCGAGGCTATCGATGTCTAGACCTCGCCACGGGAAGAGTCACCTGTTCGCGACATGTAACATTTGATGAGTCGGTTTTTCCATTTGCTACCACCGACACTCCTCGCGACTACTCGTGTCTCCAAACCGAACCTTCCCCTACCCTTTTCGATTCCTCTATAACCCAACCCATCAACGCCCCACAGTCCCACACTACACCTACCCGCCAGTCACCTAACACCACCGCCCTACCCTCTCGTTTTGGCGTCCAGTACCAACGCCAACCTCGAACAACCATCCTTACCCCCTCACCCTCTTCCGCTGCTCCTTCCTCTCCCCCCCCCCCACTCACCTCAGCCACCTACACCGTCCACCTCCACACAACTGATTCCTCCATCCACCTCTCTTCCGCCTCACCACCCACCACCTTCACACCCCATGGTTACAAGATCTAAGGATGGTACCTATAAACCTTGTTTTCCTATAAACCTTCATACTCAATCTGATTCCACCTTGTCCCCAATCCCAACCTCTCACCTTAAATCACTCACCGATCCAAATAGGCGCACCGCTATGACCGATGAATATCAAGCCCTATTGGATAATCAAACATGGGTGCTTGTACCTAGACCACCCGATGCTAATATCATCAGATGCATGCATGTGGCTCTTTCGCCACAAGTTCAATGTTGATGGAACTTTACAACGATACAAAGCTCGGTTAGTTGTTAATGGTAAAAGCCAACAAGTTGGTGTGGACTGTGATGAAACTTTTAGTCCGGTGGTAAAGCCTACTACCATTCGTACGGTCCTCAGTCTAGCGGTTTCACAGGCTTGGCCGATACACCAATTAGACGTTAAGAATGCGTTTCTTCACGGTGACCTACATGAAACCGTTTATATGTTTCAACCCCCGGGTTTCACAGATTCTCGACATCCTAATTATGTTTGCAGGTTGACTAAATCCTTATACGGGTTGAAACAGGTGCCTAGGGCATGGTATGACAGGTTTGCTACATACTTAATCAAATGCGGTTTTCGAAGTACCATCAGCGACACATCATTGTTTGTCTATCGAAAAGGTACCCAAACAGCTTACTTATTACTTTATGTGGACGATATTATTTTAACAGCATCCGACAACAACCTGCTGCACAACATCATCACCACTTTATCTACCGACTTTCGTATGTCGGATTTGGGTTCCCTTCACCATTTTCTCGGTATTCATGTCACCAAACGTGACAGCGGCTTATTTCTCTCACAAAGTACATATGCTACCCGGACCGCGCAAACATGTCAAATTGCAAACCTTCGGCCACACTGGTCGATACAAAATCGAAATTAAGTGCCACGAGTGGCAAACTCTTACCGGATGGCACACTATATAGACAACTTGCCGGCGCCTTGCAATATCTCACTTTTACTAGGCCGGACCTCACATATGCCGTCCAGCAAATATGTCTCTTCATGCATGCCCCTCGAGATTCACATTTTCAGTTTTTAAAACGGGTATTGCGCTATTTAAAAGGCACAATTGATCATGGTTTATGTATCACTCCCTCACGTTTGCAACATCTCATTGCTTATTCCGACGCGGACTGGGGGGGATGTCCGGATTCAAGACGGTCCACCTCGGGATATTGTGTATTTCTTGGAAATAATCTTATATCGTAGTCGTCTAAACGCTAACCAACTATCTCACGGTCTAGTGCGAGGCAGAATACAGGGGCGTTGCAAACGCAGTTGCTGAAACAAGTTGGCTACGCAATCTACTATTGGAATTATTTATCCCAACTCGTCGAGCAACATTAGTGTATTGTGACAATGTGTCTGCAGTCTATTTGTCAGAAAATCCAGTTCAGCACCAACGCACAAAGCATGTAGAACTCGACATTCACTTTGTAAGAGAAAATGTTCGGATAGGCGCAGTTCGAGTTCTCCACATTCCAACAGATTTTCAGTATGCGGACATATTCACAAAAGGCTTACCCCGCCAGCTTTTCACTTGTTTTAGATCCAGTCTATGCCTTCGATCATCTACGGCTTCGACTGCGGGGGTATCTTAGCGGTCACATATATTGACCGAATATTATTATGTATATTTTGTATTCATTGTGATTAGTCAGTCATTAGCTGTTCAGCTGTAAACTGATAGTTAGTTTCCTTACTTTACTTGATGTATTATGTGTATAAATACCTTTGTTTTGTTAATGAGAAAGGACCCCAGAATTCATTATCTCACACAGAGAAGTTCAAGTTCGTAGGCAAAGGCAAGCACTTTACGTTACCTACAATGTAGGACTCTTACATGCGCTTTAAATAAACCAAGGATTTCATGCCAACCGGGTATAAAAAAGCGTGCCTCTAGCGCAGGTCCTGGGGCTTTTTCGCTCAGCGAAAAGGCTCATTTTTTAGATTTTTTGGCAGAAAAGTGTTGTGCCTTTGGTTTTTTGGCTTGTCCATGTAGGTAAAATTTTATATAAAAACCTTATTTATAGCTATATTTTGGGTAAAGGAAGCTAATAAGAAAAAACCTATGGGTTTGATAGTAGCCATCACAAGTAGAGGTGTCAACTATGTCAGGTTGAGGGTTGAATCCCAAACATGGCCTATATATGGATTTGTGTCTAGAGGCATAAACTGTTAAATCTGGGTACAGGATCAGAGAGATGAACACGAAAAGGATTCACAAATTTCTTCTATTAATTGTTGTGAATTTCTAACTTGATTACAAGGACTCACTATTTAAAGACTAAACATCCTAGACTAATACGAATTCTATTTATCCTCTAACTTAAATACTAAATACTTATCTAAACTAATACTAATAGATAATTCAAATAATAATTAAACACATGTAATTGTTATTTTATTCGTTTAGTCCTTCGACTTTAGATCTCCTCCGGACCGCACCTTTAGATCTTCCGTACCTTCCTAGTTGATGTTGTGATTTTATCACTCCCTCTCAACATCAACTTCCATAAGTCTCCCTCTCAATCTTGACTTATTCTGTCTCGATCTATCGCACCATCTTCGGTAAACACATGACCTTCATTGACATCTTCAGTAGACACACTACCATTATCGTCATTGGTTACAACGTCATTACCTGTACTAACATTATTTCTTCGGTAGTCACAGCTGAAGAGTTTGAGCGACACACGCTTTGCCTTTGGCGAAAAAAACGCCTCTTCATCTAGATTCGGTCGGTAGTCGCAGACTATGTGACCCTTTTGATAGGACTTCAAGAGGCCCTCGAACGCCTTTCAAGTAGCACTCCAACTATCCTTCAAACCCACTTCAATCGAACCAACTTGACAAATAAAAGAACTCTATCAACTAGAAGAAGGGATTACTTTCCAACTGCCTTCAACCAAATTAAATCGAAGAGTACACCAAGATCTGATCAAGATCTTTTACAACTGCCTTTGAACGAGTCTTCTTCTTTTGGCCAGTCTACTAGTAACTCTGCCATCGTTTCGGTTTCTTGATTGGTTCTTCACTGCAATCGGTTTCTGAAAACTTGCCTTCAATCGGTTTCTTTCTGCGATCGATTCTGACTCCTGCGATCGGAAACTTACTTCGATTGATACCTAGACACCTTCGATCGGAAACACCTCTAAACCGGAAACAGATGGGTCACCATCAACAGAAATACAAGCCTAGATTGTAAGGCGAATTGGTTAGCTTTCCGCTATTTCGTTTCTTTCGCGACTCACTCTTTGTTTTTCTAGTTCCAAAATCGCCGGAAAAACCGTCGCTGAACTGATCACCAGTCACCACCGTTGTCCCAAACGGTAATTCCCCCGACACCGACCAACCCCAACCACCTTGTCGTAGCCATCATATAACACCGCCATGATCCACTGACAAATACAACCGGAATGCCGCTGCCCGATCGTAACTTTTGGTCAGATGACCAGAACCCTAAAAAAACAAAAACGAATTGAAAGCAAACTGATGCTCCTCAAGCTCAGCGCCTGGTTGCTACTTTCTTCTGTTACACCAATTTTCTAGTCTTACAACTTCAGCAACATCAATGCATCATTCCATTGGTCCGCAGATTTGGTTTTCTCAATTGCCAAATATCACCGACTTATCACCAATTCACCATTGAAACAATTAATTCACATTGTTATTGCGTCATGCCGCGTAACCCACATGCATGCCAATATGCCAGTTAATCCTCATGTGTGCTTTCTTCCTTTTAGTTTAATTTTCACTTGCCTCGTAAAGCAAGCAAACAATTGTTTGCTTCTTTTATTTCCCCTCGTTCAGCGAGCCTCACAAAAACATATAAGATTATAATACTCACGGTTTGCATACAAAACTCACGATGACACTTTGGCTTCACATAGAATCCGATGACTCTTTGGCTTCATACGAAAACAGACTCAATAAAATTTACGATCACAACCACCGCCAGCTTCACCACTGTTGCAGCTGTAATTAGACGCAATATACACCTTTTTTTTATCTTGGTTTTTAACTAGTGCCGGGTTCACCGCTCTTTCTTCTCGGTAGACGACTCTCAAAACCGTGGCTCTGATACCACTTGTTAAATCTGGGTACAGGATCAGAGAGATGAACACGAACAGGATTCACAAATTTCTTCTATTAATTGTTGTGAATTTCTAACTTGATACTTGATTACAAGGACTCACTATTTAAAGACTAAACATCCTAGACTAATACGAATTCTATTTATCCTCTAACTTAAATACTAAACAATACTTATCTAAACTAATACTAATAGATAATTCAAATAATAATTAAACACAGACATATAATTGTTATTTTATTCGTTTAGTCCTTCGACTTTAGATCTCCTCCGGACCGCACCTTTAGATCTTCCGTACCTTCCTAGTTGATGTTGTAATTTTATCATAAACACCCAAGTCCAACCCACACACACATGGTAAGAAATATCCAGTGACTTGGTAACAAATTTTAACAACCAATGTGACTGGAGTCTCGAACGTGTGCGTTTCTTACATTGGAGCATTTTGAAATAGCATGTCATAATCAGACTTTGTCATCTATTGTATGGATCCTAGTCGATTGGTCTGGTTTCTAATACACGATACTAACACATCCTGCATTATAATTAAAACACCATAGGGTTTTCATACAACTTTGATTTTCATTTTTTGTAGGAACTGTTGAGACGTCAAAGCAACAAAAGCTGCGGTGGTGTCTCTTTCATGTACGTTGTTCTTATCGGTTTGCTCAGCATTCTCTTGGGTTATTTGGTGAAATAAACACTGAATTCAAATCCATGGCAGACCCTGTTTTAGTAGTGTGATATGAGAAGACTGGTCAGAGTGAAATGCTTTTTTTTTTTTAATTTATTTATATTTTATATGTTGTGTAATTTTGGGTAAACACAAGATCCATTGCTGTGTCCACTGATTTGTTGTTACCATCTTAATCTAAGGTCATACGTTGGTTTTCTTAAATTTGTTCGGATCGGTCGGCCCGATTAGGAACCTTCCTCCAGTTCTAATTTGTTTTCATTTTAGGTCTTATGACTTTGTCATGATTAAAAAGATTTACTTGATGTATCTTAAGCAAACATAAAATTAAATCCAGAAAATGTATATTGGTTTTAATCCATATATCAATTGTAAATCGGTTACTATTGGATTTCGTATACATTCCTTGCATTACTACTTATAAATGATTAAAAAAATAAACTTTTATACTTAAGTACATTTAATTCAAAAGATTCAAATCCTCTATAGTGTTTGTATTGTTACCAGATCTTCTGTCCATATTTTATTTAAATATTATTTTTAAAAGGTATATTTTATGTACACGTTCCAAAAGTTAACTTTAAATAACAAAATATGTAAAATTTCTATGATAGTAGCTTAATGCTTACGTATAGCTATTATATTGTAATTAAATTGAAATATATAGTTCATTATTCGCTTTCTAACTAAAAATATTATACTATGGGGTCATGTGAAAAATTTTAGATTTGAATTAAAATCCAGTTCATCATCCAACAACTTCAAGTATACAAGGAAAAATAATATGGGGTCACGTGAAAAAATTTAGATTTAAATTAAAATCTAGTTCATCATCCAACAATTTAAAGCATATGAGGAAAAAAATAAGACTTTAAATACTGATTGCATAACAAATAACCTTCCTCTAATTCTGTCAGTCTTTTTATAATTAATTAAAATAATGATAGTATTTATGTACGGTCTCGAGTAAATAATACAATTATAGAAACTGACAAAAAAATATACATAAAACATTAATTAAAGATAAATATAAAGGTATGTATTTTTTTATGATTAAAGATAAATATAAAGGTATGTATTTTTTATGGCAATGCTTAGAGATTCACAATGAAACCCTTAAAAACATGTGAGGTTGGTGGTTGTGAGTAGAGGAGCGAGAAAATATATGAGAAAGTTATCATTCATGTATAAATATAAGGGGAAAAAATTATGGAGAGAGAAAACTGTATAAATTTTTTAATATTTTTGAAAATGGTTGTGAGTGAAGGAGAGGGAAAAGATAATGATAAATGTATAAAAGATATCATTTAATTAAAAAGAAAAGAGAAAAAATAGTTGTTTTTAGTGAAAATATATAGATATATATGTATAGGGTGAGGATCCTGCGCAAAGTGTGTTTTTCCTAGAAAGTCTAGGAAGTGATCTGCGCCATCCGATGGGTGTGTTTAATGGTTGAGATTATCTTGGTGGCATTTTGGTAATATGTGAGTCTTAAAAATAGGATTATTTAATTGATTGAGGGTAAATGTGTCATTTAAGTTGTTTTACATAAGGAATTAACTACCAATCATAAAACCACCTCCAAATGTCGCAAATTTCTCTCTCTAATCCCTTACATTTGAAACCACCTAATCACACAAAAAATAACGATAAATCAGATCTAGATGTGTTCATCATAGTGTGTTTTATCGATAAAACACAATGTGACGAACTAGTGACTGACTGGTAAAACACAATGTGATTAAACAGTACCCGAAATCAGTAAATGCTAAAACACAGTGTGATGAAACAGTACCTGGAACGAGTAACTGCTAAAACACGGTGTGATGAAACAGTACCTGAAACGAGTAACTGCTAAAACACGGTGTGATTAAACAGTACCTGAAACCAGTAACTGCTAAAACACAGTATGATGAAACAGTACCTGAAACCAGTAACTGCTAAAACCAGTTTGATGAAACAGTACCTGAAACAAGTAACTGCTAAAACATATTGTGATTAAACAGTACCTGAAACCAGTAGCTGCTAAAACACAGTGTGATGAAACAGTACCTGAAACGAGTAACTGCTAAAACACAGTATGATAACCCAGTATAAAACACAACGTGAATAAATCGTAATGATTTGAAATTGTCAAAGAGATATACGTTTCCATAAATATCTGTATAGTTAGTTAGGATATATAATATTTCAAAATTAAATTAATAATCAAATTACCATCATGCCCTTTTAAATAAAAAAACTAAAAGCCATATGTCACCTCCCTATTACTTCCTAGACTATCTAGAAAACATAGGCTTTCTAATCAACTCCCACTCTATATGTATAAATATAGGGATTTCATTGTGAATGCTTACATTCTTCTAAATTAAACTAAATAAATCTTAATTTACTTGTTGCTTGTGATTGAAACCAAAATCTCACACTAGAATGCAAAAGTCTATACCATATGAGCTAGCACACATTATAAAGGCATGTATAACATATTTAATGACAACAATTTTTTCTAAATTATTCTCACACCACTTTCGACTCTATGTCTATATATATGAGAGGGAGATAAAGAGGAGAGGAATGAAAATATTAACGCCCTACTCTATATTCATTTCTTATTAGTGTCATGTGGTAATTAACCTAAGTTTATGCAATTGAGTTCTTGTCTTTTTTTCCTCATTTTATAGGTCGAATGATTGTGGGTCCAACCACAATAATTGTCTTTGTTTCTTACTCAAAACAAACATCGACCCGATATTCCGACACATCGTTTTGACTATTCACATGAAAGAACTAATCAACCTCTTATTTTTGTTTGTTAGCTCGTAATTAAAAATAAATACATAATCTTTTTTTTCTTTTTTGAATGCCAGTCTTTGCTGTGTGTATCGTATCGGGCGGATTTGGAATTTTATATGTGCACGTAAAAAGTGATCAACTATTGGTTCAAATAAGTTATGATCAGCCATGTGCAAACACATGGCTTTTGTCCCTCTTCTTGTAAACTTTTGTCTAAAATTTTAGTAATATTTACACATGTTTAAAGCAACAAGAATATTATAAATATGGTCTAGTTTAGGAGTGTTATCAGTTTTGTTTCAACTATTTTTAAGAGTCAAATCATTAGTAACCGTTTTTAATCTTTGTAAATTAAATTGCTAAAAATTGAACTGAACCAAACAGACAGTTAATACATTTTGGTTTCACAATTTTAGCTTATTGGGTCTTCAAGCTTGTATCTTCAGTTGCGGAACCAGAACTTTGTAGTAGGTGGGTCATCGCAAGTTAGTTTTTTATTTAAAAAATCGGATTACATTTATATTAAAATCCAACAAATTCCGGTGACTTGGGGGGGGGGGGGAGGGGGCAACGGACCCTCTTGACCCCCTCTAGTTCATGAAACATTGAGTACTATGTAACACTATAGGATTTTACTTAACATCATTGATTTTAGAGAACAATAACTTTTTTTAGAAAGGCAACTATAACTTAACTAAAGAGAACAAAATTTTATGCAAGCAAGATTTTCTTAGACTATGTACCATTGTAAAATATTTTAATTTGTTATATTAGTATGATTAAGTGAAAGATGTTTCATCAAGGTTTTTAAAACAAAAGTGTGGCCAGGCAGGCGCGGATTTACATTCAGTTAGGGGTTCTCGGGAACCCGTTCGATCCGTAATTTATAGTGTTGACGTATACAGAATACTTTGAAGGAACCTTTTAATATTTTGTAGAGGATCCTTATAAACAAATATTTGGAGTGGTCCACTGGTCAATTCTTGCTAAAACCCGTTTTTTTTCTTTTTTTCGATTTTTTCCTTTTTTTTAAGTAAAAAATGAATGACTTAGGGTTTAATTCTTTCGTTGTCTTTTGCCCCTTTACCTTTTACTCTCAAACCAAAATACACAGCCATCGTTTCTACACCGTCCAGCCACTCATACACCATTACCACTACCACTCATCCACCGTCTCCACTCGCCGGAGCAGTCACGCAGCCGGCAGCCGCAAACCCTTCAGCCTTCGTTCAATCACTCTCTTCTTTTCAGGTTCGTTTATACTCCTTTCTCTAAAAGTTTATGATGTTTATCTGTGATTTTGGGTAAATTTACATTGATATTTAAACGAATTCAATTCTATAAATTGTTATATTTTCATGATTTATCTCTGTTTTCTGAAGTTATCAATAACTTTATTTCCAAATTTGGTATATAATATCAACCAATTAAAAAAAAAATATAAATTTGCAATTTACAGTGGATTTCGAATAAAGTTGATTCTACATTTAGTATATTTTCATGAGTTTTGGTTTTTGATTGATTATTGGGATTTTTAGTGTAGTCTGCCACGAGAAGTTATTGTATTGAATTCTCTATTAGATTATCTCTATTAGTTTGCAATTCTCTATTAGGTTTGATACCATAGTGGTTTTGGGTAAACTGATTTTATAATACGACTTGCAATTCTCTATTTGTTTAATCTATTTGAAATTATGATTTGATCATTGGACGGTTGAAGATGAAAATTTGTAATCTTTTAGAAACTTGATTTTTTATATTTAGGTAGTATGCAAAGGAAAATTTCAAGTTTTTTCCATAGACAACCATCAAATGTTTAATCATCATCTTCAAGTAGTAACCATTGAAAATACGTATGGATGATCTTTCATGGGACCTTCTGAGAGGAAACCAATTTCATCTTATTACGCGACCCGAACCGTCGAACCGACCCGTATTTTTTATGTTCGGACGTATGATATTGGAACATTTAAAAAAATGAACCCTTTGAAAAAAATTACTGGATCCGTCACTATAGCCAGGTTTGAATAAAAGATGTGTATGAAACTAAACAATGATTGGTTTAATTAATTTCAACATTTTAAGAGGACCATGAACACCTTAGTGAGGGTAATGCGAATCCTTTGGCTATAAAAGTTCCACGTAGAAAAATGTGGTAATTATACCTAAAATGCTAATTTCTCCGATCACAATTTATATTTTCCTTTAATTTTTAATTTCGCCTCTTATATTATATAAGTGTGAAGGCAGCGCCACGCTGGTAAGGGTCTAGGGTACTTACACCTCACCTAGATAAAGATGAAAAGTACACAATTGATACCCACTTAAACGAAAACGTTTATCTCATTAACATAAACTATAAGGACAAAAGTTGGAGACATAACAATACAACATATATCAGACTAAATATCAACTGGTTCACAAGATTTCACTGGACACTACGGGTCTAGTGTCCAATGCTTCCTGCGGCCACGCAAGCTCGGAATCTATGGTAGCTAGCCCTCAAGCCTCGTTACCTGCGACACATGCTTGAAAGACACGTCAGCTTATGCTGGCGCTAGCTTTACACAAATACATAGGCTTATAAAATCACATTAACACATTCATGGACTTTGTACCTGCCCATAGCATATTCACAGATTTCCTACACCGGAAATCACTACGGACATTGTATTTAGCCACACATACTCACGATTCAACTACACCGTACGGGTGTAATTCGCCAATCATTCCCGCCGCACGACACTATATACAGGTGTATGCATGCCTGGGATTTATCCATGATATCACATGCGTACAACCAGTCATGGGTTTGACATATTTATAACAGTTACAGTTTAGGACAAGCATGCTCACATTTGGAAAGCATTCGTAGAACTCACCTTATCTTTAGGTGATACACTAATTAATTGCTCAGAACTTTAACCTTGAATATGTACAATATTGTTCTTCATAAAGTCTATACGGTCCAAACCTAAACTAGAGTTAATTATATTATATTATAGAGTAAACTGCCATTTTAGTCCCTGAGGTTTGAGCAGTTTTGCCGCTTTAGTCCAAATCTCAAACCTTTTGCATCTGGGTCCCTGTGGTTTCAGTTTTATTGCCATTTTAGTCCAAAAGTGATATTTGTCTTATAAAATCATGCTATCTTGTCCTTTTTCTCATGGGACAAAATGGTCATTATATATATTAAACACACCTGCTACACCATCTTCCCCTTTCTACTTCTCTCTCTCTAAACTAAATACACCACACCCATAGCCGGAGATCTGGATCTGGATCTGGATCAGACTATAACATCACCCTTCCCCTCTCTCTTTCCACCATTTCTCTCTAGAAATCGGATCTGTGATGGTGGTTGCAGATCTGGTGGAGGGTTAGGGTTTGCTCGCAATAAAATTGAGGGTTTTCATGTACAAACACAATAATTAGAAAACATCTTCATCTACTCATTCCAGAATTAGGGTATAGAGAGGAGACATTGGAGGTTGAAATTGCATATTCTAGAGAAGGGGGAGGAGGTGGCAGTGGTGGAGTTCACGGTGGCGGTGGTATTGCTCGCGAGCGAGCGAGAGAGAAGAGAGAGACAAAGGGGTGTTTATAGAGAGAGACAGAGGAGTGTTTAAAATGACCGTTTTGCCCCTAAGGAAAAGGACAAAAAACTAGGTTTTTTTAAGAAATCTAACCTGAATTTATTTTTGGACCAAAATGACAATAAAACTGGAACCACAAGGACCTAGATGCAAAAGGTTTGAGATTTAGACTAAAGTGACAAAACTGTTCAAACATCAAAATCAAAATGGCAGTTTACTCTATATTATATTATATTAATATTAATAAAATAATTAACTTGCATACCTTTTCTTTGAATCAGTGGATGGTTTGAGATATGAATTGCAATTAAAATGAGAAGTCTATTTATAGACATATTTTTAACCGCCTCTTATAACAGTTTACTCTATATTATATTATATTAATATTAATAAAATAATTAAAACTTACATACCTTTTCTTTGAATCAGTGGATGGTTTGAGATATGAATAGCAATTAAAATGAGAAGTCTATTTATAGACATATTTTTAACCGCCTCTTATAGCAAATATATTTCATTTAATTGATTTGTTTATTATTTATTTTCTTTTTACCGAGTTTATCCAACCATAGTCGGTTTCTACTTTGACATTCATGAATTTTGATGATGAGGATTTGAAAACAATTCTACTTCCTCACTTCTCTTGCACACACGTGCACTTCACTTGTATCTTTTTACTTCATATTATTTATATTATTATTATTTATTTCATATATTATTATTATTATTATTATTATTAACACTATTTTAATATTAGTCAGTAGTATAGACATCTTGTATTTAAATAGTAATTTTACACGTAACTTACTCGTTTAACAATATATATTAAATACAAATTTTATATATTTTTGTTTTGTTTACAAAACAGGGTGTTACAACTCTCCCCACATTATAAGAATTTCGTCAACGAAATTTAGCTAAAAAGGTGTGGGTATTTATGTCTCATCTCATCTTCTTTTTCGCACGTTTCTTCGGGTCCTCTTCTTGCGTTCCATTTAACTCTTACTAGAGGGAACTCTTGGTTCCTCAATTTCTTTACTCGTCGATCTATGATCTGAATGGGATGTTCTGTAAAGTTTAGTCTGTCGTTGATCCGGACCTCTTGCCATGGCATCTTAAGGACTCATCTGCCAGACATTTTCTTAAGTTGGACATGTGAAACGTGTCATGAATACGGGGCCAATCCTTTTGATTATTTTAAATGGCCCAATATACCGTGGGCTCAGTTTTCCTGTCTTCCCCAAACGAATAATGCCTTTCCAAGGCGAGACCTTAAGTAATACCTTGTCACCAACTTGAAATTCTAAGGGTCTCCTACGTATGTCAGCATAACTTTTCTGCCTGTCTCTAGCAGTCTTCATTCGTTCCTGGATCTGTATGATCTTATTTGTAGTTTCTTCAATAATCTCGGGCCCCGCTAAAGGTTTCTACCGATCTCTGACCAACAGACCGGTGATCGGTATTTTCTTCCATATAATGCTTCAAAAGGGGCAGCCTTGATACTCGAATGGTAACTGTTGTTATAAGCAAATTCTATCAAGGGTAAGTGTTCATCCCAACTGCCACCAAAGTCTATAACACATGCCCTAAGCATGTCTTCTAATGTTTGGATGATCCTTTCACTTTGGCCATCTGTTTGAGGGTGATAAGTCGAACTTAAATTTAGTTTGGTTCCCAATTCCTTTTGGAAACTTTGCCAAAATCTAGATGTAAACCGGTTATCACGGTCTGAAATGATAGAGACGGGTACTCCATGCCGACTAACAATTTCCTTAACATATATTCTTGCCAATTTATCCATCTTATAATCTTCTCGTATCGGCAAGAAATGGGCAGACTTAGTTAAACGATCTACTATCACCCAAATAGTATCATGCCCATTCTTAGTTCGTGGGAGTTTGGTTATGAAATCCATCGTGATCATATCCCATTTCCGTTCAAGGATTTCAGGTTGAATCAAGCAACCCGCTGGCTTTTGGTGCTCGATTTTGACTTGTGAACACGTCAAGCATTTATCTACATATTCATTGATTGATTGCTTCATACCTGGCCACCAATATCCATCTTGAATATTTTTGTACATCTTGGTGCTACCAGGATGCGTAGTGTATTTGGACCGATGTGCTTCATCCATAGTCTTATCTCTTAGCTCTCCTACAATAGGAATCCAGATCCTATTGTGGAGTCTTAAAATTCCATCTTTTCCTTTGGTGAGAAGCTCCTGTTTCCCACCATCCTTTCTTTACTAATATGCTCAGCAGTTAGGCCTCGTCCCTGCATATCCTTAATTTGTTCCAATAAACTTGCCCTCACTTCAATTCTAGATGCGCGTATTCTTAAAGGTTTTACTATGTCCTTCCGGCTAAGGGCATCTGCTACTACATTAGCCTTTCCTTGATGGTAACGAATCTCACAGTCATAGTCGTTCAGTAGCTCCATCCATCTTCTCTGTCTCATGTTTAACATCTTTTGCTAAAATATGTACTTAAGGCTTTGATGATCTGTGTAGATCACACACTTTGTGCCATATAAGTAGTGTTTCCATATCTTAAGGGTAAATACTACTGCTCCTAATTCCAAATCATGGGTGGTGTAATTCTTTCGTGAGTCTTTAATTGTCTTGATGCATAGGCTATGACCTTAACATAAACTATAAGGTACAAAAGTTGGAGACATAACGATACCACATTTATCAGATTAAATATCAACTGGTTCACAAGATTTCACTAGACACTACGGGTCTAGTGTCCAATGCTTCCTGCGGCCACGCAAGCTCGGAATATATGGTAACTAGCCCTCAAGCCTCGTTACCTGCAACACATGCTTAAAAGACACGTCAACTTATGCTGGCGAGTTCACGAATATCATAGCTTATAAAAATCACATTAACACATTCATGACTTGTACCCGCCCATGAAATATTCACGATGTTTCCCTACACCAGAAATCACTACGGGACCATCGGTGTTTAGCCCCACATACAATCAGATTCAACTATACCGTACTTGTGTAATTCGCCAATCATTCCCGCCGCAACGGCATGTATGTATATAGGTTATGCATGATTGGGATTTATCTATGATATATCACATGCGTACAACCAGTCATGGGTTTAACATATTTATAACAGTTACAGTTTAGGACAAGCATGCTCACATTTGGAAAGCATTCGTAGAACTCACCTTAGCTTTAGGTGATACACTAATTAATTGATCAGAACTTTAACCCTGAATATGTACAATAACAAATCTTAATAAAGTGTATACGGTCCATACCTAAACTAGAGTTATAATTATATTATATTATATTAATTATATTATATTATATTATATTAATATTAATAAAATAATTAAAACTTACGTACCTTTTTTTTGAATCAGTGGATGGTTTGAGATATGAATTGTAATTGAAATGAGAAGTCTATTTATAGACATATTTTTAACCACCTCTTATAGTAAATATATTTCATTTAATTGATTTGTTTATTATTTTATTTTCTTTTTAACGAGTTTATCCAACCATAGTCGGTTTCTACTTGACATTCATGAATTTTGGTGATGAGGATTTGAAAATATTCTACTTCCTCATTTCTCTTGCACACACGTGCACTTCACTTGTATCTTTTTACTCCATATATTTATATTATTATTATTATTATTATTATTATTATTTATTTCATATATTATTATTATTATTATTATTTATTTCATATATTATTATTATTATTATTATTATTATTAACACTATCTTAATATTAGTCACTGGTATAGACATCTTGTATTTAAATAGTAATTCTACCCGTAACTTACTCGTTTAACGGTATATGAAATAAAATTTCATATATTTTTGTTTTGTTTACAAAACAGGGTGTTACACTTACCCTAAGTGGGTACGCCGCCATCGCCTTCTAGGGTAGTTTGTGCAGGTTGGATCTGAGTGTAGTAGAACCCGTAGAAAGTTTATAAAAACTATGTGGATGGTTGGTGGATACTATAGAGTAACTTGGTGAGACCCTTTGTTCTATGTTCCTTTGTTCTATGCTAGATGAAAGGAGTGTTACCAATGATTTAGTGATGTTAGGATAGTTTAGGGTAAAATTAATGTATGAAAGAGGCTATAGAATACATGAAAGGGGTGCCTCCTCCATGGTAAATTTATACACTATTAACCTATTTCAAATTTTAACATTTCCTCTTATATGTAAATATTAAACATCTTTTAACCCATTTAATTTTTAGTAATATTTCATTTTTGTTAACTATAAAAAATAATCTAAATATATAGTTATGTATATGACATTTCATTTTCGTTTTCTTAAAAAATACTAGATACATAGCTATGCATAATTTTTTTTTCAACATGTTGATTTCAGTTTCATTTAAAAATGATGCTTTTTCTTCTTTCAAAATATATAAAGTGTTTTTTATATTATAAACGCCTTTCGCATGTGCTTTGATTGGTTGGTCATACACATACAACATTCATGCCGCATCGCATGGAGCAACTCTAAGTGCTTAGGTTACATTACTCACTTAATTAGGCCGAATGTTTTTGTGACAAGATAAATGTATCGAGGTACTAAAAGAGCATAGAGAGAAACTTGATGGACTAAATTACAAATGTTGGATATGACAATATGAAGAATGAATGATGATGAAAAGGAGTTTAGTGCATAATGGGGTTGACCTCCAACAAACCCTAAATCCAATGACAAATAGGGTTTCTTTTGAATAATTGTAAGGTGGTTGATGATCAGAAAGAGCATATCATGGGTTTGTGGGGATCACCATCCACCTCCATGCATGGTGGATATTAGTACACATGTGATAGATACATCTATAGTATTATCTTGTATTACGTTACGTAATAATATTTGAAGTAAATTTGAATTATGTTGAAGAATCTAACATCAGTCAATTTTTGAGTTTCGAAGTAGATGGTGGGTCCCACAACTAGATCATATGTGATACGTAAATTACTAGAATAAAAAGCATGTGGGCGAGAGGGATGATGGAAGGTGTCTTTGTTGATGTAGATCGATGGGTCTACCATAATGGGCTTTTGACAAGCATGAATACTTACTTTTTGCCTTTTTTTTGGTATTTATGTAAAGATAAAAAGTATGTGGGCGATGAAGAAAGCGTTATTTTCAAGCGGACTTAATGAGTTGTTATGTTTTGATTAACTGGTCTATTCAACATCAACGGTGTTAAACAATTAAATTGCAAGTGCAAAACAGTATTTATCTTTCATGTATTCTGTATAAGTGTTTATATGGCTCTTGTCGTTTTCTATATATAATTGGATTTGGATTCACCGAAACAATATGAAAAAGTAAATAGATAGATTAGATTTTTTAAAAATTAGTATTATCCGAAAACTCTTAATATTTAAAAATTAGTATTATCCTAAAACTCTTAATATTGTAAATATAATTATGTGGCCGTTAATAAGCAATGAAAATTAACTTTTAAAATGTTTATTTAAAACTACTTCATATTTAATTTCTATTAGAATACTTAACTTAGGCACCCTTTAACTCTACTTCTAAATCTAAATATTTGTTTACTATAGGCTATGAGTCTTTTGGTTCATATATATATATATATATATATATATATATATATATATATGTATATATATGTATGTATGTAGTGTATAATATATATTATGTATGTATGATATAATAGAATAAAGTGTAAAACATCACGGCTTAACGCACATAAACGTACGCGACCAAAATTACCACGTTCATTTGAAAATCACGCACGTTATAAACTAAAAACTTAATCACGCATGTAGAACTTTATATAATCACGCACGTCAAATTGGATCAAAGCAGATTTATATAATCACGCATCTAATGAAATATCACCATGTTGGTTTTTGGTCGCGTACGTGATGTACGTTAAGCAGTAATGCACGTTAACCTCTCATATATATATATATATATATATATATATATATATAATATATATAGGATAATGCTTGGTAGAAAACCTTTAATTTTGAGAAAACCTTGAAAACCCATCTAAATGGCCTACATGTTGCCACGTGTCCCAGCCACCTTCATATCCTTTTTAGCTTTTGAGGGCACATTGGTAAATTTACATATTCATACCCCACTCCTAATATATTTTTACCAACCTGATTTGACACTATCACCCATCACATCATTCTCACCCATCATCCTCTATTTTGTTTACTTCATTTCAAATTAACAAGTTTTTTTTAAATATTTTCATCTTCTTAAACCACTCATTTCACACTAGATCCACCATTAATGCACTATGGAGCATCCATCAACAATGGTAGATCTAAAGGAAATGGAGGATACTCTGATGTGCTCGACCATGAAAACCCAAAACATCTTCATTGACAACGATGATGTGTTCTACAATGAAGATAATGTTCCAGGTTTGTTATTAATGTATATTAATGGTCACGTTTTTATTTTGCTTCATTGACAACGATGATGTGTTCGACAATGGTTAATGTTTGTATTTAGTCCGTTAACGTGTTTTACACCATCAGAAATGCATATTATAGATTACAAATTACAGTGTTGAATATTTCCAATAGTTAATGTTAAACACGAACAACAAGTCTAATAATGGTCACGTTTTTATCTTGCTTCTTTGCTTTAGGTAGTTTATTTTCCTTTTTCAATCGATTATAGAATATGGGTTTTGAAACACGAACTCCAATTATAATACTTGTTAGATTCAGTACTTTTTTTTCTTTTCCTACCATTATTGTGAACCACGAACAACCATTAATGTTCGTATATATTACAAATTATAGACCGTTAATGTTCGTATTTAGTCTATTAATGTTTAGGTGATTATCTTCATTTATGTCCTTATTTGATGTTGTTTTCTCATTTTCAGCCGTTACACTTGTTGAATGAAAAAACCATGGTTATGAATGTGTTAATACTTATGTCTGCTTAACGACTTAACGGTTATTTTATCTTTTTGTTATTAGGATGGTGATGGATACAAGAGAAACAAGATCCAATTCTCGGGACCGTTGGTTTCGTCAAACTTGGATCAAATGCTTAAGGATCATGACCATGTTTATGTTACACACAACACAAGTAACACATGTTATAGTTTGAACTTCTGGACATGCATGTGTTACATGTGATATGAAACCCATGTACAACGTAACACATGTTACGTGTGACATGAAAACACATTTTTATAACTTCCCTAACATACGCACACCCACATGTTTACAAACCGTTTCAAGACCGACCCAAACATTTTCTTAGTGCTATGTATTTTCGTTTACGAGTAATATGTAATGTGAGACTCTTATTGTTTTGTCTAGTACATCATGTATGTTCCATAAATGATCGTTACTTGTACACGTGTTACGATCGGTATCCATATTAACGGATATTTTAAACATCAAGATTATAACAAAGGTTAACACACGTTATCTATGATTATACACGGGCTTAACACATGTTATACATGAACACATGTCAGGTTACATCATAATTACCTGTACATGTGTTACCATAAATGGCCCGTTTCATGAATTATGTTACATAATTGCATGTACACGTGTTACCATAAATGGCCCGTTTCATGAATTATGTTACAAGCTAATTTGTACATCTATTACATGTTCCATAAATGATCGTTACTAGTACATGTGTTACCATCGGTATCCATATTAACGGATATTTTAACATCAAGATTATAACAAAAGTTAACACACGTTATCTATGATTATTACATGGGCTTAACACATGTTATACATGAACACATGTCAGGTTACATCTGGTGTAACTATAAATGGCCCGTTTCATATTGTACGTTCCATGCTAGCTTTGTATTCTCCTTTCTGCATGAAACATGTTAACACACGTTAACATGTCATTCTAACAGTGGCGTAACACATGTTATATATCAACACATGCAGGTTACAGCTTGGTGTTTTCTGCTACATCGTGCACCACTAACACATGTAATACATGTACTAAGAAGCTCCACCATTTTCTCAGTGTTATGTATTTTCGTTTAATAATAATATGTATGTGAGACTCTTATTGTTTTGTCTAGTACATGATGTTAAAACGCATGGACTTAACAAGTTTTGTGTTAGAGTCACCCGTTTTTGTACGTCTGTTGTTATTAAATTACTATTGGAGTTTATGTATCCATTCTGGAAGTCTTAACACACGTTATAATAGAGGCTTAACACAGGTATACTCTGCTGTTATTAAGTTACTATTAGAGTTTATGCATCCATTCTGGAAGTCTTAACACACGTTATAATAGAGGCTTGACACACGTTATATCAGGTTTACGGGTTTGGGTTTAGTAAACGACCCACCATTTTCTTAGTGCTACGTATTTTCGTTTACTAGTAATATGTAATATGAGACTCTTATTGTTTTGTCTAGTACACAATGTTAAAACGGTCTGGACTTAACACATTTTGTGTTAGAGTCGCCCGTTTTTGTACCTCTGTTGTTATTAAGTTACTATTGGAGTTTATGCATCCTTTCTGGAAGTCTTAACACACGTTATAATAGAGGCTTAACACACGTTACACATGTCAGGCGCTTAACACATGTTACAATATGTATATACACATCATGGTGTTTTGGAAACCACTAGCTTATACATGACACCATGTTAGGTTAAACCAAGATTATAACAGAGGCTTAACACATGTTATCCCTGTTATACGGTGTTACGATATTAACTTGTATGTTCCATATTAACTTGTAAACGTGTTACGATCAGTATATGCACATCATAGTGTTTTGCAAACCACTTTCATATACATGAATACAAGTCGGGTTACAACAAGATTATAATGGATGCTTAACACATGTTATCATATGTATACAAGTCGGGTTACAACAAGATTACGATATTAACTAAGCTCACCATTAAACCCAACGCCCCGTCAACTGTTTTCACCCTTATCACATGTTAAGCAACTACATGTTCCAAACAGACAAATTGTAACACATGTTAGATCAGTATATACACATCATGGTGTTTTGTGAACCACTAGCTTATACATGAATACATGTCATGGTGTTTTGAACGAAGATTTCTTTCCCAAAAAATGTGACTTATTCAATGTCCACGCATTCACGTCGCCTATATCCGTCCAGCTTGTCAATTGAATATCTTTATGGGTTTGTTTCTGTAAATCAACACACGTTATATATCATTCTAATAGGGGGCTTAACACATGTTATGGGTCTGAGTCTGTGAATCAAGCAGCCAACAAAAAAAAACTTACTGTTCAGATCAAAAACCCAAACAAGCAACCCAAACCAACAAAAAAATAGCTACTGTTAAGATCAAAAGCCCCCAACAAGCAACCAAACAAACAAAAAAACCCGTTCAAAATCTCATCCTAAAGTTTTTGATTTATTTAAAATACATGAACATTAACCATTACTAAAACACTTTCAGCACACAAAAACATATTAACAACCATTTCAACAAAAAATCAAGTGTGAAATGATATTTCAAGAACACTTACCGAAATCTAGAACCGTCCGATGAACACGAAGAAGATCTTCAGACCTTCTTCTCTCACACACACTCGTGCGTTGTCTTTGTGATAAAGATTGTTGTTTCTCTATCTAAAACATCAACTTTCTCTCTCTAAAATATTCATCTTGTCATCGTTTTCTCTCTAAAACAATATACTTCAAACTTCTTCTCTCTCACACACTTGTATGTGTGTTCTTGCTGTTATAGATGAACATGATGAAGATTGTTGTTTCTCTCTCTAAAACAAAAAATTCATCTCTCTACAAACTTTCGTTCCTGCCATCATTCTCTCTCTAAAAGATCTAGGATTAGTGTTTGTTGAGATCACTTTTAGATCTGGGATTAGTGTTTCTTGGAATCTTGAAGGTAGATATTTGAATTCTGAAATGAGATCATCTTCTTCTTGTTCTTCTTCACGTTTGTGAGGTGGGGGAGGAAAGAGAAAGAGGTAAGAGAAAGAGAAAGAGTTGGTGATTTGATGGTACTGCATAGGGAAGTGGAGTGGGTTATTTTCAAAGGTTAAAAGCCTCTTTTTCACTACCCAAATTGCCCTAGCAGTTGTACTAGCTTTTGTATAAGAATTATTTTAAATCTAATAACTACCCAAAAAAGAGTGAGCCATTGATCAAACACAATCAATGGATGATATTGGGTTTGCAGAGTTTTCTTAAAAAGATAGAGTTTTCCACATAACCCATCCATATATATATGTATATATGTGTGTGTATGTGTGAAAAGTTCAAGTTAACCGTGTCAGGATATTGTTCGATTTGTTTCCGATGAGTTGCTCATCCAAAAACTCATGGTTTTGTTTCACTCGACGAGTTACTCGCCCAGACAAAATGTGTCCTAGTAGATAAGGTTTCACACCCTTATAAGGGGGGTTTCGTTCTCTCCCTCAACCAATGCGGGACTCACATCTCCAATCCCTTTTGGAGCCCAACGTCCTCGTTGACACACCGATCTGACCTTTGGCTTGATACCATTTATAGGTCATGGAAGAATGTTGTCCATTTTGTCACCGATGGGTTATCCGTCCAGGAACTCACAATTTTATTTCACCCAATAATTGCTAGCCCAAGCAAAACTTACGCATACAGGTAGAGAAGATTTACACACCCCTCCCCCTAAAAGGAAGGTTTCGTTTTCCCCTTAAGCTACGTGGGACTTACATTTGGTGTATGTTTAAGAGTATAATTAATATAAGGCTTCTCCCAAATTGAACAATGTTGTATAATTTGGAGTATATTATATTGTTATTATAAACGAAACATATATAACTAACCTCAACCATATATTTTCAAAGAAAAAGCTAGTTTAGAATTAGAGAAAATGACAAGATGCGTCAATTTGACTCACAATTTATCAAAATAGGCTTACTTTTTTACTTTTCAAACTAATCAAAACTTGACACTTGGCGCATCAGATTTCCTTTCTTAGCGCATGAGAACCACTCTCCTACGATGGAATTTTGTGATGTACGCAGAACACCCATTCATGGCGTAGGAGATTCATATCGGTGCACTAGTGGGCCCAATTAACGACCGATAAGATTGTGAACGATGACATTAAAGCAAGAAGAAACATTTTGTGACACCAAGTAAGAAGTTAAAAAACTATTAGTATTTATGAGTCATCCAAAAATATTTCTTTATCTATTGTTAACGACTACAAAAGTTATTTATACTTCTTGAAAAAAATGCAAAAAATGATTATTAACTAGTATGATGGACCCCGCGTTACGGTGGGACCGTAAAACCGTGACAAATAGCATCAATGTTACACCACCGCTAGCAACCGTCAACACTGAAGTTGCAGCGTGTTAATGCGAAGAAGTTATACCGAAACTTAAAACACATAAAATAATAAGTAACTTGATTTAGGAATTGTGCGTTGCAACGGACCTGTCAAACTGGAAAAATTTGACGAAATAATAACCTTGAACCACTCACGACGTTGGGTCATGTTAACTCGCAAAATTTAGAACGAAACGTAAAACAAAACATAAAAAAAAAGTTGAACCACACATGAACGTTGCGTCGTGTTAACTTCCAAAATTAAGAACAAAACGTAAAACGAAAATTTTGCGAAATATGAAAAGTATAGGTGACTAAAGTTTAAAGTAAAAAGTTTAGGTTAAATTAGAAAATATGAAAACTTTTGGGTTAAATGTAAAAAATCAAGTAACTTTAGGATAAAAATGTAATATGTTTTTTTTGAAAACCTCCCTAAACCTATAGTATAACATTCTATGTATGAAATTCTTGCAAATTTATAGTAGGTAAATTCTAGTTTAGTTATTTAAGTGATTGTGATTGATTTGTATATAATTTAGTTATATATTTTAAGTGGCTGTGAGTAAAGGTGTGCATAGGTTCGTTTTGACCTAAAAACCATAACCGTGATGTGAATAATGGATAATTATAACCATAAACAATCAGTTATGACGGTTTCAGTTGATCGGTTTTAAAGGTTTAACGGGTCGGTTAACTGTGAACTTAATGCGTACAGAAAGCTAGAAAATAACAAGATAAAAATGAGAAGAAAGTCCTCGAATGATGCATGAGTTCCTAGCCATTGTATCGTGGGGCGGTAGTTGATTAAAATCTTTAAATTAAAAATACGCATATATATTTTAATTTAATATCAAATTTTAGAAATTAAAGGTTATTTTTTTCAAAACTAACGTTCAACATGCCCGATTTTATGATATGTTCCTTTAACTTTATGTATTTTAATAATTAAATGAAGTAATTTGTGAAATGGTGATTGGTGAGCAAGCATCTACGAAAGTGTTGCATGGGTGAAACCTCTTTTGTACACTCACACCCATGTCGATATCCAAACCCCTTTCTTTTTTCCATTTAACTTTTTAATGCTCTTTTAGTCCCACATATATATGCTTTTGTTAAGCACATGGTTTATGGCTTTTATATTCTTTCTTTAATATTAATTAACACACGTACACACACATATATATATATATATATATATTATATGTATGTATAGTACGTGATTACTTAATGTTAAAAATATATTTATATTTTTCCTTTTATAATTGAATTAGCCTTTTCTAATATATTGTTTATTCTTTATTTTGTGAGGGGTCTAATATGGAAAGTATTCTTCATTGAAGGGCTGAGATGGAAGTTGTTTGATTGCCAGCACTCTATGACGTTCCTCTGTCAAAGGCTAATGAGCGGAATCTCCGGCTATAAATTTTGGTTTTCTTTTTCTTTGTAGAGATATAACAAACAGAAGAAGTCTTCTTTGAGTCTATAATTTTGCTGTGAATATTGTAGGAAGGACAAATGAAACAGAAAAAGAAAGTTTAAAAACCAACAAAAGTGTCTTTTAGTTTAAATCACATATAAACTGAAACATAATTTTACTTTTCTATTTTTCTTTGATCTGCAATTCATACATATACATATGCAAATGCATATACATGTGACAGTAACACAATTAAAATATAGTAACCCATATAAAATTGATGTGGATTTAAGGTCTTCAACTCTTCATATTAAATATTACACACATATCTTTTTAAGTGTTTATAATTTTAGTGTAGTAGGAAAAATATATGATCACAAAAGGGTAATTTTCTTTAGAGCTTATAATAAAGTATCAGACTTTTTTTTATGCTTTGGATCCCTCTCCTTCGTCAAAGCAATCTCAAATTCTCTCTCTTTTTTGGGCGTGGTGATGGAGTGAAAGCCACTTTCATATATCAAAAAAATAATAATAACAAAATACAAGAAAAGAAAAAAGGAATGCTATTGATTAAACTTTAGTGTATTACTAACCATTCATTGAAATAGAAGGAACTTACAACAAGATGCGTCGCTATTTATTTTTTAATAGCAAAATCAAATCTTTTAAAAGAAGTTGTAGCAAGGCTTTTATAATATGTAATCATATTTATTAAATTATATCACACATTCAAAGATTTGCAAGACAAACGGAGAGAATTGTAGGGTGTAGGCATTTACATTTTACACACACTCTTGTTAGCTTAAGATTATTCTTGTTGTCTTATTGAGAAAGTGACTCTTCATTCTTGCTTTTCTTAAGAAATTCCCTTTGTTCTTGCACCTTATGTAGCGTGTGTTTTGTCTACTTTCTTTCTCAATCATGGCTATGCACCCACTTTATTTTAACTTTGTCAAATTTCTTTGGTCCCTATATTCTTACTCTCGCGCTAAATAGGAATCCTAGTTAATTAGGGTCAAAACGCCAGCGTCAATATGTTAATGGTCCAAAGCACAACCTCTTACTAAGAGAAAAGATGCCACACTTACACATAAAAATGGTTGTTTCTAGATTAACAAAATATGCAATATGAAGTAGATGTTTACATGGAAACCCTAATATGGCTATATTTCTCAACTATAAACAAGTATGTGATAGGGCTGGTTTTTCAATTACTTATGAATCAGTGATCCTTCAGTATACTGAGGATATATTATTCATGTACTGAGTACCGGATGCTAGAAGGATTAAGGATCCTTAGTACTTACGACAGTTTCTAATGATTGTCTTCAATGTTTTATTTGAATTTAGTGCAGGCATTGATGGAAGACTAAGTCAAGATCGAATCTTGGAATATGCTGGGAATAAGTCACGTGCAACAAAGGCCATAGAGACGTTGAAGGTGAACGTGGGAGCTTCCCCCATATTCCTGATAGTTAGTTAGTAACCGTTTATTTGATTTTTAAGGGGTAAATGAGCTCATTAGAGGACATAGCAAAAAAAACATACTCGAATACTAGAGAAACACGCACACTCACGATAGCAAATCACATTGTACCGAGCTCATTAGCTTCCGAAGTTGTAATCTTATTTTGTTCAATATAGTTGATAGTGATAGTTTTCACTATCCGAGGTTTTTATGCCGGCGATCTACTAGTGATCAAGGGCTTTTCCTCGTACAAATCCCTGTGTTCATCTTTGTTTGCATTTCTAGTTTCGTTCATACATTTGTTCAACACACAAGCACTCAACCTCACAAAATCGGATTTGGTTACATTATCCTTGTTGTGATTTTTGACCAAAACAGTTTGGCGCCCACCGTTGGGCAATCGGTGCTTCAATTCTAAAAACTAATTCATTTCATTCATTTATATTCATTTCCATCAATCATATGGCTTCTCAAGGAAAATCAAGTTCAAGTGCCATACCGGCGGTTACAACATCTCAGCCTAGTGCATCATTGCCACCCATTCCTCCTGCATATCAGAAGAATGCTGAGAATCCTCAGAAGAAAACTAAACCTGTTTACACAGGATCGAAAACCTCCACTGTTTCTTCATCTACAGTAACTAACAATGTTCTTTCTACTTTGATTTTGCAGATGATGGGATAAATGGAGCAACAGGACAAAACTAACCAGAGGATCCTCTGGGAGATTGATGAAATGAAGAAGCAGAAGAGATCAGCGGAGGATCACTCTCCGCTGATGCCCAGATCATCGGATTTCACTTCTCCGGCGTCAGCAATACAGCACTCAAGGGGATCTGGTGTTCAAATCCAAGGATCCTCCAATTACCAGCAGGGATCAATGGCGATGACACAGGCTCAAGGATCCTTAGGATTGCAGCATGGATCGTTGGCAATGACGCAGCCACAAGCATCTCATGACCAGCCTTATGGATCCTCATCCCAATCTCCAGGATCATCGTATCAGTATCAAGGAGGCTATCTCAGCTCGGGAGGATATTTGGAGATACCCTATTCCCAGCATCAAGGATCCTTCTCTAAGGATTAAGGATCCTCTGCTTGGGATAAGGTTCAAGGATCCTTGCAGTATCCTTTGAGGCCGTCAGCACCCATGTATCCTGGACCTAATATCTTTCAGGATCAAGGATCTTCAGGGGGTCAGATATTCAAGGATTCTGAAGTTCACAAAGGGGATTTCATCCCCATGCAGACTATTGCTTCATTTGGTCTAACTGTTGCACCTGAAGTGTCTACTTTTGGATACACTTCAGCGATACCGGTTCCAAACCAATCAGGAGGTAACCATGTCAACACATCTTTTGGTACTAATTACGGTTCCATGCAGGATACATGTATCAATCAGGCTATGGCGCGGGAACTCCGGAAGCTTAAGGATGTGATATCCAGCATCCCAGGAGTGGTTAAACCCATTCCTGAGATCCCGGATGGAAGTCACAGGGTGTCTCGCTTCGCACCTCCTATATGCAATGCAGAGATACCAAAACGATTTCAGACCCCCAATATGAAACTGTACGATGGCACAACTGATCCGGAAGAGCATATGGCACAATACCGGGAAAGAATGGAGATCAACCCCATTCCAGAAAGGTTAAAGGAAGCCTGTCTTTGTAAGGGCTTCGGATCCACACTCACTGGATCAACACTGAAATGGCTGCTAGGTCTTCCTCCCTACTCAATTACTTCATTTTCTCATCTAGTCAATTTGTTCAATAATCAGTTTTCATGTAGTAGAACCTTTGAACGATTAACTAGTGATTTATATAGGATAACACAGGGTCGTGATGAATCCTTAAGGGATTATATCAATAGGTTTAGTAAAGAATCCTTAGATATCCCCAATCTGGATATTGCCACTGCCGTGGAAGCATTTAAAATGGGATTACTTAGAGATTCAAAATTCTATGATGATCTTGTTATGACACCTTACAAAAATTTAGACGAAGTAAGGAACAGGGCATTGAGGTTCATTCGTTTAGAGGATGATAAAAGGATCCAGGAAAGATTGTTAGGATCCTCAAAACAGGAAAAACAAGGATCATTCTTTAAGAATAATCGATCCAAGTCATACCCTAAGAATGACAATCACAATGTGCATGCAGTCGAAGAGGAGGAAGATGATGAGGATTATCCTCCAATTTCTGAATATTGTTTTTCTGCTGATAATAATGAACTAATCCTTGCTATGCAGAATTTAGGTGACAAGGCTAGGTGGCCAAGGAAAACTGACAAGCCCGGAGCTACTAAGGATAAATCTAAGTGGTGCGCTTATCATGAGGATTTTGGCCACCTAACTGATGAGTGTATAGCGTTGAGGAAGGAAATTGGCTATCTTCTTAGCAAAGGGTATTTGAAGGAACTGCTAGGAAGGAAACGTTCAAGGACTCAGGATACTGAGAAAGTGCCTGAGAGAGCTCCACCACCGCCAGCGGATGCTCAGATCATTAACTTTATTTCCGGTGGTTCTGATATCTGTGGAACTTCGTTTTCAGCGGCTAAAAGGCATGCTAAGGAGACGAAGATGGAGAATGGGAGAGACCAGTTCGAACGTCTACCCTAACAAAGCAAAAAGTGATATCTTTTGATGAGAAGGATCGCGTAGACATTCAGGATCCTCATCATGATGGTCTTGTCATTACTTTGTTTATTTCTAATCATTTTGTTTGCATGATCCTTATCGATGGAGGGAGTTCAGTGAACATAATCCAGTTGGATGTCCTCAAAAAGATGAGCATTCCTGAATCTGAGATCATACCGAGATCATCGGTGCTCGTGGGATTCAGTGGGGAAACCAAGAATACATTGGGGGATGTCAAGCTTCCAATTTACATAGAGGGAGTGAATTCTATCCAGAAATTTTGTGTAATAGATAGCTTATCTTACTGTAATGTTATCCTTGGCAGGCCATGGATACATGACATGAAGGCGGTCCCATCAACATACCACCAGTGTGTCAAGCTTCCAAGTCCGTGGGGGATAGTCAAGATAGAAAGTGTTCAGCAGGAGGCGAAGAATTGCTACACTTCCTCGATGAAACCTGCTTCCAAGTCTAGGGAAGCATAGCAAGTAAAGCATCCTCCAAAAGACGTCATGGAGGCAAGATAACAGGACGTCAAGGAAATACTCTTAGAGCTTGAGGATCCTGAATCCAAGGTGCATATAGGATCCGGGATCCAGGAGAGCATAGAGCAGGATCTAGTATCCTTCCTTAAACGAAGAAAATCTACCTTCGCCTGGAAGCACGAAGATATGACAGGTATTTCAAAGGATATCATTACTCATAAGCTTGGCATTGACAGGTCTTTCAGGCCAATTCACCAAAAGAGAAGAAAGTTTGCTCCTGAAAGAAATGCAATCATCCAAGAGGAGGTAGATAAGTTGCTAAGGGCATGTATGATTAGAGAAGTCAAGTATCCAAGATGGTTAGCCAATGTGGTTGTTGTTCAAAAGAAAAATGGAAAGTGGAGGGTATGTGTCGATTTTACTGATTTAAACAAGGCATGCCCCAAGGATCCTTTCCCTTTACCCCACATTGACTCCATGGTGGATGCTACGATGGGTCATGAATTGTTAACCTTTATGGATGCTTCATCTGGATTTCAGCAAATCCAGATGGAACCATCTGATTAAGAGGATACTGCATTCATGACACCCACCGGCATATATTTTATATTGCTATGCCCTTTGGTTTAAGAAATGCAGGTGCTACATACCAAAGATTGGTGAATATGATGTTCAAGGAGCAACTTGGACATACAATGGAAGTATATATAGATGATATGGTGGTCAAATCTAAAAGAGCCGAGGATCACCTAAAGGATCTTGAAGTAGCATTCAACATTCTTGATCAATACAACATGAAGTTGAACCCGTCTAAATGTCATTTCGGGGTCAAAGCTGGAAAATTCTTAGGATGCATGGTGACCAAGAGAGGGATCGAAGCAAGTCCGGAGCAGATAAAGGCTATAATCAACATCAAGTCCCCTACCAACGCCAAGGATGTGCAAAGATTGACAGGAAGAATCGCCGCCCTGAACAGATTCATTTCAAAATCCTCAGAAAGATGCAAGGATTTCTATGATATTCTGAGGAAGAATAAGAAGTTCGAGTGGACGGAGAAGCATGAAGCTGCTCTACAGGCTCTCAAGGATTACCTATCCTCAGCACCGACTTTAATGAAACCTGAAAATGGGGAACCATTATCCTTATACCTAGTTATTTCAGGTAAAGCAGTAAGTGTGGTCCTTGTTAAGGATCATAAAGGTCAGCAACATCCGGTATACTATTTAAGTAAAAGTTTACTTGATGCTGAGGCTAGGTATTCTCATTTAGAAAAACTTATTCTCGCTTTAATTATGGCTTTAACTAAACTGAGACATTATTTTGAAACTCATACTATTGTCGTTAAAACTAACTTTCCTATCAAGAATGTTCTTAGGAAACCAGAGATTTACAAAGGATCAAGAGGTTGGCCACCTCTCCAAGACTTTGGGCATGTCCCCAGCTTAAGGTATTCAATACCTTCTATGGTTTAAAGGTTTTCACTTTTCACACGAATTGCGCATGCTATCCAAGTATAGTTCGAGGCAATGGGACCAATACCCGCTTTAGGGGCTGAAAATTTCATTGCTGTTGGCTATATTTAGGATCTCAAGTATAATGGTAGACGTACCATACATCCCTTCCTAAGGTTTTAACGTTTTCACGTTAGCTAAGATTTTGACATTTTCATGTCACTTACGATCTGTTAGTCGCTAGTTTGGGCCATACACCAGAATCCTAAGGTTTTGGCATTCTCATGTCGCTTACGTTGGGCTTGTCCCCAGTTTTTGGTTGTCCAGTTTGTGGGCTTGCCCCCATTAGCTAATGATTCTTTCATTTGATATTTGGCTTAGTCCTAAGCTGTATACTGTCACAGGTCTATGAAATTGATCAACTAAGGATCCTGAATCCTAAGATTGAATCAATTGTTGTACTTTGACTGACACGACTGTAAGTGTTAAGGATATAGAATCCTAACTTGGATTCCCTGGTATGACTTATTCTAATGATTCGATCGTTAACCATGGAATTAGAGATAAGTCGTTCAAGATCATATGGCGTTTTATGCCTAGCAGTTGTTACGATTGCAGACTTAAATTTTTTTATAAAGTCGAAATTTTAAGAATTTTACACAATATGATTGTGCCAAACACAAACATGTAAAGGTAGTAATTCAAAAGCAAAGTTGTAACACCAAACATAGTCAAAAGTCTAATATTATTAGGCCCGTTGATATTCACCAAAAGTATCCGGCCCGGACTTCACCAGCAAAATGTGGACCATCCATCCAGGCCGGATCGGGTTTGTCTAACAGTTAATGTTTATGCAGGAAAGTAAAATGCAGGATATAAAAAGCAGAATAACAAAGGCTTCATCCCCCAAACAGAGGATCCCTCCACCTTTGTTATTCTACCTATTGTCTGAAGGATCAGTGATCCTTAAACCTACAACTATTGTTCATAACATCCAACAAAAACCACAAATCCTAAAAAAGTGGGCTCCGGCCTCGTCTACATTATCCATCATTGCCCACTTATGCAGCTTACACCACTGCTGCCTCACCGCCTTCACCTTCGCCCCTCCGCCTTCAACCACTATATCCTTGACCTCCTTCTGCACCCTGCTGGATCCTGCCTTGCCTGTCACCACAATCGCAAGTTCCGGCGTGCTGCCGCCAAGGTTGTCCAATGCTGTCTCCCAAGAAAACGTGTCCCATGAAGACCTGTCGAAATCCGGATCACCAGCCTCCTTGGCCATCTTGATCATAGATTGGAGAATAGACTTAGCTGCACTGAGTTTGGCTTGTTTAGTGATCACCTTTATCTGTTCCTCAGCAGTGGCCTCAGCTTCCCTCAGCATCTTCTCCAGGGATTTCTTTTCCTTCTTGAGCTTGGACATATCCTTGTCCTTGGCAACAACGATGGAGCGCATACCAGCTGGAGTGTCCTCATACTCAACCATCTACTTTTCATAATGGACCTTCACCCGGCTGAATTCCTGCAAAGACAATGGGAACTCTGTAGGATAAAGGATCCTTATGAAGGATGGAGTAAACAAATCAGGATTGGGGATCCTTACCTCGCTCAAAGCTTCATGGAGGCGTTTTTCGATGTCAGCAAGGTCGCCTTCTGGTTCACATGACTTCTTCCTCTTTGAACCAGATTTGGCTCTGGTGGTAACTTGGCGTGGCTCGGCAGCAGGGATCTTCATTGGCTCCTTCTTCACAGCTTTAGAGATGATGATGCTATTGATGTCATCAAGAGCGAAATCGGCAGATTTGGAAGTGGCTTTTTGAACACCTGTCATCATACATCAAAAAAGATAAGTTTTTAATTCAAACTCAATTCTTTCATTTATACAACACATTATACACGATTACTTACTTGACATGCTGTAGGATGATGAGGTGTGCGCTTCTACAGAAGGATCCTGGATTATTGTTGTGAATGTTCTTTCTGCAGGGTCGAGATCCAGAAATGCTTGAACTCTTTCAGCAACGCCTAGAATATTAGCGAGGACTGCAAAGTTCTTCACTGCAAAAAGACAAAGAAATCAAAATATAGTTATGACAAGAACATGACTCATACAAGACCCCTAAATCCTAACCCTTGGTTATCCATCTACGAGGCAACAACTCCCCTTCCGGCAGAGAGTCTCGTCTAACAAAGAAAAATTGATTCTTCCAGACAGAATCATTTGGGTTGTTTGAGGATCGGAACTGGTTGGTGGGCTTTTACTTTAAACAGAAATCGGTTAGAACCGTGGGTGGTCAAAGAATACATGAAGGCTATGTCAGATAAGTTTACTTGAATCCCTTTCTTTTCAATAATTTCTTCAATGGTGAACAACGTTCTCCATAACATCGGCATAACTTGGCTAAAGCTAATGTCGGTTAGCTTGAAAAAGATTTGGGTTAGGAACGGAAAGGGGTATGAAAACCCTAGAAAGAAAGGCAGAGTAGGGAAGCAAATCCAAGTATTGGACAAAGCGTCACTTTGAGCGGAAGGGTCGAAGGGACGGAAAATGGCTTCCGGAGGAAAACACGATTTTAGGTTCTTGATTTCTGGGTCTGTGAACTTACAGATCTCAGATTCAGGATCCTTCAGTAAGTTTTGCAACGGGAGTGGGTCACCGGATTTTTTAGAGCCGGAACTTGGAGAGGATCGGGTGTTCATGTCGCTGGAACTCAGAGAAAAATTGAGAGAGAGAGAGAGGAAATACGTGATACAAAATGTTTAATGAGGATTTATGATGAAGATATGCAGATCTTTAAAGGGAGTTATCTTTTCCCCATAAATAGTGATGATGGTTATTTAGATTGTGCAAGTCCCATCAGTTATCCTAACGGCTATATTTGAATTAATATGACAGATGTGATCTACTATCACAACCGCCATATTGAGGGCAATTGTTACGGTTGGTTTTTCAATTACTTATGAATCAGTGATCCTTCAGTATACTGAGGATATATTATCCATGTACTGAGTACCGGATGCTAGAAGGATCAAGGATCCTTGGTACTTACGACAGTTTCTAATGATTGTCTTCAATGCTTTATTTGAATTTAGTGCAGGTATTGATGGAAGACTAAGTCAAGATCGAATCTTGGAATATGCTGGGAATAAGTCACGTGCAACAAAGGCCATAGAGACGTTGAAGGTGAACGTGGGAGCTTCCCCATATTCTGGATAGTTAGTTAGTAACCGTTTATTTGATTTTTAAGGGGTAAATGAGCTCATTAGAGGACACAGCAAAAAAAAACATACTCGAATAATAGAGAAACACGCACACTCATGATAGCAAATCACATTGTACCGAGCTCATTAGCTTCCGAAGTTGTAATCTTATTTTGTTCAATATAGTTGATAGTGATAGTTTTCACTATCCGAGGTTTTTATGCCGGCGATCTACTAGTGATCAAGGGCTTTTCCTCGTACAAATCCTTGTGTTCATCTTTATTTGCATTTCTAGTTTCGTTCATACATTTGTTCAACACAAAGCACTCAACCTCACAAAATCGAATTTGGTTACATTATCCTTGTTGTGATTTTTGACCAAGACAGTATGCATGACTGTAAAACATAGACATGAATCAAGACATTGCTTACAAGATAACAACAATTAACAAAAGGCCCTATAATTAATTAAGCGATAGGAAATAGAGAAATTTGTTTTTTTTAATGGCAAATGTTACAATAATTCTAATTCTAAATTACACGAAATTAATCTTACTCTATCCTATGTCAAGAATTGAACCCTGGTCTTCGAAAAAGAAAAAAAAAACAAAACTAACCGGGTAGGGTGAGGCTTGGTTTCGGAGTGAGAACCGATATATTGATATTAAAAGTTAATTTGGACGGATCTAAATTAGGGATGGTCTTAATGTAGGTTTACCTAAGTTACCCAAAAGTAAAAGAGAAAGTGATTACTTGATACAAAACCTTTTTGTTGTAATGTGTGTGTTTGTCTATATATATGTATCTGTAATTGTGTATGCAATGTGAAAATATATTTAGGGAACTCATTTGAAATGTATCTGTAATTGTGTATGATGATGATGACGATTTGAAATGAGAAACTCCTAGTTAACAAATTTTTAATTTATTTAGGGTAGCTTTCATATGTAATTTTATCACTAGAAATATTTGAAAAGAAAAGTGTCAACGGAAAGTTTGTGTTACACATATTACACATCAACTCGTTTTTTTATTATGTTAGATTAATAACACATTTTGGTACATCTGTGTAACACAAAATCCCTTTGGCTCTCTTTTTTATTTTATTAAAAAAATTATTACATAGAGTTTTCAAGGTTTTCTTTATCTCAAGTGAGTTTCCCAAAATATCCCTCCCATGTCTTAGTATATATATAACAAAGAGGTAAATATAAATCACATTAACCACCTACAAATTCATAGGTACTTTATTTTCCTTTTACTTATAACTCTTTAAACAATTTTTATAAAGAAAGCTAAGAAAGTCGTTTGAAAATCAATCTAACTCCATGTAAAATAAACTGATGATGATATTGGATCAATGGAACATTGAAATAAAAATGATGATATAACTTATATTTTACATGTGATGTTTTATTTTGTGTCATTATCACATATATTATGATGATGATGATAATAATAATATGTATATAATAGTGTGAGTTTATAAAAAAATTGTTTTACGTCGAGTTTGAGAATCCGCAAACCCGATGATTACTAAGCAATCATTACTTAGGGGGGCTGTTAGTTTGGATCTGATGACTCCATTAAGAGGCAAGCCTCTAAATCAATCAGATATATAGATGTTTGGTTCACTAAATAACCACCTTTTAATGAAACTATTCAGATCTAAATGGTTCAGCTTAATGAAACTATTCAGATCTAAATGGTTCAGCTATTTTTTAGATCTGAATGAAACTGGACAAGCATACCCTTGTGCCCTAACCAAAACACATTTTCTCCTCTTCTTCCCCAACCCCATCTTCCCCTCCTCTCCTCCACAAGCCGCCGCCCTCCTCCACGACCCAACCTCCACAGCACCGTCAACCTCTACCACGTCCGAACCTCCACAGAGCCGCCGCCCTCCCCCTCAATCGGACCTCCACAGCGCCACCGCCTTCCTCCTTAGCCAACACCTCCGCAGCGCCGCCGCCTTCCTCCTCATCCGACACCTCTGCAGCGCCGCCGCCCTCCTCGACGATCGATTAAGGTACCATTTTACACATTCTGAATCCTGAAGTTGTAATTTTGAAGTTACATCTCTGTGTGTATATAATGTCTGTTGCTATTAATTTTGAAGTTATTCATTTGAAGTTTGAGTTTGAATTCTGATTTTGAAGCTATATAATGTCTGTTGTTATATATCTCTGTTATTTGAGTATGGTTTGAGATGTTTAATGATACTATTAGAAATAGTTCAGAGGGGTAAAAATGTCATTTTACACGGTATTCAGATGTATAATCAAACAGTACTTTACTGGTTGAGAGCTATGTTGCACTGGGACGGGTACGGGAACGGGGTACGGGTACGGGGACGGGCACGGGAAACGGCAAAACTAAAAAATTTAAGAAGCGGAGACGGGACGGGTACGGGAATAAAAACATATAAAAAATAAATATATATAAAAGATAATGTAAGCTAGACCCTTTTACCGATTGATACATAGTAAGTAGGCAAAACACCCACCCACTCTCTCTCTCTCTAACGGCGTTAACGGAGAAGACGACCTGATTTTATGTCGGCATGTTTGTTGACGTTCACAAGGGCTCCACTGAAGCTCTATTTTTCCTTTGCTTACGTCATCTCCCCCCTCTGCTGGTCTTCTCAGCAGGGTCTTCTTCAATCTTTTTCAACTCCTTCGATGCGTTTGAGGCCGAAACGGTAATTAAAGGAAAAATACCTTTTACCGGCCAGCACCCTCATTGAACTACCGTCACCCACCACCGGAGAATCAGGTAACACTCACAATACCTTCTTCTCTTCTGCTTTCTTTTAACTAGGACGATAATTGATGGGTCAAAGCATCAATAAACTTCACCGTTAGAACTTTAATCAGTATAAAAACCAAAAAAAATAAACCGAAACTTCAGGGAAACGTTTCCTGCACGTCCCCAAACCCCGTCCCCATCCGCAGCGCGTTTCCAGGCCGTCTCCAACAAGCCGGGGACGTTTCCCGGCCATCCCCGTGCCGTTTCCGTCCCCTAGCAGTCCCCGGGACGGGAGACGGCAGGTCATAGGCGTTTCCGTGCATCATAGGTTGAGAGTCTCTTAACCATTCAGACATTTTATTCATTTGACACTTATTGATTCAGATGTTACCCAACAACCCCTTAATGAACAATGTTTAAGAAATGATTTTAAAATCATGTCAAAGTCTGAAAATTAGTAGAATATGTTTCTAACTTCACCTATTACTATCCAAGTGAACTGATTTATAATTTGAAAATTCCTGTTGATACAACTAGAAAAACTCAATGAGTAATCAATTCAAAGACATTTTATGAGCAATGAGTGCGGTTCAGTTCATGTGGGGACCTTGGTTAGTCAATCAATGGATTGAAGATCAAATTGACATTACCCCATTGACGTCGCAGTCATTGGATTAAAAAATTAATACTATAATTTTCAACTTTTAAAGCATTCACATCCCTTCCACCAAAATATGAGAGTGAAGTCTTTATAATATAAAAAGTATAAAAAGTGGTTGTGAGTGGAGGAAAGAGAAAATATTACTGTTCATATGTATATTTTGGGGGCATTGTTCTCCCCCTATACTTTTTTAATATATATTGAACGTGGTTGTGAATGAAAGAGAGAGAAAATGTAATGATGAAGGTATAAAAATATTATTTAATTGAAAAGGAGAGAGAAAAAATATTTGTTTTTAGTTGAAATATATTGATATAGAGTTGTTTTTAGTAAAATGTATGTATATTTTTAGAGGGTTGGATGTGAATGCTCTAACGTCATAAAATAAATGTGATGTGTTGTTTTTTACAGTACCTAATTACTTATTATATATTTTTGTTTAATAAATATGAGTTCTTCAGTTATAAAATTATAGTTTATATAAACTATATAACAAGACTTGTTGGATCACCGTTATTGATAAAATACTATATATGCATACCGATATTTAAATATGCATGTGTTTAGATGGATTATGACTTGGTGTTTAAGGTATGCCTAAAATTCATGCATTAAATAAGAATATTAAAGTGGATACTTAACCATAATTTCACATAGCTTTTGATTAGTGAGGTGGTTAAACTCTCTTGCATTACTATAGAGATATATGACAATAATTAATTTAATTGCTACTTTCTTCGTATTCTTCTTATTTTTTAAAGGCGTAACTACTAAACATAAATATAGAAACTGAAAAGGAGATACAAGGAAAAACCGACGGAAATTCAGACCGCTCAAAAGACACCAGCCTACAACAAATCTATTAAATCAAAATTGGCCAATTTCTCCCGCGAAGGAGAGGGAAGTTTAGATCGCAGACACACCCAAACAAAAGCATTTTCTTTAATCCATCTCCAAAGATCTAGTTATTCTGTTAGTTTATTTGAAATGACCATAATGCGCTTATTATAAAAATAAAAATATATAAAGAATTAGTTACGTTTTTCGTCCCTGTGGTCTGTAAAAAATAACCATTACAGTCCATCTGTTGAAAATTGCCAAAATAGTATCAGTATCCTTCACTTTACTTTTCACTAATCCCAACTTCAAATCATGCCATAACATCACCTGTGTTGGCTCGACAACTAGATTCCGACGACTTAGTTTCACCAACCGCTCCCTTCCGCCATATCACCGTGAACCGGATATCCTCTACAACTCCACCAACGTCAAATCTGTCTCTGTCAGCCGATTACACCATAATCGAAATCATCGACCACCTAACTTTCCCAATCACAATCAAAATCGCCGGCCACCTAACTTTCCATGTGTAGTGGTCGGGATTGGTAGAATTCATCTGTAGAAAAAGGAGTTGGCTGATGAGTTGTTCGAAAAGAATGGTCATGAGGTGTGGGGTATGGGTGGGTGGTAGTTTGATGACGGTGGTGGGCATAATGGGTGGTGGAGGTAGTCATCGTTCAGGTGTGTATGTGTGGTGACAAGGGATGTTGAAGATGGATGAAGTGGAGAGAGTGTGGAGCCGGAGCAGGTGATCTTTTGAGGAAACAGAGAGAGTGAAGAGTAGAGTAAAGGATAGTAGATAATGAAGTTGTTAATCGCCACTGCTGGTGAGTTGAAGGTGGAAGTTGTGAAAGTATTGGTACTATTTTGGCAATTTTTTAAATTAATATGTACTGCAATAGTTATTTTTCAACAAACACAGGGACGAAAAACGTAATTAACTCTTTATTTATTTATTTTGTAGTTTTAATAATAGTGGCATTATGATCATTTTAAATAAACTAACATATAACTAGATGACGTTAGTGAGAGTGAACCGTAATAGTTACGAAAGTGAAACTACAAAGAGTGTTGTGGCAATTTTTAAACTAATAACTGAAATAATGATTTTTGACAAACCAAATAAACAGAAAGAAAACGTAATTAACTCATTAAAGTTATTATTATAATCTATATAAACTTCAATAAATAATTAAAATATTTTCTATTGTTTTATTACATCATTAATTTTATCATTAATTTTGAACCCTAGATTGTCAACTCACTTTTACAAAGACAAGGCCCATCAGCGCCGCACGTGCTGGGTCTGGTGATAGAGACAACTCTTTCTTATGTTTCACTCGGGCCTACCTTCCTAACGTTGCCTTCCATGTTTAAACCCAAGATAAATAAATGGCGATAACGCCATCACCACTTTGATAGGTGGTAGAAGCTTTGTGTCTCTTGGGATTATGTAACCTTTGTCGTTCAAAAAAATTAAATGACGATAACAAAATATAGTAGTTTACTTTTTATATTATATTATTATTCAAATAAATTACATAAATTTATCCTTATAATGTGCATAAATTATAAAAGCAGGCTTTTACCACTAAAATTACTAAAATAATCTTTCTGTCCAACACTACCATATCTGTAATCCCTTAAATTATAAATCTTTGAATTGTTTTTCAGTTTTATATTTGTTACCAAGCACATTTATACACCCATAGTCCAAAACACACATTGCATAAATCTTGTCTCCTTTTTTAGTTTTCTTTTCTCCTTTTGTAGTTTTTTTTCCTAATCCAAAAACGTTTGTTAGCGCTGACGCTACTCATCTCTAACGTCTACCATCAACGGTGACCACCTCCCCCCTCGAACATCTTCTACCGTATATTTTCTTATAGGCACAGAACATCCGACACCCGTATTGATGACAACATAGTTTAATCATATCGTTTAATAAATGTGCACATAATTCATAGAAGATTTTAATTTCGTATGCAGGAATCATGTGATACAGGGAAACTTATGAACAAAGCATCAGGACATGTTTATAATAAAATTATTATTTCGTTTTAATTATATAATAAAATTATTATTTCGTTTTAATTATATGTTTATAAAAGTTTAAAAATATGTTAAGTTAGAAAGTGGGTACTTAACCATATAAATCATTTGACAATATTGTTATTTAATATAATAAGAAAAAATTCTTAATAGTTTATAAATGCCACTAGCAATTATTTGATTAAAATAAAATGTTGTAAATAAAGTCTTTAGATTTCTTCTTCTTCTTCTTCCATTGAATTACAGATATACAACATGTCATAATTATTTGGTATATTATGATTTGGGCTCCACTAAATGAAAAGTTTAATAAGATAACAACATATGTTTGTACAATTTTCGTTTTAGGTAAATAATGTATGCAAGATATAATAATTCTAATAACAACGACAATTATTATTATGATAGATTATTTATTACATTAGAGGAAGATTAAATTAATATACTTGGAAATTGTCTATAAAGTAAAAGGTTATAAATAAGCTCTTATTATATAAAAAAAGTATATCACATAAAAAAATTATTAATAAAATAGGTACATAAGCAATTTGTATTAAAACTTAAAAGTACCAAGGGGCAAGGGATATTGAAATGCTTATAGGAAACAAAAGGCTAAAAATTGTTTGTGTAGGGTCCAACAGGAGAAAGTCCCATGTGATTTGGGTTATAAAATTTAGTTATAACTACTAAAATAACTAGATAATAATAAAGTATAGTAATCAAATGAATATATTAATAATAGTTCAAAATAATGCATCACCTTTGGGTCTAACAATGATTAAAATCTTAGTATAATATAAAATAAAAAATGGCCATCAAATTTGTTATGATAATAAAGAAAAATAACGTCTATAGTGATAAAATGCGCAACCACAAGATCTTATACGTAGATTTTTAGTACCGGTATTTTCGATACCAACATTATGTTACGACGTAAAACATGCATTCACCTATACAACAATAATCGATGAGATTTCAGTCATAAATCCAAGTTAGAGCATCTCCAAAGTGGTTTACAAACAACTCCCCATCAGACAAAAAGAAAAAATGTTGGCGTTGCCGGTTGCCGGTCTACCCATTCGGATTATTCTCCTACATGGATGCCGACACACGCACCTACCCTCAAACGCACCCCTTCATCTCTCCACTTCGGCCGCAATGAACAGCGACATGAAGCGGCTCATGGACAAAACAGTGTTTGTGTCAAAAATGAGTTTCCAGGAGAGAAATAAACAACAAAATCAAGATATAAAAAACAAAAAGACAAGCGTCAACACAATGCTAAAAACTGCAAAGAAAACACCATAAACAATAATGCATATCCATATACTAAAGAACACCATCATCCCTAAAATATCTGGTTCCTTCTGTTTGTTACATAGAAACAAATTAAACATTACAATACAAGTAGCCAAATGACAAAAAAAAAAAACCTAAAACCAAAGTGTTATTACCCCACAATCCATCTTCCAATCTTTCTTCGGTTTCAACATCTCCAAGCGGAAGCTGAAACGAGTTCCCGATGTTGCCAGCAAAGAACAAGCGCCGATTGTCTCCTTTCAACGTGAAATCCCCGGATTGGAGTCCTCTTAATCACGCACAACGCTTGACTTTCTGCGAAATTGCTAAAAGTCAACGGAGAAAACCCGCTTGATACAAACTGTGACCGCCAATACTGAGTCTTCTCCAGGAAAGAAAACCTTCCGGTTATGATCTTTTCAACGCCTGGCTGGATCAAGAACCGTTCAATCTTTTGTAACGAGTCGGGAGTCATGTTCGCAGCATCAAGAGACTCGAGTAGGTTCGAGACAGACTGAAGGGCGTGAATTAGATGGCTCGGGAAGGGTAAATCTGTCCTTTCACACCCTCGATCAACTGAAACCACAATCTTGGGTGAAAGATTCTTAATGAAACGGATAACCAATGGTAACGGGATTTGGTAGTTTGAAACCGTACTGATGGGTAAATTAACAGCAATGGCTTCGTTATCGGATGCACGAAAGGGTAAAGACCAAGAAATGGAAGCAAGAACATCAATGTTGACTATCTCAAAGTCAAACCCGATGTTCATTTCGCTAGCGAATTGAATCAGATTGTCCCTGGTTAGGCCGAGTTCGATGTGATCGTTTGTGGGTGAGGCAAAAGTTGTGATTTTTAACGATGGGGTTCGATTGTTATTACTTCTTAGAGCAAGTTCTTGCATAAAACTAGCCCATTGATCACCATACCTAATATCAAAGTCAACTATATGCACCTGGTCAAACCCATCCAAGACTTCAAGCAATGCTTGATTACAAGTGAAATTGGTGAACTGAACTAACGGCGAAACCTCGGAGAACGATTTATAAGCACCAATTTTGAAAATCAAACTAAAGGGTGAAGCAATAGGATTCATATTGTTGACAAGTGAATGAATTAGTAATTGAAGAGCTTCCTTGAAATAAAAAGCAGCCCGGTCGAAAGGCTTACCGATCGGAGAAAGCTGATGATTGAGCCGCGCCAATATCGATTGCGCGAGTAACGGATTGTTCCCGGATTGAACCATTTCAGCTGCCTTGAAAAGCTGGTCAATGATCCCTTGATGATGATGATGATGATGGTCCAACTCATCAATGGCTGACATTTTCTTGATCGATGATGGCAATTGAAGAGGGTTTGGGGGTGAATCAAGAAAAGGGGTTTTGTGCATTTGGAAGTTGGACTGTGTGCTTCCTGAGTTGTACCTTTTTGGGTGTGGTGGATTTAGGGTTTGATGTTCTAATGGCACAAAAAAGCTTGGATTTTGATGAGCTTGAGTTTGATTTTGGTTGATTACCAATTGGGGTTTCACATCCACTAGATTAATCTGTGATGAACTAATCCTAGAAACAAAAGGGTTACGAGGGTCTTCAACCTTCTGGTGATGTTGGCCGGAAAACATGGCGGCCGCCGCCGGCAACGACGGCGTCGGCGGTGGTGTTAAAGATAAGTTAGATAACCCATGTTTTTCATTAAATTTATGAGAAATTTGATTAATATTACCGGAATCAAAACCAAGATAACCTTGATCCACAACACCAAACCCAGTAGACATTCCGCCGCCTTCTCCGCCGTCGTTGTCAGCCGTAGGACCACCGTGAAGCATTTTATTCAAACCCATTGAAGGGTCTTCAACATCCCCCATAATCCACCGGAGAATAGACTGTTCTTGACCGGTTTCAGACAACACACTTTCCCAATCCTCCATTTCACCACATTTTTCTTCATTCACCGCTTGTTGTTCCGGTAACCGGTTTTCTTGATTTTCCGGCGACACCCATTTTTCAAGATTACCGGAAACCGCCGTGAACCCACCACCACCGCCGCAGCCGCTACCAGACAGCGTTGAAGTGGAAGTGGGTGGGCTTGGACTACTGTTAATATTATCCAGCACAGATTTTGGTTCTTCAAAGTGCTTCCTTTTCTTGCTCACAAAATCTTGAAAATGTACAACTTTTTCTGCACAAGGTACAACACCCTTTCTTTGAAATTCAAAGGGTAAGGGCACCCCTTTCATCTAACTAACAACCACCCACCAGCCACCGTACTCCGGCCACCGCAATCCACCGCCGGAAATTCAAGAAACACAATAAAAATCAGATTTTTGCAAAGAATTTGTTCAAGAAAATGGATTTGTGCATGAAAAAAAGAAGACCCATTTCAGAAAAATGAAAAATGAAAAAAGAAATGATGTGTGTTTTAGCTTTCCTCTCTGATTGCAAACTGAGTTACTTCCATTTTCTGCCATGGATGCGTGCAACATAAAAAAAGTGATAAAGTTAACTCTGTACACACTGGGGCCCACTCTTCTCCCTTGTTTTTTTTTTTTTTATAATGTTACATCTTGGTCCTTTTATTATTTAAGTTTGTTTATTTTTAGTGCTTTGAGTTTAGATTTTGTATCAAACTCCCTTCAATGTTATTTGATAACTTTTAGTTTTATGTTGGATTTTTTTTAGAGTGAATTACAAGTTTTGTCCTTTATGTATGTTCAAAATTGCAGGCGATGTCCTTTACATTGATCATTTTGTCTTTAATGTTTGCAAATCTTGTATGGTTTGTCCTTTAGGCCATAACCACTTCATATTTTTGGTTAAACATTAAGGACAAAACATGCAATTTGGTTTTGACCTAAAGGACAAACCATGTAAGATTTGCAAACATTAAGTAAAAAATGATCAATTTTGAAGGTAAATGATACCGTCTGTATTTTTGGACATACATAAAGGACAAAACTTGTAATTTACTTTTTTTATTTATTTTTCTATGTGTTGGGAGGTTGGTTTACATCTAGGGTTATTTGATGTTACTTGGTTATTTGGCAATATTATGTTTTCTTCTCTTAACTTTGGTAATATAAATAAAGGTTTTTCTTTTCCAACCACTTATGTAAAAACTATTTATGTAACACAACATTTTATTTTAATTATAAGCTAGTAGAAATTTATATGTGCATGCAGAGAAAATATTTATGTGCCAAAAAAAATATCTTTTAACAATAGTTTAATTATATAAATGTGTCCTGTTTGACCAAAATAATAAAATTGTGATATATTCAAAAGGACATCGACATGTGGTTACATTGATCAAAATCAACAAAATTATTACCGATAATGGTGTTCATTGCTTGGTATCGGTATGATTCACTATAATACGGGTAATGCAAAAACATCAAAAAAATATTAAAGCTGACATGTATCGAAACCGAAAACCATAAATGAATACTAGTACCAATGTTCGCCTGTTATCCGTTCGACAAAAAATACCCTATTTTTAATATAAATTTTATATCGGGTGGTTGGCAAAACAAATAAACATACTGTGTACTAAGATTTTATAAAAGAGTCAACAGACACAAATTATTTTATAAGATTTTATAAAATGTTAGATGTTCATAAAAAAATACACTAACCCAAACTTCTTATGCTTTCAAGTATAAATGTCAGATAAGAGAAACAAAAAGACTGATTGTAAATATTACCATATAATATATATGGTACTTATAGATAATGGTTTAAGTGTTTAACTGTTAACTTTTTGATTTTATTATAGTACAGTTATGTAGTCTATTGTCTTATTGGATTGAACGTTTCATATGGAAAAAACAGACTGAATAACCGGAGGAAATTTGGTGATATAGATTGAAGCCTTTTGTATCTTTACTTCTATGTTTTTGTTTGTTTGTTTCAGTTTTGTATTTTTACAACATCTTGCTACCTTTTTTCGGTTGTGATATAATAGATGTTCTCGTTGCCATTCAAGAAAAAAAATATATGGAAAAAACACTTATTCATTTTTTTTTGCCTTTGATTGTATAAAGGCTTAATCTAATTTTCTTGTTATTAAATACCTTGTTCAAGAATAGCACGTCATTAACCTCCACTAATTAATTTACGACTTCTTGCAACTACTTTTAGTTCCATTTCAAGTTCCCTTTTGTAAAGGAATTTCATAATTATGAGAGCTTTTTGAGGTGGTTTTTTTGCATATGATTATCACCACTATTTCTGATATTCCAGTTTAAGCCAACCTAATCCACTTACCAACCAAATGCCACATTTGATTTAAAACCGTAAAGCATTTGCATTTGTTTTTAACCAATTACATAAACTTAAAGTTAATTATAATTTAGCTGGTAAAGAGTTGTTATTATGAAATAATAATCGGTTGTTCACCATTGCCTTAAAGATTATGTTCAACAAATCCTAAGACCACCCGTAGTGGGCGTCTTCCTCCCCAAAAAACGCCAAATCACGCCCCCACCTCCACCCCTGGGCGTTTTTGTGCTCCAAATCAGTTTTGGCGTGATGTAATCCACGCCAGCCCCTTTTTTTGTGTCCAATCATCTTCATTTTCCTTTTTGTAAAACCAATCAGATTTTTTTGATATTTTTCTTTATTTAATTTTATTACAAACATAATGCTTCACAATGCCCACACCTCCACTACACCCATTTTAGAAAACGCCCCATAATACCCCATTGCTAACTGGGCTGCCACATGACGCAAAACACCCAAGGGTGGGGCGTTAACCACTACATATGGTCTAAGTAACAACAATATGTAAAAGATAAACCATTGCCAGATAAAGTTTAAGGGCCTAAAACACCAATTCAAAAAAAGTTGATAATTTATTCTAATAAAAACCTTAATGGTTAGACCGCTAAAATAGTGACAAAGCTTGAAATTTTCAACCGGGGTGAAAGTCACCGGACCTAAAAATTTCTATAAAAATCGGGGGGTCGAAATATACCCAAAAATTTCTTTACGAAAACTATATACTCTCCAATACTGAGCGAAAAGTTTGAGGGGTCGGCCACCCCCTCCCGCCTCTTGAAAGCCTTGCCATGCGCTAAAATAACTAAAGTTTAAAGATTAAACAAGGGAATATTCCATAGAATGGTAATCAAATCTTAAGAGTGTTTCAATCAGTTCATTCAAAAATATTTATGCTTTGATAAGGTCATTAAAGTTTATTTTATTTTCTAATCATATATAAATTACTTGAATAGCAGGTAAAGTATCATATTTAGCATTTTATTAGTTTATTCTTTAAACAAAATAGATAAATTAAATAAATCAAATTTAATATTCTAATAACATTCAAAATAATGTTCCATAAGGTCTAAAATAAATCGCCCATGTCTTTATATCTTAGTGGCATCTTGAGGATGCGATAAGGTTTTTGGACTAATAGGTCATATGTTTGATTCCCACAAGGTGGGTTTTTCTTATATAAATTTGGGTTTCCTCCTAAATTGGGTTATGGCCATTATGCCTAATGGAAATGGATATTATCGGGTGATTCCGCTAGTGGCACGATGATACTCAAGTGGTCCGTCAGTTATCTAAATTTACCATTAAAAAGGTGCAATATAAATCAAAAAGTGAAAAACCCTATGATCCATCTCAAGTTTGATCTCTCTTATTTAAAATAGTTTGAACTTGAGTTCAGTTCAGCTCGAAAATCCGATCTATATTTTGCAGAAAAGTATAAGATATTATGTTTCCTTAAAATATATAATTACACATGATTTTGTATGTATTTATATATTTTTACAAAAAATATTAGATTCATGATACTATATGTATTTAACTTTCAACAACAAACCACTTATTTTTCTATGCATCAACAACAAATCAATGATCTAAATATTTCTAAACTTTTAAAAATGTTAAAAATAGTGTTACAAACCAACAACAGTTGACACTATTGCCACAAAGTCAGTCATACATAGTGGTCACCAATACAAACGTTATTACTGAGACACGCACCATCGGTGTAACATCAGCGCTAAGTAATTCATATATCATATTCATGATCATGTCAACTCATTTCCAATGTTTTTGTTGCATAATCATACATTTCTGATTGTGACCCATTGATACTATACACAACCATTTTCAAGTGGTATGGATGTTAATGATAGGGATTATATATCTATGTGGGCTCAATTGGCTATATCTATGTATGTATTATTCACTTTCTTTAAACATCTAATAATTAGAAAGAAAAAAAAAAACTAAATTCTAGGAATTTTATTGTCAAATCTAATAAACAAACAATTAATTTTAGTTATGCATTAATGATTAAGGACTAGCAAGAACTATACATTCATGAATGAAAATATTGACGCATTTTATATACTTTACTAAAATAACACCTACTACAAGAAAACAGAGCAATAGCGAAGACATATGTCACTGTTAAAGTGGTTGATCTGCGTTGCTAAAGGTTTGTCAGTATTGCTCTTAATGGCGCCGCTATAGGTACTTCTTGCCACTAAAGGGTTACCACTTTTAGCGGCGACATGACGTCGCTAATAGATCGTCGCTATAAGTTCTTGGTGAAATTGATGAAGATGAGCCGATATTAGGGAAAACCTGTGAGAGAGATGAAGGGTTTTGGGGGTTTGGGAGGGGGGGGGTTGGGGGAGAAATCCCGCTTTTAGCTGGCTGTTCTGCGTTTCCTGTCGCCGCTAATGACCTTTCCTGTCGCCGCTATTGACTAGCTTAAACCCAACCATTAGCTTAAACCCAACCATTATTTTAAGTATACATTGTTTTGAACTTTGAATGAAAGAAATGTCTAAGTTGTCTTAGAAATTATCAAAAAAGTATCAATAGTTCAATACCATTAACATCCACAAACAAAAACGTCAAAGGTTATCTTGGTCAACTTATAATCACCGTCCAATAACGTAGATATAATGTTTTGTTTCATGTCCTACATACAATGATTAATGTACCTACATATAAATGATTTACTTTTAAAATACTATAAGATTGTGCAAAGTTTTTAGCTCGTTTTTATATTAATATAGACGGTGGTCTTCACAAGTTAGTCACATGATGAATCAATGATTTCATTTTAACGCGTTAAACAAAAAATTTAAGTTATTAACCTTAAACTAACAATCATTAATCACAACTTAAAACGTATAAACAAATGTCTTATGTTTTAATCCTAAACTAATAAACATATTTAAATATTATACACAAATAATTATGCATTTTATATTATACAATATCTTTCATAATTTTTAGTCTAATATTTAAATCTGTAAAATATTAAAGAAAAGCTAGTCAATCCTTTTTTTATCACCAAAATCTATGTATGTTTCCCTATAAGATCTGTTATTTTTATCACCAACATTGTTAATTTTGTTTGGCTCATTAACATACAATGTACCTGTTTCTCTTTGAAATGGTCAACTTTTAATTTATAATTAGTTGCTAAAATAGTATTAGTTTATAGGGTAAATTACTTTTTGAGTCCTTGTATTTATTGGTTTTAACTAGTTGAGTCCAAAAGCAAAAAGTTTAACGCCCTGAGTCCGCCTAAGCATTTTCTTTAACCATTTGAGTCCAAATTTCTAACATCATCCACCAAGTCTGTTAACCATGAGGGTAATTTGGTCATTTACACACAAAGTACAAGTCTTATATGCACATAAGTACAAGGAACAAGTCTTTAATGCATAAACTTTTAATATAATATATATAAATAAATTACATATATATAATTAAACACACACATCTCTGTAAAGTGGAACAAGTCTCTCTCTCTCTATCTCTGTAAACACGGCTGCCGGAAACGAGACCACCACCACTGCCATTGTATCACTCCTACCCTGAAACAACAAGAACCGGCCAGAACTATCGTGGATCTAGAAAGATCTAAGAGAAAAAGCGAAGGTCTAGGGTCTTACCAGAGTGAAACCCCCAACTCACAGTTGCCGGAGCTTGAAAACATCACTTCCGTTGCTCTAATCGCAAAATCGACACCAGAAACATGCTCAGAAGGGTCGCTTTAGGGGGTAGCGTTGTCGCTCCTCCATGAAAAACCGTCACCGCCGCCGTTAGGGTTTCAGTGTTAGGGTGGTGGGTGTTGTGGTGGTGACGGTGGAGGTGCATTGGTGGTGACGGTGTAGGCGTAGCGGTGGTGGGTGTTGTGGTGGAGGTGCAGCGTGGTGGGTGTTATGGTGGTGGCGGCGGGGGCGGCGTTAGGATGGTGGTGGTGATGGTGGCTGCGTTAGGGTGATGGTGGTGTGGTGGTGGTGTGGTTGAGAGAGAAGGGGGAGGGAGATGAAGAAGAGAGATCAGTGTGAGTGTGTGTGAGATTGTGAGATGGTTTATGTATAATAATACTAATAATAATATAATAATAATAATAATAATAATAATAATTAATAATAATAATAATAATATGTAGGGGCATTTTAGTCTTTTAATGAAAAGCTAACAGAAAATTCAAACAGAGTTAGAATTTTGGTCTCAAATGGTTAAAGAAAATGCTTAGGGGGACTCAGGGCGTTAAACGTTTTGCTTTTGGACTCAACTAGTTAAAATCAATAAAACACAGGGACTTAAAAAGTAATTTACCCTAGTTAATATATATAGAGAGAAATTGTGTAATTGGATTTTGTTGTTACTTTTTTTTTCTAATATTATTTGCATGAATTCTATTAGGTTAGATATACCATATCAATTTATCAGATCTATTAATCTGTATTATATCCATGCATTGAATGTATATAATATTAGCTTCTAAGTGTAGACTTGAAATATGATTATTATCTGGATTAAATATATATCGTGACAAAAGAGCGTAGTGTAATTGTTAATTCACATATTAGGCTGGATTTACTAGCTGTAACGATTACTTTTATATAGCACGTGAAAGTAATCGCTCAGTTTAAAAGAAACGATTACTATTAGGATGCGTTTACTTTCCTGGGAGCGATTACTAGTAATTAACAATTAATGTGGTTCTCATGATGCTTAAGAGTTCGAAAAAGCATTCGTCCCGATATATTTAATTAACAATTTGTAACCAGTAACCACTAACATTAACATTTACATATTTCCTCTATAGAGGTGTAAAAAAAAACCGGTTCTACAACCGAAACTGGAAAAAAAAACCGAACCGGTTTTTTTTTAACAGTTTTAACAACCGAACCGAACCGGCGGTTATGGACCGGTTAGTGTTCTTCACCTTTCGAAACCGGTTTTGAAAACGGTTATGAAAAACCGGTTTAAACCGGAAAACAAACCGGTTTTTTTTATAAACGGTTTAAAACCGGTCATAACCCCTTGGGGCAGTTAGTGATTTTAGTAAAAAAAAAACCGGTTAGTAACCGGAACCGGTTATACAAAAACCGGTTTTTTGTTTTGATGAGAAAAACGGTTCGTTATTAACCGGAACTTAAAAAAAAATGATTTGTACACCTCCATTCCTCTATATTAATATCTGGATTTGATTTGGATTTATCATAGAGTTGCATCGAATATCAATGGTATCAATTTTTCCTAAATGAAAAAAAGGCTCGTAATTGCCCATAATCCATATGATGACAAAGGCCCATATAATATAGCCACCAATTGGGCTTAGATTTAGGGGTTTCGTTTTTGCTGATTTGAACAATTTTTTAGCCAGAAAATTTTGAAATGACAAAAATGCTAAAAATATAAAAGCTTGTACATCTAGATTCGTTTAAGCCCTAATGGGCTGCTTTGGCCCAGATGTATTGCTCTTGGTTAAGTCCATCACGGGTTGCATTTATATTGTTTGTTTGGTAAAGTCCATCATGAGTTGCATTTATATTGTTTGTTTTTGTTTCGGGTGTTTCTCATTCTGCTTCACCATGATGTAACGTTCTGATTTTCTTTTTGGTGGCTCATCTCAGCCGTTTGTAGCTTAGTGGCATTTTATGAATAAATGGACACTAGACTTGATGGATGATCAACACAAATTTAAATATTAATTAAATGAAGACTCAAGTTCAATCTTCACTTATGTTACTTTGGTGGATTAGGCAATGACTGATAGAGCCATCTAGCCTTATTGCAGAGGTGTCAGGTTCTATCCCGAACCCACCCGGTTTTTCGTCATACCGTGTGTTACGCCAGAGAGTGTTCAACTCTTGTGGTGGCACAACGTCTGTCAAGTGATAGTCGGCGGTATAGTTTCCCGGGGGAACGCCTAAGCCAAACTATTAAACCAACGTTGGCCTGGTTAATACTATATAGTCTGGTCGGAGTAGGCAACGGGGCTTTCTAATTTAGGGAGTGTGGTGGCCTAAAACAAGAAATTTTGCGTTCCAAAAAAATTAAATAGTAAAAGAGGAAAGATAATCGCATGCATTATATCGTGATTTTCCTTGGACTTATGTGCAGAGGATAATAGAGGCCCGGGGGTGTCCCAACCCCAGCCGATTTTTTCGCGCGTAGTGTTGATTTTAACGAAAATTTGATTTTTTAGTGTAAAACATTGGACTCTTAAGAGTCCGGCCCCACCGATTGCATTTCTAGAGCCCGACCCTCATCAAGTTTCCGTTCAAGCTGCATCACTGCTTGGACTTTGATTTAGTTTTTTTAATATATCGTTTTGTTATAACTATTTAACCTAAATTACCATTAACATAGTTTGGTTGTTCAAAAAACTTAACATAATTTAATTTTTAATAAATATTTCTAATAAAAATCTATAATTTCATGCATGATAAGAGCGTTCATGGTGGACCTACCCATACCTGTTGGTGGGCGGCCACACCCGTTGAAAAAAAGAAATAAGTGTTAATTTTCTGGTAAAATACCGACCGCACCCTATGGAATTTTCAACCGCCTCCCTTAGAAAAAAAATCACATTTTTAATTTATAAAAAAACTGTAATAAACACTGATTTTTATAAAAATATAACCTAACTTGATTTTTGTAAAAAATATAACCTAATTTATAAGTTTGTAACCCACTCAATTTCATTAAACAATTTAGTCCAAGCCTACTTAACCTAACCCAACAAAATTTGAAGTATAATAAAATAACCCAACCCAAACCACCATTTCCTATTCTGCTTCAGCCTTTCTCCCGCTCTCTCTCATTTGCGATCAGCTTCCACTGCTCAACGACGGTAATGACACCGAACCCCCAATTTCTCGTCAGAATTTGTCAATATCCGGCCACCAAACCCACGGAATCACAAACAATACAAGGTACCTCCGTTTTTAATGTTATGTTGTTTTATGTTATTTTTTTGAAGAAACTAGAGTTATAGAGATGATAAAAAGGCTTGAAATTTTATTTCTTTTGATTTTTTTTAGTTTTTCTGGACTTTAGTAGGCCGATTTTGTTGTTTAGATGATTTTTTTGTTGTTACAACTTACAAGGCATAAGTAATCAACAATTACTAGGGTTTGAAAAGAAAATTGAAAATTATAGAACGATATATGTTTAGTACTTTAGTGTTGTTTTATAAACTTATGGAGGGATTAATGTTGTTTTATAAACTTATGGAGGGATTTATATGTGATAGGTACCATGACTAGGGTAGTTATGACACGATTTTTCAAGGGGAAAGGGGTTGAATCATCTTCCGAATTCGTTGATGTGTATACTCTTCCTACATATCCCCATGATCGTAAGCCGATTGTATCATATAACGTGAATCAATGAGATGATATTCAAAGGGCATACCTACTAAGAGTACCATGTCAACCAACAGGTATTGAATTCCCCCAATTAATGTTTCAAGGGTACTATAACGACCACATGTTTTTTAAGATTATATAAATTTTAGCTTAATGTTATTTTTGTTTTACATGACACGACCCGATATGAACCAAATTTTTTTATACACCTAGAGGCCTAAAATCTTTAAAAATATTCCGCATCCCCATAAATTTTTTTTGAGTCCAACACTACGAGCGTTTAAAAGGTAAGTAGCTACATTTTACAAAGAGAAATGGAGGTGTTTGTAAACCATCAGTTGGATATTTAACACTGTTAAGTTTTTGTTCTTTTTAGTGTTTCACCTTTCATATTTTCTTTTACTTGCTTCTTCAAATAAAAGATGTGAAAGAAAATGGAATTAAAATATGCTAAAGGTTAGATCTTTAAACAGTATTTTTAAAGTACTTATCCTTTGTATATATTAAGTTAACGTATCCTTATCATGCACCTAAGTTTGATTATCGTGGAACACAGTTTCAAAAGTCAATCGGTTGTACGATAACGACACTAACGTAATTTGATAAGAAATTCGAGGATCTCGATTTAGTGACTAATATCGGTTTTTCATATTTTATTTTTCACTAATTTTATAATTTGAATATGTGTATATATGTTAGGAGTTTGCTAGTAAGTCTAAATTTTCTAAAAAGTGTGAAAAAATCAAAAAACATCAAAATGCAAACATAAAACACACCAAAACACACAAATAACAAATGAAGATTACTAAAACATCATATATGTGGGTTGTGTTTTGGATGCTAAGACTCTGATTATTGAATGACAAACATTGTTGTGTTTTTATGTTGATTAGCATGTTATGTTTTATGTTGGTTAGCATGTTGTGTTTTATATTCATATTTCTAACGATTGTGTTTTTGAAGTTTTTATGAACTATTATGGTTTGAAAATAATGTTTTATTAATCTTCATTCTTTTATTTGTGGTTTTAGGTGTATTTTATGACTTTTTACATTTTTGAGGAAACTTGAACTTAGTATCCGAACCCCACCCTATACATACATACATATAGGGTTCATTTCAAAACTCCTAATATTACAGAACTTTCCGAACCGCTAATAAACAATTATTTTATTTATATATATTTTATTTTTAACATTACTCAAGGATATATTATATGTATTTTTATGATAACATATATAAAAAATCAAATTATTTATGTGTAATAACTAATTTACATATGTGTAAATAAACCAATTTACGTATATGTAATTATAAAATTACATATGAAAAATGATAAAACTATTCTTAACACACATGGATCATAATAATTGATAAAAAATACCTTTAAATAATGTTAGATATAAAAATATATTAGTAGAGTGATTATTTATTAGAAGTTCTGTAATGTGACACCCCAAGAAAACGCTTAGGCGCACTAACTTCTTCATCGACCGCATTCTAAATTTCGGGACGAAATTTCTTTCTACTTGGGATGATGTGACAACCCATGATTTTTAGGTAAAAGGCGCTTGTTTCGCATTTATAATTAAAATCATATGCTTAATTTGTTTGATAAATTAATTATGCCTATCAAAATTATATTTTATAAACAAGTATTTTGATATCATGTTCAACCGAATCCATATCGTGTTCAACCGAACCGAACCGTTTGAACCTAAACATATGTATCGCTTATCGATTCAACCCACTTGCGTAACTTGATTATTATTATATTATACTTGTTTACTAATTATACTTTTATAATTAGTTGATTACATTAAAAAAAAATATATGGATATATATAACTATATAAGTGGCAAATCCATGGCAACCATCTCTGTTTCTTTTGAGTGGCCCAACAAAAACTAAAACCCAAATATGCTATAATAAGTAATCTTGTAGTTACTTGTTTCTTTAGTATTATATAAAAAAATTAATAATTAAAATCATAAATAATAGATATAACATGATAGCAAATGGATGCTGCCATGTCTTTGTTTCAAGATTGTGCCCCTCACGATTTATTATTTGGTGCATCCTAATCAGCCCAAATTAATTGTGTTATCAACTCAACCCCTTGCCCATCTACTTGCGGCCCAATGAGCAGCCCAGTCCCCTCCTCATTTGTTGAGTAATTTCAGTCCAAACTCACCATTGCCTTAAACCGCCCCAAAACTCCTTTATGTTACGTACTGCATGAAAACTGCTCATAACTCAAAACCCTAAACTTACAAATGCAACTTCTGCCTCTCCCTACTACTCTCTTCTGTTAACGAAGGTTTAAGCTCAAGAAGTTCCCTCAATTCGTTCGGTTTCAAGTATCTAGTAACTCTTGTCACTTCATAACTCGGTAAACATCTTATTATAATTTTGATTCTTGATGTTTATACATACATATATATATATATATATATAGATATATATATATATATATATATATATATATATATATATATATATATATATATATATTGGCTGCGTTTTCTGATTTGTTAGTGATTTTGACGTTCTTGATGATTATTTGTATTATAGGATTGCTAGAAAACATGTTGATGGTTGGTATTGATTATGGGTTCGGTTAGTCACTAGGGTATTCGATTATGGGTTGAATCCTGGTAGTTCTTGATGTTTTAGTGTTAGATAATCTGAGTTTTGATGATGACCTACTGTATGTGATGTTTAAGTGTCGTTGTTGTTCGCTAAACATGTGAACGAAACCAATAGAAACTCGTTTTGCGTCACTAAGAGCTGAAACAGAATCTGCCCAACAGTTACAGCCGATTTAATCGGCTGTAACCACGTCAAAAGTTAATAAGAACAGATGTTTCTTAAGGAACTTCCACGAAATACCTTTCAAACCCAACTGGAATCGCATCTTTCAACGTCGTTTGATATTTTAAATGATTTATGTCGTATCAAAGGTTCAGGCTGCGTTTTTGTCAGAATTTGCAGCCCATTACGAGAGTCATAACTCAATGTAAGAATGGAGTTATGATCTGAAATTTTTATCGTAAGTACTTATAGGTGATTCCAAAAATCTCCAACTGGAATTACGACAATCGGATAAACAATGATTTTTAAATGAATTTTTCTGTGAGCTGTAGTCAGAAAGTGACGAATCTGATTGCTGCTTAGTAAAAGATTTTTTATAAATTTTTGGTAAAGAGTTAGACTCTAAAATTTTAATACAATGATCTCTGGTTCGATTGACACCTTCTGTAATTCTTCGGGAACTATCCGGTGCTCGAACGGTCCCGATTAACGCATCGCAAATTGTCCGAAAATGCACTTAAAAGCTGAATTTTTTGACAAGATTTATTATGTGATTTGTGACGAAAAGGTTGTCGCTATTTCGAATAGGGACACTTTGCATGCATGTGTATATGTATATATTATAATATTTTACGTGCTATGTGTTAGATACGTATAGAACTTATGTGTTTGCATTCATACACACTAACGAACCTATGGTAACCATAATAGGACGTGGTTGACCACTTCAGCTCATATAAAACACATAAGCCTTACCGAGCAAAACAAAGGTGAGTTCACCGCTCTCTTTTACAAGCATGCGTCCAGTGGGGACAAACAAACGAATTAATATCCCTGGAGAGGGTACTTTGCAAACTTTTATCCCTGGAGGGGATGACTACTATTCTTTGGAGGAATACTTTGTTATAACTGTTTTGTTTAATTTCGATGTTGGATAATCTACTCACCTCTATCACTTAAGTCCCATCTTATTACCGAACTTGTTGCTTGGAGGGCAACGGGGTATTAGTTGATAGCGCTATTAGGCTTGACAACCTCACACTGTACCTGGATTGGACGGGCGTGAACTAATGACCTTAACCACATGATCTCAATGTTGATAGGCACTGGGGAAGGGCAAACAAAAATTGTTTTTATTATTTAAACAATTGTACATTTGTTTCCGCTGAACAAATACTTTTTTTAAATGTTTAATTTGAAGTTCACTTTTCATGTTGGACATGATGACTTGTTTCATATTATTACTATAGTTCGACATGATTAGTGGCTTGATCCTAGGCAGTTGCACGCCTCGCGGTAGAACTTCGCAAGTGGTAATTTGAGGGTGTGACAGATTGGTATCAGAGCCATTGGTTATAGTGAACTAGGTTTTAAAAAGTTTTTGTAAAACCAGACTATAACCGAATCAGTTCCGAAAGCGAACATGACACTACGCTCCAGATTGCAAGGTTCGTCTTTTAATATTGCATACACTATACATTTAGCATATACATACGCACTGCATTGTATATAGCCACACACACCGCATTATAGTACAAATTCATGTGTTATCTACTTATACTATGATGAATCATTAGTATGATTTACTTTTAAAGCTTTTGTGATCTCCGTCGTTTTAACAATATTTTCTTTTAACATTTGAATCTGAGGATTTCTTGATACAAGTTAGGAGGAACTAGGGTAAACATGCAAATCGAACTATCATTACGGGTGCACACGTAATAATAATTGGGGGTGCATGTGAGTCGCAGTGAGGCCAAGTGTGTGTAAAAGGATTCTGACCCATTATCCGACATAAGTGGGGATTCAGATATCCAAAGGAGCCATAGCGATGATGGACTCCTACCTAATCTTGAAGTATACTCTCTTCACTCTTCTTGTTTACTTGTACTGAAAATGGAAATAATATGCGCTACAAATTTTTTTATATATCGGCTCCAAACCTCTCTTGAAAACCAAACACATTAACGAATTGGCTGACGGTCAGCCAAGTGAAACATCCTATATTTTTATGTTGGGTGCAAACTCGATCTTTAGGTCAGGTGTTTGACATTAACCTCCTTCCTGTTACTCTTAGTAGTTTTGATGCAGTCATCTTAACGCATTCCTTTCACTCTTCCGTGACTGCTTAACAAAATTTCAGGACGGAATTTCTTTAAACTTGCGGATGATGTGACACCCCAAGAAAACGCTTAGGCGCACTAACTTCTTCATCGACCGCATTCTAAATTTCGGGATGAAATTTCTTTCAACTTGGGGATGATGTGACAACCCGTGATTTTTAGGTAAAAGGCGCTTGTTTCGCATTTATAATTAAAATCATATGCTTAATTTATTTGATAAATTAATTATGCCTATCAAAATTATATTTTATTAACGAGTATTCGAACCGAATCCATATCGTGTTCAACCGAACTGAACCGTTAACCTAAACATATGTATCGCTTATCGATTCAACCCACTTGCGTAACTTGATTATTATTATATTATACTAGTTTACTAATTATACTTTTATAATTAGTTGATTACATTAAAAAAACGAATATATGGATGTATATAACTATATAAGTGGCAAATCCATGGCAACCATCTCTGTTTCTTGTGTGGCCCAACAAAAACTAAACCCCAAATATGCTATAATAAGTAATCTTGCATGGAATCTTGTAGTTACTTGTTTCTTTAGTATTATATAAAACAAAATAAATAATTAAAATCATAAATAATAGATATAACATGACAGCCAATGGATGCTGCCATGTCTTTGTTTCAAGATTGTGCCCCTTACGATTTATTATATGGTGCATCCTAATCAGCCCAAATTAATTGTGTTATCAACTCAACCCCTTGCCCATATACTTACGGCCCAATGAGCAGCCCAGTCCCCTCCTCATTTGTTGAGTATTTTCAGCCCAAACTCACCATTGCCTTAAACCGCCCCAAAACTCCTTTATGTTATGTACTGCATAAAAACTGCTCATAACTCAAAACCCTAAACTTACAAATGCAACTTCTGCCTCTCCCTACTACTCTCTTCTGTTAACGAAGGTTTAAGCTCAAGAAGTTCCCTCAATTCGTTCGGTTTCAAGTATCTAGTAACTCTTGTCACTTCATAACTAGGTAAACATCTTATTATAATTTTGATTCTTGATGTTTATACACACACTCACACACACACACACACACACATATATATATATATATATATATTGGCAGCGTTTTCTGATTTGTTAGTGATTTTGACGTTCTTGATGATTATTTGTATTATAGGATTGCTAGTAAACATGTTGATGGTTGGTATTGATTATGGGTTCGGTTAGTCACTAGGGTATTCGATTATGGGTTGAATCCCGGTAGTTCTTGATGTTTTAGTGTTAGATAATCTGAGTTTTGATGATGACCTACTGTATGTGATGTTTAAGTGTCGTTGTTGTTCGCAAAACATGTGAACGAAACCAATAGAAACTCGTTTTGCGTCACTAAGAGCTGAAACAAAATCTGCCCAGCAGTTACAGCCGATTTAATCGGCTGTAACCACGTCAAAAGTTAATAAGAACAGATGTTTCTTATGGAACTTCCACGAAATACCTTTCAAACCCAACTGGAATCGCATCTTTCAACGTCGTTTGATATTTTAAATGATTTATGTCGTATCAAAGGTCCAGGCTGCGTTTTTGTCAGAATTTGCAGCCCATTACGAGAGTCATAACTCAATGTAAGAATGGAGTTATGATCTGAAATTTTTACCGTAAGTACTTATAGGTGATTCCAAAAATCTTCAACTGGAATTACGACAATCGGATAAACAATGATTTTTAAATGAATTTTTCTGTGAGCTGCAGTCAGAAAGTGACGAATCTGATTGCTGCTTAGTAAAAGATTTTTTATAAATTTTTGGTAAAGAGTTAGACTCTAAAATTTTAATACAATGATCTCTGGTTCGATTGACACCTTCTGTAATTCTTCGGGAACTATCCGGTGCTCGAACGGTCCCGATTAACGCATCGCAAATTGTCCGAAAATGCACTTAAAAGCTGAATTTTTTGACAAGATTTATTATGTGATTTGTGACGAAAAGGTTGTCGCTATTTCGAATAGGGACACTTTGCATGCATGTGTATATGTATATATTATAATATTTTACGTGCTATGTGTTAGATACATGTAGAACTTATGTGTTTGCATTCATACACACTAACGAACCTATGGTAACCATAATAGGACGTGGTTGACCACTTCAGCTCATAAAACACATAAGCCTTACCGAGCAAAACAAAGGTGAGTTCACCGCTCTCTTTTACAAGCATGCGTCCAGTGGGGACAAACAAACGAATTAATATCCCTGGAGAGGATACTTTGCAAACTTTTATCCCTGGAGGGGATGACTACTATTCCTTGGAGGAATACTTTGTTATAACTGTTTTGTTTAATTTCGATGTTGGATAATCTACTCACCTCTATCACTTAAGTCCCATCTTATTACCGAACTTGTTGCTTGGAGGGCAACGGGGTATTAGTTGATAGTGCTATTAGGCTTGACAAACTCACACCGTACCTGGATTGGACGGGCGTGAACTAATGACCTTAACAACATGATCTCAATGTTGATAGGCACCGGGGAAGGGTAAACAAACTGACGTCACTGCGTTATCGAGTTATTATCAGCATGTCTTTAAACTAAACACAAACCGGTTTTCGTTAAACAAAATTGTGAACTAGCCGGCTTAATCAATGATACACTTTTTCTGCATGCTTGCAGGTTGTTAGAAATATCTTGCATGGGAACTTGCAGTCTGAGTAGTAGGAGCTGTCATAGGTCGTATTGTTTGATGAAACGCTTAATGTTATGTTTACTTTTTGAACAAAAAATGTTTTTATTATTTAAACAATTGTACATTTGTTTCCGCTGAACACATACTATTTTTAAATGTTTAATTTGAAGTTCACTTTTCATGTTGGACATGATGACTTGTTTTATATTATTACTATAGTTCGACATGATTAGTGACTGGATCCTGGGCAGTCGCACGCCTCGCGGTAGAACTCCGCAAGTGGTAATTTGAGGGTGTGACATGTAAGTTCTGCAATTATTTAGAGTTCTGGAATGATTCTTACCCTATATATGTATAGTGTGAGGTTTAATAGAGAACCATTAAAAAATGGAGAACTAGGTAAACATGTAAAAACCCACAAAAATTCATTTTTATATGTAAAAAAAATAATTTTTACAAAATATTTTTCGAAACTTTTACATAAAAATATACGTACAAACCGTTTTTATTAAAAAAACAAAATTAAAGATAACAGTTTTATAAGTTGTTATAAATATATATATATATATATATATATATATATATATATATATATATATATATATATGCATTTATTTATTTTTAATTGCTTCTACATGTGGTTATATCAAAAAGTCCCAACAAAATTAGTGGTTTCCCACTTTTTGATGTTTAAAATAGGGCTGTAAATGAACCAAATATTCAACGAACGGTTCGTGAATCGTTGATGGAAAGTTCATGTATTAATTACCTATTATATCGATTACTTAATATATATAATTTGAAAGTGAGTATAAATAGTGCCAATGAATAGTGATTGAGTTTTTTCCAATAATTGTTTTTATTTTTTTTATAGTATTTTATCTATTATCCATTTGATTATTTAGTAAGAAATGGTAATTGATAATTCTAATGCATTTGTTTTTAATATTAATTAATTGTATTTTATTTAGCATTCAATTTGATTTTTTATAATAACTTACGTGTAACACCCCAAAAACGGGTTTGGTAATCAAACCACGTTAATATTATAGAGCGGGAAAAAATGCCGTTAGTGGTAAAAGTAAAACCGTAAACAAAATAACTAGGAACAAATTAACCTAGTTAGTAACATGGAAATAGTAATAAAACGATGAGTTGTAGCCCTTTATAAATAAAACCTCAAACAAGAGGAACAAAAGAGGAAAGTTGAAACTTGAATATATAAAAATTAAAAACAAAACACAACACACACTAAAAGTGTGTATGCATGCAACGACCATGAGCAAGACAAAGAGCAAAACCTTTGTTCATCAAGAATCATCAAAATTGAAGGGTGAATTTGGGCTAAAACATATGCATGAACATAGAATTGTGATCATCTAAGCTTGGAGATCATGAGGTATGTTGTAAATTATGTTTTGGTGATGATAAATATGTGGATGAACTTTAGGTGATAACCTTTAGTTCAACATTTTGCTAGTATGGTGAAATCAATAATGAAATTATGTGTGTGATCATCATACTTGCAAGTATATGTGAAATACTTGAACAATTTTGTGATTTGAATAAGTGTTCATGTATGACATGAAGTGGGTTTTGATTATATAATGAAATTGATGATATATGAGCATCATACTTGTGTCTCTGTGTAAGATACTTGAACAAATTAGAGATTCGAGTAAGTGTTCATACATGACTTGAATTGAGTTTTGTATGTTATGATAAAATTGATGTTATGTTAATGTTAATAAGTGTATAAGATCATGTTGTCTAGTAGTTTGTATATAGAACTTATTATATTAGGTATTCGGATGAACTTATAGTAATATGATGAAATGGGTTTTACATAAAGATGAAAACCCTTAATTCTAGCATAATGAATGGATAAATTAGCATTGATAATCGAAAGCTAAGTTAACTTGATGTTAACAATCGCTCGAACTTGTTTAAGTGAAAGAAATGACATGAACTTGGTTGGGAATTTTGATAGGTGTGTAGCCTAAAAATATCGCATGCTTGGTGATTGATAAATACCTAAACGAGTTCGTTGAACTTAAAATGTGCGTTTGCAAATGTTAATAGGCAGTTGACTTTTATAAGTTAAACTGACCTATAATATGATCAAATGGTAATTTTGATATAAAGTCAGTAAGGTGGGATAGTCTTGATAAATAATGACTAATCTAACCATCTTGCGAATGATAAAAGGTAGTTTGACGCTTGACAAGCTAGGTGGGAGCTTGGGAGGGAGCGAGTCAAACGGATCGAATACGCGTGGAAAACATAATCAGATGCAAGGTAAGTAAAGCTTACATCTTTAAAATAGTACATCCACTTATGTATTTGACTAAGAATAAGCGATTTGGTATTTGGAATGAATTTTGAAATACAATGTTCCGACGCGAATCGATACGGGTCGGAACAAATGAAAATGGTAAGAAACCATAATTAATGATAAAAGGGGTAAAACGGGAAATTGGTCACGTGATAACGAATAAATAAGGAGTTCTAAAACATCACCCCATGGTGTAAACCATAATAGGTCAAAAGGGGTAAAATGGTAATACGGTCACAAGTTGACGGATAAATAAAGAGTTTTGAAAAAGACACCCCATGGCGTAAGACATAATGGGTCAAACGAATGAAGAAAAGACTTTTAAGTAATATAATTATATGGTGTAAAGATGGCAAATAAATACCATCTAATAATGATAAATGGTCATTTAGACCAAAATGGTCAAATGGTGATAATGATGACTAATGGTCGCTCGTCGAGTTTTGTGCTCACAATAAGAATAACGTATGACATACATCATTATTAATTAGCAATTAATAGAGCAATGTATTAAGCGGACCATTGCTATGACTCGGGCCAGGCATGTGTAATGGGTCAAACTCTCAATGAGGACTTAAGGTCTGATGAGAATTAAACGATTCATGAATAAACATTGGATTACCTAAAGTAAGGTAAATCTAATAATCTAAAGTGTAGGCAAATATATTATGGTTATAATGTGTCTTGGCCAAAACATGATATCGAAAGTCCTTCGTCGTAAAAGAAGGAGCTAAAGTTGACCGAAATGCCATCGAATGATAAAACAAGCAAACGACCCTTAAGAGTAGTTAAAAATGAGTTTGATAATTTAGTAGACCTTTTCGGTAGTATAAAAGTGAAAAGCATAAGCCTTTTTGGTTTAATGCCTCTTAACGAGTCTTTTTCATAAACTGTGAAACCGAAGGGTAGAATTCTGATTAAATAATTTTACGTTAACAAATCCATCATGAATATAGTTGTGGTGGGAGATAAATAGAAGTCTTAGGGTGGAAATAGGAGATAAGGAAAGAAAGAGCGAGATTTAAGCTTAAGCGCTTAAATCCCTTAACAAGTCAAAATGATTATGCACATAAAATGGGCAATGGTTGCGTAATTCATAAAAGTTATGAATCTGGGTTAAAGAATTATAGTTAAATATGTAGGTAAATGTTTTACAGACATTTAAAAACAAGTTTCGAGTGAAACGATAAAAAATGAATAAGTTACAGAAGTTTCGTAGCAAAAACGACAAACTTGAAAAAGGCTGCAGCAGCCCATTGTAAGCTACGGTGGCCGACCGTAGCTTACCGTAGGCAGCTGCTAGATGAAACAGAATGCATGTACCGTAAGCTACGGTACAAGCCGTAGCTTACGGTGGGGTACTTATAAAAATTATTGTTTTCATCGACTAGATTAGTTATAAACTTCATATAACTAACACATTTCATGATTTATGAAATGTAGGTTATGATTTGAGTACCGGATGACGATTAAGCTCAATAAAGCACCGAACACAATCAAAGTACAAGCTTCCGCATTATGCTTAAACGATACGAAATTAAACAAGAAATCATATGTTGAAGTGTTTAAATTATAAGAAGTTTTATGAAACTCGAATTTTTTAACGGACGTATATTTGTATAAATACATTTATATGCGAAATGTTTATGAAATTTCAATTCATTAAAGAAGGGTCTTACATTATGTTCGTTAACTTTAAAAAATTCTAAATTTGCCTATGTTTTTTTAACATTCCAAGTTATCTGGCGGCACATTGTGATGGTACATTACCGTGTGCATCAGATCGGTATCGTTTCAATTCATTATAGTACCGATATAATTTATGCACTTAGTATAGAGATTAACACATATTTTACATCGACCGAGAATGAACTCCGATACTGACACCGATGTTAGAACGTTATCGATTGGTTCAAATTGCCAAGCTACTGGTACCGATATTCAATTATCGTCACACATAGAGTTGTACAAATGAAAACTTTTTGAAACTGGAAATCATAAAATAAATACATGTATTAGTACTGATATTGTTTGGTATGGTACGCTTGCGGTACAATGTTAGTTTATCGAAAGAAAAAAACACTAAAAAGAAAAACCGATACCAAACCAACGATCTTATTATAACGAGTGTTGGTACCGAACGAAATGAACAGATACCAACCAAATTTCCACAAAGAAGTACGGAGAAAGTCACTATATATATTATTAGAAAGTCACCATGAATAGTGATATAGGTCTTTTAAGTGTTTGTTTATTTTTTTATTCTAATTTTAGCATATATTTATTTTTTATTTTATTTTTTGAGCATTTATATTTTTAATAACTCCTTTTAATGAAATTTTATTTATTATTTAATTTGATTTTTTAATAAGTTGTGTTCGTTAACTTATTTTAAAATATAACTCCGCGTCTATGTTTATTTGATAGAATTTTAAGTATTTTTTTATTCTACTTTTAAACATATTTTGTTTTTCTTTTATAACTTTTAAGATACGATATTTTATAAAATAATATCGTTTGCCTTCTTTCGTTATTCTAATAATATAATATAATGCTTTATAATTCTCGCAATATAACGTTGCAATATGCTTATTTTATCTTCGTTTTGATAAAAGCTTTTTTCAAAATTGATCAAGTCAATTATAATTGATGTTTTTGTTTATCATCGTGACAAACCAAATGGAAACTATCTTAACACCTTTTGTGGCCATATAGAGTAACTTTTATATCATAAGCTATAGCGACTGTCGATGACGAACAAAACTGATATCGTCCGAACAGCATTGGTACCACGTCAATTTTAAATGAACATCGATACCGATAATTATACTTTTGAAACCTTTATTCATATGTATTTTATATTTTTTTATCGATGTAAAACATGTGTCGATATGTTTTTGGGCATATCATGACTTTATTGTTTGGGGTTTATCTTTCTATCGCTATACAAAGTGTCGATTATGGTATCGATACTTTATTGAATCGAATGCTACCAACTAACTTCCCGTCGCAACGTGCGGGAGAAGTCCACTAATATATATATATTATATATATTAATTCATAACGTTGTGATGAATAGTAATATTTTTTTTTTGTCTTTTGTAGTTTTTATTTTAAAGTAAACTTTTGAGATTTTCCATTTAGTAACAAAACTTTGATTTCTAATAAAGTGCCACAAAAGTTCAACTCTATGTTTGTATATATTAATTCATATAAGGTTGTGATGATAGTAATATTTTTTTTGTTTTTGTAGTTTTATTTTAAAGTAACTTTTGAGATTTCCATTTAGTAACAAACTTTGATTTCTATAAAGTGCACAAGTTCAACATCTAAGTTGTTATAGTTTTGGTTTTACTTTTTTTTCTCGATTTGATCGTTTGGTGGTTATATTTGGTCCCTCAGGTTTTTTACCCCCTTAACTTTCTAGTGTGTGTCGGTATCAATTCAACTTTGTCTATGTTTTTCGTCACGTGAGTCATTTGGTGTTAGAAATTCGTGTTTTTTTTAAATCTCAACTTTGTCGTCGTTTGGTTGCTACATAGCATGATTTTATGCCCGGCCCGCAACGCGGGGGGATTAAGACTATATATAATAATAGAAAGTCCCCATGAATAGTGTTCAAGATTTTTTTAATATTATTTGTTTTTAATTTATAATTATATTTTTTAATTGTTTTTTTTCTTTTATAACTATTAAGATATGATATTTTATACATATGATTACAAATTGTGATGAATAGTAACTCAAAATTTTTAGGTATTTGTTTTTATGTTTAGTAATGTTTTATTTTTTTAATAATTTGATTTTTTTAGAAATAAATAATAATTGATAATTTTTAGATATTTTTTCTATTTTCTATTTTCTATTAGTAGGTAGTATTTTGTTTAGTACTAGTTTAGAAACCCGTGTATTATAGCGGTTAGACATAAAAAAAAGTTTAGATTAACTAGTATATTAATTTATAGGTGTTATAAACTTGTGTATTACATGGATTGAATATCGAAAAACTGTAAATCATAAACATCAATATAATCATTATCACACAATTAAAGAATGTAACAATACTATAGCCCTATACATTCATAATTTATGAATTTTATCACGTGGATGTAATAATATCATAGTTCTATATATTCATAATATGTGAATTCTATCACACGGGTTGAGAAAATATAAACTATAATCTTATAAAAAGTGTAATCCTGTTAATAAATGTAATAATATTATAGTCTTATCACATAGTTGAATATGTGTATTGTTGATGGATATATCAATTGTTCTATAAATTATAATATTATTTAATTTTTTTGTGTGATAATATTAATTGTTTTTTGTTATAAAAAACAAAATCATATTTGTAAAAGAACTTGGGGTTTTTCGAGTATTTAATATCTAATTTTGGCAAAATAGTGTTATACAGGTATAAATAGTGTTATATTTGTGCCTATGATTTTTAACATTTGGAGTATTCAAATATGATTTAATTTTTTGTTTATAAAAATAATATTTGTTTATAAAAATAAAAATCAAAGTCAAAATCATATTTGTAAAAAACCTTGGGGTTAATCTCATCTATTTAACGTCATTGTATTTTTTTTGTATCCCTATCTTTTTTGTTATGTTAATATAGACTAATTATTTTAATTACTCAAGAATATCTATGACGTCTTTATTATACATTTTATGTATTAAAAAAATATTTCTAAATAAAAGATAAATAAACTTATGAGTTTAAACGAGAGAATGTCACGTGATATTAATTGGAGTCTTTTATTATAAGTTAAAAAATAATAAATTTAAGTTAATTTTTTTAGTTTGATAAGAATTAAATATAATGACGATACATTTTTATTTATAGGAGAGTCAGCTACAGGAAAGAGATATTTGATATGAAATATTTCAATTAAAATCATTACCATTTGTGTAATGATATGAAAAGTGTCCGAATACATTATATAATTACACACCTACCTACCCTGACAACGCCTTTTTTTAAACCTTGATGTTTTTACCTTAAAAGGCTTTGAAAAATCAAATCATGACATGAAATCTTGCATACCTATATTCCATGAATTATTATTATACATATGTTTACAAAGTAGTGATGAATAGTAACTAAAAAATTTAAGGTAATGTTTTATGTTTGGTAATATTTCATTTATTAACGATTTGATTTTTTTAGTAATAAATAGTAATTGATAATTCTTAGATATTTGTTTTTCTATTATCTATTAGCAGGTAGTATTTTATTTAGCATTTAAGTTAAAAAAATTTAGTTTGATATGAAATAAAAACAATGACAAGACATTTTTGATTTTAGGAGAGTCGACTACAAGAAAGAGATATTTGATATAAAATATTTTAAATTAAAATCATTACCATTTGTGTAATGATCTAAAAGGTGTACGAATACATTATATAATTACATATGTTCTACCTACCCTGACAACCACCTTTATTTTTTTAAATTTTGATGGTTTTACCTTAAAAGGCTCCGAAAAATCAAATCATGACATGAAGCCTGTCTCCAATGAATAATCAAATGTCTGATTCCATCACCTCCATGGGTGGTGCTACGAAGGTTGATGAAGATGTGGTTATGTCGGTGTTGGGTCGTGAAGAAGTAGTGAAACGGCGATGTCGAAGATTGAAGCAGTTGGGTAGGGTTTACAGAGATCATTACTGGTGCATGATGGATGAGCTCAAGCGCAAGTACAGAAGGTATTATTGGTCCTACGGGAAGAGTCCAGTTACAGAAACGAATGATGATGATGATGATATGATTGATGAGTTGGAGTTTAGTTGGTGTGTTGTTCGTGGATGTAAAAGCAAAGCCATGGCGTTAACCAAGTTTTGTCATGCTCATATACTCTCTGATTCTAAACAGACACTATACATGAGATGCAATTACGTCGTCCAAAGGTAACTTTAATTTCTTCTTTACTATATCAAATGGCGCACTGTTTTCCATGTTGATTATTCTCATATCAAAGGTGAAACAGAATTATGGCCTCTAAATTGATATGGATATACTTATTTTATTATTGAGGAGAAACCACATCAAGAAACATTTATAACAATTTTCAAAGTTTTACCTCCCAAGTGATTAGTAATAAATAATGTAAATGCTTTTTGAGTATTCAGCAAGTTTTGAATTTTGGTGCTTTATCTCCATGCTAGACTTTTATTATTTCAAGGTTTTCATTGTCATTATTTTCTATGCATAAATATGCTAACAAGTGACGAGTTTATAAGTTATCCCTATTGTTTACGCACTTTGGAAACCTGTTTAAATAAATTTTTTAATGGTTAGAACATTTATATTTATTTTCTTCATCAGCTTACAAGCAGGACCGATAATTTGTGGGAAAACTGTACTTAAATGCACTGTTCCATCTCTGTGTGCCTGTCATTACCAGAAGGCGGAAAAACATATTTCAAGGGCTTTAAAGAAAGCCGGTATAAATGTATCCTCGACAAATAAGGTTGCTCCAAAATTTCATATCTTAATTGCGGAATCTGTTCGCCAAATTCAGATTAGTCGAAGGATTGATGAAAAAGAAATGAAAGAAAATCTTGAAACTAAAGAGGAAGAGCTTAGCATCTAGTTTTATATAATTTTGAGGATGTTGTTGCGACGTTTCTATAATTATCTCTGTATTTATACATTCTTTTTTCGAAACCGAGCTGTGAGTGGTAAAGCATAAGTAATCGAAACACAAAAGTACATGTTATCAAACCCAACTCACATTTAGTTTTTTATATATAAATTAACATCATTTTTTTCATTATTCTAATAGTATAGTGTAATACTTTATAAAGTTCCGAATATATGTGACCTGATTATTTTTGTCTCTGTTTTGCTAAAAGTTTCGTTCAAAATCAAACGGATCAATATGATTGTTTTTTTGTTTTTTACAGTGATCAATCGAACAAATACCATGCAAAACTTCGAAAGTGGTATATATTATCTTTTTTATATTGTAAAATATAGCGAGTATGAATACCGTACTGGTACCTTGACGAATCAAATGTATATCTTCGGTTTTTTACCTTGGCGAATTGAACTGATTTCGTGCGAACAACTTCGATGGTAGTATAGTTATTAATATTGTAAACTATAGCGGGTATTGGTACCACGTCAATTCCAATCGAACAACATCAGTACCGATATCGGTACCATCGGAATCAATATTGATATTCATTTCGAAAGACTTTATTGATGTTCATTTTTATGGTTTTTTATTGATATAAAATATGCGTCGATATCCTTTTAGGGATATAATGACTTTACTTTTAGGTTTTTGCCTTTCCATTGCTATACCGGGTGCTAGTATCGTATCGAAACGTTGAGGAGTCAGCCCGACGCATTGGAGGAATCAGCCAAGCCACTAGGAGGAGTCATCCATGCCACTAGGAGGATTTAGCCCGACGCATCAGATGAGTTAGCCAAGCCATTAGGAGGAGTCAGCCTGACGCATCAGTCACTTTTTGCTTTTGAGGAGTTAGTCGTCGACTCAAATCCATGATTCTTGATACGTGTCAACACCCCATTGATGGTCGCTTGAAGGTGACACACGGGTGCCTCCCATGGTTCAGGCCTCACTCCATGGACGCTTGAAGGTGACATTTTGGTAATGTTATTTGGTCAACTGACATTTTTGTACCCAATAAATATTGTAGAAAGAGTCAAAAGTGATAATTTTGAAACTGATGAGCCCTTTTCACTAAGACACAAAAAGATAAAACTAAAGAGACTAAATATGACCATCAAACTTTATAAATATTATATTACTAACGACTTGTAAAATTATATATTTAATAATTGTATATACAGACATGGAAACTTGTCAAATTTGCTGGTTGATTGGTCGGAACTTGAGGCGCCGGAATACAAGACAACGGAGAGAGAAGGTAGATTTATGAGGTTTCATAAAATCCCAATCGATCTTTGGATAATTCACAAAATAGCCCCTAAACCTTTTAAATTTATAAATTTAAAAAAATCAATTGCATTTTAAAAAATTTCTATAACTAATATATATCACTTTACTAACAAATAATTCATTTAAAAATTGGATTTTAATAATCTCAACTTTGAACTATTGGTCGAGATCAATCCAAACCTTGGAAATGTTTATCAACAGTCTCAACTTTTAACATATTTTTCTTTAGCGATCACATACTATTCTGACTGAAAGTTAACCTCGTTAGTTTTGCTAAGGTGAACTGCCACATATGCATTCATCGTCAACAAAAAATTGCCACATATGCAATCCACGTGTCAAAACTTTGATTTATTTGCCACATAAATAGTCCACGTCATCAAAACGTTGATTTTATTGCCACATAAGTTGTCCACGTCAACTAAAGCTAACTGGATTAACTTTAAGTTTGTATGAGATCGATGAAAGAAAATATGTTTAAAGTTAGGCCTGTAAAGGAACCGAACGAACACGAACATAAGCATGTTCGTGTTCGTTCATTTAATTTAACCAAACACGAACATATAATCAATCACATTTGTTTGTTTGTGTTCATTCATTAAGAAATCGGGCATGTTCGTGTTCGTTTATGTTCGTTCGTTTAAAGTTTAAACGATAATTCACGAAGATAAACGAACACAAACGAACATAAACAAAAAAAATTGAATGAACATATTTAAATAAACATAAACAGACATAAATTAACATGATTGAACAAACATAAACGAACACAAATGGACGTAATTAAACAAATATAAACAAACACAATTTAACATCAGTGCACACAAACAAACAAAATTAATATGTTACAGTTTATTCGAAATAACATCTAAATTAGGATTCATAGATACTAAAATTATGTATTTTTATATTAATATTAAGTAAGTGATCAGTTACGATATAAGAAAAAATTTAAAATTTCATTTTTATTAGTAGAAAACTCAATTACTAATTAGTTATATTTATATAAGTAGTTAGAAAACCTAATATTTATATAAATATAACTATTTATGTATTTACTAAAATTAAAATGAACGTAAATAAACGAACGTTCACGAACATAAACGAATGTTTCACGAACATAAATGAACGAACACAAGGTGTGTTCATGTTCGTTCATTTAATTAAAATAATTCAGGATATTACATTAAGCACTAGACAACTCACTAAGGGGCTGTTTGTTTACCTCTGACTCTTAATGACCTCTTACTGGTTTAGTATTTAATGGTTCAAACTGTTTGTTTCACGAGCTGATGTCTGAATGGTTAAGACATTTGTCTCTGAATGGTTAAGTATTATATTAAGTCTGAATGGTTAAGACCTTTAATCTGAATTGTTCAGATATTTGACTCTGTACGTTAAGTATTATACTAGCTCTTAACGGTTCAGACCTCTTAGTAGTTCAACACTTAATGATTTAACACTTAATCATTTAGAAGTTGTCAAACAGCCCCTAACAAATACTAAGATCCATTAAATCCTAATGATGGTCCCAAAAAAATTAAAAATAAAATCACTTTAATATATTGTCGGTGATCCCATGTATCATCAGAATTTCAATTTACATTAGTTCAATATGTTACCATAATGATTTTGGATGGGCTTGTGTGCATTGTGTAATAAGTGTGAAAACATACGGAATCTCTAACTATGATCGAGTTAGAACACACTGAGTTAACTCACACATACCTTTTTTTTCATGAACATTTTACTAAAGATGTGTCTTGTGTGCATTGTGTTGTAAGTAAGAAAAACATGACGGTCGAGTTAGAACAAATTGAGTTAACTACAAATATCTTTTCTTCCTATGCTCTTAAATTTTGTGAATTATAAGTTTAGCAACCTATTAAATATGATTAAAACATACATGGAGATTATAATAATGCAAATATCCAGTCAAACCACCACTTTTTTTTCGATCGGGCCACTATGTTTATGGTTGATTATTTGTGTTTGTTTAACTCTACCTTTTCAACACCAAACCATAAACGAAAAGACTCTTCAGCAACCCTTCAATTTCATTCGACATTTAAAAAGATAAGGGTTTATTGATTCGTTCGTTGTATCATGACATCAATTATTTAATCCAATTAATTTTGTTTGTATATATGCGTACATAAATGAAGTATCTACGTATTCCGTATACATGCACGCAAACAAAATTTTATAAATCTAGTCATGGATTGCGAGATACACACACATTTTTCATAATTTTTGTATGAAATTGAAATAGAATTTGATAAATAATTAATTAAAAGCAAACTGTTAGACAACACCAGCAAGATCAAGACTTGCTAACAAGAATTCACTCCATCAAATGATATGCATGAAGACTTCCTGGTTGTGTATTATTTTTTACATATTAAAGTATAGTTATTAATTTATTTTCTTTTCAAACACTTCTGTTTAAAGAAGAAATTAACAATAGTCATAAAGTAAAGCTTTTGAAAATATCAGGTTTTTGAACCTAAGGTACATTTAGTCTAAACTAACGAGCTAGCCGATTATATATTATGTATACAATTTATGGTAAAGATTTTATAATTAATAAAGTGTAAAGATTAAAGAGTTGTTTTTTTATCTGCAAAGTCAGTGACATCGCATTCAACTCGAATGTAGTTGCATAATTCTAATTGGTCCACGATTAAAAGTCAAAACATTTGACAATAATATGTTATCTCAAGTTACGTTGTATTTTGACTGAATGACAAAAAGTGATTAATCAAGTATAAATTTCATTAAATCCAAGATATGTTACTGGATGTGATTTTCTATTTGCTATTTGCTACTTTATTTAATTGAGAGCACCCTAAAACATATTTATATTATATAAATGTATACAAGTCATCATGCAAAAAGGTTATTCAAAAACCTCCTTCCTCCAAAAACTTTTGGCACCTTGACGAGTTACAAAATTGCGTGCTTCCCTTCGGTGTAATCACCACATGCAAAACAATAGCACATAAATTAAATATGATAATAACATACCCACACTTTTATTTTTTGTATTTTTTTATAGGAAACCATTATTATTTTAACTATTATTTACGAACTCTGCATCTTACAATATTTTGCTTTGATTTTAGTTGTACTCTCGATCGTTTGATTTGAATATACAGAAAAGAGTCACATTTTGTTCCTATATCCATGTATTTGTTCCTTTGTTTGAATTCAGTTGTTTTTTTGACAACTTGGTGTTTTACTTTCAACATTATTAAATCAGCATGTCACTACAAGAATTTAACCCCCCCCCCTCCCGACACTAATGGCGCCACACGCCATATTGTCGTCGCTATTAGTTCTAATCCGGACGCAGTGTCCCCCAACAAATCCTAATGGTTGGGGTTAACTAAAGGCAATAGTGGCAATGTGAAAGGTCAACACGGCGACATACCTTTTGCGGCGACAACTGTCGCAACTATTTTTCTTGTAGTGTGTTATGCTGGGGAGTTTCTCATAAAAAAAGTCAATGCATACATACTTAATTTTCTTGTGTATAACATTTCTCTTGATAAATGTTTTTTTTATGAATACAACTAATTGGATGATATAAATAATTAATTTATGATTTGTTAAAAAATGGAATGTTAACATGTCTTGTTTTGGAACTAACCAGCTGAAAATGCCTGGTGGTGCACCCTTTAATTGGTTAGATATTCCACTTCTATATAAACCAACCCTTTGTAGCAAACACTCACCACAACCAAAAAAAACCAACTCTCTCTAAACCTATTTTTGTTAACAATTTGTTTTATTCAGATGACAACCTTTCCATTTTTTGCAACCCTAATTTCATATCTGGTCCTTCTTCTACTTCTAGTAGCCTACGGATACAATAAGTTGGATATTACTTCATGGTGTGACCAAACACCACACCCGGAATCATGCAACTACTTCTTGGCCAATAATCAATATTCAGGTCCAGTGAAACAAAAGTCTGACTTCATTAAGGCGTTATTAAAGGTGACCCTAGAGAGGGCGCGACATGCTGAGTCCAACACTCGTGGGCTCGGCCTAAAATGTCGTAACAAGCTTGAAAAGGCTGCATGGGAAGACTGCATTGAGCTTTATGATAACACAGTTGAAAGGCTCAACATGACTATTGATCCTCATAAGCCGTGTAACCAATACGAGATGCAAACCTGGCTCAGCACGGCTCTTACAAATGTCGAGACGTGTATAGCTGGGTTCCAAGAGCTTGGTGTTGGTGGCTACTTGTTGCCTCTAATGAACAATAATGTATCTTCTTTGATTAAAAATACACTGGCTATGAACAAAGGAGGATCTCCACCAAATAGTTACCAAAAAGGGTTCCCAACTTGGGTGCGGCCTGGTGACCGCAAGTTGTTACAATCTTCCAGCCCTGCGGCTCAGGCTAATGTTGTGGTGGCTCAAGATGGTTCGGGTAATTACAAGACGATAGGAGAAGCTATCACGGCTGCTGGGAAAAGGTCCGGCGGAGGTAGGTATGTGATATACGTGAAAGCGGGTACTTACAAGGAGAGTATTCAAATCGGTGCAAAGATGAAGAACATAATGCTATTAGGAGATGGTATTGGAAAAACTATCATAACCGGTAGCAAAAGTGTTGGTGGAGGTGCTACCACTTTCAATTCAGCCACTGTTGGTAAGGAAATTCAAATACTCAATTATGTGTAAGTCAAAATCACAAAAATAACATCCTTAACTTGGATACCGAAATAACCATTGTCTAAAATGTTATGTCACTTGTTGGATGTCAATAGTTTCATTTTCTTAGTTATTGTGATTAAAGCCAGTTGACCTTTAACATGGAATTTTTCTAAAAAGTCATAGTGTCATAATTAGGAAGTTAATGATTTTTACAATTATATATGTTATTGTTTTTTAGAATTCACTCACTCACTAATTCTACATTCTACATATATATTTACACATTTTTCATCACGAGATTAAAACCTAACCCTTATAGAGCACCTTTTCGAGCGCTAAGCTATAAGCCGTTTGTTATGCATGTCCAAATACATATATATTACCAATAAAGTTGTTATATTTAATTTATTAATCTATATTGACTTAAATATTTTTTTTAATAAAATCAGGTATCCTGGGAGACGGATTTATTGGTCGTGGCATCACCTTCAGAAACACCGCGGGACCACAAAACCACCAGGCGGTGGCGCTCCGGAGTGGTTCCGATCTCTCAGTATTCTACCAATGCAGCTTTGAAGGCTACCAAGACACACTCTACGTCCACTCCGATAGACAGTTCTATAGAGAATGTAACATATACGGAACAGTTGATTTTATTTTTGGTAATGCGGCCGTGGTTTTTCAAAACTGCAACATTTACGCCCGCAACCCGCCTAACAAGATGAACACCTTGACTGCACAAGGTCGGTCCGATCCAAACCAGAACACGGGAATCTCAATCATAAATTGTCGTGTCATGGCAGCCTCGGACCTCAAAGGGTCCACAGGGTCCGTTAAGACATATCTTGGTAGGCCATGGCACCAGTATTCAAGGACCGTGTTTATAAAAACATTCCTTGATGGTCTAGTGGACCCCGCAGGCTGGACGCCATGGAGTGGAAACTTTGCGCTCAACACGTTGTACTATGGAGAGTACATGAACACGGGCCCTGGTTCGTCAACTGCGAAACGGGTTAGCTGGAAGGGCTATCACGTGATTAATAGCGCCACTGAGGCCGCAAAGTTCACTGTTGGAAACTTCATTGCCGGTGGTGCATGGTTGCCTGCGACCAAAGTGCCCTTCACTCCTGGCCTTTAACTCACTCATTAGATAATAATACTGAGGTGATATATTTTGAATCCAACATCATTAGTTACATTTATAAAGCTCAAGAATAAGGGGTTGGTAATTCAAAATCGGACATCATTAGCTCATTCTTTATGCATTTATTAAGGATCTGTAAACATATTTTGATATTGTATAATATAGTCATTCGATTTTTTTACTTTGAAAAATTATTGAAGTTTTGATATTATGTTAATATTGTAATTTGTGAAGTTGCCATTGCCGTCAAATTAATGTCAATTTTGTCACGTTTTCATTCTCGTAAAAATGAGTTACATAAATAAAATAATAGTTAAACCTGAATCTGTATCACTAAATCGTAACAAAATTCAAATATATTGGATGTGAATGTTTGGATTTAAGTTAATTTTGAACAATTTGAAGCAAAATAAAATTAAAGTGTTGCATGTGAATGGGTTAACTGGATTAATTAATATATATGAATCGTACGGTTAAAAGGTTAAATGAGTTGAATACAATGTTCTTACAACCGGGCCGTCATAATCGGGTCATTTTTATGCACTTTAATCCATATTAATTATTTAAGAAAAACTTCAACTATTAAATATATTGAAGACTAAGACAAGTTCAATATTTATACAAAATTGACAGTGATACACAAAAAAAAAGTTAATGCACGGTACCTCTGAAGGCAGAAGTAATCTCACTTCCTAACTAGCGACCCGGCAACGCTGCCTGACGGTGAATACTCTGCCAACTCGAGGGGAGCGAAGAGCCTGGAGTTGCCAGGATTCAAACCCGTGTCTGTTCAAGACCCCGAGCCGGTTTAAAGCTGGTGCGGGTAGCCACTGAGCTACGCCCAAGTGGTTACAGTGATACACAAGGTTAACTGAATTATCCATATAGATGAAAAAAATAGAGATAAACTATTTGGCGGGACAAGTAAGAAGCAAATGTCGTAAAAAATGTAAAAAGCAAATCTAATGAAATAGGATGCATTACTGGCCATCAAGGAAAATCCGGCAGTTTTGTTAAAAGGAGTTTAGCAAAATGACTTGTACTCCAGTGGTACAAAAATATTTGTTAAGGTGTAATTTCCCTGTTATAGACACATTTAAAAAATCAAGGGGAGTTCTACATCTGCATCGGTATTGAATATCGAGTTCCACATCTGCATCGGCATTGAATATCGAGGCAGGCAACCTTTGGCTGCTGTGCGTTGAAGCTAAGGAAATACAGCTTTGTTGTCGGATGTAGAGGAATAAAAGAAATAAATTGTGTGCCGACAGTGTTGGACGTTTGCTAATAACTCATAAAGAACGGTTTCAATTAATCAGGTTTAAATGGAATGTTATAATAAAAGTATCATATTTTCTTCAATTTTTTTGTTTAGCTATTTGTTTTCTTGCGAAACCAACCAAGTGCAGTGTTTGTGTTGATATGATAGTTAGAGTGTGGGATGGACTATGATGATACGTTTAATCTGGTACCTAAACGTGTTTCAATTTATGTGATTTTAGCCATCACTGTTAGTAGAGGTTGGGGATCTCTGGCAGATGGACGTATTTCTGTATGAAGATTTGGGTCGGGTGATTTATATGGATCAACTAGGAGGTTTTGTAAGTCAAAATTTTCATAATTATGTTTGTTAGATAAAGAAGGTAATCTATGGGTTGAAACAATGTCCTAAGGCTTGGTTTGGGAAGATCAGTGAGTTAATTTCTGGAGCTTAACAATTTTACTCCTATAGTAGTGTGTTTTTGTCCGAGCGAGGGAGATAAAACTGCCATTATTGTTGTGTACGTGGACGATCTGATTATCATGGGTGATTTGCTGTATGTGGTGAATCAACTCAAAACTAATTTGTGTACTCATTTTTTCATAAAGAACTTAGGATGATTGAAACACTTCCTAGGTTCGGAACTCGAGTATAAGACGAATGGGTTTGTACTTCGTAAAACCAGTATTTTTTTAACTTGTTGGTGAAGTTTGAATTGGAAGGTTGCTAACCGATGAACATATCATGGTGCCAAATTTATCAGTTCAAGCCGAAGAAGGGAAATAGTTAGAAGATGTTACTATGTATCGACATATTGTGGGTAGTCTCATTTATCTAACTCTGACTCGACCAAATATTACGTATGTTGTTGGTATTTAAAGCAGGCTCGTTCAAGCTCAACGGAAGCCGCGCCTTGAAGTCACACGTTGGTGTTACGTTATGTGAAAGCTACTCGTAGTTATGTAGCTAAGTTTAAGAGAGTGTATATATAAGTTGGTTAATTAGATTATGTGAGGCCAACAATGCCAGAGATATGGATACGGACGTTTCACTACCATGTATGTATTCTTAATTGGTCCAAGTGCTGTCACTTGGTGTAGCATAAGATAGCCTACAATGTTGCTCTTGATTACCGAGGCTGATTATTTAGAAACGACTATGGCTGCACTAGAATGAGTCTAAGTTGGTTAGGTATATTATTTGATGCAGACTATGCTAGAGATCCGAATGTGAGACATTGCACTACTAGGTATGTATTCTTGATTGCTTCAAGTACTATCACTTGGTGTAGCAAAAGACTGCCTACAATGTCGCTCTCGACTAATGTGGTTGAGTATCGGGCACGACAATGGTTGCACTAGAATGCGTGTGGCTTGTTCGATTGTTTAAAGGAGTCGAACCAGGGTGCAAATAAAAATTTGGTTATATACGGTGACATTGTGTCTTGCATATGGCCGAGAATTCATCGTTTCATGCTAGAACAAAGCATATACAGATTCACTATCATTTTTACGTGAAAATGTATTAAATGGTGATATTGATTTCTAGTGTATTAATATTTTGGATCAAGCGGCTAATATGCTCAAAAGAGTATGTGATGGATGAGTTCGTACTTCATCAAAACCCGTGTGTTGTTGATTTATAAGTGAAGTTTGGATTGGAAGGGTGATTTATTAGTTCGATCCGAAGAATTTAAGGGACAGAGTTAGAAGATGTTACTATGTATCAACGTATTGTGGGTAGTCTCATTTATCTAACTTTAACTCGACCATATATTATGTATGTTGTTATTTTAAGTAGGCTCATTCAAGATTCAAGGAATTCAAACCTTGAAGCTACTCCTAGTTATCGAGTTAAGTTTAATTAAGAGCGAGTGTAAGTTGGAGTTAACTGGATTCTGTGATGCCGAATATGCCAGAGATCCAGATACGAGACGTTGCACTATTGTAACATCCTGTGTTTTTACGTCCTATAAAATTTCGACACGTGTCCCGCTGATCCTCGTATGCCGTGTGCTTGACGAGAGGGACTAAAATCGCCAACATGTTATTTTATAACCTCTGAGTGGTGGATATTAAAGCTGAGGGGTTAAACGTGTCAACATGCTTAAACTATGCCTCTGAGTGACCTTTTAACGAACCCGGAGCTTAATGATATTCGGTTATACTCCCGAGAGTGCTAATCAGGAGCCATATTGAATAAAACATGCTTTTATATCGAAATACGGGAGTTTGGAGAAGTTCAGGGGCCAAAATGGAAATTTTGTGAAATGACACCCCAGGCGACACGCGCCAGGGACCTGGAGTCCCCGCGCGACGCGCGGGAGATATCACTTCGCAGAAACAGCATGCCAGCTGCTGATCTGCATGCTTGTCCACCTCTAAACCCATCTGCACTCTCACAGCTCGAAACCATGGCCTCAATTCTGGTTTTGGACACCTCATGTAACACCTGGGTGATCCTAAGTGAACTCTAAACACTTGGATTGATCTTGTTCATGATCTCCAAGTATAAATAGAGGTGTTCATCACCTTCATTCCTTGCACCTCATCAATTCTTTCTCTCTTGCTCTCTTGGAGTTTTTTCCTGGCTTAAGGAGGCCTCCCCCGAGTTCTAATATTTTCCTTGGTTCACTTGTAAGTGTTCCAATCCCTTCTTTTTCTTTTTATTAGGCTTTAAGCCAAAGTCAAAGCGTTGACGTAAAAACGCTTTGACTTTAGGCTAAGACCATTACGGTCCAGCCAATGTTCGAGACGAACATGGCTACGTGATCGTAATTAGGTAGGTGTTAATCTCTCAAGAGGGCACCTCCTGATTACCACGTTTGCTTGGTCAATTGACTGGTCAAAGTTATTGATAAAAGTCAAACTGGGTCAGTTTTTAAAATAAATTCATATATGATAATGTAGGTGTTATAAAATACATTTTGACACTTTATAACTTGGTAATAAGTATTAGAACATGTATAAACATGTTCGGACCGTTAAGTCCAGGTCTAAGGTGGGTTCGCAACCGAAAGTCACAAAGTTGACTTTTACATTGACTTTCGGTTCTGACCCGAACTAGCAACTTTAGTTATTAATTCTAAGTTGCATTGTGACCATGTTTAGTTGTAGTATAACCCTCTGGAGTTGTATTACATGGTTACATAGTAACCCGAGCTTTTATGCAAGTTTCCGTTAATTATGCAAAACTTTGCTAAAATGCCCTTCATACTTAAAAATAAGGTTTTAAATACAAATGAGCATACAAATAAGTTATGTACTGATATATAAACATGACTAACCTATTTTGATGTCAATAATCTGGTCATAACCTGAGTTTTGTTTAATTATCGCAAATCATGCTTTTAAAGGACCAAAATGCCCTTTCGGCATCTAAAATGGTTTTTAACATAATTCTTCAACAAAACTTATTACTGTCACACCCTCAATTTCCACTTGCGGAGTTTTACCGCGAGGCGTGTGAACAAACCAGAATCTGAAACACTAGTACGTCGAACGACTCTATATGATTTGATAATACGTTTTCCAAAATCATTTGTTGTAGATTTTATATTGTCTAAATTAATTACCAATATTTAGCAGAGCATTAGTTTTTTAAAGTTGAGCGGAAGCATAAAATAAATAGTGAAGCGGGCGCCAACACAAACGCCAAAACAAATGAAAAAACCCCAAAACAATATTTATAAATAAGACTCGATAAAAGATGTCTTGTTCAATGCATGTGCGTGCACCTAGAGCTCCTAGCGTCCTGAGAAACATGTAAAGAAACAAGTGTCAACATTAAAGATGAGTGAGTTCACAGGTTTTCATAAATTCGTTTGTTCGGTTATAGTTTGTTTTCTCCGTTATCACTAACCCGGGTTAACGTATTGGTTCCATTATTCCAACCCGGAATAATAAGTTGTTGCTTCCAATATTCCAAACCCGGAATATTAAGTTGTTGTTTCCATTATTCCAAACCCGGAATAATAAGTTGTTGTTTCCATTATCCTCAACCGGGATAATACATTTGATTCGTAATTAAGTTCAATGTTAACATATATAGGTAGCTAGCCTAAAGTCATGTCACGTAAGAGTTCGCGATCGAAGCTGACTGTTGTGCCTCCGTGTTGCCAGGCCTATCACTGACCATGGCGAAGCTAGGCCAAATTATTCACCCGTTGACCATACCCGGTCGGCTAGCGCGACTAGCTCGGATGGGGCTTGTCGGGCCCAGTAGTACTACTTATAATTCCCCCGCTATTAAACCCAATACTAACGATCCGAGAGATTGACGAGGACTTAAGTGATAAAGCTGCTTAGTGACCATAACATTACATTAACATTAACTTAGTTACCGAATAGTTATGTGATGTTAAATTCGTATAACGTAAAGAGATTGAGTTTGAGAGTGTATACATGTTTCTCCCCTGTTGTTTAAAAACCGGATAAAGTTAGGGGCCGTGAACTCACCTTTATTTGCTCGGTTAGTGTAGCAAAGATGTTATAAGAGATGGGACCGCTAGTGGCGTCCTAACAAACCAATTAATTCCAAGTCAGTGTGTGAACACACCAATACAAATTCTACATGTAATTTACGCACACAGTGATACACACATACAACATATCTAACACTCAAACATGTATGCAAGTATCCTCATGTGAACCTAGTGATTAAAACAACTTATCATAAACATAAACCAATCCATGCCACAATTTGGTGCACACAATCACAAGTTATCAAATTTCAGCTTAACACTCATAATTCAGCTGTTTTCTAGGATTTTTATAAAATAGTTCCAACATTCCAAAAATTCCAATATTTTTACAGCAGGTGCCATTTATATTGTAGAAATTTATATAAATTTACCAAGTCCTAAATCTTTACCATTTAACCATAAATATTAATATACTAGGCTGCAGTCTGATTTATCACTTTCTGACTGCAGTCCACGGAAGAATTTATTTAAAAATATCACTGATCGTCCAATTAACAAAATTCCAGTTGGAGTTGCCCGGAAATTTCCATACCTAGTTGCTGTACAAAAATCATGACTCAACTCCCTACTGATTTTAAAATCCAACTCGATAAACAACTAACAAAATTTCAGGATTTTCACAGCTTTAGTTACTGAACTTATTTGGCCCTTTAAGAATATCAAATGACTTCAGAAAATTATGAATCCAGCGTCATTAGATTCCTTATTCAAATCTCTACGTTCTAGACATCAGAAAATCCGTTTTTCGACAACTAACGACCGAGTTACAGCCAGATGAAGTCGGCTGTAACTATTACTCAGCAATTGTTTTCAGCATATTATTACCATAAACTTGCATAAACCGTTCCTATGATCAACCTAGGCGAGCTAGAACCGATTTCTAATCATAGATCACTACTAATAACATATCCATGCAAACCCTAGTTCATACTTCTAGTTTTTACAAACAAACATACTCGCAAACTTACAAGTTCCGCAAACAATCATGCATATAAACAACGATCAAATCAGCCGATTACATTCAACACATATAATCCGAAAACAAACCAATCACTTCATTCAAGCATATATATATATCCGAACATGATCTCGTAATCAAAGATAACCCTAACCTTGAAAAAACTAGGTAAACAAGCCGGGACTTGGACAAGAAGTATCCGGCTGTTCCAGCAAAACCGCGACCGAGGCTGAAAGGGACTGAAAAGGGAAGCTGCTCGTGATCAACAAGGAGTGCAAGGGGCTGTTTGCGGTCGGGAGATGAAGATGGCGATGGCTGCTGCTGCTGCGACCGAGAGGAAAGCAAGAGTAAGGCAGCCGACGGCTGTTTTGCTTGTTAGGGTTTTGGGAATTGTGAAGGAGCATGCATGGATGGTATATATAGGCGCAAAGAGATAAGGATTGCGGTTTTGGTTTGAGATTGTGGCCGAGGAACTAGGGTGGGTCGGTTTGGGTTTGATCTTGGTTCACACAATTGATCCCGCAATGGGTTTGCGGTTTGAGATTGTTCTCGTGGCCAAGGACTTGGGTTGGTTTGGTTTGGTTTGCACTTGGCCGAGAATAGCTTAAGGTTTAAGATCTAAATCTCGCGGCCGAAGACTTGGGTTTTAGGTTTCCTAGTTTCACAAGGTGTTCGGTTTGTGTTTGTGTCGCGGTTCGGTTCGTGTGCATATTTATTATATATACATATATTGAGTAAACGCGGTTTAGAATGCAGCGTACATGTTTAGAGTGTCACGTTCAAAGAGTTAGTTCGTTTATGATGGTACGCAACGTTACAAGAAGTTCCCAAGTGCCATACACAAAGATTTCCAAGTGCTATGCACAAGAATTTAGTTAACAATAGTACACGAAAGTATGAGAAGTTTCCAGGTTGTCACATCATCCCCATGTTGAAAGAATTTTCATCCGAAAATTCAGTTACTGGTATCGTTAGTTTGCTGCTCAGTTGCGAAGAGGTGTGGGTATTTGCTTTTCATTTGATCCTCTCTTTCCCACGTGAACTCCGGTCCACGCTTAGAGTCCCAACGAACCTTAACGATCGGAATTTTGCTGTGCCTTCGAGTCTTGATCTCACGATCCATGATCTCGATAGGCTGTTCCACAAAGTGCAGTTGTTCATCCACTTGGATCTCATCCAATGGAATAACTAGAGTTTCATCTGATAGACACTTCTTCAGATTTGACACGTGAAATACGTTGTGAACTCCACTGAGTTCGGCAGGAAGGTCTAATTGATAAGCTACGGGTCCAATACGTTTCAAGATTACAAACGGACCTACGTACCGTGGTTTAAGTTTGCCCCGTTTTTCCAAAACGGATTACACCCTTCCAGGGTGACACCTTTAGTAGGACGCGGTCGCCTACTTGAAATTCGAGCGGTTTGCGTCGTTGATCAGCGTAGCTTTTCTGTCGATCTCGTGCCGCCGCCATGCGGTTTCTGATTTGTACAATCTTTCAGTAGCCTTAAGTATTAACTCAGGGCCTGTGAGTTGACTGTCACCGACTTCTGCCCAGCAGACCGGTGATCTACATTTACGACCGTATAATGCCTCAAACGGTGCTGCCGAAATTACTCGTATGGTAGCTGTTGTTATATGAGAATTCTACTAGAGGCAAGTGAATTTCCCAACTATTTCCGAAGTCTACGACGCATGCCCTAAGCATGTCTTCCAAGGTTTGTATGGTCCTTTCACTCTGACCATCAGTCTGAGGGTGATAGGCTGTGCTCATATCTAAGCGTGTTCCCAACGCTTTCTGGAGTGACTGCCAGAAGTTAGACGTGAAGCGAGCATCTCTGTCTGAGATGATGGACGTTGGCACTCCGTGCCGAGAAACTACTTCCTTAATGTAGATGCGAGTCAATTTCTCCATCTTATCTGTTTCTTTTATAGCTAGGAAGTGTGCGGACTTAGTTAAACGATCCACGATCACCCAGATGGTATCGCAACCACCCAAGGTTTGCGGGAGTTTAGTGATGAAATCCATTGAGATCCTGATCCCATTTCCACACTAGGATCTCAGGTTGTTGGAGTAGCCCGATGGCTTTTGATACTCCACCTTGACTTTTGCACAAGTCAAACATTTACTCACGTAGGTGGCTATATCGGCTTTCATGTTGGGCCACCAATACGCAGCTTTAAGGTCTTGATACATCTTATCCGAACCCGGATGGACAGAGTATCGGGATTTGTGAGCTTCATCCATGACTAGCTCTCTGAGGTTTCCGTAGAGAGGTACCCATATTCGATTCATGAAATACCGGGCTCCATTGGGTTTTACTTCCCAATCGCGTTCCATTTTTCCCACGATTCGGCTTTGATGTTTTCCTCCTTAACTGCTTCTAACTGGGCGTCGCGTATTTGTTCGGGTAGCCCGAATGAATAGTGAGTTGTAATGCTCGTACACGACGAGGGTTTCAAGTGTTCCTTCCTACTGAGGGCATAAGCTACCACGTTAGCTTTACCGGGTGATACCGAATGGCACACTCATAATCGTTCAAGAGTTTGACCCAGCGACGCTGTCGCATGTTCAACTCCTTCTGATCGAAGATGTGTTGGAGGCTCTTGTGGTCCGTAAAGATTGTGCACTTCGTTCCATAGAGGTAGTGTCTCCAAATCTTTAAGTGCAAACACTACTGCTCCCAATTCCAGGTCATGCGTCGTGTAGTTTTTCTCGTGAACCTTCAGTTGTCGCGACGCATACGCGATGACCTTATCGCGTTGCATGAGTACGCATCCCAATCCCTGAATGGAAGCATCACAATACACTACAAAGTCATCTGTCCCTTCCGGCAAGGACAGAATGGGTGCACTGCAAAGTTTCTGTTTCAGCAATTGAAATGCCGCTTCCTGCTTGTCACCCCAAGCATACTTGATGCCTTTCTGGGTGAGGGTAGTAAGCGGTTGTGCGATCTTTGAAAACCCCTCGATGAAACGTCTGTAGTAACCAGCCAATCCCAAAAATTGGCGGATCTCCGTCGGTGTCTTAGGTGCTTCCCAGTTTTTGATGGCTTCAATCTTGGCAGGGTCTACGTGGATACCCTTTTCATTCACGATATGCCCGAGAAACTGAACTTCCCAAATCCAGAAATCACACTTCGAAAGCTTGGCATATAGTTTTTCCTGTTGGAGTAATCCTAACAGTAATCGTAAATGTTCAGTATGCTCTTCTTCACTTTTGGAGTAGATGAGTATGTCATCGATGAACACAATGACAAACTTGTCGAGGTATGGTTTACACATGCGGTTCATGAGGTCCATGAACACCGCAGGTGCGTTGGTGAGACCGAAGGGCATGACCAAGAACTCATAATGGCCATACGAGTGCGAAATGCCGTCTTAGCGATATCCTCCTCCCTGACGCGTAGCTGGTGGTAACCGGACCGTAAATCAATCTTAGAGTAGTAACTTGACCCTTGAAGTTGGTCGAAGAGATCGTCGATACGAGGTAACGGGTATCGGTTCTTGACTGTAACCTTGTTGAGTTCCCTGTAGTCGATGCACATGCGGAAAGTCCCGTCCTTCTTCTTGACGAAAAGGACCGGAGCTCCCCATGGCGAAACGCTTGGTCGGATAAATCCTTTTTCTAATAGCTCCTGAAGTTGGGTAGACAGCTCCTGCAGCTCGGCTGGAGCTAGGCGATATGGAGCCTTGGCGATAGGAGTTGCATTGTTTGCCAATTCGATTTCAAACTCCAATTGTCGATGGGGTGGAAGACCAGGTAGTTCGTCTGGGAATACATCGGAAAAAATCACGGACGACAGGGATGTCTTCTATACGTTTCTCGTCCTTAGGCTGTTCGGTAATCAGTGCGAGTAAAGCGAAGGAGTTCTTTCTCCGAAGATACTTCTGCGCTTGCATGTGTGAGATGATGTTGGTGACGGCGCTTGCCTTATCGCCTTGTACCGTCAAGATTTCGTTGTTAGGGAGCGGAATACGGATAGATTTTTCGAAGCAGAGAACTTCAGCCCGGACGTCGGATAGCCAGTCCATTCCGACTACCACGTCAAAACTACCCAGGGTAGTTGTCATCAGATCAATGGTAAAGGTGTGGCCCGTGAGTTTGAGTTGACAGCCGGATACTATTTGGGTCACATCTACAGATTTACCATCGGCTAATTCTATAACATAAGGGGTCTCTAATGGTTTAAGCGTGAGATTTAGGTTCTTCCTAAAAGACTCAGATATAAAGCTCCTATCCGCACCCGTATCAAAAGCACAGTAGCAAAATGTTCATTAAGGGGAAACTTACCGGTGACCACGTTCGAGTCGTTTCTTGGCCTCTCCGCGGCCCAATGTAAATGCACGACCTTTGGCACCTCCTGTGCCACCGTTCCCATTATTGTTGTTGTTATTATTGTTGTTGTGGTTATTGTGGTTGTGGTTGTTTCCACCATTATTGTTGTTGTTATGCAACTGTGGGCAGTCTCTTCTGAAATGAGCAGTGCTACCACACTGATAGCATCCCGGTTAATACCCTGCTGCTGACCCTGGGGTTGATTTTGATTTTGTCGGGACATGATTTCCCCACGACAATCCTTTGCCGCATGTCCCATCTTGCCACATCGTTGGCAGCGATTTCCGGCACAAGGGCCGTTATGGTGGAGATTACAGCGGTTGCATTGCGGCTTTCGACCTGCATAGCCGCTTGCGTTCGGGTTGTTGTTGTTGTTGGCGGGTTGATTTTGGTGACCCGGTGGCTGTTGTAATGATTGAACCGTTTCTGGTTCCCCTGCTGCGGCTGGGATGACGAAGACTGTCGAATAGTTGAGTCTTCAAACTTTCTTTTGTTATCCGGGGCAACTTCAGTTGTACCCCGTGCTGGCAGCTTCTTCTGTTCCACCGCCTTATCGGTGAGTTTGTGAGCCAATCGGATTGCTTGATGTTCAGTTACAGGGTTACTAGCCATTACCATACCCTGAATTTCCGGAACCAGACCCCCAAGATAGAACTCGAGTCTTTTCTCCACCGTGTTGGCCAAATCGGGACACAGAAATACCAAGTCATGATGTTTTGCGGTGTAAGCTTCAATTTCCGATCCACCATCTTGTGGTTCCATAAGGCTTGCTCCAACTGTTTCACTCTGTCTCGTGGACAGTACTCCTCTTTGATTAGGGCCTTGAACTCGGCCCAGGCCATTGCATTGGCGGCAATAAGTCCACGCGTTTGGACTTGTGCATTCCACCATGTCAGTGCCCCATCTTCCAGCGTTGAGGCCGCGTACTTGACCTTGTTGGCCTCTAGGCAGTTGCACATTTCAAAAACGGATTCAGATTTTTCGATCCAGCGGACCAGTCCAATGGGTCTTTCCGCCCCCGAGAATTTGCTTGGCTTCGCGTCAAGGAACATCTTGTAGGGGTTAAAGCCCCCTCCTGCTGACAGAGAATAGGAAGTCAGCAAGGAATTTTACTAGCCTCACTATTAGATTTTCACGCGAAAATTTAATAATGGTTACCTGCCGGTTGGTTCTGAACACCCGCTAAAGCTGCGTTCACGTGCTCTTGAATCATGGCAGCTAGCTCTTCGGGCGTCAAGTTAAGGTTTTCACGTCTTCCAGTTGCCATTTAGATCTTCGAAACAAAAACACAAACACACCCCGATAAGTCTATATATCCAATATAGTTATCCTACTTCGTACTTTAATAATTATTAAGTTATGTCAACTCAATATATTAAATAGTCAAAAGAAATACTTGATTAACTGAAATTTCAACGTCTTACAAAAGTGCAAATCAAACATACGAATTCACTATAAAGTCTCAAGTTTAAACACAAATGGGAAAATAAATAGACTGAAGGAAAATAAACAAAATAAACAAAACGTGTCAGTCGTCTACGTCTCCATCCCCCAAGTCACTGTCGTTGCCGTCATCCTGCGCGGCATTTCCAGCTTCTACAGCTGGGTCCTCCTCCGGATCCTCCTCAGGGTCCTCCTCTACAGGCACTGGAGGGGCCGGTGCTGGTGCAAGTGCTTGATTTTGCAGTTCCTGAATGTTCCAACTATTTTCCAGGACTCTGTCCTCAAGCCAGTCGGCTCTTATCTGCTCAGCACGCAGATCTCTGGCTATGGTGTTACGAGCTATCTTACTCGTACGATGCTCTTCCTCGAGCGAGTCGGTCTTACCTGTAAGTTGTCGGATCATCCATCCTTGTGCTAGGATGGTTTCCTGCATTCTTTCTAACTGTTTTTGTTGTGTATGTACCAGGATTCTAAGTATGTCAATTCCTACTTCTACAGGGTTAACCGGTTCAACCGGTACAGCAGTGGTTGGGCGTAACGACGACTCCTCTCCCAGAGCGAGCCTTTTCCTCGCAGCTGAGCGTGTCTCCATGCCATAAGGGGGTTTATGGGTTCCACCATTGGTGCCTTTCCTGGTGCCCTTGGTGGCGTAGGTCTGTCGGATGATGATGACGATGAGGATGATGACATTGCCTGTTAGGTCGTGTAGTTAGTTACGAGTTGTTTTCATTTCTTATTATGAAGGCATAATCTACATAACACAGTTGTTGGTAACAAGATATAATAGTTCGGTGCCAAACTAAGTCTAGTGTCGTGAAATCAGCTATAGTTTAGGTCTACTTCTAATGCAAACCTGGTTCTCTATAGCTAGTGGCTCTGATACCAATCTGTCACACCCTCAATTTCCACTTGTGGAGTTTTATCGCGAGGCGTGTGAACAAACCAGAATCTGAAACACTAGTACGTCGAACGACTCTATATGATTTGATAATACGTTTTCCAAAATCATTTGTTGTAGATTTTATATTGTCTAAATTAATTACCAATATTTAGCAGAGCATTAGTTTTTAAAGTTGAGCGGAAGCATAAAATAAATAGTGAAGCGGGCGCCAACACAAACGCCAAAACAAATGAAAAACCCCAAAACAATATTTATAAATAAGACTCGATAAAAGATGTCTTGTTCAATGCATGTGCGTGCACCTAGAGCTCCTAGCGTCCTGAGAAACATGTAAAGAAACAAGTGTCAACATTAAAGATGAGTGAGTTCACAGGTTTTCATAAATTCGTTTGTTCGGTTATAGTTTGTTTTCTCCGTTATCACTAACCCGGGTTAACGTATTGGTTCCATTATTCCAACCGGAATAATAAGTTGTTGCTTCCAATATTCCAAACCCGGAATATTAAGTTGTTGTTTCCATTATTCCAAACCGGAATAATAAGTTGTTGTTTCCATTATCCTCAACCGGGATAATACATTTGATTCGTAATTAAGTTCAATGTTAACATATATAGGTAGCTAGCCTAAAGTCATGTCACGTAAGAGTTCGCGATCGAAGCTGACTGTTGTGCCTCCGTGTTGCCAGGCCTATCACTGACCATGGCGAAGCTAGGCCAAATTATTCACCGTTGACCATACCGGTCGGCTAGCGCGACTAGCTCGGATGGGGCTTGTCGGGCCCAGTAGTACTACTTATAATTCCCCCGCTATTAAACCCAATACTAACGATCCGAGAGATTGACGAGGACTTAAGTGATAAAGCTGCTTAGTGACCATAACATTACATTAACATTAACTTAGTTACCGAATAGTTATGTGATGTTAAATTCGTATAACGTAAAGAGATTGAGTTTGAGAGTGTATACATGTTTCTCCCCTGTTGTTTAAAAACCGGATAAAGTTAGGGGCCGTGAACTCACCTTTATTTGCTCGGTTAGTGTAGCAAAGATGTTATAAGAGATGGGACGCTAGTGGCGTCCTAAAAAACCCAATTAATTCCAAGTCAGTGTGTGAACACACCAATACAAATTCTACACGTAATTTACGCACACAGTGATACACAAATACAACATATCTAACACTCAAACATGTATGCAAGTATCCTCATGTGAACCTAGTGATTAAAACAACTTATCATAAACATAAACCAATCCATGCCACAATTTGGTGCACACAATCACAAGTTATCAAATTTCAGCTTAACACTCATAATTCAGCTGTTTTCTAGGATTTTTATATAAATAGTTCCCAACATTCCAAAAATTCCAATATTTTTACAGCAGGTGCCATTTATATTGTAGAAATTTATATAAATTTACCAAGTCCTAAATCTTTACCATTTAACCATAAATATTAATATACTAGGCTGCAGTCTGATTTATCACTTTCTGACTGCAGTCCACGGAAGAATTTATTTAAAAATCATTCTGATGCCAATATCCAGAGATCCAGATATGAGTTGCCACTAATGTACATCCTTGTTTTTAGTCCTATAAAATTCGAACGGTCGCTAAATCCTTATGCTTTTGGAACAAAATCCCCAACATGATATAAAACCTCTGATGAATTAAGCGATTTAACTGTCAACATGCTTAAACTATGCCTCTATGGCCTTTAACGAACTACTAATGAATTCGTATATATGATGCTAACCCAGAGCTATTAGATCCTTATATCAAATACAGTTTGGAGAAGTTCAGGCAAAATGGAATTTTTGGAACATGACAACCAGCGACACGACGTTACAGGGATGAAGTCGGCGACCGAATTAACTTCGCAGAAACAGCATGCCTAGCTGCTAAACTGCATGTCTGTCACACCCTAAACATCTGCACTCCACAGCTCGAAACCATGCCTCAATCTGGTTTTACACTATTAACAACTATACTCTCAATGAACTCAACGCAACTTGGATTGATTGTCATGATCATCCAAGTAATAAAAGTGTTCAATCACCCTTCATTCCTTGCACTATCAATTTTTCTCGCTTCTCTATGATAGTTTCCTGCTTAAAGACCTCTAGTTCAAAATATTTATCCTTGGTCACTGTAAGTGTTCCAACCCTTTTTTCTAAGCTTAACCAAGTCAAAGGTGACGTAAAAAGCTTGACTTTAGGCTAAGACATACGGTAGCCAATGTGGCGATTTGGTACGTGATGATAATTAGGTAGGTGTTATCTGCTCAAGAGGGACCTGATTAAGTGTATGGTCATGCGACGGTCGTTATTGATAAAGTATGGGCAGTTTTAAAGTAGCATCATATTGATAATAGGCGTTAAGAAATACGATTTGACACTTTATCTTGGTTAGTTGTGGAACAGTAAACTGGTGGGTCGTCTAGGGTCTGATCTGGTTCCAACAAAGTCCAAATGTTGACTTTATTGAGATTTGTTATGCCCAATAGCAACTTTGTTTTTTTCTAGTTGCACTTGTGAATGTTAGTTTAAGTCTAAACCCTGCTGGATTGGTTTTAGGTTACATAGTATTCACAGAGTTTATGCAGTTTGTGTTTATGCCGAACTTTCTAAATCCGTTCATACTTATATTTAAATACAAATTGGATAAAATAAAACTAATAAAACATGACTAACTATTTGATTCAATAACTTCATAACATGGTTCTTTAATTAGCAATCATGCTTTTAAGACAAAGTGCGCTTTCGTTAAGTTTAACATAAATCTGTCAAAAACTATTACTACTGATGTAATATCATAAATAGGATTACTTGGGATATCAAATCAGATTGTAAACTGAGTTTACACACAAGTCCTTGTATAATGCCGATAAATGACGATGTTGCCCTTACGGTGCATAAAGTGGTTTTAAAGATACTTTTTATAACAAAATCATTTACTGATGTATAAGAATTTATACATCTTTAAAACGTCAAATAGACCCCGTTAACGCGAGAACTTTTCGTATTTTCATTGATTTAGATACTCATTTAAGTTATTTGTGAAAATGCAGGTCCGGGCTTCGACCCGGTAAAGAAACAAAGGCTTTTGGAGCAAATTGGAGCAAAAACGGAGTTTTCCAGCAAACTGCCAGATATGGTACGACCATGCCAACCACTGGCACGACCGTGCCAGGCCAACCCTGATCGGCACTCTCATCAGCACGCTCAGATTCTATGGCGAACCAGGAAGATTTGACGACTGGCACGACCGTGCCAAGCCAAACCACTCTGAGATCAGCTTATTCCCGGGATCATTTCAGCCATTTTCGAATACCTTACCGGGAAGCGACACGGACCCGTGCCAACTCAGAAACATTTGAGCGGGATTTTTACCAAAATGGCTAGCAAACAAGTCAACACTCGAAAAAGGCACTTGACACTTACCAAGCACGACGGTCGTGCCAAATGCCCAGTAGCTTAAATACGTGAATTCAGCTCATTTGAAGGGGAGTTGGAGCCTTTGGGTGGATTTCTCTCTCAAGAAGCTGATCTTGGAAGCTTGGAGATTGAAGAAGGAGCCTTTAGGAGGTTGTATCACTTGATAATCCAACTCATTTAGCTAATTATCTTGTCTTAAACATTAGTATTTTCACTTGTTATTCATGCACAATCCATATTACTTTATGTTTGTCTTAGTTATCATGAGCATTGTAGGCTAAACATTTGGTGTTGTCTAAACTAGTTGAAGCTTATGAATATCTGATAATCATGGAAGATGATGTGGTGATTGTTTTTGTTAATCTTCATAGTAGTGCTTGAATCTTGTTCTTGGAATTCTTATACATGCTTAAAAGTCCTTGTTATTGAATGTTTGGTCATAAGTATTTACATGTTGTGTTGGAAAGCCCATGTAAAGAATTATGATTATTGAATCTTAGTAACTTGTTAGCATGATTCATAACATGAAACTAGGATTGATAATTGTTAACATGACTTGAATGATGATTTGAACATGTGTAGGAATTCTTGCATTTAGATTTGGAAAAATCATAATAATGTTTACTTGGATTCTATAGTTGTGTTTGTGTTAGATTGATGATTTTTGGCCAAGATGTTATCTAGCATGACCATGCTTGTGGTTTTTTGTCAAGAACATGATGATAGTGCTACTTACTTGAAAGCAAGTTAGGGTGATTGTTATGTTGTTCATGGTAATTTTCCCAAACTTGTAGAGTTAGGAGTTTTGACAAATAAATAACTCTTGTTTAAAGGTTAACATTAACTAAGCTAGTGAGCTTCAAATAATAACTTTTAGGTGATTAGAGTGATTATTTCATTTTAGTTTTCCTAAGGTTTATTAAACTAGGAAACCTTGATAGGAGACTTAGTTAACTTAGAGCTTGCATCACCATTGATCCTCCACTTAGTTGTCACATGTTTGTTTGTGGATACTTGGTTTAGGCAACCCTTTCTTAGATATTGTCATTCTCTAGTTTAGTAGTAGTTTATTATGTTGCATGATAAATTAGGAACAAAACCAACTCATCAATTGGAAAGGTTTAAAAGTAACGAAAATTTAGTACTGAGACACTGAATCCACGGATTGATATCCGGTTCTTACCAGCGAACTATACTACCACCTGACGGGTACACTTGCCCTATGTGTGTGTAGTTGGTTTGAAGTAAAAACTATTTTAAAACCTAATCTGTGTGAACGAAAATTATAATAATAAAAATATATTTAATTCACGCACATCAAGTTTTTGGCGCCGTTGCCGGGGACTCAGTCTTCTCAAGAATGGTTGGAGTTACTTGTTAAATCATTGTGAAAAGTGTACAAAATTTTGTCTAGTTGTTTTTATTTGTCTCACATGATTAATTGAAAAAAAATAAATAATTATGTTAAGTAATTAATTAATCCTTTTTATCTTTGTTTATACATAAGGGACATTGTGTTCCTTCTTTTTCCTTACAGGTTGTGCATGTCCTCAACCCCAGTTGCTAAAGTTGTTGAGCCTTCATCGAAACCGGAGCCAATTTTCATCAAAGATTGCGGGAGCGGGCCCGCAGGGTGGCCGCCACAATTGAGGCAGACGCGTTAGGAGACGACACACTTCACGAGGTTTACGTAGAAATGGCAGACGAAGAGGAAACGAGGGTCTTAAACGACATAGGAAAACCTTCACTTAAGGGTTTACCTGCGAGCATCAATGCATCCACAATAAATAATAATAATTTCGAGATCAAATCTGGCACCATTTCGATGCTGCAGAATGCGGTTCAGTTTTATGGCAAGGATCACGAGGATCCTAGTGTCCATATCGCGGGGTTTCTAGAGGTTTGTGCCACATTCACCATTCGTGGTGAATCATCAGATGCAATACGTCTTCGGCTCTTTCCGTTCTCTTTACGTGATGGAGCTAAAGAGTGGCTTCTTTCACTTCCAGCTGGATCTATCACTACGTGAAATCAATTAGCTGAGAAGTTCCTTCAGAAATATTTTCCCCCAGAGAAAACTGTTCGGTTAAGAACCAAGATTCTTAACTTCCGTCAGGACGATGATGTGCCCCTCTATGAGGCATGGGAGCGGTTTAAAGAGCTCATGAGAAAGGTCCCACACCACGGGTTGCCCAAGTGGCAACAATGTCAGATCTTCTACCATGGTTTGGATGGTCAAGGGCAGATGATGGTCGATACATATTCAGGCGGAGACATAGGCACGAAAAATGCCAACGAGGCATTTGAGATATTAGAGAAATGCGCCTTGAAGAATCGGACACAGCAGCCATCGCGAGGGAAGAGTTCTAGACAGGGAGTTCATCACGTGAATGACTTCACCGCCATCACAGCACGAATGGATGCCTTATCTTCAAAGTTTATCGAGTGATGGAGATCCACTCGAGTGGTTCCTCGAGTGGGGGAGCATATCATGTAGGCGATTTTCCGGCTGGAGAGGCGTCGCACAAGCATGTGATTTTATGGGAAACCAGTATCGTCCTCAGCATAATCCCTACAGCAATACTTACAATCCGAGGTGGAAGAATCACCCAAATTTCAGTTGGAAGTCTGAAGCGTCAACTCAGCATCCACCCGGGTTCGCTCCACGCCCCCCAGCTCTTGGAGGTTACGGTGCACCTCGGCCTCAGCAGATGCCTTCCACTAATGAACCTAGTGTTCAAGGAAATGTTTAGTCAACTCTTAGCTGGTCAAAATTCTCAAAGAATCGAAAATGAAAAGCGCTTCAAGGAGTATGACGGTCGTTTCACGAGGCACGAGAGTGAGTTGAGAAGCCAAAAGGCTTCCATGCAGACCATAGAGAACCAAGTTGGGCAGATTGCCAAGATGTTGTCTGAGAGATAACAAGGGGTGCCTTCCAAGCAATACGGAGCCTAATCCGAATGCTACTGGAAGGCCATCACGTTGAGAAGCGGCAAGACCGCTGAGCCCATCACTTCGGCTGCTTCACCAAATCCGATTGATGATGAGGTTGATGAGGAGATTGAGACTGAGTTCTCCGGGAGAGGTGCAACTGAGGCGAGACCCAGCAAGACAGCACGTCTCAAGGAGCCAGTGAGAGAGTATGTCCCTCCGTTCCATATCGGGGAGGTTGAAGAAGCAAAGAATGGAAGAACACATACGGTAAATTCCTTTAGCTTTTCAAGCAACTTCATATAAACCTACCGTTTGTCGAGGCACTTGCTCAAATGCCTAAGTACGCCAAGTTTTGAAAGATATTCTATCTAACAAAAAGAAATTAAGGAGCTTTCGCATGTGACCTTGAACGAGGAGTGTTCAGCAGTTCTTCAGAATAAGATACCACAGAAAATGAGTGATCCGGGAGTTTTACTATCCCATGCTTGATTGGTAGTTTGTCGGTCAAGCAATGCACTAGCTGATCTTGGAGCCAGCATAAACCTCATGCCTTATCGGTTTTTGCTAAGCTGGACTTGGGAGAGCCAAAACCCACTCGTACGAGCATTCAGCTAGCCGATCGTTCAGTGAAGTACCCTCGAGGTATAGTTGAGAATATGCTAGTAAAGATCGACAAGTTTGTCTTTCCTGTTGATTTTGTGATCCTGGACATGGATGAGGACAAAACTGTTCCTCTCATCTTAGGTAGGCCATTTTTTGACGATGCTCGAGCGTTGATCGATGTCTGCACCGACAGACTTACTCTTAGGGTAGACGATGAAGAAGTGACCTTTGATATAGGGAAATCCATGCAGCATCCACAGAGTCATGATGATACACTCTACTTTATCGAGACTATTGACACATATGTGAGTGATCATCTTCATAGCACGTTTGAGGAGGAAGTTGTGGACACACAACTTATTGGAGGAGAGACTTTTGGTTTGCCTGCTATGGTCCAGTCTGCTGAAGAGATGACCTGTTTGATAGGTCATGTGGCTCCCCACGTATGAGGTTTTTGAAGTGGTGGATCGCGTTGCTGAGCCTAAAGCACGCCTTCGGTTGAGGATCCACCCTCACTTGAGCTTAAGGAACTTCCAGATCACTTGGAGTATGCTTTCTTAGAGGGTGCGACTCAACTACCCGTCATCATCTCTGCTAGGTTGTCAGAAGAAGAGAAGGGTAGATTGCTTGAGGTTTTGAAGCAGCATAAAAAGGCGATAGCTTGGAAGATCATGGATATAAAGGGGATCAATCCATCTTTTTGTACCCACAAGATCTTGATGGAGGAGGACTTCAAACCCGTAGTGCAGCATCAGAGGCGTTTAAATCCGAACATGCAGGATGTTGTGAAGAAAGAGGTCAGCAAATTGCTTGATGCAGGTATGATATACCCGATTTCTGATTCGCCTTGGGTTAGTCCTGTGCAGGTGGTTCCAAAGAAAGGAGGGATGACAGTGGTGACTAATGAGAAGAACAAGTTGATTCCCACTCGTACTGTCACCGGGTGGAGAGTTTGCATTGATTATCGCAAACTCAATGATGCCACAAGGAAAGATCATTTTCCTCTTCCTTTCATTGATCAGATGTTAGAGAGGCTTTCAGGAGAATATTTTACTGCTTCCTTGATGGTTTCTCGGGTTATTTTCAGATTCCCATCTCTCCTGAGGATCAGGAGAAGACGACATTCACATGTCCCTACGGACACATTTGCCTATCGGCGGATGCCCTTTGGACTGTGTAATGCCCCGGCCACATTTCAGAGATGTATGGTTGCCATTTTTCACGACATGATCGAGGAATCCATGGAGGTTTTCATGGATGATTTTTCTGTATTTGGGAGTTCTTTCGATCAGTGTCTCGGGAATCTGAGAGGATGTTGGTAGGTGTGAAGAAGCAACTTGGTGTTGAACTGGGAGAAATGCCACTTCATGGTAAAGGAGGGCATTGTGCTTGGCACAAGATTTCACAGGCGGGGCTCGAGGTTGATCGAGCCAAGGTTGAGACTATTTCTAAGCTTCCGCCTCCCACATCAGTGAAATCTATTAGGAGTTTTCTAGGTCATGCAGGTTTTTACCGGCGATTCATAAAGGACTTTTCCAAAATCGCCCGTCCCATGAATCAGCTCCTCGAGAAGGATACCCAGTGTGTTTTCTCCGATGAATGCCTTAAGGCATTCGAGTTGTTGAAGGAGAAGTTGGTGAATGCCTCGATCATGGTAGCTCCCGACTGGGAACTACCCTTTGAGTTGATGTTTGATGCGAGTCATTTCGTAGTCGGGGCAGTCTTGGGTCAAAGGAGAGATAAGCACTTCCACCCAATTTACTATGCGAGCAAGACTTTGAACGATGCTTAGGAGCACTACACCACGACAGAGAAAGAGCTCCTAGCTGTGGTCTTTGCATTCGATAAGTTTTGGTCTTATCTCGTCCTTTCCAAGACCATTGTGTACACGGATCATGCAGCTCTTCGGTATCTTTTTAGCAAGCAGGATGCTAAACCGAGGTTGATACGATGGATTCTTTTGCTGCAGGAGTTTGATATTGAAATCCTTGACAAGAGAGGGGCTGAAAATCTTGCAGCCGATCATTTGTCTCGACTTGAGCATTCCGAGAGGAAGGAAATCCGTGGGCCTAACATCAATGACAATTTCCCCACGAGTTTCTTATGAGGATCGAGACGAGTGATGATTCCCCATGGTTTGCTGACTTCGCGAACTATTTAGCTAGTGGCATCCTGATTAAGGGGATGCCCTATCAGCAAAAGTGAAAGTTCTTTGCGGATGTTAAGTACTACTTTTGGGATGACCCTTACTTGTTTAGGGTAGGAGCGGATCAGATGATCCTGGCGTTGCGTGTATGGTGACGAGGCGAGAGATATTTTGCGCCACTGTCACGAGGGACCTACGGGAGGCCACCACGGAGCGAATAACACTGCGAAGAAAGTATTCGACTCTGGATTCTTTTGGCCAACTATCTTCCGTGATTCCCATGAGTGGGTAAGGTCTTGTGATGCTTGTCAGAGGGCAAGCAACATTTCAGCACGCCATGAGACGCAAAACGACATCCAAGTATGTGAGATCTTTGATGTATGGGGGCTAGACTTCATGGGTCCCTTTCCGGCTTCTTTTGGTAACCGCTATATTCTAGTTGCTGTAGACTACATGTCCAAGTGGGCTGAAGCACAGGCTTTACGCACAAATGATGCTAGAGTAGTGGTGAAATTTTTGAAGAAGTTGTTTGCTTGATTTGGTGCCCCTAAGGCATTGATTAGTGACCATGGGACGCATTTCTGCAATGCACAGCTTGAGAAAGCATTGTCCCGATATGGTGTGCAGCATCGGTTTTCTACACCATACCACCCACAGACGAGTGGGCAGGTCGAGGTCACGAATCGGGGTATTAAGCGGATTTTGGAGAAGACGGTTAACTCTAGCCGTAAGGATTGGTCCGAGAAGTTGGATGATGCACTGTGGGCTTTCCGGACAGCCTACAAGACTCCTATAGGCACCACACCGTTTAAATTGGTCTATGGAAAGTCTTGTCATCTTCCTGTGGAGCTCGAGCACAAAGCCTATTGGGCTTTGAAGACAGTTAATCTTGACATGGCTGCTGCGAGCGAGAACAGTTTGTGCAGATCCACAAGATTGAGGAGCTAAGGAATGAGGCATATGAGAGCTCGAAGCTATACAAGGAACGTACCAAGACGTTGCACGATAGCCGCTTGAAGGACAAGAAAGAATTCCGAGTGGGTGAGTGTGTTGTTATACAACTCTCGTCTGAGGTTATTTCCTGGTAAGCTCAAGTCTCGATGGTCAGGTCCCTACACTGTACGGTCAGTGTTTCCTTACGGGACAGTGTAGATAGGTCACGAGTATGGCCGGTTGTTTAAGGTAAACGGGCATAGGTTAAAGGCTTATGTTGGAGGGCCCGTTGATCAGAGTGAGAAGGTTGTTACCCTCCACCCTAGGAACAAATGAATGCGGGGTGGTGAGTCTAGCTGAAGACTCGTAAATAAACTTAGCCCGTTTTTGTATATATATTGTGTCGGTTTGTTTGTTTTTCTTTTTCAGGTTGCGGTTCGTTCTGGTCGCGAGGGATGTTAGTGCTTGTTGCCGGCTCTCAGGTATGTTAGTTCGGCTATTTTCTTGGTAGGAGATGCTTCGTGAGTGTCCCGGGTTCAAGGAGTCTGTTAATTCTCATTTTTCTTTCCACCCTTTAGTTTCTAAATTAATTTTTGTACAAACTATGTTTTTCAAAATTAAAAAAAAACGAAAATCAAGCACTATCAACCGAAAATTCTGGCACTACCAGGCCTGCTAGTGTCGGCCCTTTGCAGAACCAATAATAGCACCCACCAATAATACACTCAACCATTCTCTTTAACTTCTCCTACTTACTCTCTTGAACCCATTCAAAGCACTCACGAATCCCTTGCATCTCCTAGCTTCCTCCAAGATTACTAGTTTCTTTCATCCCAACAATCATTCCAGGTACGAATCCCTCTCCTTCTTTGTTAAGTTCTTTAGTCTTAGGGTTTGTTCTTCATGGTAGTTTATGTTTTGTTTTTAGGGACTTGGTCTAAATCACCCGATTCAAGCCCGTTTTTAGTGTTTTTGTGTTGTTATTGACCATAAGTGACCGATTTACAAAACCCCTAAGCAAAAAGATGGAAAAATCGGGTTTTTGGGTGCGTTTTGAACGATTTCGAGAATCTGGGTTACTCACGCACGACCGTGCCAAGGGTTGGCACCATCGTGTCGTTCATAATTTTGTGACTGTCTTCATAATTTGCCCAGAAAATCGGTCAAGCACGACCGTGCCAATGCCTGGCACGACCGTGCCCTTCATAAGAAATTCAGATCTTCAACACTCGCCCAGAAATCGGTCAGAGCCAGGTCAAGCACGATCGTGCCAAATCCAGGCACGACCATCCCACTTGAAGAATAAACCCAGAACTTCATAATTTTTCTAGAAACTTCATAAAATCTGATGTTGTTCATCCACGCACGACCGTGCCAAACCCAGGCACGACCGTGCCAACTGTCCAGAGGTCCGTTTTTGTTTTAATTTTGTTGCTGAATAATTGTGATTTTGTTCTATTCTTGCAGATGAATCACCCATTTCTTCGTTTCAGCGACAATGCCAGGGAAGGGCATTGTATTGCGAAGGTTGAAAGACTGTGGCTCGTAGGCACTTAATCGAGCCTATGAGGACGCTGCAAACGGTCGATCTCGACCTACTCGGTCAGACTGAAAGATTTGAGGAGCTCATGACCCCTCCTTGGTCTCGCCTTTTCGCAATGGCGGAGCCCCAATATGTCGAGTTAGTTATCGAGTTTTTTGCCTCGTTCAGGTTTATCTTCCCTTGCCCTGATGTTTATGAGAAAAGAGTTGGTGTTAGTTACCGTCTGGGACGAAAGTGGCATCATCAATCAATCAGCAGGTTTGGTCAGATACTTGGATTATATGAGGAGGATGAGATCGAATCCGAGTTATTTCACGGCAGTCTACAAGAATGGGAGGCTGATACGAATAAAGCAGCATTCTGGGATCAGATCACTGTACCGGGCCGGGCCTGGGATCCACTCCGAGCCAAAGCCACATGGATTCTTGACCCGTTGCACCGCATCATAGAGCAAGGCCATCTTCCACGTAGTCGGCGGTCGGGGTGATAGCACTGGAAACATCACCACCCGCGACCTTTTCCACCTCTATTGCATCATATCGGGGTCCAACTGCAATGTCACAGTTAGTGTTGCAGAGTCGATCCAAATGGGTATTGGGTCGACCCCCACATCGAGGATCTGTGGTGGTGCATTCGCCACCAAGTTAGCTAGGCACTACAGGGTGCGGTTAGATGATCTTACCGTAGCTTGTGATTATGGATTACTTGATGTGGCATAGCTGACTGCCATGCATATGATTCGCAAGGTTAATGGCATCCCGAAGTTGGTGGATCGATTGGGTAGGATTTGGGACCCACTCCCTGAGTGAGAAAGTGATCCAGAAGAGGGCGATGTTGGTGGAGCCGAGGACGTCCACATGCAGGATGCTCCAGGATTCGGGCCAGGTGAGGCTGTTGGGGGAGCAGACCTCATCTTCAGATGGGTGAAATAGGCCAGGGTTTTGGAAGCCCAAGTTGGGAGCACTTGTTTGGTGGTTTTGGTGGTGGTTACGAGCAGGGTGCGTATGGTCCGCATGGACCGTCTACAGTGGATCTTTGGAGAAGAATGGATGAGCTAGCATTGGAGCAGCAAGCTGTACGACAGACGTGGATTTGATCCCGCTAAGCAGCATCATCAGGGTAATTTTATGGAAGATATGTACGAGCAAAGTAGGCGTAGCTTCGACTGGTTATTCGGGTCTCAGCAACATCTAGCAAGCTCACTCGGTCATCCGTACACACAGCCGCCGCGGCACTTCACTAGGAGATCCCGGTTTGACCGCCGGGACGATACGGTCCTTCAGGATCTGGCGGCCGATCCTGATCTTACAGCACCTGTCGTACTTTCATTTGCTATTTCGTGTTTGAGGGGTGTGCCATTTTGCACCGTCCATACACCCCTCCGTTGTGATCTTTTATTTCTTTTTACTATGATTAGCGGTTTAAATAAACAAGGCAAGGGTACATGGGTTGGGTAATCTTTTGTGTATTTGATCTTGTTTACTAGTGTGTAGTTGCTTGGTTGAGAGGTTGGTTTGTTGGTTGCTTGGCGGTTTGTTGTGGTTGCTCCTTACTTGTCACTTCGCTCCATTCATGCCGTTTCATTTCAGGGGAGTTTTCGTGTTCCCATCTTCCTCCGCTTTCATTATATATGTTTTCATATATTTGTTTTTGTCTACATCGAGGGCGATGTACATTTCAAGTGTGGGGAGGTGGTTTAACGCTTGAGCTTTGTTGTCATGTTAAAAAAAAAGCTCTCTTGAATGATTTTTTGTGGCTTAATAATCAACCCAACATAAGTTTTTATAAGAGCACTAATTTTTTGACAAATATACAGCAATTGACCTACTTGTTTGCCTTGCATATTTACCCAATACGCCCGTTTTCGTGAGTTATTTTTGAGCCTTTTTAGCTTTAGAATTATTTTTGCTCATGTTTTTGCGGGCAAAGATTGAGTGAGCCGGATGAATTTTGTGATTTAGAACTTGTGTTAGGTATACATCTCGAAGCCGCAAGGCGAATATATAGCATGAAAATGATTGAGGCACTAGGAAACCTTTTGTTTTTAACCAATTTTTATGTATTCCCTCACCCAAATCATTCCCTTAGTTAAACCAATTTGAGTCTTCCCCTTTCATTTCTTTTAAACCACTAAATAATAGCCACTTAGCCAAATTAGCCTTTTATATTTTAACCAACTTTTGTTTGAAAGTCCGGTTTGGTTAACGATTAACTTATTACTTTTGTATAATATCTTAGTTTATAGTTGCAACATCATGGGGTAGAGTTTTTATCTAAGTAGACGTACTTAGTTTCCCTCTCAAGCATGTGGTGAAAAAAAACTGAGAAAAACGATTATAGTTAAAAAAAAAGCCTTACCAAGTGGCTTCATTAGAGCAATTTTGGAGTGGAAAAGCTAAATCCGTTGATTAGCTCTCGGTTAGATAATATTAAATTGTATAGTTCTTATTTTCTTTTGTTTCAAGTAGTCGAACCACCGGGTTACAAACGTTTTAGCCACTTTAAATATCCACTTCCATACCCTTGACCCTAGCCAAGTTACAACCCGAATAAGACCTCATGATTCATGTTATGTTTTTGTCGAGTGATTAAATTTGATCCTTTCACAAGCTTATAATATCACATATTCATCGTCGTGGCATCGAGTGTTTAACACATACCCCATAAATCGTATGTGCACCCATATATTAGCCGAGTGTATGTGAACATTGTGAGGATGTGAGGTAGACTTGTAGGGATTTCCAAGATGGACCATTGCTCATAAACTTATTTTATAAATGAACACAAACAATCGTTCATGAATAGAATATATAATACATTGACACTTGTTACATATTCTATTTGTCGGAATTTTAAAGTATTTAAATAAAATATAAAAACTAAAGCACTAATGAACTATCGAACACGTTACCGAATGTTCATGAACATAAATGAACGAACGCAACCTTTGTTCATGTTCGTTCCTTTAACTAACGAACGAAATTTCTAGTTCGTGTTCGTTTGTTTAATTAATAAATGAATGAACACAAACAAACTTTTTGCTGAACGGTTCACGAATTGTTCCCCGAACCTTGGTTCCTTTGCAGCACTAATTATTTATGTTTCAAAATTGATTTATACTTTTATCTTTTTTTTATATAAAACCAGCTGTCGTGGGAGACGGATTTATCGGTCGTGGCTGTAACATCCGTCGAAAAACGGGTTTCCAAAACCCGCTTCGTTTATTAATCGAATATCCAGTTAAAAATTTTTGTTGCGTATTTATTGCTCAAACTAATTTTAAACGATACATAATTAATAACTATACTAGAATTTAAAAACCATAATTTATAAATAATCTTAATTAATGAGAAAAAAATAAAATGGGGACGCCGGGTTTCGAACCCGGGTCGCCCACAAACTCAATCACACAACACGCCGCTCCGCCACTTGCCTTCTTTGTTAATATACTGAAACAAATAATACTTAAATTAAAACTCGAAATCAAAATCCGGAAATCAGCGCGCCCAATCCGCAGTCGCCGAAAGACCGACGATTTCGCAAATCACGACCGTTTTTCTTTGACTGAAACGCGTGAACTAACTTCGACATCGGTTATAACCGATGTCTAACCCCCAATTCCAGTCGTAACCGCCGGAAAAGTTTTGACCGTGAATCAAGACCAAATTCGGACTCAATACATGCTGTTTCTTCCCTATAAATACCCAACCAAACCTCTGGTAACCTTTTCGCTCAAAATCGCACAAACTCTCGAAGCTTTAGCACTCGCCGGAGATATTCTGTATTCGCCGGACTTTCACCGGAAAACCGAGACTTACTTCAAATCGGTAAAATTCTCGACTCTTTTGTTTGCAATCCATTATTAGGCAAGTAATAACATAAATCTTTCAATCAGTTCTGTCTCAGAAAACGTCGCCAGGAATTCCTGCACTCACCGGAAAATCGCTGAAAATTCCGAAGTCTCGCTGTGAACCGGTACAATCATCTAAACCCCCTGATATCCCTTGTTTAGTACCTTAATTGCACAACTCATTGATCAAAATCGTTAATTGATTCACTCAGACGGAAGTCACCAATCAGAGCCGACGCCTCTTACCGGAAATCTGAGAAAAAGCATTCTGTTCGGTACATTTTACTCTGTAACCCTCTCTATCCATTTCATTCTAATCAATTATATGTTCGATGATCGATTTAAACCAGAACAGTCGAACATCATTGTTCTGCGTCTTTGTAAACGAAGAAGACGAAGTCGAACATGTGTATAATTTAATTAAAACTGAATATTTAACCGGGTTAGACACACAGTCCAGCGGTGGACTGTGTGCACAAACAATGCACACGTCCCGGGTTCGAATCGCATACGTTACCGAATTTCAGAATTAAAACCAACAATTTTTACAACTGAATCGGATCAGGTCACCGAATATTGATAAGTATAATTTAATCCATAAGTTAAACAGATATGACACACAGCCCAATTGGTTGGGCTGTGCGTACTCGAACCGAACGTCTCGAGTTCGACTCCGGGTCACTAGAGTCGGGTTGGCCATTTTAAATCATTTTTGAAATAAACGAAATTAGATAAAAGTTAATCAGTATATATATATATAATTAAAACAGAGAATATTTCGGGTTAGACACGTAGCTCAGTTGGTAGAGCTGCGTGCACGCTACGAGAGGTCCCGAGTTCGAACCTCACTCAGCGCATATAATTAACACCATCCGACCGGTCAACGGTCAAAGTCAAAAAACTCAACATTTTTTATTTATTTATTTTATTTATTTAATCAGAAAATTATTTAAAAATACTTAAAAATAATATTTTTAAAGTTAGAAAATGTCCTTAAACTCACAAAAATAAATCTAAAAATCCTATTAAGATTATGAATTAAAAGTATTAATCTCAAATAAAACCATTTATTTACCGAACCATTTCGTTATTTTTTTAGGTTAGTTTTTCCTCGTCGATCAAATCCCAAAACTCGTGCGCGTTCAACGTCATCAAAGAACGCACCCGATGTGAGTGAATCTCTACAAATTCCCCGTTTTAATAACATTTTGGGGTGTATCATGTGTCGTTTAATTCCTTATTATATTTAAACACTTGTGCATCTATCATATCCGTGATCAAATGTGTATGTATCAATTGTTGTGTGAATTATGTTAGATTGAAGTTATCATTTTCAGTACATGCATTTCATTGGGCCCATCCGCTCCCCGTGGGATACGGGTTGAGTATCAGGTGCCTCATTCGATCGGCTCCGTTTGATTGAGCCTTGATCTCACATACATCGTCATTCATGTCATTCGATCGGCTCCGTTTGATTGAGCCTTGATCTCATATACATCATCATTAATGTCATTTACTCATCCAATGTGGTTTGTGTTTTTGTTATATATATATATATATATATATATATATATATATGTTTGCTCACATGTGATTATTGCACAAATTTTCAATATTAAATACAACAAGAAATTAATAACAATGTTTTATCAAGGTTCACTCACCAACTTTTGTTGACCCAAAATATCCCCCGTTTTACACATGATACAGGTTATCCAGTTGAGGCAAGAAACACATAGGAAGGCCTAGAAGAATAAATCAGTTTAAGTTTGGGATTGTTTTACTTAGTTTCATTTCCTTTTAATTGTATGGATTTGATTTGAATATTTAAGTTGTAATTTGAATTTAATAAATATGAAACATTTTAGTAAACATCATGAGCTTTGGTGATAACCCAATTATGCCCCGACTCTTATTCCGCTGCGGGTCGGGGTGTGACAGATTGGTATCAGAGCCATGACTATAGGGATATAGGATAGGTTATTAGACCCTTAGAGCCTATACTATAGTTGATTAAAATTTTAAATTGTTTATGCGTTACATACAAAATTCATGATGTTTATATGCTTTACGTTTATTGTTACATTCAATGTTATGCAAGCATGTTCATAAGTACATATTATTATACAATGCTCATCATGAATCATATCCTCATAACATATCATATCCATGAGAGCACACACCTCACAATTCCCATGATTTTTGCAACGATTTTTGTATTTTTTCAAATCACATCCAAGTGAGTTCTCATGATGGGCATGTAGTAACTGGAAGGGTACGAGTACCGGTAGTCGGAACGTCCTGTCTAGGCTTGGCATTCGTATAAATCCACAATAAAAGGACCAGTTTGCCTACCTGGGGACTAACGATGAGAGTACGAAGGACCTATTAGGCCAAAGCATGCTATACCAAACGTCGTGTGAGCTAACCCCACTTTGAGTTGTCATTATGTCTACACCTGGACACCCTCCTACCATACATCTCGCAATCATATTTCATGGTTTTCATTCGGGTGATGCGAGTGTTAAACCGCCAACACCAATGTGAATCCTACTAAGCCAATAGTCATGGGGGCCCACATGACTATACAGGCGATGGTATGGGGGACATTGGAGGCCCAAACATGAGTAAACCCAAGACATCCTATGGATGTAGTTGCATTATTGATAGTTATGTTATTTTTATTCTTTTAACGACACATGACACCTAAAAACTTCTTAAACTCACAATCTTCCTATGTATGTTCCTGTAGATGTCGGCTAGGCAACTACGTGGAGGTAGAAAGTCAGGAAGATCCAATGAACGCTTGGCCACTCAAATTGCTAAACAAATGACCGTGGTACTTCCTGACATCGTGATTCAAGTTCAACAAGCTCTCACCGCAAATCCTATCAACCCTGTCAATCAAGAAGACCAGAGCGTCGCCAACCCTCACTCCAAAAAGTGCTCCTACAAACACTTCAAATCTTGCGATCCCCCAAAGTATGAAGGGACCGAAGGTGTTACTGCCCTCCTCCACTGGTTTGAAGAAATGGAGAACACCTTCCTCAATTGCGATTGTCCCGAGGATCGCAAGGTACGTTACGCAACAGGGAGACTGTTTGGAGTAGCCCTTACCTGGTGGAACACAGAAAAGGGTAAGCGAGGAGTCGAAGATGCCATGGCCTTAACATGGGAAGAGTTAAGGGAACTCATGACAAGGCGCTTCTGTCCAAGAAGCGAAATCAAAACGTTGGAAGATGAATTCCACTCGTTGAAACAAAAGGAAGGAGATCACACTTCCTACAACAAGAGATTTCTCGAACTGAACCAAATGATCCCTAATCTGTTCACCCCCGTGTACCGCTTGGTTGAACACTATATTCGAGGCCTCCCCTCGAAAATTCAAGACTCGGTTCTAATCACTTCGCCTGCAACACTTGAAGCCGCAATGGAACTAGCTACCGAACTTACCGAGAATCGCATCCGAAACGGCAAATTCAAGGATGAGAAAAAGAAAGCCCCCATTGAGGCCCAAACTCCAAATCATTCCGTCTCCTCTTCAAAGTTTGCTGGTAAGAGGAAACGAAACAGCAAAAATTTTGCCGTCACACAAACAAACCCTCCTATCACTGCCGCACCAATTACCCAAATTGCTCCCTCAGCTACACCATTTAAAAAGCCATACACCAGCCCATACCCAAAATGCAACCGTTGTCAATACCATCACCTCCCCGAAACTCCTTGCCAACATTGCACCAGCTGTGGCCGTGCGGGTCACACTATTCAAACTTGTCGCACGCTTCAACGAATGAACCGCAATCAACCCTCAACCCAAACCCACCATCAGATAGTGGGTCAAGCCCAACAACCTTTACTTCTACCACCTGCACAACATATAACCCAATCCTACTACCAACCCAACTACCCCATGATGCAACCCATGCGAGCATGTTACAACTGTGGAGACCCAAACCACTTCAGGAACACATGTCCACGCTTGGTGAACATCATCCATGCCCAAGCTCAAGCGAAGCCGGTAAACCAAGCTAACCAAGCTCCTCCACCTGCTAGAGGAAGAGCTTTCAACATCAATGCCAACCAAGCTAGAGCTGACAACAACATGGTTAACGGTACGTTTCTCATCAATGGTAGTTATGCATCCATGTTATTCGATACTGGCGCGGATAAGAGTTTTGTGTCCTTAGAATTTGAACCTATCCTCAACCAAACTCGTGATAATCTCATGGAATCTCTAACGGTGGAAGTTGCAGACGGAAAGCCCGTTTCATTGAATTCTATTATACGAAATTGTACCCTCACTCTAAACGATCACGATTTTCCAGTTGACCTCATTCCTATGAAGTTGGGAAGTTTTGATATTATAATCGGTATGGACTGGCTCAGCCAGCATCACGCCGAAGTAGTATGCCGCGAAAAGTTCATTCGCATTCCTCTTGCAGACGGTCAGACCCTACGTATCTTTGGAGAAACCCCTTCGAAAGGACTCAAATTAATGTCCTGTCTTCAAGCCCGAAAATATCTCCGCAAGAACTATGTCGCATTCCTAACTCACGTCGTCAAGAAGGGAAACAAGGAGAAGAAACTCGAAGATATACCAGTAGTGAAAGAATTCCCACAAGTCTTTCCCGACGACATCTCAGGACTCCCTCCTGTGAGAGAAGTCGAATTGCGCATCGATCTTGTACCTGGCGCTACACCAGTCGCAAAATCTCCTTATAGGCTAGCCCCATCCGAAATGCAAGAGCTGGCCAGTCAACTGCAAGAACTGACTGACAAAGGATTCATACGTCCTAGCTCCTCGCCTTGGGGTGCGCCTGTTCCTTTGTGAAGAAGAAAGATGGAACGTTTCGCATGTGTATTGACTACAGAAAACTCAACAAGTTAACGGTTAAGAATCGCTACCCACTACCTCGCATCGATGACCTCCTAGATCAACTTCAAGGCGCCACCTGCTTTTCAAAAATCGACCTTCGTTCTGGTTATCATCAACTCAGAGTACATGAAGAAGACGTCCCAAAGACCGCCTTCCGGACTCGTTATGGTCATAACGAATTCATGGTCATGCCATTCGGTTTAACAAACGCCCCAGCTGTCTTCATGGATCTAATGAATAGGGTATGCAAACCCTACCTCGACCGATTTGTCATAGTCTTCATCGACGACATCCTCATCTACTCCAAGTCTAAATCCGATCATGAACGACACCTTCGACTCATCCTTACACTCTTAAGGACTGAAAAGCTCTACGCTAAGTTCTCAAAATGCGAATTCTGGTTAAGAGAAGTACAATTCCTTGGACATGTCGTTAATGACAAGGGAATACATGTCGATCCTTCGAAAATCTAGGCAGTACAGGAATGGCAAGCGCCACGTACCCCTACCGAAATAAGATCATTTCTTGGTTTGGCTAGTTACTTTCGCCGCTTCATTGCCAATTTCTCCCGTATTGCTGTACCACTCACGGCTTTGACTCATAAAGGAAAACCCTTCATATGGGGACCTAAACAAGAAGAAGCCTTCCAAACTCTAAAGCAAAAACTTTGTGACGCACCTATCCTCACACTCCCTGAAGGTTGCGATGACTTTGTAGTATATTGCGACGCATCAGGGCAAGGGCTAGGCTGTGTATTAATGCAAAGAGGAAAAGTGATAGCCTATGCTTCTAGGAAACTCAAAGTTCATGAGAAGAATTACACCACCCACGACCTGGAACTTGGAGCCGTTGTGTTCGCTCTCAAGATATGGAGACATTACCTCTACGGTACCAAGTGTGAAATATACACTGACCACAAGAGTCTCCAACATATCTTCAATCAAAAGGAGTTGAATATGAGGCAACGAAGATGGGTCGAACTTCTTAACGACTACGACTGTGAAATTCGATATCATCCTGGAAAGGCAAATGTGGTGGCTGATGCACTCAGTCGAAAAGGTTATGCGTACTCCATTCGTCTTCTATGTTCGCAAATCATAACCGACATCAAAGATCGAATCCGAGAAGCTCAACATGTTTCTGTAACAGAAAACGACGTACGCGATGAGCTGTCATGTGGAGCGGAACTCAAAATCGAAACCAAATCTGACGGTATTCTATACTATTTAAACCGCATATGGATTCCTGATCGCGATAACCTTCGTGATTTCCTTACGAATGAGGCGCACAAAACACGGTACTCTGTACACCCAGGAGCCGACAAGATGTATCAAGACCTACGATACACCTACTGGTGGCCGGGCATGAAAAAGGATATCGCTGTTTTTGTTTCCAAATGCCTTACCTGTTCCAAAGTAAAAGCTGAACATCAAAGACCTTCAGGACTTCTAGTCCAACCCGAAATACCTGTGTGGAAGTGGGAAAACATAACCATGGATTTCATTACCGGGTTACCTCGCACCTCCAGTGGGTATGACACTATATGGGTAATCATTGACCGGCTTACAAAATCAGCTCACTTCATTCCGATCGCGAGGACTTCAAGAACGAGAAGTTAGCTCGTATCTACATCAGCGAGATCGTAAGCCGTCATGGTGTACCTTTAAGCATCATTTCAGACCGTGATGGTCGTTTCACTTCACGAACATGGCGAGTCGTACAAACCGCCTTGGGTACGCGATTAGACCTCAGTACCGCTTTTCATCCTCAAACTGATGGACAATCTGAACGCACCATCCAAACTCTTGAAGACATGCTTCGAGCATGTGTCATAGACTTCAAAGGGAATTGGGACGCTCATCTACCATTAGTTGAATTTTCGTACAACAATAGCTATCATTCAAGTATCGGCATGGATCCTTTCGAAGCGTTATATGGTCGTAAGTGCCGATCTCCAGTATGTTGACACGAAATTGGGGAATCACAAATCACCGGTCCAGAGTTAATTCAAGAAACAACCGACAAGGTCATTCAAATTCGAAACAATCTTCTAGCGGCTCAAAGTCGTCAAAAGAGTTACGCAGACAAACGACGAAAGCCCTTGGAGTTTGACATTGGTGATCAAGTACTTTTAAAAAGTATCACCGTGGAAGAGAGTGGTTCGTTTTGGCCAGAAGGGCAAGATAGCACCATGCTACGTAGGACCTTTCAAGATACTCGAAAGAGTAGGTCCTGTAGCATACAAGCTTGACCTACCAAAAGAGCTCAACAGAATTCATCCCACATTCCACGTATCAAACTTGAAAAAGTGTCTCGCCGATGAGAACCTCCATATTCCTCTAGAAGACATTCAGATCGATGAATCTATGCACTTCATTGAAAGACCAGTAGAAATCATGGACTTCGGAGAGAAGCGTTTAAGACGGAGTCGTATTCCAATTGTCAGGGTACGCTGGGAGTCGAAACGAGGACCTGAGTTTACTTGGGAACGTGAAGACTCAATGCACGAGAAATACCCGCATCTTTTTCCTGTTACCACTACTACTTAAATTTCGGGACGAAATTTCTAAAAGTAGGGGATACTGTAATATCCCTCGAAAAACGGGTTTCCAAAACCCGCTTCGTTTATTAATCGAATATCCAGTTAAAAATTTTCGTTGCGTATTTATTGCTCAAACTAATTTTAAACGATACATAATTAATAACGATATTAGAATTTAAAAACCATAATTTATAAATAATCTTAATTAATGAGAAAAAAATAAAATGGGGACGCCGGGTTTCGAACCCGGGTCGCCCACAAACTCAATCACACAACACACCGCTCCGCCACTTGTCTTCTTTGTTAATATACTGAAATAAATAATACTTAAATTAAAACTCGAAATCAAAATCCGGAAATCAGCGCGCCCAATCCGCAGTCGCCGGAAAGACCAACGATTTCGCAAATCACGACTGTTTTTCTTTGACTGAAACGCGTGAACTAACTTCGACATCGGTTATAACCGATGTCTAACCCCCAATTCCAGTCGTAACCGCCGGAAAAGTTTTGACCGCGAATCAAGACCAAATTCGGACTCAATACATGCTGTTTCTTCCCTATAAATACCCACCCAAACCTCTGGTAACCTTTTCGCTCAAAATCGCACAAACTCTCGAAGCTTTATCACTCGACGAGATATTCTGCATTCGCCGGACTTTCACCAATCGGTAAAATTCTCGACTCTTTTGTTTGCAATCCATTATTAGGCAAGTAATAACATAAATCTTTCAATCAGAACCTGTCTCAGACAACGTCGCCAGGAATTCCTGCACTCACCGGAAAATCGCTGAAAATTCCGAAGTCTCGCTGTGAACCGGTACAATCATCTAAACCCCCTGATATCCCTTGTTTAGTACCTTAATTGCACAACTCATTGATCAAAACCGTTAATTGATTCACTCAGACGGAAGTCACCAATCAGAGCCGACGCCTCTTGCCGGAAATCTGAGAAAAATCATTCTGTTCGGTACATTTTACTCCGTAACCCTCTTTATCCATTTCATTCCAATCAATTATATGTTCGATGATCGATTTAAACCAGAACAGTCGGACATCATTGTTCTGCGTCTTTGTAAACGAAGAAGACGAAGTCGAACATGTGTATAAGTTTAATTAAAACTGAATATTTAACCGGGTTAGACACACAGTCCAGCAGTGGACTGTGTGCACAAACAATGCACACGTCCCGGGTTCGAATCGCATACGTTACCGAATTTTAGAATTAAAACCAACAATTTTTACAACTAAATCGGATCAGGTCACCGAATGTTGATAAGTATAATTTAATCCATAAGTTAAACAGATATGACACACAGCCCAACTGGTTGGGCTGTGCGTACTCGAACCGAACGTCTCAAGTTCGACTCCGGGTCACTAGAGTCGGGTTGGCCATTTTAAATCATTTTTTGAAATAAACTAAATTAGATAAAAGTTAATCAGTATATATATAATTAAAACAGAGAATATTTCGGGTTAGACACGTAGCTCAGTTGGTAGAGCTGCATGCACGCGTACGAGAGGTCCCGAGTTCGAACCTCACTCAGCGCATATAATTAACACCATCCGACCGGTCAACGGTCAACGGTCAAAGTCAAAAAAGTAAACATTTTTTATTTATTTATTTTATTTATTTAATTAGAAAATTATTTAAAAATACTTAAAAATAATATTTTTAAAGTTAGAAAATGTCCTTAAACTCACAAAAATAAATCTAAAAATCCTATTAAGATTATGAATTAAAAGTATTAATCTCAAATAAAACCCATTTATTTACCGAACTATTTCGTTATTATTTTAGGTTAGTTTTTCCTCGTCGATCAAATCCCAAAACTCATGCGCATTCAACGTCATCAAAGAACGCACCCAATGTGAGTGAATCTCTACAAATTCCCCATTTTAATCACATTTTGGGGTGTATCATGTGTCGTTTAATTCCTTATTATATTTAAACACTTGTGCATCTATCATATCCATGATCAAATGTGTATGTATCAATTGTTGTGTGAATTATGTTAGATTGAAGTTATCATTTTCAGTACATGCATTTCATTAGGCCCATCAGCTCCCCGTGGGCTACGGGTTGAGTATCAGGTGCCTCATTCGATCGGCTCCGTTTGATTGAGCCTTGATCTCACATACATCATCATTCATGTCATTCGATCGGGTCCGTTTGATTGAGCCTTGATCTCATATACATCATCATTAATGTCATTTACTCATCCAATGTGGTTTGTGTTTTTGTTATATATATATGTTTGCTCACATGTGATTATTGCACAAATTTTCAATATTAAATACAACAAGAAATTAATAACAATGTTTTATCAAGGTTCACTCGCCAACTTTTGTTGACCCAAAATATCCCCCGTTTTACACATGATACAGGTGATCCAGTTGAGGCAAGAAACACATAGGAAGGCCTAGAAGAATAAATCAGTTTAAGCTTGGGATTGTTTTACTTAGTTTCATTTCCTTTTAATTGTATGGATTTGATTTGAATATTTAAGTTGTAATTTGAATTTAATAAATATGAAACATTTTAGTAAACATCATGAGCTTTGGTGATAACCCAATTATGCCCCGACTCTTATTCCGCTGCGGGTCGGGGTGTGACAGTGGCATCACCGTTAGAAACACCACGGGGCCACAAAACCATCAGGCGGTGGCCCTCCGGAGTGGATCCGATCCTCGGTATTCTACCAATGCAGCTTCGAAGGCTACCAAGACACACTTTATGTCCACTCCGACAGACAGTTTTACAGAGAATGTGACATATACAGAACAATTGATTTTATTTTTGGCAATGCGGCCGTGGTCTTTCAAAATTGCAACCCGCCTAACAAGACCAACACTGTGACCGCACAAGGTCAGACCGATCCAAATCAAAACACAGGAATCTCAATCCATAACTGTTGTGTCATGGCCGCCTCGGACCTAAAAGGGGCCTCGGGATCCGTTAAGACGTATCTAGGCAGGCCATGGAAGCAGTATTCAAGGACCGTGTTTATGAAAACATTCCTTGATAGTCTAGTGGATCCTGCGGGCTGGATGCCATGGAGTGGAAACTTCACGCTGGACACGTTGTACTATGGAGAGTACATGAACACGGGCCCGGGTTCATCAACCGCCAAACGGGTTAACTGGAAAGGCTACCATGTGATCACTAGCGCCACTGAGGCTACAAAGTTCATTGTTGGAAACTTTATTTCCGGTGGTTCATGGTTGCCTGCAACCAACGTACCCTTTACTTCTGGACTTTAATCCACTCGTTATATATTGAATTGGTTATTATTTGCATGTTTGAAGCTCAAGAATAAGTGATCGGTTATTCAAAAAATCCGACATCATGATATAGCAAGGATTGTATTATTTTTTATTTTTATTGTAAAAGAATTAGTATTCTTTATGGGTTTATTAAGAGTGAAAATCATCTGAAACAGGTGTGTAATAGTGTATAATATAAAGTGATTCGATTGCAATTTAGTTTAGGGTGAGGGTATTGGTACATCCAAATGGTGTCAGGAAAATTGAAAAAAAGTGAATCTATACGCCTCTCATTGCGCTATAAGACCCGTATAAGCTGGAGGTAGTTGAAGGATTTAACCTTATACACTCCTCATTGAGCTATACGACCCTCATTGATACAATGTTTGAGGAATTTAAGGTAGCAGACTGACACGGCAGTGAATTCAGTCTGAAAAGGTCTGGAAAAATACTCACATACGCCCCTCATTGCCCTATACGCTCCATATCGAAGTTATAAACTTTGTTTATCCTTGGAGACGGGAGCATTTTTTCAAAAGTTGTAATTTTTACAAAATAATGTTGAAAATTCACAAGTAAAACCGCCCGATCAAATAACGATGTCATCTTGGGACTTTAGTTCCTTTTTTAGCGAAGATACAAACCAGTCATACGTCTCCGAAAGCGTTTGGTTTACCGATGTTGATCGAGGTGAGGAAGAGGTTGTGCTCGTGCTTCGTTGTGATGACGGGAGTGTGCGCCCCATACTGCCCGATTTGAACCAGGTGTTCATAGACGAGGCGGGACCAAATTACGTGGCTCAAAGATATCCGCATCATGCGTATGGGACTTACCATACATATACGGAAAGACAACACAACATAGAGTACGAGGAAGGTGCTAAGGACTTCTAGGAAAATGATAAAGAAGTCGATGAAGGCGTCACGCACTTTGAGGAATGGGGTCACAACGAGGACGAAGGTGTTGACGGCGACAAAGGTGCTAACGAGGAAGGCGCTAACAAGGAAGGCACTAACGACCGGAAAGAATCAGAAAAGGTATGACATAACCGTTACTTACGTGTTATTCGTTAATATATCGTTTATTAGGTATTACATTGTATAACGAACCCAGATTTTTCATTCATACGTAGAATTCATTGTAAAAAAATTATTTTAACAACCTTATAATGTACCATTGTTTCAGGTATTTGGGACACTTGAAGAGTTGAAAGAGTGGGTTTACCAAAGTGAAGTTGCGAAAGGTTACATCATGGTGACCCAACGAACGATAACAAGAGGCGAAGGTTCGTCAGCAAGGACCGTGAAGATATGGTTGCAATGCGACCGTAGAGGCGAACACAAAAGTAAAGCAACAGTTCGGCGTTCCGGTAGCAAAAAGGTTGGTTGCCCTTTTAAGGTGATAGGAAAACAAGACGCAAGTAGTGGAAATTGGAGCATAGTGGATACTAAAAACAATCATAACCATGAGCCTTTAGAATTCCTCGAGGGTCACGCGTTTGCAAGAAGGCTGAGCAAGGATGAAGAATCACTGGTGGAAAGACTTTATTTTCAAAACATGGAGCCCACGAATATACATTTAACCCTAAGAAAACAAAACCCACATAGCGTGTGCATTCTACGAGACGTACAAAACGCGATAAAAAAGATTAAACTCAAAATGTACGGCGATCGAACACCAATGCAAATACTAGAGATGATGTTGAAAGAAGAAAGGTACACTTATTTCACCAGGGTGAATCCCTCTACAAATGCGGTCGAGGATGTATTTTTCGTTCGTCGGGACTCATACGTAATGTGGCGTGCATTCCCACATGTGTTGGTGATTGATGCTACCTACAAAACGAATGAGTATAAACTTCCGTTTATACAAGTTGTAGGTGTGACATCGACACACAATCCTTTTTTGTGGCTCATGCGTTTGTCTCCAGAGAAAAACATGATAACTTCTTATGGGTTCTAGAGAGGCTCAAAGAATTGTTGGTAGAGTGCATGGAGCCACGTGTAATAGTAGCAGACAGGGATCAAGCTTTGATGAAAGCCTGTGATACAGTATTCCCAAAAGCTTCAAAACTGTTATGTAGGTGGCACATCTCACAGAATATTCTAAAACACTGTCGGGCAAAATCTACAGATGAAGACTGGAAAATATTCAAGCTTTCTTGGTCTCGACTGTGTGCTTCTCCCACTCCGACGCTATACAATTATAAATTTGAGCGGCTCTATACGCGACTGATAGACGACCATCGATCAGGTACATATTATATTAGTTTGCATACGTTTATGCAACTATATATAAATGCTAACATTACAAATAATTATTTTTTGTTTTTTAGAAGTTTTGGACTATTTGTATAATGTATGGCTGAAAGAGTACAAAGAAAAGTTTGTTTCAGCATGGACTAACACGGTCCCTAACTTTGGTCAACACACAACCAATAGAGTTGAAAGCCAACATGCTAAGTTTAAGAGATATGTCAAGGGGCCAAACAGCTCGCTCCATAGACTTGTGTGATTTGTTGACAAAGTTGCTCAGTCTCAGCGCATACAAATAAACCTCAGCTTTCAGGAAAGTCGGTCCGTGCAAATGGGGGACCACAATTTTTGATAACATACGCGGTAATGTTTCCCAAAAAGCACTAGACTTGTTGCTTGTCGAGAGGAAAAAGCTACGTGCGTTGCGGGCGGCAGGGGGGACTTGTGGCCATCAGCTTTTTATGGGTTGTGGCTTGCCATGTGCTTGTCCGATGGAGTGGTGGGAAAATACAGGTAATAAAATAGGCTTCGGCCTCTTACTATCCTTCATATGTAATATATCAACTATAAATAGATAATATCATTTTAATTTGTATATATAATCAATGGGTTTTAACTATGACTATTTAAATACAGATTGCAAAATTCCTCTTTCCTCGATAGACAGATTCTGGACAAAGCTTGATTTTTTGACAGAAAAAGATGAGCAATACGGTTGTGATCTTCGAGCGGAAATGGATAGGGTCACACAACAACTATAGGCGCAACCACCGATAGTGTTAAAAAGTATGTTGTCGAAGATAAAAGCAGTTGTGGATCCAAGTATGACTGACCATGAACCGCCTGAGGCACAACAAGATACTCGGGGGCGCCCATCTACGAAAGCAAAACAACAAAGGGAGGAGGTTGCGAGGCGTAAAGATACCCAAACCCAATCACAAAGGAACGAGGACACTCAAAAGAGAGTGGACACTCAAAAGTCGTTTGTGGAACGTAGTCGTTCAAAGAAAAATAAAGCTAAAAATACAATTCCGAAGCCAAATGAACATTTTCCGCTGTTGGTGGGGGATAGGTACGTATATACATACATACATGTATACATACATACAAACAAACATACATACATTTATTTCCGTTATTTAGATTTCCCACTATGTGTTTTTTCCAATTATAGGTACAAACACATGATTGATCGTTTTACGGATTGGCTTCCAACTATGTACCGGAGATACATAACACATATGGAAGATGCCCAACCGGACGGTAACTGTGGATTTCGATCCATAGCTATGGGCTTGGGGTTGGAGCAGAATCAGTGGATGTGGTTCCTCCAGCAGCTACTCGACGAGATGTTCATAAACAAGGAACAGTGGTGGCGTATTCTCGACTCTTTTGATAAGGGGTGCTACAATGTGGTATATCGATCAATAAATTGATTGAACGTGGAACCTGCACCAACTGCATGTTGGATGTTCATGCCCTACACGGGATTGTTGGTGGCTTAGAAATTTGGTGTGATTGTTCAGCATTTAAGCAATGGTGTTTGTCAAACTTACTTCCCCATGTTCAATGGTCCGGAGGTCTACCCAGTCCATTCTGTTTTTTCGATTGCTTATGTGGAAGGTGGCCACTTCATCATGGTTAAGTTAACAGATGATTGCCCAATGCCAGTACCGAATGGGATATGGAGTATATACCGAAGTACGGAAGCTATGGAATGGGAGACAATGTACATGTCACGTATTGCACAGGGTAGGGCGTTACTAGGTAGTAATAAAAGTCAATGAATAGAATATATAAACGTAGAGTAGGTTTCGTTGTAACACTTAAAATTGTTTAATTGTAGTATTACGTTTAAAGCAAACAATGTTATTTACATTATATTATATTTCAAATATAGTGTATGTAACAATTATTTTTATAAAAAATATTAATTACATTGTTTTATAACATAAAAACCCGTATTTATTAAATTTTGTTTTTTAAAAAATGGTATAATACGAATCGTATGGGTCGATGAGAGACTTATACGCATCTGATGGTGGGCTGACACCTTTTTGTCATATACGCGACGTATTGTGCTATGAGAAGTGTATACACTTACACCTTTTTGTCATATACGAATCGTATGGGTCGATGAGAGCCTTATACACGTCTGATGGTGGGCTGACACCTTTTTGTCATATATGCGACGTATTGTGCTATGAGAAGTGTATACACTTACACCTTTCTAAAAATTGGTCAGAAAGTCATGATCTATACGCCCTCATTGCACTATGAGTGGCGTATAGATGTGTTTTCTTGCCTTATTTAGCTACAAACCACATTTACTTCTAGATATGCACAATAAGTTGGACACAAGATGAAGATCCGGAAGTACACACCCATGTACGGGTTCTTTGTCCCTCGTATTGTTCTCTCTCTCGTATCACTTGATACGGTTGGAGTACTCAAGGTTAGGTCATATTCCATTTTTTATTTTTATTTTTTTTTGTTTTTGGTGGTTACTTTGGCCGTTTATGGTGGAGTTAGGGCGGTAATTATTGTTTGAGGCCTTGGATGTTCGTGGGATAGGGACGGCGGGGTGGTGGTTATTGTTTGTGGTGGTTGACTATGGTAAGGTGGTGGTCGGTGGTGGCTGTGGTGGTGGTGGTTTGTGGGTAGTGGCTGTGGTGGTGGTGGATTGTGGGTGGTAGGCTGTGGTGGTCGTGGTGGTAGGCTATGCTGGTGGGTGGTCGATATGGAGGTGGTTGAGGGTGGTGGTGGGTGGTGGTGCCGTGGTGGGTGGTGGGTGTGGTAGTTGTCGGATTTGTTTATTATTATCTTTATAAAATACACTTTCGAATGTCGATTCTAACACTTTAATCAATCGTTCTTAACAGGATATCGATAGTCGATGTTTTGACGGTGGTGGCTGCGTAATCCTTAGGGAGAAGTGCACTGCTTACCTATTTCAGATTCATGCTAAGGGAAGCGCAAGAGTCACAAGGGATAATGTAGTCGACTCCCGCACCGACTGACCCCAACCACCTTCGACTGACCCCAACCATCTTGTGGGTTATAATATAAACCATGTTTTGACACCTGAGTTTAGGGTTTAGGGTTTAGGTTTAGAAATTTTCTTACTACATTTGTATGAAAGTGCCATGTTTTGGGTTATAATATAAACCGACATTCAGTTTCATTTTGAATTACGTTTCTTGTTGCGTTATGGTTAACAAATGATAAGTGAACCACAATTATAGACATTAAAACACAATTAAGAAATTGATGATAATAATTACTAAATTAAAACTTCATATATTTTATAACCTTATTTGATATATTTTATAGCCTTATTTTATATAACAATACTTAATAAATAAAGAACAAATAAAAACTTGATAATACAAATTGTTTTTGTAAAAATGGTACGATATATTTTATAATATAAAAACCCTACACTACAACAAAATGTTTTTGTAAAAATGGTACAAAATATTTTATAACCTTATTCTATAAAATATCTAAGAAATTTTTTTAATAATTAAACTATAAAAACTTGATACATATACAGTTTATATAAAAATCTATGAATGGGAGTATATACCGATGTAATTAACAGAAGATTGCCCGATGCTAGTACCAAATGGGATTTGGAGTATATACCGAAGTACGAAATCTATGGAATGGGAGACAATGTACATATCACTTAGTCTACATAGAGACTTTATTAACTTAGGTAAGGTGGTGGTGGGTGGTAGGTGTGGTGGTTGATTGTGGTTGTGGTGGTTGACTGTGGGAAGGTGGTGGTCGGTGGTGGTGGGTTGTGGGTGGTGGCTGTAGTGGTGGTGGGTTGTTGGTTGTGGGTGGTAGGTTGTGGTGGTACACTTTCGAATATCGATTCTAACACTTTAATCGATCATTCTGAACAGGATATCGAAAATCGGTCTTTTGACGGTGGGGTGGCCGCGTAATCCTTAGGGAGAAGTGCACAGCTTACCTATTTCAGATTCATGCCAAGGGAAGCGCAAGAGTGGCAAGGGATAATGTAGTCGACTACCGCACCGACTGACCCCAACCACCTTCGACTGACCCCAACCACCTTGTGGGTTATAATATAAACCATGTTTTGACACCTGAGTTTAGGGTTTAGGGTTTAGGTTTAGAAATTTTCTTACTACATTTTGTATGAAAGTGCCATGTTTTGGGTTATAATATAAACCGACATTCAGTTTCATTTTGAATTACGTTTCTTGTTGCGTTATGGTTAACAAATGATAAGTGAAACACAATTATAGACATATTAAAACACAATTAAGAAATTGATGATAATAATTACTAAATTAAAACTTCATATATTTTATAACCTTATTTTATATATTTTATAGCCTTATTTTATATAACAATACTTAATAAATAAAGAACAAATAAAAACTTGATAAATACAAATTGTTTTTGTAAAAAATGGTACAATATATTTTATAATATAAACCCTAATCTACAACAAATTGTTTTTGTAAAAATGGTATAATATATTTTATAACCTTATTCTATAAAATATCTAAGAATTTTTTTTAATAATTAAACTATAAAAACTTGATACATATACATTTTATATAAAAATCTATGAATGGGCTTATGGAGTATATACCGATGTAATTAACAGAAGATTGCCCGATGCTAGTACCAAATGGGATTTGGAGTATATACCCAAGTACGAAATCTATGGAATGGGAGACAATGTACATATCACTTAGTCTACATAGAGACTTTATTAACTTAGGTAAGGTGGTGGTGGGTGGTAGGTGTGGTGGTTGATTGTGGTTGTGGTGGTTGACTGTGGGAAGGTGGTGGTCGGTGGTGGTGGGTTGTGGGTGGTGGCTATGGTGGTGGTGGGTTGTTGGTTGTGGGTGGTAGGCTGTGGTGGTACACTTTCGAATATCGATTCTAACACTTTAATCGATCGTTCTGAACAGGATATCGAAAATCGGTGTTTTGATGGTGGGGTGGCCGCGTAATCCTTAGGGAGAAGTGCATTGCTTACCTATTTCATATATATGGAATGTGAGACAATGTACATGTCACATATTGCACAGGGTCGGGCGTTACTGGGCGGTAACAGAAGTCTACGTAGAGGCTTTAATAACTTAGTGTAGGTTTCGTTGCAACACTTAAATGTTTAATCGTGGTATTACGTTTAAAGAAAACAGTGTTATTTACATTATATTATCTTTCAAATATAATGTATGTAACAATTTTTTTATAAAAATTATTAATTATATTGTTTTATAATATAAAAACCCTAATATACCATAAATTGTTTTTGTAAAAAAATGGTTCAATAAGAATCGTATGGGTCAATGAGGGTCGTATACCAGATCCTATATGAGTCTCATTGAGCTATACACAGCGTATGGTGGGCAGGGAATATGCATCGTATTGGTTAATGAGAGGTGTATTCAAACAACTTTTCACATAAAGGGGGAAATAGATCAAAACATTTTCAAATACACACACCAAACACCAAGAAAACACACACTAACCCTCTCCGTATCTGATCTCTCCCTCGTATCAAGCTATACACTCCAGATTAAATCACGAGGTTAGTATAAGTTATCTGTCCTATTTATTCTTGTTTGTTTTTGTTTTGGTCCGACCGGGTTAGGGTTTCACGGTGGTGGTGCTCGGCTATGGGTATTGACGGCGTTAGTGGTGGTGGTGCTCACCCCTGGTCAAAATCAATCAGTCTCCACCCATCTTTACAAGGTACACTCTTCCACCACACAGTCTCCACCACCGTCACCAATAATCCCTTCATCGCCGGAAACACAGACAACACAACGAGCGCCTCCACCACTCCCCCATCGTCGGTTTGATTTTGTTGATTTGATTTCGAATTTTTAGAGTATTTAGATCAGTAGGACTGAATGTTTATTGGATGTCTATTTGGATCAGTAGGACTACAATTATGATTTGGATGTCTATTTGGTTTAACTGAATGTTGATTTTCTACAAATTCATTGATGATACTAGCTCGACCATAGGACTGTAGTTGAATGATACGACCGGAAAGAGTGAAAGCTATGTGTTTTGGCCAAACCCGATTTACAGATTTATTCTATTATCTTTCATTAAACCCACTGTACAACAACGAAAGCTATGGAACACTAATGAAATCCATCTTGGTTTATAAAATGTGTTTTAAGTTTAATAATTATTTATATGTATTGTGTTTTAATAATTGTAGATATGTCGTCTGACGAGGAAGACACGGCACCGGCAGGGGGATTCTATGAGATGGCTGGTGGTAATTGTGCGGGGTATCCTTATATGGCGTACCAAACGCACACTAGGGAAGGCAGACGTTTTAGGGTAATCCGGCAGCAAAAGGTGGGGCAGCAAAGGGCGTTGTCTTGGGATGCGTTGAGGGAGTGTGGGGAGGAGGATAGGGTTCGACGATTAATCGGGGTTAATACCCCATGGGAACGTATGTTTTCACTGGCGGCCACACCGTCCCATAGGCCTTTGATGGTGGAGTTTCTTTCCACTTTCGTATTTCGTCCACGACCGGCTGATCAGCCTAACTTGGATATGGATGATCCACACGCACCCCCACCGCCTTTAGAGGTATCCTTCTGTTTATTCGGGCAGCGACAGGATATGTCTTTGCGTGAGTTTGCGGTCGCCACCGGATTTTATGTGTTTGACGATTTGGTTCAGGACATCTATACCACTGCGATATCATCCATGCCTGATGACCAGTTACTTGCGTGGTGGCCCACCCTCTGTGATGTTCCCTTCGGTTCGGAGGCCCGTGTCTCGTCGATTCCTGACCCACTTGTTCGTTACATGCACCGCTGCAGTCGATCACTACGCGTGGCAAAAGCCTCGAGTGGGTCACGAAGAACGACCTGTTCTTTCTGTATTGTTTATTCACGGGGACGTCGTGCGCCCTACATCGCTGCATGGCGGAGTATTTTGCCTCTTATAGTAAACGGCAGAGGCGTGGTCGTATGTTTGGAGGGGCTTTCATCACGCATATTGCCCAGCATTGTGCCCGGTATTTTCCTTACATTGACGATTTGCCACCGCCGGCACCTTTCGTGTATTTGGGCATACGGACGTTGACAGGGATGCACATAGCGGTGAACTTTCCGGATATTGGGTATAGGTTTGTGGGTTTGGACGGTCGGATTTTTGTACCCTAGGAGCTTGTACATCAGCCACTGCTGGAGGCCGGGGAGGTGGAGATGCTTCATGTAGCTGAGGAGCTATTGGAGACGGAGACGTCGAGGCTGTGGTTGAGCAGGGGCATCCGCCAAATGTGCCCCCAAGTTTATCATGCGGTGAGGCTGCCTCAGTCCACGCAGCGTCTCCTCGAGAGGCTTGTGGCAGATCAGATGGAGATTCTTGGGAGACAGTTACAGCAGGATCGGCGGACAGACAGGCTGCAGGATTTGATAGAGTGGGTGATTGCCAGCGAGGCTGAGAGGCGTACCAAGGCCAGGTTGCCAGTTCGACCTGTGCCGCCACCACGTGTTTATCCAGAGCTCGACATGCAGCCAGCCACGTCCCCTACGGAGGCCGGTCCTCCAGCACGCAGGCCGGCCCTTCCAGCATGCAGTCCCCACCGTCCGCTACACAGATCCCTTTGTCAGGTGATGGTGCTGATTCTGATGACACCCGTGATGACATGCCGTTGGATTAGTATTTCCGTGTTTTGTTTGGGTGTAATTTGATTTTAAACATTGTGCGAACGATATGTTTATTTTGTTTGGTTATCTTTGTAACCTATGATTGTACGGACAAATTTTTATTTCTTTTGTTATCTATGCTTAATAGTTTGCGTGGTTGAATTTATATAAACGTTTGTGGTGATTTTAATTAAAAACCTCATTTTAGTATAACGTTTTGTAGTATTCATGTTATGTTTTTTTTATAAAAAAAAGGTAACAAATTTCATCAAATATACTCTCAATACATAACATTTCAATAAAACACAAAATATGAGAGCCATTACATTCGATTACAGGCATAAACCTGAATAGTGGCAATGACAAACACAAAGACAAACAACACAAAAAAAATCCAAGAGATTATCAAACATCTTTCCCTCTGACGAACGACCCTTGAACGATTATGTTCCATTTCTGCCACTTGCATTTTATACATTCGAACATCCTCTCTCAAAAGGATGACCTCGTTTTCAAGCACAGCCTTCGTATCCAACAGCCCTCTAATGACTTGACCGATTACATAATGGAGGATCGTGCCACAAAAAGAATTTGCATTAGAACGCTGAAACGGAAGACGAGTTAATGTTTATAAGTGTTAAAAAACACTTCTTAAAATGCATACCAATTGAGAGCAGGTGTAATGACGTCCGGGATTAGTTTCAGTCCAAGATGTTTTGAGTGAACCTTGCCTACCACATCTGCAAAGAACCATGGTTGATGTGAAGATGGATACGGATACAACAACTTTTCTGATACGTACTGCATCTTTTCAAGAAAAAAAACATCAATACGCCTCTCATAGGGCAATAAGAGGCGTATACAAGTACGATTTCTGACAACCTTTTTTGACATATGCTCCGTATTGTACAATGAGGGACGTATAGACACAACTTTTTAGGAATTAATAGTTGTATACGCCCCTCATAGTGCAATGAGAGTCGTATAGGTTTTGAAAAGCTGACAACTTTTTGATAAATACGAAAAAGTGGTCAGAAAATGTAGATCTATACGCCCCTCATTGCACTATGAGAGGCTTATACATGTGTATTCTTGCCCCTTTTAGCTACAAACCACATTTACATCCGGATATGCAAAGTTGGATCACTAAAGCAAATTCTTGGACCACACCATGATGACCAGGAAGTACACACACACGAACGGATTCTTTGTCTCTCATATTGTTCTCTCTCTCGTATCACTTGATACGGTTGGAGTATTCAAGGTTAGCTCGTTTTCCATATTGATGTTTTAATTTTTTGGTGGTTACTATGGCCGTTTGTGATGGTGTTAGGGTGGTGGTTATTGTTTGCGGTGGTGTTGGGGTGGTTGTTGGGTTGTTTATATGGCTGAAGGTGGTTGGGGTAGTGTTTCATGGTGGTGGTTGGTGGAGGTTTATGGTGGTGTTTCATGGTGGTTTGTGGTGGTGGACGGTGGAGGTTTATGGTAGTGTTTCATGGTGGTTTGTGGTGGTAGGTTGTGGATAAATTGGTGTTTGGTGGTGGATGGTAGGCTTTGGTAGCGGTTGAGGGTGGTGGTTTGTGGTAGTTGGCTGTGGTAAGGTGGTGGTGGGTGGTGGTTGTGGTAAGGTGGTGGTGGGTGGTGGTTGTGGTAAGGTGGTGGGTTGCGGGTGGTGGCTGTGGTGGTGGTGGGTTGTGGGTGGTGGCTGTGGTGGTGGTGGGTTGTGGGTGGTAGGTTGTGGTGGTTGTGGTAGTGGGCTATGGTGGCGGGTGGTCGCTGTGGAGGTTTTTGGGGGTGCTGTGGGCTATGGTGGTGCCGTGTGGTGGGTGTGGGTGTGGTAGTTATCATATTTGTTTATTATTTTCTTTAAAAATAATACAATTTCGAATGTCGAGTCTAACACTTTAACCAATCGTTCTTAACATGATATCGAAAGTCGGTGTTTTGACGGTGGTGGCCGCGTAATCCTTAGGGAGAAGTGCACTGCTTACCTATTTCAGATTCAAAGGTGTCCCCGCGTACCTATTTCAGATTCATGTCGAGGGACGCACCATAGTGGTAATGGGTAATGAAGTCGACTCCCGCACCCACTTCCCCAACCACCTCCACTGGGTGTGCTCTTGATAGTAACACCCCTGATGTAGTCTTGATGGCATCAGAGCCCTTGGAACCTAGGGTAGCAACACTACCCACTGGGTGAGCTCTTGATGTGGTCTTAGCAACACCCTCGGTGTACTCTTGACATCATCGAAGCCGTACGCGAATTCAATAATATGTAATGATTAACGTTTAGGGTTTATGGTTTATGGTTTAGGTTATCTTTTTATTACATTTTGTATGAAAGTGCCATGTTTTGGGTTATAATATAAACCGATGTTCAATTTCATTTTGAATTACGTTTCTTGTTGCGTTATGAAAATGATAAGTGAAACACAATATTTTTAAACCTACAATTTTTTAAAACCATAATTTATAAAAAAAATATTTGTCATTTTATAACATACAATTTTCTAAAACCATATTTTATAAAAAAATATGTAGTTTCTTAATAAATTAAAAAACAAATTAAAACTTGATATATTTTACAACCTTGGTTTACCAAAAAATTCTAAGAATTTTTTTTAATAATTACTAAATAAAACTTTGATACATACAAATTGTTTTTATACTAAATAAAAAACAAATAAAAAACTTTCTAAAAACTTTATAAATACATTTATTTTATAAAACCTTATTTTATAAAATATCTAAGAAATATTTTATACTAATTAATTTTTTTACAATAATATTTCACTATCTTCCTAAATTTTCAACCATTAACCCCACCCTTTTATTCCATATAAAAGGTGCCAATCATTTAGAAATCATTGGCTGGCACCCAATGATTGCCATTAAATGAGGGGACTGAGAATGAGAGGCGTATAGGCCCTTGTGTATTGGGCAATAAGACTCTTATAGGGTTAGGGGATGTGTAGATAAATTTGGAGGGATGTGTGGATGCATCCATCCTTAGTTTAATACTAGTTTAATTCAACCAAATCATTTTTTATGCTTTACTTTTCACAGTCAAATGAAACATGTAATACTAATTGTATTTATTATGGATACAATACTCTACTTACTTTGACTATCTAGGTCAATTGAGTTTTTGATGACTTGACTACGGTTTTTATTTGGGGAAATTTACGAAAATGGTCAAGACCAGAGTTGATTTACGAATTGGCCACCTCATGCGTCCTTGGAGCGGCGCATCACGGATTCAAATGCGCGGGAAGCGTCTTTGGAGCGAAACCCAATAAAAAATGGACACGTGGCGGCAGACTCCTCCAAGGAGTCAGGCAGACTCTTCCAAGGGTCTGTCTGACTCCTTGGAGGAGTCGACCCCTTGGAAGAGTCTGCCTGACTCCTTGGAGGAGTCTGCCGCAACGTGTCCATTTTTTATTGGATTTCGCTCCAAAGGCGCATCTCATGGTTGAAATACGCATCCCGCGCATTTGAATCCGTGATGCGTCGCTCCAAGGACGCATGAAGTGGCCAATTTCGTAAAATCAACTCTGGTCTTGGCTATTTTCGTAAATTCCCCTTTCACTTATCGTTTGCATACCGCAAGAACCGGATGACGTCATAGTAACTTTAAAATATTCAAAAATATAAAAACTTTTTATAATAAATTTACTCTAGTTTGACTATACAATCACAAATTTAACACCAACTTTATGATAAAAATAATTTCTAATGAGTATACTAGATAAAAGTTTCCTTTTTTATCCAGGTTAAAAGTACTCTAAAATTATAACATCATAAATGTTGCACGAGCTTTAGGTTTCTTGAGCTGGCAAACCACTAGCTCCTTTAAACTCGTGATTAAATTCTAACTAGCATTTAGGATTTATGCTTTGCAACAAAATTATTAAACAAACGAAAAGTAAATGTAACCACACCTTTTGCAGCATTTTAACACGAAAAATTAGACCAAAACATAAAATATAGAAAAAAATAACTAAGTCAATTTAGGATCTGTGTGTTGCGACGGGTCCCTTAAACGTGCAAACAATAGACGTAAAAACGTTGAACACACACGCACGTTGCAGTGTCTTAACTCGTAAAATATAGACTAAACCATAAAACGAAAAATTGGTAAAAGATGAAAAATAAAGGAGACCAAAGTTGAAAATGGAAAAGTGTTGGTTTTAAAAATAGAAATACTTTGTGACAAATTTGCAAAAGATGATAAGTATAAGGGTTATAAGTATAAAAACAATAGTAAAAAACATTGAGCCACGCACGCATGTTGTATCTTGTTAACTTATAAAAAATTGACCGAAACAAAAAAACATAAAGAAAATTGTGTACAATTTCTCTTATTGCTATTATCAGTTAGGAAGGAAATAATTTATTTGTGTAAAAACAGATGTACGTTAGAGATTTGGATGGCATGCATGCCAATAAATAGATGTTGCACACTTGCACAATACAAGTGAGGGAAAGAAGCCCAGGTTCCGACCAAATCTTAAACTAATGGGCCAAGAAAAGATATTTAGAGCTGGGCCTGAATTTTATTGGATCATGGAGCTTTTGGGGCCGAATTTTGATGTTGGATCTGACAAATGAGTGTAAAAGGCTCAAAGGAACAAGTTAATTAGAGATGGGCATAAAAACCGGTTCCGAACCCGAACCGGTAGAACCGAACTGGAACCGGGTCCAGTTTCTATCCGACATTAAGTAGAACCGGTTCCGGGTTCAAAATACCCGTTGGTTCCAACCCGGTTCCACAATTTTACCATTTGAATCGGGTGGTACCCGGTTTCTACCCGTACCCGGTTCCTACCAGTACCCGAAAATTCAGTTCTATAAGGAACCGGATATACCCGTTAAAATGTTACCGTTGGAACCGGTTATACCGTTATAATGTTACCGTTGGAACCGGTTATAGCCGTTAAAATGTTACCGTTGGAACCGATTCTATATATATTGTTTAGAAATCTATTGTTTAGCACACAATTTCTCATATCTATTCTTCTTGTTACATTTCTTTCTTGTTCTTTTTCACATTCTAATCAACAAATGGCCTCAAAGAGTTCCAAAAACGCAAATTCCCAATCCGTTAACAATGTTCCTCAAGATCAATCGGTTCCATATGTGGTTGGAACATTGTCTCATAATCGCAGTAAGAAAGTTTGGAGCAATTGGGAGTTGGTCGAGATGAGTGACGGCTCGCAAAAAGCTCAATGTAAACAGTGTGGATCGTTATTAGCCAAGGAATCAAACTCAATGTTTTCATACAACTTTAAGTGATGAGTACCTTGTCGTCCCCTTTCCCGACACGGCTTGGGAAAATATTAATAACCTAAGTACTTTTTTATAAGTTTTTAAAACTACAACGACTTTGATTTCCGGTGTTTATTATCCTACTAGTTCTAAAGTTGTGGACCAATTGTATTTGATAACAACTAATTTTAAAAAGTTTAAAAATTCTAGTGACATGTTAAGGAATATGACGAGACCAATGATTCAAAAATTTTAAAAATATTTTTTAAAATTACCACCCGTTTTTCTATGTGCCGCTGCTTTAAATCCAGCTTTAAACGTACCGGGTGTTGAAGCTTTAATTGATGAAATTTATGACAAGTTGGATATGCATGAGGAGGATCCAACTTTAAAAGCAAAAACAAAAAAAAATATTCAATGAGTGTATGGCTAAACTTTATGATCATTATTTTAAAAAATATGGTGAAAAAAATCATACAAATTTGTTTGAGTCTCGGTCCACGGCCTCTAACGATGAAACAAGCGGGGATCCACTTATAACCATGTTGAATGTCGTTAGAGACGAGACCGCTAGACAACAAAGGGGTAGTGAACCAACAAGTGAACTTGAGAGATATAAAAAAAATCAGTATTCGCTTACTATGACCACCGAGGAGCATAGGAAATTTGATGTTTTGGCATGGTGGAAATCGAAAGAAGCCGAATACCCGATTCTAGCCACCATGGCTCGTGATATACTAACGGTCCAAGCTTCCACGGTAGCTTCGGAAAGTGTGTTTTCTCTTAGTGGCAGGGTTTTGTCAATTAGAAGAACAAGACTAACTCCGGAATCGCTAGAGATGGCAATATGCTTAAAGGACCATTTGGATGCCGTTGATCGTGTTCAACATAAAACTAGTCTAGAAGATGAAGTTGAGTTAGAGCATAAAATTGTTGACGAAGAGGAGGACGAAGAAGTGGAGACTAACGATTCGGACGACAATTGTACCGAGGTACCCGCACCTAAGAGAAACTCATCGGAAAGTGTTGCACCTGCCGCTAGTAAACGATCAAAGAAATAAAATCTTACTGGAATCGGTTCTGAGTAATTTTTTATTTTTTTTTTGTAACCGGTTAATTTTTTTTATATATTGTAACCGATTAATTTGTTTTTTAATTTTAACCGATTATTGTTACTATTTTTATTTATCAATGTAACTAATAATAAAAATCAAACATAACAAACACAATAGAAAGAAACATTACACAAACTTTATTAAAACACCAACGGTAACATTTATCAGGAACCGGTAAGTAGGAAGGGGTTTATATAAAAAAAAAGGTTTTTTAATCAGGAACCGGTTTCCACTGGGAACCTTTATCAGGAACCGGTTCCAACGGTAACATTTTATCAGGAACCGGTTCTGAACAGTAAAAGGCAGGTTTTGACTGTCAGGAACCAGTTCTGAACAGTAAATGGCTGTCAGGAACGGTTCTGAACAGTAAATGCAGGTTTGACTGTCAGGAACCGGTTCCCAACACTATCAGAAACCGGTTCCGCACCATACCCAGTTCCACACCATACCCGGTTCCATAATACCGTACCCGGTTCTACACGGTTCCATATTCTTGGGTGTGAACCCGGGTAGGAACTGGACCCGGTTCCACACCATACCCGGTTCCAATGACTTCCAAGCAGAACCGGGTCCGGGTTGGAACCGGTTCCGGGTAATAATAAAACCCGATTATGCCCATCTCTAAAGTTAATTATTTGAGTTTGAGGTGTTGCCATGTTTCGGGGTTTTTTAAAAAAAACTTGATATTTCACTTTAAACCCATAACTATTTAATTTTGTTGTTTTAACCCAATAGCTTTTAGTTTTTTAATTTAACCTAACAACTTTTTTACTTTCAACTTTAATCCCCTATATTTTTCATATTTTGCAAAAAAAAATTCGTTTTACGTTTAGTTCTAAATTTTGCGAGTTAACATGGCACAATGTGTTGTGGTTCAACGATTTTATGTTCTGTTACACGCTTCGTTCTAAATTAGCTTTTAGTTTTTTTAATTTAACCTAACAACTTTTTTACTTTCAACTTTAATCCCTATATTTTTCATATTTTGCAAAAAAAATTCGTTTTACGTTTAGTTCTAAATTTTGCGAGTTAACATGGCACAATGTGTTGTGGTTCAACGATTTTATGTTCTGTTACACGCTTCGTTCTAAATTTGCGAGTTAACATCTCGCAACGTACGTGTGCGGTTCGGTATATTTATATCGTCTATTTTTTCCCGTTTAACAAGTTCGTCACAACGCGCGAGTCCTAAATTGAGTTAGTTATTATTTTCTCTGTTTTATATGTCAGTCTAATTTCTCCACATTAAGACGTTGCAATTTCAATGTTGGTAGACTTTGCCTGTAGTATGACATTGGTGCTATTTGTTACAGTTTTACGCCCTCACCGCAATGCGAAGGACTTAATACTAGTTTTATGTTATCTTTCTGTAAACAAATTATTTATTATAATAAGCTATTTAGTTTTTAACATCACATAAATGAATATAATAAATTAACTATCCTTTGAAACATGTTAGTGTATATATGGTTTGTACCACATGTTTATTAGTTTGTTTATGTTGTATTGGGTTGTGTCATATGCTTAATTTGTAGTATTTTTTTATTTATTTTTTTTGGTATTAACTTTGGGTTTTGTTTTGTTTGGCTTCAAAACTATCAATTTGAAACATGTTGATTCAGGTCAAATATAATATGTTTTCGTACTTATTTCATGTATGTTTCGTAAAAATAATTTCGAACATAGTGGAGTCAAATTATGGTTTTTTCCCCCTTTTTTCGAATGCTCTAATTGATCCCTTTTGATTACACGTGTCGGTTTTTCCTTCATACACGTTACGTTTTCTATGTATGAGTTGGGTCACACATAATACGTTATGAATTTGATTTACTTTACGTTTTAATCCAATCACAATGCTTATACAGGTTACATTCAGTTCAATTAGATACATCGACAAATGCGTTTTCATATGGTTAATGCATCACATAACATTTGAACTGATTCATTCAATGTTTACATGTATCCGCTCGGCAACATGCACGAGTCTTAATGCTAGTTTAACATTCAAGACTCAAGAGTACTGTCAAACTAAACTTATCTTACAATCTTACATCTTATATTATATATAAAAAAACTATACAAGTTCAAACTGAATTATCTTTCTTTACAATTATGAAGTAATATGTAAAATGGCTATAAAATATAGTTCTCATATGTATATAATATAGAAGTCGACAAAAGAGAAAAACTATATGCATAAGAATTCTAGCCAATGCATGTATCAAATAAATAGTCTCATTTATATCTATATCTATACTGCATCTAATATAAGAACATTGAACTATTAATTAATTAATAATCACGGGTTCTTTTCCCTAACCCTATATTGAATTTAAAACTTATATTAAAGTGTTTGCCTAACACTGTCCATAAAGATCCTTTTTTGACTAAAGGGATTAGGCATTCATGATAAACCAACCTTTCGAAATATAAAGTATGATTTGATCAAAACTATAAAGTAATTTCATTCACCATTCTGTTGGCAACAAGTTGTGCCGCAACATTCTTTTGGATAGCAAAACCAATCCTGCTAAATACAAAACTATGGGTCTTAGGAGTCAAAATTACTATGCACGACTTACTGGACCTGTTCAGAAATTCCATAGCCTCGTGGGCTAGGGAGCCTAAATATATCAAAAGCAAAGAGGATAAATACGTGTTGATTCTCTAATCATGTTTTCTCATGTTTAACGTCTTTTCCTGATTCCACCTTCAATGCTGTTTGTCCAAGAACAAATTCATTGTCCCTAAGCCCAACAAGAGAGGCACTCATGTTTGGTCAACACAAGTGTGTTTAATTCAATGTGATTGTATAGCTTTGAGTACAATTAGGTTGTAGATATTCTTGTGTAATTGAAGTTGAATGTTAATCCACGTGTAAAGTAACTTGTTCGACATCGAATTATAGGTGATTCAAATGTGAATTACACTTTCAATAAACCCTAGCTCACATGTGAATTATTGGTAATCCATATGTGAATTCACATTTGAATTTTGTGAAGATTTTATATTCAAATGTTGTCAACTCTAGTTAATTTCTTTTGGTGTTGGAACCTTAAAAACAGAAGAATAAGTTTGTTTATGTCGAGCATCATGTCAGTTATTTTAGTAACAAAGAGTATATCCTCAATAGCAAAGTTGTTTTATTAACAGGCAGGTTGTGTGACGAGATAAACTTGTGTGACATTAGTTAACTCACACGTCTACTTCATCAACTGGTATGGAAGTTAAGTCTTGATCTCCGATCTTGATTGAAGTGCTAAATACTTGTAACGTCAATGAAAACATTTATAAACACTTGGTAGCCATTCTACTAACTTACAACTTGCGGATCTTACTTATTGTAAAGTGTCGGTAGATGCTCTACTAACTTCCATCTTTAAACATATGACTATGAGAACCACTTAAGATGATCATCAGTCCTTTTCAATTAAGTGCTGTAATTTCAAAAAAAAAAGTAATTGTCCTTTGATATAGATGTTTAGATTCAATTAAGAACTTATGTGATTAACAAGATGCTTGGGAAAGGTATGCACTTCTTATGGTAGGGTAGATTTGAAGGATTATCCATGTGTCCATTATCTTTGCTTAGGGGCTGTTTGTTTAGCTCTTAATGAAGGATTTAATGGTTCAAACCTCTTATTGGTTAAACACTTAATAGTTCAAAATGTTTATTTCGGAGCAGATGTATGAATGATTCAGACATTTGCCTTAGAATGATTAAGCATTATAATTAGCCTGAATGGTTAAGACCTCTTATCTGAATTGTTCAGACATTTGCCTCTAAACGGTTAAGCATTATACTGGCTCTTAATATTATGACATCTTACTGGTTTTGTACTTAATGGTTCAAACATCTTACTAGTTTAGCATTTACTCATTCAAAAAGTTGTCAAAAAGCTCCTTAATCAATAACATTTTCTTATACTTGTTACCAGTGATCAAAGGTAGGGAGGGGCAACAAGGGGACTTAACTAAACTTTTAAGGGGGACAATCGTTTTTTTGTTTAAGAATACACTAAATTTTGTTTTTACAACCCCCCCCCCCCCCCCCTGCGAGTCAATGCCTGTGATTCGTGGATTACTATAGTATCATCAGTAGTTAGAAATGGTTTTCTTTGATAAAAGGGTTAAAGGGGGATGTGAGGTCATGAAATGTAGGTCTAACGAAAGTTTGTATGGTTAGTGGAATTTTGATTAAAATAAAGTGTTGGGGCCGATCAGGCGATCAAGATAAGTAGCATGGGGTCTGGTCGGGTTTGGCAATTTAATTGTGTGTGGTGTCACTAATATATATCTAAGTTTGGTGGGTCTCTTGTATAACCGACAGATTGGGATATATTCTACGATATGTTTGTTGTCACGTATTAATTATATATCTTCTCAATTTGGTGGGTCTCTTATATAAACATATGTGGTACGAACATGTTGGGATATATGCTATGAGGTGTTGTGTCGTGTGTGGTGCCACCAATGTATATTACACGATCCGTTGTGGTTGAAGCCACAACCCGAATTCATACTCTAATACAGCGACACATGGCGCTGACTAGAAGTGTACTCATCTCATCACCTTGCCCACTCACCCCCCCACCGGAGTCTGTTATGGTAACTTCACTAATAACGCCTCAAAACACCTCTACACATGCCCAAACGCGCCAGTGACCACGCTTAAGCCTCCTCTTGCACCCCCCGCTGAAGCATGGATGTTGTGGTGTGTGCGACAAGGGTGGCACTCCATCTGGCAGGCGCCCCCGGTGAAGTGTCCACAACGGACAGTCGTAATTCTTAATCTTGATTGTGTAAATTGATTTATTTTTTAATATTCATTACGTCTACTCATGTTTGCAAGCCAACCACCCGTATGAATAATAATAACCATTAACCAAATATCCCAATCTTGTCAACAATTGATGGTCCATGAAATGCATTTGCCAACTGGGTGCTTTATAATTTATGATTTTTGCATGAAAATAATTATGTGCATGTGACATTGTTGGTTTTAATTGACGTCTATGCATTAATATTTAACGTAACGTTACATGGACCCCAAAATTTGTACCAACTAACCGAACCTTTTGCTAAATACACATTAAATTAACAGAGCAAGCATCAAACTTTTTTTAACGGCCAACGAATACTATACAAGCTTAAACATGTGAGCAAACCAATTGGCGAAAAATCACCCACGGAGGCAACATCAATTAATCGCCATAATACACAATAAACCCATACCAAAATTTTACTTTGTTTTTGTCGCTTTCTTCGAATACTATAAATTGCATGTGCGTCTATTTCTTGTGTTATCGTTATCTGATCCTATTATATGGCTTGACTATTTCTCATGTTTAGTAGCTTAGTTAGAATATCCTCATTATATGTCTTGACCATTTCTCATGTTTGGCATGGATATGTTTTTAGAGCTAAGGGTTTCACTGGAAGCAGTCTCTCTATCATCCGGGATAGAGGAAAGACTTGCCTACATCCACCCTCTCCAGACCCTACCAATAATTGGGCTATGGGTGGGATTCTACTGGGTACGATTGATTCTATATAAATGTATTAGTTTACGTTCAATGTATTATATGGTTAAAATAAAGGAAATATTAAATAGTTAATAATGAAAATTTAAGAATTATAAAAGATGACACGTCACGTAATTAGTTGCTTATTTATTAATTACAAACTTCAACGTTTTCATTATAGTATTCTTGTTGGAGTGAGTGTAAATGAGAATTTATTAAGGATAAGCTTGATGAACTATTTTCGGATTTCTTAAATACATTACACACTCCAACTATACATTTTTAAGCTTTAACATGTAAATAATATATAGTTTTAAGCTTTAACATGTAAATAACATATAGTAACTTCAAACTACATTATTAACTTTTTATATTGGATGAGTGAATTAAAGGGAAGCACTCCAGGGCACGCCTGTTTCCGGCAACCAAGACCCGCCAGCAATGAAGCTACCTGGGGTGAACTTTGCGGCCTCGGCCGCGCTAGTGATCACATGGTAGCCTTTCCACTTAACCCGATTCGCAGTTGACGAGCCAGGGCCCGTGTTCATGTACTCACCATAATACAACGTATCAAGCGCGAAGTTACCGCTCCATGGCAACCAACCCGCGGGGTTCACTATGCCAGCGAGGTACGTTTTCAAATAAACGGTCCTCGAGTATTGCTTCCACGGCCTACCAAGATATGTTTTAACGCCGTTTAAGCTTGAGGCAGCCGTGACCCGACAGTTCTGGATCGAGATTCCAGTGTTTTGGTTCGGGTCGGTTCGGCCTTGCGCGGTCAACGTGTTGGTCTTGTTAGGTGGGTCACGTGCAAGAATATTACAGTTTTGAAACACTACAGCTGCATTGCCAAAAATGAAGTCAACAGTACCATAAATGTTACAATCTTTATAAAACTGTCGGTTAGAAAGAGCGTAGAGCGTGTCTTGGTAGCCTTCGAAGCTGCATTGGTAGAAAACTGAGAGATCGGAACCACTCCGGACCGCCACTGCCTGTTCGTTTTGCGGGCCCGCGGTGTTTCTAACCGTGAAGTCACGGCCTATGAACTTGTCTCCATCCACCGCTACATGTCACGAAATCATTCATTAAAAAAGTAAATATTTTGATTGTTTACAAGTTACATCTTACCCATTGTACATGACCCGAAAGAGGTTGAGCCGGCCCCGACACTTTTACTACCGGTTATAATCGTCTTTCCAATACCATCTCCTACTATCATTATGTTATCCGATTTGACATCAATGTATTCATTGTAAGTTCCTGCCTTCACATGTATCACATACCTCCCACCGCTTGATTTCGCAGCCGCTAATGCGGCTCCAATAGTCTTATAGTTACCCGAACCATCCTGAGCCACCACAGCGTTAGCCTGAGACGAGGGGTTCGAAGATTCCAATAGTTTTCGATCACTACGCTTCACCCAACTAGGGAAGCCTTGATGAAAAGGCTCATTAGGTGAATCTCCTCCTTTGTTCATTGCCAATAAATTGCTAATTAAAGATGAAAGATTATTGTTCATTAGGGGTAACATGTAGTCACCAACCCCTAGCTCCTCAAACCCATTCTTACACGTCTCGAGGTTCGTGAGAGTTGTGCTTAGCCAGGTTTGCATGTCAACCTGGCTACACGTCTTTTTAGGATCAGCAGTTATGTTGATCCTTTGGACAGTGTTTTCATAAAGTTGTACACAATCTTTCCACGCGGTCTTTTCAAACTTGTTGTGGCATTTTGGACCGAGTCCACGCGCATTAGACTCGGCTTCTTCCGCTTGCTTTTGGGTGACTTTTAGTAATGCGTTGATGAAGTCGGGTTTTTGCTTCATTGGACCATAACTTGGTTGACCGGCCAAGACATACTCGCAGGGTTCCGGATGAGGTGTTTGCTTGCACCATGACCTAATCTCGGATATAGGGTAACCATGCACCCATGGAGTGAGATGAAGGATCAAACAAGAAATAAGGGTTGCTAAAAACCAAACTATTGTCATCACAAAAGCAAATTGTTAAAAAACAAGAGGCTTGAAACAAGTTTGTTTTGGTTGTTGAGAGACTTCCACTAATATGGGTAGCTTTATATAAAGGTTTAATCTACCCCTCATAAAGGCCTGAAAACTGTTTCTTTCCGGTTTTTTCCTATTTACAATTATATCCATAACCATGTATATAAAAGAATCAAACCGAAGTTTTCTACAACAAAATGACAACCAAACAAGTTGTACTAACCAAACCAAGAATCTCTAAAATTGCAATAAATATCCACATATATATATATATATACAACGTATTTTCAAGAGATATTATCAAAGGTTAAATTGAAAAAGATAAGAAATCATAACTTACTATATCAAAAGAAATACATATGCTTCTAATGTCACAACCAACTTTTAAATTTAATTTAAAAAAATATCTATACCCACCTCTCCCTATCGGTATCGTTGACAAAACACGAACACACCTCGTCGCCTCCCACTTGCCGATCAACTAGTTGCCGCTGTTTGCCGCCTCCCAAGGAATGGTGTTGCCACCTTGGCGCCCAGGGGCGGAGTATAGTGTTGTTAGGTGTAGCACGGGCTATGGCTTAATCCCGTCTTTGTAGTGTAATTTCTTATTATTTTTTTCGGTTTTATACAAAGGATGCCCTTGAATAAATATGAGAATACCCTTAAAAAATAAGATACTTGAATTTATTAAAATCCCTAACTTTTTAAAGGCCATACATTTTATAACCCCAAACTTGTATAATTAATTAACCCAAATGATAAAGTTAGTTCAAATTAAGAATAGTTTAATTGAAAGGAGACCCGTTTGATAAACTTAACTAAAGCCCCAAAGTCCAAAACAATAAAATATCCATTTTTGATTAAGGGAGACAATCGAATGGGCCTGGAATATTTGAACAGTGGTCAAAAAATAAAATTTTGATAAAGTAGACGACGATGTGATGGAAATTTCAAGCTATGAAACAAGAAAAAGACAAATCTATTAGGTATTTCTTTTACTTTATTTATTATCGTTTTTCTAATTATTGTATGATTGCACAATAATTTCTTATAGAATACCCCTAAATTAATGGGTTAGCTCCGCCACTATTGACCCGCATGAGGCTTACCACGACCCAACCCACTCCCTCCACCCTCAGTTAATGTTGTTTATGAAATTCTTATGTCGGCACTGGTACCATCTGTTTGTTAAATTACACAAACATTCTAATTTTGTAGTTTATCACATGTACAAGAAACCTTTTGAAAACACTATTTATAATATTTTATACCTTTCTCAAAACTTCATATTAACATATTACATCGACAAATACATTTATATACCTTCGACATATTACAAACAACAAAGAATTAATTAACAAGCACCACAAACTAACTTTAATATTACATAGGGTTCCAATACGAAATATACGTTATATATAAGACTCTTACGGGTTCTTGATGGCACGAGAAGCACGATGCCTAGCCGTAAATCGACTGAGCAACGCAAGAGAATTGCTAGCAAGTTCTTTCACATTCAAAAACCTTGTTTTGATCATACTTTTCGTCTTGCTCCCGATCGTATCCCCCAAAATTCCATCCATGCAAGCCGTGGCGTCTGTTAAGGCAGCGCCAACCCAACTTTGCACGTTACTCTCGTGCCACCCGAACTTCTCCTCCCCGTCTTTGCCCATTTGTTGCAACTCCTTGACGGATTGCGTTATTTGATTCACTCCATTGTTGATTTGGTACAAGCACTCCTCTAGGGCTTCATACTCACCCGGATTCTTCGTTTTGTTTAGCTCTTTTGCAACCATGTTCACATAAGCCTTTGTGAACCGCGCTTTGGCTAGACATGTTGTTAGTGAAATTTGGGCTATTTTTTGCGGGCTTGGTAGATCGTATTTGTTAGCATGGGGTAAAAGGGTCCGGACACAAAGATCGGTGTATAACGTCGAGCGACATTGTGCCTCAAGGTATGCCCTTGCCCGTGAACGCGCCTCTATCGTGCCGAGAAGACCTGCTAAGATGGTGAGATAGAGGACCAACAATGAGAAAGCCATTTGTGCCATTTTGTGATATTGTTTGTGTTGTTTTTTTTTTCTGTGTGTTAAGGTTGTGAAAACATGAAGAGGTGATAAGGGATTATATAGCAAAGCTTGTCACATGCATTCCAATTGTATTGCACATGCAACTTTGCTAACATGTTAAGTGAATTATTTTCTTGATATTGAAAATAATTTAAGTACCATGACTATGAGATTGAGTGATCTGGAAATCCAAGTAACCTTTTTTTTATCAAACCACGACCGTCCACTTGTATTGAATAATATGAAAGAATATATCAAGGTTGACTTTTTGAACTAATTCACAACAGTGATGAACTCAAGAATTATTGTCTGGAGGTGCGAACGAGTGGTTTAACCAAACTTTCAAGGGGTGCGATCGGCATTTTTACCTATAAAATACACAAAATTTTATTTTTTCAAAGGGTGCGCCCGCCCACCCACACCATCACCTTGGTCCGCCCCTGATTCACAATCTCGTTCAAAACTTTGTCATCAGTTTATATTCCATTTTAACTTTTTAAGTATCAAAATAATTAGAATCAAAAGGAGTACAACATAAGGATTGACCATGCAATTGTGCAAGCAATAGCACAAGTTTTCCATGAGACATGGTGCTGGTCTTGAGCTAATCAAACCAACACATTGCTTAACCAACATATATATATAATATAATATCATAGACATTTTAAACTGATACACCAGCATTATATATTTTCACTATTGTTACCCCATCTTTGGTTTGAAGAATGTTACTCTTCCTTGCACAACAATTGTGTCAAATTTATTATTTTACTAAAATGGCAGTAAGGTTAAACTAAACAGATATATAGTTGATTGAAATTGTGTATTTATTTTACAAAATTGTATGTGGGTGTAAATTCATAACACAAAATAACCGTGACTTTTATATCTTTTTTTAACGGTGACTTTCTTTTTGAGTGACCCAATGTCACATCGCCTAAACGGCGGCCCTAGCTAAGATCTGCCCAGACTACTTTGTCTTAACCGGGCCCGTGCTGGGTTGGTCAGACTTGGTTACGGCGTTCCTCCGGAAACCGTACTGCCTCCACACGAGTTGCCTCGCTGAAGTAACAGCCGGATAAAAACCGGGGTGCGGCTATGGATCGAACCCCCCTCGGTGGGTTTGTCATCATCATTGCTCAACCACTGAGCATAAGCCCAGGGTCATATCCACCCCAATATAATACAAGTGGAAATTGAATTTGGGTCTTCATTAAAAAACTTAAGTCTCATACCACTGGGCCATAAATGGAATGGAGGATGTAATAAATTTCAAATCTTTTTTTTTTTGAAAGGCCAACATAAAACTTTATTAAAATCTTGGAAGTTGCTAGCACCAACCAAATATACAAACATGCAGACATACAGAACACAACACCAAAAATTAAACCAAAGTTACATCTGCACATTGAAATTCCGCCAGTCATTCCACGCCCACGCTAGCTCCTTTGAACGATTCTTAACCCACATAAAGATTAAGGACTTGACCTCCTCCACGACCTTTGCTATCTCCGGGTTCGCTTGATTGAAAGCCACTTCGTTGCGCATCCTCCAAATACACCAAATTACGATCTGGACAATTGCATACAAAACCTTCCTTTTCCTTTTTGAGCCAGCAACAGGTCCAATATATCTTTGAAACTGAACGCCACTATTGGAGGGATTTTACACCATTGTGCAATGATTTGCCATATCGTTTGCGTAAATTGACAAGAAACAAATAAGTGGTCACTTGATTCAGCATACTCACTGCAGAATACACAGTCCGTGGAACCGACGTTGATATTTCTCGTAGCCAATGCCGACTTAGTAGGCAGCCTCTCCTTTAACGCTCTCCACGCCACGATCCCGACTTTTTTTGGCACCCAACTATTCCAGAGAAACAAATAATCTGGATGGATTCTATTGTGACAACCAATTACACTTTTGATACTAACAACAGAGAAAGTGCCGGTCGGGTTTAAGCTCCACTTCCATTGGTCCGACCCGGGTCTGGAATTAAAGCAAACAAGCAAGGCCGTGAGATATTGAAGCTCGTTGTTTTCCTCTGCAGTCAATATGGGCCTGGCCCAATTCCAGTTCAGAATGGGCCCACCTTCAGCCCACACAACACGATCAGCCACCATTAGAGATGGGCATAATCGGGTTTTATTATTACCCGGAACCGGTTCCAACCCGGACCCGCTTCTGCTTGGATGTCATTGGAACCGGGTATGGTGTGGAACCGGGTCTAGTTCCTACCCGGGTTCACACCCAAGAATATGGAACCATGTAGAACCGGGTACGGGTATTATGGAACCGGGTATGGTGTGGAACCGGGTATGGTGCGGAACCGGTTCCTGACAGTAAACCCTGACTTTTTACTGTTCAGAACCGGTTCCTGACAGTCGAAAACCTGACTTTTACTGTTCAGAACCAGTTCCTGACAGTAAACCTGACTTTTTTACTGTACAGAACCGGTTCCTGACAGTCGAAAACCTGACTTTTTTACTGTTCAGAACCGGTTCCTGACAGTAAAACCTGACTTTTTACTGTTCAGAACCGGTTCCTGATAAATGTTACCGTTGGGAACCGGTTCCTGACAGTCGAAATCGGTTTTTTTTATATAAACCCATCCCTACTTACCATTTCAAAACTTAACACTCACCATCATCAACTTACAAAATCAATCATCTTCTAAATTCTTGCAAAATACCTATGGCATGCAACGACGAAGTTGTTACGGTCTTAGAGCCGAAAAGAAACCCAGCTATATGGAAGAATTTTGATCTCTGTTTAATGTCCGACAGCCACAAGATGGCTAGATGCAAAGCTTGCGGAAAATTTATGAAGGCCGCAGCCAACTCAACCCTTAAGAAACACACTGAGCGGCATTGCCCAGTGACGAAGGCAAAGAAAAATGAGACGGGAGAAGGTTCCGGCACCGGTTCTTCAAATGTTTGATGTAACCCGTTTGGTTTGGTGTTTTAATAAAGTTTGTGTAATGTTTCTTTCTATTCTGTTTGTTATTTTTTATTTTTATTATTAGTTACATTGATAAATAAAAATAGTAACAATAATCGGTTAAAATTAAAAAACAAAAAATTAACCTGTTACAAAAAAAAAATTACTCAGAACTGGTTCCAGTAAGATTTTATTTCTTTGATCGTTTACTAGTGGCAGGTGCAACACTTTCCGATGAGTTTCTCTTAGGTGCGGGTACCTCGGTACAATCGTCGTCCGAATCGTTAGTCTCCACTTCTTCGGCTATAACCGGTTCCAACAGTAACATTTTAACGGGTATAACCGGTTCCTTCTAGAACTGCATTTCCGGGTACTGATGGAACCGGGTACTAGTGAAACCGGGTACGGGTAGGAACCGGGTACGGTTAGGAACCGGTTACTACCCGATTCAAATGGTAAAATTGTGGAACCGGGTTGGAACCAACGGGTATTTTGAACCCGTAACCGGTTCTACTTAATGTCGGGTAGGAACTGAAACCGGTTCCAGTTCGGTTCTACCGTTTCGGGTTCGGAACCGGTTTTTATGCCCATCTCTAGCCACCATGCTCAATTTTTCTTTTTCAAAAGTGAATAACAAAGGGAACTCACTGTACAAAGGATTGTTTCCCAGCCAATAATCCATCCAGAAAGTTGTTTCCGACCCATCAGCAACTTCGCACCACATCAGCTCATTCAGATTAATGCCCAGAATTTCAAGATTATGTTTTATACTAACAATTTGCTTCCATGGCCAGCGATTGTTAGTTTGGCTGGTATCGGGTTCCAAGATCTGTATTATGATGAATCGCCCAAAGTGCAAGGCGGTTTCTAAACGCTTCTATTACCGGCTTCCAATTTTTCACGAGATTCATGTTAGCTCCAACTATCAAACCCAAATGTTTAAACGGAAAGGAGCCTTGCCTACAATTTAGCACCGCTGCCAAATTTTGAACCTCTTGTTCGCTTACCCCGACCCCATATACGCAACATTTGGAGAGATTCACCTTTAACCCGGAAGCCAAGTAAAAACATCTTAGAATTCCTCGGAGGTTTAAAGCATTTTGAGTCGACCATTCACCCATGAAGATAACATCATCGGCGTATATGAAGTGTGATAAATTAGGGCCGTCCCTAGTGCACTGAAGGCTGACAAAAATCCCTTCCGACACCGCTTTCTTCATAATGCCTATGAGAGCTTCCATGGCGATTACGAACAGGAATGGTGACAAGGATCCCCTTGACGAAGGCCACATGTACAATCGAATTCCATGGTAGGGACCCATTTACCAAAACCGAAGCCCTAGCCGAGTGAAGTGTAGCCATAATCCAACCCCTCCAACGGTTCAGGAAACCCATTTGCTCCATAACCGAATCAAGAAAGCACCAATTCAAAGAATCATATGCTTTATTAATATCAACTTTGTAAATCATACCGGACTTCTTTGCCTTCTTCATCCAAGCAATGGTTTCATTAAGAATGAGGGGACCATCCATTATGCTTCTACCTGCTATAAAAGCTGATTGTTCCACCGAAATTAATTTCCCCACGACCTTTTTAAGACGGTTCACCAAAACTTTAGATATAGCCTTATTGATAACACCAATTAGGCTTATAGGACGATAATCCGACGGGGAAACCAGGTCCTTAACCTTAGGGATCAAGGCGATGGAAGATGAAGTACAACATTTGTTAAGTGACCCGTCCCTATAAAATTTATTAAACAATCTAAGAAAATCACTCTCCAATCCATTCCAATGCCTTTTCATGAATTTAAAATTAAATCCGTCGGGCCCGGAGCTCGGTCACCAACACACTCCCAAATCGTCTCCTTAATTTCTGACATTGAAAACGGAGCATCAAGTACTTCCGACGTAATAGATGCCAAATTTTGACAAATAATGGGAGGCCTCACACTCATCGGTTCCAAAAACTGGTTGGAGAAAAACTCATAGAATTTTTCTTTGACCTCCACAGGATTCCCATCAACCATAAGCCCATTAATTCTATTGTTGCTAATATTGGAGTTAATAATACTATGATAAAAAAGCTGAATTTTCGTCACCTTCAATAGCCCACTTAGCTCGGGATTTTTGTCTTGCATCAGCATGTTTTCTCCTGTCAAAATCTACGACGGCTTGTATACATTCGGTTCTCAAGGCTAGCTCGTCTTCTGTAAGGATTCTAACCTCAGCCAGGTTATCCAGAGAAATAATTCTATTCTTTTTCTCCAAATACGCCCCTTCTGTATTTTCTTTTTCAATTTTCAGCCAACTCTTGATTTTGTTCTTAAGCCACCTTAACTTCACAGATAAGGCCAGGTCTTCCGGACCCGTGAAAGTAAAGGTGTTACACATTTGATGCACATAATTTGAATAGCCGGGTATTTCAAGCCAAGAGTCGAAACAACGGAACGGAATGTGGCCGAAATCTGTTGGAACCGTATTCAATATTAGGGGCCGATGGTCCGATGCATCACGATTAGGTGCCACGAGTGAGGCAGCCGGCCATCTCTCCAAAAAACCCAGGCAAACCAAAAACCGGTCAAGTTTACTTAGCTTATCCCCCCTGTCCGATATGTAAGTAAACCTGCCCCCGCCCATATGATACTCGTGCAAACCAGCCGATAAGATAAATTGATTAAACGCTTCTGCGTTCGAAGCCACAAATTCAGAATTTAACCGTTCCGTCTCATCCCGGACGTCATTAAAGTCCCCCATTAAAACCCACAACCCTTGTAACGAATTTTTTATCTGTACCAGGTTCGCCCACACTGATCTGCTAACAATTACATCATTTGGAGCGTACACATTAATCACATTTAAACGACAACCTGAATGCACCAACACACCTGATAATACGAGATAATAGCGATTGCGGATAATGTTCTCACATTCGAACATGGAGGGATTCCATAGACACGCCAAACCCCCAGACCGACCTTGAGAATCGACCACAGACAAGCTATATGCAGATCTGCCCCAATAAGCATTGAACATAAAGCCTGAAGAATTCGCCAATTTCGTTTCTTGGATAGCCAAAAAGTGGATGCCATAACTCGTCTCCATACCCCTGACCCATTCCACCTTACGGGAATCTCGTACCCCCCGCAAATTTACTGAAAGATAATTCATCTGCACCTTCACCTTCGATTAGAATCCTCGTCTTTTCTTCAAAGCCTTGAATGTCGATACCGATTTTCTGCCCGTGGCCACGACCTCAGCAGGTAAAAACCTGATCGTCTGAACTATTCCTGTCTGTAACCGAACCCACTGTAGTGTGCACCTCAGATTCATCGAACTTTGTACCTTTTGAATTGAGACTACAGTGATCCGCCATACTCTTGTTCATTGGAGATTGAAGGCGGGTGTGTTTGTTTGTTCCTGTGTTTTGAATAAAAGACCTAATAGGTGGGCCTTGGGTTGATCCTGCAGATGGTGGGCTACGATCAGCTCTAGATCTTTTACCCAAGCCTGCCAATGGAGTTGGGCCCTCTTGAACACATGGGCTTTAAATTATGTTAGCTGGTAGGTAGGTACCCCTTCTTTGAAATTGGTACCATCTGCCCCACCTCACTTCATCATTAATAAGACTATACCTAAATTGTCATTGTATGTAAGGACTTTAATTTTTTATTCTTTAATGTAACAAATTCCAAATCTCTTTCCATTTAATGTAATTTACCTTCTAGAACCCCTAAAAGAACGATGTTGCGCCAGGTAATTAAGATGAGGTGGCTGATTTATTTGTGGATTGACTATGATAAATAGATTATCGTGATCAAGATTACATATAAAAAACTTCAAATTATGATTTCATTACTCCTTTAAGATATAAACCAGAGTTGTAATTTTCTAATAAATCAATGTTTTGTCATCATTTTCTATGATTAAAAAGATGGGAAATCACGAAAATAGATATGTTGACCAAACATGTTAGTAAATTAGCATTAACTTCTGAGTGTAGGCTACGGAAGTGCTGAAAAGTCCGAGTGTGAGTTACGGAGGTGTTGGTGGCTCTTAGTGTGGGCTATGGAGGTCTCGGATTGGCTATGGAGGTGACATCGGCTATAGAGGTGTCGTCGACTATAGAGGAGCCAACTTATTGGAGTATGGGCTATGGAGATGGGGCGTATCGTGAGTGTGGGCTCTGGAGATATGGAGGCGCCAACTCTACTTATTTTTCCTTCTCTTATTGGTTTGCTTCTTTTACCAATCCAAATATTCAATGCCTATTTTGCTAAATTTCTTGGTCAACTTACGTATGTTCGTGATTTTCCCTAAAAAACCATCACCGCGTGTAACAGTCTTACTTTGAGTTTGTTGTGAGTTTCCAATTTCGAATTAATTTGGGGGCCTTGAACCTGTGTTTGTGTTTTGTACATAGATTGGAATGGAATTCATATTTTTATATTTTTGTTTAAACTAGAATGTTCGTTAACTTGTACTAAGCCTAAAATTGGTATAATAACTTTGAGAGTAATACAAAATTTAAGCTTATTAACGTGGATGAGTTGCCTACCCCAAAAGAGTATTCCATTGACCTCACCTCAAGGGGCTATTATTCTTAAAACTTTGTTTAATATATATAAAATCCTCATGGAAACTTTACTCGATTTTATGCTCGTATATAAAATTAGTTTCGTCCAACTATACAATTAGTAATCCATCCAGCAGAGCTCCTGTGGTCCAACATCTAGATTCTAGGACGTTTGGACCGGAGTAAAAAAAAAACAACAAATACCATGTGAGGGTGGTTTTGTTTATGACAATTTATGCTAGCAAATACAGAGAAACCGCCATACAGCAACTAGAGGTGTGCAAAAAATAACTGGTTCGGAAACCGAACCTAACCCGATACTGAAACTGGTTTGGTTGACACTGGGTTGTAACCCAATACTTTGAAACGGTTTGAACCTGGTAAAACTGGGCCCGAACCAGTTAAATTATGATCCATTCCCTGTCAAAACCGGTTCCAACAAGACCCGGTCTGGCCAAACCCCATTTTGACTTTTGTTGACTCAACTCGACCGGTTTCATCCCGATCTGGTTTGGGCCCATAACCCTGCATGTGCACCGATAATAGCAACCGCCATGTCATGTGTACCAAACCGTGGTCGATTTAGGAGGTGCAAATGGGCTAGGGGTATCGAAATCAACCAAAATGACCGATCCATTTGTCATTTGGGTTATTGGGTACTACGAATCGAATAGATCGGATATCTTATAGTGCTTAATGGTCATGAGATATAATGCATTAATGGGCCCAAGGTCAAGTTCAAAGTTAATATATAGTTTCTAAATTAGTTTCAATAAAAAACCCAATAAATGGAAGTGACAACAACAACCCCTAATGCTGGGCCCGTAATGACCCAATAAGACTAGAGGGTATAGAGAGGCTCATTTTTGTGGGGATGGACCGTCACGTCAGCGTCACATCCCCATCCTCAAAAGGATGGACCTTCCACCAAAATGAAGGGGGTGGAGGATGGGCATATCCCACCTTAAATAACATATTTTATTTCTTTTATGTATTTTGTTATTTAATTTATAAAAATATTTTAAATAAAATATTTTATTAAATTAAAAAAATAAAAAGCATTACATTGATAAAAAAAATTAAAAGAGTGTTTTGGGTTGATAGTGGAGAGAAAATAATAAAAAATGATATACATAAGAGATAAGGGAGAGAATGTATATTTGAATTTGAAAAAAAAAACATTTTTTTTAAATTAAACGTTGCCAACGGTTATTTCTCGAAAAAATGTGCAAACTTGAACCGGCAGCAGCGGCACATGGGAACCGGGTGTGCTGGGATCGGGCATAGAGGGGCGGTGTGGGGCATGGGCCGGCCCCATACCGGTTGGTCTAAAAAACAAAAAAACCCGATTATTAACCGGAAAACAGTGACGCCAGCTGAAAAAGTCGTTAGAACCTTCGACCAACTTCCTACACTTCCCAAAAATGAAATCTTTCCACCGGACAATCCACAACCCCCACCGTCTCCTCCACCCATCCACCACCACCCGCCTCCCCCTCACCACCACTCTCCGACGCTCTCTCACCACCATGTCAACCTCTTCATCCTCAATAACCTCAACCCAACAAGATTCACAACAATCGCTAACCCAAGTTCTCACTTACCACAATCAAACCAAACACTCATTCACCAACTACGCTAGAGGCCCACGTGGCCTCGATTGGGACAACCAACCAAACCCTTTTCGCCGCTACATCTCCGCCCCACTCCGCCCCCTTCTCCACCCTAACTCCGGCGACTCTGTTCTTTACAATTCCCTCTTCAAGACTCTTCCTTTTCCAAAACCCATCAACAAGATTACAATTTCAGAGTTCTTTTATGATTCTCTTGCGTTATCTGCTTGGAAATCAACTGGGTTTTCCACTTGGTCGCTCAGAGTAAACCCTAGCAGTGGTAATTTACACCCAACTGAAGCTTACATCATATGCCCACCAATTGAATCTGTTTCGGATTCGGGTTTTGTAGCTCATTATGCCCCAAAGGTGCATGCTTTGGAGGTTAGGGCTCAAATCCCATCTGGGTTTTTCACCAATTTGTTCCCTGATGGGTCTTTTTTGATTGGGCTGAGTTCTGTTTTTTGGCGGGAAAGTTGGAAGTATGGTGAGAGGGGGTTTAGGTATTGTAATCATGATGTGGGTCATGCGATTGGGGCGTTTTCGATGGCGGCTGCTGGACAGGGGTGGGATGTGAAGGTGCTTGATGGGTTGGGGCATGATGAGTTGAAGAAGGTAATGGGGCTTGAGGTGTTTGAAGAGTTTGAGATTCCTGAAAGAACTGTGAAAGGTAAGTTTGATGAGATTGAATTTGAGCATCCTGATTGTTTGCTTCTTGTTTTTCCTAATGGGGTTGATAGATTTGATGTCAATTATGAGGATTTGAGTTTAGCGATTTCGGAATTTTCTAATTTGGATTGGAAAGGAGAGCCTAATTCACTTAGTAAAGAACATGTATGTTGGGATATAATCTATAGAACATCTGAGACAGTAAAAAAGCCGTTGACGTTAGAGAAAAAGTTTGTTATTGATCCGTTCGTAAAGAGTGCGACTTGTAGCGAGGATTCGTATAATCGTTTACCTTTAAGGGAACTCGTTAGAAAGCGTAGGAGTGCAGTTGATATGGATGGAATTACAACGATTGAAAGAAACACGTTTTATCAGATTTTACTGCGTTGTCTTCCTTCAGGTTGTCAAGAAAAGCAAAAGAGGCAATTGGGATTGCCGTATCGAGCCATGGATTGGGATAGTGAGGTGCATTGTGTGTTGTTTGTGCATAGAGTTGTCAATTTGCCAAAAGGGTTGTATTTTCTTGTTAGAAATGAAGAGCATTTTGATGATCTTAAGAAGGCCACGAGGTCGGAGTTTAAGTGGGAGAAACCCGAGGGTTGCCCACCAGAGTTGCCGTTATATGAACTCGCACAGATGGATTGTATGAAGCTTTCAAAACATCTTTCATGCCATCAGGTACTCATTTATTTAGTTCTAGACCTTTTAATCGAGATAGCAATGTTGTCTTATTTGCTCAGAAAGGTCTAATTTAATCAAACTTTAATGTGTAAATCACGGCTCAGAGACCCACTTACCAATACAGTTACTATCAAGAAATTACATTGAGATAGATGGTAAACGGGCAACAAGCTGCGCCGCTACCCCTTTTTGAATAGCAAAACTAAGTCTTTTATAAACTACGTGTAATTTGTGTATATTATACAACTGATGGATAACTCCATAACATCAGTTGAAAATGAAACATGTTAAATGGGTTGAAAATGAACCAAAGTGTATGTAACAATGTAAATGCTTACATCTTAAATATAGTTATTGAATCATGTTAAATACCTTAAGTACATGTAATATTAAGAAAAATGAACAAAATAACCGTGACATGTCCACCAAGTTGACCCGTTATCTAACCTGCCAGTTTGACACTTTGACCAACCTTTATCTTTAAGCAATGGTTCTACTTCTTCAAAGCTAATGTTGTATGTCCTATGCTACTATAATAATTACGTAATACTGACAGACATGCTATATTGCTATAATAATATAACCCCTTGAGCATGTCCAGCTGGCTTTCTGATTAAAGAGGTACTTGAAATTTGAATGTATGTTTTATGAAGTAATTATATGATATTGAATAATCATAGTTGGAGTAATCACCTGTTATAGAACTTGTGCAATATAACCTTTGGATAAATGACCCAAAAGAAGGGTAAACAAGTACTTTTTTACTTTCTCGTTTAATAATTGTTATTATTGGTGTAGGATATAGCAAGTGATGGTTGCTTTAGCTTGGGTATGGTTGCACGTGTTGAGCCAACATTATGGGAGAAGGGTGTTTGGATGTATCCCAGGTTGTTTGGGAAACCGGAGTTTTGGGTCAGGTTTTGTACCTTGAAGCGCACGCGATTGGAATTTCTGCAACTGGCATTGGTTGCTTTTTTGATGATCCTGGTATGTACTTTTACTCTTTGTTGGTAGCCCAGTTTATAACTTTTAAATTTTAACAAAGAAATTATGGTAGTAAACAGGTTACAAATGAGTGATCAATTTCTGACCCTTGTTCTTTGGCATTTAATCGTTGAACTACGTATATATTGTGTTGGTTTTTCGTATTTTACGGGCATTATGTGAGTTTGCGATTATCTTCCAATCCTAACAAAGAAAAGATTTGTGTCCGATTTACTTTTCTGTACTCGTGAGGTGTCCAAACAAGCCAAAATGTGTAACGTGTATGTGCAGCTCAAAATGGGTCGAGTTGTATTGTCCGTTTTTCAATTTTTGTAAAAGTTAACATAATTATAAAAACTAAACTTTTTTAAAAGTCATAATGTTTTCTCCTAAATAACACAATTTGACATGCTTTTTACCTTTACCGGTTGTTTTTTTTAACCAGTATTATTTTCTGTTTGTGGTTTTGCAGTGCATGAGGTTCTTGGGTTGACTGGATCAAACTTTCAGAGCCTGTATCATTTTACAGTTGGGGGCCTGTTGTCGACAAACGAATAACGAGCCTCCCTGCGTATCCAGGCCCGGGTGTTGATGCATAACATGCTTGCTTGCTTTCTACACATTCTTTATTTTTGAAAGTGAGCAGACCAAATCTGTTGGATGCATTAGCAATCTATATATGTTAATCATGGCCAGATCCTTCAAAGGCTTTACATGTTTTGTGTTGTTCTCATGATGGGCTGGGCCAAGGTGGTTGCTGGGCTAGTTGCAGTTTACAACAGGATAATAGAAATTGCTAATTGCTAACTTATAAAAAGAGTCATCTTATCACATGGTGCACATCCGTATTAACCCCCTAAAATAGGGTAATGGTCAAACTAAAGAGTTTATATTTAATTCTCTGATTTTTTTTCTTTAAAATATGAAAATATCATCTTCTGCTAGCTAGTTTTGCCACCTCTTGGATCGTCCAAAAGCCAGTTACGGTAATTAGTCCTTGAATAATCATAGTAATAACATTCATGTGTTGGTTTTTCTTCAGCTATCATTGAATTTTGATGTTATAAAACTCTATTTTATAAATTATCTTTTATTCAGAAATTAACGAAAAACATAATTTTTACGTACGTTCTATAACTTTATGGCCATATCAGAACAACACGTCTCGGTCATGTAGGATACGTGAGTGGTCGAATATTAATGTCGTGCGTGAATTACATTCTCTACATCATTGGCGAATATAGTTTCAGCAACAAACTTTCACTTGCTTGTTATAAATTTTCGGTAAAAAAATGCATGTCTTTTATGTGATTTTAAGTTATTAGGGTTTGATGCATGTTGTATTTTACATCCAAACCAATAACATGAACAATATTATTTGCTAAAATTGGTGTTCTTAATAAAAAATAAGATACACTTTTAACGTATTAGAACAAATACGGTTAAATTAAGGTTTCATCTCTCATTTCTATTATCATTAATTTTATATAACACATTGTTGGGATATGTGTAATGTGTTTAAATGATCGAGTTACAAACAAACATAATTTGAATCAAACAAACAAGTTTCAAACATATATATAGAGTTAACTTCCGGTGAAAATAAAATTAACGTACTAAACGTATAAATTGAAGGAAAAAACAAAAAAATGCGGTGACATTTTCGTAAATATTTGGTCGTAGGGTAATTATCAAAATCACTCTACGATCATGAGATCATTTGTATTAGAAAATTCATTAATAAATCATATTTAAAAATAAAACTAAAAAACCTAACCCCCCCCCCCCCACCCCCAAACTAAAAGCTAAAAAATAAACCATAAAGCTAAACCCATAACTAAATGCTAACAAAATTACTCTACATGATAATTTTACAAAAATTATTCTACAAGAATATTTTACAGAATTACTCTACAAAAGATCAAAATTACTTTACAAAAGATCAAAATTACTCTACAGAACATTTTACAAAATTACTCTACAAGACCAAAATCATCTACAAATGATCCTGTAGAGTAATTTTGAAGACCAAATATTTAGAAAATGTTACCGCGTTTTTTTTTGCTTTTTCTTCAGTTTTTACGTTTTGTACGTTAATTTTATTTGTATTTGATCTTTACTCATAATATATATTTAAAGAAACATTCGTACAAATTATTTGTTAAGCAACAACATTTATACGTACATAAATATGTATGTGTTGTATGTATGAATGCATGTATGTTGGCTTATACCGACATGTTTAATTACATAGATAATGGTTATAATAATAAAATAAATGTATTGAAATAAAATACATTAACAATTGACAATAATGTCTACTTTTACATATATAAGAAAAGTTAATACTCTTGTTACAAATTTGTTTTCAGATATTTAAACCAACAAGATTGCTTATCACTAATATTTTCTTTTTAAAACATCTCTACAAGAATATAAAATATGATGCGTTTATGCCAAATTATGTACCATTCACTTCTCTTTTGCTTATGGCCTCTCGTTATTTAAAAGGCCATATTAAAGATTAAGACTCTTAAATTTGAGATTAACATGATTATTATTTGTTTAATCTCTTCTTTTTAACGACTAACAAATCCCAGCCACCCGGGTACACCCATTGACAAAAGGTCACCCGTGTTCGCAATCACAGACATCGGCACATAGACTAGGCCGTTAGCAATTCCAGAGTAAACCCACCGCCCAAAAGCCCACTGTGATAAACTCTTTGGTTCGCGCATGACATTATGTCACGAGGGAGAGACTAGGCCCGTTAGCAATTCCAGAGTAAACCACCGCCCAAAAGCCCACTGTATAAACTCTTTGGTTCGCGCATGACATTATGTCACGAGGGAGACTCCAACCGGCGATCGAAGAAAGTCACTGCTAAGTCACTTAAATATGGCTTTTAAATATATCAATTTACATTTATCTTAAAAAAACATACAAGTGTATTATATGCACCATGAATGCCTTTATACACATGCATGCCTTTATACACAAACTATAACAACCAAATTAAAGTTGAGACTCTACTATGTAATCTCATAAAAGTTGGGGCTTGCAAAAGATCATCTGAAATTTGATAATGACATGAAGATATATATTTAATTTTAAATGGATGCTCGAACCATTTTATTAAAATGTCGTGTTTTAGACAAATGTATAATCCGTTTAATAAATAGATTATGTCCGTGTTATAATAAAACTAAACAGAGTTGCCTACTAACCCATTTAAGATGAAGTATCATTAGAAATTTATAATTGAAGAGACTATTGTGTTGATTACACTGATTCTATTGGTACTGAAAATACATTATCTGTAAAACCAACAATACGGTGAAAACCGCAAAAATCACATTATGCATAGTGCATTGAGGATAGTAGGAAAGAAAAGTAACGAGCACCGTCTTATATATTACATACAATGCAGAACGTATAAATATATTATTCAGACTTTAAACTTTACAATTCTCAACATATATATTTGGTTGTGAAAATAACTCAATTCACTTGGGGTTATAAAACTTTTAAGCATATTCCAAGCTAGGGCCGGCCTAGACTCTACAGCAAGTGTTGGGTGGGTGACCGCTCTGGGTCCAAATTGAAATAGGGCCCGAAAAAAATTATAATTTTTTTATATATTTATATATATATTAGAAAAATATATATGTTTTTAAAGAAAAAAACTTAAGAAGCCTGGATTTATGAACAAAAAACTTTAAATCCCAACTGTTTTTGTCAATCAAATTCAGAAGTCCAACTATTTTAGTGTGTAATGGTTTAATGACTTGGCTCAAATAAATAAACACGAATATAACCTAAAACTTTTATCTCGCACAGGACCAATTTTTTTTTCGCAGACGTCCTGTTCCGCGCCCATAACACGTCTAATATTAACCGGAAAACCCTAGATGATAACGTCCCTAGATAAAACTATAGATAGATATTGAAAGCGAAATATATATATTTTAGGGGTTGACTATACGCCTGACATCACATTAACAGCCGTTTAATTCTCTCTTAACAGTACATCATCCTTTATAAAAAGCACATATTCCATTCTCTTTTTTTCCAACTACAATCGGTTCATAACGTTTCTTAACACCACCATTTAATCCCCATGGAGTCCAACAACAACCAATCCCCACCGCAAACCACCTCTACCACCACCACAGCCGCCAAAATGTTGAAAAACAATCTAGCTTTCCGGTCAAAATGGGCGGAACTCAATGGTGCAATGGGTGACTTAGGGACATACATACCAATAGTTCTAGCATTGACACTTGCTAGTGACCTTGACTTAGGTACAACATTAATATTCACAGGAGTATACAACTTTCTAACCGGTGCAATCTATGGTGTCCCATGCCAGTCCAACCCATGAAGTCCATAGCTGCAGTTGCCATATCCGACCCGGATTTCGGGATCCCCGAGGCCATGGCGGCCGGTATATGCACCGGGGTGATCCTGTTTGTTCTCGGTGTAACCGGGCTTATGCGGGTAGCTTATCGGCTCATACCGTTGCCTGTTGTTAGGGGAATTCAGTTGGCACAAGGTCTATCATTTGCTATGACCGCGGTTAAGTATATTCGAAAAGTTCAAGATTTTTCGAAGTCGAAAGCGAAGGGGAATCGAGATTGGTTAGGCCTTGATGGATTGGTGTTGACAATTGTTTGTGTTTGTTTTATTGTAATTGTGAATGGTGCAGGTGATGAACATGAACATGATGATCAAAATAATGCTCAAAATGATATAAATGGTGTTGAAAATGGAGGTGATAAAGAAAAAAAATGGAGAAAAATTGTTGCAAGTTTACCATCAGCATTTATGGTATTTTTGTTAGGGATGATATTGGCAATAATAAGAGAGCCCAAAGTGATCAAAGGGTTTAAATTTGGGCCTTCTAGTATACAACTTGTTAAAATATCCAAAAGTGCATGGAAGAGAGGGTTTGTCAAGGGTACAATTCCACAACTACCCTTGTCGATTCTCAACTCGGTTATCGCGGTATGCAAGTTATCGACGGATCTTTTTCCGGAGAAAAGTGTGACGGTGACCTCGGTTTCTGTGACAGTCGGGTTGATGAACCTGACCGGTTGTTGGTTCGGTGCAATGCCGTGTTGTCATGGGGCGGGTGGGTTGGCTGGTCAGTACAAGTTTGGAGGGAGGAGTGGGGGGTGTGTGGCTCTGCTTGGTGCAACCAAATTGGTACTAGGGTTGCTACTAGGTGGATCTATAGTTAAGATTTTGAGTGCATTTCCGGTTGGGGTTTTAGGGGTTTTGTTGTTGTTTGCTGGTATTGAGCTAGCCATGTGTGCTAGGGACATGAAGTCGAAGCATGAGTCGTTTGTTGTGCTTGTGTGCACCGCGGTCTCACTTGTTGGCTCGAGTGCAGCCCTAGGGTTTGTGACGGGCATGGTAGCGCACTTGCTTCTTAGGCTTCGGAAACTGGGTGGCCCTAAAAGGGTTGAATCGATTTCGTCGTTTTGGATGAATAACCCATAAGAATCATCATCTTGTTGTCTATCAAATTAACGTTTGTGGTGAACCTAGTAATGTTGGTGTAAAAAGAACTAAGTTTTTATGTAAATACTGATTATCAAATAAGAAACGTGTTCATGTTGTTACCAGTGTATTTTTTATATTTTTGAACGGTTGCCACAAGTTTATTTCTTTGTTTATTCTTAGTGGCACAGGTTAGAGATGGGCATAATCGGGTTTTATTATTACCCGGAACCGGTTCCAAACCGGACCCGGTTCTGCTTGGATGTCATTAGAACCGGGTATAGTGTGGAACCGGGTCCAGTTCCTACCCGGGTTCACACCCAAGAATATGGAACCGTGTAGAACCGGGTACGGGTATTATGGAACCGGGTATGGTGTGGAACCGGTTATGGTGCGGAACCGGTTTCTGATAGTGTTGGGAACCGGTTCCTGACAATCAAAACCTGACTTTTACTGTTCAGAACCGGTTCCTGACAGTCAAAACCTGACTTTTACTGTTCAGAACCGGTTCCTGACAGTCAAACATGCCATTCACTGTTCAGAACCGGTTCCTGATAAAATGTTACCGTTGGAACCGGTTCCTGATAAATGTTACCGTTGGAACCGGTTCCTGATTACAGAATCGGTTTTTCTATATAAACCCCTTTACACTTTACACTTTACAGAATCGGTTTTTCTATATAAACTTAACACTTTAACAAGAGATACCGATGGCTTGCAACGATGAGGTCGTGGTTGTTTTGGAAACCAAAAGAAACCCCGCTATTTGGAAGCACTTTGACTTGTGCTTGATGTCGGATAGCCATGAAATGGCTAGATGCAAGGGGTGCGAGAAGTTCATGAAGGCGTCGGCCAACTCGACGCTCAAGAAACACACCGACCGCCATTGTCCGGTGACAAAGGCGAAAAACAATGAAAAGGGTGAAGCATCCGGGACCGGGTCATCGAAAGTTTAGTTTGTTTTATGTATTGTAAACCCATTTGTGTTTTATGATTAGTATGTTTAGTGTTTTATATGTTTTGTTTAACGTTTCTTGTTTAGGTTGTTTGTGTAACCGGGTACTTGTTTCTAGCAAAGACTTATAAAAAAAACTCACATTAAAAATATATTGACGCCGGGTCTGGAAGGTTACCGTAGGAACCGGGTATATAAGAACCGGTTACGGGTACAACCCGGGTACGGGTTGGAACCGGTTCCGGAACTTATTTTTTTCCAAAAATGTGGAACCGGGTAGGAACCATCGGGTATTTTGAACCCGGAACCGGTTCTACTATATGTCGGGTAGGAACCGGAACCGGTTCCAGGTAGGTTCCACGGGTCAGGTTTGGAACCGGTTATTATGCCCATCTCTAGTACAGGTTATTTGACGCATAGAATTTTGACTTGATCAAAATATGACTTTTGAGAGGAGCAAGATGAGATGTGCCGAAAACTTCACTATGTTATAAACACTATGGATCCAGGCCCAACTAACATAACACTATAATGGACCCAAAAACAGTTCAAGAGTTAGTAAAGGCCCAACAAGCAACATGGACGGGATGGAAACATGCTGACGCTGGTTATAAGCAAGGTTAAAAGCAGGGCCGTCCCCCTCCCCCTCCGGGCCGGCCCTGGTAGAAAGAGATGTAGCGCCTGCATGGCATGAATTAGCTTGTGAGTGATTTGTTCTAGTTACCCGTCCCATTTTCTCTTTAGTTCACATCTTCTTCTTATTGATTTGAATAATAATCTATGTTGACTATCTTAGATTTATCCTCTTCGATTAGAGAATATCAAATCACTTCAATGTATCAGTGCGGAAAATGACAACACAATACTTCAAACTGTAAAACCATGAGAGCTAAGAACTGAGAACACATAAACATTTGAATGTCATGCATATTAGATACACTGAATGTGAGAGAGAGACGGTCATATGATTACATAAATGTATTATTCATCATAACTAAAATGATATAATAATAATAATTAAAAAATAATAATAATAATAATAATAATAATAATAATAATAATAATAATAATAATAATATATAATATAAGCATAAGTGTTCATGTGGTTATAACATAATCTTCCAAAAAGTGGTTATGCCTCATAATATATGACATGTGTTTGATACAAAACAATCTAAGCAATTGTATGTTACGTAACGTAACTAGATCACTCTCTTTGATTCTCTTTCACATCTAAAAAGTGGTTCTGTCTCATTATTATTAGGGGGCATGATTGTGTGTAATTTTAACTAGTTGATCGCCTGTGTTGCGGGGCGATGGTCGAATAAAGAGCGACTGTTAGGCAGCTTCTTGACACAAAAAACAATTAATTCGAGTCAGCCAATTAAAACAAAATATTTTTATACTTTTGCTAAAAAAACGAAAACAATGACAATATTAAGGGAAAGTTTTATTTTTTATCTGGGTAAAAACGTAATTTGACAAAAGCTAAAGTGATGGCAGTACTGTAAATTGGAACCAGTGCAAAATTGTAAATTTACGAAGGGGCAAATTCGTAATTTTGAACTTAGGGGTAACATAGTAATATAAATTTGAAATAAAGAAAATCGTAATTTTAGGTTGTAGGCAAAAGCATAATTTGATTTTGAACCGAAGGCAAAATCGTAATTTTAAGTTGGAGTCAGAAGGATAATTTTATTTTGAACAGGGGCAAAAACGTAATTTTGAACCGCGGGCGAAATCATAATTCTTTATACGGGAAAAATCTATTTTTGAAGAGAGGACAAAATCGTAATTTTAAGCAGGGGGCAAAAAACATATTTTTCTCTTGAAGTGGAGCGAAAACGTAATTTTGAGCCGAGGGCCAAATCGTAATTTTTAATCGAGGACTAAATCGTAAATTTGAGCTAGGACAAAAGCATAATTTTATTTTGAGCAGGGGGCGAAAGCGTAATTTTAAACTGGGGACAAAAACGTAATTTTAAAGTGTATAAAAATATTAAACGGTTTGGTCGGACGAAATCATAATTTTTTAAACGGGGAAAATCTATTTTTGAAGAGAGGGCAAAATCGTAATTTTAAGCCGGGGCAAAAACATATTTTTCTTTTGAAGTGGGGCGAAAACGTAATTTTGAGCCAATGGCCAAATCGTAATTTTTAATCGAGGGCTAAATCGTAAATTTGAGCTAGGACAAAAGCATAATGTTATTTTTAGATGGGGGCAAAAGCGTAATTTTAAACTGGGGCAAAAATGTAATTTTAAAGTGTAAAAAAATATTAAACGTTTGGTCCAATAGAGAGTGCAGTAGCTGTCTGGCCTATTCCCAGCTATTTTGTACTGGCACTATTCCTGTTTGTATCGGCATATTCCCACTTATTTTTGTACTGTCTAGCACTATTCCCACTTGTTTTTGTAGTAGTAGATAATGTAAATATATCATAAAATGTTGAAATACATTAGATTTTTTTAGCTATTATTATTTACTAATTTAATATAAGAGTACAATAAAAATATACAAATAAACCAGTTGAATTTTGACATGTGATAAAAATGAAGATATAATAGAAAAAACAGCCCATCATCATTTGTCCGGTTCTCATGTAAAATATCACTAGCTTGTTATTAGAACTAGCAATTGAGGTATAATACAAACTAAATACCAACAAAAACCTCCAATAAAAATGCCATTTTCATAAAATGTGGGAGCACATGTTGCTCAAGGTTTGAAATTAATCACTTCAACAGAAAATGGGTGTATAAAATCACTAAGTGATATATATTTGAAGAAATTAACAAGTTGATAAAGCTCTACACTTGTTTTAGAAGCTGTTTAAGATATTTAATTTACAAACCAATTTAGCATATTAATCAAATTTAACGTTAAGAGTTATAAGCGAGTTATCATCATAACAAACCAATTTAGTATATTAATGAAATTTAACGTTAAGAGTTATAAGCGAGTTATCATCATAATAGAGATATGATTTGAATTGTACTTGAAAAAATTGAAATACTATGATTTGAATTGTACTTGAAAAAATTGAAATACAAACCAAATTAAGTGTAGAATTTGAATTCAATTTTGGAAAGTCGAATTTGATCGATCAACCTGACATCAAACTTAATTTGAATTTTGATTTATAAATTCAAATCCAGTTTACATAGGATATCATTTTTAGAAAGCTAAAAAACCACTAACGAAAAACCAATTCGATAGTGACATTCATAAGTTTCTATAGTATAAAACGAACATAATGACTTGAAATAGATTTATTTTAATCAAGGTTGAAGGTTCAAACTAGATTAAAATTGTAGATTTTTTTAATTATTTTTTTGCAGGCTAGAAATTCACTTACTTAACACCCTTCTTATAAATATATGTATTTATTTTCATAATATTTGTTGCCAAAAAAATAATAATAAGTAGTAGTAGTTAATGAGTATACCATTTCAATGGTCTAAAAGATAGAAACCAAGAATCCTCCTCATAATTAGGCTAAAAATCTTAGCCATAACAACATACACTAACAAATCATAAAAATAAAAACCCTTCATTCTCCAATCAGAACCCCTAAATCACACCTAATTATACATCCTAATCTTGTTTTCACTATCCATTCATTTTCAAAAAAGAGATAGGTGAAAGAAAACAATCTAGACAAAAAAAAAAGTTGAGAACACCTAATTTTACCCCAATTCTGTATGAATTTTCCTGTATTTTTTACAGAGATTAACATTTAACCCTTTCTTTGACTATTACCTTTTCTTGATTTTGTTAATCTGCAAATAGTCCACCTTGAATACCCATTATCATTTTAATAAAACCTTCAAAGCCATTCTTCCTCCCATCTTCATTAGTCCACACCCTTTATCTTTCCCTTTCTCCTTTCTCTCCCCAATCACACATTTCTTTCTGCAATCAATCTTTAGAATCAATCAAACCTCAAACTCAATCCATCAATCCCTTCAAGAAACCCCAAGATTCCATCTTTATTCAATAAGATTGTGGAAAAATAACACCCTTTTGTTCTTCTTCATCAATCACCAGTTTGTTGAAAAGATTTCATCTTTCTTCATACCCATTTTATAAAAAGAAAAAAAAATACAATCTTTTTTGCATTCCAAGAAGATCAGACCTAAAAAAAATTTGGGTTTTTCCATTTTCCCCATTTTTTTTCTATTTTTTTCCATTTCAAGATTTTCTTGAAAACCATGAAGTTATCTCATATGGATAATATTAACACCCCATCAACACCTGGGAAGTTCAAGATGGAAAAACCCAATTACAATCATAGATTCAGATGGCATTATTCTTATCTTGCAAAGCTCACATTTTGGAGCTTTGTATTCATGGGATTAATCTTCATTTTCTTCTTCAAATCATCATCCACATCAAACCCATCATCCTTTCATCAGATCTCTCTCGTAGATCCTTAAAAACCAGATCTTGGGGCGGACCCGACTGGGAAAAAACGGGTCAAATCATCCTCCAAGATCCGATCAAAATCTGGGTTTTCTGTTCTAGTCACCGGCGCCGCTGGCTTCGTCGGAACCCACGTCAGCGCCGCCTTGAAACGCCGTGGTGACGGCGTTTTAGGGTTAGATAACTTTAACGATTATTACGATCCTGCCCTTAAAAGAGCTCGTCAATCTTTGTTGGAAAGAAGTGGGATTTTCATAGTGGAAGGGGACATAAACGACGCCGCATTGCTCAAGAAATTATTTGAGGTAGTTCATTTTACTCATGTTATGCATTTAGCTGCTCAAGCTGGTGTTAGATATGCTATGCAAAACCCTAACTCTTATATTCATAGTAATGTTGCTGGTTTTGTGAATCTTCTTGAAATATGTAAAAATGTTAACCCTCAACCTGCAATTGTTTGGGCATCATCTAGTTCTGTTTATGGGTTAAATACCAAAGTACCCTTTTCGGAAAAAGACCGAACCGATCAGCCTGCGAGTCTGTATGCTGCGACGAAGAAGGCAGGGTGAAGAAATCGCGCATACGTATAATCATATCTATGGGTTGTCTTTAACCGGTTTGAGATTCTTTACGGTTTATGGACCGTGGGGTAGACCGGATATGGCTTATTTTTTCTTCACTAAATATATCTTGAAAGGGAAGTCGATCCCGTTTTTGAATCGGCTAATCATGGGACGGTTGCGCGTGATTTTACGTACATTGATGATGTTGTGAAGGGTTGTTTGGGTGCTTTAGATACTGCGGAAAAGAGTACGGGAAGCGGAGGGAAGAAACGAGGGGCTGCACAGTTGAGAGTTTTTAATTTGGGGAATACTTCGCCTGTTCCTGTTTCTGATCTTGTTAGTATTTTGGAGAAGTTGTTGAAAGTGAAAGCGAAAAGACGTACGATGAAGTTGCCTAGAAATGGTGATGTCCCGTTTACTCATGCGAATATTAGTTATGCTCAAAGGGAGTTTGGGTATAAACCGACGACAGATCTTCATACGGGGTTGAAGAAGTTTGTTAGATGGTATGTGAGTTATTATGGTTCGGGAAAGAAGAGTGATCATTGAGGCACAGCATGTTCATGAAAAAAAAGCGGTAAACTTGTTCTTGACTTGTTATTCGTTTTGATATATTCATATGATTGTTTTGTTAATCCAGTACTTCCGATCATATTATCTTGTTTTCGGCTATTGGTATATGATGTGGGCATAAAGGAAGGCGGAAGAGAGGGATCTCACACGATGAACAAGTTTTTGGTTCGTTTTGTTTTAAGTTTTCGTGGTTCGAGTGGTGTCTTTGATACGTAGTGAAAGAAATTCAAGAGCTTAATGTTGGTATTGACTCATGGGAATGTAATTTGTTGTAGCATTATTTTGTAGGATTCATGACTGGTACTCTGGTAGAGCAAATTTGCTTTGATTAGTTAACTTGTATCATCTCTTGGTTTTCAAATAAATAGAACACATTGGTTTGAATGTTATAATGTTTTCTAGTTACATGTCTTGATTCAGGTTTGAATTTGATCATGTGATTTCTTGTTAAATTGTTAAGTTTCTTGATTCAGGTTTGACTTTTGTAATTTACTTTGTTCTATTAGTTCATTAGTATTCTTTCTTGTTCTGGAAATTATGTTAGTTTAGTAGTCCTATCTCCGATGATGTGTTCTTTGAACATAACTACGGTTGTAGAAAGTTAGTTTAGTAGTCCTATCTCCTCGTCATTATCATACTCAGTAAATCCCATCAATAGCAAAGCTAAGGTAGGGTCTGAGGAGGGTAAGATGTAGACAACCTTACCTCTACCCGTAGAATAGAGAGGTTGCTTCCAGTGAGACCCCGGCTCGATAGTAGTTTTGCATCAAGCCTTGGACATAAGGCACATAACACTCAGCAATTGGGACAAAAGCTGATTAGTGCATGCACCCCCCTTGTCTTTCGGTTGTCAACGCCACCACATGATAGTAGTCCTATCTCCTATGTATGTAAAACTATGATTTTATAACATGCTAGCTTCGGAGAGTGTATTAAGGGTATATATGCAACCATTTGACTATAATTAAGATTGCACGGTTTTGAAAGTGTCTGGAATCCAAATGACTCGGTTTTAAAAACCCTTCAGGATGGTACTAGGAATGTAGAGTTGGAAACTCTCTTTTATCTTTTAAACTTGACATTGGTTAGAATCTTCTAGAGTAACAGAATGATTCGTATTTGTCGGTGGTCTTGGATGTTCTAGCCACCGGTATCTAGAAAAGAAGTACAAGATGTTGTATTCGAATCCAAAATCCTAAAAATTTAGTTCGAAAAAATAATCAAATCAATGAGGGATTTGACAAAGCCTATGTGACTGCTATAACAAATTTGCTTTGATTGGTCAACTATTGTTCGGATTTATTAATACTAATACTATGCTATGTTCTTATTCATCCAAGTAAATTGAGCCATTAGATTTAAAGCTTTTTGCAGTATGAATATAAAAACAAGAAAACAATTTAAACTCAAAAATTTTAATCAAAACCGCACCACGTGCTACTTGTGATACATAGTACATAGCAGTTTTTGCCTTTGTGTATGCATGCCAATTAGCTTCATTTACAAAAGCTTTTGCGACTGCGCCTTAAACCATTGGTGGGAAAATACGCGAACGGGGAGAAATAATAGACTCTTGTATATATTTACCTGAGTTATTCGGATCCGGAACCCATGAAATCTCACTCATATTTGGTGATTCCACAAACGCCATTGTAAACTCTCCTACCTTCTCTATCTTGCCTCTTTTCCCAGCCCTCAAAACTAAATGATTACTGCGATTATAAGAAAATATTCCATTAGACAAACGTACGATATCTCCAGGCTGAAAAGCATCACACTCTTCATTCCAGAACTGAAAGTGAACCGATGCAGACTCATCTGCCACGAGTCCCAAACATGTCTTGTTTTCACCTCCTTCTAACGTTATCCTCCCTTTTTCCAAAACTATGAATTGTGTGTTTATGTTGTTCCGTGCTGCTGGCATGATCTCCTTTAAAGACTGCATCTTTGTTGCTATGTCGATGCTGCTGTTGTAAACAAGGGAACTAGTTGTTAGCTAAATGTCTTAAGTGGGCTAATGTCATAGAATATGAACGTACGCAACTTGGTGATCTGTTTTGGTGATTTATACTCAATGATGTCCAAACTTGGCAATCGTATATATGTATTTTTAATGAGCTAGCTTGGTGGTCATATTTTTTTTAACTCCAAACAAACTAGCAGCAGCAACTATATCAGTGAGCTTAGTTATAGCTAAATAGTTTTAATGCATAATTTAGATTAGTCAAATATAGACATTTTGACTTTCAAAAATACAGTTTCCGCCTTCTATCTTCCACCAATAACATGATATAGGTTTATAGTCATGGACGAAGCTTTTAAGGGACGGGAGGGGGCGACCAACCCCCCGAACTTTTAGCTCAGTAGTGGAGAATATGTAGTTTTCGTATAGAATTTTTTTGGTATATACGTTTTCAACCCCCCCAGTTTTATAGAAATTTAAAGGTCCGGTGACTTCCGCCCCCCCTGGAAATCTCAAGCTTCGCCACTGTTTATAGTATGACAATGATGAACTTATTTGGACTTGAAGCTTATTCAGATCAGAAGTGAACTTATTTGTTCCCAAAATTTTGAAAGCATGAAGCTTTTTTCCCAGGTTTAGGTACATGAGGAGCTCACCACGATTTCATGGAAAACTTCACTCCCCATTTAGGCCCATTATAACTTTTCATGTATATTTTCATGTTGTACAAAGTTGTTACTAAATGATGCTAAATAACTACTTAAAACTAGCAAGAAATACTGATATATGATTTTCTTCGACATTCTAAGCGAATTTCATATCATTTTTTTTTAAAACAAGACTGTCCACATGAGGGATATAGGGCCATAAGGAATGCCCATATCACCAACATTTTCGGACGCATTGGCTATAGTTAAACATGTTTACGTGAGTTGATCTCAAAAATCCCTCGTTACTGCTCAAAGGAGCAGCAATATGTAGGGATGACCGGATTTGAACCTGTGACCTTATTCGAAGAAGATCGTTTAACCGTAGCAAGAGCGCGATAAAATTGAGCGTTCTTATCACAACCTTTTTACGTAGCAGAAGTATTTAAGGGTTCTCCGCGAAAATACGAGCGGGTGCAGTTGAATCCACATGGGTAACTTCCTAGGAAGTTTCCACTCAGGCAACAAAAAACAAATCCGTGAGCTATTTGTGAGTAAAACGAACAATACTGGTTGGTAAAGGGGGCGGGATGTTACATTTTCTTTTTGTTAGTGTTTATAGGGCTTGAATTGGAGCTGAAATAACAAAATCAGTTTGTAAAAGAAAATATTGTTTCTGATTAGAAACAAAAGGGTGTGTTTTGACTTTCCATGGTCAAACGACAGCCCTTTCAGATGCTAATCATTCACTTTGAAATGAATAATCATGATACAAGTTCCTGAATTAGTATTTTTAGAAAAACAAAGGTTACCTGACCACTGCAACGAATCGCCGTCGGATCAGCAGGGTTGGAGATTTTCGCAAGTTTGAGCCAAAATGGGTTGACCCGTATTTGTTTTGAATGTGGGCCGATGATGCTTCTGCTGGGATTAGCAGACCTTGGGCTCGGGTTTGGACTCCCCATGCTTTTTTTATTTTTTTTGTATTTTTAAATTTATATTATAAAATCACTATCACCATTTTTTGTATTTTTAAATTTACTTATAAAATCACTATAACCATAATTGTCTAGTTAATAATTCTACAAAAGAATGGGACTTATGAAATCACTATCACCATGATTATATAGTTAATAATTGTACAAATGAATGTGATGGGTTAACATTTATTCTCTATTGTTAAAAAAACGTTTACAGAGACAAAAACACAGCGATATATTTAAGTACTTCTTCGATTAAAATTGTAAACGTATAAAATTACATATCACATAAGGAATATAAATACGAAAACTATCTTACTCATACTAGGACTCCTACTTTTACTCATATTTATCCCTAAATAATTAGAAGCTAAATAAAACTAATACTTAGGATAGTTCAAATAATAATTTTACACTTATAATTATTATTTTACTCTTTTAGTCCTTCGACTTTAGAGATCATCTATACCGCCCCTTGAGATCGTCTGTACCTCCTTAGTTTGATGTTGTAATTTTCTCATGTGTTATAATATTTTTACAAGAATATTAAACACATAGTACAATAAGGTAATGCAATTGATATGTAGCATTATCTATACAATGATACGTGTCACACCCACAAACCACATCTTTTTTTTTCTCCTATATCTTTTAGAGTAAATTGCACAAAACGTCCTTTATGTTTCCTCAAACTTGCAGGTTCCAGCCTTAATGTTTAAAAGTTGCCAAAAACAACCTTTACGTTTATTTTTGTTGCCGGTTCAATCCTTTGTCACTAACCTAGTTATTAATCCTTGTTAAATGGCCTCACATGCATAGCATGTGAGGGTAAAACCGTCTTTTCTGCTGTGTTCAACTGGTAAAGTATGCACACGATTTACTCCTTTTAGAAACCTAAAATCCAAATCCAAAACATGACCAAAACTTCTGTTTCAACCCCTTCTATCAAACATAGCACCAATCTCACCTTCAATTTCACACACAAAACCCTAGAATTTTCAACAATGGAAACCGAATCAAAACAAGATCATTCCGAAGATCCTCTTCATAATCCTCTACTAACAAATCCAAAGCCTAACCAAACCTCCGTCACCGAATCACCGGAATCCACCGTATCCTTCGACTCATCTTCCGATCCAAACCCTAAAAAGACCAGAGAGTTACCGAACTTATCTGATTGCCACAGCTGCGGTGTCCGGATCAACCACACAAACCCTAGGGATCGACTGCAACCGCTGGACAGCATGTGGCGCATTGTTCTGTTGTGCAAGAAATGCACTAAGCGAGTGAGTAATTCCGATCTCTGTTCGTACTGTTTTTCATCTGTTGTTGATGAATTAGATTGTGTTAAGTGTAGTTATTGTGACCGTAGTGTGCATAAGGAGTGTGTGGCTAGGTATGGCTCAGGGTTAGGGTTAGGGCAGTTGAAGATGATGGGGCGGAGTTATTTAGGGATTTTGGGGGTTTTGTCGAAGGTGGAGGTGGTGGCAGAGGAGGTGGTGTCGGTGGAGGAGGTGGTGGCAGAGGAGGTGGAGGAGGTGATGTGTTGGGGATTTTGGGGGTTTTGTTGGTGGCAGAGGAGGTGGTGGCAGAGGAGGTGGTGTCGGAGGTGGAGGTGGTGGCAGAGGAGGTGGTGTCGGTGGTGGAGGAGGACAGAGAAGATGGAGAGGAGAGCGATGATCTTGAAGGTTAGTCTCTGTAATTTTTTGTGGAGATCTTGGAGTCGCCATTAATGGAGGTCTGGATAGGTTTGATCTGAACGAAGAAGAAGAAAGGGGAGTGGTGGATGGTGTGATGGTTTCCTGGATTTTATAGCCTCACTAGCAGAAAAGACGGTTTTACCCTCACATGCTATGCATGTGAGGCCATTTAACAAGGATTAATAACTAGGTTAGTGACAAAGGATTGAACCGGCAACAAAAATAAACGTAAAGATTGTTTTTGGCAACTTTTAAACATTAAGGCTGGAACCTGCAAGTTTGAGGAAACATAAAGGACGTTTTGTGCAATTTACTCTATCTTTTAAGATATGATGATTTAAAAAAAAACTGAGTGTATCATCACGACGTACTTATTTTTTCGATGTTTCAATATAAATTTTATTCAAAATCAATAGTATAAATTATAATCTACAAGTCATTCATGCATCAACGTATAAGTCATTTTAACTCTTTATTATTTAATTCAAAGTTTCATATGGCCACATACTCATTTGAGCTATTTACACAATAATTTTTTTTCCTGTTTTTAAGACTATATCAATCATCTTAAAATATTTTTTTCCTTAACAACATTTATTTTAGTTTTCTTAACAATGAGTTGATCGAAGCGCAGGGTAAAAATCATCGTTATTCTTAAAAACTATAAAATGCAAATTTTGTTAATTTGATAAAATATGTAATAAAATATGTTAACAATATTTTTGCTTATTAAGTCTGTTTTTTGGTAAATCTATAAATGCCTGATATTAACTTTACTTTTTTATTTTTGCCTTATTGGATTTTAATAACCCTAGGTTTACCTATTGGCCGGTAATAATCTCAACTCTAAAAATTTCTCCGACGATCCCAACTTATAAGAATTTGACCTCCATCGATCATTTTCAAACTGTCGATGCACTTAATTTAATTAAGGAGGAGTAGGTTCACTTGAATCTATTGAGTAAGCTAAATTCAAATGTAATAAAAGGATTAACGGGGACCAAATTTTTACAAGTTGGAATCATTGGATAGAATTTTTAAAGTTGAGATTATTATCGGCTAGCATGGGAAATTTAGGATTAATAAAATGTAATAACTCTTTTATTTTTAACCAAACAAGAAAGTGTTGTCTCATTCACACGATGGTTCACTTTTTTAACCTTTTGTTGGTGTTTTTTAAGTTGCAAATACTAGAGCATAGTATTCCTTCTTCCAAAATAATAAAGTTGAAAAAAACACAGAAGACAAAAAGAAAAAACCAGAAGAAAATCGAATATCTTTTTACCATCTGTTCCTTAACCAAAAATTAATTGACATGTTTAATTCAGGTGTCAAATTTTATGTCCAATAAAGATGTTGAGACTTGAGATATGCATTTAAGATCAAATGTTACTATTGAAAAAATGTTAAAATTATAATGTAATTAGAGAAAAGAATTTGGCTACATATAACCCCTCTCTCAATGAGAGACCGGCATTCAATACACATTCAACTACATCGCACTAAACACGAAAAATCTCTCATGAAAATTACCATCAAGAATGAGACTGGTTATAGAGAAACCTCCATCTTTGTGGGCTCGTGGCGATACTAATGAGCGTTGCTTTCCTCGCAAATGCTATGTACAACCAATGGTGTGAACTGTTGGGGAAATTTGTATACCACGGATGATATGAGATGCGTGTGATCACTTTCAGATCAAATTATTTAGGTGGTTCTTCCGAATAATTCAATCAGTATTGTTTTCTGTAAATAAAACTCAAACCTAAATCTTTATCTATAATATAACTTCTTTAGGTAAATGGTGATAGATGGTTGTGTCGTTTTGATTTGTTCATCTGCAATAGGAATTTTTAGCAGGTGGTGGTGTCTTGATGGTTGTACATAATAGGAGGTTTACACTAAAGGAACTCAATTTTTTTGCTTGAGTTAAATTAAGTTTGGCTCTATTCGAGCTTTCAGTTACAAGCGGTTTGAATCATATAGTCACATAGCTAAAGATAGTCAGGATTGAAAGTAGGTTGAAGAGAATGAGATTTGTCACATCTTTAAAAAAGATAAAAGGATCGTTTATTTAATCCATATGTTAAATATGCATTCATTTTAAGAATAATTTAGAAATAAGAATGATTTTTTTTTAAGTTCATAGAGATTTTTACATGTGATTTCTATAAAGTAAATGGGCTAAGTATATAATTTACTATATTATTCTATTTAACCTCAAGTTTACTAATTCTAATATATTTCTGATTTCTGAAGTTTTGCCAAAAATGACTAGTATGAGTAATGTAAGGTAAAACAAACAATTAAAGTAAAAAAAAGAAGAAAAAAAAGAATGACATCAGCATGAGAACATTTATATGATATATTCTAACATGTAAGACCCACACTATTTTCATGCTCCACGACAAGAGTAAAGAACAAACAAATACATGTTGGTAGAAAAGTTGAAATAAACACTAAAATTTTCCACTAAAATAAATGATTGTGACATTTGTGAATTCATTTGCTTCACATGTAGAATAGGGAATGGGTTGCCATCATCATGCTCGAAAAGAATGTGTCTCTATCTACCTTTGTAAAGTGTTTTCTCCTTACATTTTAACAATTACTATGTCCACCCAATGATTATTAAAAATAAAAGTCATAGTTCCATGTACCCTTTTTAAGTATATAAATTTATACGTTATGGTTTATATCAACCAAATTCCAACCTTTTATAGATCGGGAATACGTGAACATATTTATTTATCTACTTTATATCCAAGTTACCTTTAATGATTGGTGAGCGAATGATTTTTTTCATGATTATAAGGGAAATTAGCGATGACGATAGACAATGTATGAGAAATATATGTTGCAGTATTCAGCGTTGAAAATCGCAATATGGGTTCTTTAATGGTATAACCGAAAAATCAATCTAATCCAGACTAAAATTTGACACTTTGATTTAGTTATTTTCGCTCTTTTATGTTTATCATTAATTGTAGTATTTGTTTAATCTCATTGTTAGATTAATTTCTAGGTCGATAAGCTTTGGTTCAACAAAACTGATATACTAATTAAATATCTATCTATTCTATTTATAAGATTAGGATCAAATGCGAACCACTTGTTATTTGTGAACTTGAGAGTACCATTATCAACCAAGTAAATTTTTGAATTTTTTTCTTACTTTTATTTATATGTTACTAATATTTACCCAAATAAAAGAAAGTGAAAAAAATATGTAGATCGACTGATTACATCTAGGTTGATAGTAGTCTCTCAAGTTCGCTAAATGGGTACATCGTAAACTACATATATTTATCTACACATAGTATATCGTCAATCTAGAGATACACACATATATATATATATATATTAATTATGTTTTTACAATAATAACCTTGATAAAAAAATTTAAAAAAAACTTGGTTGATAGTAGTCTCTCAAGTTCCCATTAACAAGCATATACATATTAAATAATCAATTTTATTTTATTAATTGTAAAACAAATTTCATAAAAAGTTGTCACGTCTCTATTCTCACGGAGCTTTACCACACAACACAAGTGAATGTAGGATGGCTTTATAAGATTGTACTTCAAGTTTTTGTTGTTGTACGTGCAAAGGTGCATTCATCTCATCATGTTTTGGTAGAATAATTCAATAAAGTTGGGGACACAAATGTTAGTTTCTAGATTAAAAAGTAGTAGTTTTTGTTCTATTTTTTTTGTAAATTCATCATTAACTTTTTTAGTATATTATTATTTAATTAATTAAATAGGATGCATGTTTAATTAGTTTGCCAAAGCGGCAATGCTCTAACAGTACCCGATGATTTTTTTAGGGAAGGTCGTCGGTTGGAATTTCATTCATGACAATATGTCATGCGTGAATCAGCGGTTTTACAATAGTGAACATTCGGGTAACAATTTTTCTCTGAAATTAATGACGATCCAGATCACGAACGCTACCTGCAATTGTAGGCGTAGATAACCTTTGCTGCTTTGTTAGACATTAAAAAAAGTTAGTTTTCTTTGTATTAAATATGAGTTAAAATATCAATATTTTGAATTTGAAAATTGGAAGAAATAAATGTTGCATTGAATGTATGAAGAACAATAATGGTTGTTCACCAAAGGTGGTGTTTTATTAAAGTTGTATTCTCCTCATAAATATTATAACTAGCTGTATTTTATAGCATTATCGACCCTTTATATTTAAGTAAGTGAATTCTTTATAAGTATGGAGAGAAATAGAGAGAGAAAATGTTATTATTAATAGAGTGGTTGTGAGTGATGAAAGAGAAAATGTTATGGTTTCATCCATAAATTTAGGGAAATTGTTTACCCTCTAGAAATTTTAAATATTTCTTCAAAAGTAGTTTGAGTAGAGGAAAGAGAAAAAAAATAAAAGTATAAAGACGTATTATTGAAATGAAAATAAGAGAGTAAATATAATGTTTTTTTAATATAATTATAAATCTATCTAAATGCTCTTTAATGGGGTAGGCTTGCCAATCATGTATCATTAAATGTGAATTAAGTAAGAATAAATGTGTTCAGAATATACAAATAGTTCTTTATTTTTTTCTTTTGGTGGGCAATTGGTCAATTTAATCAAATTTTTAGTTAAGATCGAGAGCAATAAGAAGGCTTAATCATATTTTTGAGAGATAATCAAGATTTTTGCTTAAAAGTTATTTTAAAATTTTTTAAGAGTTTAGAAAAAAGTAGGATTATTAAGTTAAAAAATAGGACCATTGAGTTCGTTTTTGTGGCACAAAGGCAGATCGAATCTTAAGAGCTTAGACTGGGCGAGATGGTGCAAGTTCAACAAAAAAGATGTGATTAGATGATTGTATTTTTTATTTTGTTTTTGTTTTTGCCCATGTTTTCTTGCACTTGTTTACGGGTTTTACACCATCGTTCAAAAAAAAGAGTAAACTTCTGTTTTGCTTCCTGTGGTTTAGTTATGTTAACGGTTTTTCTCCAATCTTTTTAAAATAGTCATTTTACTCCCTGAAGTTTTGTTTTTGTCGCCAGTTTGCTCCACGACCTTAACTCCATCCAATATTGTATGTTAACTAAATGGGTATTTTGATAATTTTAAGTATAAAATAAGGGTACTTTTTAATTTTATTTAAATTAACCTAACTTTTTATTATAATATCGGTTAAATAAAAGCTTGATTATATACATTCACTCTCTCTCCTCTCTCCATACATTCTCCAGCAAGCACCACCAACAGCCACCGCCTCACCAAACCACCTGCCACCGTTACACCGCCTAACCACAACCACAACCATCTGCCACTGTCTCACCAGCCACCTGCCACCGTTATATCGCCCAACCACCACCATCACACCGTCACCACTCCCACCTCCGGCTACCACAACAAACAGATCTGAAACCGAAATCCAAATGTTGACTCGTTTTTGAAACTGCAAAACTAATTACTTCTTCGCTTCAATGTAGCCTCTAGCTCCAACCCCCCTTTTTGTAAATGTGTCTTCCTGTTACCTATATATCAACAAACCATTTACATAAGATTATTTTTATTGTAATTGTTATATCATATACAAATATTTTAATGATATAAACAACTGCTCAACAATGGTGTTATGGTCTGCTGCTAGTTTTTCTTCAAGATTCTTTAACAAGTCTGTTGTAAGGACTGAATAACTTAAATAAAGCTGGAAACAGTTCAAATAAAGCTACTCGGTCCTACTGGGAACCGATCTTCAGACCGACCCAAATTAAATCGTTACAACCCGGACCGACCCTAATGCTAACTGTCCGATTCCGAGTTTGATTTTCCCTATCTTTTGGTTCCAGTTCGATTCCGTTCAGTCCCGTTGTTCACCCCTATTCATTTGGCAGCATAACCGAGGTGGTAGCAACGAAAGCAACACAGCGTCTGTTTGTTTCGGTTAATGCATACAGGTTATGTAGAACCAAATATTACCATACCTGTTGCCGCCGTTTGGTACTTGAGCTACCAGGTTGCTAAGTTAGGTTTGATGTCTCCTTTTAGATCTGAGCGAGGCCGAATACGAGATGGTGTCTGTGGTGGTGGTAATGACGGCGGCGGTGGTAGGGGTGGTAATGACGGCGGTGGTGGTGGGAGCCGGTGGTGGTGGTGGTGTGGGGACTGGTGGTAGGGATGGTGTCTGATTGGTGTTGTGGTGGTGACGGTGTCTAGTGGGTGTTAGAGAAGGTAGAGAGAGAAGGAGATATAGAGAGAGAGTGGGTAATTATGGGTAAAGGGATCTGATTGTTATGCTTATATTTTTTATTTTTATATCAACAAACAAAAAGACAAAACAAATGGATTTTAACAATTAATTAAAATTCATATTTATAGAATTAATATAATACTCTTATCTTTAACAAATATTTTAGACAGAGTTAGAAGCGAGGAGTGAAATGGAGATAAGTTAAATAGATCAAGGAATAAAATGACTATTTTAAACGATTGGGGCAAAACCGTTAAAACGACCAAACCATAGGGAACAAAACAGAAATTTACTAAAAAAAAAACTGGACTAGTAATCATAGAATTTTCTGTCGTTCAGAAAAATTACAAGGACTATTATTGACATAAACGCAAACATACAAGGGCCTAAATGTAACTAATTTGAACTCCAACAACAATACCGTTTCAACCTTGACAAGATCGCACCACTCCGAGTGTATCTTTCACATGTGACTTTTGTCGGTTTCTCTGCTTCTTCATCATTTCAAATTCTCCCTCAAAACCCCAACCCAACACCCCACATTTCCCCCAAAAAAATCGCCATGAAAATCCTCTCTCTCCTCTCTTCTCTCTCTACCCTTCTTGTTCTTCTTCTGCTCAACCAAACCCTAGCAAAAACCCAACAAAAATCAGAGCTTCAAACCCTCATAAAAATCAAATCTTTTTTAGACCCAGATGGACAAACCCTAACTTCTTGGTCTCCAAATGCCACCACTTACTGTGGTGGATCTTTTGAGGGTGTTGCTTGTAATGAACTGGGTCAAGTGATGAACATTTCTCTTCAGGGTAAAGGGCTTTCTGGTCAAATACCTCCTGAGATTGGTCAGCTCAAAAGCTTATCTGGGTTGTACTTGCATTTCAATGGGTTACATGGTGAAATCCCTAAAGAGATTGCTGAGTTGACTCAACTCACTGATCTGTACCTCAATGTTAATAATCTTTCTGGTCAGATTCCTCCAGAGATTGAAAAAATGGCTAATCTTCAAGGTTTGTTTTTAATATTTTTTATGGGTTTTCTTTATTTTTTATAAAGTTTCAAGCTTTGATTAATGCATATGTTTTAGACAATTATTTGCAATTAATGGTGGCTTAAATATATATATATATATATATATATATATATATATATATATATATATATATATATTTGTGTTGGTAACCATACATCTGGGTGTCTAAAGAATTAATTTTTTTATAATATACATATAATAATTGATATTCCTGGAAATGGAAATAGTGCATCTCTCAATGGCTAATTTACAAAAAAAAAACAAAAAACATTCATGTGGTTTTTTGATTCCATCAGTTCTGTCATGTTACAAGATTCTTGATTGGCCCAAACTGAATAAATCTAGCACTTTGACTGTTGGTTTGGTTGAATATTGGATCTTCTGTAATTGGTCAAACTGTTTTGTTAGGTAACAATGGTGTAAAAGAACTATACCTTAATCTTATCAAATACTATAATGTTATCTAATGTTGTTTATTTGTTTTCTTGTTGTATTGTAGTTTTGCAACTATGCTACAACCAACTGAGTGGAAGCTTGCCTGCACAATTTGGTTCTTTGAAGAAGCTCAGTGTTCTTGCTCTCCAATACAACCAGCTAACCGGTGCAATCCCGGCTGCACTTGGGAATCTGGAGACCTTACAGAGGTTGGATTTGAGCTTTAATCGCCTTTTTGGCTCGATCCCGACGAAGTTAGCAGATGCCCCTATATTGCAGGTGTTGGATGTGCGAAACAATACCCTTTCGGGCAATGTCCCTTTAGGTAATTTCACATTATGTTTATAACTTTGGTACTTCATTGGTACATGATTCTTTAATATGCTTAGATCTTTGTTCTTGATGAGATCATTGTGTTATAGATTTCGGAACATTTTAATTTTGCAGGATTTAATCGAAAAATATATGTTCTTATGTTTGTGTTTTTTTTTTTTTTTTGAAGTTTTGAAGAAACTGGATGATGGATTTCAATATGCAAACAACACAGACTTATGTGGATCTGGTTTTGCGGATCTGAAAGTCTGCAACTCTTCGTTTGGTCCTGAAAACCCGAATAAACCCGAACCGTTTGGCACGCAGTCAAAAGGAGCCACAACCAAGGCCATTCCAGAGTCCGCAGACGTAACGGGTCAGTCAAGGTCGAAGTCAAAGTCAACAAATGCCGGACTTGCTGCTATACTTGGAGCTGTTTTGACCGTTATGTTACTAACTGGGGAATCTTTACTTTCATTTGGTACCGCCGGAGAAAACAGAGGATTGGGACCGCCTTCGAATCATCAGATAGTCGAATTAGCACCGATCAATTTCAAGTCAAAGAAATAGTCAGCCGAAGAAGTGCCTCCCCCCTCATAAGTCTCGAGTACTCAAACGGGTGGGACCCGATGTCGAAAAGTCACACAGGAAGTGGGATCTTGCAAGAAATTCTTGAGAGCTATATGTTCAATGTCGATGATGTTGAGTCAGCGACAAGGTTCTTTTCCGACTCGAATTTGCTAGGGAAAAGCAGTTTTTCAGCTACGTATAGAGGGATTTTACGGGACGGATCTGTTGTCGCTATTAAACGTATTGCGAAAACGAGCTGCATATCAGATGAAACTGACTTCCTGAAGGGATTAAAGATACTGATCTCGTTGAAACATGAAAATCTTCTTCGGTTACGAGGTTTCTGTTGTTCCAAAGGTAGGGGAGAGTGTTTTTTGATCTACGATTACGTTGCTAAGGGAAACCTGTTGCGGTATCTTGATGTCAAGGGCAAAACCGGAAACGGGAATGTTCTTGATTGGTCAACTCGATTCTCGATAATCAAAGGCATTGCTAAAGGTTAGCCACTTAAATCATTAGATTTGTCGAATAGTTATGTAATCACTTTTAAAACGCACATCCAATTAGCAAAACATTTTTTCGGTTTTTTAATATTGTTTTTGTGTTTGTTGTGTTCTAGGTATCGAGTACCTGCACGAGGCCAAAGGAAAGAGACCGGCTCTCGTTCATCAAAACATATCAGCCGAAAAAGTGCTAATTGATCAACACTATAAACCGTTGCTGTCGGGTTCAGGCCTCCACAAACTACTAGCTGACGACATCATATTTTCTACCCTCAAAGCCAGTGCTGCAATGGGATACCTCGCTCCTGAGTACACCACAACTGGACGATTCACCGACAAGAGTGACATTTACGCATTTGGGACGCTCGTGTTCCAAATCGTCTCAGGGAAAACAAGAATCGGTTCGTCTATTCGCCAAGGTGCCGAGGTATGCAAGTTTGAAGACTTTGTGGATGCTAATCTTGATGGGAAATTCTCAGAGTCTGAGGCTGTTTTGCTTGGGAAAATTGCATTGATCTGCACTCATGAGCATCCGAACTCGAGGCCTACGATTGCAACCGTGGTTCAAGAACTAAGTAATGTTGGTTCCGTTCACTGATCGGTAGTTATATATATGGTTCGAGCTTCTCACTCGAACCGATTAGTCGTTAGGTTCTTGTTCGACTTCGCCTTTGAAATGATCGCCTGATGTGGGCTTGTCTAGGATATGTACTTTGGTTTCATTTTCGACTTTAACTGTAGTTGGACTAAGACTTATTATTTAGTAAGTAAATTTCTTAAATCCAAAGCGGTACACAAATTTTACTGCATTGTATTTGTTGTTTAGAATGTGGAATTTTGGCTCTATAATGTATGTGTTATATTATGAGGAGTGTGTTACCCAGGAGAATTTGAGCTTTTCTAGGCTTGAGCTTGCTTATTCATACTTAAGAGCTGTTTGAGCTTCATGTCCAAAACTTGAACTCGACTCGTGAGTTTACAAATTCTAGCGCGGTTTGGGTTTAGCTTGTTTATCATGTATTAGTTAACTCACTTATTATATACATATATGCAAATATATTTGATAGATTTAGTTATTTTTATTAGTCATATAATAGTACATATTACCTTATTATATATCTATTATATTGATTAGAAATTGTTATACTATAAAATAGTCTTGTTTAGAGTCATGAGATGAAGCTCAAGCTCGTTTATCAAGTCAGCTCCAAACTAGGCATAAGAGTTTATTTAAGTTTGACTTGATTTGAGCTCGCACCTATCTCAACTAGTTCACAAATAGCTCGACATGTTAAGAGTAAATTATAACTGTTGGAACTTATACAACATGTATCCAAATATCCATTTTTTATTATTTTTTTTGAACGAATGCACACCACCCTACTCCGGTCAGTTATGTTGTCTTAACCGGACTCACACTGGCTTTAGAGTCTAGCTGGGCGTTCACAAGAAAACCACACAGGTACTCGCGCGGATGATTAACAGGGAGTGACCCCCACTTATATGTAAAACTTGCTGGCTCCATAACTTGAACACGCCACCAAAGGCCCGGTCCAAGCCTTATCATTGCATGGTGTCCGCTCAGAAGACTATAAATATAAATATAAATACAAATACAAATACATAATTCTTATAGACATTATATTTAGTTTTTTCTATTAAATTTATTTATTTTTGTATTGTTCTTGTTAATATCTCCATGTGTAGGAGTTTTATTGAGAGCTGGAAAAGAGCACTCAATTCAAAACATTTGGTTGTAATCTAAACTACAAATTTCATGTAATCAAACAAAAGATACTTTATTCTGTACCCCTAAGGAAAAGACAAATGGCTTAAAAGGTAAGAAGGTGATTGTGAACCCTTGGTGTCCTTTTCAATAAGCAACCAAAAATCCATTGGGACTCAAAGAACATAGGAGATGGAATGACACCAATATCAAGTTGATGGGTGTTTAGTGTAACTTTTTCTACACAAATTCTTTTTGCATGTAAGGACATTACATTTACATAATTGTCACACAACCCCCTGTTTACCAAAACTATGATAAGTTAACCATATAACAAGTTTAGTTAACCTGCAAGGTGTGTTTCAAAATGCTTGAATGATATATGGTTCCTTGGAGCTATAAGATGTCAACTCATGTTCTAGTCATTTATGACATAAGGCTCGAATCGCTTTCCACTAAACAATCGTATTTCGTTTTTAACATATTTATGAGACAGTTTCTTTTCGGATGTTACAAATATACAGAAAAAGCAAAACTAGCTATCGAATATTGCTACTAATTGACGACAAAACAGGCTCGGGTTTAGATTGTAACCTCAAAGATTTAACCTGAGAATCGATAGGAAAGCAGTTGTCCAACACCGAATAAATCTCCGCAACTTGAGGATGGGATCCATCTCCTACAAAAAACTCATGAAAAGTTCCATCAAGTTCTATCCAACTAACACCAGGAACTTTCTTGATTTTTTGTTCTTTCATCATTCCGCGAACCCTTCTAACACGGTCCCACATGCCAAACCGAGCGTATATGTTAGATAACAACACATAAGTACTTGAATCATAACTATCCATCTTGATTGCTTGTTTCACCATGGGGCTTGCTTCTATGTTATCTTCAAGATTATTACACGCGCTCAACAAAGTACGCCACAACACATTGTTTGGCTCAACGGGCATTTCCTCTAGGATGGTTGTCGCTTGTTTTATCTGCCCTGCGCGGGCAAACATGTCAACGAGGCAACCAAAATGTTGGACTTCTGGCTCTACGTTGTGTACTCTTCTCATGATTTCAAAACACATAATGCCTTCCTTTACCAAACCTGAATGCGCACAAGCATTTAACACGTTGACGAATGTGATCGCATCTGGTTTTAAGTTTAGTCTCCGCATCTCAATGAACATATCAAAAGCTTGTTTTCCGAACCCATGTATAGCTAAACCACCAATTATGGCGTTCCAGTGATGGACGCTTTTTCCTGTTATGGAATTGAAAACGCGCATAGCAGTCTCTATGCTGCCTGATTTGGCATACATGTCTATAAGTGAAACACCAAGTTTTCCGTCCAACTTAAGTCTGTTTTCGGTTATGTATCTATGTACATCAACACCTTCATCATGTCGTCCTAATTGTGCGATTGCAGAGAGCGCGATTGATAACGTGGTATCGTCAGGAGCTATATTTCCCTCACTCATCATGTTATGAAAGACTTCTAACGCTTCCACACAAATCCCGTTTTGCATATATCCAGCCATCATTACATTACATGAGATTACATCTCTTTCAGTCATTTCATCGAACAACTTTCTCGCAATCTCAATGCTGCCGAGTTTTGCATATCCATCGATCAGTTTAGCCCAGGTGATAACATCTCTTTTCGGCATCCTATCAAAGAGCGCTCGAGCCAAACCAATCTTCCCGCTCTTAATGCAGCAACGAATCATTAAATTCCACGAAACCAAGTCTCTCTCCGGCATTTCCTCAAACAACTCCCAAGCCATCTGAAACCCGTCTTCCATGACACCATATCCACTAATCATACAATTCCAAGACCTCAAATTCTTCATTTCCAGCGAATCAAACAACTCGCGCGCCAACACCACCATCCCACTCTTAACATATCCATCTATCATTGTGTTAAAACTAACCGCATCCCTTTCAGGCATTCTATCAAACACTTGGCGCGCAAGCTCAACACAGCCACACTTCACATACATACACATCAAACAATTCTGTATATACAACACACTGTCAAGTCCAGTCTTTTTCAAAAACCCATGAACCTGCCTTCCTTCTCTAATCAACCCCATCCGCGAACACGCCTTTAACACCAACGCAACCGTGAACTTATCGACACAAGACCCGTGTTGAACCATCAAACCCAAAACAAAAACAGCTTGTTTTGGGTCATCTCCATGTGAAAAACTCTTGATTACAGCATTCCACAGAAAAGGGTCGTCTGTTTTTGAGCTATAAGGAACCAAATGGGTGAAAAAGACGTGCCGAGCGAATCGAATTAGAGGAACATGTGGAGAAGAAGCAAAGTTGAGGATAAGTTTGGTGGTTAAATATGAGCTTTTTATGAATCCAGTTGTGAGTAATCGAGCGTGAATTTGGTTTATATCGAATTGGGTTTTGCAATTTGGGAGATGAATGAGTGTAGGGAGTGTTGAATCCCATGGCTGCTGGTTTGAATTAACGCAGGTTAGCATCGAAAAGTGTTGCAGGGCAGCAAGATATTATCTGTTCTTCTGATCCGTTAAATTAGTTGAGGTAGTTATTGTTTGGGATATGTACAATTATCAAAGCAGTGAGTACACATCATATAACACGGGCGGGTTGCTTTAAAAACCAACTTTGAATATCATTAGGCATATAAACGAACCGAACGTTCATGAACTGTTCGTGAATATGTTCTGCGGGAAGTTCATTTGTGTTTGTTTATTTCATAAACGAACGAACACGAATAAAAAATTATTTTAACGAACATGAACACACCCTGTGTTCGGTCATTTATGTTCGTGAACATTCGTTTAAGTTTTAGTAAATACATAAATAGTTATATTTATATAAATATTAGGATTTCTAACTACTTACATAAATATAACTAATTAGTAATTGAGTTTTTTAGTAATAAAAAAATAAATTTTTAGATTTTTCTTAGATCGTAACTGATGAGTTACTTAATATTTGTTAAAAAAAACTACTTAATGTTAGTATCTATGAACCTTAGTTTAGATGTGTTTTCGACTGAACTGTGTTATATTAGAATTGTTTGATTGTGTTCACTAATGTTAAATTGTTTTTGTTTATATCTGTGCAAATACGTCCATTCGTGTTCGTTTATATTTGTTCAATCATGTTAATTTATGTTTGCTTATGTTTATTCAAAATATTTATGTTCGTTTGTGTTCGTGAACTGTTCGTTTAGGCTTTAAATGAACGAACATGAACATGCCCGATTTTTTAATGAACGAACACAAAAAAACATAATTGTGTTTGATTATATGTTCGTGTTCGATTAAAGTTAAATAAACAAACACGAACATGCCTATGTTCGTGGTCGTTTGGTTCGTTTACATGCCTATATATCATATACTTAATACTCTACTATATATGTTTATAATTCTATTATTGTAATGGTTTTTGAATTCTATAACGTTTTAATATATTTGATTTTGGTTCGGTTAAATACGTTTGAGTTATAATAGCGATATATCACCTAATAACATGGCAAACTCAAACCCGTGAATTTCTTTTAAACTAAACTTGTAAACGAATTTGCATAATCTATAAACCAAAGCCACAAATCTAATAGCACAAGACAATTATCTATCAAAGTTCAATGTGAATGATGCAAGAAAACATTCAACTAGATGATTTGATAATAGAATGTAACGATAGATTAATGCAATTAAACAACCACAAATTCAATGTATCAAAAGATTAAAAGAAATTATGTCTTGAATAGTAGAATAAAAGATAAACATACAATTAATTACTAATCATACACCCGGGGATGATCACAGGTAGATTTAGCCTTCCGTCTCCATGGATTCGTCTTCGATTTTTGATTCCGAGCTTATGTTTCTTCAATCAGATGCTAAGAATTCCTTGCTAATGGTAAGATAGCTCCCTAAAATTGCCCAAAACTAAATAATACGAATTAGGGAAGAAGCCAATAATTAACTTAGTCAAATATACAATTTCTGATATCCGAATCTAAAATATCCGAAAATTCGGATATCTAAATTTTCGGATTCGAATAGTGATTTTAAAAAATTTCGGATATCTATCCAAAAAATATTATTTTTTTCGGACATCTGAATTTTTTTGAAGTATCCGAAATAAGGATTGCGTGAGCTAAACGATGAAGAAACTAATTATATACATCATGATCTCATCCATAGCTAGAACGCTTTAACTCTTATGCTACCTTATACATAATCTTATAACACATAACTCAATTTTATTATATAGAATTAAAAAAAAGTTCTTTTCTAGTTTTCCTTTAAATTACAGACATGTTAACTTAAGTGGTTATTTCAAGATTCTCAATAATTTAATTGATTGCTACAAACATAAAAACAGTAACTTTGACAACAAAACTAGTCACGAAAAACATCGTAACCTCAGGAAAAAATAGTTCACGGTTACATACGGTCAAGTAGCCAAGTAGGTGGTGTATTTCGTGTGAACCTGCATCCACATAGCTCAAAGTAGTTCCATGAACCTCGATTAATCAAAAATACCAAATTCCACTTCATCTGCTCTCATGAACACCTTCATATTTTTACTCCAGAACTGCCTGTTGCTTATAACACTAATAACCCAAATTCAATTGTACCATATTTGATGAATTTATGTTGGTTGTTGGGGACGACATTCGTGTTATCAGTACAGAATATTGTTAGTTTGTTTCATTTTCTGGTCGTGTTTAGGAATCTTCAGAATCCAAATCTGGCTTTGAGGGATACTCGAGACCCTGAAGCAGTGACATTCTACGTAGATCTTCGTCACTGTAAGTTGGAGTAAACCAGTATCTCTGTACAGTCCCACATACCTGACATTATTCATCAAAGTACAAGATAAAAAAAAGACGATTAAACCAGCATGCACGTAAATGGCCTTCTTAAAGAAAAATTCAAACTAAAGAGGGCAAGAGCGACAACTACGTTTTCACAAATGTTATTAAAGATTGCAAGTCAGATCCAGCCACCAATCTCAACAATAAGCCAGCTCTCAAGAAAACCATATGATCCAAAAATTCTAAAGTGAAAGGTTAACAAAGATATCCACGAATTGACTCTGCTCAAATCAGATGGTAAAGTTGCCAAGATTAGAATGGAGGATGCATATGGGCTGTGTGCAGATGACCTGCTAGATCTTATGAATCTGGAGCTTGAAAGGGATGCTGATGACATGGTCTCTATGAACTTTGAACTTCAATTCAAAGGTCAAAAAGAGAACTTGTGTTGAAAAATAAAGATCAACAATAAATGGAGTTTTGCCTCATCTGTTCCAGGGGGAGATTGTTGGGATTGAACCCTTTACAAAGGAACATATGATATAAAGCCAAAAATATATCAGATGTTTAATCCAGAATAACAGAGTTTACAAGCTCTGCTCTAAACCTCTGCTCAAGATTAAGTCTGCATTACAAGCACAGCCAAAGATAAAGCTCTGCTTTGAAGATAAACTCTGCTGGTGGAACCCCTGATGAAGACTAACAGTGGATAGGCTCATCAGTGTTTCTTCTTTATTAATGTAACAGTGTCTGTAATAGCAGTATTTAGCTTAATCAGTGTTTAGAGCTTGTTATTGTTTGTTAGCTGTCACTATCAACTCTGACGTCATCAAAAGATGCTCAGAGGTTAGGATTGTACTAAAAATAGACAGTGCATTTTACTGTTCTGTTCATCTAACGAAAAGATCAATCTCTACCAATTATCTTCTTACATTCTTTACGTAACAAACTTGTGATATCAGGCTGAGGGGGAGTTGTAATTCACATGCAAACTTATAACTTTATAGCATGATGATGAAAACAATCTTCCATTAGTTGTGAATTTAAAAGTTTTCTTTACATTCCGCTGCAAATCACTCTGTTTCAAACTTCATTCATCTTTCATATTTAAACTTTTCACCACTAATGAAACTCAGATCCTATCAAGCTCAAACCCGTGAATTTCTTTTAAACTAAACTTGTAAACGAATTTGCATAATCTATAAACCAAAGCCACAAATCTAATAGCACAAGACAATTATCTATCAAAGTTCAATGTGAATGATGCAAGAAAACATTCAACTAGATGATTTGATAATAGAATGTAACGATAGATTAATGCAATTAAACAACCACAAATTCAATGTATCAAAAGATTAAAAGAAATTATGTCTTGAATAGTAGAATAAAAGATAAACATACAATTAATTACTAATCATACACCCGGGGATGATCACAGGTAGATTTAGCCTTCCGTCTCCATGGATTCGTCTTCGATTTTTGATTCCGAGCTTATGTTTCTTCAATCAGATGCTAAGAATTCCTTGCTAATGGTAAGATAGCTCCCTAAAATTGCCCAAAACTAAATAATACGAATTAGGGAAGAAGCCAATAATTAACTTAGTCAAATATACAATTTCTGATATCCGAATCTAAAATATCCGAAAATTCGGATATCTGAATTTTCGGATTCGAATAATGATTTTAAAAAATTTCGGATATCTATCCAAAAAATATTATTTTTTTCGGACATCTGAATATTTTCGAAGTATCCGAAATAAGGATTGCATGAGCTAAACGATATAGAAACTAATTATATACATAGTCATGATCTCATCCATAGCTAGAACGCTTTAACTCTTATGCTAGCTTATACATAATCTTATTACACATAACTCAATTTTATTATATAGAATTAAAAAAAAGTTCTTTTCTAGTTTTACTTTAAATTACAGAAATGTCAACTTAAGTGGTTATTTCAAGATTCTCAATAATTTAATTGATTGCTACAAACATAAAAACAGTAACTTTGACAACAAAACTAGTCACGAAAAACATCGTAACCTCAGGAAAAAATAGTTCACGGTTACATACGGTCAAGTAGCCAAGTAGGTGTATATTTTGTGTGAACCTGCACACACATAGCTTACAGGAGTATCATTAACCCCGATTAATCAAAAATACCGAATTCCACTTCATCTGCTCCCATGAACACCTTCATATTTTTACTCCAGAACTGCCTGCTGCTTATAGATAACCAAAATCAACTGTACCATATTTGATGAATTTATGTTGGTTGTTGGGGATGGCATTCGTGTTATCAGTACAGAATATTGTTAGTTTGTTTCATTTTCTAGTCGTGATTAGGATTCTTCAGAGTCCAAATCTGGCTCTGAGGATACTCGAGACCCTGAAGCGCTGGCATTCTATGTAGATATTCTTTGCTGTAAGTTGGAATAAACCAGTATCTCACTACAGTCCCAAATACCTGACATTATTCATCAAAGTTCAAGATAAAAAAGATTATTAAACCAGCATGCACGTAAAGGGCCTTCTTAAAGAAAAATTCAAATTAAAGAGGGCAAGAGCGACAACTATCGTTTTCACAAACGCTATCAAAGATTGCAAGTCAGATCCAGCCACCAATCTCAACAATAAGCCAGCTCTCAAAAAAACCATCTGATCCAAAAATTCTAAAGTGGACGGTCAACAAAGATACCCACGAATTGACTATGCTCAAATCAGATGGTAAAGCTGCCAAGATTATAATGGAGGATGCATATGGGCTGTGTGCAGATGACCTGCTAGATCTTGAATCTGGAGCTTGAAAGGGATGCTGATGACATGGTCTCTATGAACTTTGAACTTCAATTCAAAGGTCAAAAAGAGAACTTGTGTTGAAAAATAAAGATCAACAATAAATGGAGTTTTGGCATCATCTGTTCCAGGGGGAGATTGTTGGGATTGAACCCTTTACAAAGGAACATATGATATAAAGCCAAAAATATATTAGATATTTGATCCAGAATAACAGAGTTTACAAGCTCTGCTCTAAACCTCTGCTCAAGATTAAGTCTGCATTACAAGCACAGCCAAAGACAAAGCTCTGCTTTGAAGATAAACTCTGCTGGTGGAACCTCTGATGAAGACTAACAGTGGATAGGCTCATCAGTGTTTCTTCTTTATTAATGTAACGGTGTCTGTAATAGCAGTGTTTAGCTTAATCAATGTTTAGAGTTTGTTATTGTTTGTTAGCTGTCACTATCAACTCTGACATCATCAAAAGATGCTCAGAGGTTAGGATTGTACTAAAAAGAGACAGTTCATTTTACTGTTCTGTTCATCTAATGAAAAGATCAATCTTTACCAATTATCTTCTTACATTATGTACTTAACAAACTTGTGATATCAGGCTGAGGGGGAGTTGTAATTCACATGCAAACTTATAACTTTATAGCATGATGATGAAAACAATCTTCCATTAGTTGTGATCGAAAGTTTTCTTTACATTCCGCTGCAAATCACTTTGTTTTAAACTTCATTCATCTTTCATCTTTAAACTTTTCACAACTAATGAAACTCAGATCCTAATAAGCTCAAACTCGTGAATTTATTTTAAACTAAACTTGTAAACGAATTTGTGTAATCTATAAACCAAAGCCACAAATCTAATAGCACATGACAATTATCTATCAAAGTTCAATGTGAATGATGCAAGAAAACATTCAACTAGATGATTTGATGATAGAATGTAACGATAGATTAATGCAATTAAACAACGAAAAATTCAATGTATCAAAAGATTAAAAGAAATTATGTCTTGTATATAAGAATAAAAGATAAACATACAATTAATTACTAATCATACATGTCACACCCCAACCGATGGTGGAAACATCAGGGCGTGACACTAGGCGAATCAGATTGCTCAAGAGATATCATAACAACTATTAAACAATAAAATCCCAAATAATTATTACAATTTCAAACAATCTCCCAAACATATCCAATCCGATCTTCCCTAGATTTCTATTACAAGCGAGTTTCTAGAGATAAAAGTCCTACGTCCATTTGCAGCAAGTAGAATCAGTAACCTGCAACATACGTTAAAATAATTGTCAATACAAAAATGTATTGGCGAGCATACAGGTTTTGATATAATAGCATAGTAGATAAAAGTATAGCGAATCTCTTCATACATAAACATGACTCAAACAACATATAAACTCACAAGACAATTTCTAATGCTATACTCTCAGAGAGCTCGCACATACATCCTAGCTAAACCCCGTCGGGTGAGAGCCCATCTACAGTACCATACTAGCCAGGGTGGAGATAACAAAAAGTGCCCTAGCATATATGTTCTAGCAATCACGTATAAATATGTATAACAGGTATTCGCATGTGATAAATCAGTTTAGCGTGTGTTGTGTATTTTTGATACGAACGTATGTTACACCCAAAAAGTGCATTAAAGCGAAAATAGGTCAAGTATACTCATTGTTTGTGCGATTAAAGGAGAGATGGGGTCTGATGTAAATGGAATGGAGCGCCGGTTTAGCCTGTAAGCGAACAGAATTGCATCATTCTTCCGAATTGCTGAAACGGTCGAAAAGTGTAGGAGCAGAGTACAAGTTCGGGCGAAGTTGTACCAATTCCTCGGAATTGGTACAAGTTCGGGCGAACTTGACTGTTTTGACTTATAGAAGGTACAAGTTCGGGCGAACTTGCCTGGTTTCCTGAGAAACTGGACAAGTTCGGGCGAACTTGCCCTATTTGATGAGGTTTGGTACAAGTTCGGGCGAACTTGTCTAATTCTCTTGGGAATTGGACAAGTTTGGGCGACCTTGCCTGAATTGTTGAGGTTTAAGGCAAGTTCGGGTGAACTTGGTCACCATTCGGTGACAAGTTCGAGCGAACTTGGTGTAATCCGAGCGAACTTGACTGTTTTGGCATCCAAATCGTGCATTTTCGCGTCGTTTGCTGAGGAAATCGAGTGTCCATCCCTCCAACCTTAGGCTACTGAGCAAAACCAAGGCTGAAAAAGTCTTTTGAAGCGAGTTTTAGCCATTTTACAGAAACTCAGACTAATCCGGGTGAACTTGAAGGTTCAAACGGTTTAGTCCAGTTTGTGCAAAGTGATGATTTCGTCCTTGTGGTTCCGGATCTGAGATCTTGCTTGACAATGCCTCGTTCCACTTCAAAGTGAACGAAACATACGTCATTTAGTCCGAATATTGTGTAAAAATCGATGTTTAAAAGGTTTTACTTAGATCTAGGCATAGATCTAAGTGAAAAACAGAAGTTTTGCATAAAAAAATGAAGATTTTCATAAACAGAAGAGTTTTAATGAAATCGAAGGTAAAACCTTGTGCAAAATCGTTGTAAACGTTATTGTAGCTTGAAAACGGGTTGAAACTTACTTGGTAATCAAAGGGTTTCGGTTTTGGGGAGCTCTGGGCGAACTTGCAGCAAGTTCAAATGAGAAGAGGAGCTGGGTATTTATAGGTGAGGTGGAAAAATAGGCTGGACACATCAAGTTCGGGCGAACTTGTATCAAGTTCGGGCGAACTTGTTACAAGTTCGAGCGAACTTGGTGATTTTCCTTGGATTGGAACCAAGTTCGAGCGAACTTGGCTTCAAAGTTGAGTTCTGGTGTCCTGGACAAGTTCGGGCGAACTTGTGATGCACAAGTTCGGCCGAACTAGGCCTATTGGCTAAGTTTTGTTTGTTATTTCGCGTTAAGCGTTCGTTTGGCGATTCGGTTCGTATTAGATAGTTATATTAAGCGTTTTAGCAAAGCGTTAAGCGTATAAATCGTTTAATTAGATTAGATAGAAGAGCGAGATGACATGCGGCTTTGTTCCCAAGTCTTGCGAGAGTCGCGTTGCATTTTAAGCGAGCAGATAGCCTTGAAAATTTCACGCAAAGTTTATTGTATTTAGCGAGTGCAATATAAGCGTTGTGAGATGCGATGTAATGCGTTGTGATGTGTGATGTAATGCGAAAATATGCGATGTAGCGTAATAAGCGATGTAGGTTACATTATGAATCGAATCTGTGGTGCTAGGCATAACGAGAGTGACGAGCTTGCGAGGAAGCGGGTTGTTACATTACACCCAGGGATGATCACAGATAGACTTAGCCTTTCGTCTCCATGGATTCGTCTTCGATTTTTGATTCCGAGCTTATGGTTCTTCAATCAGATGCTAAGAATTCCTTGCTAATGGTAAGATAGCTCCCTAAAATTGCCCAAAACTGAATAATACGAATTAGGGAAGAAGCCAACAATTAACTTAGTCAAATATACAGTTTCGATATCCGAATCTGAAATATTCGAAAATTCGGATATCTGAATTTTTGGATTCGGATAGTGATTTTAAAAAAATTCGGATATCTATCCAAAATATCCAAAAAATATTATTTTTTCGGACATCTGAATATTTTCGAAGTATCCGAAATAAGGATTGCATGAGCTAAACGATATAGAAACTAATTATATACATAGTCATGATCTCATCCATAGCTAGAACGCTTTAACTCTTATGCTAGCTTATACATAATCTTATAACACATAACTCAATTTGTGTAATCTATAAACCAAAGCCACAAATCTAATAGCACAAAACAATTATCTATCAAAGTTCAATGTGAATGATGCAAGAAAACATTCAACTAGATGATTTGATGATAGAATGTAACGATAGATTAATGCAATTAAACAACGACAAATTCAAGGTATCAAAATATTAAAAAAATTACGTCTTGAATATTAGAATAAAAGATAAACATACAATTAATTACTAATCATACACCCGGGGATGATCACAGGTAGACGATGAACACCACACTCATGCCGGCGCATGGTAAAAAAGGGCCAGGAACACAGAAGGTATCATTTTTTCACAGGGTAGTGGGGGGTATCGTACGCAATACGGTATAAGCGTTGTGAGGTGCGATGTAATGCATTGTGATGTGTGATGTAGTGCGAAAATATGCGATGTAGCGTAATAAGCGATATAGGTTACATTATGATCCGAATCTCTGGTGCTAGGCGTAACGAGAGTGACGAGCTTGTGAGGAAGCGGGTTGTTACATTACACCCGAGGATGATCACAGGTAGACTTAGCCTTCCGTCTCCATGGATTCGTCTTCGATTTTTGATTCCGAGCTTATGGTTCTTCAATCAGATGCTAAGAATTCCTTGCTAATGGTAAGATAGCTCCCTAAAATTGCCCAAAACTGAATAATACGAATTAGGGAAGAAGCCAACAATTAACCTAGTCAAATATACAGTTTCCGATATCCGAATCTGAAATATTCGAAAAGTCGGATATCTGAATTTTCGGATTCGGATAGTGATTTTAAAAAATTTCGGATATCTATCCAAAATATCCAAAAAATATTATTTTTTTCGGACATCTGAATATTTTCGAAGTATCCGAAATAAGGATTGCACGAGCTAAACGATATAGAAACTAATTATATACATAGTCATGATCTCATCCATAGCTAGAACGCTTTAACTCTTATGCTAGCTTATACATAATCTAATAACAAATAACTCAATATGTGTAATCTATAAACCAAAGCCACAAATCTAATAGCACAAAACAATTATCTATCAAAGTTCAATGTGAATGATGCAAGAAAACATTCAATTAGATGATTTGATAATAGAATGTAACGATAGATTAATGCAATTAAACAACGACAACTTCAAGGTATCAAAATATTAAAAGAAATTATGTCTTGAATATTAGAATAAAAGATAAACATACAATTAATTACTAATCATACACCCGGGGATGATCACAAGTAGACGATGAACACCACACTCATGCCGACGCATGGTAAAAACAGGGCCATGAACGCAAAAGGTATCATTTTTTCACAGGGTAGTGGTGGTATCGTACGCAATACGGTATAAGCGTTGTGAGGTGCGATGTAATGTGTTGTGATGTGTGATGTAGTGCGAAAATATGCGATGTAGCGTAATAAGCGATGTAGGTTATATTATGATCCGAATCTCTGGTGCTAGGCGTAACGAGAGTGACGAGCTTGCGAGGAAGCGGGTTGTTACATTACACCCGGGGATGATCACAGGTAGACTTAGCCTTCCGTCTCCATGGATTCGTCTTGGATTTTTGATTCCGAGCTTATGGTTCTTCAATCAGATGCTAAGAATTCCTTGCTAATGGTAAGATAGCTCCCTAAAATTGCCCAAAACTGAATAATACGAATTAGGGAAGAAGCCAACAATTAACCAAGTCAAATATACAGTTTCCGATATCCGAATCTGAAATATTCGAAAATTCGGATATCTGAATTTTCGGATTCGGATAGTGATTTTAAAAATTTCGGATATCTATCCAAAATATCCAAAAAATATTATTTTTTTGGACATCTGAATATTTTCGAAGTATCCGAAATAAGGATTGCATGAGCTAAACGATATAGAAACTAATTATAAACATAGTCATGATCTCATCCATAGCTAGAACGCTTTAACTCTTATGCTAGCTTATACATAATCTTATAACACATAACTCAATTTGTGTAATCTATAAACCAAAGCCACAAATCTAATAGCACAAAACAATTATCTATCAAAGTTCAATGTGAATGATGCAAGAAAACATTCAACTAGATGATTTGATGATAGAATGTAACGATAGATTAATGCAATTAAACTACGACATATTCAAGGTATCAAATATTAAAAGAAATTATGTCTTGAATATTAGAATAAAAGATAAACATACAATTATTTACTAATCATACACCCGAGGATGATCACAGGTAGACGATGAACACCATACTCATGCCGGCTCATGGTAAAAACAGGGCCAGGAACACAGAAGGTATCATTTTTTCACAGGGTAGTGGTGATATCGTACGCACTATAGTGCAAGATAAGGTTTCTAATATGTGATGAAACCTTTAAGTGCACCTTTGGATTTTAACTAAGGATATCTATGATGAAGGTCTATTATTTATATATGAGGTGCCTATGGTTAGCAATAGTTTAATTGGGACACCATGGATTCGTCTTTGATTTTTTATTCCGAGCTTATGGTTCTTCAATGAGATGATAAGAGTTCCTTGCTAATGGTAAGATAGCTCCCTAAAATTGCCCAAAACTGAATAATATGAATTAGGGAAGAAGCCAACAATTAACTTAGTCAAATATACAGTTTCCGATACTCGAATATGAAATATTCAAAAATTCGGATATCTGAATTTTCGGATTCGGATAGTGATTCTAAAAAATTTCGGATATCTATCCAAAATATCCAAAAAATATTATTTTTTTCGGACATCTGAATATTTTCGAAGTATCCGAAATAAGGATTGCATGAGCTAAACGATATAGAAACTAATTATATACATAGTCATGATCTCATCCATAGCTAGAACGCTTTAACTCTTATGCTAGCTTATACATAATCTTATTACACATAACTCAATTTTATTATATAGAATTAAAAAAAAGTTCTTTTCTAGTTTTACTTTAAATTACAGAAATGTCAACTTAAGTGGTTATTTCAAGATTCTCAATAATTTAATTGATTGCTACAAACATAAAAACAGTAACTTTGACAACAAAACTAGTCACGAAAAACATCGTAACCTCAGGAAAAAATAGTTCACGGTTACATACGGTCAAGTAGCCAAGTAGGTGTATATTTTGTGTGAACCTGCACACACATAGCTTACAGGAGTATCATTAACCTCGATTAATCAAAAATACCGAATTCCACTTCATCTGCTCCCATGAACACCTTCATATTTTTACTCCAGAACTGCCTGCTGCTTATAGATAACCAAAATCAACTGTACCATATTTGATGAATTTATGTTGGTTGTTGGGGATGGCATTCGTGTTATCAGTACAGAATATTGTTAGTTTGTTTCATTTTCTAGTCGTGATTAGGATTCTTCAGAGTCCAAATCTGGCTCTGAGGATACTCGAGACCCTGAAGCGCTGGCATTCTATGTAGATATTCTTTGCTGTAAGTTGGAATAAACCAGTATCTCACTACAGTCCCAAATACCTGACATTATTCATCAAAGTTCAAGATAAAAAAGATTATTAAACCAGCATGCACGTAAAGGGCCTTCTTAAAGAAAATTTCAAATTAAAGAGGGCAAGAGCGACAACTATCATTTTCACAAACGCTATCAAAGATTGCAAGTCAGATCCAGCCACCAATCTCAACAATAAGCCAGCTCTCAAGAAAACCATCGGATCCAAAAATTCTAAAGTGGACGGTCAACAAAGATACCCACGAATTGACTCTGCTTAAATCAGATGGTAAAGCTGCCAAGATTAGAATGGATGATGCATATGGGCCGTGTGCAGATGACCTGCTAGATCTTATGAATCTGGAGCTTGAAAGGGATGCTGATGACATGGTCTCTATGAACTTTGAACTTCAATTCAAAGGTTAAAAAGAGAACTTGTGTTGAAAAATAAAGATCAACAATAAATGGAGTTTTAGGGGGAGATTGTTGGGATTGAACCCTTTACAAAGGAACATATGATATAAAGCCAAAAATATATTAGATATTTGATCCAGAATAACAGAGTTTACAAGCTCTGCTCTAAACCTCTGCTCAAGATTAAGTCTGCATTACAAGCACTGCCGAAGACAAAGCTCTGCTTTGAAGATAAACTCTACTGGTGGAACCTCTGATGAAGACTAACAGTGGATAGGATCATCAGTGTTTCTTCTTTATTAATGTAACGGTGTCTGTAATAGCAGTGTTTAGCTTAGTCAGTGTTTAAAGTTTGTTATTGTTTGTTAGCTGTCACTATCAACTCTGACGTCATCAAAAGATGCTCAGTTTTAGGATTGTACTATAAATAGACAGTGCATTGTACTGTTCTGTTCATCTACTGAAAAGATTATTCTCTACCAATTATCTTCTTACATTCTTTACTTAACAAACTTGTGATATCAGGCTGAGGGGGAGTTGTAATTCACATGCAAACTTATAAGTTGATAGCATGATGATGAAAATAATCTTCCATTAGTTGTGAATTTAAAAGTTTTCTTTACATTCCGCTGCAAATCACTCTGTTTTAAACTTCATTCATCTTTACACTTTTCACAACTAATGAAACTCAGATCCTAATAAGCTCAAACTCGTGAATTTCTTTTAAACTAAACTTGTAAACGAATTTGTGTAATCTATAAACCAAAGCCACAAATCTAATAGCACAAAACAATTATCTATCAAAGTTCAATATGAATGATGCAAGAAAACATTCAAATGGATGATTTGATGATGGAATGTAACGATAGATTAATGCAATTAAACAATGACAAATTCAATATATCAAAAGATTAAAGAAATTATGTCTTGAATAATAGAATAAAAGATAAACATACAATTAATTACTAATCATACACCCCGGGATGATCGCAGGTAGATTTAGCCTTCCGTCTCCATGGATTCGTCTTCGATTTTTGATTCTGAGCTTATGTTTCTTCAATCAAATGCGAAGAATTCCTTGCTAATGGTAAGATAGCTCCCTAAAATTTTGCAAAACTGAATAATTTTTGGATATCTATCCAAAATATCCAAAAATTAATATTTTTTTCGGATATCTGAATATTTCGAAGTATTCGAAATAAGGATTGCATGAGCTAAGCGATGTAGAAACTAATTATATACATAGTCATGATCTCATCCATAGTTTGAACGCTTTAACTCTTCTGCTAGCTTATACATAATCTTATAACACATAACTCAATTTTATTATATAGAATTAAAAAAAAATTCTTTTCTAGTTTTCCTTTAAATTACAGAAATGTTAACATAACTTGTTATTTCAAGATTCTCTATAATTTAATTTATTGCTACAAACATAAAAACAGTTACTTTGACAATAAAACTAGTCACGAAAAACATCGTAACCTCAGGAAAAAATAGTTCACGGTTACATACGGTCAAGTAGCCAAGTAGGTGGCATATTTCGTGTGAACCTGCATACACATAGCTTACAATAGTTTTATGAACCTCGATTAATCAAAAATACTGAATTCCTCTTCATCTGCTCTCATGAACACCTTCAAACAGTTAAGCATCATCGTCCTGGCACCTCTGACAAGTGGGTGACGACAACCTTGCGTACACCACCCGCTTCAAACAGTTAAGCATCATCGTTCCCCACCTTGTGAACACGCCGAACGTGCGATCAGGAAATACCTCAACGGTCTTCCTCCCGCCATTCGCGACACCATTCAAGCCTCAAGACCCGACAACATCGAGCTGTGTTACCGCCTAGCCGCTGGAATTAACGATAACCCAGTGCGAGATAAGCTATCCAAAACCTCCATCTCCATCAAATCAGCCAACCAAGCCACCACCGAACCCAAGTCTCAACCGCGAAACAACAATGGCAAGAAAAGAAGTTTCAAAACCAAAGTTGCAACACAATTACACCGGCTACAAACCCAAATCCCCCTCAAGAACCCGCTAGTAAACTGTACGTTGGGACTCATCCCAAGTGTACCATATGCCATCACCATCACCCAGCTAACATCGCATGCTGCCATTGCACCAATTGCAATCGGTTCGGACATGTAACCGCCGCCTGCCGAAATGGCCCTACACCCCAAGGCAACCAAAACCAGCAACCACCCCAAAACCAAAACCGTCAGAACCCTGCCAACAATGTTCGAGCCTGCTTCAAATGCGGTGATCCAAATCACCTTCATCCTCAATGCCCTCAAAATAATCAAGAGCAACAACAGCAACCTCGTGGTCGCGCATTCAACATTAATGCCAATCAAGCGCAACACGACAATGAAGTCGTGAACCCTACGTTCCTTTTCAATGGCTTATATGCTTCTTTAGTGTTTGATACTGGTGCGGATAAGAGTTTTGTGTCCGTAGAATTTGAACCAATGTTAATCTCTTCACGTTCTAAGCTCTCAAAATCTTTCACCGTCGAAGTTGCCAATGGCAAGTCCATCATTGTTGATTCCGTTCTTCGCGATTGTTTTCTCACTCTTAATAATCATGTGTTCTCTATCGATCTCATACCTATGCAATTGGGTAGTTTTGATATCATAGTAGGTATGGATTGGCTTCGTAAGAACCATGCTGAAATCGCTTGTCACGAAAAGTTTTTCGATTACCTCTTCCGTCTGGTGACACTTTGCATGTCTATGGAGAAAACCCTCAAAAGGTCTTAAACTCATGTCATGCACCCAAGCGAGAAAAGTACTTACGTAAGGAGTACTTTTCCTTTTTAGCCCACATTGTGGAAGAAAAGGGCAAGGGAAAAGACGTAAGTGATGTTCCATTGGTGTGTGATTTTCCCGAATTTTTCCCCGAAGACCTTCCGGTCCTCCTCCTCCCCGTTCAGTTGACTTTCGTATCGATATCGTTCCTGGCGCTACGCCTGTCGCTAAATCCCCTTATCGCCTAGCACCCTCAGAAATGCAAGAGCTATCAAGCCAACTTTAAGAACTTATTGATAAAAGTTTTATACGCCCTAGTACTTCTCCTTGGGGCGCTCCCGTTTTATTCATCAAAAAGAAGGATGGTTCATTTCGCATGTGTATCGATTATCGTGAGCTCAACAAACTCACCATTAAAAACCGTTATCATCTTCCTCACATCGACAACCTTTTTGATCAAATCCAAGGCGCAACTTGTTTTTCCAAAATCAACCTTCGTTCTGGTTACCATCAACTTCGGGTCCTCAAAGAGGATATTCCCAAAACCGCCTTTCATACTAGATACGGTCACTAAGAATTCGTAGTTATGCCATTCGGTTTAACGAATGCACCTGCAGTCTTCATGGACTTAATGAATCGGGTGTGTAAGTTTTACTTGGATCGCTTTGTGATCGTGTTCATAGACGATATTCTCATCTATTCCAAGACTCAAGACGAACACGAGCGATATTTGTGTCTTATCCTTGAACTCTTACAACGTGAAAAACTATACGCCAAATTCTCCAAGTGTGAATTTTGGCTAAAGGAAGTTCAATTTCTCGGACATGTTGTGAACGAGAAAAGCATTCACGTCGATCCCGCAAAGATCAAAGCCGTAAAGAATTGGATCGCTCCTAAGTCTCCTTCCAAAATTCGTTCTTTTCTTGGCCTAGCTGGTTATTATCGCCGTTTCATTTCGAACTTTTCAAAAGTCGTCGTTCCTCTCACGTCTTTGACCCAAAAAGATAAACCTTTTGTTTGGGGTCTCGAACAAGAGGAGTCTTTCCAAACGCTCAAGGACATGCTTTGTAATGCTCCTATTCTCGCTCTTCCTGATGGAAACAACGATTTTGTCGTGTATTGCGATGCTTCAACCGAGGCCTTGGTCGCATTCTTATGCAAAGGGACAAAGTCATCGCTTACGCGTCAAGACAACTGAAGATTCATGAGAAAAACTACACTACACACGACCTTGAACTTGGTGCAGTTGTTTTTGCATTGAAGATATGGCGACACTACCTTACGGTACCAAGTGTGTGGTCTTCACCGACCATAAGAGCCTTCAGCACATCTTCATTCAAAAGGAACTCAACATGCGTCAATGTCGTTGGGTAGAATTGTTAAACGACTACGATTGCGAGATTCGCTACCACCCTGGTAAAGCGAATGTTGTAGCCGACGCTCTAAGTCGTAAACCTCATGCGAAGAGTATCCACTGTTTCCAGATCCTAAGTAATCTTCAGGACCGAATTCGTAAAGCACAAGACTCGTCCATCAACGAGAACAATCTGTACAATGAGATGAAGTGTGGTGTTGAAGAACAACTCTCGTCCAAAGCCGATGGTATGTCATACTATCTCAATCGAGTCTGGATCCTGAATCGTGACAACCTTCGTGACTTCTTGATGAAGGAAGCCCACAAATCTCGATACTCTATTCATCCTGGTGCCGACAAGATGTACCAAGACTTGCGTACATCTTATTGGTGGCCTACTATGAAGAAAGATATCGCACTTTACGTCTCGAAATGTCTTACGTGTTCCAAAGTCAAAGCCAAACATCAACGCCCATCTGGCGTACTCGAACAACCAGAGATTCCCGTCTGGAAATGGGAGAGTATCGCCATGGACTTCATCACTAAACTTCCTCGCACATCCTCTGGTCACGACAGCATCTGGGCCATCGTTGATCGTTTGACCAAATCCGCGCACTTTCTCCCTATTCGTGAAGATTATAAAGTCGAGAAATTGGTTCGTATCTACACGGATGAAATCATTTGTCGTCATGGTATCCCCATTAACATTATCTAGGACCGTGATGGTCGTTTCACTTCGTGTCTTTGGCAAACCTTCCAAAAGGCTCTCGGCACTCACCTCAATCTTAGTACCGCTTTTCATCCTCAGTCTGACGGTCAAACCGAGCGCACTATTCAAACCATTGGGATTCACATTTACCATTGGTAGAATTCTCATACAATAACAGTTATCACGTCAGTATTCAAATGGATCCATTTGAAGCATTATATGGTCGAAAATGTCGATCGTCTATTTGTTGGCACGAGATTGGTGAAGTTCAACTCACTGGTCCCAAACTGATACAAGAAACAACAGACAAGATCTTGCAAATACGTGATAATTTGCTCAAAGCTCGAAGTCCTCAAAAGAGTTATGCTGACAAAAGACGCAAACCTTTGGAATTCAACGTCGGTGATCAAGTACTTCTCAAGGTATCCCCTTGGAAGGGTGTAGTTCGTTTTGGTAAGCAAGGTAAACTCGCACCTATCTACGTAGGTCCTTTCAAAATTCTCGAAAGGATTGGCAAGGTTGCGTATCGACTGGACTTACCTGAAGAACTCAACAAACGTTCACCCTGTCTTTCACGTATCGACCTCAAAAAGTGTCTAGCTGAAGAAGGACTTCAAGTTCCACTCAAAGATCTTCAAATCAACGAGACCTTGCACTTTGTGGAGAAACCTGTCGAAATCATGGACCGAGGAGTCAAGCAATTGAGGCGCAGCCGAATTCCTATCGTTAAGGTTTGATGGGAAGGTAAACGTGGCGCCGAGTTTACCTGGGAACTCGAAGGTGATATGAAGACTAAGTATTCGCATCTCTTCGTTGCATCTACCTAAATTTCGGGACGAAATTTCTAAAGGAGAGGAGACTGTAATGCCCGGCTTTCTCATACTTTCCATATTTAGAAAACTCGCTTTGTAATGCTATTTTTGGAAACTTTGTAATCTCGTTCTAGTCATTTCGTTGTAATCATTGTCAAATCCGAGACTTGAATCATAATGAAATTCGTATTTTTATTTCAATTCACGTTATACACATTCATACGCTATACATATGATGCTCGATTCACACTACCTGAAAACATTTGATAAATCGTGCATGCATTATACGATACGAATACACGATCCTCATACTAAATCATACTTGTTTATACTTGATTATATGATTGATTTACATAATAACCCTTGTATTATGCCTTTTTATGCGGAAAAAACACCTTAAAACTATCAAAAACAAACTTGAGGGACTGAAATTGTCAAAAATCATGAAAGTTTGGGAACCTAACCTTCTCGCGGGCCGCGACCGTGTTTCCCTTTTCTTCTCGTGCCTCGCCAGAAGGTGAAATCCGCAGAAAGTTTGATATGGTCATGGATTGGGCAATTTTGTGTTGGTTGGATTGTGTTTCTTGCACTTATTACACTCAACCACTAACCCTAGCTCACTGCTATTTAACCCAACTCATTCCCACTCTTTTCCCACTTTTCTGTTGGTGCATATCCGGTGATAACAGCTTAATAGTTTAAGTATTTAGTATTTGGATATTTTGTATTGGGCTTAGCTTATTGGTTAGTGAGTTCATTATTGTAATGGGCTTGGAGAATGGCCTAGCCCAGTAGGAAGCCCAGTTCACAGACATGTGGTATATAAACATGTTTAGTGATTAGGGTTTGTGACACTTAGAGAAAACTGAATAGAGAGGCTAGAGAGATAGAGAGAGAAATTGAAATTGTGTGAGGTGCAAGATCATAGAGATAGGCTGTGAGGTATTGAGTTGATTGTAAACTGCAAGTAGGATAATCAATAGAATATCGGTTTAAATGTTGAATTCTGTTTCTATTGTTTTCTGTGATAACCTGATCTAGAGGATTCCGCACTCTAGATTAGATAAACGATTCTGTGAAGATCCATAGGACTAAGGGGACCTACAACAAACACTCTAATCTCCCTCCCTAAGCTCCCTAAAATCAGTTGCAAGTCAGATTCTAATCAGAAAGTTTAAGACTTTTCAAGTGAGTTCTAACTCACTTCTACTTCACCTTTCTACTTGTTTCTTCTTTTTAACACTTGGAACAACCTTAGGTATGTATCCATAGGTTTTCCATGGAAAACCAAAGCTGGAACATCACAATAAAGGCTCCAATGTGCCATAAACTTTCTGTTTTTAATGAAAACTTTGTTAAACTACTTGAACTTGAGGCAACTCATCTCAAACCTATGTCCTAATGCTCATAATCAAATGAATGATTAGTTGGGCTTAAAACAAGGCTGGGACATGTTAAATTAGAGGTTAAAACCTCACAAACATTCTGTTTTTTACTAGGGTTTACACCCACAAGTAGTGTTCAAGTTTACTCTTGATGAATGTGTGATATTTAGACTATTTTAGGTTATCTTTAATCAAAACCCACACTCTACTTGATGTTTTTCATTAGATTAGTTGTTTATTTTTGTAAGTTCATGACTCGCCTCGTGTTTATGACACAAGTGTATTGGTGAACATTAGAGGTACCTAAATGGAAGCTTGTTCTTCCTACACCATGTATGAATTCTATGATGCAAAGAGGTGCCTAATTGGAGACTTTGATCTCCTACCTCATACTTGACTATTATTCTATATATTCTATGTATATATACCTAAGTAACAAGACTTAATGATAACTTAATAGTTACTTGTTAAGAAACATGCTACATCGTCCATGACCATGCACTTGTTACGATTCTAATGGATCTTTGAATCCATGAAAACACACCAACCCCTTGAGGTTTTAATAGTGTCAAGAACGAGTGTTATGTGTATAAGATGATTACTTTTATAAGCCTATTTTTATGTTGTTCAAACTCCGAATCTATAATCTTCCGTTAACTTCTAATACTCATACACCTATGTTGCTTCGTGCAGAAGGACGAGGTACTCCAAACTAATCCGTCAACAACACTCTCGGGATTTCAAGTAGGAAAGTTTGCAAAACCGTGAGTATACTCGATCCCGTTTTCCATTTTAAACACTTTGGGTGCAACATGTACACTATTACAATTCACAAATCACAATAAAACTTGTTTACACACTTACTCTATCCGTTAATAACATGCGACTCGTTTATATCCTTGTTATTGCAGGCTATGTTAACTTGTGTTATATGCTTCTTAACTTTGCTAGCCTACCTTAACAAATATAGCGCTATAGGAGTAACGCACCGCCCGTAAACTTGTGGTTTTGTTAAGTAAACTATATTACACCCTTCTTGTTTCGATGATTTGGGTAAACACGATCGTGTTAGACTTTGGATTGACATATAAAATCACATGTTTAGTATGTTGTAGCAATTATATGCCATGATTGTAACATCCGTCAAAAAACGGATTTACCAAACCCGCTCCGTTTATCAACCGAACAGTCAGTCAAAATTTTCGTTGCGAATTAAATGCCCAAAATATTTTTAAACGATCCGTAATCAATTATTATACGGGGATATATATTTAGTTTTTGAAAAACTGTTGAAAATCGAAAAATAAAAATGAATTGTTACAGCCGGGTTTCGAACCCGGGTCTGTACCGAGTCATTCAGTGTTTTATCTCACAAACACAAACCACTGCGCCAACTGATTTGTTTGATAAATAATGAAATAATTTAATTCATAAAGTGACTTTACAAATTCAAGAATCGGCGCCCAAACGTTTCAGTCGTCGGAATCCCGGAATATTCGCGAGTTTTAACACCAATTTACGTTATAACGTAAACCTTTAATCACATATCGGTTATAACCGATGTTTGAAGTCCGCGACACTTTTCAAAACCGTCGGAAAACTTGAATTGATGAACCCAGTCGTAAATCAGATCAAATACATTTCAATTATTCTCTATAAATTCACCCTCAAACCACGACAAACACTTTCGCTCAAAAATCACAACCTTTTCTCGGCATAATTCCACTCGCCGGAACTTTCCTGTTTTTCGCCGGAAAACCGAATTTTAATCCCTGAGCTTTATTGAATCCCCTAAACCTTTACCGAAGTTACCCTTACTCTTTCCAAGCTTTCCGGAGACTTGCTGCTGCGAGACACCAGACGCCGGAGTTGTTTTCTGCCGCCGGAGTTCTGCCGGAAAACAGAGGAAAGCGAGTCGGTATACCTCACGCTTATTTTCCTTTCTTTTTACTTCTATCTTACCAGTAATTAACCTAAAACACTAATGAAACTTGAATAAAAACTCGAACCAGTCAGACCCGATTTCTGGTTCAACATTGACGAAGAAGACGATGCACTTTTATATCTTATAAGTGTAATTAAAATCATGATATTAATCGGGTTAGACACACAGTCCAGCGGTGGACTGTGTGCACATAAGACGTTAATTATGCAAAGGTCTCGAGTTCGAATCCCGTCTCACACACGCTGCCTTAATAAAATCCATTTTTTTTGTTTACTGAACCGGATCGCCACAGATATATGTTAAATATATTGTTAACCGGTAAAATAACCAAGTTAGACACACAGTCCAGCGGTGGACTGTGTGTTTGTTTATATCACAGGTCACGAGTTCGAGTCCGGTCTTCAGCACCGACTCGGACAATTATCTTCTCTTTTTAATTAAGGCAGAAAAGGAAATAAATAATTAGTATTTAAGTATAATAAAAATCGAATGTTATAACATGTTGAACACACAGTCCAGCGGTGGACTGTGTGTTAGATTAAACCACAGGTCCCGAGTTCGAGACCTGTGGAGTGCAAAACCGGTCCGCTTAAACTATTTTTAAAATAAAATGATTTTCTGTTAATTCTAATTAATGTATATATGAAATTAAAATTGGATATATAACGGGTTAGACACGTAGCTCAGTTGGTAGAGCTGCGTGCACGCGTACGGGAGGTCTCGGGTTCGAGCCTCACCGAGCGCACAACAATATGCCTCAAAACCGGTCAACGACCGGTCAAAGTCAACAAGTCAATGTCACTGTAGCAGAAAAAAAAAAAATTTTTTATTATTTTTATTTAATTATTTTAATTAAAAATCAATTATAAATGCTTAAAAATAACATTTTTTTTAGATTAGAAAATAGCCTCAAACTCACAAAAATACACCCAACAATCCTACTAAAATAGTTTAATAAAATCCGTTTACTTACCAAACCATAATGCGATTTATCTAGGTTAAATCTCACTCGTGGTTAAAACCACTTCGCGTGCATTCAACGTCATCAACCGAACGCACCCACTGTGAGTGAATCTTACAATTCCCCCTTTTAAATTACACGTTTTGGGGTGTGTCATGTGTTATGAAATAATTAAGTTGTTTATTTAAACTTGTGCCATACCACATCATGACTTAAACTTAGATTGATTTATTGTTGTGATTTACTTATATTCCGTTTGTCAAATTACATGAAACTCGTACATTAAGCCCATCAGTTCCTCGTGGGAAACGAGTAGAACATCGCGTGCTTCAATTCAATTCATTATTGTTCATGTGTGTTTTCATTGAGTTTATATTGTTGTAGTTGTGTTATTCATATTATCATGTTTATGCAATTCATTCATCAGGCCCCTCAGTTCCTCGTGAGAGACGAGTTGAGCAACGCGTGCCTTTAATTGTTCCATTATTATTCATGAGTGTTTTCATTTAACATATTATGATTGTTGATCAAGTTACATCTAATTTTACTCATGTTTGGTTGTGCACATATTTCATAATCAATTTAAATGAATTGTTCAAATGTTTTCCATAGGATTCACTCGCCAACATTATGTTGATCCAAAAACCTTTTTACACATGATACAGGTGAACAGGTTGAAGCAAGGATAACATAGGATATGCTTTAGAAGAGAACAAAGAAGTTTAGATTGTAGTTAGATCATGTTGTAGCAATCATTGTAAATTTCCATTTAAATTGTATTAATGAATATGAAACGTTTAATAAATGTCATGAGCTTTGATGATAACCCAATCATGCCCCGATCACCTTATCCGCTGCGGGTCGGGGTGTGACAATGATTACCATGTTGGATATGAGTCAAACTTTACTCACTATTATGCTATGTAACAAACTTGTATGCTCACCAACTTTTTATTGATACATATTATTTTAATACATGTTGCAGGAATCTAGTTGATGCCATTGAAGAAACGTATTTAGGGTGGATTAGATACACACCTAGATTTAATTTAAAGTATTTTGTTCTATGTTGTATTGTGATTAGAAACTTGTCATATTTCCATTTCGAACCATTGTAATATCGATTTAGTATCAATGAAATTTTGAATTATTAAATATTGGCGCAAAGTAGTGTTATGACGTTTTGAGCACTTTGTTCGTCTCATCCCGATGTTTCCGCCATCGGTTGGGGTGTGACACTGGCAGTCTACGTAGATCTTCTTCACTACGTAGATCTTCTTCACTCAATTTGTTATTGTTTGTTAGCTGTCACTATCACCTCTGATATCATCAAAAGATGCTCAGAGGTTAGGATTGTACTATAAATAGACAGTGCATTGTACTGTTCTATTCATCTACCGAAAAGATCATTCTCTACCAATTATCTTGTTACATTCTGTACTTAACAAACTTGTGATATCAGGCTGAGGGGGAGTCGTAATTCACATGCAAACTTATAAGTTGATAGCATGACGATGAAAACAATCTTCCATTAGTTGTGAATCTAAAAGTTTTCTTTACATTCCGCTGCAAATCACTTTGTTTTAAACTTCATTCATCTTTCATCTTTAAACTTTTCACAACTAATGAAACTCGGATACTAACAAGCTCAAACTCGTGAATTTCTTTTAAACTAAACTTGTAAACGAATTTGTGTAATCTATAAACCAAAGCCACAAATCTAATAGCACAGAACAATTATCTATCGAAGTTCAATGTGAATGATGCAAGAAAACATTCAGCTAGATGATTTGATGATAGAATGTAACAATAGATTAATGCAATTAAACAACGACAAATTCAATGTATCAAAAGATTAAAGGAAATTATGTCTTGAATAGTAGAATAAAAGATAAACATACAATTAATTACTAATCATACACCCGGGGATGATCACAGGTAGATTTAGCCTTCCGTCTCCATGGATTCGTCTTCGATTTCTGATTCTCGGCTTATGTTTCTTCAAGCGAATGCTAAGAATTCCTTGCTAATGGTAAGATAGCTCCCTAAAATTGCTCAAAACTGAATAATACGAATTAGGGAAGAAGCCAACAATTAATTTAGTCAAATATACAGTTTCCCATATCCGAATCTAAAATATCCAAAAATTCGGATACTCGAAATTTAGGATATCCGAATTTTCGGATTCGGATTCAGATAGTGATTTTAAAAAAATTGGGATATCTATCCAAAATATCCAAAAATTAATATTTATTTTTATTTTTTTTAATATCAGAAAATTTTCAAAGTATCTGAAATAATGATTGTATGAGCTAAACCATGTAGAAAATAATTATATACATAGTCATGGCTTCAACCCTAGCTGCTTGTAATAAGAAAAAAAAGAAAGGTGTAAAGTTTGGTTTTGGCAATGATAATACTTTTTTTAATCGGAGGTCGAAACTGAAGTTCTAATTCCTCACATCCTAAGTTAAAGGGTTGTTTGATAATTAGTTATTAGATAGTTTAGTTATGTAATTAGATAAGTTATGCAAGTACGGGGACTAGATACGACAAAACAGAAGTTTGTAACCTACAAAGTAAAGGATGCGATGTCTCCAGGAGACACAACTCCTGATCGATGGCTTCAAACAGAAACAAAGGGACGCATCTCTTCAAATCGCTCTACCACCACAAGATCAAGAGTCACAACCATTCGTGAAGAGACACGTCTCTACAATCGCACTTGTTCGTTTAGTATAAATAGCGTTTGTATGTTTCAGTTGTAATTATCAGAATCACTTATACTTTCACATTCAATATAGTTATTCGTTCGATTGTTCGTAGTATTATTATTGTGTTCGTGTTCGTAAGGGAGGGTTCTAACCAACAGAAACTGAAATTTAGGGATGAAGTTGGGATTCTTAATTTTCTCACTTAATTTATACACGGATGTTTGCGAGGCTAAATTTTCTTTAACAAATGGGGAAATCATTGTATTTAGGAGATGAATAATAGACATTGAATGAAGGTAGTATAAACGCACAATATCAACCTTATAACATAACATAAGTTTAGAAATTATTTGGAGACGAGATGTTATAAAAAATAGGGCTTACGGGTAAAACTTTAGCAAAATATATACGAGTTTTTCGTTGAATAAGAACTGCTAATTTACCAAAGGAAAATCCGAACTAGGAAAAGATGGTGATTTTTTCCGGATAAATCTCTTTTTTTTTCTCTACTCTCTATTTAGAAAACATAAGTTTAATTCAGAAGAAATCTGAACAAATTTGAATTCTGTAGAGTTTGGTTACGTATTTATTTATTTTTATAAATACTATATGTGTTGAGTCAGTCAAGTTAAGGGGATTATGTTTTTAATTATGTTATTGAAGGGGGGTCTGGTGTAAGTTGTATGTTCACATACCTTTGACTTAAGTTATTTTTTACAAGAGTCGATCACAATAGAAGCCGATTCGGATGGTTAATCTCCAAGTGACCTTTTAAGCGGATTAGACTTCAAGAAATAGATTCAGAATAATTACAATAAATTGCTTTAAGTTTCTTCTCCAAATTTCAAACTCAAATCCAAGTACAATTTAAATAGGATAATGCATGAAGTAGTGCAAAGAGTGGAAACTAGAAATAAGGGCTCACGTACACAAAATGGAAACATGCAACTTTTAACTCCTAAATGCATGCATGTAAATAAACGTGGCTTCTAATCCTTCAAATGGTTTTTTAACGGGTCGGGTTTCGGCCCGGGTCGTATCATAATGATATAATATTCACATGTATTCTGATACTCTAGCCCGCAGTTGAAACGGGAGGATCACGAATGTCACTGGAAAAATTACCCACCAATAGCGGTGACAAGCCATATGTTGCCGCTATTGGTCGATCTGGAACGCGGTGTCCCCCAATAAACCCCAGCAAATGATTTCTTATCCTGATCCAACGCTGGGGTTTATTCTATAAGCAATAGCGGCCACAACACCTTTTAGTGGCGACAAATAGTTCAATAGCGGCCAACCAATAGTAACAAATGTCGCGGCTATTGCCGTGTTTTCTTGTAGTTCGTTGATGTTGATCCAATGGGTTCCCACTAAGATAAATGGCACTTAAGTTATAAAAATAGACTATGGTGCCATATGTGGGAGGGGTATCTAAGTCAAGAAGCAGATTTCGAAACCAACATGGTATGCGGAGGTGAAGCCGTGTGTGTCGGGCAGTTGTAGTTGACGGGTGAAGGTGCAAGCCGAATGAGAGTATACCATAACAGCGTATGCATTTGAGAGCATTCATGTGTGCGGTTGCTGGTGCATGCATATGAATGCATACTTGTTGAACCACGTAGGTAATGTCAGGTTTGTCAAAACAAGATATTGCAACGCACCCACAAGGCTTCGGTATTCCGTAGAATCAACCAACAACAACGCATATGCAAGTTGTAAAGCATCTTCTAAGATACATTAAAGGAAGCATTGAATGTGGAATTATTATTATATATATTAAATAACATCCTTAGATACAAGGAGGTTTTTTTTATTTTTATTTTGACCACATTTATATTGATTTTCATTTTAAACACCATGTTTTCCCTTTTCTTTCTATTTTTTACCCCAAGTTTTTTATTTTGGCAAGACAAGAGTCCCTCTTTTGTATTTTACTTTTTATGCTTTAAATACCAATATTTTGGTTCTTATACTTTTGTCTTCTTAACTTTTGTCGGTTCTTTTTTAAACCATCTCATAAGATTTCTTTTTTTTTTTTGACCACCAAGGTTTTAGTTCTTACACTCTTAGCTAGCAGCTACATGTCTTTTTTTTAAGTTTCAGATTGGCCCTATACATTTTAAGAAATTACGTCTTTAATCCCATAGTTTATAGTTTTATGTTTCTTTATTCATTCGTTAGTTTTTTTTATATATAAAAAACTAAATACGCGATATAACTTTTTTTTGGAAATTATATATAATATATATAATAGATGAAAAGGCCAAGATTTAACAGGCTCTAGCGATAGCAGTTATTGGGTAGATCCAGCTGAAGGCAAAGGCACTAATGGAATGATATTATACTACAATGATGCACCCATAACTTAGGCAAGTCATAAACAAGCAATTGTGGCACTATCTTCATGTGAATCAGAATTAGTGGCCGCCACATCTACTAAGTGGTCTAACGGGAGAAAAGCCAGGTAAAGTGACATTTCGCGTGGACAACAAATTTGCAATAATATTAGTGAAGAATCCAGTATTTCATGGAAGATCGGAAGATCTAAGCACATCAATACACAATATCATTCCATCGGAGAATGCATAGAGAATGAGCAAATACAAGTTGAGCATGTTAGTGGAGGACTACAGAAAGCCGATATATTGATAAAAGCTCTTCCAAGGATAAAGTTTATTGAAATGCGGAGCTTAATTGGACTCAAAGATATAAACAGATAAACAACAATTAAGGGGGGAGAATGTTAAGAATAATTGTGTTCCCCAAGGCAACATAGGGTACAAATACCTTGTAAAACAGTCATTCAAAACTAATGTCATTTTATGTTTTCACAAAAACTCATAATTCTCTCTCTAAATTTATACGCGGATGTTTGCGAGGCTTAATTTTGTTTAACAAATGGGGAAATAGTTGTATTTAGGAGATGAATTCCAAATGTTGTTGTCTCTATCATGAGCAAAACACAAGCATGTAGGAGTAGAGAACATGTTTTAATTAACGTGACAATGTCAATCTAACTAGTCTCTGAATAATAAGTATATATGCATGGACCATTAGACTTTTGATTAGTTAAACTATATATATGTTTTGAGGGCGGGTCATAGGTCAAACGATATCCTCATATTATAGAATTTACCATTGCAGCCTCGATTGGGTTTTATGTTGGTTCTTTGATGGAAAAGTGAGACGAGATGATGGAAAATCAGAAGGCTCAGTTCAAGGCTCTGTCGGAGGGTCGGGTCACTGTGAAGGAGGGTCAGAACACTCTGAAGGAGGGTCAGTTCAGTCTCAAGGATGGTCAGTTCACTATGGTTTTAAAAAAAGAAGATTGATCCTTGGCTGGTTAATGTGATAAACATCTAGTTGAAGTTGTGTCTTTTTTTTTTTGTTTAAAGAATTATGGGACTTGTGCCTTTTAATTTACCATTTAGTCCGTTTTTAGTTATATTAGTGTTTGCTTGATTGCTTCACATTAAACTACTGTTAATCATCCTCAATCTCACATTATTCTTCTTTATTTTCCTGTTCAAAATCAAGAAACTGTTATCTCGTGCCACGTTGGTTTATTGTGACAACATTAGTGCAATTTATCTATATAGAATTAAAAAAAAATAAAAGTTATTTTCTAGTTTTCCTTTAAATTACAGAAATATTAACTTTACTGGTTATTTCAAGATTCTCTGTAATATAATTTATTGCTACAAATATAAAAACAGTAACTTTGACAACAAACCTAGTCATGAAAAACATCGTATCCTCGTGGAAAAAATAGTTCACGCTTACATACGGTCAAGTAGCCAAGTAGGTGATATATTTCGTGTGAACCTGCACACACATAGCTTACAGTAGTTTCATGAACCCCAATTAATCAAAAATACCGAATTCCACTTCATCTGCTCCCATGATCACGCCTTCGTATTTTTTTCTCCAGAACTGCCTGCTGCTTATAACACTGATAACCCAGAATCAACTGTACCATATTTGACGAATTTATGCTGGTTGTTGGGGACGGCATTCGTGTTATCAGTACAGAATATTGTTAGTTTGTTTCATTTTCTGGTCGTGTTTAGGATTCTTCAGAGTCCAAATCTGGCTTTGAGGGATACTCGAGACCCTGAAGCGCTGGCATTCTACGTAGATCTTCTTCACTGTAAGCTGGAATAAACCAGTATCTCTCTACAGTCCCAAATACCTGACATTATTCATCAAAGTTCAAGATAAAAAGACGATTAAACCAGCATGCACGTAAAGTGCTTCTTAAAGAAAAATTCAAATTAAAGAGGGCAAGAGCGACAACTATCGTTTCACAAATGCTATTACGGAATTAACTAAATAGGATTTAGTCACAAATGCACTGAAGTATTATATCTTTTTAATCAAGATTTAAGAACTAGTAATATGACCCGCGGGCGATGCGCCACAGGCCCGTTGGAAACATCGAATGGATTAGTCCAAGCGTTCTGCATGCAAAAACCATATGAAAATGTATGTTTTGACGTACTCAGTTCAACTCAATGTAACCTATATAAACATTGCGGTTGAATCAAAACATAAAGTAAATCATATATATACCATACAGTTATAACCCAATGTACCAAAAAAACATAAATCCATGTACAGAGAAATCAAGAACATGTGTAATCAAAAGGGGCATATTATAGCTTTAAAAAATAGAAACCACAAAAGGAAAAAAAGAAAACACATTTACATCAAGGGGCAACCATGAGTGTTTTACAAAGTGAAAGAACCAAAGTTGGGAGGTGTAAACATCAATGACTATGGTTTTTCGTATAGATATATGTTAATGATATTAATATAATAATAATAACATAATTGTAATTTTACGTGTCTTGCGTTACTAGGGGTCGAAACGTAGAGTAACTTAAATTTATACCATCGAATGAAAATGTATTATAATTAACCATGCTTGGTTTGGTACAAAATTTACGTCTAAACGCAGACCAACCGGAAACATACATAAAGCAAGCACGAAAACGTTTTATATTTTAGTTGACTCGTTTCCTAAAAAAAGTTTACGTCAAAACGTAAACCAACTTTAATTTATACCGACACGTACATAATGCACGTAAAAAGTTTAGTTTTTTTTATAGTAAAGCAACGAAAGGGGTAATCTTGAAACTTTAGAAACTCAAGGAGGTCAATGAAAAATTAGTTCTTTGTAAAAGAAATCAGCGAACGGAGATTAGTGAAGAAAATAATAGGTTAAAACGTATATTATATACGGTACAGCGGTAAAGTTGGAACATTGAAAACTTGAGGGATTAATTTGTAGAAATTGTAATATACAGTAATAGTCTAAGGACTAAAATTATCATTTTACGAAACTTCAAGGATAGCAAAATGAAGGGGTTGAAATTGTTAATGGTGAAAGTTTAGGGAATGTCAATGGAAAATCCACCGACATTCCCTTTTAAGATAGATAGAATGTAGGCAAATTGTTGAGCCTAGCAAATAACATGTATCCATTTTGAAGCAAACAAAGAGCATAGAAGATAATAATTGATACCATAATACCTGTTCAAAGTTTCTCTTTCGGCCAAGATCATATCGCCATTTTGGACTCGTTTTCTTCTCATACGCCTGATCAAAACACAACACCAATATGGATTCAAAACCCAACTACATGTAAATGTGGGCTTAAACTTTATAGAGACAAGAAATGATACCTCAATTGTTGTAGTATTGCCCGACACTAGTGATGCGTGCATAATCAAAAATCCAAAAACACTTAACGCGAAAGCCAAATTCAAAACTATATAAAAAGAAAAAAAGATGAATAAAGATATAGCAAAATGAAAGGGATAGAAGTTTTATATCTAGGGCTTCAAAATCTCATACCAAAGGCGAGAAAAGTGGTTGCTAGAGTGCTGGGGGACCCAGCAATCTCTCCGTCACTAAAGAATACTAAGAAATACGGTAACAATGATAAAGTTACAAGAGTTGTCTCCAGAAGCGTATAGAACTGCATCAGACAACAATGTCAAAAACGATTATACGACCCATACAAAATTAGATAATAAGAAGCAGAATATGTTTAATCTGAACATTTAACCGGATATTTTGTAGCAAGCAAAGCAGAGGACATACCAGGAAGAGAAGAAAGTACTTGTAATTGAGTGCACCGACACAATTCACAAGCCACACACAATGATGGTCCATTTTTAGCACACACCTTCCACCTAAACATTGACAAAAAAAACAACATATATACTTTGATTCAAAACTCTAATAGATGAATGCATCATGCCGACCTTATACATGACCACATACAATAAAAAAGTTCACAGATTTGTTGTAAAGAACGAGGCGATGCTCGATGATTAGCACAACAATAGAATTGAACGTTAAGAAAATCATACATACCATCATGCTGACATCATTTAACTAATAAGTTATAACAATAATATAGAAGGAAGAATCGGACTTACAAACAGAACAATGGTGACAACGAGGAGGTTTTACATGGTTACACTTTCAGCAATAACGGATTCTTGCATTTGTTGGTTCAGGTGTGGTCAATTGGCTGAATTCAGATCCGGTCAACTGGTCAACATCCCCTCTTTCTTCATCTACTATTGGTCTATAGTTAGGTGGCACACCACCAGGGTCCGTGAGAACCACAGAGAAATAACTCCATAACAGCATCACCAACTGTGCATTTAACATAATTACCAAATAAATTTTAAAAATTAAAAAGATGTTAGCAGTGAATCAATCAAACAACAAATGTTGTAGGTAGATTATGATAAAAGAAGAACCGAATCAACAGTAAACGATGTTCTAATGAGACCCTGGCCATCAAATAAAAAGTAATGAAGGAAAATGTGTTGGTATTTATTAAAGATTTCCTAACAACTGCAATAACCTCTGATCTTTTGCATATATCAAGTTATACGTTCTTAAAATTAAAATCAAGAATTCATAAACGATCCAAAGTTTGTATTTTTATGACCCGTGTAGCTGAAATGCTTTATTTTTCCAAACAGGGGCTTCCATGGATAACCTGGATCTTTTGAATATGGTCAATCTCAGTTTGTTTTACTAGAAGCACACACATTACACATACAACCCAATTCCCCAAATCCCCAAATCCCAAATCCTTAACTTAACATCCCCGTTTTACTAAAAACTGGAACTGAAAAGGAAAAGGAAAACATTACCAGCGTATGAAATATACAATCACAGGTAGTAAGCTGTTTAGCCAGGGTGTTTGGATGTGCGTTTTCAAGGTGATTATTGTTGTAACATGAATAATCATATTCAGAAACACTTTGGCAATATAACAGTGCCAAGATATTGTCCGCTTTGCCCCCAATGGGCAAATATTGTCCGTTTTGCCCCCGATGGGTTGCCCATTGGGGAAATCATGGTTTTGTTTCCACCCAACGAGTTGCTCGTCCAGGCAAAACGCGTCTTGGCATAGAAGGTTTTCACCCCCTTATAAGGAAGGCTTCGTTCTCCTCCTCAACCGACGTGGGACTTACAACATCTGTCTCAAAAATCAGGTTCTTTTATGTCTTTCACCGGTTCGATCTTAATTCTACTTCAATCAAGTAAAAAGGGATCTAAAAATCACACCTTTATTTACTAGAAACATGAAACTTGTAACATATACAACTAACACTTTTATAACTCCTAATTTCACTAAAACTAGAATCAAGAACACATAAAAAAACAACATACTGTTATGATCTGGTAGCTGAAAATGTTCCCAATTTGGGTATGAATTCATATCATAAATGTTAAGTAAATAAAAACTTGAAATTGAAATAAAACAATTACCATGGCATGAAACAGGAGCAAGACAGCAAGTGAGATGAATGAATCAAGACCACCAGAGGTCAAAGCAGTAATAAGAAACACCAACAACACCAAGAACCAACAAGATAATGATCGAACCTAACCCTCTTAGTGCCGTACAGAATCTGAAACATTCAAGCCATCACAGCTCCAGATCATATAATAACAAAACAAACAACAACTAAAAATAATAATAATAATAAATCTCAAACTCAAAACCTATTGTCAACAAGATTTCAAGAAAATTAAAACCCAGAAAAAAGATTTGATCTTTTCTTCTTTTTTCTATTTGGGTGTTTTAAATATTTGTGAATTTTTTAGATTTGGGTTTTTTTTTCTTTTTTTGATTGTGATTGTGAATTTGGTGTCAAGGGTTTATGAATTTTAAGAGGAATGAGAGGGGGGAGACAAGTAGGGTATTCAAGATTGGATTATCCGGTTTTCGGATATCCGAAAATCAGATATCTGAAAATTTCAGATAGTGAATATTGATATCTGAATCCGTATCCGAAATTTCGGATATCCTATGGATTCGGATATCCAATCGGATATCCGAATTTATAAAAAAAAGAGTTAATTGTCGGGATAGTCCCTGTGGTTTCACGTTTTTTCATGTTTAGTCCCCACCTTTTGGAAATAGCAGGTATGCTCCCTATGGTTTGTTATTTTGTTACTCGGATAGTCTCATGAGTAAATGCCAGTTAGTTTGGAAATAGCAGGTATGCTCCCTATGGTTTGTTAATTTGTTACTCAGATAGTCTCCTGACATTTACTCAGGGGACTATCCGAGTAACAAAATAACAAACCATATGGAGCATAACTGCTATTTCCGAAAGGTGGGGACTAAACATGAAATCACAGGGACCATCCAGGCAATTAACTCTAAAAAAATAATAAAAAAATTCGTTTCTTGCATAGATTAAAACTAACTTATATTCGATTTTCCAAATTTCCAACATTGAAAACTAAAAACATTCATAAATCCACATCTGAATTCTATTATTTACTTATTTTTTTACTATATTTCATACTAAATATAAATGTTCATATACTATATATATTTATAAAAAGAATTAGGTTTCGAATAATCGGATTATCCGAAATTTTTGAAATTGATATTCGAATCCGAAAATTCGGATTATCCGGTTTTCGGATATGAATTGATCCGAAATTTCGGATATTTCGGATACCGATTTTCGGATATTTCGGATTCGGTTTCGGATACGGATTTTTTTGAACACCCCTAGAGACAAGATCGATGGCTATTTCTTGAAGAAAGGTGATTGATAATTTAAGGTAAAATACTATTTTGTCACATTATATTAACATAAAGTAAGGGACAAGTTTATATCTAGATTAATGATAATGTGTCTTGACAAAAATAGATTAACTATATATTTATATTTTATTCATTTAAGTTTTTAAATTTAATTTAATTTGTGTTGTATACAAGTTTTAAGTTTATATTGTTAAAGTAAATACAATGTGTCAACTTATAAATGTAATAAATGTAACATGTTCATGTAAAATTGACCCTTTTTTTTTCTCTAAAACAAGAGTATAATAGAAATGTTGGGATGTTACTAAAATTTGTATTTGAAACTTTTTGAAGCATATTCGTATACTTAAAAGTTAAAAGAATACAATATTGTTTTTTAATGGCTTCTGTTTTTTAATTATGTTACATCTCTCAGTTTGGTTGTTATGGTATTTAATAATAAACTCATAATACTGTGATAAAGTCTCTTGATTTTCATATTTGTTATGTTGATATGTATATAATTCAGATATGGATGTGAAGGGAGAGTATCTTGAGCAGTAGAGGTTGTAACCATACTATTGAAATTGGTGTAAGATGATAGCCTAGCTAAGATTAAAGAATCGTTTGAGTTGGTTAGTGTCGTAATAGGGTATTGATAGATATTTAGGCAGTGATAGTTGCAAGCCTGCAACACATGACAAAGGTGACGTGTGGAGGAAGGTGATGACAAATTGGTGGCACATCTTGAGTCGGTTTGCGTGGAAATAGGATAGTGATGACGACGACGCTGATTATAGGGATATGGTTAAGAGTTGTATGTCTCATATAAAATTAAGTTACATAAAGTCATATTTATAAATATAAGTGGTGTTTGTGAAACTAAACCCTACTAATTAGGTAACTAAATAATATTGAATCATACCTAAGAAATATGGTCCTAAATAATAATCACATTTGATCCAAAAATACCAGTTATGCATCGGATCCATCATACACCGACTCATAGAGATTGTGAGAACTGTGACCGAAGAACACCCACTAACATCATGGCATGGCTATTACCTGTCACATCCTGATAATAACTTCGCAGATTTGAGAGGCATGTCATGCCACATAAAATAGTATAAAATCTAGACAATACTAGGAAAAATGTTAGAATGGACGATCGTACTTTTACCTATCATCTCTTAGACAAATATTTATTTCAAGCTAAAGTTTGATTGCATGAAAAAAAATTGCTTTTAGTGTGACAAGAATAACAATTTTCTGTTTTACAAAAATATTCTAATTGTCTAAAGTGCTCCAACTTAATACATGTGGATCATTAGTCCGGAACATATGGATATAGGTGTCGGATCCTTGCTTAACACATATCAAACATATTACATACCTAAATAGCATCAATTTGTATATTATAATATATCTTGTCTAATAAAAATTTGGATACACCAACTATTATATAAAATTTAAGATTACCTAACACACCAAGGATATTCATTTTTTCCTTCCTTCTCCATGTATCCAAATAAAAAAAAGTGATTCTTGACTTTGTGGGAAACACGTTTGTCGTTGCTATGTCATGTATTTGCTTCATGCATGGATTGTGGTCATCATTATTACCAACCCTTCCTCACCTTTTTATTTTATATTTAGAATGCACTTCAAAAGGCAACCTTAACAAATAATAAGATAAGATGTTTAGAGGCTAGACCAATCATATTTTATAATTATGTCAATTCAAAATAGCATAAAGGGATGGTTAATAAGTATGGCCAATTTTTAAAATACTGTTACGAACTTTTTTTTAAACACCGTATTTTTCATTAAAACAGAGACGATTACATACTAGTGGCAGGTAGACGGGCAACAAGTTGCGTCACTACTCCTTTCTGATTGGCAAACCCTACCCCTGCTAAACACAAAATTTTGCCCCTTAACATACGCGGTGTTACTACTTACCACCTGCTGAACCCGCTTGAGGAACCGCACCGCTTCAGGGGCGAGAGCACCAAAGGTATCAAATGCGAACGTGACGAACACGTGCTGATTCTCGATGCAAGCTTTTTCGTACTTAGCTACTTTGCCCGCTTCCGCCTTGTTTATCGTCTGGCCCGCCACAAACCCATGGTCCCTTAGCCCAACGAAGGGGCACATCTGTTAAATCGACGCACGCGTGTTTCCCTCCTTCCCATCCAAAAACAAGAATGTCAGCGGGTCGTAGGGTGGATCTCTCTTCTAATGGATCGGTCAAGAAGTTCACCGGGGCTTTCTTTTTTGCTGAGATCCCTGCCCGCTTAAGGATATCATGAAGCACATCTCAAACTAAATCATGTCGATATCAGACACAAGTCCGGTACGATAAAGGCCGGTAAAACCCGAATACGGTATGTTTTATGTACATGTAGTAAATCTGGTATAACCGGTTTTAACCGTTGAACCGTTTGCATTATCTTAAGATTTGATTCTTTTATTTTATTTAAAATTTTGATATTATGGTATTATTGACCTTCCATATTTCCGGTAATTAATCTAGTGCCTTCTATTCCAATATTTCATTGTTGTTGAAACTGCTACCTACCTCGTAAAATGCATTACTGTTTATAACTAATAAAATACTTTTAAAATGCTTAATGTTATACAGCAAAATAGTTGTTTTTAGATAAAACTATGACCAGTTACATAAATCCTAATTGAGATTTGAGTGTTTTTTAGATGAATTTGTATTTGGTTAATTAGGAACCAAGTTCAACCGCCCGATATAACCCGTTCAGCCGGTTGCATCATTTCAGAGCCCAACCCGATATAACTTAAAAACCGGTTTTTAAAACATTGAGTATGCCCCTTAGATTACAAGGACCTAAATAAACAACACTGTATTTTAGTGGGTGCAAACCCGTAAAATAACATACAAAAATAATAATTAACGGCCTCGTAGTCGGAGTGAACTACAAAGAACGTTCTAGGACTATTTCTATACTTACAGGTTTCGTCCCTTGAGAATCATCTTTTACATATTTGGTTCTTCATTGTAGTTCTTGTCTCAATCAACCTTTTATCATGGTTGCCATGGATGAGTAAGTCGTGCCTACGCTTCTAATTTGTTAAATTGAGTTGCTTGATTTTACATTAATATTTCAAATGTTAATTTTTTCTTAATCTCCATTAAAATACCAAATCAACAAAGTACAAACAAATGGTAGGTAAACGAGCAACCAGCTGCACCGCAAAGGTGTTATTAGGTCGGTTTTTTATTTATTTAGGTTGTTTGGATTTGGAAATTTTTAACTAAATCCAAAATCTGGACCAAATTTGTATTGAAACTGTTTCAAGTGACTTGAATCCGGATATTCAAAGTTGGTCCAAACTAATTTCATATTGGAGACATGTACGAAAGAAATTAGGTTCGCCAATTGTGAAGATGAGAATACATTTGCTAGACTAACATCATTTCACTCGATTTGGCAAGGGTTGTATTTACAGAGTAGAAGACGTAATGCCACTTCTCATACTCATATATGTGACACATGGATTATAGACATGGATTATGTCAATGTTCGTGTTACAAAAAAATGGTCAAGCGACAAACTCTTATTTTTTGGAGCCATAAGTGTAAGTTGGATATCTTGATCGATACTTACGTGGTCATGTGTGGATCTTAGTAAAAAAAATAAACATCGCGAATAGACATACCTTGTCATGTTGTACACTAGTATGGAAGGTGGTTCCGAGTTGGGATTAAGGAGCATTAAACTAATGCGGGCTTATGAAGAGGGTTTCAAATTCAGGGATGACAATAGGCCGAGTATTAAACGAGTTTAATAATCTCAATATCATACCCATCGAATACCAAGATTGTGATTCATATTACTTGGAACCAATCTTAAACCCATCTTAGTAAGTGCCCAAAAATGAAAACTAATATAATGAAAAAAGGCCTCTTATTTAGTTAGGAAAAAAAACAAAAATTGGACTATATCCAAAAATGAAAACTAATATTTGCAAAATATAAGTTAGTTTAGGGGTATTTTTGTAACTCCAGTTTTTCGTGGGAAACAAAGAGCGCTTAATAACTGTCACCCCTTAAAATATGACAATCTCCCTCCCCTTCCTTCTCTCTCTCTCTCTCTCTCTCTCTAGAATTGATTGTGTGTTCTTGAAGATCTCCACGGTTTCATTTCTGAAATTTTAATACCAAATTTCTGATTCTTATTATAATTCAATGTCTAGCAATGATTCCGATCCGTCCTCTCACGGCGGAGAGTATAGGAATTTTCGTCAAATCAGCCGCGATAGTAAGTTGTATCTCCATCATTCCTTTAGATTCATCATAGTTTTTTAGGTGAATTATATAATGTATGATGCTTGTATGAAATGTAACAATGTTTATATAATAGTTTAGGAGTTGTTTGGCCTCAAATGCATAATGTACCTTTTATTACACCTCATAGGAATGTTTATTTGTAGCTTAGTTGACCTTTATGGTATTTATCTAATAGCTTCACTATATCAAAGAGCATATCTTTTATGGTTTTAGGGTATGTAACAAGTTTGACTTATTCTGCTACTATGTATAACATTCCAATCGTACGTTTTGATGAAGAACCGGATTCTTGTTTTGCAGGATTGCTGTATGAAATGCTCAAAACATCCTCAGGGGACACTAGATCAAGTTGGAAGGCATGTACCTAGAGTACAATATCTTATATAACTCGATTTTCCTATATCATATATTCTATGATCAAATGCCCTGCTTGCGGTATAAGCGTATGATGTATATATATGTGTGGGCCCTCGGGGGGCAAAAGTGAAAGTGCAATAAATTTTAACGTTAATTTAATATTTTCGTGAAAATAACGTTAATAGCGGGGGACGGTTAATCATGCATCATGTGGTGGCGTTGATAGCCGAAAGATAAGGGGGTACATGCACTAATCGGCCTAGTGCTGAGTGTTATGTGCCTTTTGTTGTGTGCACAGTTTATGTAACCTTATTGTTTCTATTCAATACAATGTGCTGCTAGTTTTCTGTATGTTGAATCAATAAATCATTAGCTGAGTTTATAACTAACCACAAGAACCCGAAAAGCAGACTTATGCTAAACATGTTGTGCAGAAGCTAACATGTAACTGCTTGAGAATAACTTTTATAGTCGTTTGTCGACCCCTCATGCATTTATAGCAAATTGTGTGATTGTGATGGGGAACCGAAAGCTCAATTTGCTTAATTCCTGTTTTATCTGATAGTTCAGGCATCTAAGGTTTAAGTGATATTGAGATATAATATTATCTGTATATTTTTTCAACTTGTGGCGTTGATGCTAAGACTTCACTGGTCCTTTTCAGGTGCTCATCATGGATAAAGTTACCGTGAAAGTGTTGTCTGCTTCATGCAAAATGACAGATATCACAGATCAAGGAGTTTCTTGTAAGCACATAAAATGTCATTTCCTTGTGGCGGCGCAGCTTGTTGCCCGTCTACCTTCAGTTTTGATGTAACTTGACAAGTCTTTTCTTTTGTTTGGTTTGCAGCATTATCATGTTTTTATCCGACATGTCAGGAAGAGAACCTTTATATAGGAAGTACGCAAAAGTTTGTAACTCCTAGGAAACTAGGCCTTCTTTTTTCCTTCCGTAACCTTATATATCGTTTTTTTTCTCGTTTATTCTCTCTGTTGCAGAGCATTTGTGTTTTTTAGTACTCCTGCACCAAAGGATTTAGTAAGTCGATTAAAGAGTGACATGAGTGTTTTACCACGCATCGGTGCTCTAAGAGAGGTACCATTTCCATCTTTTTCTTAACTGATCTTCAATCTATGATTTGATGCTTACGAGATATGATCCAACGGTTAATTTCATGCAGATGAATCTTGAATACTTTCCTATAGAAAGTCAGGTAAGCATTATATACTTCTTTTGTACGGGAAAATATATTTGTTTTTATATAACTGTGTTTCAAATGTAGGCATTTACAACTGATAATGATAAAGCTCTAGAAGATATGTACAGCCAACTTGCTGAGAATTCCCGCCAATTTGAAGCTGGCTTGAACACAATGTCTACTCGCATTGCTACTGTTTTTGCTTCAATGAAGGTAACTAAAGTAATAATAAAGATGATTTTTATAAGTTATTTGTTGAAAGGATGAACATATTTTCATATATTTAGGAGCTTCCATTTGTATGGTACCGTGCAAAGGGGATGGATGGATCTTCTGCAGCAACACACCGTGATTTGGTACCTGTAAAGCTTGCTTCTGCTGTCTGGAACTCCATTTCAATGTATAAAACTACAATTGCTAATTTCCCGCAGACCGAAACATGTGACCTTGTCATTGTCGATAGATCTCTTGATCTGGTAATCTTAGTTTTTGCCGTTTTTTAATTCCTTACCGTCTTTAGTTTTGTGACATCTTACTGTGGCTATAACTTCAGATTGCACCCATCATACATGAATGGACTTATGACGCAATGTGCCATGATCTGCTAGACTGGAAGGGAATAAATATGTGCAAGAGGTACAATTTGTGTAGAAATTGGTTCTCGGTTGAATAAAATAATCGTTGAGGGGCATGAAGTGAACAGATGAAACATGTTGTATGTAGGTCCCGGGTAAATCTGGTAGCGAGACTCAGAAGAAAGAGTTCCTTTTGGAAGATCATGATCCAGTTTGGCTTGAAATGCGCCATTTACACATAGCTGAAGTATGTCATTATTTTGTTTTCGGTTCACATGGAAATATATTGTAAATTTTAATGTTTTTTTTCCTCTGGATGCCATATCAGGCTAGTGAAAAATTGAGCGACAAGATGCAAAATTTTGTGTCGAAAAACAAAGCTGCACAATTGCAACAAAGGTTGGTTCTATAATGCAGCTACTACTTTGTGAGATTATATTATACATTTTAGTGCTTTACAATAAGCTTTTTAAATTAGAATATTTATACATTCACATGTTAGATGTTAGATATTTTGATGAAACAAGATAGACCTTTTGACTTAGATTGATCAGAATATACAGTTTGACATTATGCTTTACGAGTTTCTTATGCAAAATTCTGACTTAATTTATGCAGAGATGGTGGTGATTTATCAACACGGGAGATACAGAAGATGGTTCAAGCTTTGCCTCAATATAATGAACAAATGGAGAAGCTCTCACTCCATGTAGAGGTCAGTTTCTTATTTACATCGTTATATTACCACTTTAGAGGTGTCATGATTTGTTTGTTTTTCTTTCTGTGTGTGGGGGGGGGAGAAACGGGTCTGGGTTGCAAGTGGTCAAGTTATTACAGGTAAAAATGAGTCGGTTGGGTTGGATTGACTCACAAACACTTTTGGTTATGTTCGGTTCAATTCTAATGATGTTTAAATCCTGAAACAGATTGCTGGAAAAATCAACAAAATTATCAGAGATGAAGCGCTCAGAGATCTTGGTCAAGTTGAGCAGGATCTTGTATTCGGTGATTCTGGGACAAAGGAAGTCATTAACTTTTTAAGGATGCATCAGGTGACTTAAGGAATATACATACACATACATGTATATATACACACAAAACTTAAGGAGCTTTTGTTAATATGTAATATTTCTCTTGGTATAATATTTTCTTTTACTTATCTTACAGGACTCAAGACCTGAATACAAGTTAAGACTAATAATGATTTATGCAATGGTATACCCCGAAAAGTTTGAGGGTGACAAAGCAACAAAGCTTATGCAGGTAGTTAGTTAAAATGAAAACAGGAATCACTTATAAAGTAAATGAAAACAAATTAAACTGCTTATGTTGTTTCTGTTTTATATGTCGCTGCTTAGTTGGCAAAATTGCCTACGGAGGATATGAAGGCGACACAAAATATGAGATTGCTTGAGGGATCAAACAAAAAAAAGAAACACCATGGAGCCTTCTCCCTTAAGTTTGATGCTCAAAAGGTAATTATCACAACTCGATATATATTCACACGGTTATATATTGAACTTGTGATAATCGTTGTATTTTTGTTCCGTTATTAGAGGAATAACGCATTAAGAAAGGATAAGACAGGAGAAGAGGAAACATGGCAACTCTCCAGATTTTATCCTATGTTGGAGGTACTATAATCATAGCTTTTTCGACCACCATATTTCTATAATTTATACGTGTTCATGTTATCGTGCCGTATTTTTTCTCTCAGGATTTGCTTGAAAAATTAGCGAAACATGAACTGGAAAAGGACGAGTACCAATGCATGAACAATCCAAGTAATCAAAGTTCTTCTAGTAGCGGCACGCATGACACATCAGCAAGGAGTGGGTCAGCTAGTCATCCAAATTCAAGGAGATCAAGAAGGACCGCCACATGGGCAAAGCCCCGTCCGGCTGATGGACACTCGAGGTAATCTTTACATATTTTTCTTCAAATATATATGTTTAAAACAAATTTTCATCAGATTAAAAAATGATCCCCACAAATTCTGTATTACTACTTACCTCTGTCCAACCGTTTTTGTAGCAATCCGGGAGGTACTAACACATCTAGGGATGTGAAACACATGGGGCAACGTTTATTTGTTTTTATCATCGGTGGGGCAACCAGATCCGAGGTTGGTTAACATTTGAAGTTTGTACAAGCGAAAAGCTGTTGTGTCTCATTAACTAATTCTTGCATATTATAACATGATGACGCTTTGTCGTTTGATTTGTGGTTTGTTTACAGTTACGTGTTTGTCACAAACTCACGATAAACTAAAGAGGGAGGTTATACTAGGTTCAACAAGTATCGATGATCCACCACAATATATATCAGTAATGTTTCTTTCACAATATTATTCTGTTTGCAGTTTGCTTGCATATGTTAAAATATTTAAAAAAAAAGTATGCAGGACTAGAAGCTCAGTCAATTTTCTAATTTCAGTATCATTTTTGTTGCAGAAAATTAAGTTGATGTAACCTTGGAGCTGGAGGTTGTGTATGGTTAGTCCTACAGGCACACTAGCTTGCACAAATCTTGATATACTGACAATATAGAAGGAAAAATGAACCTGCAGAGTAAGAACATGTTTTATTCAGGCCGGACGTTCGATCTTGAGATGTATTACTCCACTAATATGAATGATTTTGAGTTCGAAGCATATTGATTTCTTAACCTTTAATTCAAATTATTTCATTAAGCAACACTAATGATCTCAAAGAAAATTTGGAACAAAATCCATCAGTTTGATACCAGTTGATGTTGAAGGCCTGTTCTGAATCTAAATTATTTCGGGCTCTAAAACAACCCCTTTTCCAGGATTAATTATATTAATATATAAGGAAGGTTAACTATATTGAATTATATTATTTGTGTTTTAAGACAAATTCCCGACTTTTAACAATTGGCTGATAATAATCCAAAGTAGCGACTGTTTGCCGAATGACACTCGATATAAATCAGTCATTTTTTAAACATTTTCTTATCAAGATATTCTTACATGATTTTATTTGTGTTCTAGCACATCTACCACCTGCAGTCTACCGTCACGCTACCCTTTAAGGCTTTAACCTTTGCGCAGTTGTTCACTTTCCACTCACCTTATGAATATAAGTGTAGTTCAAACAAACTGGTTTTAATTTCAAAAAAGCATTAAACAAGTCACTCGACGCACATAAATTCGTCAACAAAAGTAAATCGCAGACCTTGAACATTTATAGTCTAAAAAGAGTGCAACGACCCTTGTCTAAACAAGTTTGATTCACGAAAACTGTAAAGGGGCTGGGCTGAGAGACGATCTTCAGTTTGGTAACTAATCTTTGCGCAGCTGTTCACTTTCACGGCGAACACCATTAGCATTTAGGATTATAATTTCAACACTATCTCCCTGCATAATTAATAACGTCAACATCACTTTTCATTAAGTCATTAGTTACTACTTTTGAACCTTATTAGTACAAGCTTACAGTGTATATATCTCTTTCTGTCGCTAATGAAAAACAAGTCTTCACCAAATCCACAGCTTCTGAAAGTGGCGTGACAGCGTCATATGCACCAATAAAGTAACAAGTATAATTAATATTTTGACCACTACGATTGTTATGGATGAACTTTAAAAATTTGGTCAACAATTCTATAAGACAAAATTCAATCCCGACCTTTGCGGGTAACAGAAGCGGGCTCGGGGATTTTAGCTGGTTGTCCAAGAATGGAGTGATGAGTGTGGCACCGACCTTGAGCACTGTATCCAACCCGCTCATAGGAACCAACAGCATCATATGTAAAAACGCATCCCTTACCTTAAAGTTCACAAAACGAGTATGTGTTATTATATGTTTGAGCAAATTAATCCACCTAAAACATTAAAGGCGTAATAAGGAAAGAAACGCTTGTAGTAGAGGGTGTTTGAGAGAAGCTGAGCCATAGCGGGGCAGCTCATTTGTTTGTTGTGCTGGTGTTGATAAATCTGTAATGAATATATACAAAATATCAACATCTTATAAAATTAAACAAAAAACTAATATGAAACTAAGGAAATTTAAGAGGCTTACCAGGTGTCTAGAGACAGGACCTTTTGAAGTGCTTTCACGTGGCCTGGAATCCTGAAGAAGCCATGAAGCTTTTGTCCGCTCTGAAAATATATATTTCAATAGCTTTAACATCTAAAGAAGCTTAATATATGCTTTCCGGCGAAACCAAATGATAGTTAGGTACAAGCAGACTTTCTTTTTATTACTGTTTAATGAGACATGCTTCTAGTATCAGAGAAAGGGGAGCAAAAGCACCACCATTCTTTTTGGACCGCAGATACATTATGAAAACAACACTTCAATGTAGCGTACTAACATGTACTCCATAACGATCAAAAAATGCTAGCGCACTACAGATAATATAAGTCATAAACTTCAGCCATCCACAAAAAGATTGGCCCACAATCATAAAGCATCTAAAAACCGTTAACACGCATGATGATAAAAGAAACCATCATCTCTAAGGATAAAATTGCCCTTACATAATTATAATCTGAAATATTTATAACTTTTGGGTTCTTTTCGATGCCATATAAAAGAAGAACCACCGAATTTTTTTTATAAAAATCACTTTGGTACAAATACATGAGCATGAAGAATTTAGCCCCTAGTAAAGGACCATTGACGGCTTCCCACATGAATCTTGATTACACAAATTTCAACTTCCGGCCATCCAATCCAACCAACTAAAGTAATTATTCATGTTCTAAAAAACTACTGGACCCTCTATGCACTACTTGAAAGTTGATACCTTTGTGAGTAGAAATAGAATCAAATGTTCATAATCAACCAAACACATCAACTCAAGATACACTCTTGTCTCATGTACAAGAAAGTTACAAACAAGTGCTGGCTCTATCTGTAAGTGTGTTCAATGATGATAAAAACAGAATCATAGAACGCACCCCCTGTACTCCATATTTCGTTTTTCGTGGTAACTGTTAAGTCATGTCAAACTGACTGTTCTAAATCAAAAAAGAAGCATGTTGCATACTCTCCAACGCCGAAACCTACGCAGCTCAAAGTCATATCCTTAATGTCTACAAGTCTTTGCAAAACGCTCGAAAAACGATTCCAGCAATCAAAGAACCTAACTCCACATTCATGATTTAAGCTACAACTTTAGCTAAATGTTTTTAAATTTGTGAACATCTACAAACCCTAAAAACCCTAACCATGGACCAAATAACCATCCGGACAAACTCAATCAACATGGCAATAAAGCTTAACAGTAAAAATGACAAAACTACAAGAACCCTAAAATCAAGCAACAAAATTGACACAAAATGAAAACAAAATGGATCATACAGTTTACAGATTTTGGAGTAATCTCGGGTGAGAATACTGTAACCGGTGGACTCCCTCACTTTACTGCGACAACAACGGGGCCACCTATGTTTGTGCCAATCCAATTTACCACTCCCGCATGAAACACATTGTTTTGGATTATCACTTTGTAAGGGAACAAGTCAACTCCGGGCTACTAAAAGTTCTTCACGTCAGCTCAAAGGACCAACTTGCGGATATCCTCACCAAACTACTTTTGCGGGCACCTTTCCTGTCTTTTCGGTCCAAGATGGGAGTCTCCAATGGATCCTCCATCTTGCGGGGGCGTATCAACACCACAAATTAAGTCACTATTCATTGCAAATTATTCTCCATTATCTTTCCATTTACTTAGTCAACAGGATTTGTAACCATTGCATAATTTTCTCCCTAGAATCAAGCTCCTGTAATTATTGTATTCATTCTTGTACCTCTATATATTGATTTGTAAATAATGAGAATATCATCCTTGATTCAAGACTCATAATCATCAAGTTTATATTGACATGATTAAATGATTGGATCCGTAAATGTATTTTGGTTCTGAGGCAAGTTAAAGAAAAGTTAGACTTAGGATCAGGAGAGGTTTGACCCGCCCATGTTTTTTAACGGCAAACTCTATATCAATATATACAGAAACAAGGGCCAGCAATGAACCGAAGACCCCGAAAATTACACAGTAACATCACGATTATTGAAATCATACCATCTATCCCAAGAATTGTTTAACCCACCCATGTACTTGAGAATTGTTTTCACCTTGTATCTAAGTAATTTTATAAAACTTGGTTGACTCTATCTCAAGTCAATTGATGCTGTCCTACTGGCTTTTAATGTTTACGAGGCTTAAATTTTGCGAATTGCTCATGTGTGCTGCAATTATGTGAAAACTCCAAATTAAAATGAAGGGGCTGCAGTATGAACAAATTCAGTGGTGAAGTTATGTGAAAAAAGTGACACGTTGCCCAACTGATAACGTCGATTTACGAATATGGTTAACATAGGTGTATTTTTAACACGAAAATAAAATATATATTCAAGTAAATTGTTGTTAAATGATTTACAGCCGGCTCCAAAAAGAATGAATAAATTTTTAGTTGCGCATTGCACGAAACTTGTGCTAGTGGCGTTTTCCGCAGTTTTTAAATCTTCTCACATACCATATTTTTGCTACTCCAATCCATATTTGTGTTTTTTTTTTTTTTTTTTTTGGTTTTGATCAACTAGAGATGCTCCAAAGACAAGCAAAAAAAAACCATGCACTAATAGATTTTCAATAGAATAAACAAAAATCAATTCAAATCCAAACACTATTCACAATTGTTCTTGATATTCACAATTCAATTTGCCATGATGGTTGAGGTTAACCCTGTGCTATTCAAAGATAGGCTCACTAAGGTAGCTGATATTTTCGAAACTAAATACTTCTTCAGAGTAATCTTTAGCAGCCATGAATACATACTGCAGGGTATTGCTTCTCCATAGAAAGTAGTGGTTGGATGCGACGATGCTCCTCCGTGCGTGCACCACTGCATTGTTGGTAATGCTCGGCCATTGAGTTGTTGATGATTGTGCTTCTCCGCCACCACCAGAGGGTGATGATGTTGTTGTTTGGCTACTATAGAAACTAGTGACTGGCTGTCCTTGGCCACAATACAAATCTTTGCCTCTGTTGTCATAGAAACTAGTGGCTGGTGGTGTTGATGATATTGGCTGTGCGTGCACCACTGCATTGGTGGTAATGCTCGGCCATTGAGTTGTTGATGATTGTGCTTCTCCCCCACCACCAGAGGTGATGATGTTGTTGTTTGGCTGCTATAGAAACTAGTGACTGGCTGTCCTTGGCCACAGTACAAATCTTTGCCTCCGTTGTCATAGAAACTAGTGATCGGTGGTGTTGATAATATCGGTTTGTGCGTGCACCACTGCATTGGTGTTAATGCTCGGCCATCGTGTTGCTAATGATTGTGCTCCTTTGCTACCGCTAGATGGTGACAATGTTGTTGCTTGGCCACCATATAAACTAGCGGTTGGTGATGTTGGTTGTGCGGCGGTGACATCATGGCTGCTAATCATTTGTCCCCCATGGGGGGATAATGTTGTTGGTCCTGCTGGCACTCCTCCTCCTTGGTCACCACCATTCAAACTAGTGGCTGGTGGTGTTAATGAACTCGGCTGTACAACCACCGCCAAGGAGGTGTCCGCGGTGGTGATGTCATGAATGCTTCTCTCTTCCTCTTTTTACTTTCATCCTTGTTATCATCGTCTTTGAGTGAAGCCTGCCGGAGAAAATACTTTTGGGCATGACTAGCCACTTGTGTAGGCGTCCTTGTAACCACCATCATTCTCGATATGCTCCGCCAATCCCCTTTTCCATAAACCTTCAGCCCTTACAGGAACTTCCTGTCAACATCACCCAAATTAATCAACATTCAATGTAGTAAACTGTTATGCATGATTTTTTTGTTAGGGTGTGACAGCTTCTATATTTATATAAAAGTTTCGCGTTGGAAAAAATAATGTTATGCATGAATCACAAACATAATGAAATTTATATTTAAATAAAATAAACGTTGACAATTTTTTATATTCTTCAAGAAACTAACAAACACTTATAATATATGCAATAAATTAAAGACAATCAATGAATTTGAAGTGATTAATACTTGTGTTCTTCTACGCTCCATGGGGTAGCTTTCTTCCTCTCTTTTTCTCTACTTTTAGACCCGGTACCCGCCTCAACAATCGATTCCCCTCCGATATCATCATCATCAGGATAATTTGGTAACTCAACCCGATCCGCTTCAATCTCAAGTAGATCATGTGCCACCGCCTTGTAGTATGCTTTGACCTCGTCGGCTGTCTTACCTGGAATGGCATTGGCTAGCTCCTGCCACTCTCCAGTTATATCATGTGTTCAGAGTCATTAGCCACTGCATTTAGAACAATGTTTTCAGAACCAGATCGGACGTCGAACCAGTCTGGTCACGGGTCCACTGGTCCAACCGGTTCAACCGGTCGGACCGGATGTAAGAACCGGCAAGTGTCACAAAATTAATAGGGTGATATTCGAAAAGAAAATGCCAAAATCCGGTTCAATCCCTTAATAACCCGGTTCAACCGGCCGGTTTTCCGGTTCGACCGCCGGTTCATTGGTTCAACCCCGGTTCGATGTAAATCCGGTCCAATATACTGAACCGGACCGGTCAGACCTCCGGTTCCCGGTCCAACCGTTCCGACCGACCTGTCCGATCCAATTTTCAAAACACTGGTTTAGAAACTGCCAATGGTCGAGACTCGTCCACGTGGCCGAATGGGACCTCTTCTCTTGATTGTGCATGACCATTCTTGAATTGTGTAGGACTCTACAGTAAGATAATATGCTATATGAGTTATGACCTATGACTAATGTATTTATACGGAAGGAGACAAATTATTTTTTAATAAGATTTTGTGCATGTCTGGCAATATTCTGTTGAATATTATCTGACTTGGCACTGACACCTATACCTGAGTACCAGAATCTTTTTAAAATTCTGTTTTTTTATTTATTTTTTTATTTGGTTTGTTTTGAATTTATATCTAAAACTACAATTTTACACGAGATGTTTGTAGCATTATATCTCGAAGTTAATTTTTACGTAAAAAAAAACTTAACAAATGTAAATAATTTTGACATAATAAAACACTTACATGTTAAACACGAGATGTTTGTTGCCCGTCTACCTTCTGTTTTGATATAACTTGACAAGTTCATTTTAATGGAAATGTTATCTAGTAAATAATAATAATAATAATAATAATAATAATAATAATAATAATAATAATAATAATAATTTATATTGAATATTTCATTATATACAGTGTAGTTTATCGTTTAACATGCTCAAATACTTGCATTATTTTAGGTAATAAATCTATATTATATATTGAATGTCGTTCAAAAAATATAATAACAATAATTTATATTGAATACTAGGTTACTGCTCGCGTGAATACGCGGTTTCACAAATAAAAATAATATAAATTTCTTGACATTTAAAATCCTTTAAAATACAAATACATTCGAAGAAACAAATAACAAATAATTCAGATTTCAATAAAAAATTCCTTGTAAACCATATTGGTTGTCTTATTTGTTATATTTATGTCTTCATCTTGTATAATTAACTTGACACAAACTCTGCTTTTTAATCTTGATAATGCGACATATAATTGACCATATGAGAAATGTTCGAACTTTTCGGTACATATTCGGTATCAAAATGTTTGAACTTTTGATTATCTTGATCGTAACGCTGCTTAAAAATTGTGTAGAATATAGGTTTAGTTCAAACAAACTGGTTTAATTTCAAAAAAGCATTAAACAAGTCACCCGACGCAAATAAATTCATCAACAGAAGTAAATCGAAGATCTTGAACATTTATAGTCTAAAAAGAGTGCAACGACCCTTGTCTAAACAAGTTTGATTCACGGAAATTGAAAAAGGACTGGCTGAGAGCCGATCTTCAGTTTGGTAACTAATCCTTGCGCAGCTGTTCACTTTCACGGCGAACACCATTAGCGTTTAGGATTATGATTTCAACACTATCTCCCTGCATAATTTAATAACATCAACGTTACTTTTCATTAAGTCAGTAGTTACTACTTTTGAACCTTACTAGTACAAGCTTACAGTGTATATATCTCTTTCTGTCGCTGATGAAAAACAAGTCTTCACAAAATCCACAGCTTCAGCTTCCGAAAGTGGCGTGACAGCGTCCTATGCACCACCAATAAAATAACAAGTATAATTAATATTTTGACCAGTATGATTGTTGTGGATGAACTTTAAAAATTTAGTCAGCAATTCTATAAGACAAAATTCAATCCCGACCTTTGCGGGTAACAGAAGCGGGCTCGGGGATTTTAGCTGGTTGTCCAAGAATGGAGTGATGAGTGTGGCACCGGAACCTTGAGCACTGTATCCAACCCGCTCATAGGAACCAACAGCATCATATGTAAAAACGCATCCCTTACCTTAAAGTTCACAAAACGAGTATGTGTTATTATATGTTTGAGCAAATTAATCCACAACTAAAACGATAAATCCACATATACCTTCACTATCAAGCCACCTAAAACATTAAAGGCGTAATAAGGAAAGAAACGCTTGTAGTAGAGGGTGTTTGAGAGAAGCTGAGCCATAGCGGGGCAGCTCATTTGTTTGTTGTGCTGGTGTTGATAAATCTGTAATGAATATATACAAAATATCAACATTCTTATATAAATTAAACAAAAAACTAATATGAGACTAAGGAAATTTAAGAGGCTTACCAGGTGTCTAGAAGACAGGACCTTTTGAAGTGCTTTCACGTCGGCCTGGAATCCTGAAGAAGCCATGAAGCTTTTGTCCGCTCTGAAAATATATATTTCAATAGCTTTAACATCTAAAGAAGCTTAATATATGCTTTCCGGCGAAACCAAATGATAGTTAGGTACAAGCAGACTTTCTTTTTATTACTGTTTAATGAGACATGCTTCTAGTATCAGAGAAAGGGGAGCAAAAGCACCACCATTCTTTTTGGACCGCAGATACATTATGAAAACAACACTTCAATGTAGCATACTAACATGTACTCCATAACGATCAAAAAATGCTAGCGCACTACAGATAATATAAGTCATAAACTTCAGCCATCCACAAAAAGATTGGCCCACAATCATAAAGCATCTAAAAACCGTTAACACGCATGATGATAAAAGAAACCATCATCTCTAAGGATAAAATTGCCCTTACATAATTATAATCTGAAATATTTATAACTTTTGGGTTCTTTTCGATGCCATATAAAAGAAGAACCACCGAATTTTTTTTTTATAAAAATCACTTTGATACAAATACATGAGCATGAAGAATTAAAGGACCATTGACGGCTTCCCACATGAATCTTGATTACACAAATTTCAACTTCCGGCCATCCAATCCAACCAACTAAAGTAATTATTCATGTTCTAAAAAACTACTGGACCCTCTATGCACTACTTGAAAGTTGATACCTTTGTGAGTAGAAATAGAATCAAATGTTCATAATCAACCAAACACATCAACTCAAGATACACTCTTGTCTCATGTACAAGAAAGTTACAAACAAGTGCTGGCTCTATCTGTAAGTGTGTTCAATGATGATAAAAACAGAATCATAGAACGCACCCCCTGTACTCCATATTTCGTTTTTCGTGGTAACTGTTAAGTCATGTCAAACTGACTGTTCTAAATCAAAAAAGAAGCATGTTGCATACTCTCCAACGCCGAAACCTACGCAGCTCAAAGTCATATCCTTAATGTCTACAAGTCTTTGCAAAACGCTCGAAAAACGATTCCAGCAATCAAAGAACCTAACTCCACATTCATGATTTAAGCTACAACTTTAGCTAAATGTTTTTAAATTTGTGAACATCTACAAACCCTAAAAACCCTAACCATGGACCAAATAACCATCAGGACAAACTCAATCAACATGGCAATAAAGCTTAACAGTAAAAATGACAAAACTACAAGAACCCTAAAATCAAGCAACAAAATTGACACAAAATGAAAAAAAATGGATCATACAGTTTACAGATTTTGGAGTAATCTCGGTGAGAATACTGTAACCGGTGGACTCCCTCACTTTACTGCGACAACAACGGGCCACCTATTTTGTGCCAATCCAATTTACCACTCCCGCATGAAACACATTGTTTTGGATTATCACTTTGTAAGGGAACAAGTCAACTCCGGGCAACTAAAAGTTCTTCACGTCAGCTCAAAGGACCAACTTGCGGATATCCTCACCAAACTACTTTCGCGGGCACCTTTCCTGTCTTTTCGGTCCAAGATGGGAGTCTCCAATGGATCCTCCATCTTGCGGGGCGTATCAACACCACAAATTAAGTCACTATTCATTGCAAATTATTCTCCATTATCTTTCCATTTACTTAGTCAACAGGATTTGTAACCATTGCATAATTCTCTCCCTAGAATCAAGCTCCTGTAATTATTGTATTCATTCTTGTACCTCTATATATTGATTTGTAAATAATGAGAATATCATCCTTGATTCAAGACTCATAATCATCAAGTTTATATTGACATGATTAAATGATTGGATCCGTAAATGTATTTTGGTTCTGAGGCAAGTTAAAGAAAAGTTAGACTTAGGATCAGGAGAGGTTTGACCCGCCCATGTTTTTTAACGGCAAACTCTATATCAATATATACAGAAACAAGGGCCAGCAATGAACCGAAGACCCCGAAAATTACACAGTAACATCACGATTATTGAAATCATACCATCTATCCCAAGAATTGTTTAACCCACCCATGTACTTGAGAATTATTTTCACCTTGTATCTAAGTAATTTTTATAAAACTTGGTTGACTCTATCTCAAGTCAATTGATGCTGTCCTACTGGCTTTTAATGTTTACGAGGCTTAAATTTTGCGATTTGCTCATGTGTGCTGTAATTATGTGAAAACTCCAAATTAAAATGAAGGGGCTGCAGTATGAACAAATTCAGTGGTGAAGTTATGTGAAAAAAGTGACATGTTGCCCAACTGATAACGTCGATTTACGAATATGGTTAACATAGGTGTATTTAACACGAAAATAAAATATATATTCAAGTAAATTGTTGTTAAATGATTTACAGCCGGCTCCAAAAAGAAAGAATAAATTTTTAGTTGCGCATTGCACGAAACTTGTGCTAGTGGCGTTTTCCGCAGTTTTTAAATCTTCTCACATACCATATTTTTGCTACTCCAATCCATATTTGTGTTTTCTTTTTTTTTTTTTTTTGGTTTTGATCAACTAGAGATGCTCCAAAGACAAGCAAAAAAAACCATGCACTAATAGATTTTCAATAGAATAAACAAAAACCAATTCAAATCCAAACACTATTCACAATTGTTCTTAATATTCACAATTCAATTTGCCATGATGGTTGAGGTTAACCCTGTGCTATTCAAAGATAGGCTCACAAGGTAGCTGATATTTTCGAAACTAAATACTTCTTCAGAGTAATCTTTAGCAGCCATGAATACATACTGCAGGGTATTGCTTCTCCATAGAAAGTAGTAGTTGGATGCGACGATGCTCCTCCGTGCGTGCCCCACTGCATTGTTGGTAATGCTCGGCCATTGAGTTGTTGATGATTGTGCTTCTCCGCCACCACCAGAGGGTGATGATGTTGTTGTTTGGCTACTATAGAAACTAGTGACTGGCTGTCCTTGGCCACAATACAAATCTTTGCCTCTGTTGTCATAGAAACTAGTGGCTGGTGGTGTTGATGATATTGGCATGTGCGTGCACCACTGCATTGGTGGTAATGCTCGGCCATTGAGTTGTTGATGATTGTGCTTCTCCCCCCACCACCAGAGGTGATGATGTTGTTGTTTGGCTGCTATAGAAACTAGTGACTGGCTGTCCTTGGCCACAGTACAAATCTTTGCCTCCGTTGTCATAGAAACTAGTGATCGGTTGTGTTGATAATATCGGTTGTGGTGCACCACTGCATTGGTGTTAATGCTCGGCCATCGTGTTGCTAATGATTGTGCTCCTTTGCTACCGCTAGATGGTGACAATGTTGTTGCTTGGCCACCATATAAACTAGCGGTTGGTGATGTTGGTTGTGCGGCGGTGACATCATGGCTGCTAATCATTTGTCCCCCATGGGGGGATAATGTTGTTGGTCCTGCTGGCACTCCTCCTCCTTGGTCACCACCATTCAAACTAGTGGCTGGTGGTGTTAATGAACTCGGCTGTACAACCGCCAAGGAGGTGTCCGCGGTGGTGATGTCATGAATGCTTCTCTCTTCCTCTTTTTACTTTCATCCTTGTCATCATCGTCTTTGAGTGAAGCCTGCCGGAGAAAATACTTTTGGGCATGACTAGCCACTTGTGTAGGCGTCCTTGTAACCACCATCATTCTCGATATGCTCCGCCAATCCCCTTTTCCATAAACCTTCAGCCCTTACAGGAACTTCCTGTCAACATCACCCAAATTAATCAACATTCAATGTAGTAAACTGTTATGCATGATTTTTTTGTTAGGGTGTGACAGCTTCTATATTTATATAAAAGTTTCGCGTTGAAAAAAATAATGTTATGCATGAATCACAAACATAATGAAATTTATATTTAAATAAAATAAACGTTGACAATTTTTTATATTCTTCAAGAAACTAACAAACACTTATAATATATGCAATAATTAAAGACAATCAATGAATTTGAAGTGATTAATACTTGTGTTCTTCTACCTCCATGGGGTAGCTTTCTTCCTCTCTTTTTCTCTACTTTTAGACCCGGTACCCGCCTCAACAATCGATTCCCCTCCGATATCATCATCATCAGGATAATTCGGTAACTCAACCCGATCCGCTTCAATCTCAAGTAGATCATGTGCCACCGCCTTGTAGTATGCTTTGACCTCGTCGGCTGTCTTACCTGGAATGGCATTGGCTAGCTCCTGCCACTCTCCAGTTATATCATGTGTTCAGAGTCATTAGCCACTGCATTTAGAACAATGTTTTCAGAACCAGATCGGACGTCGAACCAGTCTGGTCACGGGTCCACTGGTCCAACCGGTTCAACCGGTCGGACAGGATGTAAGAACCGGCAAGTGTCACAAAATTTAATAGGGTAATATTCGAAAAGAAAATGCCAAAATCCGGTTCAATCCCTTAATAACCCGGTTCAACCGGCCGGTTTTCCGGTTCGACCGCCGGTTCATCGGTTCAACCCCGGTTCGATGTAAATCCAGTCCAATATACTGAACCGGACCGGTCAGACCTCCGGTTCCCGGTCCAACCGTTCCGACCGATCCGATCCAATTTTCAAAACACTGGTTTAGAAACTGCCAATGGTCGAGACTCGTCCACGTGGCCGAATGGGACCTCTTCTCTTGATTGTGCATGACCATTCTTGAATTGTGTAGGACTCTACAGTAAGATAATATGCTATATGAGTTATGACCTATGACTAATGTATTTATACGGAAAAGGGCGTAAGGAACAAATTATTTTTTAATAAGATTTTGTGCATGTCTGGCAATATTGTGTTGAATATTATCTGACTTGGCACTGACACCTATACCTGAGTACCAGAATCTTTTTAAAATTCTGTTTTTTTATTTATTTTTTTATTTGGTTTGTTTTGAATTTATATCTAAAACTACAATTTTACACGAGATGTTTGTAGCATTATATCTCGAAGTTAATTTTTACATAAAAAAAAACTTAACAAATGTAAATTATTTTGACATAATAAAACACTTATATGTTAAACACGAGATGTTTGTTGCCCGTCTACCTTCTGTTTTGATGTAACTTGACAAGTTCATTTTAATGGAAATGTTATCTAGTAAATAATAATAATAATAATTTATATTGAATATTTCATTATATACAGTGTAGTTTATCGTTTAATATGCTCAAATACTTGCATTATTTTAGGTAATAAATCTATATTATATATTGAATGTCGTTCTAAAAATATAATAACAATAATTTATATTGAATACTAGGTTACTGCTCGCGTGAACACGCGGTTTCACAAATGAAAATAATATAAATTTCTTGACATTTAAAATCCTTTAAAATACAAATACATTCGAAGAAACAAATAACAAATAATTCAGATTTCAATAAAAAATTCCTTGTAAACCATATTGGTTGTCTTATTTGTAATATTTATGTCTTCATCTTGTATAATTAACTTGACACAAACTCTGCTTTTTAATCTTGATAATGCGACATATAATTGACCATATGAGAAATGTTCGAACTTTTCGGTACATATTCGGCATCAAAATGTTTGAACTTTTGATTATCTTGATCATAACGCTGCTTAAAAATTGTGTAGAATATAGGTTTAGTTCAAACAAACTGGTTTTAATTTCAAAAAAGCATTAAACAAGTCACCCGACGCAAATAAATTCATCAACAGAAGTAAATCGAAGATCTTGAACATTTATAGTCTAAAAAGAGTGCAACGACCCTTGTCTAAACAAGTTTGATTCACGGAAATTGAAAAAGGGCTGGCTGAGAGCCGATCTTCAGTTTGGTAACTAATCCTTGCGCAGCTGTTCACTTTCACGGTGAACACCATTAGCGTTTAGGATTATGATTTCAACACTATCTCCCTGCATAATTTAATAACATCAACGTTACTTTTCATTAAGTCAGTAGTAACTACTTTTGAACCTTACTAGTACAAGCTTACAGTGTATATATCTCTTTCTGTCGCTGATGAAAAACAAGTCTTCACCAAATCCACAGCTTCAGCTTCCGAAAGTGGCGTGACAGCGTCCTATGCACCACCAATAAAATAACAAGTATAATTAATATTTTGACCAGTATGATTGTTGTGGATGAACTTTAAAAATTTGGTCAGCAATTCTATAAGACAAAATTCAATCCCGACCTTTGCGGGTAACAGAAGCGGGCTCGGGGATTTTAGCTGGTTGTCCAAGAATGGAGTGATGAGTGTGGCACCGGAACCTTGAGCACTGTATCCAACCCGCTCATAGGAACCAACAGCATCATATGTAAAAACGCATCCCTTACCTTAAAGTTCACAAAACGAGTATGTGTTATTATATGTTTGAGCAAATTAATCCACAACTAAAACGATAAATCCACATATACCTTCACTATCAAGGCCACCTAAAACATTAAAGGCGTAATAAGGAAAGAAACGCTTGTAGTAGAGGGTGTTTGAGAGAAGCTGAGCCATAGCGGGGCAGCTCATTTGTTTGTTGTGCTGGTGTTGATAAATCTGTAATGAATATATACAAAATATCAACATTCTTATATAAATTAAACAAAAAACTAATATGAGACTAAGGAAATTTAAGAGGCTTACCAGGTGTCTAGAAGACAGGACCTTTTGAAGTGCTTTCACGTCGGCCTGGAATCCTGAAGAAGCCATGAAGCTTTTGTCCGCTCTGAAAATATATATTTCAATAGCTTTAACATCTAAAGAAGCTTAATATATGCTTTCCGGCGAAACCAAATGATAGTTAGGTACAAGCAGACTTTCTTTTTATTACTGTTTAATGAGACATGCTTCTAGTATCAGAGAAAGGGGAGCAAAAGCACCACCATTCTTTTTGGACCACAGATACATTATGAAAACAACACTTCAATGTAGCATACTAACATGTACTCCATAACAATCAAAAAATGCTAGCGCACTACAGATAATATAAGTCATAAACTTCAGCCATCCACAAAAAGATTGGCCCACAATCATAAAGCATCTAAAAACCGTTAACACGCATGATGATAAAAGAAACCATCATCTCTAAGGATAAAATTGCCCTTACATAATTATAATCTGAAATATTTATAACTTTTGGGTTCTTTTCGATGCCATATAAAAGAAGAACCACCGATTTTTTTTTATAAAAATCACTTTGGTACAAATACATGAGCATGAAGAATTAAAGGACCATTGACGGCTTCCCACATGAATCTTGATTACACAAATTTCAACTTCCGGCCATCCAATCCAACCAACTAAAGTAATTATTCATGTTCTAAAAAACTACTGGACCCTCTATGCACTACTTGAAAGTTGATACCTTTGTGAGTAGAAATAGAATCAAATGTTCATAATCAACCAAACACATCAACTCAAGATACACTCTGTCTCATGTACAAGAAAGTTACAAACAAGTGCTGGCTCTATCTGTAAGTGTGTTGAATGATGATAAAAACAGAATCATAGAACGCACCCCCTGTACTCCATATTTAGATTTTCGTGGTAACTGTTAAGTCATGTCAAACTGACTGTTCTAAATCAAAAAAGAAGCATGTTGCATACTCTCCAACGCCGAAACCTACGCAGCTCAAAGTCATATCCTTAATGTCTACAAGTCTTTGCAAAACGCTCGAAAAACGATTCCAGCAATCAAAGAACCTAACTCCACATTCATGATTTAAGCTACAACTTTAGCTAAATGTTTTTAAATTTGTGAACATCTACAACCCCTAAAAACCCTAACCATGGACCAAATAACCATCCGGACAAACTCAATCAACATGGCAATAAAGCTTAACAGTAAAAATGACAAAACTACAAGAACCCTGAAATCAAGCAACAAAATTGACACAAAATGAAAACAAAATGGATCATACAGTTTACAGATTTTGGAGTAATCTCGGGTGAGAATACTGTAACCGGTGGACATCCGAGTATCCGCAGCAATCACACAATAATCCGCACCAGCAATCGCCACACAAGTTCTGCATACATACATACACATACAAAAGATTAATTAAAAAGATAAAAGGGTTGAGGCATAACGATTACATACCCTCCATTGTTATCGTATGGAGACCAATTTGCGTGTTCCTTTGTCATGATGATGATGTGATGATGATAATGGTTTCGAAATTTAGATCACAAGATTCAGTGTGTGTTTGTGAAGAAGAGCCCTTTTCACCTCTTTTGTTCTTCGATTTCTTTTCTATCAAGAAAACATGATGATCAAAAAGGAGAAACTGGTTTGTAATTTGGCCCCTAAAGTTTATGGTGTTTTCTTTATACCCCTCTTCACCTCTTGTGTCTTTATTGGTTGAGATGTGTCGCTCCCGCCGTATCGCTCGTGCATCCTTCTAGGTTTTTTTTTTATAAGCAATAGGCTCGTGAGCCATCTCAAGATCGATAAGTGAAGGTCGTGTTCGGGATCATTTATTAAATAAGCTTCTTTTTAGGCGTGAGCTCGCTTAAGCTCAGCCCGATTTGAGCTTTTTACTGAATAGCTCATCAGAAGTAGGTAGACGTGTTCACACCTCCCTAATATAAAGGTTGGTCAAATTTCTCGACACTCGATACTTGATCGAAAATACTCGTTTGATTTTATGCTAGGTTTCAAATGAGTCGAACGGCTCGGTTAAGTTTGAAAATGAGCCGAATATGAGCAAAGGTCCACTCGCTCGCTTGGCTCGAATTACTTCACAAACACAAATATATAATTTTATTTATACATAGTATACTCACAATTCTCCAATCAACCCAACAAAACCGATTAGCCCAATAAAAATAACATGTAGCCCAAATGGCCAATGCTTTGTTACATTCTAAGTCATGTATTGTTCTATGAATCATTCACCATTAACAAGGTAAACATTGATGTGTTAAGTTCAATTTTATGCATTATGTAAATCTACTTGATAAAAAAAATTTAGATAAGAAACTAGAAGTAGAAAACAATAAAACTTTAGTGCAACTACTATCTCATATATTATAAAACTAGTTTCTTTTTATATTATTGAGTGTTGATATTGTACTCATACCATATTGGATCAATACCGATCAAAAACCTCATCAATGTCGGTGTCAACTTTATGTCTTTTGTTTTGTATAAGTCGGTTTTTGTATTTTTTTTCACTACTATACCACGCCCGTTCGTAACTTTGCTACTTTATAGATATACCGAATTCCTGAAACAACGCAAAAGAGATTTTCACTAGTTTAATTTAAAGCGTGTAATTTGGGTTACCCTCGAAGTACTCTGTTTAATCTAGTGGGTATCTTAAGAGTGCTCGGAATTAATTTTGTTAACCGTTAAAAAATTACCATTACTTTTTAATAATTGAATCTCTAAAATCAACCAAAATAAACTTTTTTCTATGTATATAAAAAAAATAAACTTTTTCTATGTATTTATTAAAAAAAAAAAAGAATGCGAAGTGGATGAAAGTTGTGTTGGGAGTTGGAATATTAATGATTTAATGTTCCTTGTGAACAAAGGATTAGATTCCAAAACCCATAAAAGACTTCAAAGAGTCTTCTTGTTTCTCCATTAAAACACAGAGAGATAAGAGAGAGATGGGAGATCTGATCGCATGGCTGTTATCCTTCTTCATCCTCATAGCAGTCTTAGCCCTTGTTCTTTATCAGGCACTTCTTCTTCTTCTTTATCATTCCATTATGTTTCAATGCCATATGAAGATTTTATTTGATAATTTTTGCAGTTGCTATATTTGCTAATTTGTTCTAACTTCTAGCATATTTTGTTTAGTTATTTGATATATGATGATATTGTTTTCATCTTCCATGGAATGGATTGCAATTAAGTGTGCTCATCCTTTCTTAATTAGGGTTTTTGTTGGTCTGTCTGTCTGTCTGTATGTTTTTGTTTTCACTTTCAATCAAGTGTTCTGACCAATGTTCTATCTATAGTGAGATAGAATGCATACTTAGGATAATTTCTCACATGTTTGTTCACATATAATAATTTATGGTGATTTTGATGCTATATCTGGTTGTTACTATTGGCTTTTTCTTGTATAAATCTGTGGTTTTTTATAGGAAAATTGATAATGTAAACTGTAAAGTGTATACCGGTTAGTTTCGTTGATACAACTATACAAAGTACTCAGGTTGAGTTGGTTTGTTTTGAAAGGGAAAAGAGAAGGGATATGTTTCGATAAGATGTAGTAAGGTTTATACATGCTCTAAACTTGACACCTTAGTTTCTTGTTGCATGTTGTGTAATTGCTTATTATCGAATATTTTGATGGTAAATAAGCTTCTTTCATGAAATTACATGAGGTTTATAAAAAAGGGTGTTTGGATGTACAATTATAAAGCGGCTACTGTCACATTCGATAATTAGAATCATATGATTAGGCTGCTACAAAGTGATTACATTTAGAGACAGGTAGTTTTACGTTTACATTCAAATCAATTTGTTGAAAGAACTTGTTGTTAGCTTTACAACTTGTTACTATTCTGGCCTAAAAGATAATAAAACACAATCAAGATCGATTTTTTCAAACACTTCAAAACTCCACAAAAGTATAAGAAATTTTTAGGTATGGATGTTACCAGAAAGCTAGGAACTTTGGGTTTCTTGATGCTTTTTTATGGTTTAGCTGTGAGACCTTCTATTTAATCGTATAATATGGTTATTTTGATAGAATTGTAGCATCTTGTGGCATGATCTACAAAAGTCAAAGTTATACAAACCTTCACTATGTTGTTGTCGTTGGGAGTAGTCTTGATATTTCATCTATAGTCTAAACACTTATGCATCCCGTCAAATTTTGCATTTATGTTATGATGGATGGGGTAATTATGAAGATTTTTTGTTTATGCTTAAACTGTATTTAGCTACACATGTTTCAATGTAATTTTAATAAAATTTACAAGGTCACGGATGCTATCTTCAGCTTAAAAATCCATAAAGGTCGATACTCATTAGCCCCGTTAAATGTCTTACCAGAACTTAGTTATCAGAACTTGACTAGCTAAAGTATCTTTTGTATTTTTATGAGGTAATTAACAATTACAACTTTTTATTGCAGTTAATGTGTTTTTTGGATTTAGAGACTGACTATATCAACCCCTATGAGTTAGCAACCAAAATAAACAGTATTACATTGCCGGAGTTTATCACTCAAGGGGTATTGTGCCTTTTACATCTCGTCACACGGCATTGGTTCATGTTTTTGTTGTGCCTGCCATATTTATGTTATAATGTGAACCTGTAAGTCCATTTCTCACTCTTCTTTTTACTTTTTCTATCTATTGATTGGTTAAATTACTTTAATTACTTTAACTACGCCTTTTAGTAAATTTGTTGATTTTTATGTAGGTACGTTCATAAACGCCATTTAGTTTACGCAACTGAAGTCTTCAGTGAGCTGTCAAGGGAAAAGAAACAGCGAATATTTAAACTTGTTTATCTTGCTTTCCTTCTCTTTTTTTCAATATTTTGGTATGAACCTTAAAACTCATTTGAAATCCCTAACTTTTGGTCACCTAGAATCGACATTGATAAGGTTCTCTATGTTGTTTTAGGATGATCTGGAGTATCGTGGATATGGATTAAGAAGACGACACTCCCAATTGAGTAACACAACTGTAAGTAGAAGTTATAATTGCGTAGACTTCTGGACCATTACGCTTCTGACTTTTGAGCCCGAAAACGCTGTTAAACTTAAAACGTTATACGGGTTCCTTAGTGTCTTGCAGTCTTGAAGAAAATTGCTAAAACTCATTAAACTTGTAAACAAGTGCAAGAAGCAAACAAAGAGTAATTGAGCTTTTTAATCATTGTACGATTCTAATAATCTGGCTTGTAGTTTTGTTTTAAACAAACAATATTGGACGAAGCCAGTACAATAATATTTTGGCTCCAAAGTTAGCAATTTTCATATAAAGTTGAAATTCTAACGTGTTATGCGTGACCCCGAAAAGTCCAAAGCGAGGCGCTATTCAGTTTTAGAAGTAGACATGCTTTTACTTTTGAGGTCCAATGGAGTATTCTGTGGTGGTTTTCTATAACTTCATTAAGTAACATTAAACTTGAGAAGGATACAATGTTGGTGTTAAATTCGTCCTAGAAGCGCAGTTTGACCCGAAAAGTCAAAGTAGATGACAAAATAGAGTCTAACTTTTATTAACCTCGAATGTTTTCCCGTTGTTGATCTTGAAATGCTGATCGGATGTAATCTTTTCAGGAACAGTCCGCGTTGAAGAAGGCTTCTAATTTGGATGAGTTTAACATGAACCTACTCAGTATTTAGGTTTGAACAATATTGTGTACAGGTATCTGTATAATTTCATTTTTAACTAGATTATGGGCTGTAATTTTCTCCCTTTTATGCTGGATAATAAGTTTTTATTTTAGGATTTTTTTTTCATCAGTGATAGTCAGGTTTCTATATTCATTTATTGGAAGAACTGTTAGTTTATATACCATTGAAACCGATCCAACCCCTAAACCGAAGAAATCAGCAGCTTCTTCCGGTTTGAGATTATATGGTTCCGTTCATGGGTTTACTAAAACTGGGGCATAGGTGTAAATCTAGGAGTAAGATTTGAGGGTACGTGAGTTAGCTGTTAAAAACAATAATAAATCATTGGAACTTGGAACCGGACATGTAAACCAAACCGACCGATACATGTACACACCCTGCCCAAAACATATATATTGGTTACACTAACTATACATGTAAACATTTTGTTTTAGTTTTTAGTTTTTTTTTTCTTTATCTTTAGGTAATGGGGTAATCTACTAATTTATTAACTTTTCAGCTTTCATATTTCTAATTGTTGTTTATAGTTTTCTATGAAAAATATGACAATAATAAAAATACTCCTAACATGTAAAATTAAACAAACCAATCGATATACCCATTATTTCATGAGTAATTTGCAACTAGGTGCTCAAATGGTATGGGTTGGGTATAAGATACGATTCACAATTAGGCATAGTGCTAAAAATGATAATATCATCTCATTGTTACTCCTAAATGATTATATCTTGAGTTTGTCGTAACTCATAAGATCGCTTAAATTAAAAGTTAATTGTTATTTTTATGGGACCAACCTATCACAATGGGTTAATTTTAATCCGGAAATCTGAACCGTGAAAACGATTCCGAACAAGTCAAAACTCAATACTATGGGGGGTGTGGTTCCGCTTTTTCCCACCCTAAGGAAACCAGCACGTAAGCACCACTTTTCATGGAAGTGGAAACTATCACATGTCTACATCTAGAGATGGGCAAAATCGGGTCTTTTGAATACCCGGACCCGGTTCCAACCCGGACCCGGTTCCTCATTCTAGTCAGTGGACCCGGTTCCTCTGTGGAACCGATTCCAGTTCGTACCCGGGTAATAAGTTTTAAAATGTGGAACCTGTTGTAACCAGCTCCGGGTAGTTTGGAACCGGGTATGGTAGGAAACGGGTACGAGTAGGAACCGGTTTTGTCGTATATGTGAAGAAAAGGCTGCAAGCTTCTGTGTGGAACCGGTTATGTCGGGTCTTGTCAAGTCAATAAAAGCTGTATTTAAACCCCATTCTCTACACCACTTCTAATTTCATTTACTTACTACGAAAAATCAACACTTTAACCACTTCAAATCTAATACTATCAAAGAGATACCGATGGCTTGCAACGATGAGGTCGTTTTGGAAACCAAAAGAAACCCCGCTATTTGGAAGCACTTTGACTTGTGCTTGATGTCGGATAGCCATGAAATGGCTAGATGCAAGGGGTGTGGGAAGTTCATGAAGGCGTCGGCCAACTCGACGCTCAAGAAACACACCAACCGCCATTGTCCGGTGACAAAGGCAAAAAACGATGAAAAGGATGAAGCATCCGGGACCGGGTCATCGAAAGTTTAGTTTGTTTTATGTATTGTCAACCCGTTTGTGTTTTATGATTAGTATGTTTAGTGTTTTATGTGTTTTGTTTAACGTTTCATGTTTAGGTTGTTTGTGTAACCGGGTACTTGTTTCTCGTAATAAATAGTTTTATGTTTATGTATTATACCTTGTTCTAGGAAAGACTTATAAAAAAACTCACTTTAAAAATATATTGGCGCCGGGTCTGGAAGGTTACCGTAGGAATCGGGTATGATAAGAACCGGTTACGGGTACAACCCGGGTACGGGTTGGAACCGGTTCCGGAACTTATTTTTTTTCAAAAATGTGAAACCGGGTAGGAACCATCGGGTATTTTGAACCCGGAACCGGTTCTACTATATGTCGGGTAGGAACCGGAACCGGTCCCAGGTAGGTTCCACCAGGTCGGTTTGGAACCGGTTATTATGCCCATCTCTATCTACATCTCATTGCTCCACACCACTAACCTTGGTCCCACCTCCTCTTGCACACCTTTTCTACAGGCGTGAAATGAACCATGCAACCCAAGCCACACCATGATCATGACTTTGCAGGGTGGTGTTCCACCCCGTGATACCTCAAACGCACACCACCGCGGGTTTGGCACCCACATCGGACAGCCTAACAAGTTTTTTACAATGCTTGGAGTAAATTAACTTCAACCAAATTGGCCAAAATAACATGCAATAAAATTTATAGGAGATTCCCAGAATAGAAGTTAGATAATCTTTAAAACAAAGACATACAAAGTCACCTAATTAAGTTGACATATTTCTCCCCAAATATTTTTACAACTAAATAGCAACAGCAACAGCAAAAGCCACAACACAACATTTTGTATCCCCAAAAAGTCCTTATAAAGCACCCTACAGACTACTACTAACGCCCAAAACGACTCAATCTTCCCTCAAGGACACATTCATATCTGTTGCGGTCCTCCTCCAGTCATGGACACTTGGCATTGGGCTCCGGTTCTCATGCTGGAAGTTAGGGGCAGCGGTAGGGGTAGAATGCGTAGGACTTTCTTGGCTTAGCTCATTGAAGTTCTGTTCCTCCGTATTTGTAGACACGGGTGCAGTAGGGTCTGCCACAGGCGTCAAGAGTTTAACGGCGTTTTTTGGTTTTCTTGGTTTTGGCCCAACAGAATTTCCTGCATCAGGTAGAAAACTGGCCACAACAACCTGCAATTAACGGGTCAACAAATTTTAGCATAAAACCTTCTAATTTATTGTATTTTAGACGAAACGCATAACGGGTCAACCCAAGTGTATGTTTTGAAACAAACCCATTTTGATCAATAACCCACCCGTCTAATTTGCCACCTCTAAATGTGATGATGAATTGTTTCCATTTCAATTTAATTTCTTCTTGTCTGACCTTAAAAGTCAAACTATCACAAAAGGGAAGGGTACCTGAACAGGGCCAGCTGCAGTGAGAAGTCCGGCAAGCAGGCCACCAACTACACGACCATCAGGGCTAGATAACGCTATGCTCATGCCGCCTTCTCTTGCTGATATTCCTCCAACCTCCCCAGGTGTGAAAGATCCAGACAACGAAAGAATTTCAAACCTTCCCTATATAGATAAAATTGTTTAAAAAAAAGTTTACTTGATGGAATAATTTGTAAGAAAATTAAGTAAAATTGCATACCTCATATGTTACAGTGCCTACAGAAGAATTAGCCTGGCGCAAAGTCACATGCGAAATAATACCAAGTGCAGATAGGACGCATATTGCTCGGGGCCCATATTTTGAAAACGATAAGATTTTAGACGTTACATCCTGAAAAGGTTGCAAAATGGTGCATTTCATATCAACTAGCATTGCATGCAAGTGTTTGACTGTATCTTGAATATCTCAGATATTTTCCAATAACTGAGGTCAGGAGAATCTTATCAACCCAAATCAAGTTTAAAGACACGTTATAAATAAGCAATTTATAAACGTTAAATAAGTTTCGAAAAAAAAAAGATTATTAAAATGTGAGGGGCCAAACGTTGACAAGTAAAACATACCTCTCCTGGATTAACAGTGACCATGTGAGGGGTAAAACTTCCACCAGAAGTAATTTGGTCCCCTGCCATTAAAACACAAAAGATGTAAATGAATATTTTTTGTGTTTATAGGATAAGAACAGAATTTTGTGCAATGACCCTCGAGTTTCTAGATTTTACATAAACTGCAATGAAATCAGATCTAAAATATGACAACATGGTCCACAAATTTTGACCAATTTTATCATCCAAAAAAAAAATTTAAATAGAAACTTAACTATTAGTCAAAGATGCAAACAGAGTCAAACAATACAAATCATGAAATAGATTTTTTGTATGGCTCTTTGATGCAAAGAGATGAACCAATTGTGAGAGATTGGACCCTGTAATAAATTATATATACATATAATAATGCTTGACCATACGCGTAGTCTTCAATAGCGAATAGCGGACCATAGCGACATGCTGCCTATATGCTACATAACGATGGCGATGAAATAGCGCCCACTATTTCATGTTGAGCGATAAAAGGGTAGAAAAAAAGTATATATAACACGCCAATTATGTATAAAAGTGCAAAAATACGCTAAACTAGCTAAATTATGCTATCACTAATCTCTGAATAATGATCCCCCCCCCAACCACTAGGTGACTTTGGACTTTAGAACCTGGCCAAAGCATACATAAAAATTCCAAAAATGCAATCTTTTGCATTTTATACCGGAAGGGGGAAACATATCCTAAGTTCTAAGACACTTTCAAATCAATTCAACTATACTTTCTACAAGAAATCAAGATAAAAAAAATACTCTGCAAGATAAAAAAAATAAACTGCAAATTGGTATACCAAGTGAAGCAACTTCGTTTGGTCATTTACCTAAAAACATGTTCGATTTCTCTGAAGAGTTCATTCTCCTTTTTTTCTTCTCAGCCCGAAACTCACCACCACTTCCCGCGAGCCCACCAAGTTTAGAATCTGAATAGCCGCCGGAGGTCGGTGAAGAGGCGGAGAGCGGCATTGGTGACGATGTCCGGCCAGTGACAGCCGTCCCATCCGGGCCATACTTCCTGGGCCTGCCCCTCTTTTTCTTTGCCAACGAAGAGGGCAAGCCGCCACTAGTCTCCGTAGAAAACCCCTGCGGTCCCATCACCTGGCTCGGGTTGGCAGTTTGTGTGGGGCTGTTAGTGGCCAGGACCAATTGATGGCTTGATGGAGCCTCGGGTGCTTTTGTCTCAACCGCTGGCATTATCACTTCTCTTGATTCCATGATGATTTCCAAATTCTACACACTTTGTTAACAAATTACAACTTCATCAAACTTACTCTTGCAAAAATAAATCATATCAAAAGTATGAAAAAATCTTCAAAACTATTTATAAACATTTGATGAGAATATTAACAAAATACACAAATGCTTATAATTACACTTATTCGATAGCGAAATCGAAGAGCAAAGTGCATTATTTTACAAGATCAAAACCTAATAATTCCTAGTTTACATAAGAACACATACACAAATGAATTTTAGCAACAAAAGAAAATATAGAAAAATTACATAAGATGATAAGAACTAAAGAACACATAGAAAAATGAATTTTAGCAACAAAAAAAAATAAATACCTTCAAATATTCCAAATTTAATACATGCAATATGATATAAACTAAAATCATCAGAAATTAGTGCTTACAGTTTAATCTTCACCAAAAGTTCTTCACGTACCTAATCATAATCATGTGACACCATGAAAAACAACTCAACAGTAGCAAAAAGATAATTAAAAGCCTAAAAATTAACAATTTTACAGGAAAAATAAATAAATATTTCAAAGAATGGTACCTTCTTCTGATGAAGCTTCAAAACACACAGTGAAATGCACTCAAATATGTGTGTGAAAACTGAAATCTTCAAAAACACATGCACTTTTTTTTCTCTTTCTTTGTAATCAATCAACAATAAATTATTATTAAATTATTAACAATAAATAAAATAGGTAATAATTCAAAAAAAATTAAAAATAACAACTCATAAATGAGCGGTTGGGTTGATAATACCAATAAAGTAAATTTTGATTAACTTAAAAATTTAAGTCCAGGTCGATAAAGTTAACCAAAAATCAAGAATATGCAATAGTAATAATTTATTATTTTATTATAATCTGAATTGATTTGAATTCCAAAAGTAAAATTAGGAAGAGAAAGTCAGTCACCCCTCCAATAACTTTTAAAAAATAAAACATTTTTAATGTATTTAATTTATTTTTATTCATTTATATGTGACAGGTGGAGACACCGTACTATTTTTAACAGAGGCACGTACTTGGTATTTACTTCTTACCATTTAAGTTTCATATATTTACTGTTTTTAGTTTAAATAATATATATTTTAATATAAATCCGAAAAGATGCAATGATGATCCATCTTTGATATAGATTTTTAGGTTAAATAATATAGATTTTAATATAGATTTTTTTACGTCTCGTTTGCGGTACGTGCATATAATGTATATATGTGTGAGCGCTCGGGGGGCAAAACTGAAAGTGCACTAATTTTAACGTTATTTTACTAATTTCGTGAAAATAACGTTAAAAGAAGGGGATGGTTAATCATGCATCATGTGGTGGCGTTGATAGCCGAAAGACAAGGGAGTACATGCACTAATTGGCCTTTTATTGCTGAGTGTTATGCGTCTTATGTCCAAGACTTGATGCAAAACTACTATCGAGCCGGGGCCCTCACTGGAAACAGCCTTTCTATTCCTATGAGGTGGAGGTAAGGCTGTCTACATCTTACTTTCCTCAGACCTTACCTTAGCTTTGATATGATGGGATTTACTAAGTATGATGATGATGATATAAGATTTTATCATAATCATAACCGTATCCAAAATGATAGATTATATTTTATCCTATTCAGTTTGTGAATAGAAATTTCTCGACTTTTAAGAGTCGTTTCGTTTTTAAAATGATTGATTTTGTAATTCAAAAAGGATGGTGGTACATTTTGTTGTCCGTTTACTTGTCATTTATTTGTAATTTGTTGTTTCAACATTTTAATGAAAGTGGTAACTTTTGTTAAAAAAAATTAATCATATTATTTTGTTAAAAAATAATCATATATTATTTTAACTTTTATGAAACATTACTGTGAAAATAAAATAGGAATAAGATAAGGGTGTGATCGGTAATATTTAAGTCATTTTAACATGTAAATAGAATTATCTTTTACAAAACTAGTTAAAAGAGATAAATTTTTGACTTTGATAGTGATTTGATAATAACAAATCCCTTTTTTTCAATGAATAAAATTTTTTAGATAAGATTGTGATCATTTTTAATCTATACATATAATAAAGTAAACCTATGAGGAACACGTGTCGTATTACTATGCATCCTCAGAAAAAAAATTTCCGCTCTTTTTTTCTCCAATTTAGTTAATATCTTTTAGGTTTAAATATTATTTATAATAATTACAGATAAGTTTTATTTTTTATTTTACGTATTCTTTAGCTTTAAATATTATTTATATATTTCCTAACTGATAAGTTATAAGCTATAACTAAAGATAAGTTTTTAATTTATTTTATACAATTAGAGATAAGTTTTTAATTTATTTTAGAGTTAAATGCTTGGTTGGTCCCTGTGGTTTGCGAAAATTGAGACTTGGTCTCAGTGGTTCACTAATTACACACTTGGTCCCAATAGTTGCAATTTTTGAACTCGAGTGTCCTTAACACTAACATTCGTTAAAATTTTCAGTTAAGTCTTTATAAAATGACTAAATTTTCCCTGAACAGTTAAAAAACAAAAAAGAGATGGGCCGACCCCTCACCTTCTTCTCCCTCATCTCTCTTTCTCTCTTTTTGTTTTTACCCCACCGGCCACCAGTACCTCCACGGCTCCACCTTCAACACATCATCACCACCACATCCTCCTTACCATCATATACATACCCTTTGTTCCCCTTCATCTTCACCGTACCAAAAAACATCACAAAATGTTACACCGTCACATTTTCTGGTAACCATTTACTCTCTTTCTAACCCTTATCCTTACCATTTCCCTCACAACCCATAACAACTCATCACCAACGATCTCCCCACTTGAACATTGGATTTGAGAAACGATAACAAACAAACTGGAGCTATCCCGGAGTCGACGAGTCGGAGCTCATGCACTTGGATTTGAAAAACAATATGTTGACGAGTCGATGATTTGGATCCTTGTTTTAAAAGATGAAACTGAGTGCGGAATTGATTTTGTTTGGCGAAAGAACTTGCAGATTCTCTTGATTCGGTTGGTGATTCAGTCTCCAATTGAAACCTAGTGCAACAGATTATTCATGGATTGAATGATGATTACAAAATATTTCTAATCAATATTGAAACTCTCAGCCTACTTTTCACCAATTGAGAGCCAAACTCTTGACATATGAAGCACGGTTAGGGCAACTTCCGTCATCAACACCACCAATTTTTGCCATGTCAGCTCTGCAAATTAGAGCTCCGCATCAGGATTCGCAAGTCACGTGTCAGTGTCAGATCTGTAAGAAGCCAGGGCATGAGGCATCTCGATGTTATTACATGTTCAATTTTTTTGTTTTTTAATCATTCAGGGACAATTTAGTCATTTCATAACAACTTAACTGAAAATTCTAACAAAGGTTAGTGTTAAGGATCATCCGAGTTCAAAAATTGCAACCACTGGGACCAAGTGTGTAATTAGTGAACCATTGGGACCAAGTCTGCAATTTTCGCAAATCACAGGGACCAACCAAGCATTTAACTCTTTATTTTATGTATTCTTTAGGTTTGAATACTATTTGTTCGAACATAAACATAAGTTTGATAAAAAAAATATTTCTTAATAGTTTGTGTTACAACATATTTACGAAGAGGATAGCTATTCTATCATTTCTAAACTTATTAAATTACTATTATTATATTATTAATTCAAAACTTAAAAACGGAAAAACTAAATTTTTTTAACAAAGTGCAGGCCACTGATTTACATGGTTTAAAAATAAAATAAAAATAAAAACTTTTCCATTTTCAAGATTTTTAATAGAGTAAAACGAAAAAAAAGCTTTTCCATATTCAAGATTTTTTAATAGAGTAAAACGAAGCATTTAATACTATGATAAATATGGATGTGGTTTATGAGTTCTTTTTTTTCTATCAAAAACAAATCGTAGGAGCAGAAGTGGAGATAACCACAACAAATCGTTATCGATACGTATGCTGCTGTAGTTAAGAATAAGAGAATGGGTACAATTAAGGGTATGGGTAAATTAGTAACCTTACATTAAAAACCAAAATCTATTTAAAAAGCAACGTATTTGTGGCTTTTAGAAAACAACGTTTTACCTTCTCCGAAAGGCCAAAACAAAAACGACTTTTATCATTGCCAAATACTTTTTTAGTTAGTGGCTTTCTGAAAAAATCTGATAAGTTAATAAGTTATTTCAAAACTCAATACCGAACACCCTTTAACTATATTTATTTTTATTAACCCGTGTAATACACCGGGTTCTAACCTAGTATTAATAGGCTCCGTCTATTGGAACACCCACTTTTTCTATTTGAACACTATGCGACCCGCATAGGCCTCTGCGGGGCGCATGTGTATCAATCCCATGCGATGCTCTTGGGCCTCTGCGGGGCGCATGGGTATCAATCCCATGCGACGCTCTTAGGCCTCTGTGGGGCGCATAATTTGGTATTTTAAGTTGTTTAAAGGTTGTGTTATGTTATTTCATATTTAGTTAGAGATTCACTATTTCAAGTACATCGATAATCAAAATTTACAAAGTAAAAACTGAAATACACACGTATAATAAAATGAAACACATACGTATAATAAAAACTGAAACTGCATTAATATATAACATTTGTTCAGTACATCGATAATCAAAATTTACAAAGTAAAAAAGAAACAACCTAATCCTGACCACCCTCGCCTGGCTGATGCTGAGACCTGATCCTCCTGTGGCCGATGCTGAGCCTGAGGTGCCTGAGGTACCGGCTGAGGATGTAGTAGATGGGCCGGCATATGAAAATCAACTGGTGGCATACCCACGTGAGCCATGATCGCCGCAATCTGATCAATCTGAAATCACATCATGTACTGCATCTGTGCATTATGCAGTATCTGCATCTGGTAGAACTGATGCATATCAGGCACAACATGGATCGGCCACTGTGGCGGATGCGGTGGCTGTGGTGCGGCAGCAGCGGCAGGTGCGGCCTGAGGGGCAGGAGCGGCAGGATCTACCGGGTCGTCTTCGATATCTACAATTGGGAAGACCTCCGGCAAATCGACAGGGACATACAACTCCCCCCTGTTGGCCACCAAGCGGCGACCAACACCTGGAATATTGCCCATGATACCCATACCCTGTATGGTACGGGTGTCAAGCCTCATAGGCAAGATAGCAGGACCACAACGTGGATCCGCATCTATATCGATCTCTGGAAGCAGGGCCCTAGCAATGATGGTGATACACGCACCACCGTAAAATATTTGCTCGCTCCTGCCGTATGTACGCGCTAGCGTAAAACATAGCCAAACTCCTGGCTAGCGCGCACGGCATGCGCCCCAGCAGGCAGTACAAAAAGAAAAGGTCACCGCTAGTGACCTTTTCCCGGCTATCAAAGCGAGGGGCGATAGACGTAGCTATGCACCGGTGCAGGTCCCGGTACAAGGGGTCGGCTATCAGGCTAACCTTCCCAGAAGGCCAAGTATACTCCTACTGAGGGGCAATGACCGACCAAAAACCTAGGAGCTCCCCCTTCGTCCTACTAATCAAAGCGTCGGTGTATATGGGCTGAGTAGTCTCGTGAGGTGTGTATAAGCCGCATATAACCGCAAAGTCGCTGAGGCTCATCTGAAACTGACGACTGCATAAATGAAACTCGATCTCGATAAAAAGGTGGTCCGGGTCATCCTCTGGGTGCTCGGCTGGGCGTGGGGTGAATGTGAATGAAGAAATAAACTCGATCGTAATGGCCCTATAGGTAGGGGTGTACTCTAAGAGAAACATTGTGCCCCACGGCGTACCCACGCCGATAAAATGCCATGCTCGATCAGTCTCACCCAACGTCTCCAGCATACTCCAGTCAATCGACTCGTGCGCGCCAATGATGACTCGGCGTAGTCTGTCACATCGTCTAAAAGGGGAAGTAGAATCGTCATGATGAGGAAATACAAGAAACGCGTGATCCTCCTACGAGGCCCCCCTGAGGAGCCTCAGGGACATCAACATCCTCCATCGGCTCATCGATAAGAAACTCCATCTGCAAAACATTAAAATGATTAAAATATTAATATTAATAATAAAATGATATAAATATTAATTTTAATAATAAAAATGATATAAATATTAATTTTAATAATAAAATGATTAAAATATTAATATTAATAATAAAATGATTAAAATATTAATATAAATATTAATTTTAATATTTACCTAAATACGATATAAATCTACCTAAATACGGCATGGATCTACCTAAATACGGCATAGATCTACCTAACCACGGCATAAACTACCGAAATACCGTATGGATCTATCTAAATACGGAAAAAAAGTAACTAAATACGGTAAAAAACGAACTCAAAACGGTAAAAAAAGTAACTGAATACGGTATAAATCTACCTAAATACGGCATAGATCTACCTAACCACGGCATAAACTACCGAAATACCGTATGGATCTATCTAAATACGGTAAAAAAGTAACAAAATACGTAAAAACTAACCTCTATAACGTAAGAAGTCGAAAAACGAGATCGTGCGGGATTTTCTTGGCTTGTTCTTCAGTGTCGTTTAGTTGTGTTTGGTTGTGTGTTTTGGAGATAGTATGGACCAATGCGCCGCACAGAGGCTTATGTAAAGAAACCCAATGCGTGCCCCTCTAAAGTTTTTTTTTTATTTTTTTATTTAAAAATTAGATTGTTAATTTACATTAAAAATTGATAAGTGTAAATGTTAATAATATATATACAAATGTTCATGTGAGGTCTCATGTGAGGACTCGGGTATATCGATAGCGTTAAGATCTATTTTAGGTTTAGTCGACTACGATACATATCTAGTCGGTTGTCGTACGTGCCCTCCTATCTACCCAATCCTCCATCTCTTCACGGGAGGCAAAACCCTGATTAGTTGCATAGGAAACTATGATAGGGTGTATTTTTTCCTCCTCATCTTCCAGTTTGATTTCTTTTTCGTCATATTCGTGATGAAAATTACCCTCTGCATACGAATTATCACCTCGTATCCAGAATAACCTCCGGAATAACTGTGTGGTGAGTAGTTCGGGTCTGGAAGAGGCGGAATGTCGACATGAGAAGGGACGCGGTTGACAACTTCCTCGTAATGGTTGGGCTGAAACGAAGATTCGTAAGAATCAGAAATGGCGGTCTCGTATGAGTCTGGAACAACACTATCGTTAGAATCCTCACCGAATATTCCGAAAAACCACGACATACTGTGAATATACGTGATTGTGATTTGAAAGGTTTATTATGGAATTTGAAATCTCATGCGATAACCAACGATAATGCATGGTCTTATAGCCTTTCTAGAGGGTCGGCGCATTGAGTTCAAACATGCACATCAACTTTAGGTCACGCAAGTGTACGAGGTTATATTCTGATTCTTGATACCCTATGCGACCCGCATGGGCCTCTGCGGGGCGCATGGGTACAAGGTTCACGTGTTTCCACGCACATGTCAGTCTGCTGCCTTTGTCGGGAAACCCTAACCCCATGCGGGGGCGCATTGGCCTATGCGGCCCGCATGGAAGAGTGTCAAAATAAGAAATTTGGGTGTCCCAATAGGATGACTATATTAATATATGACATATCACTTTGTGAGGGAGAATTTAAATACGAGATGTGCCGTATGTAAATAACTATTTAGAAGGTTATAAACCCTTTAATACACTTTTAATTAATTTCACTCAGTTTTTATAACCTATTCATATGTTAATAATCTGATATTTAGAAAAGCTTAAATGTTTTTTTCTTACAAAGTCCAGTCAAAATACCAACAGTGTAATATACATCAAATGTATCGTTATAATATCTCTTTAATTGAATTGTCTGACAACATAAAAATAATAAAATATTTAATAAAAAATAATCCTGTCTGTGTGTAAAGAATAAAAGTGAAAAATTCAAACTCATATTTGACCTGACTTTTGTCTTATAAGAGTAAAGGTTACGTAAATAACACCCAATCAATTTCTTAATTTAATATCATTTCTTGTTTTTATTCATTACTTTGTTTTTATCTTTGAAATACTAATTTTATTGGTTAATCAAATACAAAGTCTCATACAAAATAAGTTGTAAAAACGATATCAAACAGACTTCGATTGACCTCATTCAAACAGACTTCGATTGACTCATTCAAACGACATTGTAATCGTCTCATCAAACTATAAGATATTATTTAAGGTTTTTGCTTTTATATGTTTAGCTTTTAGATTTTAGTTTTTTTGTTTACATCATTGTGTCTTTTCTATATTTGCGACATTATGTCTTTTTTGCGACTCATTGCGTCTTTTTCTTCGAAGTTGTGTTATATGTTTCGGCATTGGGTTATATTTTGCGATCTATTGTGTATATGTAAACTTCTTATTTTTAGGAGACTTTAGAAAATAACTTTACCCCCAATTTTACAACTATAGACATGTATGGTGTTATCGTTCATAGAAATAAAAATAGTGTCGGTTTAAATACTTTCACCGATAAGATTATATGGATATTTATGTGTAAAAAATATTGTTAAAAATATAAACCTTTTAGAGTTATATTAGATACAAAAACGCTTTATATTGGATACAAATGAGAATTTTTATAGAGATTGTTTAATCTTAGACCATACGGTGCGAGCGTGGATTTCCGGCATGGTGGCCTCTTCATGCTGGGCACATCACCCCAGGAACGGTGTGGAGGGCGACGTGGAGTTGGAGGCCGGGGGATCTCCACGGGTTTGGAAGAATTTGGGACGCGCATCTAGTGGTTGGTGTGGATGATTGTCGTTGCGCCCAACAACTATTTAAAATAAATCAAAAAATTTACTCCTTGTATTTAATCTATAACCCTTTCTTCTATTCGTTACCTTCAAAATCTCAACTTTCGTCTCGTTTCTCACAAAACTCTTCAAAATGCTAATGACTGCATGGAACGAAGAAGTGGATAATGCGTTATGTGAATCGTGAATCGCAATAGTGACGGACAACGAGGCTCCCTTACCCACGTATCCGTTTTGGAATGAGTTTTACAAACATTTTGTATGCATAGGGGTGAGGCCACCCTTTGTTCACATTTCCGGATTATTCGTGTGGATAGTTCGAGATTTGAGATGATTGTCAACGTTGTGGACAACGACGATGGTGAGCTAAACGTAGACGACGTCATCCAAGTCGCCCTCGTCGAGTATATCCACATGGGTCATGACTTCACACACATCGCAACATGGCAAATATTAAGATTCTTTGGTTCAGTATGTTTAGGTTAACGTTATGTTTCTTTTACTAGCATTTTTTTAGTTACGTAATGTTTTTTTTAATGTTTTTAGTTTCTAAGTTATGTAATGTATTTTTTATTAATATTAATGTATTTTGTTCAATGTTCCATTTGAATTTAAGGGCATTTTTACTTAAATTTAATGGATTTTATATAATTTTCAAATATAAAATAATAACAAAAGTGTGCGCCACGTTTCGAACGCCACCCTTTCACGCCCCGTCCTACTCCTCCCGTTTTTACGCCACGGCGCTTTTCTGACACGTGCTGACGTGACGTCCACATGCCGCATAACGCCCCCTATTCAAGCCCCCTCACTCCGTATAGTCTTAAAATCAACCCATGACTCGTATGAATTAAGAGACTGTGAGCTCATGATGTTGTTTTAATATTATAAGTTTGACTCATAAAAAACTTTTCAAGCTTAAGCTCGTCTCTTTGTACGAGTTAATTTATTCAACTTAGTTTTTTATTTTACCTATCTGAAATTAGAAGCAACCAACATATGATTCATATAGAGCATCCACAATAAATCTTTTTGAAAGACATTTGTAGATGTTTTTTTTTCATATTACCATGTTTTTGTTATTGTGAGACGTGTTTTCTGGTTATGTTTTTTTACAGAAACACTCAAAGTTAAGTTAAGTGGCAGGCCCCCTATATACTTTTTCAGCAAAAAGTGCTTGTATTATACTTTACGACAACTAATCTAAATTACTCATCCTGCTCAGTTTAAAATTTGTGAACTCCCCTCCTCAAAGAGACGTGTCTCTACCAAGTGACGTGCTTTTAATATATATTAACAAATAGAAAGAGAATGAATGGTTAGAAATTATAAAGGTTATGATAATGTGGCACTGTTTTGGGTGCTTTCAGGTTGTGGGTTTAAGTGTCTTTAAAAAATGAGTATTTTTATGATGTGACAACTAACTAAGAATGTTTTTAGGTGTTCCTTGTTGTAAATGAGTATTTTTAGGTGTTTTCAGAGTTCCTTGTTGTAAATGTTTTTAGGTGTTTTCAGAGTTCCTTGTTGCAATCTGCTAGAAAATACATATAACAAGATTCATTTCCAGGATGCATAATTTGTGCACATGTCAAATACTGTGTTATTGATGATCTATTCAAATTTCACCATTAAATTAAATGGTACTTTAAAATACACAATCAAATTTCTCCATTAAAGGGTTAATGCAATGTTAACATGGTCACCGAGAAAACAATGGTTGGTTCCTAGGCGTTTAACCCTAAAAGTCGAGACGCTCCAACTAAATAAGTTCTATTTACAACCAAAAGTAGCATCTCTCATCTGTTTGACATATCAACCTTTTATCAAGTAAACCTTTTCTAAATTTTTTCATCAATTTGGTTGTTTTTACACATCAGTCTCCTGCAAACACTTATACCTACCACTACCAATTCTGACCCAGATGTACATGAAGCAACGCCTCAAGGCCCGGAGACGCTTCCATGATTGCCTCGTGCGCCTCAAGCATCAGGAGCGCCTTGTTAACCCATAAACTATGTGCAAAGAAGCCCAATGGCTATACTTTAAAGATTCAAAAGCAGCAAGCGCCTAAAGCATGTGAACTGCTACATTCTTTTGTGTACATGAATATGCAATCAACAACTGACAACGGTGAATGACATCAAACATACCTCTCTTCCGTAATATTCTACACAATTTCACCATTACTGAATCCACTGCAATCACAATGTGTCCCAGGGTCCAAACCAGGAGGAGAGTCGTACCATTTCGGATTCTCAGGGTAGAAATTGTCAACCTGCAAACTGACAAGGCTGTCTGTCTCTATAGGCTTTATTAATTTGGAATCCCCACAACCAACTATAGTTTTTTCATCAAAATCACTACATTTTAGCCATTTCTCGGGTTTATTCGTTTCCCCTAACAGATCCTTTTCCTTCCTGCAATCTGATCTGATTTGGTCCCATGAAGCAACATCTCCAATCGTTCGCCCAAAACTGTCTTCATCGTCTTCGATCAATTCTGCATCTTTACCATCGTCGTAAATCCTTTGATGGTGGCTCCAATCTGCTAAATCATTCTCACCCACCAAAACATCATCTGACTGCAACTTCTCAGAGGAAAACCCCTCTGATTTTGATCCGTACTCTCCTATACTTCTAACTTTATTCAAAAGATCAAACAGATCTTGAGATACCGAGCCCAGTAACTCATGCGGGATTTTCGTAACCTTCCCTTCAAGCAGCCCGATTTCATATCTCAACTCCTTCACTTGCTGCAACACGGAACTTTGCACATCCCCGTCATCCTTCCCCATAAACGAAAAACTGTCATGATCCGCTTCTTCGTAAATCATATCGTCATCCATCAAAAACCCGCCTTTCAGCCCAACAACCCTGTGCATAATCCTCGCATTCCCATCCGACGGCCCTGGCTTATGCCCCGTATGCACCGCATACAGCTTAAACACAGCCATCCCTTCTTCCTGATAAACAAACGTCTTATCTTTCTCATTATAATTCGAAATCGGCACAATCGCTCTTATCCGAAACCCACACCCACACCGTTTCGACGCATACGGTTCCCTCTTCAAAATCTTCGCCTTCTCCGACGAAGTTGGCTCCCCAGCTCTATGGCACGCGTAATCCTTAACCTCGGCCATAAACGGCTTATACCTAATATACTTCTGCCTTATACACAACACAACCTTATGTTTCGCAGCCAACTGCTGCAGCTTGTTCGGCACCTCTTTCGCCGGAACATCAAACGACTCCGTATACTCAAACCTCCGCCGTTTCCCCCGTCCGCCCCCGGACCCGCTCGAATCGTTACAAACCGGACACGCGGCTACACAAACCCTAATATAAGACTCAGGTATACCATAAAACTTAGCACCTACAGTCCAAACTTGCTTAATTCTATCAATAGTATCTTTCAACCCTAAATGTTTCAAATCAGCATCTCCATGAAACCTCATAACAATATCTTGCCACTGATTAACATGTGACACAAATTGATTGTTCGAATTGTTCTTAAAGCATAAAAACTCGTTACCGTTTTCATCCACGTGGACCGTTAACTTATCCTGAATCCGTTTCCACGCCGTTAAGTACGCCGTGTCTTCATTCCGGTCTTTCCACACGGACCGCCAGCTGGACAGCACTGGTGGCGGCGTCGCCGCCCTGATCTCCTCCGGCGACGCCATACGGCCGTCGAGAATGCAACGGATCATCAAGGTGTGTGATTCGATGTTGAATGTGTAGAATTGAGAGGATATGTGAGGCTCAGGGTTGATGAATTGAAACCTAGGGTTTATTTTTTGCAATGAAACTGCTTCGTTGTTGTTGTTGGTGGTGGTGGTGGTTGTTGATGGTGGAGCGGCGTCAGCGTCGGAGGAGGTGTGGCTGAGGGAGTCGTCGTCGTCGTCGCGGAAGAGGACGAAATCCGGTAGGGAGAAGTCCGACGAGGGCGGTGGTTGGAGTTGTTCGTGACGGTGGTGGAGATCTAGAATCAAGGGGTGAGATTGAGAGATAGGATCGAGTGGTGTGGTGGAACATATCTTGTTCGACTTTGCTTGGATTCATGACGGAGAGAAATGGTTAACAAGAAAAGAAGCTTCAGTTTACTCAGACAAGAGATTAACTTTTTTATAATGTTTGGTTGTTTTATATTTTAGTGGGTTGGGTTAGGTTGGGTTCTGGTTTGCTTGTAGTCATTTGATAAATGATATAATAACACAACTTATTTTAGAGCAAATCAAGTCATTCATAACTAAAAAAAAACTAGTATTTTAGAGTTGTAGGACTAATCGTATATTTAAATATGCCGTTAATATTGAATAAGATTACTAATAAATTAAAAAGATGAAGTTGAAATGTGACAAAATATTATAAGAGTATAAACATTATAAAGTTGATTTTGAAGATACTTTATTCTAATTAATAACAAATAAATAGTACAACACGATCTAATAGGTCCAACAAGGCTAATGTGGACCTTCTTACCCCATACTACATGGCAGGTAGAAAGAAGAGTTATCCTACTATAAAAGTAATATCAAGTGGCAACTAAGTTAGCATATCAATACTCCCAATCTCAATAGTTTCACACTTTATACATTGAAAACCAATACTTAGTTCTAATGTTGGAGTCACATTCAAAATTCCCCTCATTTTGTTATTAGACTAAAACCATAAGGAAAGGGCGTGGTTTGGATACACGGAAGCCTCTCCACGAGGGGCACACTGGCCTGTCGGTGGCGTGGAGGGCGGTGTGAAGGTGTAGGCGTCAGATTCTTCACGAATATGGTGATTGTTGGGTCGTTTTGATTGGGTGGTGGGTTTTTTTATTTAATTTTCTTTTTTTAATTAAAATAAATATAAAATTTATGTCACGTATCAACAAATGCCACCATTTCACGTCCTGTCCCACTCCACCTTTTTTTGCACCACACCACTTTTTCTGACGGGTGCTGACGTGGCTACCACATGGGGTTTCACGCCCCCTTTTCAAGCCCTCCCACTCTGTATACTCTAACGAACAAGTGCGCATACATTAATCAAAGAAGGAGATCCTGATTAAATATTCTATCAATTTATCATGTAGCTCTCATGTTCGAGTAAAATATATTTTTTATAGCAGGAGTTTAGATCTACATGATATACAAGTTATTTAAATATATATAAAAAAGACATCCTTACTCCTTAGAGAGATTGTCCAGCAACTTTGCTATCTATGTGTGTTAAAATTTTACTTCACAAATATATATTTCAAATTCCTTATTTCGTCTTTTTTCATTTTCTATTAAGAATATAGTTAGTTACTCATAATCTCATTCACAAACAAAATACACCCAAAACACAATATTTTGTGGGTGCTCCAAAATGGTGAAATAATACTAGTTGAATTATAATTTTATTAGTTATAGCAAATAAATATCACTCCATATGTCTGGATTACTTTACTTTGTATATGGTAACATCAATGTTAGATTTGTAGACAGTACATGCTTGTAGTATTTTGGAAAAGTAAGTGATTTAGAACATCCACTCACAAGTACAATGATTAGAAAACTAACTCATTCTACTACATAACATAATACACATATGCTAGCTCCCATGTTTCTCATGAACTAGGATTTAGAACTTAAAAGATCTAACGTTTACGATTTAGGGTTTAGGGTCGACTGTCAGGACGGATAGTTGGTCAAGACATCTTGAGCTAAAATCTCAACATCAACATCCACTTCTTCAAACAATGACTGATCACCAAATGAAACATTCCCTTCACTAGAAAAACAAGATGTCTCTACCCAAAGTCTACTGAAGTCAGGCTAGAACCAGCTGCAGATGACAACATAAGAAGGTTTGCTTGTGATTGACACAAAGTACGTCGGTCTTTCAACATTGAAAGACGTGCTTGAACATATGCTAGTTGTGCTTGCAAACAATCAACCTACATCACATGTACTCATAGTTAAACAAAGTGTAAATTAACTTCCGAGTCTCTATGTTTGAGTGGTTTTAACCATTTGAATCTAAAATAAAAAAGTTTAACGTTCTGAGTCCCTAACCATTCATTTTATAACATTTTGTGTCCAATTTTTTTAAACTTGCACTTTGATTTTAGACTCAAGTGGTTAAAAGTACTAAAACACGGAGACTCAAGACGTTATAAAATGAGCGGTTAGGGCGTTAAACTTTTTAATTTTAGGCTCAAGAAGTTAAAACCACTAAAACTCAAAAAATAATTTACTCCTAAACAAACAAACAACATAACTAAAATAGAAAAATGCATGCATATATATATACTAGGCTAGATAATGAAGACCTGTTGCTGGAGGTTGAAAACTTGAGCTACACAGCCATACACAGGATCTTTAATCCTAGAGAGAGCCTCATAACATAGTGAAACGACAGTGTAGAAGCGGGTATGTGCCGGTGTCCTAAGGAGGAGCTTGGCGACGTTCTTGGCTCCGAACACCCTGTGCACGGCCTCAAAGTCAGCCGTACCACGGTCGTCTGGTTCAAAATAGGGTGCAAACACACACCCTTTTACACATTTTCTTCTCAAGAATTTACATGCCCCACATGGCCCACCACCATTGTTGTTCATCTCTCTCTGCCTTACCAAATGCATGTGTGTTTGTGTGTGAAAGTGAGAGAGAAGATGATGGAAAGGGTAGTTGGATATAAGTTTGTGGAAGTTATTGGTGGTATAGATCGGTTTTTATAGGTGAAACTTTGAGGGTAAACCTGTAATACTACAACCTCGTTATTTAAGATATTTTATATTATAAATTTGTTATTGTTATTGTTATTATAAAAAATTGTAATTAACAAGTCGTGACATAAAAAGTGATTATATAAATAGTTTTTCTAACACAAATATAAGATGAAAAAAGTTGTTCAAAAAGAATATATACTTTTATTTTTGGATGAACGATGTTGGTTATATTTGCACCTTTCTAAGGACACGATTGAAAATAAGACTTTAAGGAGGACGTATGACTAAGGGGCTGTTTGTTTACCTCTTAACGAGGCTCTGAATGGTTCAGACCTCTTACTGGTTCAGCACTTAACCATTCAGAAGTTTGTCAAAGCAGCCCCTAAAATGAATAATTTTGCACTTTTACCCCTAAGGGCATGTGTAATGGAGAAATGCACCTACCACCATGGAAACCATTTAGGTGTGACCGGGGGTAAAACATTGCCCCAAGGGGGCATTAGGCGACCTGGGGCGTCCGGTGGTGAGGCCACCCCTACGCGTGGTGGGCCGTTATACGCCACCGTCGGTCATTTTGGCCACGCGTGAAACTTATGACGCGTTGCCATGATCACGAGTTGTAGCCATACCGTCGAGAGTGGAGCATGATAAGTGTGGTGAGTGATGGGCATTTCCACGACGTAGCGTATGGTGATTGGATGTTGTCAGTGATGAGTGAGTGTTGAGTGATGGACGCCCCTACCCATTTATGAGGACATGATGGGCTCTCAGTGAATGGACGTGAAGATGGAGAAGACCATTACACATGGTCTAATTTTCGGGGTCATTGCATGTTACCCTCATCTTCTCTTAGTGTCTCTATCACATTTTATTCATATATTGTTATGTTTTTATACCATTTTCTGTTATTGGTGTTATAGATAGTTTAATATTACTATATTTTTAGATGTTTTTAGGTCTTTTCTTTTATTTCGGTTGTTTAACTTCTATACGTAGAACTTTATAATTTTAATATAATTTTATTTAATTCTTAGATTGAGTTTTGAAGGTAGGGTGGTCAGGGGCGAAACTAGCATTCAATGAGCGTAGCAAAGCTACGGCTCAACTTCGTATCCGTAGTGTCAGGGGCGGATCTATGCGTTCTTCAGGGGTTGCCCGGGATATCATTAAGTAAATATTAGGATATCACGGATATAATATTAGAGAGAGATAAAGAAGAAAACTGAATTATTTTGAAGAAAAGTCAGAACTTTCGACGGAAAAGAAGTTGCAAAGTTTTGGGAAGGAGAAGACTTTGCTTTTTAAAACTAAAGATAATTGTTATTAGGTTTTTATTTTCTTTTTTGAAATCTGTTGCAACCACGTGGCTCCCTGCCTACTATTAAGAATTTTCAATTTTATTTATTATTTACTTCACAGTTGCAGTTACACTTTTAACTTTAATTAATTAATTGTCATATTATTATTCTAGTATACTAATTTATAACTTATTATCATAATAAGTTATAGGTCAATGGACATTGTTGAGGAATTGAAAATTTAGGTTTAAGGTTATATGTCTCAAGTTTAAATCCAATCTTAACTAGGTTTTATTGCAGTAGATTTTTGTATGGCGGGTTTTCCCCGGAACTGAAGATAGTGTGCTTGGACTACCCAAAGCCTTCTGCGATCGGGAGCGTATGAGGTCACCTTTTGCCATTAGGTTACACCGGATAACCAAACATTTATTTTGTTGGTCGTTCAAAAAATCTCATTATCTATTAACTTATAATTTTTTTTATTTTATTTGGAGCTTACTTCTTATAACAATCTTTTATCATAGGTTATCATTTTTTAACCTATATATATATATATATATATATATAGTAGCTAACATTTTTTCCATATAAAATGCTTTATTGTCGAGATTTATTTAGTAATAAAAAAACTGTAAACACTTTAGCAAATATACTAAATTAAAGTTCATGCAGAAGTATTAATACATGTCATAAGATTCAAAAACTTTAGTTGGGACCCGACCCGAACCAAACTTAACCGACCTGGAAATTTTTTTATATTCACTTGAATGAAACTGAAGCATCTAAAACACTAACTCTATACATATAAAATCTTGGTTCCGCCATTGAATTTGCGGTAAAAAGATTGCTCCATTTGGTAAAAAGAATATGATACCCCTGAATTTTACTTCTAGGTCCGCCACTGAGGGTGGTCTTTTTATAAGTAGTCATTTTATCATTCTCACATAGAGATATGGTAACATTCTCAGACTTTAAAAATAGTTTTACCACCACTAAGATTTTACTTAGAAAGTTACTGATATATCAAAATTCGATTTGTTTTTTAAACAAGGCGAAATCAAAAATCATTTTCTTTGAATTCACATCTCATTGGTTCTCAAATCTAACCAACACAAAGTATATGGAGTAGGATAGAAACATTTTAATTTTCTTTTCAGAACTGTGATTTGCAGAACAATAATTTCACGACTCCAACCGCCGCAGGACACAGCTTCTGTTCCCTACATGACACCACGTGCGAAGGATGCATTTATGTTTACGTATGTTAATTGATAAAATTATATATTATAATATTATTTTTATTCTAACTATAGTACTTTTTTGTTTAACATGATAATAAAATACGGTTGAAAATTACCTGTTTACCGATCAAATATATATGTTTACGGTTGGATCCGTTCAACCGGTGTTAAAAACAGAATTTCATAATTAATATATATGTTTACGGTTGGATCACACTCTATTGCAAATTCGTAGACTTAACTGGTATGAGGATCCTTCGGTTGAAGACGCTCCAATTAATATATGCGCACACATATTATGGTATAAAAATGTATAAGTTAATTATGCATGATATATATTAGGAGAATATATTTATATTTATTTTGTACATCTAAATATTTCACACGTTATTCCTCCTTTAGTGAATTCGAACTCCACTCTCACCCAAGAATGTGAATGCATATAATAGCAATTTAATGTAGGTTTCTCTTTCAATTTAAAATTTTGACATAAAATACTGAATTGTTTTAAACTATGACATAAAAACTCATTTAAAAAAATGTAGGTGTTGAACAATTGAACAAGACTTTCAACTCAAAGTCTCAAACCTAATGTGGTTAGACAAACACGTTTGTACAATTGTAAGTGTGGTCGGAACTTAAGTAAACCCGTTTAAGCTAAACTCAACTCATAAATATGTGTTATCTTATGTGTCAATAATTCAAACAATTATTTAAAACATTTTGTTTTCAGTTAAAAAAAATACAAATGCAATGATAAAGTGATCATAAAACTATCATTTAAGAACAGTTATTAATATAATAACTCTGTGTTTGCAGGTGTCCACGCTCACCCACAATAAACACAATTTGACAATTTGTATGATATTTTTTTAATAATGCTACATGGTGTGGTTTAAAGTCACTCGGGGTTTTATTAGGTCACGTTAAATTTATCTAGGCGTCACCTCATATAGGGGGTTTTAAAGCTCCTCTTTTTAATTTGCATACAATAATTTAAAGTCCCCATCGTTATTACCTAATCATCTTATTTATATATTTTAAACGCAAAAACATAATTTCATTAAAATAAATAAAACATTACAAAGTCCTAAAAAATACAGAGTTACTTAAAAAAATTAAGTACAAGAAAATAAAAAAACTACATATATTTCGCTTGAATGTGTGCCATGCGAGCCTCCAAAATGACTCGTTCCTCCTCTGGTAGCAAAGAAAAGTCTCTCGCGAGATATTCCATATCTTTCTGAATTTGTTTCTCCAATTTTAGTTATTGCTCCTTTTCCTTCATCGAGAGAATCTTGTTGAGTTTATCGTCGAACTCGTCTAACCTTGACTGGTCATCCAATGGCGTTGAAGAAGACTTATCTCTTGCTCGTGCAACTGCCTTACTTTTATCTCTGCCCTTTGGTCGTCGCAGCTCTTGCGGTTGTTCAAATTTCTCCAAATCGTCGTTAAGATTAATAGTAGTACGAGCATCGGACTCGAATGGCTCGGTAGTGAATGTTGATTTGGACCGTTTTGACCTACAGGCCATTGGGTCAAACGGCGGTACAAGATGCCACTTGGGAGAATTGGGAAGAAGCTCCCACGAAGGTATCATCGTAAACACATGCCCATGATTAATTCTATACTCGTTGTGGGCGGCGGTCATAATGTCCACGTCGCTCGGACCGCTTCTTTTTCTTCTTCTTCTAAGATTGTTGACGAGATTATTATGTATGTTATTGAAATTGCTAATCTTGGTCCGCATTGCGGTCCACTTGCCCGAAAATGAGTCGGCCATACGGTATTCAACACGACCCATTGCGGCGAAAAACTTCTCACGTATACGCCTCCAAAATATTTTTACATCTTGGTCGTCTCCTTTAAAAATACAAAACAATTATAAATTTATATTTGTAAAAAAATAATTATAAATATATAAGTATAAAAATATATTTATAAAAATATTTACCAAGAATCTCATCTTCCGACACATCGCGCCATACTTGTGACAATGAAAGTTCTTCCCTAGGCGTCCATTTTTCGATAGTTTTAGGAGCACGTGTTTCGCCCTCACCCTTCTTACGGTGCCTTCTCGATTGTCCACCTTTTGAAGAAATGGGTTGGGTTTTGGGTACGGACTCGGTTTCGGGTGTGTTTTGGGTTTGTGTTGTGTTTGGAGTATGTTTGGGTTTGGGGTATGTTTTGAGGAAAAAATGACGGTAGAGGATAGTATCTGTAAAAACAGGGAATAGGTGGCGAGGTCGGATGAGGGGAAGTTGGGGTGCTAGGTGGCATCGGATAATACCCAAGCTCACCCGTTCGCGGGCCTCTTTGGTAGCGGTATTCTTGCTCGTTGTTGGGATCGTTTGCTACACTTTGCCAAAACGGATGGTTGGGATCCCATGGGTTTTGGTTGTTGGGAAACATTGTGTGATTATGAAAAAAAAAACTAAAGATTTTAGATAAAGATAGAGGAAGAAGAGATGAAAAATATAGAAAAGGTTAAGGTATTTATAGGTAAATTATAAAGTTTAAAATATTTTTTTTAAAAGTAACCGTTGATCAACGGTTATTTTGACCAACTCCCTCGAAACCTTCAATTTTCGTTCGTTAGCACGCTGACGGAGGGTCTATAGCTCCCCCTATTTAGCGAAGACGATGTAGGTGATGGCGCGCCGGACGCTAAAAAAGGGAGGTGACTGAGTGACGCTAAGCCTCACCGTCTAGCCTAATCAAATAAATTTTGATAGCTAACCTTCATTAATTAAATTTACAAGCATTCAACAATCCCAAAATTAGAATAAAGGCGTTGGTGAATTATAGGAAGTAAATTTCTAATAAAAAAATATGTCGATGTATATTGATAACAATAGTATGAGAATGGCCTAAATGAATTAAAAGAAATTTTAGAAAATATGAAGAGAAAAAAAGTAGAGAACGATTTAGGGGAGTCAAAGTCAAAGAAGTAACTGGAGGCCTGGCTTAGTAATAGAAGTGTACGGAGAAAGGAGACGTTGAGTCATGGTCAAATTGAGTGAAGTGACTGTGACTGGTGACTTCTCGTGTTTTACCAATTTGCCCTTTACCTGCTTTTTACTCCATAGGTGATTTCATCGCATAATAAAATGAAAAACGTTATATGTATAACTTTTAACTATTAATTTCATATCTTTTAGAACAGAATAAATAAATAGTCTTGTATTCAACAACCCTCTGTTTATTTAGGCACCTCTGATATCAAGCGTGTTGATTAATACGTGTCGTGTCACTTTTTATGTTTTTTATGCCAGACAACTTTGTAAAATGTCCAATCAGTCATGTGTAGCCTATATGTAGTGTATATAGTGACACATGTACGACACGTGTAGACTGTACATGTCAGGGTATTCTCCACGCATAGGCCTATACGCGAGGTATATATAACTGATTGGTTCCTTGGTACGATGTTGTTTGACATGAGAATCCAAGTTTAAAAGTGATACGCCTTATATCGACCAATACGAGGAGTGTTGAGTTCAAAATTGAGCTTACAAACGGAGGCCCTTAAAAGTAGGGGTGTTCACGGTTTGGTTTGAAACGTGAAATCGTTCAAATCGGTCTTCGGTTTGGTTTCATGGTCGGTTTATTTCTTTCACTTTCGGTTGGTCGGTTTAAAAAATTTCAAACCGTAGCAAATGGTTTGGTTTGCGGTTTATACCAAAAACCGACCGTACAAAACCGGACCGGACGTAAGATTTGATTACTTTTTTATTTATTAAATATTTAGTATTAGATGCATTTAGTCATTTATATTATATATAGTTTAAGTTAACATAGGCTAGCTGTAATATAACATCACTAAACATGGCTATTATAATCTTGTTACGGTTATATTTCTATTAAGCATGTTATGACTTTTGTTTTTTACTATTTCCTCCTACTTCTTCTGTTAATTTTATATAATTACTATGTATGTCCATAACTTTGTAATACTCATTCTAGTTGCGACGTTTGGTGCTTATTCAGAATTAGAGTATAGCTAGATTAGGGGCAATTAAAGGCATACTTAGATTGTTGATTGTTATTTTGAATTTAAGTTATTATCGAAGCTTAAACCGTGAAATCGAACCGGAACCAAACAGTTAGTAACGCTTCGGTTTGGTTCGGTTGTAATTTCCAACGGTTTGGTTTCGGTTTTCAACAATAAAAAAACTTGTAACGGTTTTGGCTAACGTTTGACCAAAAAACAGATAAAACCGGACCGTGAACACCCCTACTTAAAATTTCATCGTCATTCACAGAATATCATCCACATTTCGTTCAATTTCTCCTCTTGCATCCTTAGACGATATATTGTCACTCTAAAACTTCAATTAGTGATAGGGATGAGATCGATATCATACCGGTACCGTACCGATACCGCAAATACGTTACCGAAATTGAGGAAAAGTGGATACCGAATACCGTACCGAATTTCTCAATTCGGTAAACGGTACGGTACCGGTATCTGTACTGGTATTTCGGTATTTTACCGCATGGTGCCGCTTTGGTGTTTTTCATTGGTTTACCTAAAAAATATCATGTAAATCTATCCATCTATTAATAAATGAATTGGCGTAATATATAGTGGGAAAACTAGACAAATGTATGTAGTAAAAACTAAAAAAATCAAAAGGAAAAATACATGGATTCAACTTTTAACATCCAAATTCCAACTTGTCTAAAAAAATACATGGGTTCGTCATTATTGCTTTAATAAATTGTTTCTTACATCATGTAAGCATGATAACTTTTAGATTTCTTGAATATTGATAGAAGACACAATTGCAACAACTAAAAGGAGAACAAAGAAACTAAGAAAGCAATATTAAATACCTTAAATTTAATGAAATGCCTTTGAATTCTTGATTGATCGTCATCACTATAGAATGGATCGTACTATCACTATAGAATGGCTAAACCATTTTATTTAATAGTAGTTTGGGTATTCTTTTTCTAAAAATATTATTGGAATGTGAATACAACTAGAATTTTTTATTATTTTTAACTGATTCTATAAGGGTACTATTATTCATAACTCTTTTAATTTAATAGTAGTATATTTGAAATATATATTTCTAATAATACTGGGAGATTATGATTTATATTTGTCAAATACTCCTTATAATTTCTTATGAAAATTCGGTATTAGTACCGTTTTTTACCGAAAAATACCGGTACCGATACCGTTATTTACCGATACCGAAATTTGAAAAATCTATTACCGATACCGGTACCGGTACGGTAACGGTAAGGCACCGATATTTCGGTAAAAAATCTCATCCCTAATTAGTGATGTTGTATTTGGATACCAAGTATTTCGGTATTATTGATTTCGTGTTGGGTTATTTGGCAAGCTAGGAACGACTTTATTTTAATGGTAAAACACTACTACAAAAAGAGGCATTTGCTACGAAATTTTGCTACGATAAAAATTGGTCGCAAATTTTACTACGAGTTAGCTACGGATTAGCTACGAACGCATTTTGCTACGAATTAGCTACGGATTAGATACGAACTTCCGTTGCAAAACCCATAGCAAGTCCGTAGCAAAATTGAGAAAATGGATATAAAACATATAATGTAGTAAAAGCGGTAGCAAAATCCGTAACAAAACCATGAAAAAAAGTACTTAGAAACAGACTTAAAAAAGTAAAAAAAATTTGTAGCAAAATGATAGCAAAATTGTGAAAATAAATTTAATAACAAAAACTGAGTAAAATTGGTAGCAAAGTTCATAGCTAAATTGTGAAAATAAATATTTAAAAACTAACTAACCGAAGTTAAAAAACGGTAGCAAAATCGGTAAGTAAATAAAGTTCGTTAGAGAAACTGATAGCAAAATCTAAAAAAAAAAGTACTTAAAACTATCGCAGCAAAATTTGTAGCAACATCCATACGTTGCAAAACAACAAAACCCATAACAAAACTAACAAAATAATAATAGTATATACAAAAAAAAAGTTTTTAAAATTAGTTAATAATAATGGTAGCAAAATCCATAGCAAAACTAAAAAAATAAATATTCAAAAAATCAACACGATAAAACACATTTGAAAATCCATAAAAAATAGACAAAGAAAATATTAAAAAATAATTAATAATATATACAATACGAAATCAAGAGCAAAAATATTAAATACTTAAAAATGGTTAAACAAAATTCAATTTTACATGGACTGATGTAAACATAACTACATTTAATATAGCTATCTCATACAAATAGATACATCTACTAAGTTAAGCATATGGATGAGCAAATAGTGCCGGGTACCGGTACCAAATATATTTGGTACCGACTGTTAAAGTTTTTGGTACCGGTTCGTGTACGGTACTGATATTTACCGGTTTTAACCTTCAAATACCGGTACTGTACCAGGTATTTTCGGTACCGGTGCCCATTTTTGGGATATTCAGTACTGGTTGATACCGAACTCATCCCTAGTTAAGCATATTAGATCATTTGTTAATTGATATCTATGACGTTTTCATATTATTTGCACTCATTTTATAAAATACAATATCCATGGAGTGGAATATTTGCACTTCCCCATTGGCCCGAACAAATTACGATTTTACCACAGCTTAGAATTTACGATTTGCCCCAGTTAATATATAAATCCATGGAGGGGAATAGTTAGGCAGTTAGCTTCCTAGCACTAATATACAAAATCTATGGAGGGGAAGCTACATGACACTTCCCAATTGGCCTGAACAAATTAAATTTTACCCAGCTTAAAATTAGGATTTGGCCCAGTTAATATAAAAATCCAAATCCATGGAGGGGAATAGTCAGGAAGCTAGCTGCCTGGGGCTGCCTGACACTTCCTCATTGCCCGAACAAATTACGATTTTACCTAGCGTAGAATTACGATTTACCCCAGTTCAAACTTACAGTCTTACCATCGGTATAGATTTCGTAAAATTACGATTTTACCCCAGACGGATTTTGATTTTTCCCCGTTTCAAAATTACAATGTTGCAATCGTTGCAGCTTTTGACAATTATGATTTTACCCCGATTCAAATTTAAAGTCTTTTCATCGTTTTCGTTTTTTCTAAGCGAAACTATTGATAATGTTTTGTTTTAATGGTAGAAAAATATTTGGTTGAGCGTCCCGCAACGCGAGCGGGGCATAAACTAGTATACTAGAAAGACCAAGATTGGGAATAGTGCCAAGCAGTTGCCTGTCACTCCCACATTGACCGGGACAACTTACGATTTTACCCTAGTTTAAAATTACGATTTTGCCCCATTTCAAAATTACGGTTTTCCCTAGTTCTAATTTACAATCTTGCCACTGTTTTAACTTTTGAGAAATTACGATTTTCCCTAGTTAATCAAAGTTAATTCTAATCGCTCATGGTCAAGGACAAACAATCATGGACATAATTCATGCTAAATATTGGCAAAATAGTGCATTTAATTAAAATAAATAAATTCATTTAAAGTAGCTATTTATCATACTTTCATTATAACTTATACAAAAATTAGTAGTTTCTTTAAATTTATTCATTATGTGCACAATTAGCTACACCAATATGACCGGGACCGTAGAACATGCTCACAGGCCACACCCGATCATGGTCAATTATGGTCTATTAAAGTCTTTGGTGGCTAGTTTAGGTAATCATGGTCAATTGAGGAAAATAGTGATTAACTAAGGTTATTCATGGTTATTTAAGGTTATTCATGGTTATTTAAGGTCATCCATGGTTAATTTAGGTCAATAATTTTCAATTATGGTCATTAACGTTTGATCATGGTCTATTATGGTTCATGATCCATCATCAAACTCACAAAATAGTTTTTATAACCCGTGACATTAGATCAATCATGACTTTCAACATCCAACAATACTCGTTAACACATGAAATTCTCATAATAATTCATTACGACCGAATATAACTTTATCACGACCAATTACAAGCCAACAAGGTTCCTCACAACCGATTAAAAGCTAATCTGACCAAAGGAGTCCTGCCCTCCCAAAGTGAATCATGCTCAACATTTGGGAATCATGTATTGTCAAGTACGCGAGATGGTATCAAACGTCGAGCATGCACGAGGACTTGCATAAAATGGTGATTGGAAAGTGTCAGGGGCCTAATATTTGAAGATCGTTATGCTATGGGTTGTGCTTGAATGTTTGGGTTTACCCCGAACTTTATTAAAGGCGGTCTCAATGTCAATGAAGAAGTGTACGTGCCTAGTCGTGTCTATGACAAACACACCATTGGTCGAGAGCTAGCGTCGCTCTCCTTATGAGTCCAAGACAGGACGAAACAAGTGACCTACACAAAGAACATGACGAATTGACTTATCCCCGGGGAAATAGGGTCACAACACTTGAATCAAAAACTAACACCGTGACATTATACCTAGTTTATGCTTGTTTAACAATTAAGCTCAATCCTGAGATTTAATTACCTAGCTTGAGCTGATACCCGAGCCTAAACAACCTTATTATTTATATAATATTTATTTAATATATGTTTATATAATACTTTATATACAAAACGATGATAAAAATAACAAACTAATATATATTATGTTATATACAATTTTTTTTATTAAAAATATGTAAAAGTTAACTAAAATGTATATTAGTTAGTTTAAATAAAGTAGAGCTGGAGCTTGGAAAAACTGTTGACGAGCCAAACTCCAGTTTTGAAAATAAAACTCGAAACATGTCTATCTTGGGTTGGGCTCGACTCGTTTACACCCCTAAATTAATAACTATTTATAAAAAACCAAATTATTAAGCGTATTATAACTAAATAAAATGTTTTTTAATTATTTTATTTATACAACAAAGTATTTACTAATTTTCAAGAACTAGAAGATTTGTTCTTAAAATTTTTAAACTTTGGCTTCTTATTATATATATTATACATAACTTTTATAAGTTTTTTTATAAACAATTCCTTTTATAAGTTTTTTTTATAAACAATTCCCAAATAATAAAGTATAAAAATTTCATAATTCAACTTTGCCGCCCCAATATCCCGCTCCTAGTTTCCCTCAAATCCACGTTCCAATCGGAAGATTTAAACCTCCCTCAACCCCCATCGTGCTCACCAAAAACCATCACTCTCACGCAATAATTCTATTTGTTTGCTCGATTTCTCTGATTTCGCCGAGCTTCACCAATGACCAACAAGGAGCTTCTGATATTGATCACAATGTGAGTAAAACAATTCACTCACGTAGTTATTCTTTTTGGTTGCAATTCATAGTTCTTTTTTTCTTGTTGTAAATCTTGATTTAATGTTTTTGTCATAGTTTATATGCTTTACGGGATATTTTTGTGTATGCACGTTGTTTCATAAAATGTTATACAGATACCACATCGGATTTATTGTCACACCCCAACCTGCAGCGGAATAAGAGTCGGAGCATAATTGGGTTATCACAAAAGCTCATGATGTTTACTAAAATGTTTCATATTTATTAAATTCAAATTACAACTTAAATGTTTAAATCAAATCCATACAATTACAAGGAAAATGAAACTAAGTAAAACAATTGAAAGCTTAAGCTGATTTATTCTTCTAAGTCTTCCTATGTGTTTCTTGCCTCAACTGGATCACCTGTATCATGTGTAAAACGGGGGATATTTTGGGTCAACAAAAGTTGGCGAGTGAACCTTGATAAAACATTGTTATTAATTGTTTGTTGTATTTAATATTGAAAATTTGTGCAATAATCACATGTGAGCAAACATATATAAATAAACAATACACAAACCACATTGGATGAGTAAATGACATAAATGATGATGTATTTGAGATCAAGGCTCAATCAAACGGAGCCGATCGTATGACATGAATGTATGTGAGATCAAGGCTCAATCAAACGGAGCCGATCGGATGAGGCACCTGTACTCAACCCGTAAATCCCACGGGGAGCTGATGGGCCTAATGAAATGCTTGCACTGAAAATGATAAATCCAAACTAAACATAATTCACACAACAATTTGTACACATTTGATACACATTAGATCACAGATATGATGAATGCACAAGTGTTTATATTTATATAATAACAGAATTGTACGACACATGATACACCCCAAAATGTGATTAAAACGGGGAATTTGTAGAGATTCACTCACATTGGGTGCGTTCTTTTGATGACGTTGGATGCGCACGAGTTTTGGGATTTGATCGACGAGGAAAACTAACCTAAATAATAACGAAGTGGTTCGGTAAATAAATAGATTTTAATTCATAATCTTAATAGGGTTTTTAGATTCATTTTTGTGAGTTTAAGGACGTTTTCTAACTTTAAAAATATTATTTTTAAGTATTTTTATTTGATTTTTAAATTAAATAAATAAATAAAAAGAAATAAAAATTTTGACTTTTTTGACCGTTGACCGGACCATTGACCGTTGACCGGACCGTTGACCGGTCGGACTATGGTTAAGTGTGCGCTGAGTGAGGTTCGAACCCGAGACCTCTCGTACGCGTGCACGCAGCTCTACCAACTGAGCTACGTGTCTAACCCGAAATACTCTTTTTTAATTATATATATATACTAATTAATTGTTATTTTTATTGGGTTAATATTAAAATGATTTAAAATGGCCGAACCGCTTGCAGGGACCCGGAGTCGAACTCGGGTCCTTCGGTTCGTATGCGCACAGCCCAACCAGTTGGGCTGTGTGTCTAATCTGTTTATCTTACGGATTATATTCCTCTTATGAACATACTATGACTTGTTCTGATTCAGTTCTAAAAATATTGATTTTATTTCTGAAAGTCGGTACTTTGTATGATTCGAACTCGTGACGTGCGTTTATGTTTGCACACAGTCCACCGCTGGACTGTGTGTCTAACCCGGTTAATCATTCAGTTTTAATTATACTTATACACATTTCGACTTCGTCTTCTTCATTTATAAAGACACAGAACGAAGGTGACCGACTGTTCTTGTTTAAATCGGTCATTTATCATATAATTGATTGAATTAAAATGGATAGAGAGGGTTACGGAATCGAATGTACCGATCAGAATGTTTTCTTCAGAATTCCGGCAAGAGTCGTCGGCTCTGATTTGTGACTTCCGTCTGAGTGAATCAATTAACAGTTTTGATCAACGAGTTGTGAAATTAGGTTACTAAACAAGGGATATCAGGGGGTTTAGATGATTGTACCGATTCACAGCGAGACTTCGGAATTTCCAGTGATTTTCCGGCGAGTGCAGAAATTCCCGGCAACGTTGTCTGAGTCGGATTCTGGTTGAACGATTTATGTTATTACTTGTCTAATAATGGATTGAAAACGAAAGAGTCGAGAAATTTACCGATTTGGTGTAAGTCTCGGTTTTCCGGCGAAAGTCCGGCGAATGCAGAATATCTCCGGCGAGTGCTAACACTCGAGAAATTGTGCGATTTTGAGCGAAAAGGTTACCAGAGGTTTGGGTGAGTATTTATAGAGAAGAAACAGAATGTATTGAGTCCGAATTTGGTCTTGATTCGTGGTCAATGTTTCTCCGGCGGTTACGACTGGTATTGGGGGATTAGACGTCGGTTATAACCGATGTCGAAGTTATTTCACGCGTTCAGTCAAAGAAAAACGGTCGTGATTTGCGAAATCGTCGGTATTTCCGGCGACTGCGGATTGGGCGCGCTGATCTCAGGATTTGATTTCGAGTTTTATTTTAAGTATTAATTGTTTCAGTATATACACAAAAGATTCATGTGGCGGAGTGGTGTAGTGTTTGTTTGTTGGACTTGCTGACCCGGGTTCGAAACCTGGCAGCTTCCTTTAATTTATTTCTTCACTTGTTTTTACTATTTATTAATTATAGTTTTTAAATTCTAAAATGTTTCTTAATTATGTATTGTTTAAAATTAAAATGGACAATATATACGCGAGAAAAATTATAACTGACTATTCGATTAATAAACGAAGAGGGTTTTGGAAACCCGTTTTTCGACAGATGTTACATTTATTGTACCAATTTGATTTGATAAGTAAAAAAAGTTTCACATAGTTGTTTGTTGTGTGATAAAATCTTAATTTGAGGTGAATATGCTGAAGACTCTGCTCATCAGGTGATTTTTACTCTAAAAGTTTCAACTTTTCGCTTTGATCAACTCTCAAAGTCTCACACACACTCGTTTTCTAATGGAGCTATATATTTATATTATAGAGATGTGCATCCTTTGAATCCTCATATTTAAGAGATGACACTGCAAGGTCATACTTGCATGTGAAGGCAAACATGGGTTGTGATTTGTGGATCTCATTTAGAAGAGAATTAATTGAAGTGACTACAACAAATCCTAAACATAATAAAGAGGTATTCTTTAAATGTTTACTTAAATTTTTTCTAATGCAAGGCCAGTTGGGAATCAATGTGTTTTTTGTTTTTTAATTATAGGTGCAACAATTGAAGGAACAAATAGCGAAGTTGGAAGAACATGATATAATAGGGAAAATTAAAGAGATTGCGAGGTTATACACTAAAATGAATGGAAGACTTCAATTGTTGTCACAATTGATATGTTGAAGTTTACTCTATTAGTTTTGGAGAATTTACATTATTTATTGGGTTAAATTTCAAAGTTTGATATTTTCTTCTATTTCATATGAATATTTATCTTTTGTGTGATACTTTATATTATTGAAATTTGACTGTAGTGTTTATAAAAATAGAAAGTAATATAAAAAAAGATTTTTTAAAAGAATTTCTGGATATAATTCATAGCAAAAAATTTATAGAATCCGTAGCAACATGCCAAAAATCTATAGCTAGCTTCGTAGCAAAAATCATACAATTAGTAGCAAATTTCCATAACTAGACCGCAGTAACACATGTAGCCAAAGCGTAGCAGAATCTCCGTTGCTAAAAATTTGTAGTAAATTCGGTAGCTAAAACTATGTAGCAAAATTCGATAGCTAAAAATTTGTAGCAAATTTTCGTAGCTAACATTCGTAGCAAAAACTAGTGCGTAGCTACAAATATTTGTAGCTAAAAGTATTCGTAGCTAAAAACCCATAGCGAAATTCCGTAGCAATCTTTTTCGCAGCAAATAAGTGGCAAAAATAGCGACGTCATTTTTTTAGCTAAAGTCGTCGCAAACATAATTTTCGTAGCTAAAGTTTGTAGCAAATAAATTTGCGACGAGACTTGTAGCTAAGGACCAAATCCCTATCAAATCCGTAGCAAAGTGGGTGTTTGTGGTGGATTTGCTATGAATTTGGCCGTAGCAAATGCCTATTTGTGTAGTAGTGAAAATATCATATATTAGAAATATCATTAATGAGGTGAAGAACTTGAGGCTGTTATGAATTTCTCATCATCATCATCATCATCATCATACTCAGTATATCCCATCAATAACAAAGCTAAGGTAGGGTCTGAGGAGGGTTAGATGTAGACAGCCTTACCTCTATCACATAGGAATAAAGAGGCTGCTTCCAGTGAGACCCTTGACTTGATAGTAGTTTTGCATCAAGCCTTGGACATAAGGCACATAACACTCAGCAATTGAGACAAATGACGATTAGTGCATGTACCCCTTGTCTTTCGGCTATCAACGCCACCACATGATGCATGATTAAACATCCCGTCGTTTAACGTTATTTTCACAAAATTTGTATTATAATCTCGTACCTAATTATAAAACCATGTCTGATATTTGTGCAGTAACTATTACTCAATACCCTCGGGTTCATGAGCATACATATGGGTATGGGTCTGTTCAAATACCTTGAAGATCGTTCAAAAAAATTACGAAAAAGCTCCGGTGAAACTGGCTTGAAATATATCCGATTCGTGCTCGCTCAGTGTGTAAACGAGGCGAGCTCGAGCCAAGGTCACCTCGATCGTTAGCTCGAATAATATTTAGTTTCCGTGTAATGACATCAAATTACCTATGAGGATTTGCTAAAGGGGCCCTCCCACTACATGTTCGACACTAGGCATGTGCGGCTAATGTTTCGCCTACTCCTATCCCACATCACTTATTTTGAAATCCTAAATCTTTTTTTCTCCCTTTCTTACATCACTTATTGTTTCAATCCCACTAACTTATTTTATTCCTCTAAGACCTAGTCCCAACGTCTCTTCTTTACAGCTTGAAAGTTGAAGACCATTTGATCCAATTGAGATATTCGATTCGAGTATATCTAACTTGTTTAAAGTGCGAGTCCAATTAAAGTTTAAAAAATACAGCTCGTTTGAAATTTTAGAGCTGAGTCAAGTTGGCTCGCTTATAATTCGAGCCAACTCACACAAACCTTGTCTTAGCTCAGGTCGTGAACAATCCCACGTGGATATTGCGTATATGGTGTTATGGTGGGATGACTATTACCCAATACATGTTCTTAAATTCATCATAAAAATAAATTTGAAACATTAAATACTCAACTATGTATTTAATATTTTAGTTTAAAAAAAATCAACTTACGATTTATTATATATTTTTAAATGATATTGTATATCAATATGTTTGACAGTATCACATAAATGTTTTGGGTTTCAGGTTTATCCTACAAGTTCAGTTTTTTTCCTTTCATATAAAAGTTATACCTCTTGACACATTGTTTAAACTTCAACCCAAATCGACTCGTTGTATGCAAATTTGCAAACACACATATTTGATAGCTTTCGGTTGCACCTCATTACACTGATACAAAATTACAAATTACAATGACTCGCTGACTTCAGTTTTTTGTGGGCTTTCCAGTCCACAGCCCATTAATACCGCTATTTGGAAAACCGCCTACTAAATTTACGAACTTTACGGCCCAAATAACTTCAGCATTTTGTAAAAATAAGAAACGCACCTCCTTTAAAAAATAACAATAACTAGTTAGATGCGCCGTCCGCGTTGCGGGGCAATAGCCGAATAATGAGCGAGTGTTAGGCAGCTCATTGACACGGGAAAAAAATTAAAGCGAGTAAACCAATACATAACACTTTTATTTGCTAAAAAAACTAAAACAATGACAATACTGTTATTTTTAACTAATGGAAAGTTATATTTTTTCACTGGTGTAAAATCGTAATTTGCCAAAAGCTAAAGTGATGCCAATACTGGAAATTGAAACCACAACCGTAATTTTAGACCGGAGGCAAAACCATATTTTTATTTTGGACCGAGGGCATAATCGTAATTTTGAGTTGGAGCCAAAAAACGTAATTTTATTTTGAACGGTAAAAACGTAATTTTTATCTGAGGCCGAAATCATAATTTTTTAAACGGGGAAGAATCTTAATTTTAAGGTGGGGGCAGGAGCATATTTTTTCATTTGAACAGGGGTGAAAACGTAATTTTGAGCTGAGGGCGAAATTGTAATTTCGAGTCATGGGCAAAATCGTAATTTTTGGCTCGGGCCAAAAGCGTAATTTTATTTTGAGCAGGGGGTAACATCATAATTTTAAAGTGGGGGCAAACCTGTAATTTTACAGCGTAAACAAATAATAAACGGTTGGTCCAATGGGGGAGCGCCAGACCAGCTGCCTGGCACTATTCCGGGGGCAAACCCGTAATTTTACAGCGAAAAAAATAATAAACGGCTGGTCCAATGAGAGAGTGCCAAGTCAAACGACTGATCCAATGGGGGAGTGCCAGGCTAGCTGGTCGAAATCGTAATTTTTGGCTGGGGCCAAAAGTGTAATTTTATTTTAAGCAGAGGGCAACACCGTAATTTTAAAGTGTTGGCAAACTCGTAGTTTTACAGCGTAAACAAATAATAAACGGTTGGTCCAATGGGGGAGTGCCAGACCAGCTGTCTGGCACTATTCCGGGGGCAAACCCGTAATTTTACAACGAAAAAAATAATAAACGGCTGGTCCAATGAAAGAGTGCCAAGTCAAACGGCTTGTCCAATGAGGGAGTGCCAGGCCAGCTGCCTGGCACCATTTTTTTTATTATAAAAACAATGTTCAAATAGTTAGAAAATTGTTTGAAAATTAATTAATATGTATATGTATATAATAACTTTAACCACTTTATGTAAAACTTGTAAGTTGTCACTATAATATTATCTTTTTTTATCTACTTCATGGTTGAGAAAAACTACAATCAGACATCTGCTGGTAAACGGTAAATAACGATCAAAAGTGAATTGCACAACTGAATTCAAGTCTCATTAAACATATTATGGAATATGTCTATTAGTGATACACCAATATTATTATGGTTTTATTTTTTCTATATGTTATAGTTATTTAATTTTTTTTTGTATAATTTTATTGTTTGTATAACACACAATTTCTCAGTCTAGTTAAATCTCTATAAATTAATCATGATTTTTATGTATTTAAGACTTTTAAGTAAGACACGTTTTTATTTTAAAGATGTGGATTCGATCTTATAATAAAATTATGGGAACTCAAGTGAATATAAATTAAAAAGAAAACTATAAATGAACATATATATATATATAACTATGCTGGGAAGTGGGAACCATGGAACAACGTGTTTAGAAAGATTTGTCATTTGTACGAAGTGGGGTCTTCAAGAAAACTAGTCTTCCTTTAAAATTTAAAGAGAGCAAGTCATGGCTACAAAGATGAAAATTGTGATATTTTGGATTTTTGGGTGAAACAACTACTTTATAAAAAAGGTTATAACATATGTTGATGTCTTTATACGTTGCAGCGGGACCGTTAAGGCGAATGCACAAATTTTAAATCATGTATGCAAGTTGCGGTATGTCAACTCGTAAAATTTATACTGAAACACAAAATATTATCGCATAAAAGAATAATTAAATCCAAAGATTAATAAAGCGGGGTTGAGTTAATAATTAAAAAATAATATTAATATATTGTTTAGTAGACTTAAAAGTAAACCATAAAGGTTATTTTGTGCTTTTACTAATAATATAAGGGAAGAAAGCTATAATGTAACATGCACTAAAAGATTGTAAATTAAGCATAAGATTATATACCATGCAATTAAGTGGCATACGACCATTGGTATATGAGATGGAATAGTAATATTGTGAGTGCAAGCAATTTTGACAAAGAATTTAATACCATGCAATTAAGTGACATATAACCATTGGTATATGAGATTGAATAGTAATATTGTGAGTGCAAGCAATTTTGATAAATAATAGTGGGTTAATATATATATATATATATATATATAAAATAAATTACATATTTGACAATAAACTATTTTTTCTATTTAAATTAAATGTACCATTTTCAAATATATCATATGAGGTAAACCCATTTTTCTGGAAAAAGAGGCACGTTATATACGCATAATATCCAATAACACTACTAAGTGTTGTAAAACAATGGTCTACTAACAATTAATACACAAAGTATATAAACATAAGAACAAGTATCATAAGAACATAGAGAAAAAGATAGAATAGAGCATTCTTATTCATTAAAACATCAAAACCAAATACATGAAGCCTTTATTTATAGGACACAATTTACTACACACTTAATGGAAAGTGAAATGATGAACAAATTGGAATTTACACACTAGTATTAATAACCACATTTATATTCAGAACACTAAGCTTATCTTTAATTAATTTTGTTTTACTTGTACCGAATCACATATTAGAACTATTGCTATCTGACATTATCTGCTTAGATTTTAGACTAATTTTCATATTTTGCCCTCTATTTAGGCCTAAGTACATCATTTCATAACTATAATAAAAATATGGTTCGGCGAGTTTTTAGACTGTATCAGGTTGGCTCAGAAATGGTTCAACCGGTAATACCATGCGGTAATACCGGGTTGACTGATTAACTCTATAATTCCATAATAATATAACTTCAACTCAAAAAGTAATCCAAAAGTACATCATTCCATAACCATAATTAAAATTAATCCAAAAGTACTCGATTTGAACTTAGAACACAAGGGAAGAACATGTAGCCTGGAACTTGCGGCAAGCGATTAGTGATCCACTAGATTTTTTTCAACTTTTTACCGAAATATGGAAGGTAAATCTCGGAATTATCGAGATTTTATTCAAAATTTAAAATTTAAAAACCAAATTTGTAGATTAACAAAACCAGTACATTGGTTTGAACGGGTATTACCGGATTAACCGACGGCGCATAACATTTATCGTTGCTAGTTTAACCGGCCCTGTCGTACTGGGCTCGAGGCCAACGAGTGATGTGAACCAGTATTTAAAACAAACTCCCTATTTCGACCTTCGGGTAAAAGTATGAGACACGGAAATATATTATAACTTGAGATCGAACATTTATATTTAGAAGACTTAGATGCCATCATTTTTTAAACTAATCGGTTTAATATACTGTGAAATACAGTGGCAGATCTAGGATTTTTTTTGACTACGTTCACTTTTTTAGGTGCCCGAATTTCGGTCAACCCGACATTAGTTTTTTGGGGTCGGATCGGGTCAGACTTTATCACCAAAGTCACCTTTTTCCTATGATGCTTCAAAGCATTGCTATCCCACTATCTATCTTCATCTCAAAAAACACATTTCTCTAAATTAATTTGTAATGAACTTTTACCTAACGAATACGAGTTAGAACCGGTACATCTAAAAATGGCCATTTAAGTTCGAGTTACACAAAATCTATACATGATAAGGAAGCATAAAACTTGAACAAATGAGCATTTATTTGAGCCGGTTCATCGATTCCAACGACAAAAACATTTAACCGAACCATTTTCATTGCTTTTTAGTTAAGAATTCTAAATCAGTTATCTAATATGTTTTAGTTAAGACATTTGTCGTCGCTAAAACTCGGTTTTCATGTAGTGATAGCCACCATGAAAACTAAAACGAATTTTCAACAACATAACAAAAAGGCTCAGTCATGTGTTCACGCTTTTATTTTTTAGTTTATCTCTAATATGGGTTTACAATTTAAAAAAAAAAAGAACAAAGAACAATATGGTTTTACAATTAAAAAGAAAGAGAAAAAAACCATTAAAACAACCTGATGTGAGATTTGAACTCGTGAAATTATGTTGAAAATAACGCAGTTTACCATTAAAGCACTAGACAGTTTCTTATTATAGGTTCACCCATAATTAATTTATGGGTTCCTACAGTATTTTCTATATAGGTTTTCACTAAAAAGTACAAGCCGAATGGGTTCATAGGAACCCGTTATTTTAACATAGATCCGCCCCTGGTGAAATAGGTAATTTTAATACCTGTTTAATGTTTTTTTTATAAACCTTATTATAGTATACTTACAACCTTTTTTTTCTTGAAAACATATAATTGTATTTTATTCTCTGACTTTTGTTATCGTTATAAAAATAAATCCTTTAAAAATTTGTGTTAGAAATAAAAAAGTCTAAAACCCATGTCTTAGTGGATGATGCACTATAAGCATAGCTAAGGGTTGAAGCAACACCATCTCTTCAAAATTCCTATTTTTGATATTAATAATAATATTTTTAAGAGCATGACTTTATAATCATGTTAGGCGTTTCCTTGTTAACATATGTTTTAAGCTTTGAGTTTGGTCTGGTTTGCCAATACGGTTTAAAGTTTAAACGGCCAACATAATAATCGACTGATTCAAATGAAGGTGGTTTAAGAGTATTCAATCGAACTAATTATGTAGGCAGTTTATAGTTTGACCGGCCGTTGCACATCTAGCCCTGACGATCCAGTCTGATCGACTTCTAATTTAACATGAAAATGTGATGTACAAGTCACATTATTTCGTCTGTCTTATAACAGTGAAGATACATTTAATATATAACAATTTTCATTTAAGAAACTCATGATCTACCCTATTTGAATTATTACAAACTTTAAAGTCATTTTCTACTCTAATTACAAAATTATGTCCTTTTAACAACATCTAACCTTTAGCTCTCTCATCCCATCCCTTCTTTTGGATTAGATCATATGACCAACTAATTATTAAGAACACAATTATTATAAAATAATAAGAGTTAATAAAAAGTAAGCAGTGAAGTGACCAAATGAACTGAGCACGTTAGGTTACAGGCTAGATCATTTCTTGTCCTATACGGGTTAAGTCTAAGTTGTGTTCATTTGTTAACATTTTTATCTTTTTTAAAAATCTTTAAGTTGTTGTTGTTATTATTATTATTATTATTATTGTATTAAATTTGATAAGTTATTAAAATAATGATTTGATTTTATTTATAAGTTATTCAGAAAAAAATACATACTTACAAGTTACAAAGGAATGATATGATATGACAGTCGACATTTGTCGCCATTTTTTCGACGGATTTGCAAAATAAGTCTCAAATTTTCATCCCATAAGACCTTTGAATCTAAAATAACAACGTTTCCATCTAATCATTCTTACTTGTTAAGTGTTGAAAATGGTATTAATGAATTAAGAATCTAATTGACTATGATTAGGTAATAATATTGTTATATTTTATAAAAGAAGATATCCATTAATCACTCAAACGCATTCGAGTGAAATTTTGTTAGCTATTGAGTTTGATTAGGTAGGCGAGTTTGGCATATATAACCAATTATGCTCGATTTAATAAAATCCCGCCTCATCTTTTGTGGTTATATATTTGATAATCGTTTTTTATGGATTCTAAATTGAGCTTGCTTTATCGTACATAGTTAGATCTGAAAAATACTTTCAGAGAGCTATTTTGAGTTTTCAGGTTGAATCTAGTTAAGAGGAAATCAAGTGTTATTTGAATCTATTTAAATAGATAAGAAATGCTCAATAGATATTCAACAATTTTACACGAAAAAGTATTTAAATCTTGCATATGTAAAATAGTAATATCTTTAAAAAAATAACGGTTTAGACCATATATTATTTTTTAGCGACAAGACATACTCTCTAACACCACTCTTATAATTTTTTAGGGCTAGACCCAAATGTCATTTGGTATATTTTCTTCATGAATAAGAATCATATATGCGTTGATTTATATACACCAAACTCATATTATTTCAATTCAATCATATATGTTTTGTGAGAAAATGATATGTTAAGTCATAAGTGATTTTACTATTATTTATTTTATTTATTTGAGCTTATTTTAGTTATTTGCACTTTGCAAAAGATACATGAAAAGCAGACTACAGTACAGCGGTGGTGGTGGTAGTTTAAGGCCATTTTCGGTATTTACAGGAGTTGGTAGTTTTTTTAATGACAAATTTGGATCACTATCAGATTAATAGAGTATTATTGTGCCATCAGCGAAATCATTCAATTATATCCATCTTCACTAGGCGCAATAATGCCTATACACCAATTAAGAAGGAAACACGATAAATTTGGAAAAACCATTTATTGAAATCGAACCAAAAACCTAATAGTCTTTTAAGTCTTATTCTAACTAAGATGACACTAGGCTATCATGCCATGATAAAAGGCTTGGCTCTAGATCAAGTGGTGAAAGACTTGCATTTCTTTTGGGAGATGCATGTTCAACTCCCACTTTGTGCAAAGTGAGGCACTGATTGACATTGATAGGAGACCCAGAGAAATCTGGGTTCGATCCTTGAGCCAAACGAGTTTTAACGGTAATTTCACCATTGTGTTTACGGGCAGACGGATTACCGGGTTTTCCCCGGAATTGGTGGTGGACTCAGGTTACTCTCGGAGTATTCCGTTTAGTTCAGTTAATGCCCCAAGAGTGCTCGGATTAATTTTGTTGTCCGTTAAAAAAATAATAATAATAAATACGCCAACAATAAACGCCTGGCTCGGGACTTTCGTGTTAGACCCGGCTGGAGCCCATGCCCATGCCCTCATTTGCTGACCAATCACCCTCCTTCACTTCATATCTTATTGAACGTTTGACCAAGAAATCACATCTCCAAAATTAAATAAATAAAGATGCTTAATAAAGCTGATAATATAATTCAGAAACAGGTTACGTGGACTAAGTTCATTTCAATTAAACAGATGGGGGTTCAAGTAGTTTGTATCAAATTATGGGTTTAGTCTATAATTTAAGTTTTATGGATTTAGTCTTTAGTGAAGACACTATATGATTTCATCAATGTTCCATTGACTTAACAATGTTAAGTTGGCAAGTTAGTTTCCTTAGAATTTTGCTAGTGAGATATCGTTGAAGTGGCATAGAATAAGAAGTGAAAATTTGGGTTTGAGGCTGTACGTTTTGTTTGAATCTGATCTCAACCGGGTATTATCATAGTAGGGCTTTGGATGATGGGTTTTTTCCGAAAATGGAGATGGTGGACTTGGGCTACCCAACACTGTTTCCGGTCGCGGGGTATAAGGTTGCCTTTTGCCATAGAGTTACCTGGGTAGCCGGACTTTTTTTTCGTTGACCGTTAAAAAATTTCATGAAAATTTTAGTCATAATTAGCAATAAACTACCCTTTTGTATAAAAACAATATAAATGTTTAGGCATGACAAAAAAAAATCAAAGTTGACGGAAATATTTGAAATCCAAAGTATCCAGGATGGATATTAAGGTATGAGATTGATAAAAAAATTACGAGTTGGGGAACAAGTATGGAAATAGGTGAAATCTCACGCGATTACCTGAAACTCTAATACCTTTATACTTGAACTATATCAAGTTATGCCATACGAGAAAAGTTTTTAATTTTATTTTTTTCTTAACCCTTGTCTCTAGCTTTAGCTTTATCATGTGAAATTGAACTTTTGTTTCGCAACGAGTTAACGCAACTCACGCGTTGCGACGAGAAATATAAAATAAGTTTTAAATAAAAGAATATATTTGTGTTTTATTTTCTATACATATTTAAAGCATACAAAACTTGCATTCTAAAAAAATATAGTAAAAGTTGTATTTAAAAAAATCTGAACGACTTCTACATGCGTTTATAGGAAAAGGCTTGGTAAAATTTTTGTAAAAACGACTTTTTTTCTATTTGAAAATGATTTTTACGTATAAAATTGGTTCTTCGATTTCTAAGTTTTTTCGGTGCTTCTTATTGAACTTAAACTTATATATATAAAATGAAGAAAGAAAATATAAATGCATATAATACACTGATAATATATAATGCAAAGAAAGAAAATACAAATGTATATAATAATATCTAATAACAATAAATACATGCATGACGGTAAGACGGTGGTAAGATTTCATTTAAGAAAATGAATGTGTGATGATTTTATGCATATATTACATGGGTGAGGGTGAGTGATCCACAAATGAACTAAGTATTGAAACATCACAATATATAAACCTTTAAACGTTTAATTTAATTACGATGATTCATAAAACGTAAGCCGTCGCATCGATTCAAAAGAAAAGGATACAACCCACCGACTCAAAACGTTGCCTTGGAGTCCTTATAAAAGTATAACCGTCCCCGTTCATTTTGATATCCAATTTTTACACACAATTTAGATGAATTAAAATAATAAAATTAAAAGTAAATGGTAAGTAAAGTTGGTTATGTAAATATGTATAATATAATGTCTAATATATGGTATGTGTTTATTAATGCAAGTGTATTATTTAAGGGTGTGATGTGAAGAGACACAACTATTAAGTTAGCTTAAGGTACCCCAAATTACTTTTTGTAAGGTTATATAATATGTATTTTGATATAATTTTTATATTTTATGAATCATATCGACTTATCTTGATTTATAAAAATCTTTCAAGCAATACATGGTTATTGATATCAATTGTATTCCTTGTATTCTTAATTTGTTGTAGTTGTTAAATATATATATTTTATATAAAAATTTAAAGGATAAGAAAATTAAAGAAATCTACGTGAAATCACAACAATTATTTAACAAATTAACGGACATATCCAATGCTTGATAGGAATCATCCGACAAATACTCGATGAATATTGATCCGGGTATGAGACACGATTTACCGTATATGGGATTGAATTACCAAGATTTGTTTCATACCCGTCCTTTCATCATCCCTACTAATAGTCCATCTCATTTGCTGAAATGACATCTCGTATCATCTCGATCAATATTAACCTTTCAAACTCAATGTGCGAGGGATGAGAAGGGCAGACCCTCAAATCGTCATAGTTTTTTAGAGTTGGGTCAATAGTTTGTGTAAAATGCTATTAACTTTATCTTTATGTTTATAAAATATAAGTTATTTGACTAATTAATAATTTAAAGTTGTATATTGCTTCCTAAAGGTAAGCTACACATGTGAAGCTTCAATATGAGGTTCTATTATATAGAAAGATACGAATACGAATGTGAAAGTAGAACATATGAGGCTCTATAAAGTCGATAATTAGCTACACATGTGAAGGATTAATATAAAGTTTTTTCTATTTGATTTTAAATAGTTTTGTAAATTAAGCTACTCATTAGAAGGTTTGATAAGAGGTTCGATATACATATATAAGTGTTGCAAAAAAAAAGAAAAAAGAAAAAACAGGTATATGAAAGTAGAACATATGAGGTTCTATGAGAAGCTTTCCTTGAGCTGTTTTGTTTGATATTAATTCCTATTAAGAAAACCTTTTGTCAGGTCAGGTTATTGATATTTTTACTAGCTTGGTTTCTGATTAGTGCAGAGATATGTTTCCCATTTGATTTAGCCTTCTATATTTTTTAAAGGTGCTTTAAATATCAAATTGTGCTTTAAAACTATGTTGTGGTACGTGAAAGTGAGGAGAGGAGGTGCCAAATAGGTATCACGACCACGAGCCAAATAGGCATCACGACCACGACACCCTGTGCCAGTGATGTGTGGTGTGGTCTTGAAAGGAAATTTGTCGGTAGAATAATGCCTATGAGGGATAGTGAAACACAATTTTTTTAACAACGACCAATTAGATCACGCCACCTAAACTAATATTTATGGAAAATATTTTTTAGTACGCTCGAGACGATATTTAATTCAAGACTTTAAAATATGTTTTTTCTTAAATAATTAGTGCTCATTAGTTAAAAAAACTAGATATATAGTTTTGCTTAGTATTTCTTTGAACAATATTCCGATATAAACCTTAACGAAATAGAGTTGCTTTAAAAACTAATTTTTGGGCTCGTCAGCGATTTTGACACAGGTCCATAGATGGACATTTTTGATAATAAATAATTGTTTTAAAATATATCATATTAATTGTATGAAAATAGTTGACATCATGCACTAAAAAAATAAAAACCCATCTTTTACCAACCAAACACTCCCCAAGTGATAGTGAGTGTGACCCATTCGTATATGTGAAGCTTCTTTTATTATGACTGTCACTAACCACAACACATAGTCTAAGTTTAACAAATTATTGAATACTAATTTAAGACATGCAAGTTCGATCAGAGCTTATAATGTGAATTCCCTAGTCATTTCAATAGTTGGGTGACGTGTAGATCTTTCTAGCTAAATGTATTATACTATTTTTGTAAAGTAAATTACTTATACAAATGATTTGAACACTTAACACTAGGTATACAACGCATGAAAAACTCATAAAAAATCTGGATTAAAATTTTTGGCCACTTCATGGTGCTCGCATATTGTATCTTCCCTTGGATCCCTAATACATAATCTATCAATTGTATATCAACTTTGTTAAAATTGTGATAAGGAGTAAATTATGAAAGAACAAATGAAAAACTTAAAATTATAAATTTATAACCTATTTCATTAGTATAAAAACCAGTCAAAATAAAAATAAGTTTGAAACCTATTCGAACCGGGTTTAATCATAGTGAACCTTTGGACAGACGGTTTTCCCAGAAACTGAGGGCTCAGGTATGCATCCGACTCTGATCCTTATAAAGAAGAGGATACATTTGCTCGATTAAGGGTATCTCAAGAAAGTGGCGGATCTAGAAAATTCGTTACGGACAACGCTTCAAAGAAAAATGATAATGAAATTGAAAAAAAATTAATATTTTCAATTTACATTATCGTCGGAACGTCAATGGGCAAAGGGAGTTACCCTTCTAACAAGGTATAAAAATGTTGTAATTAAGGAGAAAAGGAGAAAATAGGAAGATGGGGAGAACGTGGGCTAACGAGGGAGAGAGAAAGGTGGGTCCCCCACCGCCTTCCATGCGCACGCTGTCTTCTTAACAAAACCATTTCCATCCCTCAAACCCTAAAAAACATTCAAACACAAATATTACACCCTCTTGCTTTTGCTTTGCAGATAGATACCTCTTTGCAAATCCTTCACATACAAACAGTCAATCAATATGCCGATCTCTCCTCTGAATTTCGTCAAACATTTCAATCCATCCTCTTTCCAATAAAAGCTTGCATCAAACTGCACCAAAAACTATCCAAAATCAACCAAGATTTTAATTAGAAAGTGAAGAAAATGAATCCAGTAACAGCTCATGGACATGGTCATCCTCTACCTCCTCCGTTTCTCACTAGAGATCATCAGTTACACCATCATCACCAGTTTCAACAGCAGCAGCTTCCGGATCAGGAGGATGAACAAAGCGGTGGAACCAGCAGCCGCAACCACGGACAGAAGCTGGATCGCGACGCTAACGATCATAGCAATCACAATAATAATCATGATGGTAACAGAGAACTAGCTTCGGTTGTCACAGGAGGAGGAGGAGGTGATGAAACCAGTGGTGGTACAAGGCGGCCACGTGGCCGTCCTCCAGGAGCTAAGAACAAGCCCAAACCTCCAGTTATTGTCACTAGAGATAGTCTGAACGCACTCCGGTCTCACGTGATGGAGGTAGCTAACGGGTGTGATGTTCAAGAGAGTATAGCAAATTTCGCTGTAACGAGACAAAGAGGGATTAGTATTCTAAGTGGTAATGGTACCGTTGTGAATGTAACCCTGAAGCAGCCAACGGCCCCAGGGGAAGTTTTGAGCCTGAACGGGCGATTTGAGATTTTATCGCTTTCAGGCTCATTTCTTCCCCCTCCTGCTCCACCGGCTGCTTCAGGGTTAACTATTTATTTAGCCGGTGGACAAGGGCAAGTGGTGGGAGGGAGTGTTGCCGGGGCCTTGATGGCGTCAGGGCCCGTGGTGATTATGGCTGCTTCTTTTCGAAATGCGGCGTATGAACGACTTCCACTTGAGGATGTTGAAGAGGGTTCGGTAATCATGAAGGGTTAGGGTCGCCTTCTCGGATTAATGGTGGTCAACTACAGCTCATGAACGAGGCGAATCCGTCGTTGTACCATGGATTGCCGGGTAATATGATGAATTCGGGTCACTTGCCAACGGAAGGTTATAATTGGGGTGCTAATCGTCCTCCTTTTTGACGACAAGGATTGAGAGGAATGATCGTATCAAACACACACTATATATCGTAATTCATTCTTCTTCGTCTACCACCTAAACTTGTGCAATTCTCTTTGATTTTTCTTAGATTTCTATTTTTACTTTAACATAAGACATTAGTTTGCTTGTGATGTTAATTAGGCTTCCATATGATCTAGCTAGCATGTTTGATAAAAAATTGAGGTTGTACAATGTACAAAACTTGTCATATTATTGATATTTAATTAATAAAATTAATGGTTGCTTTGTATTAACCACACACAAGTACCTAGCTAGCTAGCATTCAAATTTAACAACCTCTGAAGATGCTCAGACAGCTTGTAAGGTGGACAGGACACTAATATTCTAGTAATGACTAATGACTCAAACTTTCTTAGTTTTATAATGAGTTCCTGAATGTAAGGTAAATGAGTCAGCCTTAATTTTAGATGCTTTATTTTATTTATATATTCAATGGTTCACTTTTAAGTTGTATAAGGAATCATTAGAGCCATTCAAAATCTTAACTGTAAAGCTCTTAGGTACATATGAGACCTCACAAGTTAAGTACAAATAGACAATTACAATCATGTTTTAGTATTTTAAGTTGTTTGTTTGATTTGTTGTCCATGTATAAATAATAAAAAAAGGTTAAAAGAATTTTAGGTACAATTAAATCGTTTTGATGAGGGTAGAAAATTAGAGTCTTGAAGATGTTGTGCAGAATATTATGGTAAAGTTGATATCTTTAGGATATGGGTGTTCAAGAAAACGCAAATTTATAGATTTCTTTAACTCCTTGTATAAGGCTTTATGTGTGTCTATGTGTTAGCGTGTGCATTTATAAAAACTATATATATATATATATATACATACATACAGATTCATCTACTCTTAACTAAATCAGTATATCTAGATCTGTGAATGGGTGTTGTTTGACTGTGTATATTTAGGTTTTGAAGAGAGAGAGAGATGATGGGGGTGATTACACGTGCAAATGTAAGGGTTATTAACTTGTATCTTTTCCGAGGCTGCAGGCAACTGCAAATGCAATGCAACCCCCAGTTTCAGCTTCATCACCACACTTCTATCCCCCCCCTCTATACACACATATATATATATATATATATATGTATGTGTGTGTCTGATATCTTTTTTTACTTGCAATCTATGTGCTTTCTCTGCAGAAGAAAGTTATTGGGTTGTCTTGAGCGAGGAAGGGAGATGCTTTGTTGAACCCTAGATATGCTTTTCTTTGATAAAATAACCTAAAATAACTTTTTATAAGAGACCTAAAATACTATCATTTAAATTTACACTTCACACATTTTGAATATTAACAATTACATGAAATATTTGTAAAAGTTCAAAATAGGAGTAACATTAAGGCTTCCCTGTATGGTTACAAATGAATCGAACTTTTAGCGAACAACTCGTGAACTGTTTGGCGGAATGTTCATTTTCCGTTCGTTTAATAAATGAACGAACACGAACACAAACAAAAAGTTACGTTTGCTTAGTTAAATGAACAAACATAAACACATTTTGTGTTAATTCATTTATGTTCGTAAACATTCAGTAACGTGTTTATTTATTTTCGTTTGTGTTTGACAATTGAATAGGGTTTTTAACTTTTATATTTTATTAAAATACTTCAAAATTTTCACAAATTAAATATTTAATAAATGTTAGCTTTTTGCATGTTACATACCTTATAACAATTTAGGATTCACACACCTTCGCAAATCGCAACGTTCAGAAATTTCTCAATACCATTTACATTGTCAATGTTGTCTTCTCGCGGACCACCGGTTTCGTCTTCTCGCCACCTATATGTCTGTTTGTGTTTGTTTATGTTCATGAACATTTATTTGAGTTCATTTGCTTGCATGAACATTCCTTTGTGTTCCAAAATTAACAAATAAAGATAAACGAGCACATATACGTTTATTTCTGTAATGAGCAAACCTGAACATATTTATTTCCTTAACCAACGAACACAAACAAGGTTTTATTTGTAACATTCGTCGAAAAACGGGTATTCCAAACCCGCTTCGTTTAATAATCAGTTATTCAGTTATAAGATTTCGTTGCGTATTTATTGTTCAGATTATATTAAATGGAACATAATTAATAAACATTTTAGAATTTAAAAACCATAATTTATAATTAATAATAAAAAGCGAATAAAAAAATAAATAGGAGACGCCGGGATTCGAACCCGGGTCTCGCCTATAACCAAACACACTTCACACCACTCCGCCACACGCATTTATCTGTTAAGACTCTAAACTAAACAAAATTAATACAAGTCTCGAAATTTAATTCCTGAACACCCGCCCAATGTGACGGCACCCAGTCAACCGGAAATCACCAAAATTTCCGTTACTCTTCAATTGATCACGAAACCGACTCTCAATCATGCATCTAGACTCAAATCGAGTCAAACCGCGTTCAATCAGTTATGCAGGCAACTTGCGCATACCCTATTTAAACCGAAGTTTCAAAAACTGAAATTCAACCTCTGCGATCCTTTTCAACTATAAATAGAGGGCTTAGGGAACCCATTCGACTGCACAAACACTCTCCCTAACATCATACCAACCTTTATTCATCAGGAAGCTACGCCAGAAAAACTCGCAACTCGTCGGAACCTCGCCGGAAAACCGAATCTATTCCATTATTGCCTTACTCTATAAATAGGACTTCTAGAGCTTCGACATAAGTCACCCACACTCACCTCAAACTCCCTGTAAAGCATCTGTCGCAAGTCAAGCTTCGCCGGAAAAATTGGAACTCGCCGGAGTTGGTCACCGGGATCATCAAAGTTCTGTTCTCCAGTGGGTATGAACCTTTAAAACCTTTTATGTTCATATTTAATTCCGTTAGTTCGTAAACCAGTAACCATAATTGATAAGATATAGATAACAGTCGGATTTCTGTTTCTGGGTAATGTCTAGGAAGAAGATGAAGTTTTGTCTAGAAAATAAGTATAATTAATCTTGATGTTTTAACCAGGTTAGACACACAGTCCAGCGGTGGACTGTGTGCAATTATAAAGCATACATCCCGGTTCGAGTTCTGTTTGTGTACCGATCCACTGAAATAACATACCTTTTTTATAAAAGCCAAATCCGGAAGCATGTGATAAGTGTATAAATATAATAAAAACCGGAATAATAACCAGGTTAGACACACAGTCCAGTGGTGGATTGTGTGCAAAAATAATATGCACGTCGCGGGTTCGAGTCCAGGCTCTCACACCGGTTCGACAGTTTAAATCCTTTTTAAAAATTGAATAATTTCTGAATAATCTAAATAGTATATAAATATAATTAAAATCAGAAATATTTCGGGTTAGACACGTAGCTCAGTTGGTAGAGCTGCGTGCACGTATACGGGAGGTCACGAGTTCGAACCTCACTCAGCACATAGAATAAACACAGTCCGACCGGTCAACGGTCAAAAAAGTCAACTTTTTTATTTTCTTTTTATTTATTTATTTAATTGGAAAATTATTTAAAAATACTTAAAAATAAGATTATTAAAGTTAGAAAATTTCCTTAAACTCACAAAAATAAATCTAACAATCCCATTAAGAGCACTAATTAAAATATTAATCTCAAATAAAGTTTATTTATTTACCGAATCATTTCGTTATTATTTAGGTTAGTTTTTCCCTCGTCGGTTGAATCATAATATTCGTGCGCATTCATCGTCATCAAGGAACGCACCCACTGTGAGTGAATCCTTACAAATTCCCCTTTTTATTCATGTTTTGGGGTGTATCATGTGTCGTTTACATATTTCGTTTATTCAAACACTTGTGCTATTACCATTATATGATCTAACGTGTGATGTAAATGTTGATTGTTGTATTGTGTGTTTTACATTCTTGTCAAGTTGTGTGCAAATCATGCATTAGGCCCATCAGTTCCTCGTGGGAGACGAGTTGAGCATTAGGTGCCTCATTAGATCGGCTCCGTTTGATTGAGCCTTGATCTCATTGTTCATCATTTGGTGTGTGTGCTTGTGCATTAATTGATATTATGTGTTTTGTGATTAAATTTACATTTACGTTTATTCATATTTGGTTATGCACAATTTTATTCAAATAACCAATATAACTAATCCTTTCAAATATTTAAATAAGATTCCCTCGCCAACTTTTGTTGACCCAAAACCCTATTTTACACATGATACAGGTGATCCGGTTGAGAAAAGAAACACATAGGATGGCCTAGAAGAATAAACAAGTTAATGCCTTGGAATGAACGTTTAGTTTTGTTTTTCTTTGTTATTGTACTCTAGTTGTAATTTGAATGAAAATGTATTTGAACATGTTGTATTTGTATGTTTATTGTAACTTTTTCTTTAAAGATATAATAAATATGAAACTTTATAGTAAATGTCATGAGCTTTGATGAAAAACCAATCATGCCCCGACTACCATTTCCACTGCGGGTCAGGGTGTGACAGATTGGTATCAGAGCTTTTGACTATAGGGATATAGGATAGGTTATTAGACCCTTAGAGTCTATACTATAGTTGATTAGATTTTAATTGTTTATGTGGTTACATGTAAACTCATGATGGTTATTTGTTTCGTATTTATTACACACATAAATGCATGCAAACACTTCCCAATCATTTTGTGTGATACTTAATGAGTTATACTTATTGTCAAACATAACATGCTTACATATACATTCATCACGCATATTTCAATGTTCACATATTCAAATCATCCTCATATTTCCTTTATTCAAGATTTGTCGCATTTTTCATTTTTCAATCTCATCAAAGTGAGTTCTACGACGGGCATGTAGTAACTGTAAGGGTACAAGTACCAGTAGTCGGAACGTCCTGTCTAGGTTGGCATTCGTATAAATCCAATATAACGGACCAATTTGCCTACCTGGGGACTAACGATGAGAGTACGAAGGACCTATTTGGCCAAAGCATGCCACACCAAAACGTCGTTCGAACTAACCCCACTTTGAGGTGTCACCGTGTCCACACTTGGATGCACTCCGAATTTCATACGTTACATTCATATTTCTCAATTTTCTCCGGGTTTTAGTGTACGTTACCAGGCTAACACATGCGAACCATATGAAAGCCCGGTAATCATGGGGGCCCACATGATTACGAAGGTGAAGTATGGTGGCATGCAAGGCCCAATTACGAGCAAAGCCCAAGACATCCTATGGAAGTAGTAAATTTATTATTCTTCATTTGTTTTATGAATGTTCATTTCTAAATACGACACATGACACCTAAAACGTCAAACTCATACTCTTGATACGTATTCCTTGTAGATGTCTTCTAGTCTCTCTCGTAGAAAAATGAGATCAGGAAAATCCCGCGAGCGCATGGCTGCCCAAATCGCTCAACAAATGGCTGCCGTAATACCCAACATCGTAGTTCAAGTTCAACAAGCCCTTACCGCTAATCCCGTCAACCCAATCAATCAAGAAGATCAAAACGTTGTCAACCCTCCCCCAAATACCACTAAATGCACCTTCAACATTTCAAATCCTGCGACCCTCCAAAATACGAAGGGACTGAAGGTGTCACCGCTCTCCTCCATTGGTTTGAGGAGATGGAAAACACTTTTCTCAATTGCGACTGCCCCGATGATCGCAAGGTGCGATATGCTACCGGTCGTTTGTTCGGAGTAGCACTTACATGGTGGAATACAGAGAAGGCCAAGCGAGGTGCTGAAGATGTTATGACTTTGACTTGGGAATAGTTGAAGGAAATCATGACAAGACGGTTCTGCCCAAGAAGCGAAATTAAGAAATTGGAAGATGAGTTCTATTCTTTGAAACAAAAAGAGGGCGACCACACCACATACAACAAGAGATTCCTTGAGTTAAATCAGATGGTCCCCAACTTGTTCACTCCCCTCTACCGTTTGATCGAGCACTACATACGAGGTCTTCCTTAAAAAATTCAAGACCCTGTAATAAGTACCACACCTGCAACTTTGGAAGCAGCAATGGAGTTAGCTACAGAGCTCATCGAAAACCACATACGGAATAAAGACTTAAAGGAGGAGAAGAAGAAGGATAAAGCATCAACCGAAACCTCAAACTCCACTCAAACCGAATCCCCTTCTCAAACCACCCCTAAGATAAAACGAGATGGGCAAAATTTCGCTATCACCCAAGGCAATCAACCAGCTCCGCAAGCCGTACCCCTTCAAGCTATCCCAATCACTCAAGTAGCACCCAACTTTACTTACCCAAACAAGAAACCTTACATTGGACCTCACCCTCAATGCAATACCTGTTTTTATCACCATCCATCTACCTTACCTTGTCGACTATGTGCCAATTGTGGGCGTTATGGTCATTTGAGCAAGATTTGTCGCGCCTCTCAAAACCAAGCTTCACCCCCTACTCAAAACATGATCCAAACATATCAACAACCCCAATACCCCATGTTTCCATATGTTCGAGCTTGTTTTAATTGTGACGACCCTACCCACTGTAGAAACACGTGCCCTCGATTGGTTAACATCATAAACGCCCAAGCGCAAGCAAACCCAGTTAACCAAGCAAGTCAAGCAAACCCAGCACTACCACCAGCAAGAGGAAGAGCTTACAACATCAACGCAAATCCTGTTGAAGATAATAACGGCCCAAACGAATCCCCCAACTAGCCTTCCTTCACCAAGAATCAAGACTCAACTCCAAACCGTTTAGTTTTTATGTTTTCTTATGTTATCTCAATCTTTACGTATCTCAGTTATAAATTGGAAATTTATGTATCCAAGAATCTTAATGCGAATTACTATTTCAGTTTTGTTTTATACTCACTGATTTAACATTCATATCATCATACATCTCGACGTATCTCAATCTCATCATTTAAAGAAGTTGGGTTGTGTCTCACTTTTACATAGACTAACCCCTTCATCATAACAAACGGGAGAGGTACTGTCATCATTCGATCATGTATCCTTCCAGATATGAGACTCAAGCTTTGGCTTTTGTGTTTGTTTTGTAAATTTTAGAGTCACATAGAACTAAGTATAACTTACTGACAAAGCCATTGAAAACTTGACAAGAATATGGTGGATACGCCACTGGTACTTCCTATATATAAGTATTCTTGTCAAAGGATCCAAAGCATTGTCAGGCGGTTATGAGAAGTTCCGTGTAGGTTTTAGTATCATCATGGTTGAAGTTTTGTTTTATGATATAACCTTATCTTTTCAAACGTATCAATCCCCTCAAAACTCTTATGCGTAAGATCATATCTGTTTATCCATGTTCCGCATTTTCATACTTTAGGCATCCAAAAGCGATTCCGGTAGCAGGGTATTCGACCCTTACTAGGAACGTTACCGCCTCAAATAAAAATTAAAACCCCCCACCCTCTTCTAATTATAAATTAAAACCCCCACCCTCTTCTAATTATAAATTAAAACACCCTCCCTTCAAGTCAACCATACCACTACTACTTAAATTTCGGGACAAAATTTCTAAAAGTAAGGGATACTGTAACATTCGTCGAAAAACGGGTTTTCCAAACCCGCTTCGTTTAATAATCAGTTATTCAGTTATAAGATTTCGTTGCGTATTTATTGTTCAGATTATATTAAATGGAACATAATTAATAAACATTTTAGAATTTAAAAACCATAATTTATAATTAATAATAAAAAGCGAATAAAAAAATAAAAAGGAGACGCTGGGATTCGAACCCGGGTCTCGCCTATAACCAAACACACTTCACACCACTCCGCCACACGCATTATCTGTTAAGACTCTAAACTAAACAAAATTAATACATGTAACATCCGTCAAAAAACGGGTTTCCAAAACCTGCTTCGTTTATTAACCGAACATCCAGTTAAAATTTTTGTTCCATGTTTAGAGCTCAAACTAATTTTAAACAATACATAATTAATAATCATTTTGGAATTTAAAAACTATAATTATTAAAAAGTAAAAATTAGTGCAAAAAAAATAATAACAAGCTGCCGGGTTTCGAACCCGGGTCAGCTAGTTCACCAAACAAACACTTTACCGCTCCGCCACTTGACTTCTTTGTTATTATATCGAAACAAATAAATCTTATGATGAAATCTGAATTCAAACCGGACTTCCAGCGCGGCTGGACTCGCAATCACCGGAAATCCGGCGATCCGCGAGTTTAGCCATTTTCCTTTTGACTATAACGTTATAACCGACGTCTACATCGGTTATAACCGACGTCTACATCGGTTATAACCGACGTCTGACCCCTAATCCAAGTCGTTACCGCCGGAGAAACCTTGACCACGAATCAAGACCCAGTTCAGACTAAATTCATCCTGTTCTACCCTATAAATACCCCCCTCAACCTTCCAGGAATCCTTTCGCTCAAGACCGCACACTTTTTCGTAGTTGAAGTGCTCAGAAACTCGTCGCCGGAGATTTCCAATTTCGCCGGAATAGGTCACCAGAAAACCGAACCCATTTCATTTCTTGCCTTACTCTAAAATAGGACTTCTAGAGCTCAGACAGAAAGCACCGCACTCACCTCAAACTTCCTGTAGATCCTCTGTCGCAAGTTACACGTCGCCGGAAAAGTTTCAGTCACCGGAAATTCGTCGGAAATCACACCTGTTCGGTACAACATCCTTAAAACCTTTCTGTTTAAATTAACTTCGTTAATCAGTATACTCAATCAACTAATTCAACAAGAATTATTGATTAAACAGTTGAGTTGATTCTCTGGTTTCATAAACTGAAGAAGATGAAGTTTGTAATGTGTTTAAAGGAAATTGAAAACGGAAATTATACCGGGTTAGACACACAGTCCAGTGGTGGACTGTATGCATATTTAAATCATGGTCCCGGGTTCGACTCTGTCCTTGTTCCGATTCGTCACAATATTCAAACCTTTTTATAAAACCCAAATTCGGAACTTGACAGTAAGTGTATAAGAGAAATAAAAATCATAATATAAACGGGTTAGTCACCCAGCCCAGTTGGTAGGGCTGGGTGCGTTGCAAGACCAAGGTCTCGAGTTCGAAACGCATACTGCACACCGGTTCGATCAGTTAAAACCCTTTTTAAATAAATTAATTTCAGAATGAATCTAATTAATATATAAATATAATTAAAATCAGATTTATTTCGGGTTAGACACGTAGCTCAGTTGGTAGAGCTGCGTGCACGCGTACGGGAGGTCACAAGTTCGAACCTCACTCAGCGCACATGATAAACACAATCAGACCGGTCAACGGTCAAAGTCAACGGCGGTCAAAGTCAACCGTCAACATTTTTTTTTTATTTAATCAGAAAATTATTTAAAAATACTTAAAAATAATATTTTTAAAGTTAGAAAATGTCCTTAAACTCACAAAAATAAATCTAGAAATCCTATTAAGGTTATGAATTAAAATTATTAATCTCAAATAAAAGCCATTTATTTACCGAACCATTATGTTATTATTTAGGTTAGTTTCTCTCGTGGTCAAATCCAATTCGTCGCATTCATCATCAATCCAAGGAAACGCAACCACTGTGAGTGAATTCTTACAAATTCCCATTTTTATTCATGTTTTGGGGTGTATCATGTGTCGCTTAAATAAATTCGCTTATTCAAACTCGTGCTATACCATTATATGATCTAAACTTAGAATGTAAATATTGTTTGTTGTGATGTATTACATATTGTCAAGTTGTATGCAAATTATTTATTAGGCCCATCAGTTCCCCGTCGGAGACGAGTTGAACAACGCGTGCCTCAAAAACATTCATTAGGCCCATCAGTTCGTTGAACAACGCGTGCCTCAAAACTCATTCATTAGGCCCATCAGTTCCTCGTGGGAGACGAGTTGAACAACGCGTGCCTCAAAACATTCATTTGTAGTATGTGTGTGCAATATTTAATATTATGTGTTTTGTGAATAAATTTACATCTATATTTACTCATATGTGGTTATGCACTTTATTTTATAATCAATACAATAAACACGTTTAAATGTTTTCATAGGATTCACTCGCCAACTTTTTGTTGACCCAAAAACCATTTTTACACATGATACAGGTGGACAGGATGAAGCAAGAAACACGTAGGAAATTGCCTTAGAAAAAAAATAATGAAGTCTAGAAAGATGTATAGAACATGTTGCACTAGTATGATTGATTGTAATGATTCTCCTTTAAATTGTAATAATAAATATGAAACATTATAACAAATGTCATGAGCTTTGATGAAAACCCAATCATGCCCCGATCACCTTTTTCCGCTGCGGGTCGGGGTGTGACAGATTGGTATCAGAGCTTTTGACTATAGGGATATAGGATAGGTTATTAGACCCTTAGAGCCTATACTATAGTTGATTAGATTTTAATTGTTTATGTGGTTACATGCAAACTCATGATGTTTATTTATTTCATATTTATTACATACACAAATGCATGCAAACACTTCCAATATTATATTTTGTGATACTTAATGAATCATACTTATAGTCGAACATAACATGCTTACATATACAATCATCACGCATATTTCAATGTTCACATATTCAAATCATCCTACTTCCGTTATTCAAGATTTTGTCGCATTTTTCAATCTCATCAAAGTGAGTTCTACGACGGGCATGTAGTAACTGTAAGGGTACGAGTACCGGTAGTCGGAACGTCCTGTCTAGGTTGACATTCGTATAAATCCAATATAACGGACCAGTTCGCCTACCTGGGGACCAACGATGAGAGTACGAAGGACCTATTAGGCCAAAGCATGCCACACCAAACGTCGTTCGAACTAACCCCACTTTGAGGTGCCACCGTGTCCACACCTGGATGCACTCCGAATATCATACGTTACATACATATTTCTCGATTTTCTCCGGGTTTTAGTGTACGTTACCAGGCTAACACATGCGAACCATATGAAAGACCCGGTAATCATGGGGGCCCACATGATTACGAAGGTGAAGTATGGCGGCATGCAAGGCCCAATTACGAGCAAAGCCCAAGACATCCTATGGATGTAGTAGATTTATTATTCTATATTTATTTTATGAATGTTCATTCCTAAATACGACACATGACCCCTAAAACGTCCAACTCATACTCTTGATACGTATTCCTTGTAGATGTCTTCTAGTCTCGCTCGTAGGAAGATGAGATCAGGAAAAGCCCGCGAGCGCATGGCTGCCCAAATCGCTCAACAAATGGCTGCCGTAATACCCAACATTGTAGTTCAAGTTTAACAAGCCCTTACCGCTAATCCCGTCAACCCAATCAATCAAGAAGATCCAAATGTTATCAACCCTCCCCCAAATACCACTAAATGCACCTTCAAGCATTTCAAATCCTGCGACCCTCCAAAATACGAAGGGACTGAAGGTGTCACCGCTCTCCTCCATTGGTTTGAGGAAATGGAAAACACTTTTCTAAATTGCGATTGCCCCGATAATCGCAAGGTGCGATATGCTACCGGTCGTTTGCTTGGAATAGCACTTACATGGTGGAATACAGAGAAGGCCAAACGAGGTGCTGAGAATGTTATGACTTTGACTTGGGAAGAGCTGAAAGAGATCATGACAAGACGTTTCTGTCCAAGAAGCGAAATCAAGAAATTAGAGGATGAGTTCTATTCTTTGAAACAAAAGGAAGGCGACCACACTACGTACAACAAGAGATTTCTTGAGTTAAATCAAATGGTCCCCAACTTGTTCACTCCCCTCTACCGATTTGATCGAGCACTACATTCGAGGTCTTCCTTCAAAAATTCAAGACTCTGTAATAAGTACCACACCTGCAACTTTGGAAGCAGCAATGGAGTTAGCTACAGAGCTCACCGAGAACCGCATACTAAATAAGGACTTCAAGGAGGAGAAGAAGAAGGATAAAGCATCAACTGAAACCTCAAACTCCACCCAAACCGAATCCCCTTCCCAACCCATTTCTAAGAGAAAACGAGATGGGCAAATTTTCGCTGTCACTCAACACAATCAACCAGCTTCACAAGCCGTACCCCTCCAAGCTATCCCAATCACTCAAGTAGCACCCAACTCAACTTACCCAAATAAGAAACCTTACATTGGACCTCACCCTCAATGCAACACCTGTTTTTATCACCATCCATCTACCTTACCTTGTCGACTATGTGCGAATTGTGGACGCTATGGTCATTTGAGCAATGTTTGCCGCACCCCTCAAAACCAAACCTCACCCCCTACTCAAAACATGATCCAAACATATCAACAACCCCAATACCCCATGTTTCCATATGTTCGAGCTTGTTTTAATTGTGGCGACCCTACCCACTTTAGTCACCCAGCCCAGTTGGTAGGGCTGGGTGCGTTGCAAGACCAAGGTCTCGAGTTCGAAACGCATACTGCACACCGGTTCGATCAGTTAAAACCCTTTTTAAATAAATTAATTTCTGAATGAATCTAATTAATATATAAATATAATTAAAATCAGATTTATTTCGGGTTAGACACGTAGCTCAGTTGGTAGAGCTGCGTGCACGCGTACGGGAGGTCACAAGTTCGAACCTCACTCAGCGCACATGATAAACACAATCAGACCGGTCAACGGTCAAAGTCAACGGCGGTCAAAGTCAACCGTCAACATTTTTTTTATTTATTTAATCAGAAAATTATTTAAAAATACTTAAAAATAATATTTTTAAAGTTAGAAAATGTCCTTAAACTCACAAAAATAAATCTAGAAATCCTATTAAGGTTATGAATTAAAATTACTAATCTCAAATAAAATTCATTTATTTACCGAACCATTATGTTATTATTTATGTTAGTTTCTCTCGTGGTTAAATCCAGATTCGTGCGCATTCATCATCAATCCAAGGAAACGCAACCACTGTGAGTGAATTCTTACAAATTCCCCTTTTTATTCATGTTTTGGGGTGTATCATGTGTCGCTTAAATAAATTCGCTTATTCAAACTCGTGCTATACCATTATATGATCTAAACTTAGAATGTAAATATTGTTTGTTGTGATGTATTACATATTGTCAAGTTGTATGCAAATTATTTATTAGGCCCATCAGTTCCTCGTGGGAGACTAGTTGAACAACGCGTGCCTCAAAAACATTCATTAGGCCCACCAGTTCGTTGAACAACGCGTGCCTCAAAACTCATTCATTAGGCCCATCAGTTCCTCGTGGGAGACGAGTTGAACAACGCGTGCCTCAAAACAATCATTTGTAGTATGTGTGTGCAATATTTAATATTATGTGTTTTGTGAATAAATTTACATCTATATTTTCATATGTGGTTATGCGCTTTATTTTATAATCAATACAATAAACACGTTTAAATGTTTTCATAGGATTCACTCGCCAACTTTTTGTTGACCCAAAAACCATTTTACACATGATACAGGTGGACAGGATGAAGCAAGGAACACATAGGAAATTGCCTTAGAAGAAAAATAATGAAGTCTAGAAAGATGTATAGAACATGTTGCACTAGTATGATTGATTGTAATGATTCTCCTTTAAATTGTAATAATAAATATGAAACATTATAATAAATGTCATGAGCTTTGATGAAAACCCAATCATGCCCCGATCACCTTTTTTCCGCTGCGGGTTGGGGTGTGACAATACAAGTCTCGAAATTTAATTCCTGAACACCCGCCCAATGTGACGGCACCCAGTCAACCGGAAATCACCAAGATTTCCGTTACTCTTCAATTGATCACGAAACCGACTCTCAATCATGCATCTAGACTCAAATCGAGTCAAACCGCGTTCAATCAGTTATGCAGGCAACTTGCGCATACCCTATTTAAACCGAAGTTTCAAAAACTGAAATTCAACCTCTGCGATCCTTTTCAACTATAAATAGAGGGCTTAGGGAACCCATTCGACTGCACAAACACTCTCCCTAACATCATACCAACCTTTATTCATCAGGAAGCTACGCCAGAAAAACTCGCAACTCGTCGGAACCTCGCCGGAAAACCGAATCTATTCCATTATTGCCTTACTCTATAAATAGGACTTCTAGATCTTCGACATAAGTCACCCACACTCACCTCAAACTCCCTGTAAAGCATCTGTCGCAAGTCAAGCTTCGCCGGAAAAATTGAAACTCGCCGGAGTTGGTCACCGGGATCATCAAAGTTCTGTTCTCCAGTGGGTATGAACCTTTAAAACCTTTTATGTTCATATTTAATTCCGTTAGTTTGTAAACCAGTAACCAGAATTGATAAGATATAGATAACAGTCGGATTTCTGTTTCTGGGTAATGTCTAGGAAGAAGATGAAGTTTTGTCTAGAAAATAAGTATAATTAATCTTGATGTTTTAACCAGGTTAGACACACAGTCCAACGGTGGACTGTGTGCAATTATAAAGCATACATCCCGGGTTCGAGTTCTGTTTGTGTACCGATCCACTGAAATAACATACCTTTTTTTATAAAAACCAAATCCGGAAGCATGTGATAAGTGTATAAATATAATAAAAACCGGAATAATAACCAGGTTAGACACACAGTCCAGTGGTGGACTGTGTGCAAAAATAATATGCACGTCGCGGGTTCGAGTCCAGGCTCTCACACCGGTTCAACAGTTTAAATCCTTTTTAAAAATTGAATAATTTCTGAATAATCTAAATAGTATATAAATATAATTAAAATCAGAAATATTTCGGGTTAGACACGTAGCTCAGTTGGTAGAGCTGCGTGCACGTATACGGGAGGTCACGAGTTCAAACCTCACTCAGCGCATAGAATAAACACAGTCTGACCGGTCAACGGTCAACGGTCAACGGTCAAAAAGTCAACCTTTTTATTTTCTTTTTATTTATTTATTTAATTGAAAATTATTTAAAAATACTTAAAAATAAGATTATTAAAGTTAGAAAATTTCCTTAAACTCACAAAAATAAATCTAACAATCCCATTAAGAGCACTAATTAAAAATATTAATCTCAAATAAAGTTTATTTATTTACCGAATCATTTCGTTATTATTTAGGTTAGTTTCCCTCGTCGGGTGAATCATAATATTCGTGCGCATTTATCGTCATCAAGGAACGCACCCACTGTGAGTGAATCCTTACAAATTCCCCTTTTTATTCATATTTTGGGGTGTATCATGTGTCGTTTACATATTTCGTTTATTCAAACACTTGTGCTATTACCATTATATGATCTAACGTGTGATGTAAATGTTGATTGTTGTATTGTGCGTTTTACATTCTTGTCAAGTTGTGTGCAAATCATGCATTAGGCCCATCAGTTCCTCGTGGGAGACGAGTTGAGCATCAGGTGCCTCATTAGATCGGCTCCGTTTGATTGAGCCTTGATCTCATTGTTCATCATTTGGTGTGTGTGCTTGTGCATTAATTGATATTATGTGTTTTGTGATTAAATTTACATTTACGTTTATTCATATTTGGTTATGCACAATTTTATTCAAATAACCAATATTACTAATCCTTTCAAATATTTAAATAAGATTCACTCGCCAACTTTTGTTGACCCAAAACCCTATTTTACACATGATACAGGTGATCCGGTTGAGAAAAGAAACACATAGGATGGCCTAGAAGAATAAACAAGTTAATGCCTTGGAATGAACGTTTAGTTTTGTTTTTCTTTGTTATTGTACTCTAGTTGTAATTTGAATGAAAATGTATTTGAACATGTTGTGTTTGTATGTTTATTGTAACTTCTTCTTTAAAGAGAAATAATAAATATGAAACTTTATAGTAAATGTCATGAGCTTTGATGAAAACCCAATCATGCCCCGACTACCATTTCCGCTGCGGGTCAGGGTGTGACATTATTCGTGTTTATTCGGTTCATTTGTTGCCCTATTTACGTTGATCAGACACCCTGACAATATCCTTCAACACACTTATATTGATTTTTTTTTCAAGTTGTATAAGTTTGTTTGCCAAAATGCTAGGCTATATAACATGTATGGTACTATACAACATGTATAATATAATAATATAATCATGTAGGTGTATTATAATGCTATACGTTACATATAGTTTTTTATTAAAATATTTTTTATAAAAAATTATAACAATGTAAAAAAAACTTTATAATATAGAACAATTTATATACTATAGCTTGTTTAAAATTGTAAACTTTTATGAAAAATATTTATAAAATATTTTTTATTAATTAAACAGAATAACCATTCAATTTTCTTCTTTGTGAAATAGTAATTGATTTGTAAAACAATTATATAATACGTAATCAACCAAACATTGTGTATGCATAACTAAACAAACTTACATTAAATATGTAGACAAGCAAAACTCTACATAATAAAGTAAAATACGTGGCTCATAGTTCTTTAATTTAAAAAAATAAACAATTATTTATCAGATAATATTAGGCTCTAAAAAACAAAATTAAATAAACTGACGCCACTATTGCCTCGCTTTCTTGTAGTGTTTAGTATTGTACATCATATTCCTATACATGTATATGTGACTTTTGCATTATTTCCATTCGGCTGCAAACCGATTTCTAATTATTTGTTGCAATAAACGCTCGGTGTAGTCATCGAGTATTCTCCATCGAGTTAAACCATAATAAGATGGTTACGAACAAGAACAAATGAAACAAGTCGATGAGGTGAGTGAATATTTGTAGAGACCATAACACGAAATATATTACACGACCATTATTGCTTAAGAAGTGATCCATTACGTTAAAGCAGATAGCAATCAATTGGACACTTGCTCTGTAATCTGCATCCAATATTTTTCCGGAGCAAACTTTGTGCCAAACCAATCTAAGGAATAACACATATCGTCAAATACCTTGTCACACATTTGTAAATTCGTTTTGGTATGTCTCATGTAGAAGTTCTTCCAAACGTAGAGCCACTATCTTTTCATGAAACCCTAAACCCACACCTACAACCCGAAAACCACAATTATCATCAAGCTGCACATCTTGTATACGTCTCAGACGTATCGGTGAAAGGCAGCTGTAATAAAATCCTTAAATCGGTCATTATTATTCCTGACCCCCCCCCCCCTCACGATTGATGAAAACCTAAAAGCCTCTCGTGATAACCACATAAAATTATGAACAAATGACGATGATAAATCAAGCTTTGTCCAAAAGATGTCTACTACTTATAATGGAATTGTATTACTAGTGTTAAGATAGTCCACAATTTGCAATTATCTAAATCAAGGTAAAACATAACAAGCTATAGGTATAATATTTATGACTTGTATTTAAATAGTTTGATAGTTAACAAACACATGAAAAACTACAACTCGTGAAAAGATGACAATCACACAATGCATTTACTGACTACTACGCTACAGTGGTATAATTTAAAAAGAAAAACATGTAGTATAAAAAATAAGTTGATATAAAAAGTTGATGGAACTAGATATATAATTTAAAAAAATTGGTGGGACTAGATATATATATTAAAAAAAGTTCAACAATGGCAACTATAACTACTCTTTTCTTGTTCTAATTGTACTTAACTTTCAATTTTATTACGAAATTTTCAGCGCATAAACTTCAACCAATCAAAACTTTACAAATCAATTACCCGCAATTCAGGTGTGTTCAAAAGTATGGATAACCAAAAACCGAATCATATCCATAACCCAACAAACCAATCCGAAATGTGAATTTGGCTTTTAGTTCTGGTTAATTTTATTTTTTTAAGGACAAATTTCTTTTTATTCTTTTCAGTTTGTGAGACTTGAACCTAAGACCTCCACCTCTTAAGGCATGTTTAAAGGTTTTCTTTGCCAATTAATCACCACCCTATTGGTCTTAGTTAGGCCTGCAAACGAACCGAACGAACACGAACATCGGCATGTTCGTGTTCGTTCATTTAACTTTAACCGAACACGAACACGAACATATAATCAAACACATTTTTTGTTCGTGTTCGTTCATTAAGAAATCGGTCATGTTCGTGTTCGTTTATGTTCGTTCATTTAAAGGCTTAACGAACAGTTCACGAACGCAAACGAACATACACAAAAAAATTTAAATGAACAAAGTTGAACAAACATAAATTAACATGATTGAATAAATATAAACGAACACAAATGAACGTAATTACAAATATAAACAAACACAATTTAACATTAGTAAATACAAACAAAAATGTCTAATATGTTACATTTCATCTGAAAACATATCTAAATTAGGGTTCATAGATACTAAACTTAAGTAGTTTTTTTATATAAATATTAAGTAAGTGAAGAAAAAATTTAAATTTTCATTTTTTGTTACTGGAAAACTCAATTACTAATTAGTTCTATTGATATAAGTAGTTAGAAAACCTAATATTAAACAAATATAACTATTTATGTATTTACTAAAACATAAACGAACGTTCATGAACATAAATAAACGAACATAAACGAACGTTCACAAACATAAATGAACGAACATAAACGAACGTTCACGAACATAAATGAACGAACACAAAGTGTGTTCATGTTCGTTCATTTAATTAAAAGAACACATTTTTTGTTTGTGTTCGTTCATTTAGTAAATAAACGAACATAAACGAACTTCCCGCAGAATAAGTTCATGAACGTTCGGTTCGTTTACAGGCCTAGTCTTAGTTCCAGTTTCTAACCGTCGGTGATTATCCAAATTAACCGATAAATGTCACTTTGTTTGCAAGTTTTTATTGACTCGGCCCATAACCATTAGCCCAATTGACTGTCTTAATGAGCCCAAGCCTCAAAATTACCATAGATCGACATTCTCTCCCCCTCTCTGGCTTCGACCCCATCATCATCCCCACCCAAACCCTAGATCAAACATTGATTACGCACTCTATCTCTCTCTCTATCTGGTCTCTTGCTTCACCGCTTCCGGTGTAATAGGTTCTATCAGGTACACACATGTTGCTTAAATTCAAGAAGTTATAATTTTGGCTTACATCATGATTTTAGGAATTTTGTTAGGTATAATTGTTTACATAGGTTTAGTATATGACTATATGTGTCCATAAGTTCACCTATCTATCAAGATATCATTTTGGCTGAATTCGGTGTATTCGAAACCGAACCGAATTGAATTCGTAGAACATAGGGCTTTAACACTTGAAATGTTAGAGAAATAAGGTTACAAAATGGTTGGAAATGTTATGTTGCTTGTGAATTGCTTAATTATCTACTCCAAAATGTAATCATGAATCTCATATATTGCTGCACAATGTTAGGTGTCTTTTAAGGATACATCTTATTGTTGAAGATTAATGGATCGACAGGGTCATGATTACGCTGCGGCTGCCGCCGCCGCCATGGCATTTGCACAACAACAGCAACAAGCCGCTAATATCCAGCAACAGCAGCCACCGCCTTACGGTTTTCACCCACAACATCAGCAGTTCCTACCTTCAGTTCATGGCCCTCCTTTTCTACCACAGCATCCTCCTATGCAACAATTTCCCCGTCATCCCCTCATACAAGCACCACAAATCCACCCTCACCCTCACCCTGCACCCCATCTTCACCTTCTTCACCAGCAACCACCGCCATCGTTTCCGCCACATATTCCACCTCCGTTCCATGGCCCAAATGATGCACCTCCACCTCCTGCTCCCCCACCATCTGACCCTGAACAACAAAAATGCATTGATAAACTTGTTGAGTATGCTGTTAAAAACGGCCCTGAGTTTGAAGCTATGATCCGTGAAAAACAGAAAGATAATCCAGCTTATAGCTTCTTGTTCGGCGGTGACGGTCATGGTTATTACCGTTACAAACTCTGGTTAGCTACCCGTCCACCTGGCGGTATGTTCAACCAACCGCCTTTCCCTTCACCGTCTGTTAACATGTTGCATACTCCGAATCCAATGGTTTACAATTCACCACACTTACCTCCTGGTCCCGGTGGACATCAAATACCGCAACACCCTTATCCGCCGTATTTTGAACAACAGCAGCATCAACATTCTCAGCTTTTTGATGGTCATGGTCGGCCCGAGTTTGACCAGTCTTCTAGAACTTTCAAAGGTCTCTCTGGCCCGCTTCCTGCTGACGTGGCATCAGATATGAATAATGTGCTCAACAGTCTTACAGGCACCAAAGAGTCGATTAAAGTTGCCAAAATGTGGTTCATGCAGAGATCCCCATTTGCACCGGCTCTAGCAGAAGCACTTAGAGATAGAGTATTTTCACTAGATGATCCCGAAAGACAGCTGCATATCATTTACCTTGCTAATGACATTCTATTTGACAGGTATTATCGATATTCTTACTTATTAATTTAAGTTATGAACTATTGAACTTTTGTTGAGTTTTGATACTATTATGTTTTGGAAACTGCAGCTTGCAAAGACGTGTAAATCCTCATGAGATTGATAACGAGGCACTTGCATTTAGGCATGTTTTAGGTTCCATGCTTGCAAGAATCTACCACAACCCTTTAAATAAAGATGAAAATCAATCACGATTGCAGAAAATTGTACAGTTTTGGGCATCAAAAGAAGTTTATGATCCCGACACTATTCGTGCACTTGAGAATGAGATGCTGAACGGCCCACTTAATAAGATTGAGCCGTCTACCATCCCAGGTTTGTCAACCACATGTGCGGTAGATTTTTTTAATTGGAATTATGGAAGAATATTGGTTGTTTACGTTACTGTCTCTTGCAGGACAAAACGCAGTGCATTGGCAGCCTGATAAACAAGATCACCATGATAAACAAGTGCCACCTGTATTAACACCATCAATCCCACCTGGCGGTTACGGTGGGACTGTTCAACTGCCGAATCAACCTCATGTTCTGCCACCGCCAGCTGTCACTGAGAAGTTATCGCCATACCCTTTGTTCCCACCTGGTTTGATTCCGGGAATGGTTAGAAAGATGCAGATTGGTAGTGGAGTACCTTACTCTCCCATGAGCCCGTTAGATATTCCAACCGTTATACCGCCATCCACTATACCCCCATCGGAAATACTAGAGAAAGTGTCAAAGTTCTTTAAGGAAATCGGTGAAGTGAACCCCTCTGAAGGGCCCATGCGTGGTGGTGACGGTAAAAGTGATGATGAAGATGAATATGAAAGAGAGCCTGTGGTTCGTAAAGGTGGTGCTTGTATACCTCCACCACCTAACCTACAGGTTGACCCGGAGACTGGGACCTTTGCAGATGGAAGTGTGGAGAAGAAACCCGGGTCAAGTAGTTCGGGTCGGCTGGGGCTTGGAGCAACGGCTAACCCGAATGAGATCAGCCAGTATGATGATGTTTACAGTTCGTATAGGAAACAGAGAAGCACGAATTACCATTCATCCATGAGTGCTAGAGCTGCTACTAGGTGAAGTTGGTTAGCCTGTTCTTTAAAAAATGTTTAGTGCTTGATATGTTTGGTTTATAGATTCGGACATTAACTGTTTGTTAAAATGCCTTAATGAGTTAGTAGTCAATTCCCATTGTCATTTTGTTCATTAATTAATACGACTCGTATAAGGCTCTACATAATATGATTAAAATCTTTCTGAAAGTGCTTAATCATCATATGTATGGTTTTTAGTTTGGAAGTTGCTTGTAAATTAGTTTTTTTTTTTAATTATTTTTAAGATAAAAAAGATTTAAAAACAAATAATAATGTAAAAAACACACCCTTGCGTAACTTTTCTTTTCCTTTTCTCTTATTTTAATGCAAAAACTGACATTAGGTGTTAATACTGAGTTTATTGTGAGGATGTTAAAGAGATTTGTTACAGAAATTAGATTAGGTTATCATTAGTAGTTTACTAATAGAACTCCAAAAAAATATTCATTACTTCTTTTATATATTATTATTATTATAATATTATCTTTTCTTACAAAAAGAATTGTTGTAAAAAGATTAATTTTAACATTATGTCAATAGACAAATTTAAAAACAGACTGGAGACTGGTTAGTAACATTTTTGGAGAAACATATTAAAAATTAATCTTTTCTGCAAAAAACAATGACAAAATTTAGAATCATGCATCAGTTTATTTTCGTTTGCAACGAATGTAGAATTCCTAAAAAATGGGATTTCCCTTAGCTTTCATATTTACAACTTACAAGCTACAAAGAATAAACACAATCTCAAAATTAAAAGGGTACATAATAAAGCTTCTAAAAAGGTAGCACAAGCCCCCTGAACTTCTCTCCCTGCTCTTCAGTTGAAAGATGCATCAGATCTGTTACATAACACCACAGATATTAGCTTCCAGCATTTCATAACATGCGTATCAACTCAGCTCGGTTATCAATCACCATCAAAGACCAAACCGATTCCTTGGCTCAAACTTCTATAACCAAGCCGCACCACAAAAGCCTTCGAACCGAACCAAGCCACATGACCCAGTTCGGTTCAATTAGATGGCAAGATTTAGTAGTTTACATCATTTTTACCACAAATAAAGTTCAATATGTATCTAAGAGAAAACAAATTTATCTCAACAGTGATCTGAAACAAACCTATAGGCTCCGCAAGTACAAAATATTTTGAAAAGGAAGCAAGCGCGAAACAAACCAATCATTTGACATGATCTGGTTTGTCAGTGTGTCTATTGTTTTAAGATTTGAGGTAGCAAAATGAATGAGAGTCGGTAAGAGACAAAAGAAGTTTGGGCCAAACGGATGGTTGATCTACAACACTTTCATCTCCAAAATAAATAAAAAATAAATAAAGTTTTTTTTAATCACTAATGTAAAATATAATTATTATAATATATTATTTTAACAAAAATCAAAGTTTTTTTAGTAACATAAAGAGGTTTGGCACAGGTTTAGCTTGATCTATTGTTTTAAGATTCGGGGTGACATAATGAACAGGGTCCAAGTCAAAAAAGTTTTGGTCAAGAAACGTTGTTCGAAGAAATTTTTCCCAGAAAAAAAAGTTTTTTTTTATAAATAATTCATGTCAGGTATGATTATTATATACATTATTTGACAAGAATTTAAGTTTTTTAATAACATGAGTTAAAGAGATTCATTTCCTTTTAGCCTACCTTTTTATATTTTATTCATTTGACTCGTTAGGAAAAAATAAACCAAACCGATCCATTCATAAGTAGATCGGACAAAATCAATTAAACCGTCTCAAAAGCACTTGTAATTTTAACATACCTCAGGAGAAACCATTGGATACAAATTTACCCAGAATCTTGCTGGGTTGCTTCATCGTCATCATCATCTTCATCCATTGTTTCATCCATTTTACGATCATTTTTAGACAGATTACGATGACCCTCAATCTCCTCATCAGATTCGCCACCATCATCCTCGGTGCAATCCTCTGTGTCTGAGTTAGACGCAACATCTTTCTCACTATCACTCTCTATAGTACCACCAAATTGGCCCTTCATTTCTGGGTCAACAATCTCTATCATCGCCGTAAGCTTTTCATGCTCAAGGTTCCTTACAAAACCAGTCTGGCTCTCGGCCGCCACACTAGCAGAATCATGCAATGCTACACCGCCACCACCGCCGACACCGCCACGAGTGCCACCCCCACTTCCCGGAGAATCATTCTCTCCATGACATGATGGAGCGGTATCACAAGCCCAACTCCCGGCAACTTCTGAAGCCAAAAGGTCGGTTGTTCTAATAGTGTCTCCTGCTTCTGTATCTTCTTCTATCGGGTCCTTAGATTGGTTAAGATTCTCACCACCATTGGTATTATTAACCCTTTCTTCTTCATCGTCGATTACCATTGTATCACCGGCTAACTTATTCAAGTCGATATTTTGGGTTTCGGTTTCCATAACTTGTTCGGTTTCGATTGCAGCCGCAGTGCCGCCGTCGATATCAGATCCAAAAGCACCCTTACCACTAGGGTCAAAATTGGGAAACTCTGCTTCTTGTGTTTCTTCACAAGTTTCTTGGTTCCGGGCATCGCATTCATGCTTCTCGGTTACACTAGCTTCATCACTTGATGTCTCAGCTTGATTTGCGCGTCTCTTCTTGGTGGAAGTAGTTGAATCTGCAGCCTTCATGCCACCGCTGCATTGAGAGCCGATTGCTTCTTTATTTTGGGGGTGAGAATCTATCTGGTTTGTGTTGTCAGTATTGGGATTAATATCGACTGATATGTTTTCATAATTCTCTTCGTCTTCTAGTGTTCTCTGCATCGCCTTTAATTGTTCCTGCTGCTTTGCAAATAAGCTGGAGATCTCCTCTGTAGTTGAATAGAATGCTCGCAGCTGAGTTTCCCTGCATAGCATGCAATATAGACAAATGAACTCTCAATTAAAGAACAATCCAACATGAGAGTTGGTATGAACACGTTGGATTTGGGTTTCAATTGAGAAAGAGTCAGACAGAAATAAAATATAAAAAAGCAAAAAACAAAAATGAAACGGGCCAAAAGTGTTAAACAGATCAAAACTCGCTAAACATGTATCGTAATCGAAATTTATAATACTAACCGGAGCATTATTCTTTCGCGGGCAGCTTTTAGCCTGCGTTTTTCATATTCAAGGTCGCGCATTGCAGCATTGATCTCAAGTTCAAGGGCCGAAACCTTGGCCCATGCTTCTTCCCTAGCTGCCTGCTAAACGCAAAGAAGAAACCTCAGTTCAACGCTTTTAACCACAGGAACTTCACATGAATTGCACATAACTTGCCCCCACAGCTTTGCATTCGATTACAAAGTCAGTTAGTTTACTATGATCTAAATAACTTATAAAATGGTTCATAGAAAATACTAAGAAGCATTGTCAGAAAGCAGCATGTCACGCATACAACAGTTTCGAGAAGGTAAACTGTACATAAGGGACACTCATTTTAGGTTCTTAATGGTGTTGATTATAAGTATTGAAGCAAAAACATCCTGTGAAGATAATGGGCTTAAGATGTACAGAGATCCCTACCTTTTCACTCTCCAGTTCTTTCCTCAGTCTGCTAGTTTCTTGCTCAAGCTCTTGCACCCTCTGCAAGTGCATAATCACAGAAGAAACTAAATATACAACATAAATTATAAGACATCTGGTTATAGCAGCAGTATCAAGAAATATCCATACTTTATTAGTAGTGGAAGAAACCCGTTGCTCTTGAGAAAGCTGAGATTCAAGCAGCCGGACCTTATTATCAGAGCCAACCAGTTTCTGCCTAGTGTCTTCCTGTTGCAAATCAAGATGAAAGATAAAGTGTATGAAGAAATAGTAAATCTATGCCGACACTATTGTATGCAAATTTACCAGTTTGGTTCTCAAAGTCTCCACCAATGAGCACCTCTCTTTCTCTGATTCCTGAAAATGTTAACATTCATTTTTCTTGATTATTTGACATTAGGTTGAAATAAATTAAAATAAACAATTTTATCCTCAGAGAACAATTCTCAAACCTGAAGCTTATTTATAATTTCTTGCTGTTCATTTTCTCGTCTAAGAGAAGCATCTGAAATCCGTTTTAGTTCCTCCTGAGCTTCTGCTTTAACCCTCTGTATTGAGGCTGTCAAGTTTTCTACAGCCTTTTCTCTATCCTCTTTTCTCTGGTCTCTCTCTTCATCTAGAAGAGCCTTGAGTTCAGCTATGGATGCATTCTGGCTACTCACTATTTCGTTTGCTTCAGTACAGGACTGAATGGATGCATTAAGTCTTTCATTGAGATCCACCATAGCATGTTTTTGTTCAGAATTTATTTTATTTACTTCAACTAATTCTTTCTGCTTTGCTTCAAGCAGATCACGTATCTCCTTGAGCTCATCTACATATTTTTTTGAAATGGACTCCTCTAGGTTTTTCTTTTCCTGAAAAATATGGAAGAGAGAAATTAGTTGTCACCTGACCCAAACCCGCGAAATACACACACATGTAGGTTAAGTTGGATAACTTAAAGACTTAATAAGTATGCTGCGGCAGAACATACAACTTCATGAAGCTCAGTAGCTGCACGGTGTTCATTCTGTAACTGGTCAATGGTTGCAACTTGATCTTCCAATTGCTTCCTTAATTCCTACATGTCGATTACACGTAACGAGTCAAATGATCTATTTCATCAATAATAATTTACAAACTAAAATAACAATACCGTGTTTGATCGTTGAAGTTTCCGGAAGTCATCAAGGGATATAGGACCATCAGAAGCACCAATACCAATTCCTTTTAGCCTCTTGGTTTCGGAGCCAAATTCATCTTTGTACCACAAAAAAAAGGTCAGTTCAGAAAAAAGCGTGTGTGTGTGTACAGCTTAAAAAATTATGATACTTGTCAATGAGAATAAAAATACAAGGATTAAACTGAACCTACTAAACATACAACTCTCATACAATAGGTTACTACACTGGTTTTATACACTTTAGCAATAAAGACTTTGATAAGTTAATAAACAGAACAATGATGATTAACATTTTGGTATAAAGAATAATGCAAGAAGAGCCTAAGGAATTACATACCTGCTTTCCTTTTTAGAGGGAGGCTATCTGTCCCTAAAGTAGGTTTAAGAACTTCGCGGAACACAAATGCATAAGAAACTTCTGTAATCACGAGAAAATGACCACTTCAAACAAAGCATCAACAACACAGAAGACAAAAATTCAAAACTGAAAATGAATTGACCATGTTGAGGAGGTGCTGCAAACGATATGATGTCCCCATGATGTAGTTTCGACTCAGGACTGTTTTTGTTTAACTTTTCCCAATTGAGATACGTTCCATTCGTGCTGCAGAAAGTTAAAATGTCAAAAAAACTCATACCCCAATGCATATCAGATAACCTCCATTTACGTATAAGGCAACAAGTCAACAACCTGGTGTCTTTCAAAAAGCCGCAATTATACAGTCTGGATTGACCCTCTGCATCTTCCGTAGCAATCTTCTTCCTATATATCTTGCAATGCTGTTGACTGATTTGATTCGACAAAATCTGGAACCGCGTATCGGCTACAGTCCGGCCAATGAGATGTTCATCACTAGTCAGAAGCATATTTATTCCCTGGTTTATCAATGGTTCAATACAATCATTCATCAGCCTAACTTCATTAACTAAACAAAACCGCTAAAAGTAACTACTTTCAACCATGACCAGTTTAGTAAACAAGTTATACACTATGTTCAAACAATGCATGTCGAATTCGGTGTCGAATCAACTTCACTAATTTAGTTACAGATTGAAGAACTTTCTTACTCAATTTGGCAGGTAACTATCACATTTCACATAATTTAAACAATTCAGTTTAAAACAATTGATCAATTAAGAAAAAAAAAAAAAGCAAGACCTGACGGCGTTGGCGGGCTTTAGTGGAGATGGCAGTGAGTACGGCCCAAACATCGGGATCAGAGTACTGTAACGGTTGAGATGCGATTTTGGAAGCAACGGATAGGATGAAATCTTGAGGGCTGGGAGATTTGGATGACGAATCAGCACCGGAGATGGGGCTAGGGTTAGGGTTAGGTTTGGAAGATATAGGGGTTACTTGGAGATTGTTGTCGTCACCATTGGTAGCCATAGATTAGATTGAATGTTGGCGGGGATGTTGAAGAAAGCCCTAATTTATGTATGAGAGTGATTTTAGCGCCAAAATTGAAGGAAGTGTGACGGAGAAGCTACGGGAATTTGGCGTTACGGCGCGAGTATCAACTCCCATGTAACTTTTTGTGTTGTGGACTTGTGGGAGTGTTAGTTATATGCTTCTTATAGGTTTCATAAATATTTTTCCCTTTAATTTGCTTGCTTTTTTAATCTTGTTTTTTTTTTTTTATGAGAGGGAGTAGAGGCTTAATGAATCTAAACTGGGATTTTATAGATTTGCATCTCTTTGGGATATGATTGATGAAAGGATTTTGTAAAAACTTTAGATTAAGATTAAAGTTGAGGACTTTTAGGAGATAGCTTTTCGGTTTATTTTGATAGTCTTTACATGTTATCGTTTGTATGTGTGTCTATACAATATGTTATTTGTCCCTGTTATAAGTTTTCGCAAATTTCTATTTTAGTAGTGATGAGGCGACACGTAACACGCTGAACCGAACACGTCCGATCTTAAGAATCTCCCGACCAAGAGAATCTTTGTAACTAACTATGGGGCTCACTCCCATTAATTGCTTGATAATGACTGATCTTGGCGCTGGTTTTTGAGTCTTCAAGTAGCTTACTAAGAAAAATTTTTATTACTTGTTTTTGTATTGTTTTTAGAGTAACTATGTGACCATACATGTTTTTCATGTGACTCTGATGTTTAGATATGAATTTGAAGTTGAGGTCTCGGTAGAGGTAAGACTTGCGTATATCTCATCTTTTGCAAATCTTGTCAGTAGTTTGATTATGGGTGAAATTGTATCCGGTACGGTTGTTGTAGACTATACGTTGTAGTGAATATGAAATGTAAAAAAAAAATCATGTCACACAGGTAGTGGGGATTTCACCTTTCACACCCATTAACATGTGTTGTGGTCATGTGAAATGTGAACATCTATATATCAAACGAAGACTCTGCCAAGTAGTGTTAGCCTCTCGCTCAAATTACTGTAAGAATTAGTAACTTATTTTTTCTCTCACGATGAAAACAGAATGCGATACCAAACTCACGCAAACAATTTCATGAAAGTAGAGAGTTTGGGAGGTGTATTTAATGTAATTGAATCAATTCAATTTTGTAAACTAGCTAGTTGCATAATAAATATGATCCATACACACACGGAGGCTTCCTACATTAGAGGCTCTGAGTACAAGGAACATTGAGGAGTTGCGTGTTGTGTGGAGAGGTTGCACAGTCTAATGAACATGTTTTTATGGGTTGTTTTGTTGCCTCTGTTGTTTGGTAACATGTGAGCGTTTGGTGTAAAGTGCCTCAAATATATGGTTTTTCGGTTAAGAGATTTGCTGGAGGTTCATTTGCATTCAGGCTTGGGGGAGGTAGAGAAGGAGGTGCCGTATGGTCTGATTATTTTTGTGTTGGAGAATTTGGCAGGCGAGGATCAAAAGAATTTTCTCGGGCAACGAGGTTAGGATCGATCATATCATTGGAGAAGTTCCTTTGCTTTAAGAACAGGTCAAAGTTTACATCTATAGAGTGGGTCAAATGGTGTAGATTAGAGATATGTAATTAGTTCTGTTCCTGCTGCTGCCCTTCCTTTTTGTTTGGGGCTGCAGTCTGTGTTTGGTTTGGTTTATTGAAAGTCACGGTTCAAAAAAAAGTAGATGCTTTATATGCGTGTTTTAGTTGTTAAGACAAACGATACTGTTAAAACAATAGGCTAATGTTTTAAATTGAATATGGATCCACACACACACTGACCCGAAAACTAATGCATGTTTGACCCGAAACATACAAGTCAAATCAACCAAATTCAAGTTAATAGGTCAACAAAGTCACCTTTACCCACACCCTTCACATATTAATGAGATGAAATGACTCATCTTTATAAGACCAAGGATTATTAAAATATAAGTAGCAAGTAAGCTTCAAGTACTAAAATTCAGAATTCATGTCATCACATACAAGCCAATTTCCAGACCATAATTGTGAATTTGCAAGTTATGAGATCACATGAACTGATATGATGCCTAGCCAGCTAGTGGATTAGAATGAATTGTTATACGGTTAATCCTAATCTCTGCCAGTGGCCGGTCCCCAGCTCCTGCTGTTGGCGTCTGCACAAAAAAACCAGAAACAGATTCATATCGTATGTGTTATGTGTAAAATAGTGTATATTCATGTTGAATACCATGATAAATAAGATATTAAAGCATTTACAATTAAACTTGTGCAGGAACACATTTGACAAGACCCACACCTGTGAAATAAATTTCGAAGGGTTTGGGACCCAACGCTGGTTTATATTTTTACAAGAACTTGTTGGACCCAACCCGTACGATCTCATACAAGGGCGTCCGTTAAAGAAAACTACATATCGACAAGCGACGGGGTGGCGTGGGATTGCAAGTGGGTCGCTCACCCGGATAACGCGCAATGCTGGGCAGAATTTATTTCTATGAAACTCATCAAATGTCAATATGACCTAACATAATGACAAGTAGCAAAACTTGTGAACAAAAGCACAATCAGCAATAGCAGCAAAAGGCAAATATGTAACTTCTAACTTTTAAATTTCTGGAAAAAGGGAAGCCCAAATAGAAAGTGTAGCAATAATCATAGAATGTAATGCAGTAACAAACTTTGTATGCACGAATCTCAGCAAATATACCTTTTCCATGAGATCAAGAACTTCAAACCCATGAATTACTTTTCCAAAGATAGTATATAACCCATTGAGATGTGGTTGTTTAGCATAAGTAATGAAGAACTGACTCCCATTTGTGTTGGGCCCACTATTAGCCATTGATAGCACCCCTCTGGCATTGTGCTATAAAAGCCAAAAAAACCATTGGTAAAATGTATATAAAAAGCCACACAATTTAAGTAGTAGATGAATGTATGCATGTGTGTTGGTGGGGTGTATTTATATAATTATATATCAAATTTTACCTTGAGAGACTCGCGTATCTCGTCATTGAACTTTTTGCCCCAAATACTTGTCCCTCCTTTGCCAGTCCCAGTGGGATCTCCGCCTTGGATCATAAATCCCTTTATGTTTCTGTGGAAAATGGTGCCATCATAGTATCCACTTGCACATAATGCAAGAAAATTCTGGTGGCATCAAGTAATACCATTGACATCAATAAATGTTATAATATATATGATATGTGTGTGTGTTATACGGCAAATATTATTACAAGTTAAAAGTTTCTAGTCAAATAGTACAAAGATACAAGATATGAAAGACCTTATCGAGATATGCAATTGCAGTTAAGGCCTTCCAGGGTTAAAAACAGTAACACTATAACACAGACATAAAAACTGATACATGAATTATGATCGAATCGAAGCTTGGTTCATACAAAACCACTTATCGAATGAGAAAAGGAGTGTAATTTAAAAAATACTATCTTACATGTAACACCCGGTATGTTACTGTGTATGTTGATATGTATTATGTAAGTGAGTCAATATATTATATTAAGTTTAAGCTTTGCTGTTTATTCGTTGAAGGCTTAACTGGCTTAATTCTATACCAGAAGGCATAGTTGTCCTTGTATATCATCAAGGAGTTAAAGTTCTGCATTGTAGATAAAAGAATACGTGTAAGTTTCTAGATACTTACAAGGTCATATATCACTGAGAATTGACTAACTAGGGTTTTGAATAGAAAGAAGGATTTGGTCATGAAGATCTTAAGATCGGGGTTCTGGGGTTCTGGTGAAGATATCAAAGATACAAACTTAAAGTTCCCAAATATGTTTATCTGAATTAGTAAATGCTTATATGCCTATATGGATTCATACTTTATAAACCCGCCCATTTCAAATGATCCTATTATGTAGATATTCTTTCTTTCACCCCCAATGACATAAACGATACCAACATGGTCCCTCCTCCATAGTAGTCCACCTCCAAGTAAGTGTTCTAATGACCAAATATCTTCAACTGAATTTATTTGAACTTAACATCATATCTACCCAGTACCCAGAGTCCCAGACTTGTACCGCTTCACATGTAGTCAAACCCACTTATGAAGAAGACTCACATAATCAATGTGAACTAACAGACTCATGTAAATACAAAATGAATCTAACTGAACTTAACAGGAATTACAATGGCGGACCCAGAAATTATTTACTGGGGGTGCAAACGTGGGTCTTAACCAACATTTCAAGGGGTGCGGTCAGGATTTTTGCCTGTAAAATACACTAAAATTTTCTTTTCAAGGGGTGCGCCTGCCCACCAGGCTAACCTAGGTCTGCCCCTGACAGGAAATAACCAATCTAATGAAACCCCCCTCGTTTGCGTTACACTCACATCTCTCTGAAGGTCTCACAGAACATAAATTAACATCTCCCATGTCTATCAAGAACTAAACAACATTCAAAATCAACTAAATAGTACATATCAAAGCTAATATCAGCATATGAATGATTAACAGTAATAATCTACATCAAATGTTATCCAATTCAGATATTAAACATCCTAACGAAAGTTAAACCTGCAAGAGTAATCCATAGAGAACAAACTAGGCTAAGTTTGAGATAAAAAGAAATCCAAGTGTATGTATAACCAACCTCTGATGCTTTAGGCACTTCATCACACGCGATTTCGCACTTGATGTCTCCGAGATTAGTGTGAAGGGTAACCGACTATGAACAGAAACACACAAAGATTACATACAAAGTTATTGATGCACCTTTTTAAGCAGATGCAGATGAACTGTTCGACGAAATTCGTAAGAAGAAAAAGAAATTGTACATACCATCTTTCAGTTGGAGTGCAGTTGTATGGATTCAGATGCCTGATAACTAGCTTTTTATGCGTGAATCGCAGCTGTTTTGGCTCCGATTGAGTGGGTTCGAGGTTCCAGTAGGAACCTAATTTTGAAATTCTAGAATTAGCCTAGCAACTGTGCTACCGGATTCGGGTCCAAATGATTCGTTTGCGTATACAAATAGGAAACACTTTTTTGTTTCAAGAGTAAACTGCCATTTTGGTCCATGAGATTTGGTAAATTTTGTAATTTTAGTTTAAATAATTTTTTTTATCTCAGTTTTATAGTCATTTTGGTCCAAAAATGAAATCAGACCAGATCCCCCAATTAAACCATGATGTTTTGTCTTTTTCTCAGCGATATTTTATTCGTTATATTTTATTATAACTTATTATTAATTAAAAATGATAAAACTAAATAAATCAGTTTGACCCTTCATCTTCCCCAAATGTATAACCAGACTTTAACATTTGGAGTTGAATTAACTACATAAGAGCATCACTCACAAGCAAAATTTTTATTTAATGGTCTACTTTCGAGACAAATCAGGCCCATACCAAACCCTAAAACAACTTAACATATCAGCTAGCTAACATGCAAATCACAAAATAACCAATCCTATACTTCAAACTTACTTTTAGATCTCATAAAACTCTAATCAAACCTAAGCTCAACTAAACATGAACCCTAGATCTTCAAACAGTAACTATTCGCAATCACAGATCCTCAATTTCCTCAATACATAATTCAATTTCCTTAACACTAAACCACAATTCAACAACTCAACAGCTCAAAACGAACAATTAGCTCATTATGAACACCTACAGATCTCGTATTGAACACAGATTCAATCTTACAGCGAAGTATAATAATGTAGATGCGGAAATTGAGAACTAACTTTTCGGAAATTAAACACAGAGGAATTAGGTTTGGGTTAGGGTATTTGCTCTGCATTTGGGAAGTTTTATAGGGTCAAAATTGATTTATGTAGTTTTATTATTTTTAATTAATAATGAGTTATAATAAAACTATAATGACTAAAATACCACTGAAGAAAAGGACAAAACATCAGGGTTTAATTTGAGAAATCTAGCTTGATTTCACTTTTGGACCAAAAGACAATAAAATTGAAACCACAAGGACCTAGATACAAAAGGTTTGAGATTTGAACTAAAGTGACAAAACTTGGCAAACCTTAGGACCAAAACGGTAGTTTATTCTTCTTTCAATATTTTAACTTTTTTTTACTATTTTATTATTTGCATTTTACCTAAAATAATATTAAAATCAGATGTACCATCATTCTTGAAAACATTGACTAAACGGTGTGGCTTAGCGCAACTTGTCATTTTATCTTGATAGTATCAAGGGGCGTTTCACTCTGGTCCACTAAGGTGATAAAGGGCGTTAGAGATGACAATTTGGGGTGGTCATCTTTAATCCAACCAATCAGATTTCTTTTTGTTTTTTATTAACCTTTACTTCAGCTAGCTCGGACTAGTTAAAGCCCCAGTGCGTGCATACGTGACGCTTTAGCTAGCATGAGGATTTTATTCCATACCATATAACCTAATTGTAAATAATTATATTGGATGCTTTATCTACAACCTTTAAAATGATTTATTACTGCTGAAATAAAAATTTTGAAACCTTTTATATATTTTATGATTTTTTGATATAAGATCTAATTTCTTTCTAATATTTTGTCTGTAGCGGTGTAAAGATTGTTAAAGTCAATGAGTGAAATTTCGTAATATGTCATGTTAGTGGCGGCGGTGACTCTTGATTTGTAGTTTGCACCAATGATGATGGTTAGTGGTGGTGGATTTGCCGAAGAAAATTGTTGATGGACAGATGGTTGCAACAATGGCAAAAAAGATATGTGCTAAATGTTGTGGTGCTAGTTGCTAGACTTTTAATGTGTAGCTTAGATGGTGCTAACTGCAAAGTAATGATGAAGGGAATTAAACAAGTAGTCAATTTGAACCTCTACTGATATTCTAATCAAATATGTTTTTGGTCCGTTTTTACGCCTTATTAACTGATTTTCAGACCACCCGTTTTCACCCATTGTAAGTTTATGTTTCTATCGACTCAACCCAGAATAAAAAAATTGTTATCCGACTAACAAATTTTCTTATTTGGATCAAGGTTCTAGTCCTATTTATTGGTTAAGTTTTTACGATTTATGTTTCTGTTATGACTTTATACACAACATTAAACTAACACTTTATATATTTTTATTTATAAACTAGTAGGTTTCCACCACGCGCGTTGCGGCGGGTACTCGACAGAACTTCGGTCAATATTGGTTCATTTGTTAGTTCGGTCGATATCGGTTCATTTGTCACGGTATTATCGCGTGAGTAAGCAAAAGAGTATACGCATATGACCAAAATAATATCTACATATGTTCGGTTCATTGCAAAGACTACATTATTAACATTGAAACAGAAAAAAAAAAAAAAAAAAAAAACGTAAAAGTAAAAGCTTGCAAAGTGTGACAAAACCATATATGTACGATTAATGAAAATTTTCACTCAAGAACGTAATAAAAAAATCAATTCTAATAATTGTGATTTTAGAAAACATTCTTGTGGATGTATTTAACGTGCAAATAATCTTGTTCTCGTGTTGGTTAATATTTATAGATAATGAAAACTCAACCAAAACTCTAGAAACAAAACAAATTAAAAAGAAAAAAACAAACCAAGGTAGGAAGGAGCACCGAGCAATCATATATCACTATTGCTTTGAACAATTAATTGCATTTAATTAGTATTTTACAATATACAATTGATGGAGCTTTAAAGTTTATTTTACATTTACAGTTTAATTACTTTTCTAGTGAGCCAAACACTTTTACACTATTCATCATCGGTTTCTAATAATATGTATTACTTCCATAAGAGTTTTGTTGCATCTTTTTATCAAATGATTACTCATTTTCTCGTTTGTACGTTATCTAAAAAAAATGATCCAAAGCTTGATTGTTTCATTAGCTTGAATAAACTTGATTTGATTCAATACTATAACCAACTGCTATTCATTCATTTCATTTCATTTCATTTCATTTTTATACAATTGTGAAATCTAAAAATTGAAAATCGGTTATAGGTTCGATTTCAACTCATAACTAAACCGACCTAGCTTATGTTCAACTTACAAAAAGATTTTACCCTTCAACTCTTCTTGATTTTGAAAGTGGGTAGCACACCCTTGTAACTAGGGCAATAGCCTCGATTATGTAACTTTCACCTCGATAATAGGTGTGGATCCTCTGCCAAACTACACATTGCTGTTCCTTCTCTGCTAAACCTGTAGGGGTAGCCACCTGTTCCAATGAAGAATACAATCTGGGTCTGGGTCACAGCCAACGAGCATGCTTGTCTTTTACTTTTATTTGCATAAGCAGGTCTGTACAGAGACTGAATTCTCTCTTCTCCTCAAGAGTCTTTTCCAGCACTGAATGACCCACGTCCCCACCTAATCCAGCAGTCGAATGCACCTATTGTTTCAAGGGAGCCGATTCATGTATATACATTCCTTTTGGCCAACAAAATTCTCTACCTTATGTGTTAATCTACAATACAATTAAATCCATTTGACAAGTCCGTCTTCAAGGATTAAAGCAGTATGAAAACTAACATTTTTCCATAAGAAAAAACCTCAAATAAATTGGTAGTCTAGATGTAATCTAAATATGTGATTAAGTATAATACTAATTACTTAAAAGATTATTTTCAAGTAAATAAATTCTGAATTGCAATGTAACTAGCAAACATTTTTCCACAAAACGACAGGTCATAATTTTCAACATTTTGGTACAAAGAGTGATCCATTAGGCTAGCAGTGTGGGGCTCAGCAAAGCCCGTCGCCAACCCCAACACCATTTCCACCCCCTCTGTCAACATCAACTTCCAAAGGTTGAAGACAGGCCTCCTTCTCTCACAAACATATATACATACAACATACACATATATATATATATATTTTAAGCTCATCCCCATTTCCTTACCACTATCCTCTTTGCCCCATCCTCACACCCAATCTGCATGGCACTTATGTGGCAGATCATCCTCCAAGGATGAGTCATCACCATACTGCATAGCCTTAGATTGAATCTAATAACAAAACATAACAGAACCGCGAGAATAAAGAGCACAAATGAAATAACACAATGTATAAATCAATAAACATTGATTCAGCAACAAACTGGAACTTTTCATTCAACATAACAGGAACATAAAACACCAAATTACTTCAGATCTACATACTAAGGTTACAAATGAAAACCTAAGCCCTCTCACCACGAATCCTACGTGCAAGCTGCATATCCTTGGGCATAATCGTAACTCTCTTAGCATGAATCGCACACAGATTAGTATCCTCAAACAGTCCAACAAGGTACGCTTCAGCAGCCTCCTGAAGAGCAGCCACAGCAGAGCTCTGAAACCTCAGATCGGTCTTAAAATCCTGAGCGATTTCTCTCACAAGCCTCTGGAACGGAAGCTTCCGGATCAAAAGCTCAGTGCTCTTCTGGTACTTCCTGATCTCTCTCAACGCAACGGTTCCAGGCCTGAATCTGTGCGGCTTCTTCACTCCTCCGGTGGCCGGTGCCGACTTCCTTGCTGCTTTTGTTGCCAGCTGCTTTCTCGGAGCCTTTCCTCCGGTGGATTTCCTTGCGGTTTGCTTGGTACGAGCCATTGGATATCAGAGAGATTGAAATAAAGTGTTTGATATGCTCTGTAAGTATTGTTTGTTGTTTGTGAGTGCTGTGAGAGATTGTGATTGTTAGGGTTTATATAAGATGGGGGAAATGGCGGGAGAAGTTGGAGATCTGAAATGATTTTGGGTTTTTAAAATTTTGAAACGGTGGTACACGCTGGCAATCTGGGTGTAGTGTGTTTTATCCAATGGTGGTGTCTCTGGAATTTGATGAATAAATCTGGGCCGTTGGATTGGATGTTTTTGCATTATGCGGATTTGGTGACTTTTCACGTGGGAATTGGGATTTTGTACCCTTTTAAGTTTTAACCAACACAAAATTTTCCACTACATTTTATTTATTTTTAAATAAATGTTTCTTTTTCTAAATTTTTTTATGACGTGTTGTATTTAGAAAAAACAAGCTTAAGCAAGGAGCTGAAGCACCGAAATAAAACCAATACATTACCAACACCGATTACAATGGAAATTTAACGAAGCCAGATCTACACTAACTCTCCCAATTCAAATAGTGCACTTTGGTTGGGCTTTTGATCCATAGAAATAGAGATGGACATAATCGGGTTTTATTATTACCCGGAACCGGTTCCAACCCGGACCCGGTTCTGCTTGGATGTCATTGGAACCGGGTATGGTGTGGAACCGGGTCCAGTTCCTACCCGGGTTCACACCCAAGAATATGAAACCGTGTAGAACCGGGTACGGGTATTATGGAACCGGGTATGGTGTGGAACCGGGTATGGTGCGGAACCGGTTTCTGATAGTATTGGGAACCGGTTCCTGACAGTCAAAACCTGACTTTTACTGTTCAAAACCGGTTCCTGCGGTCAGGAACCGGTTCCAACGGTAACATTTTAACGGCTATAACCGGTTCCCAACGGTAACATTATAACGGGTATAACCGGTTCCAACGGTAACATTTTAACGGGTATAACCGGTTCCTTCTAGAACTGAATTTCCGGGTACTGGTAGGAACCGGGTACGGGTAGGAACCGGGTATGACCCGATTCAAATGGTAAAATTGTGGAACCGGGTTGGAACCAACGGGTATTTTGAACCCGGAACCGGTTCTACTTAATGTCGGGTAAGAACTGGGCCCGGTTCCAGTTCGGTTCTACCGGTTCGGTTCGGAACCGGTTTTTATGCCCATCTCTACATAGAAATGATGTCGCTTTGTTATCTCCGATCAATCAACCTTGGTGTAGAAGGTGTTCTATTATTAAAGATCCAATCATTATGCGTGCTACACAACAACCAGCACGTGGTGGCAACAATGAGATGAATTGCTTTTTATTTGCCTTAATAGTTTGCAACTACCGGATGTATTATAGAATTTTCACCACGCTAATTAAGTAGTTTAGGCCCGAGAATTTGATCCATTTGAGATTTGCACCCATACATATTAAGCAAAGTCAATACAAGAAGGCGCCCTCCCGTCTCTTGGGCTGCATTGCATAGACGCACGAATCCGAATTTAGCCTGACCCTTCTCGCGATCAAAGCAATGCGGGTGAGGATGTGATTTAGGATTGCCCTCCATAAAAAGCAATTGATTTTTAGTGCTATCCAACTAGACTAGGAAAGGGGATTCATTTCTGGAATACTAACACCCACATCCAGTTCTTTCCTCTATTTGCTTTTTTTTTTTTTAATATGAATACCTTTAAGAAATGTTTATTTATAATTCCATTGTCTTTAATCACAAACATGTAACAATAATATATTTTTACTTTAAAGTGTAGAATTAACATTTAGTTAAATTTACAGAAAATCGTAATAATATACAAGAATGGTCTAATACTCTAATAAGACCAAATATACAACCTGATTATAGAATAACAACTATACAAAGAGAGTCAAAAACCTTAATCCTATGAACTAATGAACATTACCCCAAAAAAACATTATTATACTTATAGAAACTTTAAAGCATTCTCATCAGCTTCTCTAAACATATTCAATCTCTATATTTTAAAGAAAATTTTAGAAAAAATAAATCACTTAATTTCTTTCTCCATCAGGTTCTCTATTTCAGAGAGGAGATTCATATATATAGTGTGTACAAAAAGGTTCAAAACTCTTCTTTCATCAATATCATTTTAGAAAAATTTTGGAACAATCACTTAGTTAGACGTTGACGTTATAACTATTCGCTTCAGTCATTCACCTAATCGGCTTATTTAGCAACCATTCAATTAAGAAAACTAATAACAAATAGAAATACAATAAGTTGCCAACAAGGAAAATTAATGTCAAACATCAGCAACAAGATCATTGCTGCTACTTGGTTTGCAACGGGCATGCAGAGATAGATTTATGAACAAAATAAAAAAAAAATTCTTGTGCATCTTCTCCTTTTTTTTCTTGTCTGCAAAATTAGGGAAGAAGTTCAGGATTTATTTGTTCTTGCCATTTAACATGTTCGTCCTTAATCTTGGTATATGTACTAATTAGCTAAACTCGGTTAGTTTGTTGAATTGGATGACGGTTAGTAGTAAACGAAGCAACCTATTTAGTAATGAGGATTGAGGAGCTATGTATGTGGTTGATTTGTGACCAAAGGTGGCAGTTTTGATCCATTTACTTATCAACGGGTCGATGTGGGTTGTTTATATTCTAAAGTCTAATGACTTACACGAGTAAATCATAAGAGTTAGAATTACTGAATTTAGTTAAAGGGAACGGGTCAGAAGTCTCCCAAGTGAATTATAATTATTGTTATGATAATCAGCCTGTTCAAAAAATGAAATAATTATTATAATTTATATTTGTTATTTGACACGATACATTTATTTATAAAAGAAGTTGAATAAGATTATAAGAAGCGTATCGCCATTTTCGACTCATACCGAAAAATTTCCCATATCGACTTAATCGTCTTTTGACCCGTTATCCTAATCGCCCATTTTCTATATGTAAAAATGGAAGACTAAAGCAGGAACAAGCGAAACCTGAAAGTGTATAGCTAGGAGTTTATAGATTTCATGCATTGAAAAGTTTTCGGAAAGGTCCATCCTTTCTGTCTTTTGCTGCTTCTGTCAAAGCCAAAAACCTTTTGAATCCAGTTGTGGCTGCACCTCTACCAAGTGCTGCTGCTCTGGTAAGCACATCTTCTCTGGAGGCTATAACTGCAGCCGATGATGTTCTGGCTATGGGAGGCGGCACTGGAGTCACTGCCACCTGGACTGCTTGGATAGCGACTGGTGATTCAGGAATCCCGGACCCACGTTTGCTGAAATCATCCAATATGGTTTGTTGGTCTGCTTTTTTCAGCCCCTGATGAGTTAATCATTGTGAATGGACGATCTAAACTTATAGCATAACTCAACATATAACAAGAAAAATAAATTAAAGAAAACTCAAGTGAATGAAAAAGTTCCCATCAACAACAGTGTACGGGAACAAGCTAACGATTTGAATTTGATGGGCTAAGGTAGAAGTAGCAAAATGGGCAGGCCGGGCGGATTATAAATGTGTGGGGTCTAGTTGGGCTGACCCACAAAGCTTTTTCGTATTTTTTTTTCTTGAATGGTAAAATAATTAATGTTCAAGTATATAAGTAAACTATTCAAACTTTTTTAAAATAACATGATTTAGGAGGTTTTATGTATGCTGAATACATTTTCGGTGACTTTCGGTCACGTAGACTCGCTCAACCTGTTTATGTTTTAACCAAAATTTTAAATTGTACCCATCTGGCTTGTTACTAACAAATTATAGCCCAAACCGACGTGTTTATCCATAACGGGTTGAAATTGCAAACCTTTAGGCTAAAGTTATCATCATATTCACTATGAGTGGCATTTAACGATGGGTGAGTACAATCTTGAGCTCTAGAATAGATCCACTTGATCCCCTTTCACATCTCCATTTCATGGGTTCCATTTCCACTTCTACTCATGAAAATAGGTCCCAAAAAATAGAAAGATGGAGCATGAAATAAAATCATCATAACGAATATAGATTTGTTTTGCCCACAATAAGAAATGATACCCACAATGAGAAACGGGGTGAAGTTGAGCAAAATGAATATATAGATACAAAGCTGGAATAGCAGTTAGTGATGATTTGACTACAACCTTGAGCTCTAGAATTCGTTGAAACTCTGAAGGTGTTCCCTCGGGTAGAAGTGCTCCATATGTATCTGCCACAGAATCAATAGGGGACAATATAACCTGTATATAACAAAGTAAGTACATATGCGAAGGCCATCGAAATATCATATGTGAATCTTAATCTTCTCAAGAAAGATTTAACGGGTGTTAATCAGTCACCTTCAACAGTGCTTCGGCTTTGCTCATCTCACGGCTTACAAATTTAGCATAGCCAGCAGCTCCTGCTGTCTGTTCAGGAAAATAAAAATAAAAATTACAATCAGTAATTGTGACAATAAATAGAAGCCAAAAAAACTATTTTACCTGTCTCCCAAGGGATGGAATATCTAAAAGTATTGTCTTTACAGCCTGAGTATCTAACAACATCTGCACAAGAACCATATTAAATGTCATACAGCGATAATTGAAACGTATAATTGTATTTAGGTTTTCTTATTGAATAATGAAGAATACAAGGCCCTATATATAGATAAACTAATTACAACTTGGTACCCTTAATAATAATAAACTTGTCTAATTTAAATAACTTAGTCTAACATCCCCCCGCAAGTTGAGGGCGGGGAACGACCTGCAACTTGGACCGTAGAAACTCAAATCTTTGTGAAGGTAGAGCCTTTGTAAACACATCAGCAATTTGATCATTAGTGGAGATGAACTTGACATTCAGCTTCCCTTGAGTAACTTGTTCACGAACAAAGTGATAGTCTATTTCAACATGTTTTGTACGAGCATGAAATACTGGATTAGCAGAGAGATAGGTTGCACCAAGATTATCACACCAAAGCGTTGGTGCCTTGCTAACCAGACCGAGTTCATGAAGAAGAGATTTCAGCCAAATCAGTTCTGCTACAGTATCAGCAATAGCCTTATATTCAGATTCTGTTGAAGATCGAGAGACAATTCGTTGTTTTCGAGCAGACCACGAAATAAGATTAGAACCCAGATAGACAGCATATCCCCCCGTGGAACGACGATCGATAGGGCAACCAGCCCAATCAGAATCCGAGAACGCCCGAAGACTAGTAGCCCAATGAGTCAGAAAAGGCTTGTAGCGTAGACCCCGTGTTGTGACGAAATAAGAGGCCCATATCAGCCGTGCCCTTCAAGTAACGCAGAATACGTTTCACACCAGCCCAATGATTCTCGGTAGGAGCATGCATGAATTGACAAACCTTATTAACTGTAAAAGCAATGTCCGGACGAGTTAAAGTTGCATATTGAAGAGCACCGACCGTTTGCCTGTACCTAGAAGGATCATCAAGTAATGGGCTATCATCAGGTAAGAAAACCTGAGAAGTACTCATAGGGACGACACGGGTTTGCAGTCTGCAAGACCTGCACGATGAAGAATATCAAGAATGTATTTTCGTTGAGATAGGACCAGATCCGAACCATGATGCACCACTTCAATACCCAAAAAATAATGTAATGGACCCAGATCTTTAATTGCAAACATAGAGCTAAGCGGTCAATAACAACAGTAACAGCCCCAGAGTGATTACCTGTGATGATAATATCATCTACATAGACAAGAAGGTAAACCAAAGTACCATTGTGTTAAGAATAAACAGGGACGGGTCAGTTTTGGACCCGTGAAAACCCAATTGGTAAAGAGCCGTTGATAATTTTGTAAACCAGGCACGAGGAGCTTGCTTGAGACCATACAAAGACTTGTGTAATAAGCACACATGATCTGGCCTAGTCGGGTCAACAAAACCAGGAGGTTGCCTCATATAAACTGTCTCCTGAAGATCACCATGCAGAAAGGCATTCTGAACATCTAATTGTCTGAGAATCCACTTGTTGGTGACAGCTAGGGATAAAATAGTCCGAACCGTAGCAGGTTTGATTACTGGGCTGAAAGTCTCATGATAGTCAACTCCATGTTGCTGGTGAAAACCTTTAGCAACAAGTCGTGCCTTGTACCTGCTGATGTTCCCATTTGCATCTGTTTTTAACCTGTAAACCCACTTACAATCAACCAAGTTAGTATGAGGGGCAGGGGGAACTAACGTCCATGTCCCATTCCTATGTAGCGCATCCAACTCTCCAGCCATGGCTTGGCGCCATTCTAAAGACTTATTAGCAACGGTAAAGGAGGTGGGCTCAGCGGGTAAGGTAGGGGTAGTGGTGGCAGTATAGGCAGCGGGATTATAACGAGTGGGTGGCTTGGGGTTTGGACGAAGGTTGGATGGGCGAGGTCTAGGTGCTTGGGTGGGTTGGACCGTGGGAATTGTGGGTTCGGTTGAGGGTTCGGGTGGGGTGTTGGTATCGGTTTGTAGTTGTGGGTCTGATTGGGTAGGTTCGGGAGGTGCAGTTGGGGTGGTATAGGAGGAGATGTGGTGTGGGTGCAGCTGGAAAACCGGGTGGTGGGTCAGGAAATATTGAGACGTAGGGTGGGAAGGTTGTGGTGGGGTTTGGGTAGGTACGGGTTTGTTATATGGAAAGACATGTTCATTAAAGCGAACATGTCGGGCAATGTATATTCGTTCGGTGGATGGGTCAAAGCATCGATAGCCATGATGAACAGGGCTGTAGCCAAGAAAGACGCAAGGAGTGGATCGAAATTCAATTTTGTGACGGTTATATGGACGAAGATAAGGAAAGCATTGGCATCCAAAAACACGAAGAAAAGAGTAGTCAGGTTTTCGTTGAAATACATGTTCATATGGAGATTTGTTAGAGGAGACACGAGAGGGAAGTCGGTTGATTAAGTAAACAGCTGTCTCAAAAGCAAATTGCCAGAAACGTTGGGGAAGACTGGACTGTGCAAGAAGTGTAAGTCCGGTTTCCACAACGTGCCGATGACGACGCTCGACCATCCCATTTTGCTCACTTGTGTGAGGGCAAGAGCGGCGATGAATGATACCATGACTGGTGCAAAAAGATGTAAGCGTACGAAACTCTCCCCCCCAATCAGATTGAATGCATTTAAGTTTGGTGTTAAATTGTCGTTCTACTAGTTTAATAAAGTTGGTTAGCACATTGTAAACATCTGATTTTTGAGCTAGGGGATAAAACCACATGTATCTAGAATAGTGATCCACACATAACAAAAAGAAACGATAACCATCAACAGACAAATCGGGCGACGGCCCCCAAACATCACAATAAACAAGTTCTAACAAATATTTGCTACGAAAAGATGAGTCTGATAAAGATAATTTTGACGACTTGCCTAGTTGACAAGAAGTACATAATGTATTGGAAAACTTGTCAGTAATAGGTAAAGAACAATGAGAGATAATTGAACGAATAACTTGAGCATGAGGATGTCCTAAGCGTTGATGCCAAATGCTAGAAGAAGCTTTGACAGCCGTGAAAGCGACTTTAGGGATAGACTGGAGCCGAGGAAGACGAATGGAATACAAACCCTGTTCACTGGGACCCGTTAGGAGGGTTGTGCGTGTAGACTCGTCCTTCACAACAAAATGAGACGAGTGAAATTCAAAGAAAACATCATTATCCACACAAAATTTTTGAACGGACAAAAGGTTTTGTTTAAGGTCAGGAACGTGAAGTATATTAGATAATTTAAAGGTTTTGTTAGGCGAGTAAATAGTTGAGGAGCCAATATGAAAGATAGGTAGTGGGTTACCGTCACCAATAAGTAAAGAATCATTACAAAAGTAGGCCTCCGAGTTGTCAATGCTAGATAAGTCTGGAGTGGCATGTCCATTGCATCCAGTGTCAGGCTTCCAAGTGAATCCTGATTGGGAGGCAACATCAGAGTGAGCAGCAAAGTTGGCTTGTGGTGCTGCACGTGATTGGTTCGGTTGATTTGGACATTGAGATGGGAGATGACCAATGCCACAACAGTTACAGTGGCCATAGACTGTGTTCTGTGTTGACGCCCAAGAGAATTGACGAGTGCTAGTGTTGTCCTGATTGCGGTTATTTTGGCCACCACGAGAGTTACCACGGGAAGAACCACGAGAGCCACGGTTGCCTCTGTTGTTGTTAAAGGATCGAGACCCAAAGTAAGCTTGTGGTTGTGAAGAAGATGCAGGATGAAGTTGATATCCCAACTGAGAAGCCATGAGTTGAAGACTATGAAGTTGTTGCCGTAGGGAATCAATATTTGGCTGTGGTGGAGTTGGGACAACAGCCGTAAGGGGCTGTTGTAAAGTTGTGGCAGCCGCAAACAAGGCGTGTGGCACCTGCTGATGGGTGGCCAAGATCTTTGTGATCATGTAGTCATGATCACTCAGTAACCCGTGTAGTTCAGTAAAAGTAACAGGAGGGGAACGAGCCAAAAGTTGGCTTGAGGCCATTATATTCTTCACGAAGGCCGGTAACAGTTAACATGACCAGATCTTTTTCCTTCATCGGTTCTCCTATGTTGGCAAGGGCAGTAGCATACTCTTGAGCCCGGGCCAGATAGTTAGCCGGTTTTTCATCACCCTTCATGGTGATTCGCAGCGGTTGGCTTTTGAGAGTAAATTCATGAGAGGAGGAAACGGGTGCATAAGCGCGTTCAAGTGATAACCATACCTCACGAGAAGTGTGTCCCTGAACATGCTGAAAAGATTCCTCAGAAACTGTGTTGACAATAAGCATACGGACATGAGCATCATTGGCAAGCCATGGAGCATAACTCGGGTTAACAGTGGTGGTTGTTCCAGTTGTAACATCCTTTGATGGGCAAGGGATGGTACCATTCACATAAACGAGTAGGTTATGAGAGGCAAGGAAGGGTTCGACTATTTGTTTCCAGTAGCCATAGTTTGTAGGTTTTAGGTTGAAACAAACTTGTGAGAGTTATGGATAGCTTTTTCCTGATTTGTAAAGGTTGTTATGGCAGCCATAATAATTGGCTTAGGTTTGTTAATCGATGCAGGAAGGTGGCAGGCTGCGGCTGCTTTTAGGGTAGAAGAAGGCTGCGGCTGCTAGGTTGGTTAGGGTTGCAGGCTGCGGCTGAAGGCTGCGGCTGTTAGGTTGGTTAGGGTTGATAGCTGCAGCAGTGAAGAGAAAAAAAAGGAGAAGAGGAAGGCTGCGGCTGCTTTTGGGGTAGAAGAAGGCTGCGGCTGCTTTAGGGTTTAGGGAATCCCAGAGCGTATAAGCTCTGATACCAAATTGAAACGTATAATTGTATTTAGGTTTTCTTATTGAATAATGAAGAATACAAGGCCCTGTATATAGATAAACTAATTACAACTTGGTACCCTTAATAATAATAAACTTGTCTAATTTAAATAACTTAGTCTAACAGCGATCAACGTTACTTTTTGTAGCATGCTAATAGGAAGATGAAGGAATAACAAAGTTAAAATGACTTATACTTGTTGAGCTCCAGTTTCTGATATCTGCTTGCATTTAAAGATATTGAGGTAGAAACGTGGACCTAGAGATGATGCAAGCTGCACCAAATAATCAAATGATGATTGTTAAGAACGTTAACGTTAGTCTACACATGAAACGAAGACTATTCACCTTGTCTAAGAAGAATTGAAAGTAAACTGGAGACAGAAGACTTCCAAGTGTGGGGACACTACCAGTGAGGATTATGTTTATGTTATTGACATACCTGCAACAGTGAATAACATTTTATCATTTCAGTAAATGCCTTCAAGACGACAGCGAAAGACAGCGAAAGTCCTATATGTGATATATCCAACTGGCATCTTACTCTGATTGATCACCCACACTTTCAAGCGTACCCCAGGGAACACGTGTCATTGCAGCCATTTCAATATCTACTTTGGTTTCCACACCATGGACTAAGGTTACTAATGCTTTCGTTATAACTGCTGAAAATTCATCCTGCATAAATAAAAAGAAATATTGTGAGAAGGTGATATACTATAACTTATACATTTTCACATGTCAATAATCCTGCAATATCGGTGTTTTTACTGATGATGATGTCGAATTAGATAATTGCTTCATATTTGATCTGCAGGTTAAAAAAATCCCAAAAGAAACGACAAACAAGCGTTCAAAGGACAAAAATCTAAGAAATCAGGAATTGTTGCATCACACCGTTATGTTCTCTTCTTTAACATAACCGTGTGCCCGTCATTTTAACATACAATTACAAGCGCACAAGTGTGTCCCCTAAATCAACCCGTTTGAAACTGGAGAACACGTTTATGTACTCTTTTGAACATAAATGTATGGTACTATTTGCAGGGGGCGTTAAAGCTAAGTTAGGTCAAGGCATTCGGGAGGCTGGACACCACAGTTATCACAGTCAAATAAATATAATTAGCTAAAAGCCTAAAAGGAAAAATGGATAAAATAGGTTAAAAGTCACCCCGAGTCTATACTTAAACCATAGTACCTTCTCAGTCATTTTTTATTTACAGAACTGGATTATTGTTGGTAATACTAATGCTTTGTAGTCATAGATAACACTTCAATTTTGTATGATATTTAAAAAATGAGCAGATAAGTTTTTGTGGCCCGATTTTAAGCTGTCACCCAAACCGCCTATCTTTGCACATATACTCTCTAATGTTACCTGCACTTCTGACATATCCACTGCATCACTCAATTGAGGATCTATTATCTTCGAGACATTCTCGGCTAACTCACCAGCCTGTATAATTAATGAACTCTCAATTAGTCAAGGAATAGATTTTAATGAAGATAAAGACACCATATACTTATTACTGACGTCCTACAAGAATGCAACACTTGACCACACACTGTAAAAAATTGGCACAGTCCAACATTAGTTACACTTACTGAGTACTTCCAGCAACTAATCTTTATACAGTAACACTTACTAACAGCCATAATATGATGAGATTAAGGAAAAGGTCACACCCAAATCTATTAAGAACTGACCGTTTTATGACAATATTCAGCAGTGTTCACAATATAGCATATTAGCCTTTCGTCTTTGTCAGATGTCTGCAATAGAGACTTACGGTGTTAACACAATAGCAGTTACAACAGAAAGCATCAATCCTCATCAAGATGAAGTGGATAAACTGAATGATACCGTGGCAGCTGCAACAATCCCCATGCCGCTTTTCGGCAACTTCAGTAGAAGCTTGGCAGCATAAGCTCTAAGAACTCTTTGGAAAACCTTGAGCCAAAAAGATAATATTTACACGGTTAACACCATAAGTTGTATTCACTGTTAGAATATGAAAGTGAAAGACTTGATTCCTTGAATTCCATTCAATAGGGTTATAATATATAGAGATAAACCGGCCCGTATGCTCAATACTAAAACCCTAAATATTATATGCCAATACTCCCCCGCAGTCAGAGCGGTAGAGAATTGGACGATCAAGACTGGAAAACAATAATAAACATAAACAAACAATTATAATAATCAAAACTAGCTTCCATCTCGGTCCTTGACTAGTAAGTCGAAACTTCTGCCAAAATTCCAGCAAACTTCAATCCACAATCTTCAATGACATTCCACAATTTTAAGTGATTCGGTAATCCTACAAGAGGCATCAAATACAGCAATGCGGCGGCGGCGGGTAGCGGTGCAGCCGCGGATCGTAATCCTGCAGGCGGCGCGGCGGGAGACCGAAGTCTAATGAGCGGCGGCGGCACAGCGGCAAGGGGCGGCTTGGTGGAGACGCGAAATCAACAAGATGAGCCGTAGCATCATCTGTGGTAAGAGATCGTAAGAGCATTGGTGACTAGAACCGAAAGACGAAGTTTTATTTGAACACGAGACCGGGAAAAAAAAAGAAACGGAAACGGAAAACAATAAGCAGCTGGACAGGGCGGCGGCAGTAGTGACGGCACACCGCCCTGTCTAGGGTTTTTCTCAAGTGGTGACGGCTAGGGTTTGGTTATTTGGGTGTGGCGCAGCGGAAACGGTATAGAGCCTAGGCTGGCTCTGATACCATGTTAGAATATGAAAGTGAAAGACTTGATTCCTTGAATTTCATTCAATAGGGTTATAATATATAGAGATAAACCGGCCCGTAGGCTCAATACTAAAACCCTAAATATTATATGCCAATATTCACAAGTACCTAGGATCAAAGAATACTATTAGTTTATCTATTTACTTAACTGTTTGTTGACGTTTGTTATAAAGCATGTTGTAAACTGACCCATATGTTATTTTCCCTGTTAGATATTGCCTAGTAGGGTTGAGATTGTAGGTTTTATTATCAGTGAAATTCTATAACCATTAAAAGTAATAACTTGTATTCATCAGTAAAAAGTGTTCTTACCTACATTTGGGGTCAAGTAACACATACCTTGAATAAGTTAAGGAGCGTTTGATTCCTTGTCAAGGCGCAGCACCTTTTCAAGCTCCTTCTGATGATCAGAAAAACCTTTAGCAATGGAAAATGAACATGTTAGCAGTTCAGCAGAAATACCGAGTTCATTAGACTAGTCATCAAGCAGAATTCTATTTGTTTGAAGACTTTACTTGATGAAACAAGTTATCTATACATTATTAAAATGTAATGACATGCTATTTATTAGAAATGTCTCTATGCTCATGTCAACAGGCTATTTGCATCAGCCGCTCTAGTAGCTTACCTGCATGCTACTAGATAAAATATTAGTTTGGCTTCCATCATCCATACCCCATGCTTCATCCTGTAATTGATGCACACATGTGAGAAAGTAAAAGCAGAAGACCAAAACATTCCAACTGACAAAACCTGAACAAGCTTCTCCAGATGCTCCATCAGTGTTCTTTCTTCTAAATCCACATATACCATCAAGTGTGGTTCAAAGCAAGATGATATAATGCCACGAAAATTGAACTGCAAACAGTGGAGAGTAGGTAATACTTGGTAGTAAAAAATCTATCACATTAGAGTATGAAATGAAATGCAGGAAAATGATAAAATGGTATGGGTATGATGATAATGACCGTGATACGTACAAGATTTGGACTTTTCCAACATGACATCGACATTTCAAGATGTAACAAAAATACTTAATAAGATACTTGATAACGGGTGAATGTATGTGAAATAAGTCTGTTCCCGCCACACAGCCTAGTATATACAAAGCTTTCCATAATGTGGCACCATATGTCATATTCACATTCCAAGTCTATTCATATTCTGAAACTGTCTAATATACATAAACACAAGAACACTTTCTTTTTAGAACCTACAATATGTTGATAACTGCGAGAACCCTATAATGCACTTGTACATAAAACATTGGAGATAATCAAGATAGTAGGAGATAGAAAATGTGGCGCTTATGTAATCGTCTTATGTGTCATATTTAAAGCACCATGTACAAATGTATTATGCGGTTCTCCTAGTTCTCAACATATTTTCTTGGTTCTGATTTGAACACATAAATTTGGCACGAAGACGAATCTAATGTGTAAATTACCGAACATGAAAATAAAACCGGATGTTGCAAGTTTACTATTCCTCCAAATTTCTTTATTCTTAAAATTTTCTTTTCCTATATCATGTAAGTGGTGTCGTGTAAGTACCGCATTCAATGGACCATACCTAGGAACAACATATGATAAGAGAATTTTTCTAAGAGAGAGCTTTTTCTCTGTAAGTAGGATTCACATTATAATGCAAGTTTAAAAGTAATAGATTAGATTATTTATATTGTTTATATTCTTATAGATAAATATATAAATTGGTTGATGTATATCTCTTCCAAAAATAAAGGAGAGATCGTGTAATATTTATAGGGATTGAGAGGTCAATGAAAATCACGGTTTACATTCTATCATATCATGGTATCACCCTAACCTACGATCCTTCTTCCTCTCTTCTGTTTTTTTCACATCACCATCGATCTCTCTCTCCCCTCTCAATGGCTGCCCCAATTCACCCAGCCTCTACTGTTACCAACATCCGAACCTATATCCCTGTCACCCTCGATGTTGAATCCGGTCACTACACTACGTGGTCAGAACTTTTCAAGATTCAATGCAAATCCTTTCAGGTTTTTTATCATCTGCAGCCTCGACCTGCTTCTTCCTCTGTAGCCGAAAAGATAAAGCACCAGAAAAAGGTTCACAGTCTGAAACATGGGATCGCCTGGATTCCATTGTTTTATAATGGATATATGGAACGATCTCAACTGATTTCTTACATACTATACTGAAACCGGATACCACAGCGTTTGATGCATGGACCCCTCTTGCTAATTTGTTTCAGGATAATAAAGCCACTCGGACAATTGATTTAAACAACCGGTTCGCAAATACTCGTCTCCACCAGTTTTCATCCATGTCAGCCTATTGTCAAGCCATGAAGATGATTTTCGACCAATTAACCAATGTTGGTTCTGCCATCACAGATGAACAACTGGTGCTCCAGATTCTCACCGGCCTTACTGAACCTTATGAAAGTGTTGCACTGATTATTCAGCAAACGAAGTCGCTCCCAGATTTCTATGAGACCCGGTCTCGATTGTGTATGGCGGAAACCCGAAAAATTAACCAAACGAAACAATCGGCCCAAATCGCCGGAACTGCCCTCAATACCTCGACTGAACCGGATCGAGAACGTGATCGCCGAACCTCGCAGGACAATCGTACCGAATCAGCTGAGCGCGGACGCGGTCGAGGCCGTAGTCGAGGCGTGGACGTGGCCGTGGGGCTGCCGGCAGAGGCCGCGGCTCATCACAACACCCTCCTTGTCAACCATGGTTCCCAGGTCAGAACTGGAACAACCCGTTTCCATCGGCTGGCCCGCAAATTACATTGCAACTCAATTTGAACGAAAAATTAAACAGTTTCAATGTGATAATGGAAAAGAGTATGCAAACTCCCAATTTCAACAATTTTGCAACCAAAATGGCATGCATTTCCGTTTCTCTTGCCCTCACACCTCTTCCCAAAATGGCAAAGCCGAACGAAATTCGTTCAATAAATAATATTATTCGGACGCTTCTTGCTCAATCCCATCTCCCAAATACGTATTGGCATCATGCCCTTGAAGTTGCCACTTACTTACTAAACATTCTTCCTAGCAAACTCCTCCAATACCAATCCCCTACTCAACGCCTTTACCTATGCCGCCCGTCTTATACTCATCTCCGTGTGTTTGGTTGTTTGTGTTACCCACTCATACCTCATACGACCATTCACAAACTTGAACATCGATCTATGCCGTGCGTATTCCTCGGTTACCCTCCAAATAATCGCGGGTACAAGTGTCTTGATTTGGCCATAAATAAAATTCTCATCAATCGTCATGTCATATTTGACGAGACTACCTTTCCCTTTGCTTCACAACCGAAACCATCCCTCCACACCTACGAATTTTTCACTGCCCCGCTCCACCCACTATACTGGCCACATACCCACTTCCCTACCCCTCAACGATCAAACCCATCTTCAACAACCCAACCCGCTAACTCTACCACTCCCACTCCACACGGCCCATCCCTCTCTTCTGCAAACAACTCACAAACACCACCCACCTCTCAGCCTCATACTCAAACGTCGCTCAATAACCAAGACTCTACACCACCTGGCCCATCTAACATTTGGACTTACTCACGACGTCCTCGGCAGTCGGCCCCGGCTTCTACTACCGTCCCCCCCTCACCGCCGCCCCCACCTTCTGCATTCCATCCTGCTCCGTCCCCTCGCACCATACGAACTCATTCCATGGACGGGATCTCTAAACCAAAGCAACAATTTAACCTTTTCACTTCTACCATCACTCCGAACCCTAAAACTCCTAAAGACGCCTTGTCCACCCCGGATTGGTACCATGCCATGACTATTGAATTTAATGCCTTAATTAAAAATAAGACGTGAGAATTAGTCTCTAGAACACCGGATATGCATGTCATCCATAGTTTGTGGTTATTTCGGCATAAGTTCCGGTCAGATGGCACGTTGGAACGATACAAGGCTCGTTTAGTTGTGATGGTAGTACTCAACAGATTGGCATTGATTGTGGTGAGACATTCAGTCCAGTTGTTAAACCAACAACCATTCGGACAGTTTTGACCCTTGCCTTGTCTCAGGCTTGGTCGATACATCAACTGGACATTACTAATGCCTTTTTACATGGAAATTTAAGTGAAACAGTATACATGTATCAGCCAATGGGTTTTCGGCATCGACATTTTCCGGATCATGTGTGTCGTCTTAGGAAATCCTTGTATGGTTTAAAACAGGCACCACGGGCTTGGTATCAATGTTTTACCGATTTTGTATTGACTCTTGGTTTTCAGCAAAGTAAGTGTGACAACTCGTTGTTTATTTATCATCATGGCCGCAATATTGCTTACTTGATGATCTACGTTGACGATATTATACTCACCACTTCAACTGAACGATTACGGGTCAACATTATGAATCGCTTGGCACGTGAGTTTGACATGAAAGATCTTGGACCGTTGAGTCACTTCTTGGGTATTAATGTCACTCGGCAACAAAATAGGATGTTCTTGTCTCAACACTCTTATGCTCAGGACATTATTGAACGAGCTGGTATGCGTTCTTGTAAATCGGTCACTACACCTGTCGACACTAAGTCAAAGCTTAGTTCCGCCTCTAGTCCTCCGTTTGATGACCCGACCCTTTACCGCAGTCTTGCTGGTGCCCTTCAGTACCTCACCTTCACTAGACCTGACATCAGCTATGCGGTTCAGCAGGTATGCATGCACATGCACTCTCCTCGACAAGATCATTGGAATGCGTTAAAACGCATCATCCTGTATCTTCAGGGTACCTCATCTCTTGGCTTGACACTTGGACCTTTTACCGAGTTTTCGTTACGCGCTTACACAGATGCGGATTGGGCAGGTTGCCCTACACTCGTCGTTCTACTTCCGGCTACTGTGTATATTTGGGTCCTAATTTGTTATCTTGGTCTTCTAAGCGACAAGCAGTCATTTCTCGATCCAGTGCAGAAGATGAATATCGGGGTGTTGCTAATGTCGTTGCTGAACTTTGTTGGATACGTAATCTGCTTTTGGGATTACATCACCCTCTCCCTAAGGCCAGCTTAGTTTATTGTGATAACATCAGTGCGGTCTATCTTTCGTGCAATCCAGTTCAGCATCAACGTACCAAACATATCGAGCTAGACATTCACTTTGTTCGTGATTTGGTGCAGCGTGGTCACATTCGTATTACTCATATCCCGACTCGTTTTCAGATTGCGGACACCAAAGGCCTTCCTCGAGTTCTATTCGAAGATTTTAGATCCAGTCTCAGCATTCGACCTCCTCTCGTTTCGACTGCGGGGGTGTAATAGATTAGATTATTTATATTGTTTATATTCTTATAGATAAATATATAAATTGGTTGATGTATATCTCTTCCCAAAATAAAGGAGAGATCGTGTAATATTTATAGGGATTGAGAGGTCAATGAAAATCACGGTTTACATTCTATCAAAAAGGTCAAAAAACATACCCCAGCTCCAGGTACAGCCAAATCTTTATATGCATCTTTATCCTAAAATCAAAGAGTCAGTGTGTAGAACATGACTCTAATTAGAAACAAATATTGCAGAAGTAAAAAATGGCTTTATAAAGTGTAATAAGTAAATCAAGTAACCAGTGTTACACACAGCATCCTGGTTTCCTTGATGTGCAGCAAGTTTTTTCTCATATTTTCTTCGAATATCCATCACAGTTTGATTACATTTTTCCGCTATATCTGATTCCTCGACGTCGCTTGTAACCTTTTTTGTATCACTACTACCACCAAATTTCTCTGCTAATTCTTCCTCGAATTCTATTGTCCGTTGCAATGCCTGCACATAATACATATGTTATAGAATCAGATGCAATGAAGAGATTAAGAAAGTGGACTGAACAAGGGCCATATAACCTGATACTGTATCAGCCAACAAATGTAAATGAGCAAACTAATCACCTTATATTATACTAATCATCTTATATTATGAAGATAAAGATAAAAACAGATGACGTGTCTTTGTAATTACCAGCAGCAAAGTTCCAACATCCGGCTTCTCTTTTAAGTTTTGAAAGATCTCCATAAGTTGTGTCCTAAAATTAAGGAAACTAGTCAATGAGCTCCCAAAAGTCCAATACATCAATTTATATAGAAGAAATAAGATCAACAATGTTAGTGCATGCTCAAGTTGGAAATTCCGTTTCCCACCACTGGTTAATGGTAATACAGACAATACCTAATGCTATTGGTGGGATTTACTGAGTATGACGATCATGATGATGATGACAGACTTTTCAAGGAAATAATTTTGCATTTAGAGATAGAAGAATTCAGAATTAGAGCAATCTATAGTAGATTTCTCAGAAGAGGATATCAATACTCAAAAGAAATCAAAAGCAACCCTTAATTTATACGTAGGAATATACAATTCAAATAGATTAAGCATCATAAATTGTCCTTTTATCTCGAAAAAAAAAAAGAAACCTGGTCAATTTGCAGAACTGAATACACAGCAGGTAATCAACATGCCATGAAGCAGGAAAAGTTTTCCATATCTCCTCATTTGTTCGTAATCGTCGTTTGACCCAAGCATATCTCCTCTCTGTTTTATCTAACGTAGTTAACTCTGATAAAATGCAGTAAGTTAGTAAATTAACAAATAGTATTTTAGATTCAGTTTGTATAACCACAATAGTTATTAATAACCAACCCGCTCCTTCAAATATCTGTTGATAAGAAATAAGCTCTCTATTGCAAAAGTTCTTCACCAATTCTTCTCTCACGGATGGCTCCAGTGCATCTACAACCAAACAAGCATCTGATAATTGCTGCAGCAAATTACTCTCCTCTGTCTCTTTTCCCGTACCTAAGCTGCGATGAAACATATGTGGAAAATCAAACTTACCAGTGTAAATTTGGCAGGGGTTGGTGATTGACTAAAACCTAGGTGATTAAATTTCAAAAAGATTTTAATGTAAGATCTTAAACTAAAAAGTCTAAAAGAAATTATAGTTTGTGTATAAAAGAACAAAAATATTTTAATGTAAGATCTTAAACTAAAAGAAATTATAGTTTGTGGATAAAAGAAGAGTATTTGTTTTCCAAGAAAACTTTTAATAACAATGGTGGAAATAACGGTATGACCAGGCACTCAACTCAATTTTTATAAGAATACTAGGAACATGCTCCGCATAAATTCAAATTCACTAACCTCGAGAAATCAGAGAACACGTGAGACTTTAGTATTTGTTTAATATTCTTGAACTTGTCTCTTAACTCGATGATCTTTGGAATATCTCTGTATGCATCAAAATGACTACATAACTGGTTGACAGCCTGAAACACATAAATCATATATATTACTCTATAACACACTTTCTTACATGAACGTATTAGGCAACATGGGGGAGACAAGCAAATGAAATACATTGAGCAATAATAATAGAAAAAGTTATCTATTCTTTGCCCAACTTATCCGTCAAAAGCGTGTTACTTTCATGTGTCAAAATCTTTCACTTACATGCCTATATCAATTTAGAGTTGTCAATTTGAATAACTTTAAGGAGTTAACCTCGTAACATTTTGGTGTTAAAGTAAGATCAAAGATGTTAAATCAACATCCTTAATCACAGCCTTGGTTCTTACGTAATTTAGCATTTAAGCAAACCTCAACTGATTGCTTTTCCACTATAGAGCAATTGTGGAAGCTATTAGTCAAATATCAAAGCTAGATAATCTATTCATCTGAACTCCCATTCACTGGACATGTGTAATGTTATTTGGTGGTAAAAATATGGTACCATACCAGTGGAATATTTAAATCTGTGATTGTCTTAATGTACATGAGATACAAGTAATTCTTATGTAGCTTGTTAACGGAAAAATAATAGAAAACTAGCTTACATACCTCTACCTGTGCAGCAGCCTCTTTATATCTTCTTTTTGAAGCCATTACTTGAAGTTGCTCGATCGCAGAGACTGTCACAAATAACATAAGATATTGTGCTAAAAGTGTATAGCCTCAAAATTAGACATCTGATTCTCTATCAGGATGATATCTTAAGTACTTAAAACATAAACGCTGAGGTTGTCTTCATGCAGAATAACCGACCTAGCATAGTAAGGCGATGGAGGGCAGTGATGGTGGTCGTTATGTGCTTCTTTGCACAATCTAATTTTTTAATGTCACGGCATATTTCTTGGACCATTGTTTCACTTTGCTCAGCTTTCGTTTTAATTTCTCTGACCTTATACATTAGTTCCTGCAAACCCAAAGTAGCACATGAAAAATTGAGTGCTTTATTCATGGAAACAACAATGTCACGGAGACCGGGATTAAATTTTTTTTTTAATTTGCCAATGTTGACCAACCTCGACAGCATGCGTAGCTGCAGCTAGATCCTGCTTTGCTTTGGTTCCTGAAGTACTCTAGATATATAAATAAATATTATCACATTTACTAATCAATAAAACATAATGACTTTAAATCGATAAAAAAAACACGAAATAAAATTTTCTGACACTTAAAGGTGTAACCAACAAGAATCTGAACCGCAATAAATGTTTTTGATTGAGAGAAAGGAACAGAAATAGATGCCATATAACCTGTTGACGGACAGCCGCAAGAATTTCAGCATCCACCACGCATATCTCACTATGTATTTTCTGCGTCAGTGGCTCTACGCCTGATAAAGATGCTTCTGGACAGTGAACAAGTTCCACAAAAAGACAAAACATGATTACAGGACCAAATCAGGATTAGAGATCAGTGTAGGACTTAGCATCACTAGCATTAAATAGCTGATATAACAATTGTAGGTAAAACTCTTCATATACAACAACACAAATAGTAAAGCTATTGGTAGGTAGGTAGGTCGGTCCGGGGAGGGTGAGATGCAAGCAAACCTTACCTTTTGTCCCAATAACTTTTTTCATATAAAACATATAAGCATTTTAACTTTGAATATACATTCGTATTTAATTACATTAGCATTTTCTTACTTGCCCTAACAATCTGTGATTGCGAATAATTCAAATTTATTTGTATCTAATAACATGGGAACTCATGCAATTCAAGTATGAATAAACTAATAGTGTGTGTATGGATTTTGTGGAAACATATCTCTTAAGTCGTAACGCGTCGATCTCGAAACACACACACACACGCAAAATGTAAGATAAATAAACCTGTAGGAAACATGTGGTTGATGTAATCCATGGTACTAGCCTTCTTCTCCATTTCTCTCTGCCAAATCTCACTACAACAAATAAATTATTAATGAATAGTCAAAATGTTATCGAAATCAACACGTTAAACAACACGCATTGCGCATATACAATCATCGCACAAACCTAAATCGCCATCACGAAGCGGTTGCGGCGGTTGAATTGTAATGATGAATCACCAAAGGATAGAAAATGTGATTTTCATGAAGACAATAACGACGGAGTGACATCAGATCTGGTGACGATTATGGTTTTAAGAAGGGGCGGTGAAAGATCCTAAGTGTCCTACAATAATGAGACTTTCGAAACGTACACTTTAAGATTCAATTTAGTTTTTTATTTACAATACATGCTTGTTTTTCTATAGTTAGTATAAATGCTTACCATATATTTAGCTTTGTATCTTCCTTTTAATGTAAACTCTATAAAAGAAAAGAAAGTGCTTGTTTAAATTTTTATCTATACAGAATTAATATATAACCATAATTATATTAAAACCAGTGCTTTCACACCCAAATCGGGCGGTCAGACCAGGAACCAGAGGTTGGGCAAGCCCGGACCAGAATAACATTGAACTGGAGGTTGAATCGGGAAACCGGTCAGCTGAACCAGTTTTTAAAGGGGTTGGACCCTTTTTATATATATTCTTCAAATTTAACCATATTTTATAATATTTACGACACCTTCCGGTTCTTATGTCCGGTCCGATCGATCCGATACTAATAAGATGCCACAACATCGTTGCCACTAAACAAGAGGGGAAAATGTGATCTACGCTTTCCTCTCCGGAGTTACAAAAAGGACATGTAATATCTTCGATTTGAATATTTCTATTCCTTAACGCCATTTTTGTTGGAATTTTCCCCTCTTCGCCCGCCACGCAAAAATGTTACACTTCAACGGAACCCACTTACACCATTCCATCACAAATCTACTACTAACATCCACCCTGAAACACAACATCTTTCTCACATTCTTGACCGAGAATTCCCCCGAAGAACCTCCAATCCAACGCCATTTGTCCGGAGAGTTAGAGAGGGCGACCCCATGCATCAACGCCGCAAGCTGACGAAGATCGTTGCACTGTTCAACACTATGAGGCTGTCTTTTCCATTGCCAGTTGAAAAACCGATCCAACCCTTTACTGCAAACCCTTTCATTTATTTTACATTTTTTGGTAGCCTCCAGATTAAATAGAACAAAAAAAATTCCCTTAAAGGTTCACTCACCAACGAAGGGTCAGCCAAAAAGACACTTTCGTACCTTTTACCACTATACCTTTGAAAGAATTTTGAATCAGAGAGCCATTAACAAAGGTTTTTGAGTTTAGTCTAGCAATGTTGAACAACACTCCCCTAAAAGATGCTTTAAACGGAGTACTTTCCCAACATGTCCTACTCGAATAATATAAACAATGATTTTCCTCCAAAGGTTGTTTGTTTCGGTTTTGAAACGCCATCCCCATTTGATCAACAGAGCCGCGTTGATATCCCCAAGGTTACTTAAACCAAGCCCCCAACGTCTGTGAAGCCACACTATCCCAAGCAACCCAAATGCATCTTCTTGCCTTCACTAGAACCCCCCACAAGAATCTTTTTATACGCACCTCGAGATCGTTAATCACCTTCTTAGGCACTTTATACAACGAGAATTAATAGTAGGGAAGACTTTCCAACACAAACTTAACTCTCCCGCCAATCGATAGGATGGAGGACTTCCAAACCGTGAGGCGAATTTCAAAAATATCGTAAAACCGGTTTCCAATTGTTGTTACATTAGCCCAAGATATTCGAAAGGTAGGGGCATATGGTTTACACTCCACCATACTAGCCATATTTTCAATCTCACTGACCACCAGTCCACCACCCCAATCCGGTACAGGTTCGATTTTGCAGCATTGATTTTAAGACCCTAACATAAATGGAAACAACGAACGCCCATGGCATTTTAGCCTAGTGGCATCTTGGGGGTGGGATAAGACTTATGACCGTTAGGCCTTGTGTAGTGGGGCGCTTTGTAGTGGGGAGGAGGTCGAAGGGCCCCATAGCGCCCCAACACCACTACGTATAGTATGTTATGGGGGTGAAATCTTGGCAGGCGTTATGTATATAGCGGCGCTTTGGATTTGCTTGTATTTTCCCTCCACTCACACACATATATATACATACATATCTATACATCTAATAAAGTTCATACTTAGGGGACACATGTCCCCCATCTGGGCCTCTAAACCTTATTTTCCCGCCAAAATTCTCCCTATTCCCTATGGTGCAATGCTATGGAGGATCCATATTACGAAAATGGGTCAAAGATTGTGAACATATATAAACTTATAACCGACTCCTTTCATTCTTTACCTCACAATTTCACCAAACCGATTAGGGTTTCTCTCTTTCTCTACCTAGGGTTTCTATCTTCCATCACACGACTCTATCTTCTTCATCCCTAGATTGCCTCCTGAAACATCTTCATCATCAAGGTTGGTTTCCGATTTCTTTCTATTAATCATCATGATTAACTGATTCTATTTATTTGTTTGTTTTTTTGTTTTGCATTCGTTCTTAATCTAGGGTTTCTCCATCTCCAATCATTAAATCTTTTCTAATAACTAAATTTATTCATCATCAAGTACGAATCCCCTCTATATCTGTTTACATTCTTTATTGTTACTATCTCCTATGTTAATTATGAATTATTGTTTTCTTTCTCTTATTTCCTTTTATTTTTGTTCTATGTGATTTCACGGTCGATCTAGTCCATCTCAATTCGTTTAAGTTTATTTTCGTTACTTTCTCATGTTTCATGTTCGTGATAATTGATTTTTCGTGTTAATGTTGTATTTGAGCTTAGGGATTTGATATTGTGATTAATCATCGGATTATGATTGTTGTGTTTGTAATTTGTTGTTAGGCTAGATAAATTCATACAAAATTTTGAAGTGCTTGGTTGTTTTTTATTTCATTATGTTGTCGAATCTTTGCTCCACTTTTCTATTATTTTGTTTGAAGATTGGTTGAATATCATATGTGTTATTGGAGTTTAATGGTTTGATCCTTGATGTTTGAAAATTGAATTTGGATCATGATAATGGTTTGGTACTATCCATTTGTTTGTTGCAAAATTATTATTGTTAATTATTATTTCCTTATTTGGAGGATGTTAATGACTTGATTTTAAGTTCAAAATTCGATTTGAAAGATAAAATGGAAGTCAACGATTTGGAGTTAATAACATTAACTGGATTGCCTTTTTTGTTTGGTTCAATGTATCTAACATGTTAGTGGTCTAAAATTTGAAATTTTATATATAACTTTTGATTAACTTCTTCCAGAATATTATAGTAGTTTTAAATTTAAATTCTATTTGACTTATTTTCTCTTTATTATAAACCAATTTTGGATTGAAACTTTCATGATAATTTTGGTAATATGAAGACTTAATAATTACCTTTTAAGGCATTTATTTTTATATTTTTAAAGTTTAACAAAGTCAAATCCTAAATTGATTTTTAACTTCTTATTCTAATATTAAACGAATTGATTTTGGTAGGTTTTTATTACTTACGTCATAAACATGGAACTGTTATTTCTTAAATGAATATTCAAATTTTAATTAACAAATTGTGATAACTTTAATTAAAATTCTTACCTAATAGACGTAAAGAAAAGAATTGTTGAAGTCTTTTGATTTGTTACCTAATCAATGTTTATTATATTTTTAGTATCTTATTTCTACTTACCTAATTTTCTATTCATTATTATTGTTAAAAATAAAATTTAACTCAATATATCATAGTCACCCAATTTTTTTGTATTTTAATCTTATACATTTCATAGTTCTATTTAAATCATTATAATTGGTAAGTTTATATTTCTATATCATCCTGTTTACGCCAATTGATATTGTAAATAGAATTCATGGGATTTCATTTTTGGTTCGTTGGAATATTAAGATGTTTGGTGGTCTTACAAATGGTTAGGAATAACAGTCACAATATGATATGCCAAAAAATGCCTTAATTTTAGCTTTTTAAGAAATGAGTCTCATACTTTCATTGTACAACATTTCCATTTTATTTTTGCATATAAATGATAATGAGAATGCAAATGATAGGTTTTTCTTATTTTCTTTATTACGTTCATATCGTAATTCCATTAATTTTGCAGGACTTCAAGATTTTATATAGAAAAAAAGCTGACTCAATAGGAATTGTTTTTGCAAGATATACACAAAGCATACGAGGTTGTAGGTGGTACAATTATTTTTCATACCGGTTGAAAGAAAATGTACATTTGGTTTAATCCTTAACACTTTAAACAAGAGAAAATAAAGGAGTTGACTTCAATAAGAACAAAATACAAAGGTTTCTTACACCCACTTCTAAATCATAGGCTGCAATTGAATTGTAATTTACCAAAGTCATACTTTTATTAATACTTTGTAGTATTTAATTTTCAGATCATTTTTTAATATTTTTTTCCATATATATGTTTTATACCAGGTTTAGAGTTATTGGATGGTGTGATTTGATTAAAGCCCGAAGATATTTCAACAAGTGATGAGTGTGTTATAATTAGTCTAAAAAATGCTAATTTACTGGTTTTAAAAGATCAAGAAGCAAAAGTAGTAAATTAAAAGTGTCTATCAAGATATTTTTCACAAGGAAAAACTTTTTTGATCATCTCTTAATGTTTTCTGTTAAATTGTATGCCATCTATGGTTAGTGCATTGATTTTTTTATTTAAAATGTTATGTCTTAGATATTATTGAGTTAAAATCAAGTTGGGTGCATCATCGATTTTTGATATAGACGTATTTGTTCTTCTTTTTATATTTCTAATTTTCATGTTTGAGTATGTTGATGAACAACTTTAATCTTAGGCAGTGATTAAAAAATTACAAATAAACTTTAAATATTGTATACTAAATAGTATTTTATAAATTTTAAATTAATTTAAGTATGTATTTTATTTCGCAACGTATTATTTATTTAAAACCGCGAAGTTCGCGGGAATTAGCACTAGTATATTTATAAATTAAGGGGTAATGATGAGGTAGGGGCGTTATGACTACGAGTTCTATTGATATAACGCCCCATAAAGCCCCTGTATGACGTGGAACGACACGTGTCGGAAAACGCCCCTTAAGAGGCGTTATGACTACACATGACCTTAGGTCATGAGTTCGATTCTCACAAGGGTGTTTTTCCCAGATTTATTGGATTTCCTCCTGAATTGGTGTATAGACAATATTGTCTAGCGGAGATGGATATGATCAGGTCGTTCCGATCGTGACATGATGATACTCCAATATTCCGTCAGTGATCCAAATTTTATGTTAAAAATAAAAATAAAAAATGGAAACAAGGAACGAGGTTTTCGAAACACATTTTTTACCTCGTCCTTGGCCCAATGACCAATCACCAGTTAAAATTGAATTTATGTGAAAACTGTTGAAACAATAAAACGGCCCAATAAAATTGATCTATAAAAATAAACCCTTTGCTGCTTCCTCTGTTTTGGTTCACCCACTGTCCCCTTTTCTGTCATATCTCCAAACACGCAAGGTAAGGTCACAGCTCCGATTCTCCCTAACTCCAGCCGGCGTATTGCTTGGTTCTAGATCCTTTCGATCGGACAATCAACTGTTGCTCGAACCCTGCCGATCCTTGAACTCAATACTTCCGGTGAGATCACCTACTGCAACCCTATGCTCGATCGCAGGTCAGGTATTGCTCTGATACCAATTCAGTCGGAAACAAGGTTATTTGGCTAAGCACCCAAATTCATTTATTATTCACAAAACTTGAATTACAATCCCTAATAAACACACCTATTATTAGATTATAACTAGGGTTGCTAATAAACTATTTATTTTTGGAATTATAATTAATAATTTAAATCTAAGCACATTTATAATTATCCACTAGTTTCCTTGCCTTGCACAAAGAATCCTTAATTCGAAATAACCAACACTTATGTGTTTTTTTAAGCACATTGAAGTTGAAACCCCAACTTTGGGTAATGAATTATATGTACTACCTGTCTGTCATGTGAGATGAAGATGCATACATACTTATGCTCTTTGAGTGGAGTGGATTAATACTGAGCAATTAGTTGGTTAAGCGAACAAAGCGTTGTAGGTTTCTTTCTTATCATTTGAAAATATGATATAAACCAGCGCCTAAAGAGCACAAAGGCAGCTTAATCAGTCATACGGATTTTGATACAACTTTGTTGTTTACCTCTGTCCTTGTTCCATATAAAGCTTTTGATGGGATAATTGTTCTGTATCACATGGTGGTATTGAATTTATATCAATTTAAGTAAAACCAAAGAAATATCGTCATGCATATATCAGGTCGCTTGCAAATTGGTAACTTTGTATATTGGTCTAAACGGGTCGGAGTTCATGTAACAATATATATTTGAAATTAGTAGTAGGTTTCGAGTATTTGAAAGTGCTTTGGAGCCTGTTTCATTTCTAGCTAAGTCGTAACATCTTATTACCCATATGACCTACTTATATCACAAAAATCATGATTTCACATGTTATATACTGGAGTTTGTAATCATTTGTATATATTCTCTAGATAGGATAGGATAATTCAGAGCAAGATCAATGGAAGAGTCAACTCAGAGGAGAGAAAGACTAAAACTTATGAGATTGGAAGCTTCGCGAGAGGCTGCTGCAACTTATAACGATGATCCTTCACTACTAGTCTCTCAAATCCATTTCTTGAATCCACAACCAACCCTGAAAGTCAGGTGCAGTCAGTTTCGCAGAGCTTCAACTATTACACCAACCCGATGGCAGCATATTCTGGGAACAATCAGAGCCGCCAGAGAGCACATGACTATTCTTCGTCAACACCTCAACGTAATTACATATTTTCCTTTTCTAATCCTATAGTTTTAATTTTTGTGCATCTTAATTTGCTTATATTCATGTTATCAGTTTCACTTTATCATCCTGGATGTCTTTTTTTCTACTTTCTGGTTAAAGTTTGTCTCTTTGTATGACTTGTTGCACTTATACAGATAATGGGTGTATCTATGTTTGGCTTCTTGTATAATTGATTATTCCCACCAAACATTCTGAATTTATTTGACCTTTTAGGATGATTGGATTGGATTGGAAGCACATAACATCCTAGTTCGTTTTGAAACGCATGTTCTAAACTTCTAATTAAAATGTTGATGCTATATATGTTGCAATATGAATATCAAGCTCTTCTTGGAAGGTCTTAGGTTTAGCATTAAGTGGTTGACTTGTTGAACCATCATATTTAGCTTTGAAAATTAATGATGTGAACACACCACACACACACACACAAAGGTGAACAATTAGCTTCTAAGATCTCCTTAGTTTGGACAAAGTACCAAGATTATTGTATGCTAGCTGCTTCTCTCTTCGGATAGTAAAAATTTTCTTGCCCCATTCGAAGTAGTTGGAGCCCACAATATGAAAGTATTAAACGTCTGAATAGGCTCTTACTTAGATCATAAATAGAGGTGGCAAAATGGGTGCGTTGGAGACATTTGACCAGCAATAATATAAACTTTTTGATTTATTTGTCCAGTTGGCATTTTCCCATTTAGCTATTTTTTCAATTTTACACATTTGAGCAGTTAGAGATAGATTGTAATTGGATTAACTGATTTTTCAGTAACTGGTTCAAAGTTGCCACTTCTTTTCAATTTTTTAATATTAACTTAAAGTAACTGTAGGATTTTGCATGCATTAGATGGCTGTTCTTATTAATATACATAATTTACTTATTGGTTCAACAGGGTCACAAATCAACGAAACATTACCCTCACCGTCACTTCAACTAATATAAACCGCATGCCAAATCCGCAAATGCAGCAACCACAAGGACAAAATGCGAACCCTCATTATGCCAATTTCTCCAGCCCGAGTTGGAATGGCAATAGTCCTCACGCGGGAGGTTATTGTGGCCCAGGAAGTATTGGATTTCCTAGCCCTCAAACCCACTTCACCAGTAGTCCAAGCTATGGTTCAGGACAAGGCAGCTACCCTAGTCCTCGTTTCACCAACCACCCAGGTCATGGTCCAGGACGCGGCTACCATAGTCCTGGACCCAACTTCATGAATAGCCCCAACCATGGATCAGGTCAAGGAGGGTACCCTAGCTCTGGTCCTAATCAAGGCAGAGGGCACTGGTCTGGGAGAGGGATGGGTCGTGGGTCAGGACAGGGTAGGGGGCGAGGACGGGGTGGGGCCCATAATCATGTATCGGCAGAAGATCGACCTGATCGTTTCTTCAGCAAGTCAATGGTGGAAGACCCGTGGAAGTTTCTAGAACCTGTAATTTGGAAGTCACAGAAGAAACAATGGCTTCCTCATTCTGTTGGTGCTAAAAAACCACGAGTCTTAGAATCACCTAAGCAATCTAGTTCTCAACCGAGCCTTGCAGAAATCTTGGCTGCATCGTTTAATGAAGCTACAGACAATGAACCAAATGCCGAATGACTTGTTTGGATTTGTTTATGGGACCTTGAAGTGATCCAATGGTGTCTTATGGGTAACCTTGTATCTTTTTTCTAATTTTTAGCTCTCCTTTTCCTGTTTTTTTTTAATCTACTTTGTAACTTAAAGCTCCAGGTTTGGTTTTATTTGGTGATTTATTTTAGCTACAAGTTAAAGTAAGGAGCACTCAGAATATAAGGTAGTCTTGAGAGAGGTTAAAAGTATCTTTTATTATTGTCGAACTGGTTAAATGAATTAGAAAAGGGAACTGCGTATAATACACCAGCTGATTAGACCTGGAATTTATGCACCAACTGCCTCGTAAACTACCATTTACAGTTTACGTTTATTGGGAACATTTTATATAAAGTAGACTACAGTTTACGTTTGAATGTAAGCGGCAATTTACTCTACATGTTGCTCTTGTTTTCTTGACAGATCTTAGGGTAAAATCGAGTTAATAGTTTTAAATGGAAAGAATTATCTGGTTCGCATTTCAGCTACGTGTTTTTCCTGGTAAATCAGTTTAGGGTGTTACAACTAACTAGCCTAAGTTGAATACGAGATTGGTTAAATGACATGTTTACACTTGAGATGATACATAAGATCTTGAAGCTTGCTCAAAGTAAAAGAATGCACCCACTCTTTACAAGATTAAGTTACTTTAAATTAAATAACTTGGAGGTCCAAATTTTACTTTAGTTTATACATTTTGCCAACAATATGATAATGTTTATCATAAAAAATACATGTATTTACTAATATACCATGAAACCATATAACACTTGCGAAAAAAAACCTCTTACAAAACATAGTTACAAACTTACAATCAAAACTAACCCGTTGAACATAATACAAATTATAAACTTGAGTGTTGACAATCATTTGATCTTTACTTAATTGGGTCATGGTATCATATATCACAACTAGAGAAATAAAGTTATTAAGGAATAAGAACGATGAGAATGAGTAGACTGTGAAGTGGCTGACATGAATAATGTGAAGTCAATGGACAACGATAATACGAGTTCATAAGGGCTTAATAATGAACTGGCAGAACTATAAAAGAATATGTGGATGAATTGTTGTAAATTGATTATTTTTTTAAGGTTTTTAAATAACAAAGTCTATTCATTTATTTTCTCTGTGTTTATACTCTAAGCTACGATCTATCCAACCAACCTTTTAATTTTAGATGCTTCAATTATAGTCCTTTTTGAAGCCCATATGTTCCAAGCAAGCACCTAAGCAACCCAATGATAAGAAGCCCAATAAAAGCTTTGCAACTGACTAAAATTGAGCTTATCAACAGAACAACTGTTTCTAGAACCTCCAACGTATTACACTTCATTAAATCATATCATAATATCCAAACACTTGAGTTAAGAGAGGTTATGAAAGTTAGTTTACTATACCTCATACACATGATACCATCCATTATCACTTAATTATATGATAAACCTATTTAAAGCAACAACGAAAGCCTTTATATTTAGTTACTACACAATATACAACTAACTTAAGCGTGCGTAACACAACACAAAACGCACAAGGGATCCTACCATACAATGTGATATTTTTGCTTGTTAGCTTTAATAAGAGATTAAGAATAAAAATAGAGTTAACTGTCATTTTCGTCCCTGTGGTTTGTTCACTTTTTCCATTTCAAACCAATTTTAAAAAATCCACCAAGTTCCTCCCTGACATACTGGAAACGTGCCACTTTAGTACAAAAATTGAAACACAGTTAAATCAGACAAGTTAAATGAAGGGTATTATTTTACCATTTAAATAAGGTGAAAATAAAAGAAATATGAAATGACAATAATACCCTTCATTTAACAAGTCCGATTTAATTTTTGAACTAAAGAACACATTTCAAGTATGCTAGAGAGAAAAATGATACATTTTAAAATGGGCTGAATTTTAACTCTAAAAAAATATATACTGTATATAAACAAACAAAGAGCGGTGACACACACAATGAATGATGGATACGCGCGAAGCAAGACGTGGTAGTGACGCGTAGGTGGACAGAGTATCTGCCATTGTTGATGGCTCAACATCTGAAACCAGCGTCTGCAAAGACTCTGACAACCGGCAACACCCAATTTTGTTGACCATCATCTACCATAAACATTTACTTTTTGGTGGTACATCCCATTCAAATTCAAATTCAAATTCTATTTATATCTTTTTCTCACTCCCAACATGTGTACTGTGTGTTCGCCCAATAGCCCCCCCAGGTAACATAATTGCGACTCAATTTCAGCTTATTATATATTCTGTAGTTTTTATTTGATAATTTTATTCATAATGTTTTGGTTAGCTTGAATATCTATGTCATAATTTAGACCTCTGTTACATAAACACCTGTTCAATTGTGGTATTCCTCAATGAAATCTGAGCTAGGGTTTTGGTTTATTTGTGCATCTTTTTAATCTATGATTTGACGCTTTTGTTGTGAATCTTTCTTCAGTTTTGTGATTCCATGTTGAAATATTTGGTTGGATAGATGTCTAAAGTCTAAAACATTTAGTGTTTTGCATAATTGGTTTCTCTTTATTCATAGTCAATATTATAGCTTTGTAGAAACAGTTAATAAGTTGCCGCCCTAAGGACGTTGATTATCTCGTCATTAATTATTCATCTAGTTTTGACTTTAGGTTTAGGATTAACTAAAATTCTAAACTGCCCCATAACAAGGAATATTAAATATATGCAACTTTCAGTTATAACTAATTACAAGGTAGAGGCTGCATATTGAGCAGGTTCGGTCAAACCGAACAATTTTCACTATGGGTCTGGGTTGGGTTGACTTGAACACTTTTTTCCTAGTTTTTGTATCAGTGTGTTAAAAACACGTTAGGAGCTCTAATTTACCTTGGATCGGTTCCAACTTCATATATACACCCTTATTTAACAAATGTTGACTTTTTACAGTCAAAGAGTTTGACCTCTGCTTGGAGGCCTAATGGATGCAGAACCATTTAGGTGTAGAAGAACCGATGGGAAGAAGTGGAGGTGTCGGTTACCTGTGCTTCCTTATCAGAAGTACTGTGAACGTCATGTACACCGAGGCCGCATATGTTCAAGAAAGCCTGTGGAAGTTGATGAAACCCTTTTAAACTCAAAGATAAAGTCACCCTCAACGACCCCCATTTCATCTCTGGAAACCGCTCTTAATCTTCAATCCTATGCAAAGACCAATGATACCAAAGTTAGCATCGAGAATCAAAGCTTGAAAACCAAGAAACATAGCAATGGTATGTTGTCCTGTATGGATTGCAAAAAAAATATTATGTCTAAAACACTAATTTCTTTCGAATTTGAAGGTGATAGGTTTGACCTTTGACCATACAAGTCAAACTTATTGTTGTCACGATGTTTTCTCACGTATATCTATGATCCATCCATTGTTATCGTCATTGTTTTAGTTTCTTAATTTTTGTATTATTTGGCAGATCTTTGAAATATGATATTTGTTTCGTGTAGATCTAGGTTGTGGGGCCTCAAGCAAGGATCATAATATCGGTCAATCTGAAAGATGCAGAAGAACAGATGGCAAGAGATGGCGGTGCAAAAAAGACGTGCTTCCTGATCAGAAGTATTGCGAACGGCATGTACACAGAGGCCGCATATGTTCAAGAAAGCCTGTGGAAGTTGATAAAACCTTTTTAGAGTCGAAGTCAACCGCAATGACCCCCATCTCGTCTCCGAAAACCAATCCTAATCTCCAATCCCATGCAAAGACCAATGATACCAAAGTTAGTATTAAGAATCAAAGCTTGAAAATCAAGAAACATAGCATGGAAACTGCTTGCAATGATAATGGTATGTTCACTTATTTCTTCCTATATGAATTGCAACCTAATCGTTGTCACAGCTTTTGCGACTTGTTTTTGTAATGCGCCCATGATTATCATCATTGTCTTTGTTTCTTAATTTTGTATCATTTGTTAGATCTTTAAAATATGATATTTGTTTCATGCAAATCTAGGCTGTGGGGCTTCAAGCAACGATCATAAAATCGGCCAATCTGAAAGATGCAGAAGAACAGATGGCAAGAAATGGCGGTGCAAAAAAGACGTGCTCCCGGGGCTGCAATACTGTGTGCAACATTTGCACAGAGGGGTTAAGAAGGTCGAGAACGGTCAAAGTTTGAACCCCTGTTTAGTGTTTTCGGTGGGGGCAAGGTATCAACAAATGGGTGGTAATGGAAATCAATCAAACGACTCTTGAAGTAGCATTGAGGCCACCACTATCTCTATGTAACCCTTGATTGAAGAAACGGGGCTTGATTTTGTTTCAACTTTCTAAGTGTGGCTAGTCCTTGTTTTAGGTCTGTTGGGCCCTTTTGGTCTTTTGGCAGTTAGCTAGTTATGTTCATTAGATGACTGTATGTGGTTCCGTTGGGTCTTGAACCATGAACTCGACTGTTAGTACGTGGTTAAAAAAGTTTTTGAACTGAATAGAGCAGTCAACCTTTGTGTTGTTTGTTGATTATAACTTTTTCGTGTTCATTTGGCTTGGAGCTAAAATGCTTAATGATAGTCGTTTACGATAAGTTCTTTCCTTTAGCAGCATTTGTCAAATCGGTTTCGTGGTGTAGTTGGTTATCACGTCAGTCTAACACACTGAAGGTCTCCGGTTCGAACCCGGGCGAAGCCATTTTTTTTTGAGACTCAGACAAGAAGAACAGATTTCTTTTTAACACTTCAAACTCAGCATTTTATTAAATTTTTTCTTTGGTCCATGAACTTAATTGAATTAACCAAATAGACTCCCCCTGTTAAATAAATGAGACTCGGGAACATAGGTGTAAATAAGCCCTTGGGCCATCTTCTTTAAAGCATGAGATGTCCTTCACTTAACACATTAATAAGACCACCATCTTTCATCTCGTGGCTTCACCGCCCTTCTGGTACCGCTAGCCTCCATTGTCGTTCATCAAAACCTCATTGTGGATGCTCTTATTAGGTTATGGTTGTTATTGTATGCTCTTATTGGGTTATGGATGTTATTGTATAGTTCTTGCAAGATGTTAAAACATGCTAGGTGGTAGTGTTTTTTTTATTAGTAGGTGTGGTGTTTTACTATTTTTGCAAAAATAAGGTGTTACAATAGCGTGTATATAGGTGATTAGCAATGTTGCAATGCAACTATGAATATTGTATGGGGTGGCTAAAGTACGTACCTCCTGTGTGAGAGAGGGTATTATTACATTAGGAGAGGGCCCATGAAGTCTTAGAGAGAGGGACGTGTAGTAACACCTATTATATTTCTAGACTTGGTGTAACATCCTAAGTAAAGTGTACCAATAGATTGTCTGTTTTGCCGCAAACTGGTTGCCCATCGTGAAACTCACGGTTTTGTTTTGCCCCCAATTGGTTTCCCATCATGGAACTCACGATTTTGTTTTTCATCCGCTTCAAGTATGCCCCTATTAATATATCTAACCGCTTCAAACATGCCCGTATTAATGTATAAAATTTTAAACGATGAAAGGGTATAGTTGGGACTGAAAACCAAATTTAGTGGAAAATGACATTTCGTGTCCACAGCCCGTTTTAACTTTTTTTTTTTCTAATATAATTATAATATACAAAACCTGATCTATGAGTAGTGTTCGTAACCGTTTTTTTCATAACCCTTATTTCTTTTAGGAACGTGACTTTTAAATAAAAAGATGTAACCCAACCCAATTTATTTTTTTAAAGTTATATAATATATAAAAGAAGATGTATGTATGTTAAATAAAAAGGTATGTTTTGATTAAAAGGGTATATGTGCTAATCAAATGGGTGAGAGTTGCTTTTTGTATAAAAGATATAATGGGTCGAATTTCAGGTGCTTAGCTAACACAGAATATTATAGGGAATTGTATTTTTTTTTGATAATATAAAAGAAGGATAGCAATCAGTATTTGTATATTTCCCCTATCAGTTTAGTTAAAAAAGTTTAATTTTTTAATAGAAGCAATCATGGAAGCTAGAACCAATCTTAGGAGTTTGCAGGAAATTTTACCAGCGGTAGGCTTTTGCTCCGTATATGGTTCATGTTGTTGGAAATTTAGTGAAAATAGCAATTTTCACAAATATAGAAAATGAGTATTTTCTAATTTTGGATGATAAATAAATATTATAAACTGAGGTTTATTGTAACATCCGTCGAAAAACGGGTTTTCAAAACCCGCTTCGTTTATCAATCAAATATCCAGTTATAATTTTCGTTGCGTATTTATAGTTGTTATTAATTTTAAACGATACATAATTAATAAATATATTAGAATTTAAAAACCATAATTTAAAATTACTAATAAATAATGAATAAAAAAATAAATGCAGACGCCGGGTTTCGAACCCGGGTCACTCACAAGACAAAACACACCACACACCGCTACGCCACACACTGATTTTGTGATAATCATGGAAACAAATAACATATATACTAAAACTAGAAAATCAAAATCCGGACCTCAGCGCGCCAGAACTCGCAATCACCGGAAAATCCGGCAATCCGCGAGTTTAGCCATTTTCCTTTCGACTAAAACACTATAACCGACTTCGACATCGGTTATAACCGACGTCTAACAGTCAATTGCGGTCATAACCGCCGGAGAAACTTTGACCGCGAATCAAGACTCAACGGACAAAATTCATCCAGTTCTACCCTATAAATACCCACTCAATCTTCCGGAAATCCTTTCGCTCAGAACCGCACACTTTTTCGTAGTTGAAATTTCTTAGAAGCTCGTCGCCGGAGATTTCCAATTTCGCCGGAACATCGCCTGAAATCCTTGATCAGAAAACCGTATTCATTCCTCGACCGGTATATCTATCTAAAACTTCTCTGCTATCTCTTAATTCATACTTTAATCGTTCAAATCAATAATCAAAACTGCCAAACAGTTCATACAGCCGGACATCGCAAATCCGACGACACTTGCCGGAAAACCGAAGCAAACCCGCTGTTCTGGTACACCATATCATTTAATTTCTCTATTCATTTCAATCAAGTTTAAATCGTGAACGACTAAACAAGAACAGTCGGAATTCACTGTTCTGTGTTCTTAAACGAAGAAGATGAAGTCGCAAATAAGTATAAGTATAATTAAAATCAGATATTCGAACGGGTTAGACACACAGTCCAGCGGTGGACTGTGTGCACAAACAATACACACGTCCCGGGTTCGAATCGCACACGTTACCGAATTTCAGAATTAAAACCAACATTTTTACAACTGAATCGGATCAGGTCACCGAATGTTAATAAGAATAATTTAACCCATAAGTTAAACATATATGACACACAGCCCAACTGGTTGGGCTGTGCGCACTCTAACCGAAGGACCCGAGTTCGACTCCGGGTCCCTGCAACCGGTTCGGCCATATAATCGTTTTTAATAAAAACCCAAATAAGTTAAAAGTTAATTAGTATATAAATATAATTAAAACAGAGAATATTTCAGGTTAGACACGTAGCTCAGTTGGTAGAGCTGCGTGCACATATACGAGAGGTCCCGAGTTCGAACCTCACTCAGCGCATAATTAAACACAATCCGACCGGTCAACGGTCAAAAAGTCAAATTTTTTTATTTATTTTTATTAATTTATTTAATCAGAAAATCATTTAAAAATACTTAAAAATAAGATTTTAAAGTTAGAAAACCTCCTTAAACTCACAAAAATAAATCTAAAAATCACATTAAGAGTATGAATTAAAAGTACTAATTTACCGAATCATTTCGTTATTATTTTAGGTTAGTTTTCCTCGCCGATCAAATCCTAAAATTCGTGCGCATCCAACGTCATCAAAGAACGCACCCAATGTGAGTGAATCTCTACCAATTCCCCGTTTTAATCACATTTTGGGGTGTATCATGTGTCGTTTAATTCCTTATTATATTTAAACACTTGTGCATCCATCATATCCATGATCAAATGTGTATCAAATGTGTATCAATTGTTGTGTGAATTATGTTTAGATTGAAGTTATCATTATCAGTGCATGCATTTCATTAGGCCCATCAGCTCCCCGTGGGATACGGGTTGAGTATCAGGTGCCTCATTCGATCGGCTCCGTTTGATGAGCCTTGATCTCACATACATCATCATTTATGTCACTCGATCGGCTCCGTTTGATTGAGCCTTGATCTCATATACATCATCATTCATGTCATTTACTCATCCAATGTGGTTTGTGTTTTTGTTATATATATATTCGTTTGCTCACATGTGATTAATGCACAAATTTTCAATATTAAATACAACAAGAAATTAATAACAATGTTTTCTCAAGGTTCACTCGCCAACTTTTGTTGACCCAAAATATCCCCCGTTTTACACATGATACAGGTGATCCAGTTGAGGCAAGAAACACATAGGAAGGCCTAGAAGAATAAATCAGTTTAAGCTTGGGATTGTTTTACTTAGTTTCATTTCCTTGTAATTGTATGGATTTGATTTGAATATTTAAGTTGTAATTTGAATTTAATAAATATGAAACATTTTAGTAAACATCATGAGCTTTGGTGATAACCCAATTATGCCCCGACTCTTATTCCGCTACGGGTCGGGGTGTGACATTTATATAGATATTTATTTCCGGGTTTGTGTTCTATGTTGGAAGAGCTTCGCAACAAACTAAACCACGTCCAAAACGGAGCTAAGATGAATGAGATATCGATGCTCAAAGTTTGGTGTTTGAAACATTAAATGCTGAAATAAATGGGAAAATAGCATCTTGTCCCACATAGGAGGAGTGATGAAACTTAAATGGGTATTTATGTGGGAACACTCCTTCCTTATTGTTTCATGGAAGCACACACTAAGTGTACTCGTGAAGGGTGCAGAGCACCCTAACTTGCACTCGCACACGCGCGGCGTGGCATGGGTGATGGGCGCAATGTGGCGCTTTGTTGGCGCACTTTGCACTTTGTGGAGCAAGGATGCGCGCGCAAGGGCTGGCGCAACATTAGGCTCGCGCAAGGATGTGAGCCATACTGGCGCATGCGCAATAGAACTGTGGAGCAAGGATGCTCACGCAAGGGGTTGCGCACCAGTAAGCTCGCGCAGGGATGTGAGCCACACTGGCGCGCGCACCAGCAGGCTGGCATATGGAGGCGCGCCCGCGCAACCTGCTGCTTCCAGAGTTAATAACAGATGAGTTACAGTTCAGCAGTTGAAACAGACGAGTCAAGGGTCTTGACCAGGAATGCAACTGACGAATTAAAGTGCATTAAAAATGTTTAATGCAATCTAATTCGTTAAGTTAATTCCTTTTGACTGTTTCAACCCAGATGCAGTATATATACAGCATCACCTCAACACCAGAAGATACACCTTGAACACCATCGAATTCTCTACAGAAATTTTCTTCTTCTCCTTTCTTGCAGCAAGGTACATCTTCGTGTTGTTGTCATCTCCGGCAGTGCAACTGCTTGGGCTGTTGTATCCTGGAAACAAACGAGTTCTCCTGGGAGACTCGAAATTTGTTTTATGGGACCCATGTCTAACACGATCCTCAGCTAAGAACTTACTTTTCTGTTTGAATTTTGTTCTTGTATTTCGATTATTTCAGTTGTAAAAGTATTGTAATTTACAGCTTTATTTATTTTTGTATTGTAATTCGAATTTATAAAAGTTGTTATTTATTTTATGCGAACGGATTCCATGTCTCCATCCTAATAATAATGACAAGGTATTTTTCTAAGTTTTAGTGTAATGTTCTATTAGGTTGGTGTTGTTTAATTTTCCTTTTTATATTTTTATTTATGTTTCCTATTGATATATATTATAGTCCTCCATGGAAGATTATATTCTCGGCGTATCAAATCCTCAGCAGTGGCATTCCGAGGTGATTTACTGGCCTGCTAACTCTATTAGTTACAAGAACTCAACTGCAGCTTTTAACTAGTTATTTTAAATACGTATGTATGATCTTAAATCAAAATCGATGACATCTTTGCTTCAATTTGAGCCATTTGTCACATTCCAGATCTAATTTCACACGGCCCCTTGTTGTCTGGCAATGAGCTTGGATCCACTTTTATGTTTCCCCATTGGCTGCGAAAATCCATATATCTAAAGTTCATGAAGAAGACTGGGAGTCTTGTGATTTACTTGTGTGTTGGTTTCAGGTCCAAGAACACACACTAAAAACACTCACAAACTCACTACTTGAACTATATAATCGAATGAATATATGGGGTACAAATAAACTAAATAATTCTATCCTATTTATAATAAACTAAACATATAAAATGCATGTGCTCAAAGAATATTCCTGTTGAGTTCCTTTTATTCAGCAAGCATATCACCTAATTTTCTAATGATCCTCCTGCAAACTCGGTATTCCATTACCAGGTCAAACCCATCTTTATCGTGACCCGGTTCAGCTCCATAACCCGTAACCGAATTGACCCGAACCATCAAGATTAACCCAACATTGTGTATCAACATCAACAAAACAACATAAGTTCCTTTTTGAGGTTGGTCTTTAACCTCATAGATAGTTAATTAGTAGCCAAAGATCAATTGTATTAACTATTATTATTTAATTATACATACCTCAACCGAGAACTAATCATACGCCCGGCCATTGCAAACAACAACAACAATAATAATAATAAAATGTAATCGATCATTTTATCAATCCGTTCATTAATTTCTATCTAGAAACAAACAGAAACTTACATGATATACACAATATTATCTATTTAGCTTTCCTATATGTAGGCCAACGACCGTTTCCCACATGTGTATAATAACAAGTTATGTACGTTCTAGAATATATTGGTAATTCTTTAAAAAAAAGAGCTAATGAATCAATTATAATAACAACGTAACAGTAATTTGCCGTTAAAAAATAGCATGTAACAAAATCTGGACAGTAAATCCTCTTCATAAATAAAAATTGATAATTAATAGATAGGAAATTTGGTGTAAAGGATATCCAGTTTATGGGAGTCCTCTCTTAGGAATTGTTTTAAGGGACTAGTTGGAAACGGTGAGGAGGTGGCGTTTTAGCTTGACCCATAGATTGTGAACGAACCCTTTTCAGGTCTTTTTAGACTGGTAACAACTAAGTAATGCAAGGTTAATGAGCGTATAGTGGGACACGGGCTGAATCGAACAGTGGTTTGGGGCTGGAAGTACCAGCTGGCGTCGGCTAAGGAAATCAGCAACTTCTAGCAGTTATGCACTTTGCTGGAGGATGTTCAGCTCTCGGACACTGCAGATAAGTGGAACTGGATTGCTGGGCCTTCTAAGAGCATTCACAATAAAAACTTTTAAAAATATGTGTGAGGTTTAGTTATATTATAGGGATGGTTGTTAGTGTTTTTAGTGGAGAAAAGAGAAAATATATGAGAAAGTTTACGTTTATCTGTAAATATACGGGAAAAATTCTGGAGAAAAAAAACCTTATAAATTTTTTGATTTAGAAATGGTTGTGAGTGAAAGAGAGAGAAAAGATAATGATAAAGGTATAAAAACACATTATTTAATTGAAAAAGAGAGAGAAAAACTAGTTGTTTTTAGTGGAAATATATAGATATGGGTAAGGAATTCATTGCGAATGCTCTAAGGAGTATTCCGTCAGTTTAGTTAAAAAGTTGTTGGCTTTTGGGACGGATGTTAGCAGCAGATATGTCATGAGTTGGTGTAGTTGGGTCACGTTAAAGTGTAATATATTGGGTGGTGAGCCAAGATGGACAAAATTCCCACAGGAGTGGCCGAGGAGGAATGTTCACATCGATTACGCTACATGCCCCTTGTGTAACTCTGGCGAGGAGAGAACCGAGCATTTGTTTACCTCGTGTATTGTCGCTACTACGTACACTTTGGCAACACGTGAGTTTCTGGTGCAAAATTCCTAATATCTCATTCGGAGACCTTCTTGATTTGCACTCTACGTTGAGGGTCTCGCCCTAGAAAAAGGAAGTGATCCAAAACATTGTTATCATTAGGTGTTGGAGCATCTCGAGGGCGAGAAACAGTCTTAAATTCAACAACCTAATTAAAATGGAAAACATCATCGGCGAGGTCGAGTCTTTGGGTTATTTTGTGGTATTCTAACAAATCGAAGTATAGGGATGTGTCTTGGGATAATTGGCATAAATTTGTAATGATGTGGTGTTGTTTGTTGTGTTCGCCGACCCGATTTGGGTCGGTGGCTATTTTTAATGAAGTATACCTAAAAAAAGTTTATGGCATTAAAAATATACCAAGGATTAAGGAATTTACCATCAGGTTAAATCATTAACTAAGAAATTTCAACATAAAAAGAAAAGAATTATGAAAAGTATATTACCATAATTACGTGTAAGACATTTAATATAAGTCTATGACATTTGAGTCCCCTCATAAATTGATGTAATTTTTTGATAACTAGTTAAGAATAATCTTACATATAATTAATATTTTAGAAACAAACATCCAAACATATCTTTATCATTATATTTCAAAGTTGTAAATGCTATTTACTTCTACACACTAGGCGCAATAATCACTATAAAATGAAAGAAACAAACACCATATGGTATTCGGTCATTATATCAAACGAACACATCCCTTTTCATTTTTAGAAATGGCATTTTCCATTATTTTCTCATGACTTCAATCTTGTTGGTCATTATATCAAACGAACACATCCCTTTTCATTTTTAGAATGGCATTTTCCATATATTTTCTCATGACTTCAATCTTCATACCCGTTATCGCACCTCTCTTTCTTCTTCTCATCTTCCTCTATATCTACAATCAATCGCAAACGAAGAAGTATCACCCGATTGGAGGGACAGTGTTCCATATGTTCATCAACTTCAAGAGATTGCACCATTACATGACCGATCTCGCGGCAAAATACAAAACTTTTAGAATGATTAGCCCTTTACATGGTGAGATTTATACAACTGATCCTGCTATTGTGGAGTATATCCTCAAGACCAATTTCGAAAATTATGGCAAGGTATGTGCCCTTTATGGATTATATTGTTACAAAGTAAGTATAATAATAATAATTCTTTTTTTGAAATGCTTTGAGTTGTTTTCCATGCAAAACTTATTGTCCTTGTTTTAGTGATATATACGAGTAGATCAAATGATATGTTACTAACTTCCAATAGATCAAACAAACAACTTGGCTTTATTTTAAATATATATATATATATAGGGTTAGGATCATGTGAGAAGCACTATGTTAATTGAGAAACTTGAGAAGCATTCTGGACCACACAATTTTTCTAAGCTTTTCGTAATATACACATACGTATAGTTAAAACTGACTATATACATATGTGTATAATCCAAATACATATATGTATATAGTGAATTTTAACTATACTATGTGTATATAGTTAATTTTAAACTATACGTATGTGTATATTACGAAAAGCTTAGAAAAATGTGTGGTCCAGAATGCTTCTCAAATTTCTCAAATAGGGTGGACTTCTCTTAGAATCCATACATATATATATATTATAATAATATATATATATATATATATATATATATATATATATATATATATTCGAATGAACATAATACAACTTGTGCATAGAATCTCTAAAAAAATATGTTACAGGTAACCCAACGACAATGAAAAATAGTTCAACAAAATAAGACTATTTGGGTCATTGAAAGAAAAACTAGTTGAAAAGATTAATAATATACAAATTAAAACCTTGTTAAAAAAACAAAAGACACACTACTTTAGGGTAATACAATTATACAAATCAGTTGTTAATAAAAACCAAGTACTATTACATATCAGAAGGGTTGTTTTTTCAATAATGACTGTTTATTTTATTACTGAAAAAATTTAATTTTCATTTATATGACTTATGATAGAATCAAGACTAGTAAAAGAGCTATATTTCAAAGCATGGGCAGAGCTTTATTAGGTCCGGGGTGCCCCGGCCCCAACCAATTTTTCTCTAGTCGTGTTAATTTTACCGAAAATTTTTGAATTTTCTTTTTGGTGTGAAATATTGGATTTTTAAGAGTTCGGCCGCCGCCGATATTTGGATTTTGAGAGTCCGGCACCAACTGAGTTTTCGTTTAAGCCCGTCACTGTTTGAAAGTAAATACCATAATTTTGTTGCAGCGATTTCATCTTTGTCTAATCATGGTTCAAGTTTGTTTTCCATGCTATGTTCATTGTCTAATGTAGGTAGAATCAATCAATTCCGTCTTTTAACTGTTTGAAAAGAATATAAACCGGGATTTATTTTAACTAAAAAGTTGATACAATTGATCTTACAATTAAATTACAATTGTGCAAATTAATGTAGGGAACGTATACCCACGACTGGCTAGGGGATTTTCTGGGAGATGGTATATTCACAGTTGATGGGGACAAATGGCGTGAACAAAGGAAGTTATCGAGCCACGAGTTCTCTACAAAAGTTTTGAGAGACTTTAGCGGTGTAACCTTCAGAAAAAACGCAATAAAAGTTGGTAACATATTTTCGGAAGCAGCAAATAGCAACCAAGTAGTTGATATAAATGTAATGTTTATGGTTCTTATGATCACTAACATCCGATGGATTACCCCATTGATTATTGACATTATGGCTAGCTAAACATCTCATTTATGACATGCTTATGTAGGACTTGTTCATGAAAGCAACAGCAGATTCAATATTTAAAGTTGCTTTTGGTATTGATCTTGACAACTTGAGTGGCACAAATGCAGAAGGTTTAGATTCAGTCGTGCATTCGATGATGCAAATGAAATGACTACTAATAGACCAGTTGACATAACATGGAAGATCAAGAAGTATTTGAATATTGGATCAGAAGCAGAGCTGAAGAAAAATCTCAAAGTGGTTGACGAGTTTGTTTATAAGGTGATCCGAAACAAGAGTGAACAAATGAGCAAGCCCAAGGATAATTATTCAGTAAGCTAACTATATTCTATTGCTCAAACAAGAATAGAAGTATATTGTTTCCAAATGCTCCTGTCTATTTACATCATTTAATTTGACCTATGATTTACGAATATTGCAGGTCACGAAAGAAGACATATTATCGAGGTTTATGCAGATGGAAAATAGAGATCCAAAGTACTTTCGAGATATAATAATGAACTACGTACTTGCTGGTAAAGATCCTATAGCGGCTACTATGACTTGGTTCATTTACATGCTTTGCAAACATCCTCAAGTTCAAGATAAGGTCGCGAATGATATCAAAGAAGCAACGGGCATGAAAGAAGATATCATAAACGTTGCGGATTTTGAGGCCCGTGTGAATGAGGATACACTCGAGAAGATGCAATATCTTCAAGCAACTTTGGCAGAAACGATAAGACTTTATCCCGCGTTACCACTGGTATGCAATCTTGTTGATTAATATATTCACTTCACTTTAAAATGACTTGAACTCAGAAACATTGTATGTTGTCGATCTGTATTGTCTTGGAGATATGTATATATGCGTGTTGAGTTACAAGATGATCTCTAGCTAGGTGAAGGAATATTGTTTTGTTTCTAGCTTGAAGCAGACCGACTTATATATTCTTTGTTTGTACCACCTAAACATTCACAAATATAATAAAAATTCTAAAACCACGACGTTTGATTACATGTGAACAAAGTTTTGTGTTTCAAAAACTAACTTACGAGTACAAATTTATTATGCAGGATCCAAAGATATGTTTTTCAGATGATGTTCTACCAGATGGTTGTATTGTGATGAAGGGCGACATGATATCTTACATGCCATATGCAATGGGGAGGATGAAGCTCATATGGGGAGATGATGCACAAGAATTCAAACCCGAACGATGGCTCGATGATGATGGTTGCTTCCACTCACAGAGCCCTTTCAAATTTACTGCTTTTCAGGTAATTTGTTATCATTTTACATTCATCAATTTATAAATTTTACATACTAGACAAGATATAATTATTAATCATTTTCCCATTGTTGCTAAATTTTCAACTATTGCTGCAACCAACTAGTCTTTTCATTGACATAAAAGGCTAGACACTAATTTTGAATACCATTTTACTCTTATCACATGATGTTAAGTCATTACAACAATTCTGCCTTGATTAGATTTTCCAACTATTTTCAGCTTTTCGCAATTATAGTTGTTAAGAGGCTCACATTCGAGTCTCTATCCCAATCTCCATCCTTAAAGTAAAATAGAGAATGGTAAAACTACCTAAATCTTTATATATCCCATTCACTAAAATGAATAAAAAATAAATAAAAAAAACTGTTACAGTGAATCTCACTATATAAAAGTCATTATGTATTCTTCGTATGCATCTCTGTAACGTTTTAGTGTAAGAAAGAGATAAGTAATATAAAAATAGAAATATATATGATATGAAATTAGATAGTAAAACAGTTTTAGGTCTTTGTTAATGTATTTTGTTATAAAAATACCATTTATTTTAAACGAATGAACAGATTATATTAACATTGTGAATTTGTGATTGTTTAAGATAAATAACTATTATTAGCTTTATAAAACATAAAAAAATAACAATACGAAAATAACACCTTAAGAAAGTCATGAAGGAGAAAAACGAATAATGTAAAGGAAGAATGTAATGCCACTAATTAAAATTTACTCAAAAGTGAGTTTAAAATCAATAAGAATGACACATTTTGATTTTTTGAAAAAATAGTGTCCCGATTATGTTGATTTATTATATATAAAGATGTCGAAAAAAAGATACCTAATTTTGATCGATGCTTGTCAACAAGATCTAGTTTCATGTAATTATATTACTTGGTAGGAAAAGTAGTAAAAATTAAAAAAAGTATGTTTAATTGTAATCAATTTTACATAATAGTTTTATTACTATTAACCTTTCGTATTTTTCTTGTTCACACACAGGCTGGACCACGAACTTGTTTGGGCCGAGAATTTGCATATAGGCAGATGAAGATCTTCTCTTCCATCTTGTTGGGTTGCTTTGTGTTTAAGTTGAGTAATGAAAACGAAGACCCAAAGTACAGAACTACCATTAATATTCAACTCGATGGTCCATTGAACATCTATGTTTCTGCTAGGTCTGGATTACTCAACCTTTGAAGTTAAACTGCAGCACTCTTGCATATATCATATGTTATACAAAGCATATCAAACGCTTATATGGAATAAAATCTTGTGTAATAAATAATATTAACATATTATAGTTTTGGGTGTGGTTCGGCTACAAAGTCTATTTTTCCTACAAAGTGTACAAAGTCATTAAACACCACAATTTCAGCCATAAAACACACTCAAAACCCACAAATAACAGAATGAAGATCACTAAAACACAATATTCAAACCCTAGCAATCCATAAAAACTTCAAACACACAATCGTAGAACTATGAATATAAAACACAATATGATAAATAACATAAAACACATTAATGTTAGTCATTCGATAATTAAAGCCTTATCATCTAAAACACAACACAAAACCCACACATATGGCGTTTTAGTATTCTTCACTTTGCTATTTGTGGGTTTTGAGTGTGTTTTATGGTTGACAGTATGGTGTTTTTAGACTTTTTACACTTTCTAGAAAAAATGGACTTTGTAGCCAACTCCCACCCTTATAGTTTTATCAACTGGTTTGGATATATAAAATAAAAAAGTTAATTTTTCCTGGAATAAAATCGTGTGTAATAAATAATATTAACATATTATAGTTTTATCAACTTGTTTGGGTATATCAAATAGAATAATTTTGCCTGAATAGAATAAAGGGATTTTAACCATTTATTTTTAAATCAACGGGTAAGATGAAAATTATAGGAAAAAATGGGTGTAAAGGTATTTTTTGAATAACTTATTTGTTCAATTTCTCTCTTCACATGTATAAACTTGGGGAATTATTATACTTTTTTGTGTTATAACCTATGTGGGACAAGATGCTACTTTCCCATTTATTCATAGTTCTACGATTGTGTGTTTGAAGTTTTTATGGATTGCTAGGGTTTGAATAATGTGTTTTAGTGATCTTCATTCTGTTATTTGTAGGTTTTGAGTGTGTTTTATAGCTGAAATTATGGTGTTTAATGACTTTGTACACTTTGTAGGAAAAATAGACTTTGTAGCCGAACCCCACCCAAAACTATAATATGTTAATATTATTTATTACACAAGATTTTATTCCATATAAGCGTTTGATATGCTTTGTATAACATATGATATATGCAAGAGTGCTGCAGTTTAACTTCAAAGGTTGAGTAATCCAGACTTTTACACCCTTCACGAGTACACTTAGTGTGTGCTTCCATGAAACAATAAGGAATGAGTGTTCCCACATAAATACCCATTTAAGTTTCATCATTCCTCCTATGTGGGACAAGATGCTACTTTCCCATTTATTTCAGCATTTAATGTTTCAAACACCAAACTTTGAGCATCGATATCTCATTCATCTTAGCTCCGTTTTGGACGTGGTTTAGTTTGTTGCGAAGCTCTTCCAACATAGAACACAACCCGGGAAATAAATATCTATATAAACCTTAGTTTATAATATTTATTTATCATCCAAAATTAGAAAATACTCATTTTCTATATTTGTGAAAATTGCTATTTTCACTAAATTTCCAACAACATGAACCATATACGGAGCAAAAGCCTACCGCTGGTAAAATTTCCTGCAAACTCCTAAGATTGGTTCTAGCTTCCATGATTGCTTCTATTAAAAAATTAAACTTTTTTAACTAAACTGATAGGGGAAATATACAAATACTGATTGCTATCCTTCTTTTATATTATCAAAAAAAATACAATTCCCTATAATATTCTGTGTTAGCTAAGCACCTGAAATTCGACCCATTATATCTTTTATACAAAAAGCAACTCTCACCCATTTGATTAGCACATATACCCTTTTAATCATAACATACCTTTTTATTTAACATACATACATCTTCTTTTATATATTATATAACTTTAAAAAAATAACTTGGGTTGGTTACATCTTTTTATTTAAAAGTCACGTCCCTTAAAGAAATAAGGGTTATGAAAAAAACGGTTACGAACACTACTCATAGATCAGGTTTTGTATATTATAATTATATTAGAAAAAAAAGTTAAAACGGGCTGTGGACACGAAATGTCATTTTCCACTAAATTTGGTTTTCAGTCCCAACTATACCCTTTGATCGTTTAAAATTTTATACATTAATAGGGGCATGTTTGAAGCGGTTAGATATATTAATAGGGGCATACTTGAAGCGGATGAAAAACAAAATCGTGAGTTCCATGATGGGAAACCAATTGGGGGCAAAACAAAACCGTGAGTTTCACGATGGGCAACCAGTTTGCGGCAAAACAGACAATCTATTGGTACACTTTACTTAGGATGTTACACCAAGTCTAGAAATATAATACGGTGTTACTACACGTCCCTCTCTCTAAGACTTCATGGGCCCTCTCCTAATGTAATAATACCCTTCTCACACAGGAGGTACGTACATTTAGCCACCCCATACAATATTCATAGTTGCATTGCAACATTGCTAATCACCTATATACACGGCTATTGTAACACCTTATTTGTGCAAAAATAGTAAAACACCACACCTACTAATAAAAAAAACACTACCACCAAGCATGTTTTAACATCTTGCAAGAACTATACAATAACATCCATAACCCAATAAGAGCATACAATAACAACCATAACCTAATAAGAGCATCCACAATGAGGTTTTGACGAAAGACAATGGAGGCTAGTTGGTACCAGAAGGGCGGTGAAGCCACGAGATGAAAGATGGTGGTCTTATTAATGTGTTAAGTGAAGGACATCTCATGCTTTAAAGAAGATGGCCCAAGGGCTTATTTACACTATGTTCCCGAGTCTCATTTATTTAACAGGGGGAGTCTATTTGGTTAATTCAATTAAGTTCATGGACCAAAGAAAAATTTTAATAAAATGCTGAGTTTGAAGTGTTAAAAAGAAATCTGTTCTTCTTGTCTGAGTCTCAAAAATAAAATGGCTTCGCCCGGGTCCGAACCGGAGACCTTCAGTGTGTTAGACTGACGTGATAACCAACTACACCACGAAACCGATTTGACAAATGCTGCTAAAGGAAAGAACTTATCGTAAACGACTATCATTAAGCATTTTAGCTCCAAGCCAAATGAACACGAAAAAGTTATCAACCAAAAACAACACAAAGGTTAGACTGCTCTATTCAGTTCAAAAACTTTTTTAACCACGTACTAACAGTCGAGTTCATGGTTCAAGACCCAACGGAACCACATACAGTCATCTAATGAACATAACTAGCTAACTGCCAAAAGACCAAAAGGGCCCAACAGACCTAAAACAAGGACTAGCCACACTTAGAAAGTTGAAACAAAATCAAGCCCCGTTTCTTCAATCAAGGGTTACATAGAGATAGTGGTGGCCTCAATGCTACTTCTAGAGTCGTTTGATTGATTTCCATTACCACCCATTTGTTGATACCTTGCCCCCACCGAAAACACTAAACAGGGGTTCAAACTTTGACCGTTCTCGACCTTCTTAACCCCTCTGTGCAAATGTTGCACACAGTATTGCAGCCCCGGGAGCACGTCTTTTTTGCACCGCCATTTCTTGCCATCTGTTCTTCTGCATCTTTCAGATTGGCCGATTTTATGATCGTTGCTTGAAGCCCCACAGCCTAGATTTGCATGAAACAAATATCATATTTTAAAGATCTAACAAATGATACAAAATTAAGAAACAAAGACAATGATGATAATCATGGGCGTATTACAAAAACAAGTCGCAAAAGCTGTGACAACGATTAGGTTGCAATTCATATAGGAAGAAATAAGTGAACATACCATTACCATTGCAAGCAGTTTCCATGCTATGTTTCTTGATTTTCAAGCTTTGATTCTTAATACTAACTTTGGTATCATTGGTCTTTGCATGGGATTGGAGATTAGGATTGGTTTTCGGAGACGAGATGGAGGTCATTGCGGTGGACTTCGACTCTAAAAAGGTTTTATCAACTTCCACAGGCTTTCTTGAACATATGCGGCCTCTGTGTACATGCCGTTCGCAATACTTCTGATCAGGAAGCACGTCTTTTTTGCACCGCCATCTCTTGCCATCTGTTCTTCTGCATCTTTCAGATTGACCGATATTATGATCCTTGCTTGAGGCCCCACAACCTAGATCTACACGAAACAAATATCATATTTCAAAGATCTGCCAAATAATACAAAAATTAAGAAACTAAAACAATGACGATAACAATGGATGGATCATAGATATACGTGAGAAAACATCGTGACAACAATAAGTTTGACTTGTATGGTCAAAGGTCAAACCTATCACCTTCAAATTCGAAAGAAATTAGTGTTTTAGACATAATATTTTTTTGCAATCCATACAGGACAACATACCATTGCTATGTTTCTTGGTTTTCAAGCTTTGATTCTCGATGCTAACTTTGGTATCATTGGTCTTTGCATAGGATTGAAGATTAAGAGCGGTTTCCAGAGATGAAATGGGGGTCGTTGAGGGTGACTTTATCTTTGAGTTTAAAAGGGTTTCATCAACTTCCACAGGCTTTCTTGAACATATGCGGCCTCGGTGTACATGACGTTCACAGTACTTCTGATAAGGAAGCACAGGTAACCGACACCTCCACTTCTTCCCATCGGTTCTTCTACACCTAAATGGTTCTGCATCCATTAGGCCTCCAAGCAGAGGTCAAACTCTTTGACTGTAAAAGGTCAACATTTGTTAAATAAGGGTGTATATATGAAGTTGGAACCGATCCAAGGTAAATTAGAGCTCCTAACGTGTTTTTAACACACTGATACAAAAACTAGGAAAAAAGTGTTCAAGTCAACCCAACCCAGACCCATAGTGAAAATTGTTCGGTTCGACCGAACCTGCTCAATATGCAGCCTCTACCTTGTAATTAGTTATAACTGAAAGTTGCACATATTTAATATTCCTTGTTATGGGGCAGTTTATCCTAAACCTAAAGTCAAAACTAGATGAATAATTAATGACGAGATAATCAACGTTCTTAGGGCGGCAACTTATTAACTGTTTCTACAAAGCTATAATATTGACTATGAATAAACAGAAACCAATTATGCAAAACACTAAATGTTTTAGACTTTAGACAACCAAATATTTCAACATGGAATCACAAAACTGAAGAAAGATTCACAACAAAAGCGTCAAATCATAGATTAAAAAGATGCACAAATAAACCAAAACCCTAGCTCAGATTTCATTGAGGAATACCAAAATTGAACAAGTGTTTATGGCAGAGGCTTAAATTATGACATAGATATTCAAGCTAACCAAAACGTTATGAATAAAATTATCAAATAAAACTACAGAATATATAATAAGCTGAAATTGAGTCGCAATTATGTTACCTGGGGGGGCTATTGGGCGAACACACAGTACACATGTTGGGAGTGAGAAAAAGATATAAATTGAATTTGAATTTGAATGGGATGTACCACCAAAAAGTAAATGTTTATGGTAGATGATGGTCAACAAAATTGGGTGTTGCCGGTTGTCAGAGTCTTTGCAGAAGCTGGTTTCAGATGTTGAGCCGTCAACAATGGCAGATACTCTGTCCACCTACGCGTCACTACCACGTCTTGCTTCGCGCGTATCCATCATTCATTGTGTGTGTCACCGCTCTTTGTTTGTTTATATACAGTATATATTTTTTTAGAGTTAAAATTCAGACCAATTTTAAAAAATTTATCATTTTTCTCTCTAGCATACTTGAAATGTGTTCTTTAGTTCAAAAATTAAATCGGACTTGTTAAATGAAGGGTATTATTGTCATTTCATATTTCTTTTATTTTCACCTTATTTAAATGGGTAAAATAATACCCTTCATTTAACATGTCTGATTTAACTGTGTTTCAATTTTTGTACTAAAGTTGCACGTTTCCAGTATGTTAGGGAGGAACTTGGTGGATTTTTTAAAATTGGTTTGAAATGGAAAAAGTGAACAAACCACAGGGACGAAAATGACAGTTAACTCTATTTTTATTCTTAATCTCTTATTAAAGCTAACAAGCAAAAATATCACATTGTATGGTAGGATCCCTTGTGCGTTTTGTGTTGTGTTACGCACGCTTAAGTTAGTTGTATATTGTGTAGTAACTAAATATAAAGGCTTTCGTTGTTGCTTTAAATAGGTTTATCATATAATTAAGTGATAATGGATGGTATCATGTGTATGAGGTATAGTAAACTAACTTTCATAACCTCTCTTAACTCAAGTGTTTGGATATTATGATATGATATAATGAAGTGTAATACGTTGGAGGTTCTAGAAACAGTTGTTCTGTTGATAAGCTCAATTTTAGTCGGTTGCAAAGCTTTTATTGGGCTTCTTATCATTGGGTTGCTTAGGTGCTTGCTTGGAACATATGGGCTTCAAAAAGGACTATAATTGAAGCATCTAAAATTAAAAGGTTGGTTGGATAGATCGTAGCTTAGAGTATAAACACAGAGAAAATAAATGAATAGACTTTGTTATTTAAAAACCTTAAAAAAATAATCAATTTACAACAATTCATCCACATATTCTTTTATAGTTCTGCCAGTTCATTATTAAGCCCTTATGAACTCGTATTATCGTTGTCCATTGACTTCACATTATTCATGTCAGCCACTTCACAGTCTACTCATTCTCATCGTTCTTATTCCTTAATAACTTTATTTCTCTAGTTGTGATATATGATACCATGACCCAATTAAGTAAAGATCAAATGATTGTCAACACTCAAGTTTATAATTTGTATTATGTTCAACGGGTTAGTTTTGATTGTAAGTTTGTAACTATGTTTTGTAAGAGGTTTTTTTTCGCAAGTGTTAAATGGTTTCATGGTATATTAGTAAATACATGTATTTTTTATGATAAACATTATCATATTGTTGGCAAAATGTATAAACTAAAGTAAAATTTGGACCTCCAAGTTATTTAATTTAAAGTAACTTAATCTTGTAAAGAGTGGGTGCATTCTTTTACTTTGAGCAAGCTTCAAGATCTTATGTATCATCTCAAGTGTAAACATGTCATTTAACCAATCTCGTATTCAACTTAGGCTAGTTAGTTGTAACACCCTAAACTGATTTACCAGGAAAAACACGTAGCTGAAATGCGAACCAGATAATTCTTTCCATTTAAAACTATTAACTCGATTTTACCCTAAGATTTGTCAAGAAAACAAGAGCAACATGTAGAGTAAATTGCCGCTTACATTCAAACGTAAACTGTAGTCTACTTTATATAAAATGTTCCCAATAAACGTAAACTGTAAATGGTAGTTTACGAGGCAGTTGGTGCATAAATTCCAGGTCTAATCAGCTGGTGTATTATACGCAGTTCCCTTTTCTAATTCATTTAACCAGTTCGACAATAATAAAAGATACTTTTAACCTGTCTCAAGACTACCTTATATTCTGAGTGCTCCTTACTTTAACTTGAAGCTAAAATAAATCACCAAATAAAACCAAACCTGGAGCTTTAAGTTACAAAGTAGATTAAAAAAAAAAAACAGTAAAAGGAGAGCTAAAAATTAGAAAAAAGATACAAGGTTAACCCATAAGACACCATTGGATCACATCAAGGTCCCATAAACAAATCCAAACAAGTCATTCGGCATTTGGTTCATTGTCTGTAGCTTCATTAAACAAGTCATTACTCAATTATTAATTTTCAATTTTTTATAATTAATTTCTAACTTTATAAAATTAAAAACCATTTCATTAAATTAAAAAACATTACACTAACTTTTTTTTATAAAAAAAACATTAACTAGAGAAAAAATTAATAGCCCATCACACCGCTATGCTGATCGCGGCTCTACCAATTTTCATCCCCATAACGCCCCCAGTAGTAGTGTTGGGCGCTATGGAACGCCATGACCCCCCTTGCCGTAATATACAGCCCCATTACATAAGACCTTATTCATTTGTTCTTTGGCTTAAATCTTTCATAAACCGAAAGTAAATTAGAAGTATAAACTGAAAAACATCAAGCGAACTCAATTCAAGATTCATTTCCGAAGGTGGCTTAGATACTACCACAATATATTTAAATGCGTTCAATTAACTAGAGAAAAAAATTAATTGAGAAGAAAAGGAATAAATGATACAATTGTAAAACACTAAATAGATTTTCTCTCATCTTATTTATTATTATCTTTAACTAATTAATTAGTCACAAAGACTACCATCCTCCACACTAAAAAAATTTCTACACACATCAAATTTATCATGTACATTTCAAAATTTATGCCACACGTAATCATACACGGCTCGTAATTTATCCTACACACCTCGTAATTTACCTACACTCTATATTAATTGTTTTTTGAAAAATATATATTTTGAAAATAAGTTACAAAAATTTAGTTAGGTATTAAAGAGGAAGACTACAAATTACTAATACATTTACAATAACATTAAATACAAATATTAAATGAAGTAAAATAAAACATTATTATTGGTTGAAATTTCTTCTTACAAAGAATTTCATCTCATTTGAACCCTCCATTATATATATAGTGTCGGGTTTAGCTAAAAATGGCTAAAACTAAGAAAAAATGTGGGAATGATTCTCAGCCACAAGATCTAGTGATTTTGTGGCTAAGAGATTGATACGGTGATATATTTGTAACTATTGGGAACCCTAAAAGTACCAGGAGGGGTAGATTGGGAAGATCCAAACAAGGGTTCACATATTAATAACATGTCGTTTCCCCCGTCATATTTAAACGTCTATAACTTTTTATACATGATTATTTTTTACAAAATTAACCATAAAATCAAACGTTTTTTTTTATCTTTCCAACTAGTATACTATTTATATACTTTCAAAAAAAAATATCTTGGTTTTATGGCGTTTTCATGATGTTAGTACTTGTTGTCAACATATAGGGGAAGATCCACTAAAAAGTAGGTTTTGTCTAACTAGTCTAATAAGGATTGTAACGATGACATGTGACACTCCTTATAAGTATAATGAAAAGTATTTTGGTCCTAAAACACAAACTCTCATCATTCTGTTTTCTCAAAACAGAACACAAAAAAATCTAATACAAAAGTTATAACACAAAAAAGTATAATAATTCCCCAAGTTTATATATGTGAAGAGAGAAATTGAACAAATAAGTTATTCAAAAAATACCTTTACACCCATTTTTTCCTATAATTTTCATCTTACCCATTGATTTAAAAATAAATGGTTAAAATCCCTTTATTCTATTCAGGCAAAATTATTCTATTTGATATACCCAAACAAGTTGATAAAACTATAATATGTTAATATTATTTATTACACACGATTTTATTCCAGGAAAAATTAACTTTTTTATTTGATATATCCAAACAAGTTGATAAAACTATAAGGATGGGAGTTGGCTACAAAGTCCATTTTTTCTAGTGTAAAAAGTCTTAAAACATCATACTGTCAACCATAAAACACACTCAAAACCCACAAATAGCAAAGTGAAGAATACTAAAACGCCATATGTGTGGGTTTTGTGTTGTGTTTTATATGATAAGGCTTTAATTATCGAATGACTAACATTAATGTGTTTTATGTTATTTATCGTATTGTGTTTTATATTCATAGTTCTACGATTGTGTGTTTGAAGTTTTATGGATTGCTAGGGTTTGAATATTGTGTTTTAGTGATCTTCATTCTGTTATTTGTGGGTTTTGCCTGAATAGAATAAAGGGATTTTAACCATTTATTTTTAAATCAATGGGTAATATGAAAATTATAGGGAAAAATGGGTGTAAAGGTATTTTTTGAATAACTTATTTGTTCAATTTCTCTCTTCACATGTATAAACTTGGGGAATTATTATACTTTTTTGTGCTATAACTTTTGTATTAGATTTTATTGTGTTCTGTTTTGAGAAAACAGAATGATGAGAGTTTGTGTTTTAGGACCAAAATACTTTTCATTATACTTATAAGGAGTGTCACATGTCATCGTTACAATCCTTATCAGACTAGTTAGACAAAACCTACTTTTTAGTGGATCTTCCCCTATATGTTGACAACAAGTACTAATATAATGAAAACGCCATAAAACCAAGATTATTTTTTTTGAAAGTATATAAATAGTATACTAGTTGGAAAGATAAAGAAACGTTTGATTTTATGGTTAATTTTGTAAAAAATAATCATGTATAAAAAGTTATAGACGTTCAAATATGACGGGGGAAATAGCATGTTATTAATATGTGAACCCTTGTTTGGATCTTCCCAATCTACCCCTTCTGGTACTTTTAGGGTTCCCAATAGTTACAAAAATATCACCGTTCAATCTCTTAGCCACAAAATCACTAGATCTTGTGGCTGAGAATCATTCCCACATTTTTTCTTAGTTTTAGCCATTTTTAGCTAAACCCGACACTATATATATAATGGAGGGTTCAAATGAGATGAAATTCTTTGTAAGAAGAAATTTCAACCAATAATAATGTTTTATTTTACTTTATTTAATATTTGTATTTAATGTTATTGTAAATGTATGTTGGTAAACTTATATAGATTTGTAATTTGTAGTCTTCCTCTTTAATACCTAACTAAATTTTTGTAACTTATTTTCAAAATATATATTTTTCAAAAAACAATTAATATAGAGTGTAGGTAAATTACGAGGTGTGTAGGATAAATTACGAGCCGTGTATGATTAAGTGTGGCATAAATTTCGAAATGTACATGATAAATTTGATGTGTGTATAAATTTTTTTAGTATGGAGGATGGTAGTCTTTGTGACTAATTAATTAGTTAAAGATAATAATAAATAAGATGAGAGAAAATCTATTTAGTGTTTTACAATTGTATCATTTATTCCTTTTCTTCTCAATTAGTTTTTTTCTCTAGTTAATTGAACACATTTAAATATATTGAGGTAGTATCTAAGCCACCTTCGGAAATGAATCTTGAATTGAGTTCGCTTGATGTTTTTCAGTTTATACTTCTAATTTACTTTCGGTTTATGAAAGATTTAAGCCAAAGAACAAATGAATAAGGTCTTATGTAATGGGGCTGTATATTACGGCAAGGGGGTCCTGGGGTTCCATAGCGCCCAACACTACTACTGGGGGCGTTATGGGGATGAAAATTGGTAGAGCCGCGATCAGCATAACGGTGTGATGCGCTATTAATTTTTTTCTCTAGTTAATGTTTTTTTTATAAAAAAAAGTTAGTGTAATGTTTTTTAATTTAATGAAATGGTTTTTAATTTTATAAAGTTAGAAATTAATTATAAAAAAATGAAAATTAATAATTGAGTAATGATGAGGTAGCGGCTTTATGACTACACCATCTAGTGATATAACGCCCCATAAAGTCCCTATATGACGTGACGTGCCACTTGTCACATAACGCCCCCAAAAGAGCTTTTTGACTACAGATAAGTTAAGGGTATATTCTAAATTCATCATACCTAATTTTCATTTACAACCTACTCTATAATATTAAATTAGTATTTCTCCAAAAAGCAACTATAATGAAAAGAAACCTATGCTATAATGTGCATCTTTATCTTAGAGTGGGCTATACGGAACATATGTTATAATTAGAGGTGCACAAATCGGGTATTAATAATAACCGGTTTCGGTTATGGAACTGATTTCGGTTTCTTATTTTAAGGGTTGGAACCAGTTATTGTTATAACCGGTTCGGTTTCGGTTCCTGTTATTTGACCAAAAAACCATACCCTATGTACCCGGTTTCGGGTAGGGTTTGGTTCCGGTTCTTAAGAAACCGGGTATTAAAATACCCAATTTTTGGGTTTTTTATACCCTATTTTCGCTATCTTTAGCTCTATATTTTCGGATTTTTTAATACTCTATTGTTTTTATTACCCAATTTTCTCGTATTTTTGTTTATTATTATTATTATTATTAAATATGCATTGTAATATGTAAGACAACTAAAATAAATGCACTAACATAAATTTAAAAGAAAATATGAGAATCATGTATCGAGTATAGCCGGGTATAATCGGTTCCGGTTTTTGTCTGGGTTTGGGTATTAATCGGGTATGATCAGTTCCAGTTCCGGTTCCAGGTATTGAGATCGAAATGCATACCCTATCTATACCCTACGGGTAGGGTCGGTTCTGGTTTCGAGTACAGAATACCCGGGTATTAAAAAAACCAGTTCCGGGTATTTTTATTGGTTCTGGTTCCGGATACGGTTTTTTTTGTGCACCTCTAGTTATAATCCACTTTTGAATTGGGCCGTGTTTTCTGTGAGCTAAAATTGAGATTTGATTCATTTTATAAACTAGTCAAGAACACCCCTAGCGTTGCAGCGGTACAACACAAATAAATATATAGGTTGTGTTCTTGTTGGATAAATCAATCCGTTAATCCAAAACGCGTCATCCCTCCAACCAAACACGGTTGACATCCTTGCATGATTTTGAAGAGTAATGTGATAATATCCACTTTTTATGACACCTGAATATAAATTGTGTTTAGAAATCTCGAACATTAAATTGCGTTAGACCATGTGTAGTGGGAGGGTAAAACAAAGCCCCTATCCTTGAGCGTTTTGCGCCATGTGATATTCCAGTCAGCAAGGGGGCTTTATTGGGTGTTTTTCTAAAATGGGCGTAGTGGAATAAAGCCCCATAATGCCCAAACCAATCATTACCCAATTATTTTTTTAAATTAAAACAAATAATCAATGGTCCTCATGTGTAGTGGGAGAGTAAAACAAAGCCCTTACCCTTGGGGGTTTTGCGCCATGTGGCAGTCCAGTCAGTAAGGGGGCTTTATTGGACGTTTTTCTAAAATGGGTGTAGTGGAATAAAGCCCCATAATGCCCAAACCAATCATTACCCAATTATTATTTTTTTTAAATTAAAACAAATAATCAATGGTCCTCACTTCTCATTGGTCAAAAGCAAAAACACAAGGGCGTTTTATAAAGCACGCCAGACGCAAAAAAGTCCAAATAAAACGCCCCCGGGGGCAGTCCCAAGGCGTGATTGGACGTTTTTTTTGGGGGGGGGGGGAGGACGCCAAAAAGCCCCCACTACGGGTGGTCTTACAATTAATATGATGTAAAAACCGAATATAGTATATAATAATAAAATAACAATTAGTATAGGCATTGATTAAAATGCAAGCGAAACCATAATGGTTATAGTTTTCGTTTGCTGATGAAATTTAATACTATGTAACTATCAACAAATACTTTAATTTCTTGAATGCTAAACTTTTAATAATTTTAACTTATTTAAAACTATATGTGTTATGGATAATTAAATAAAGATACTATCAATAAATCATTTGGTCTAACATGTATTGGTACTAAGCAATCAAAGAACACATGAATTATAAATTAACGTTTTTAATGATCAAATCACATCTAAGATTGTTTTTTTTTAATTATTTTTTGCTTTAAGTATCCATGTATAGATTCATAAACCGTCAGAAAAGATAATAATTACATCCAGATAGAAGGTAAACGCGCAACAATAAGGAGTGATATGATGTGCAATATATGTAAAATATGCAGGATCCAAAGATATGCTATTCGGACGATGTGCTACCAGATGGTTATAATGTGAAGAAAGGGGATATGGATGGTTACATACACGACGTATGCAATGGGCAGTATGAAGTTCATATGGGGAGAGGATGTAAATAGTTCAAATCAGAAAGAGAGTCTTCCATCTAGAGAATCCCTTCAAATTATCTACTAAAAAAAGGGAGCTATAAGTAACGCTAGGTTTCTATCCCTACCAAAGTGCTGTGGATTCATATGCCGACACTAAATGGATTTTACAAGTAATTTAAATGTGTGTATGAATTGATGTTCAAAAGAAAAGTAAAAAAAGTATGACTTTACTGTAGATGAGATAGGTAAAACTATAATATTATCGCTTTAATTCTCCGACTAAAGTGCTATGTGTACATACTTAATCTATACGGAAGGGAAATCATGAAAATGGTCATTTTGACCGAGAAATTTAAAAACAGGATTGGCTATTGGCTTTTTTGTTTTTTTTTTTTTTTTAAATCAAGGATAAATAAGAGCGCTAGAAGTGGCTTTGGTTGCAGTATATTTCAATCTGCCATAGCAGAAGAGGTCTTTTGACGCAACAGATTCATCTTTGCGTAGTAGATCCATGCATGACGCAATAGACTGTATATGTCGTGGTAGAGGCCCCACAAATTAAAAAAAATGATTTTTTTCTTTAAAAGTAAACCGTGAAGCAAGAGATTTCACTTGGGTGTAGAAGAATTAAATCGGATGATCTATTTCTTTAGTGTTAGGTGACATGTGTCCTGTAGATTAGTGAAAGTTATTGGTAACTCATAATTGAAAAAGTCAAACCACTATTCTTTTAATTTAAAAAAGTTAAGTTTATGTTGTTTATATCATCAATCAAAATGAATATTTTGTAATTTTCCAATTAATTAATGATTTGTATCTTGATAAGTGACATATATAAGGATATCCTACAATAGATTTTGCACTAGTGAGTTGTGATCTTGATTATCGAACACCCGTTACATACTTAGAAAATTTGCATGTAGTGCATGTGTTAGTGTTTTCTCTTCACGTAAATATATGTTTTTTTGTTAAAAAACTCAATTTTAATATACTATAAAGCCAATTAAATCTTAGAATATGAATCTCACCAAAACAACAAGAATAATAATTAAGGTGTAGGAGTAGGATCAAATACAAACTACATTTTATATACAAATTGTAAGAACCATTTAAAAAAGGTCATGTGGCATCCAACCAATTTTAGAGAACACTACAAGAAATCGCTATTTTTAGTGGCGACCTTTGTCGCCGCTATTAGTCCCTTTTGTCGCAGTTATTGACCTTTAGCGGCGACACGTGGCTGCTAAAGCGTCGCCGCTATTGCTGGGACGCTGTTGCTCTTCCTGTCGCCGCTAAAGGTTACCGTCGCCGCTATGCCCTATTTTGTCTTTAGTGGTTTTGGCGGACAATCAATAGCGGCGACATGTGTCGCCGCTAAAAATCAATTTTTTTAATACAGCAGTTATATACAGCTATCGAACCTGTTTTGGGTCAAAAAAAGGCAACCTGTTTCAAAACGCAACCTGAATACAGCTACATTCAAATATATTAAACACCAAAACCATATACAAAACGTAATACAGTTTCAAACAACAGTTACGTCATACATTATCATCCTACATGCGTAAAAACGTTAAAAATAACTACCCATACTTTGAAATCACCCTAATCTTCATCATCCTCTTCTTCGTTATCGAAATAAGGGTTATAACAATCGTCGTCGTCTGCCGGTTCTTTTCCTTTTGAACTTAAGTAGCTGTCAAGTCGATTCAGGAAATCGGGCTTTGGAACAAGTTGTCAACAAATCCCTACAATAATAAATATCAAAACGTATGTTACCATATTAGCGGACGCTACCAACATATATTTAACAAGGAAACACGCGTTCGTTTATCATTTTATAAATTGTGTAGTTTACCTCAGAAAAGGGTTCTTGAGTCTCAAGTTAGGAAGCCGACAAGTTCGGGGGCGTATTTGAGGTTTATGCCCCATCCCCCGGTACCATCCTCTCCGCTCTCCCAAGGCTTCCTGAAATGGGGCAAGTGGAGGACCGTCACCGTGCCACTCGTTTTGTTTTAAGTTCCGCTGTATATTACGAAGATGATTAAATATATATATATATATATATATATATATATATATATATATATTTGTTTGTTTGTTATAGAAAAATATACTTAAAAGAAATATTTACGAAGTTCTGTTCGGCAACCGGGTCAACCCAATGCCCCTCCTTATCCTGGTTACGTAGGTACCCAATCTATATCCTGTTGAATATTAAACTTAGATTAGATATTAAAAATCCGTCGACGGCTTTCAACCAGTTATCATAGGGCATATCAACGGAATGGTATGCCCTTGCTTGTTCAACATCCTGGTACCCTCCGTGTTGCTCAAATAATTTTTTTGCATCGTGTTTGCGGTCAGAGTACCTCTTTATAAGCAAACTCTTGATTCCACCCTTTAAGTTTTTTGCTTGTAGATCCTGTTCAACTTCGTCAAAGTTAAACATTTCCTACAAATTCAATAAGAAAGGTAAAATATTATTATAAATTAAGTCTAATGACTTGTGAAACGGCTGCAAACGGCCTTTAAACGACGGCAAGTTATATGCATATAACTTATTTACCCTCAAGTGGTTCATGAGCGCTTCCTTGTACGGTTGTGCCACATTATCCCATCCAACTTTATCGAACGAGATGGACCGCCACATAAATGAACCGGCCTCTCTTGAAAACATATCTCTTCCTTCGCCAACGGGGTAAACGTGACATCCCTTTCAAATGTTAGGGATACGCCCCCCCCCCCCCCCCCCCCCGCCTTAACTATGACGGAGTTTTTGGTTTTTGGCTTTCCCCTAACCCTCTTCGGGGGATCAGCTGCAATTAAAACATAAATAATTAGTAACAACATTTATAATATATGAAACATAACAACTAAAAAAATAATTAAAACACAAATAATTAAAAGACTTACCATCAAGCTCGTGCGTGCCTCTAAAAAATGATTTGGAGGCGGTGGATCACCGGCGCCGTCTCCCCCATGTCCCCATGGGGCCAGATCGGCCATCAAATAAGCAAATATCAACAGTACCGAAATCATGATTCCTAAAAAGTTACAAATGTTATAGCATGTGTATCTAATAGAAATTAATGATACGTACAACAAGTGTAACTCATATTCAGATAAATATTTCAACAAGTGTTTATCAAAGTTAAACTTTTTTTTCAAACCTACACATAATATCAAGTTAAATATTTTTTTTTCTCAAACCTAAACATAAACATAGAAATTATCAAGTTAAATATATTTTTTTCAAACATAACCATAAACATAGAAATCATGAAACTTAAACATAATTTATACTACCAACACATATACATACTTATAAACAAACATTTTGAACAAAAACACAAGATTTATACATACTTACATACACATTTGCATACTTTATATAAACATACATACTAGCATAAACATTTTTCACCAATTGCAAACATTTAGATGCACAATTGTTCATCATTTACATACACCTACATACTAACATACAACTTGATACATTCATTCATAGACTTACATACACACATACATGCTTACATACACCTACATCAACAAATACATAGATTTCCATATACACATTTTCACCAAACATACTTACATTATACATTTTACATACAAACATTCATCCTTACATACAACTACATCAACAAATACATAGATTTTCATATACACATTTTTTACCAAACACACCTACATTATACATTTTACATACAAACATTCATCCTTACATACACATTTACGTACCTAAACAAAAAATTATACAATTTCTAAACTTAAAAAAAATACATATAAAACTAACCTTTTTTAAAGTTTCAAGGATACGAAGACCGCGGAGAAGAGGTGGTGCCGGAGAAATGATGGTGGTGACCGGAGAAGAGTGGTGGTGATCTGAGTTATATTACACAAACACAAAAATACACAAAAACAAGCAAAAATTAAAGCCTATAACATGTATATAACAAATGTAGAGAAGAAATTTAACATAAATAGAGTTAAACTAACCGATTTGGGCAAAAGGTGGGTGTCTTCGACGGAGCTCAGGCGTTTTTTTTCGAGGGAAAAATGAAGAAGGAGGGAAGAAAGGCGCTGATATTGGGTCTGTACGTTAAGACCATTACCGGCGACACCCTGTCGCCGCTATTGGTACTACCGTCGCCGCTACTGGTTGAACCTGGATAACATTTGTGTGGCTAGGGTTTATTGTGGTTTAGGGACCTTTAGCGGAGATGATCGAAGAGGACCAGCAACCAACAAAGATTCGGTGGCACGAAGATAGATCAAAGGGAGAGAAAAGAAGAAGGCCAAAACCATGTACGTCTAATAACATATATAAATAATGAAACCCATGTCATGTATTGCTGTACATGAGAAGAATTACATACAAAGTCTTAATAAATTATATCTTTTAACTAATGCATTCGTAAAAAAATGTACAATAAACCCTAAGGCTATAAGGCGTGGTATAAAACTCTTAGGGGCTTTATCGTCTCATCTCAGCGCCACATCAGTGCCATGTCACAAAGGAGGCTTTAAAACTCATCCCTTTAACTTGCATGCAATGATCTAAAGCCCTTATTAAACAAAATAAAAAAAAAGATTTGATTGTTAGAAAAGATGAACCCCACCTTTAAAGCATCTTTGAAGGGTGTTACTGCAATGGAGCCCTCCCCATAGCGCCCCCCTCCCCCCCCCCCCCCCCCTTTGGCGCCCAACGGGTGACTATGGGGCGCTAAAATTACTTATGTGGCAGGGGGCTTTATGCCACACCGTCTAGTCTAACTAATACATTCTCTCTTCTACCAACATCATACTTTTTCAAAAAATTATATTTCAGAGCACTGGCAGAGCTTCTTTGGGGCCGAGGGGTGCCCCGTCCCTGCAGGTTTTTTGCTCGTAGTGTTAAATGTTACTAAAAAATTTTGAAAAAAAATATTTTTTTAGTGTAATATAGGATTTCGAAGGGCCCGGCCCCCACCAATTTGGGTCTAAGAGTCCGCTCCTGTCGAGTTTATGTTCAAGCTCCGCCACTGTTTCAGAGCTCTTAGAACAAGTTCGTGTTTCATGCTCGAAGTGTATGCTTTGAATATGACCACATCTAGCTTCCTATCTCTAGGTAAAAACCTTACAAGTTTTTTAGTGCTCTCTACTATGTTACTCTTATTCAGCTCGATGTCGCATCTGCGGTTTTATGGATCTTATATTATCTTCATGCCTCGACTATGAAAACCAATGGTAGTGCAATTAAATGGATTTTGCATTATCTTCTTGCAAATGTTTTCTATGGTATGCTTATTGAAAAACACCCATTCCTTTATATTTGTCATCCATATAGCCCGGCCTGTAACTTTGTACGAATTAGAATTTATACCCCTCTTAAGCTAGTTATTTTAGCCCACTTCATTTTGTCTATGCGTGCCACTTTCATTGAGGCACGTACATGGTATGTTCTTTTTCTATATGTCCTCCCTGTAACATCCGTCAAAAAACCGGGTTATCCAAACCCGCTTCGTTTATTAACCAAATAGTCAGTCATAAAATTTCGTCGCGTATATATTGTTTATTTTAATTTTAAACGATACATAATTAATAAACATTGTTAGAATTTTAAACCATAATTGATAAAAGATAAAAATAAGCGAGAAAAAAATGAAATGAGGCTGCCAAGTTTCGAACCCGGGTCAGCCGGTTCAACAAGTAAACAACACACCACTCCGCCACACGCTCAACTTTGGTTAATATACTGAAACAATTAATACTTAAAGCAAAACTTAAATTCAAAAACCAAGTATCAGCGCGGCGGAACTCGCAATCACCGGAAAATCCGGCAATCCGCGAGTTCAGCCATTATTCCTTTTGACTAAAACGCTATAACCGTCGACGACATCGGTTATAACCGATGTCTAGCCCCAACTCCAGTCGTAATCGTCGATGATTGACCGAAATCAAACCTCACCCTAACAGCCTATAAATGCAGGGCTAAATTCCTCACTCCAATTCGTTTATCACTCTCAAACTCACTCTGAAAAACCTCGCTGCAAGTCGCCGGAAATTTTCTGCAACTCGCCGGAATTCTCTGCAAGTCGCCAGAAAACCGAATCCATTTCATCCCTTCTGCCTTACTCTAAAATAAGACTGCTAGAGCTCAGACAGAAAGCACCACACTCACCTCAAACTTCCTGTAGAGCCTCTGTCGCAAGATAAACATCGCCGGAGTTAACCTCAGCCGCCGGAACTTCGTCGGAAATCACAACTGTTCGGTACAGCACCTTTAATCCGTTCTGTTTAAATTATTTCGTTAACAGTATTGATCAATCAACAAATTCAATAAAAATTTTCGATTAAACAATCGGGTGGATTCTCTGGTTTTATAAATCGAAGAAGATGAAGTTTTGAAATGTGTATAATTATAATAAAAACCGGAATAATGACCGGGTTAGACACACAGTCCAGTGGTGGACTGTGTGCAAACATAACGTACACGTCCCGAGTTCGATTCGTGCACTTAACCGGTTTCCTGCGATAAATCCCAATTTTTTTGAAAGGCCACAGAACACCTTCCAGTTAGTATATAAGGTTAATAAAAACAAGTATTTTAACCAGGTTAGACACACAGTCCAGCGGTGGACTGTGTGCAAAGTAAACCACAGGTCACGAGTTCGAATCCTGCTTCTACAACCGGTTCGACATGATTAAAATTCTTTTTAAAATAAATGATTTCTGAATAATCTAAATAGTATATAAGTATAATTAAAAACAGAAATATTTCGGGTTAGACACGTAGCTCAGTTGGTAGAGCTGCGTGCACGCATACGAGAGGTCACGAGTTCGAACCTCACTCAGCGCATATAATAAACACGGTCCGACCGGTCAACGGCTCGGTCAACGGTCAACGCTCGGTCAACGGTCAAAAAGTCAAAATTTTTATTTTCTTTTATTTATTTATTTTATTTAAAAATACTTAAAAATAATATTTTTAAAGTTAGAAAATGACCTTAAACTCACAAAAATAAATCTAAAAATCCTATTAAAATTGTTAATAAAATCCACTTATTTACCGAACCATTATGTTATTATTTAGGTTAGTTTCTCTCGTGGTTAAATCCAAATTCGTGCGCATTCATCATCAATCCAAGAAACGCAACCACTGTGAGTGAATTCTTATAAATTCCCCTTTTTACTCATGTTTTGGGGTGTATCATGTGTCTCTTAAATTAATTCGCTTATTCAAACTCGTGCTATACCATTATATGATCTAAACTTAGAATGTAAATATTGTTTGTTGTGATGTATTACATATTGTCAAGTTGTATGCAAATTATTTATTAGGCCCATCAGTTCCTCGTGGGAGACGAGTTGAACAACGCGTGCCTCAAAACTCATTCATTAGGCCCATCAGTTCGTTGAACAACGCGTGCCTCAAAACTCATTCATTAGGCCCAACAGTTCCTCGTGGGAGACGAGTTGAACAACGCGTGCCTCAAAACAATCAATTGTTGTATGTGTGTGCAATATTTAATATTATGTGTTTTGTGAATAAATTTACATCTACATTTACTCATATGTGGTTATGCACTTTATTTTATAATCAATACAATAAACACGTTTAAATGTTTTCAAAGGATTCACTCGCCAACTTTTTATTGACCCAAAAACTATTTTTTTACACATGATACAGGTGGACAGGATGAAGCAAGGAACACATAGGAAATTGCCTTAGAAGAAAAATAATGAAGTCTAGAAAGATGTATATAACATGTTGTACTTGTATGATTTGATTGTATGATCTCCTTTAAATTGTAATAATAAATATGAAACATTATAATAAATGTCATGAGCTTTGATGAAAACCCAATCATGCCCCGATCACCTTTTTCCGCTGCGGGTTGGGGTGTGACACTCCCAGGTAATTTACTTTGGTGCGATCATATGACTGGTAATCTCCAATTCTCAAACTTCCACACGCAAGCTCTTTCATCATATGTCACAATTAGTGTTTGGGTCTACTCCACATAAACTTGTTTATGACATTGTTTATATTGTTTTGTTGTAAATTAAGGAAAAGAAAGTTGCATGTCAAGGCTCATGAAGTACAAAATGGTAATTAGATAGATAATAGCCTATTAGGGATCGGAGCAAGAAGAAGCCTCCTCATTACCACCATGCTATGGAATGATTGTAATACACTTCCAAAGAACAAGTTAGGATCTTAATGTTAAACAAGCTTGTATATGAAGAACTACCGCCACTTTGTGCAACTGCGATTTATACTAGGTACCTTGCGTGCCACTTTATGCCCTTGTTGATACACAATGTGACGCTTTTCACTTAGGTTGCTTACACGCAAAGTGAGACTTTTCGCGATCATTGGTCATGAGCGCGGAGTAAGTCATGCGTAATTTTTGTTCTAGTGTAATGTATTTAGCGCAGTGTATAACTTAGGCAAAATGCTGCCCAAGTGAAAAGTCATTAGGTGTTCAAATGTTAGACTGTAGGTTGCTTTCAGGAATAAAGCTAACTCCTAGGTGAGTTCCAGATGCCCTTCTTTTCACTATTTTGGGTTGATATGCATGCTAAATGTTCATATGTGTTGATTATTAGTTGTTATGTGTTTACGATCGATGTTTTATGATTGATGTTGATGGTAAATGTTTGATGATTGGCGGTAAACGATTGATGTGTAGGATTAGCTGCTAGACTTATCAATGGAACCTACGAGCGTGACGATATAATGAGAATTGATGGAGTCTTATGTCGGTATAAGCCTGCTTAACTTTGTGACATGCAATTGATGGTGAAGCTCATTTCACAAATTGATGATCGATGTTGACATGTATTATTGTTGATCAACATAATGTATCAAATGTTTTACTCAAGATTTTACTAACTATTTCTGTAAAGAACCACTCAATGTAGTTGACCTTTTAATATACACGTTAGGTTAAATGAATATTATGCTATATGGGAGGTCTATGACATGGATTAAAGGCTACCATACCTCATGACATTGGGAAAGCTAATCATTATGTTTATCGAAGATGTATATTTCTTCGCATATCATTTTCGTGGGTGTATTATATGTTGCTTTGGTTGTTCCCTCATTAAGGCGTTAGTGTTAAAAATAAAAGATATCAAAGATTGCGGGATCAGTCAAGCATCATCTCCCAAGATTAGCAGGGTCAAAGACAGCTAGTAATCAGCTGTAAATCCAGCCGTAAACCAAGCTGTCTACCATATTTAGATTACGTTTTTGTGCTATAAATTGTATACCTTTCTTTGTAATGAAAGATACAAAAAATATACATCAATTCAGTGTTCTATGAATCAACTTTCTAACATGGTATCAGAGCAGTGTCGTTCTTGACCTGTTCATCATTTACCTTGCTCACCCAAACCAATCATCCTCTCAACCAAGCTGCCATGGCCGAAGCCGGTAACTTGGGAGAAGATCTATTAATTCAAATCGCCAATCTGCTCAAGAATGGCCTCAACCCACAAAACCGAAACCCGAAACTGTCCGATAACCTTCAAATAAACCTCAAGCTCAACAGCCAGAATTATGCTCTATGGACCCGAATGATGAGGGTAGCCATAGGCGGTAAATCAAAAGCCTTTCTAAACCATTTATCAACCAATCCACCAAACCAAACCAGCGAAGAATATGAACAATGGGAACAAGACGACCTAGTCGTCTTCTCATGGCTCATACAAAACATCGAACCAACCCTCGCCAGCAATCTAACCGAATTTTCAACAGCAAAATCGCTGTGGGATGCCCTGGCTATAACATATAGCAGTGGGCGTGACAAGCTCCAAACCTTCAACCTACATGTCAAGGCGAATGAAATCAAACAGAACAATCTCTCCCTAGAAGAATTGTGGATTATACTCCAAGGAGTATGGGGAGAAATTGATCGGATTGACCCAAACCCTATGACATGCCCAACCGATATCCAAGCATATCACAAAATCAGGACGGAACAGAAACTGTTTCAGTTTCTAAACGCTCTCAACCGGAAATATGACCCTATAAAGAGGGAAATACTCCGGTTAGAACCCCTTCCAACCGTAGAAACTGCATACGCCACTGTCCGCAAGGAGGCCGCTCACCAGAACATTCTGGGAACACCTCTCAATGACACACAGGGTATCACAGTGGGTCTAATGGCCTCTGAAATTGACGGATTAGGGCTTGCATCAAAGGGCTACCGACGGGCCGATGGAAAAAGAATCGGAACAAGTAACAAAGACGACAAAACTCACCTCAAGTGTGACCATTGCGGCATGACGAAACATACCCGGGAACAATGTTTCAAACTCGTTGGGTATCCCGAATGGTGGTCTGATGGTCAGAAGAGAGGCACAAAGATTACAGAAAAAGGGAAGTCATCTAGCACCGGCAACCGAGATGTCACCAGAGATGAAAGCCGGAGCAGATCGGGTTTCGGCGGAATGGCCAAAGCAGATGAAGAAGAAGAAGCTGCAACAGGTAAAGAGTTTGGGGCGCAACCCTCAAACTCTAGGTCATATACGAGTAATAAAGAGACACATATTGCACATTTAGTCCCTGGAAATAAGGGAAATGTCAATATGGCCCACGAACATCACAAAAAACAAAAACTATGGATTTTCGATTGTGGCGCGACCGATACGATGACTTATGAGCTATCGGATATTATTTCAACAACCAAACCAGAAAAAACACATATTCAAACAGCAAACGGAGGAATAATGGATGTAAAATCGGGAGGGACTATTGAGATTTCACCAACAATAAAAATCTCTAATTGTCTTTATGTTCCCTCGTTATCACATAAGCTGCTTTCCATCAGCCATGTCACAAAAGAACTCAACTGTATTGTCCTAATGTACCCTACGTTTTGTATTTTACAGGATATCAGGACGGGAGTGATCATTGGGCGTGGCACTGAAAATCAAGGGTTGTACTATGTGGATGAGGTGACTCAAAGTGGTGCTGTGATGTTAACTCATGGGACATCGGAACGAGAAGCTTGGCTATGGCACCGAAGATTAGGTCATCCTTCTACAAGTTATTTGCATATTTTATTTCCAAAACTATTTCCAGTTAATTCTATGTCACATTGTGAAACATGCGTTTTAGCAAAGAGCCACATAAAAAGTTTTAAACCCAATAATACTAAGGCTGCTTTGCCATTTTTCATTAATCCATTCTGACGTATGGGGACCTGCCCCAGTTCTTGGGGGGCAAAACCTTCGTTACTTTGTGATGTTCGTTGATGATTGTACCCGAATGACCTGGGTTTATTTTTTGAAAAACAAATCCGAAGTCTTTGAAAAGTTCACTATGTTTTACGCCATGATCTAAACCCAATTTCAAACAAACATCCAAATATTCCGATCCGATAATGGTGGTGAGTTTGTTAATACCTCGTTTAAATCTTTTTTCCAAGACAAGGGAATAATCCACCAAACTACATGCCCAAACACCCCAGAACAAAACGGTGTCGCCGAAAGGAAAAATCGCATTTTGCTGGAAATGACACGAGCTCTCCTAATTGAATCCCAGGTCCCGAAATATTTTTGGCCTGAAGCCCTTGCCACTGCTACCTATCTTCTCAACCGACTCCCAACAAAAATCATAAAACTTAACACTCCGTTACACACCCTTTCAAAATTCTTCAAACTACCCTCAGTTCTTACTCTTCATCCACGAATCTTTGGATGTATTGCCTTTGTTCACATACCTAAATCAGATCGAACCAAACTTGACCCTTGTGCTGAAAAATGTGTCTTTGTTGGGTATGGAATGAATCAAAAAGGATACAGATGTTATAATCCAAAAACACGTCATATGTTCACCACAATAAACTGTGACTTTCTTGAAACCGAGTATTACTACAATTCCCAACTCAGTGGTCAGGGGGAGAAGGAATGTCTAGACACACTAAGTTGGTTGAAATATGTTCCCTATGTACCAACTACAGAGTCACCAGAATCCAATTTCAGTGCCACTGACGGTCCTAATGTTCCTCCTAACCTGGTGTCTGAGGTAAGTAATACTCAACCTATTCAGTCTGGTGGTATTTTTGAAGTTTCTAATGACTTCGAGGATACCAACACTTCTAATCATGAAACTGCCACAGAACAAACTGAAAATTTGCAGGCAGATGAATCCAGACAAGAAGAACCACCATCAAGATATGTGTTACCCCCTAGAACAAACAGAGGGGTTCCTCCGAAACGGTATTCTCCTGAAAAAGAACCAAGAAGATCTAGTTATCCTATAGCTAGTGTGGCTAACGGAAATTTCACTAAGGAAGCCAAAGCATTTATCTCATCCGTTTACTCCGAAGAAACTCCTACAAATGTGGATCAAGCCTTAAAATCTAAACATTGGAAGGAAGCAATGAAAATAGAAATGGAAGCCCTAACCAAGAACAATACTTGGGAAAAGTGTACTCTCCCGTTGGGAAAGAAATCCGTGGGGTGTCGTTGGGTCTATACGGTTAAGTATAAACCAGATAGTACAATTGAAAGATATAAAGCCCGACTGGTAGCAAAAGGGTATACCCAGACACATGGGATTGACTATGCTGAAACATTCTCCCCGGTTGCAAAAATGAACACAATTAGGGTTCTTTTTTCGATAGCTACAAATGAAGAGTGGCCACTTCAACAGTTTGATGTAAAAAATGCCTTTTTACACGGGGACCTAGATGAAGAGGTATTTATGGATGCTCCTCCAGGATTCACAAAAGATTTCAAAACTGGAGAAGTTTGCCGACTGAAGAAGTCCCTTTATGGTTTGAAGCAATCTCCCCGGGCTTGGTTTGGCAGATTTACGATAGCTATGAAAAAGTTTGGATATAAACAGAGTAATGCCGATCATACTTTGTTTCTCAAAAAAAGAGGAAAATTCGTAACCTGCCTAATTATCTACGTAGATGATATGATCATTACAGGGAACGATAAAGAAGAAATGGTAAAACTAAAAGAAAACTTGTTTGCTGAGTTTGAAATGAAAGATTTGGGCAGGCTTAAGTATTTCCTCGGAATTGAAGTACTAAGGTCAAAACAAGGAATTTTCATTAGTCAGAAGAAGTATGTCTTAGACCTGTTGGCAGAAATAGGAATGATCGATTGCAAACCAGCAGATACTCCTATGAGTGTAAACCAAAAGCTTTATATGGAAGAAGGAGCAAAATTAGCAAATAAAGAAAGATACCAACAGCTGGTGGGAAAACTAATATATCTCTCACATACTCGTCCAGACATCGCCTATGCTGTAGGGGTAGTAAGTCAGTTCATGCACCAACCTCAACAGTCACATATGGAAGCAGTTTGGAGAATTATTAGATATCTCAAAGGAACAGTAGGTCACGGAGTCCTGTTTCAATCACATGGACACCTAAATGTTCAATCTATACCGATGCAGACTGGGCAGGAGATAAGGGAAATCGGAGGTCAACAACAGGCTACTTCACTTTAGTCGGCGGGAATCTTGTTACTTGGAGAAGTAAAAAACAAAAGGTGGTTGCTCTTTCAAGTGCAGAAGCTGAATTTAGAGGTATAGCTCGAGGTTTAACAGAAGCCATGTGGATGCGAAAACTCTTAGCCGAGATTGGTTTTCCGTCAAAAGAAACAAGTAAAATTATGTGTGATAATAAAGCTGCAATTCAGATTTCAGAAAACCCAGTACAACATGATCGAACTAAACACGTGGAAGTTGATAGGAACTTCATCAAAGAAAAATTGCAAGATGGTACGATTGAACTACCATTCGTTCGATCAAAGGATCAGCTTGCTGACATTTTAACAAAAGCAGTTAACGGGAAAATTTTCAGCGATTGTTTGAGCAAGTTGAATTTTGGAAATCCGACTATTCAACTTGAGGGGGAGTGTTAAAAATAAAAGATATCAAAGATTGCGGGATCAGTCAAGCATCATCTCCCAAGATTAGCAGGGTCAAAGACAGCTAGTAATCAGCTGTAAATCCAGCCGTAAACCAAGCTGTCTACCATATTTAGATTACGTTTTTGTGCTATAAATTGTATACCTTTCTTTGTAATGAAAGATACAAAAAATATACATCAATTCAGTGTTCTATGAATCAACTTTCTAACAGTTAGCTCAGTAATCATTTTCGAAGGACATAGTTGACTTGAAACTAAAAATATATCATATCTTGCTTGGGCTTTTAGGTATTATAATATTTGTAGAACACAATGTTTTGTTCGTATGGATAATATAATGGTTTGCATTCTAGCTGTTTTTCTTGTTTCATGTATTGTTCATGTTTTATTCATTTGTCATTTTGTTGGATTTAGATAACTAATTATTTGCATGGTGGCAGGAAACAATTTTGTAGAGCACAATGTTGTTGCTTTTGGAGTATAGTGATTTGCATTCTAGTTGTTTTTTCTTGTTTCATACATTATTCCTGTTTTATTCATTTGTCATTTGGTTAGATGTAGATCGCTTTATTAGATATCGAACACTGATTATTTTCATGGTGACCTAATACTTGCAAGTAATGCCACTTATAATTTCAAGATATTTATTATTAAAAATGAGCATTTTGGAAGTTAGACTATTGATCTCGTGGTTGGCCGGTTGCAACCCTCATTCTCTCCTAGCGATAGTAGTTCTATATGGAGTTTTCTTATACAAACAACCAGAGCCTTTGAGTGGCCGGGTTACATTGAATTACGAGTTTCCACTTTAGTCAGAAGTGTAAACAAGTTGAGTTGCTCGTTAGTTGATCAAGATTGGCTCCTTAATAGCTCGAATCAAGTTGAGATAAAATTAAAACTGAAGTTCACTTAATAAATAAGCTAAAACTGAGCTTGATACACCGAGCTTAGTTATGCTTTCATAACTAAATAAGGAAAGAGAGGCGGAAACACAAGTTAAGAAGGCTTAAAGTTATGCTACATGTCCTGTGACTTTATTTATTAGTTATAAAATATAATAATATCAGTTACAAAAGATAATAGGTATTTCAAGTTAATTATTCACTTCAAAGTATAGTTGATCAAATTAAAGATTTTAATTATATCTTTTTTTTATCTTCTTTTTGGTGTGAACAAAATAAAAGTTGATCGACGATAAAAGTTGTAAAGAAAACTGTATTATCCTTTGAAAATTTGTTAAAGATATTTTTGATTTTCTGCTTTGTATGAAAAAAAAATAGAACTTGATCGATGATAAAAGTTGTAAAGAAAACTGTATTAACTTTTGAAAATTAGCATTATTGTGGTTTAGAATTCTAAGAGTTCAAATTTTTAAGAGATGTTATAAATTTAGAATGCAATACTTATAACAAAATGGTAAACTATTTCTAAATGAATGATTTCTCACAAATATGTTTTTTAAAATTTATTTTAATTGATAACTTTTCTTAAATCTATAGTGTCAAAAGAGATATCAAAACTAATGGACTATATTGTCAACTAAAGTGATCTACTGGAAAAAAAAATGATTATGAAAATAATTAAACAAATTGTGGGGTGGGGGTTAGGTACCTCTTAAAGATCAAGAGTTTGAGTCTAGGGAAAACATTTTTTTTTAAAATACAGATTGCACCTGTAAATTTAAAAGAAATAATCTGAATCTATGTATATAAAAGTTAATATGTAGTTTTTAAGTGCAACTAGTATGTAGTTTATCATTGTTGGTAATGGCATAAATATATATAGAAAAAAAATAAATAAATGATTCTTACAATGCCTATTTTATATGTAAAAAGACCTCAAGTCAAATTTTGTTTTAGGCCTGGGTCTCTCCGTTAACTACCTAACTTTTGATTTATATAACGGTTTTCTTATTTCAGCTCTAAAATTGTACTACAAAAAACCAGAATACATACACTGATACACACGTACACCAATTGATTTTCTCTCAAACACACTCTACATTCCAGGAGTCGCAGCCACATCTCTTGTTGCTCTTGTCCTCTATGTCTACAATCAACAGAAACACCGGAAGAAGACGACGAAGAAGCAACATCCGATTGCCGGGACCATGTTTAATCAGCTTCTTAACTTCCACAGGTTGCATGGTTACATGACTGATCTTGCTGCAAAGTACAAAACTTACCGACTAATTACTCCTTTCCGCAACGAGGTTTATACGTCTGATCCAGCTAATGTTGAGTACATACTAAAGACCAACTTTGAAAATTATATCAAGGTTAGTCCCTAGTTGGAATTCATTTTTATAATATGATAATTTCTTGATGTGTGTCAGTCATGGTTTTTGAAACTTGTTACTTCAATGTGGTTTTAACAGGGAACGTATCACCACGACATCCTAAAGGATCTTATGGGTGATGGAATATTCACAGTTGATGGGGATAAGTGGCGAGAACAAAGGAAGATCTTAAGTTATGAGTTTTCAACAAAAGTCTTGAGAGATTTTAGCAGTGTAATATTCAGAAAAAATGCAATAAAACTCGCCCATATACTGTCTGAATCTGCTAATAACAATCAAAGTCGCGATATAAATGTAAGTTTGTTTCAGTCAACTACATTTGATCACTCCCTATATATATTATAGCAAGCTGGTTTTTTTTTCATGTATACAGGACTTGTTCATGAAAACCACATTGGATTCAATACTCAAAATTGCTTTTGGAACTGATCTTGACTGCATGAGTGGGTCAAATGAAGAAGTTGTTAGATTTAGTAATGCTTTTGATGATGCAAGTGCATTAACACTCAGACGGTATGTTGACATAACATGGAAGATCAAGAGACTTTTTAATATAGGATCGGAAGCAAAGTTGAAGCAAAATGTCAAAGTGGTTGATGAGTTTGTTTATAAGTTGATCCAGACAAAGACTCAACAAATGCACAAGAGACTTTTTAATATAGGATCCCCCCCCCTTCCTCCCCCAGATTTCGAGGGCAAGCTTCGCCACTGGCTACCCCTTTCTGAATAGCAAACCCTACCCTATTAAAGACAAACCCAACATAGTTATTATAATGTGTTCAACCTAATCTGCATATTGACACTACGAACCGATGCATGATGTGCATCCCAAATAACACGTTGTTTTAGAAACATATATAAGTTAAGTTTAGTTTAACTCCAACATATATCATAATAATAACTAGATTTATCACCCCCCGCAATGCGGTGGGGAGTAAAGTCGTGCCGAATAGCATCATTGCCACACCACCGCCAGCGACAACCAATACTTAAGTTACTGTGTGTTAATGAGAAGAAATTAAACTGTAACGTAAAACATAGAAAATAATAATTAAGTCGATTTAGGATCCCACGTGTTGTAACTAACCTGCCAAAAGGGGAAAAGATAGACGACGTTAAAACGTTGTACCACACGTGCACGTTGAGCTGTGTTAGCTTGCAAAATCTAGTACGAAGTGTTAAAACGAAATGTTAAAACGTTGAACCACACACACGTTACGCCGTGTTAAATCGCAAAACTTAAAACAAAAAACGAAAAGTGTGGGGACCAAAGTTGAAAGTACAAAAGTTGTGAGGTAAAATTGCAAGAGATGAAAACTTTTGGTGTTAAAAGTAGAAAAACAAATAGTTTTGAGTTAAAAGTGAAACATTGAAATTTTTTTTGAAAACCTCGCAAAGCATGATGCGCATACCTATATGCATACAAATGTTGCTAATTTATACTTTGTTAATAACACAATAATACTATATATAAGTTAACTTAAGTTTAGTTTAACTCCAATAATTCCTAATTCTATACAACTTCTTTAGTTACATGTCTGACCATTTTGAAATTTGAAAATATAAATAAACTATTCATATGTACGTAGATAAGATTCTCCCTCTAATCTCTTGATCCCATGTAGTAATAATTAAAAAAAAACTATAGTATAGCTTAATTTTAGAAAAGCTACATGTAACTTCAAAGTTGTTACTATTATTTCATATTTTGGGAATCAGTTGATAACTAGGATAAACTGCCTACAAAGTCCACGTCATCTATAAGATAAAAAAGGTTAGAATTAATATATAACACTATTTTGTTAACTTAGACATGGAAAGTAATGAGTTTGACCACAAATGTCAAAATGTACCATTTTGACCCTTGATTATCAAAAGTACAGTTGAAGAAAGAAGACATTCTATCAAGATTTCTGCAAGTTAACAGCACAGATTCAAAATACATGCGAGATATAATACTAAACTTCATAATAGCCGGAAAGGACTCTACATCTACAGCTATGACATGGTTTATCTACATGCTTTGCAAGCATCCCGAGATTCAAAATAATGTTGCCGGAGAAATAAGAAAAGCAACAAACATGAGAAATGATACCACGAATGTTGAAGAGTTTGCAAAGAATGTTAGTGAAGAAGCTCTTGAAAAGATGCAATATCTTCATGCAACTTTGACGGAAACTCTCAGACTTTTTCCTGTAGTTCCAGTGGTAAGCGTACTCAAAAAGTTTACCGTTTCTCATAATTTGACATGACAAGGTTTTTTACTAGATGAAATGTTCAACAAAAATAATATCATATGACAAATAATGCAGGACGCTAAGATATGCTTTGCAGATGATGTTCTACCTGATGGCTATGGTGTGAAGAAAGGGGATATGGTAGCATACCAGCCATATGCAATGGGAAGAATGAAGTTCATATGGGGTGAAGATGCACATGAATTTAAACCAGAAAGATGGCTTGATCAGTATGGTCACTTCCAGCCAGAAAGCCCCTTCAAATTTACAGCTTTTCAGGTTAGTATAGTACATGCAATTTCATTAGAGTGAAACGCATATGTGAATGCTATTTCTTTCATTTAACCAATGCACAAGTATTTTGATTATAACAAAATGATGTAATATGCATTTCGTCTGGGTAAGGACTTGACATGATTCGTTTGTTTGGTTTCGAGAACACAGGCAGGACAAAGAATTTGTTTGTGTCGAGAATTCGCATATAGGCAGATGAAGATATTTTCTTCCATTTTGTTAGGTTGCTTCATGTTTAAGCTAAGTGATGAAAGCAAAACTGCGAAGTACAAAACAATGCTTAATCTTCACATTGATGGCGGACTAGATATACATGTTTTTAATAGATTCGGGTAATATTATGATCACTGTTCAAGTTATTGATACTTGGTACATTTTATGTTCAAGAAAGCAGAGCACTTATTTTACCAGAAGTATTCACTTTGATTGAAGTTATGTTCCATATGCATTCCTTCTTTGCTTTTCACATTGCTGGTATCATTTTTGATTCTTGGTCGCATAAAGTACAAAGCACCTGATAGACATAAAAAGCCTTAAAAATGGTAATTATTTTATGTATTTATATGCTTCCTCTTTGTTTTGAGGCAAGCCATTCATCATAATTCCCATATGGTATAGAGCCAGTCAAAATCCCTCCTCAACCTCTTCCCTTTCCTTTAGCCCTCCCTCTTCCTTCCTTCTGTTCATCTTCCCCCTTATGCTCATGTCTCCTGCCAGCTTCTATGGCTACATCTTCATCTGATTTCAATGAACACCCTTGTTCACATGTTATCTATCAAGCTCTCCTCTACCAATTTCTTATCCTGGAGAAGCCAAATTCGACCAGTTCTATCATGCCAAGACCTGCTTGGGCATGTTGACGGTACTTCCTCCCCACATGCGCCTGTAATCACTCATGAAGACAAGTCCGTTACGAATCCCGAATACACTCAGTGGTTGATTAAAGTTCCTAGAATATGAATGATCTTCACCAACGGAAGGATTATATGGTGAAGGTGAGTTGAGGAAATGATATCAAGATGTGGGTAATGCTTTTTCTCCGATGGGAATTACTAAGGGATCATTGCCCTTAGAATTTTTGCAACATATGTTTACCTACAAATTACAACTGATCTTTCACCAAATGATTGTCGAAAGTTATTCTTTTAGTGATCCAAAATAGCTTAATTTGTTGTAGAGAGCATGATCCAAATTAGAATGAGGATAAAAAAAATTAACTTGGTTTTACAATAACAACAATAAACCATATGCAAACAGAAGGCGACTACTTATTTTGGACATCCCATATTGATTGAGAAGCAAGCTTTTAAACGAGAAAACTCACTATAAAAGGACAAGCTCTATGCAATGAAACGATAAAAATCAGTTTAATTTTATTTGTTCAAGCCTAAATTGTGGTAAATAAATTGAATACGTCTACAATTGTTAGGCCCAATTTCTTAATTTGGTTGATGGAGCCAATGTCAATAACCGATTAACCTGGTCTATTTTTTATTTTTTTTAACATTTAGCCAACATTGGTGGTTTTGGTTTAGTGGGGCCTCAAAAATGAACTGAACTTTGTTGTGCACACTTGTCTTCATAATAATATAATATACGTTTGCTTGAAGAGCTATAGTTTTCAAACAAACAGGGCTCTCTTTCTTCTCTTGTGAATGCTATAAGAACCTATGTAGATGAAGACAATCTTAAAGTAGTTTGAGATCATCCGTCCTCGAAGACAGATTGGTGTTTGTAGCTTTCATGGTCTTGCTACTTTTCCACTAGTGATCCATTTGTAACTTCATGTCACCCGTCACGATTTTTTTTGACGAAAAGCCCCGTTTAAGTTTGACAAACTTTTGAGTTAAGAGTGTGACGCATGTAGCACAAGGATTGGAACAATGTTAACTTGCATATCATAGTACGAAGCTTAATGAAGCTCGACAAAAGTGATCAACATATGATTAGAAACTATATATATGCGGTGATACATGCCTTAACACAATTGGAGCATTACTTAATACATAGAGAATTGATGGTTTACTCTCACTACCAAGCTCTTAAGTATTTCCATGCCCATAATCACTAAACAAGGTACACACAATCAGGGCGAGCTTTCTCGAAACATTCAACTATGTCATCATGCACAAGTCTAAAGCCTCTAACAAAGTGGATGATGCCCTTAGGAAAATGATATTTGTTATTGTTACCATCAGTAATGAGGTTGTCAGATTTGGCTGTGAAAAAAATTATATAAGACGGATAATGACTTCCAAAAAATCTGGTAGGTGGTAGAAACCAAACAACACAATTGCAAGGACAATTCCCATTATTGGAGGGCTACTTGACTTTTAATGAAGTTGTCTTTCTCTTCCCCTAACGCCTCTAAAGAAAAGGTGAGGAGCCTACATTGGGCTTGGGCTGACAAGAAAATAGCTGCTCTTGAAAAGAAGTATTCCAACCTCAAATAAAATGGTTTTATCTACAAGTGTGCGGCATGCCAGGAGGGTAAATGAAGGTCTCTAAATATTGGACTTTACATGCCACTAAGCCACTACCATATAAAAGACATTTCCATGGACTTCGTTATGGCCTTTCGCAAATCTATCGTAGAGTGCGTTCGGTATATGTGGTCGATCGAAGACTAATTCTCAAAGATGACCCATTTCGTTCCATGCAAGAAGATATCTCATGCTCTCCGTGTGGCCAAATTATTTTTTCAAGTGGTTATTTGCTTGCATAGTGTTCCAAAATTTGTCAATTTAGATAGGGATAACAAATTCTTAACTCACCTTACACACTTTGGTATGAAACTTAACTTCATTACGTGATCGGTTCATCCACAATATAGGGTTAAACATAAGTAAAATAAACTCTACATTAACCAATGATACGGGTCACAGGGAGGGACGCAAAGTATATATTCTTATGTTCCCATTAATCTAAACCACCCAGCCCCTCTTTAATAAAAACCTCTCCATATGTAATTCGTCTTTATGTTCCAAAGAAAAGAAGAAGAAAATCTATAATTCATCTGTATCAGGGTTAAACATAAGTAAGTACAGCTTGATTTCATCAATAGCGAGGGTGGTCCTGCAGCAAAATTGAGCCCCATAACCAGCGTTCGGATCGTGGCTACCAGTGACCGCAGCACCCGTAAGTACAGCTTGATTATCACAACCACTGCGGAGTTTCCCCACAAATGTTCCGCCGGTGTTGGCGCCTACTAGGTTGCCGGAGGATATGTTTCCGGAGCATGTCCCTGTTACAGTCATGGATACATCATACATCTTCTAGGTATATGTTGTTGATAATTAGTTTTATCTTTTATGGAAGTTTTAGAGGATTCGGTGAAAGTTATGGTGTATTAATTTTTTAATTAATTTTTTTTTTGTTGAATTTATGATGTTTTAATGATATTTAGTTTATTGTTTGATAATGATTTGATGTTACAGCGCCATAATTAAATGGATGAAAAGTGATAAATAGGTGGTGAGAAGGAGGTTACCTAAACTGGTGAGAAGGAATTAATTGTGTAGAAATTCAATAATCAGTAGTTTTTTTATGAGGTTATAGTAGTTTTTTTTGTCAAAGGTTTAAAATATACTATAGATTTAAATTTTAAAGCAACCACATAATTAGGTGAAAGTTATGGTATACCAGTGATTTTAGTTTATTGTTTGATAGCTATTTAGTGTTGCAGCCATAATCAAGTTGATGAAAAGTGATTATTTTGTGATCAGAAGGAGGTTACCTAAACATTAGAAGCTTGTGATTATTTAGTAGTTTTTATTGTGGGTTTAAATTTGAAAGCAATTGTTTCTTGATTGTTTGAAGTTGAAAGAGCTTATTTGGAATGGTGGATGTAAGAACCATTTTTTTTAATTATATGTGGAAATTTGTAGAAGAGTTAAATGTTTGGTTGGTCTCTGTGGTTTGCGAAAATTGCAGACTTGGTCCCAATGGTTCACTAATTACACACTTGGTCCCAATAGTTGCAATTTTTGAACTCGAGTGGTCCTTAACACTAACATTCGTTAAAATTTTCAGTTAAGTCTTTATGAAATGACTAAATTGTCCCTGAACAATTAAAAAACAAAAAAAGAGATACCTTCTTCTCCCCCATCTCTCTTTCTCTCTCTTTGTTTTTAACCCACCGGCCACCTGTACCTCCATGGCTCCACCTTCAACCCATCATCACCACCACATCCTCCTTACCATCATATACATACCCTTTGTTCCCCTTCATCTTCACCGTACCTAAAAACATCACAAAATATTACACTGTCACATTTTCCGGTAACCATTTACTCTCTTTCTAACCCTTATCCTTACCATTTCCCTCACAACCCACAACAACTCATCACCAACGATCTCCCCGCCTGAACATTGGATTTGAGAAACGATAACAAACTCACTGGAGCTATCCCGGAGTCGACGAGTCGGAGCTCATGCACTTGGATTTGAAAAACAATATGTTGACGAGTCGATGATTTGGATCCTTGTTTTAAAAGATGAACTGAGTGTGGAATTGATTTTGTTTGGCGAAAGAACTTGCAGATTCTCTTGATTCAGTTGGTGATTCAGTCTCCAATTGAAACCTAGTGCAACAGATTATTGATGGATTGAATGATGATTACAAACAACAGATTATTGATGGATTGAAAGATGATTACAAATTATTTGTAATCAATATTGAAACTCTCGGCCTACTTTTCACCAATTGAGAGCCAAACTCTTGACATATGAAGCACGGTTAGGGCAACTTTTGTCATCAACACCACCAATTTTTGCCATGGCATCTCTGCAAATTAGAGCTCCGCATCAGGATTCGCAAGTCACGTGTCAGTGTCAAATCTGTAAGAAGCCAGGGCATGAGGCATCTCGATGTTATTACATGTTCAATTTTTTTTTTGTTTTTTAATCGTTCGGGGACAATTTAGTCATTTCATAACAACTTAACTGAAAATTCTAACAAAGGTTAGTGTTAAGGATCATCCGAGTTCAAAAATTGCAACCACTGGGACCAAGTGTGTAATTAGTGAACCATTGGGACCAAGTCTGCAATTTTCGCAAACCATAAGGACCAACCAAGCATTTAACTCTATTTATAGACTAGACATCATTTCCGGCCATCCATACCATGTCCGGATATGTTCCCACTAATAAGGACTAACATATGATCAGGAATAAACGTATTCTGACTAAACATAACACACACACATGCTAACATTTTTCTGGACATACTTTAGGGAAACTCCCTGATGTTTACAAAGGTGTCCGAAGATACTATATTTCCTGACCAAAAAATCAATTAACCAAATATACATGATATTTCTAAGTGTTGAATCTTCAATGCTTTCATCACCGGCTTGTGCACTTACGCGCTAAGGAGGCGATTCAACTTTTAAGAGACGAAGTTGAATCGTCTGGCCACATATAAGACAAGGACTCCTTGAACGAGATTGGTTAGGTGCCCATCAATGTTTGGCAGGTGATTATTTTGCTCAAAACCCTTTATATGACGATACATACTTCTGGCATCGCTTTTGTATGAGTCGCTGACCCTTTTTGAGAATTTCGGGTGATTTAGAACGCGAGTATACATTTCGTTTAGTTATCAAGCCCGAGCTCGAGCCTGAAATACAAAGCTCGTAGCCTAAATGAGCCAAACAAAATTTTAGTTTTTTTTTTGTTTGGCTAATAACAATGATTTTTGTGATATATAATATAATAACAATGATTTTTGTGATATATAATATAATAACAATGATGATAAATTTGGCGAGCCGAGTTTCGGCTCGTTTACGCGATATTGAAGCGAGCTCAAGCCGAGCCTTTAGCTCGTTTGAGTTTTTCTCAAAATAGCTTGAGCTGAGTCGAGTCGAGCCGAGCTCGAGCTTTGGGCTTTACTCGTGAGCCGAGCTTGAGCTCAAATAAATAGGCTCGAACCGAGCTGAGTTCAAGCTTCATAAAAACATGACGAACCTAGTAGGGCTCACCCAGCTCGTTTACACCCCTAATTTAATGTAACATTTAATTCTTACGATTCACCTCAATCATTAACCTTCAACTGACAAGAGAATTGATTTTTACTTTCACCAGTACTACTTGAATGACTTTGGCGTTTATTTTGAGATTGTTGTTACACAATAAACATAGGATGTATCAAATCAAGTAATTTTATGATTCATATGTTAACTCTCCAACTTTAATGATTTTGGTACTTTAGTTAATTTATTTTTTCCTAATTGAATGATGGTACAAAAAAGTTAAGTAAGTAGGTCTAGGCATTGTCCCATGATAAGCTAAGCAAACTAACATGCATTAGGTTTATGTCCATTCAAATCCCGGTTGTTAGATCTAAAGTGATGTTACATTATCTTAAATATCTTTTATATTTCTAAATGATAATTAAGAAATTATGTGGTAGTGTAGCTAAAAATATCTCGTACTCTAACATGGATGTTTCTAACAATAAGGCTATGTGGTGTGATCACAACCACCCTTCACGTCAGCGTTATGTCATCACATCCTCATCCACCAACCTAATCCACCATCCTATATGGTGTGGACAATGACCCCAATTATCATCCACTATCCTCCTCGAGTTCTCGACTAATCAAAATCCCTAATTAATAGAAAGATGGTCATGGTTGTTATGGTTAAACCATGCGAACCACCGTGGTTTGCACTGGGGTTGTAGTGGTGGTTCATGGTCCTACGCGGCAATCCATGATCCAAACCACCATCACCATACCCCATATCCAAACCACCATCACCATCACCAAACCCTCTGAATTGCCTTCGGTTATTCAGAGGGTTTTTTTAAAAAAAAAACACAAGAATTCGATCATTTTAACTTATTATATGTAGTTTATAATTAGTATTAGACTAAACTATACAAATCTTTTGTAACTTAGTCTATAACATGGATCATGCCTATATCGAGGTTTGGTAACACTTTGGATGAGTTATTATATAATGAACATTAAAAGACAAATTTATAAAAAGTTTAATGCTATTCATCAAAATTGTATCAATCATGAGCTAGAAAAAAGTTGGACTTATATTATAAATTTTCAATAAAGCAATGTTGTACAGTGATGGAAAGCAACTAATTTATGGGGTTTGTTTGCAGAATGAATTAGATTGGCTGTAAATCGTTTGATGAAACGTCACAAAGAAACAACTTTGCTTGTAATTCCATGTAAATATAGAATACTTGTTGGCATACATCTCCTGCAGATGTACTCATCGTCAGATCTTATTGTTGATTTTTAGTAATGTTCCAAAGTTGTTATGGCCTTTTTATGGTTTGAATTTGACGGTTATGCGATTACATAACCACCTTACAATTTACAATTACTTACACATGTTTATACAAGTATCATAGCTCTCAACTTAATATGTAGAACACGTACTCCTCTTTGTAATACAGAAAATAGTCTAGGCTATAAAAAACATTACAAATGTATAAAATCATTAATCTAAGAGAAAAGTGTTCTTCTCTGTGGTTTGCTCAGATTTCACCTTTAGTCTTTACATTTTTTAAAATTACAGCTATAGTCCCCAACTTTGCCAAATTCGTTCTCGGATAGTCCCTAGCGTAGATGTGGGTTAGTTTTCTCAGTTAAGCGTGTGTGAAATTACCTAAATGCCCTTACTGATAAATTTATCCTAAAAAGCTAAAAAGAAAAATACTTGGTATTTAAATTTTTATGTGAGACCCATTACCCAACCCATCCACTTTATCTTCCCCACTTTCACCATCATCCCACCTTTCACAACCACCACCATCCACCGTTCACACCACCACCACCACCCACCTGCCAACTGTTGCATCACCTCCACCGTGGCCATCCCATCCACCGCCACTGCTCCGCAATATTCCCCATCTCTAACAAAACCCAACATTCAGAAATGAATCTTTCATAACCATCACCATCTTCCCACTCTTCTCACTTTCACCATCAACCCTCTCACACACACCCACCAACTTAACTATTTCACCCAATTCAACCCATTGACGAATGAACTTCAACTACATCCTCCAAATCCCCTGGCCTACCATCGACTCCCGCCACCTCCGGCAACCCCATAACCCCCGGTACCAACCCCACCGTCATCATGTCCGCTACAACAAACCTGTAAGTCATTATAATTGGTGAAATCAAACTAATTTCACAGGTTGGTGTTGTAAGTTTTTGATTTTCATCCATCATGTTCGATTATAATGACATCAAATCAAGCTAGTTCCTACATTTAATTTCTAACCACCAATTCCGATTATAACGACATCAAACCTGTAAGTCATTAAAATCGGACAAAAACCGGTTGGTGTTGTATGTTTTTGATGACTTGATTCGTTCTAATAAACAATTAACAAGCTGCTATCTTTGTTCATTTGCCCGTCTACTATCCTTAAGTAATTTGCCTTGTTGATTGGAAAAAAAAATATATATATATTTTTAAAAAAAAAATTAACAAGCTAATTTCACAGAATTGAATTACTAACCGGGAATACTTGAACCGTTACGGGATCAAGGTGATTTATGGCGGTGGGATTTGTGGGAATGGCAGAGAGATGCAATGTGGTGTGTTTGAGATCTGAGAAAGAGGGAGAAGATGGAAAGGGTGGGTTGGTGAAGTGTGGGTCCCATAATTTTTAAATTTCTTTTATTGTCTTCTTTATTAGCAAGGGCATTTATGTAATTTCACACACACTTAACTAAGAAAATTAACCTACATCCACGCTAGGTACTATCCGAGAACGAATTTGCCAAAACTGGGAACTATAGCTGTAATTTTGAAAATGTAAGGACTAAAGGTGAAATCTGAGCAAACCACATGAACTATCCGAGCACTTTTTCTCTTAATCTAATTTAAATTTAAATATTAATAAAAGACTTCATTTAATGCCAGATGACATTCTCTCATTTAACCTTAAAAATTTACTTATGTTTTTTTTAAATTAATATATAGATATCACTTATACTTATCCTTATTCTATCCCCCACCCTAGCCCAGTTGGGTAAGTTGGGCCGGTTTCTCCCTGGAGACTCTGGTTCGACTCCCGGCGTGGGCAAAAGGTGCGGGACGTCCCAATGATGGATCGTTTTCTACCGAGGCATGGTTCGATCCGGAGGGCAAACCGGTTTTACCCAGCTGTTACCCCAGCGAGGCTCTCGTGTGGGGACAGTATGGTTTCTGGGCGAAGGTCAGTCAGAGCAGCAGCCGAGACCCGATAGAACATCGCGTCTGCGAATGCTGGGCTGACGGGTAACCATCCTTGATGGGAACTCGGTGACCAATGGTCTATGTACATATTGAAAGTCACCCTTCAAAAAAAACTTATCCTTATTCTGATAACTTAATCATTATCACTTAATTTTAATCTATCTTAAATAGCTTATCATCATCCAAGCAAACAAATTATAATATTTATTGATATACATATAATAAAGTAAACCAATTTGAGACACATGACAATCATTGAGGCTATTTATAATTATGTTTTCCCACCTAAAACATAATTCTTTTAGTTTTATAGTTAATCCTAAATTAAAAAATCCTTAAATTTGGGTAAAAAAAATAATCCCTATTTAATTTTTTTTATCCAAATCTAAATTTTTAAATTCAAATTAATACGATGACTATATCCCTACTTAATATTGTTATCTAAATCTTAATTTTCAGATTCAGATTTATACGATGACTATCTTTAAGGTATGAGCTACTAATTAATAAGAGAAATAAAATATTATAAAATCGTTGAGGAAAAAAATACCCAATGTTATTGTATATTAATGTTTGAAATTTCTAATTGCTTACATTTTATTAATTATTAATGTTGTTATACTTTCTATTTATATTTAATATTGTTACACATATATATATTTTTTAATATAACTATTAATATATATATATATTATATATATATATATATATATATATATTATATATATATATATATGTCTTTCTATAATAATAAATGAAAATATTTTTTGGACACGTGTCACTTTCTAGTGGTTCCTCACTTTATTTTTCTATTTATATTTCATATTAAATAATAATTACTATTTCAAAAATTTTAAATTCAAACATTGATTATAATTTTTTTAGATTAAATACATGGCATATCTATTTTCTTATATTTATTAAAAAATGGTTATACATAGGATTTGATAATTATCCATATATTTAGATAAACATTAGATATCATACTTGGCATGTGTTTTTTTTCGCAAGTTAATTATTAATGTTAATATTAATACATTATATTAATATATATTAGATTATAACTAATATTATTGATATATATAATCCCTTATCTTTATATTTATTTACTTTTTCGCTTTATCTCTTATTTATTTAGTATTTCTTATATTTTCTTCTTTTCAGTATTTCATTGATCCAACCGCGTATTACGTACAAATTTATAATCTAACCTATTAATATATAAGAAAACAAAGTATGTTATAACATATATAATACAAAAAACCGGTGTAATAATTTGAGACGAGTGTTTTATGAATGAAATAAATAAATAAGCACGAAGGTGCATAAAACTAACTAAAATCATTGGATCTCGTAATTCGAATGTATTATAAAAACGAGATTCGGCCTCATGTAATACATATGTTTTTTACCTGATAATAAATAAAAAGACAACATCAAAGTTTATTTTTAAAAGATAAATATTGACGACTCTATGTGTTAATATATGACATTACATTTATGCAGCCGTGTAATACTCAAGGTTCAAACCTAGTTAAGTATTAAATGAAATATAAAGGCTAATCTTCAAGGCTTCAAGCTATGTAACAATTTCCATCATACACCACATCAAATATGCATTATAAATGTAAAATTAGTGTTGATATGCGGCAAATATAAAAAGCTTTATAAAACTAAAGTAATGAATAAGAGTTAATTTATGGAGTTTAAATTACGAGGTTAATTGGAAATTGGAATAAAAAACCACAATGTCATAAGCATTTAGCATACAACAATCTAATCTAATCTAATTGCCATATACGGCAGATCTTAAATCATGGCCGTCTCACCAGGTTTGGTCCACGCAAGCATGTTCTATTGTTGTGAATATAACTTCCTTAGTGTTTAGTACTAATTTAAAATCCTAAAAGCATAATTCTCACATGAATACCGCAAGAATGAAACACTAGCACTTAATCGTGATAAACAAGTTCCGTGTGCATGTTATGTGATATACACTATGTATTTTTTTTGTTTTACTTATGTCATTATACTAGTAAATATGCCCGTCCACCGGACAGGTATAGAACTAGTTAACATGGGGTTAAAAAGAGAACGAGTTAAATGCTTGGTTGGTCCCTGTGGTTTTCAATATTGCAGACTTGGTCCCAGTAGTTCACTAATTACATGCTTGGTCCCGGTGTTTGTAATTTTTGCACTCGTGTAGTCCTTACCACTAACCAATGTTAAATTTCTGAGTTAAGTAAGTGCAAAATGACTAAATTATCCCTAAACAATTAAACACATAAAAAATAAAAACATATGAGCCCACCTTCTCATCTTCTTCTTCCCCACCCCTCTCTCTCTCCCTCTGTAAAACCCACCACCAACTCCCAACTCCTAACTAGGACAAATCGGTTTTTTTCAAAAACCGGTTGCGGTTATTAAACGAACCGGTTTTTCTCATCAAAATCAAAAACCGGTTTTTTGTATAACCGGTTCCGGTTACTAACCGGTTTTTTTACTCAAACTAATAACCGATCAAACCGGTTAGGGTCGGTTTTTAACCTGTTTAACCTAAAAAAACTGGTTTTTTCGTAAACGGTTTTTCGAAGGCAAAAAACCATAACCGGTCTACAACCGGCGGTTCGGTTTCGGTTACTAACCGGTTGTAAAAAAACCGGTTAAAAAAAACCGGTTTCGGTTTTTTTCCGGTTTCGGTTCTAAAACCGGTTTTTTTGTACACCTCAACCTCCAACCCACCACCACTACCACCTCCTCCACCGTCAACCCACCACCTCCACCCGTCATTATAACCACGCCGTCATCATAACTGTGCATTATCTTAAATTAACTAAAAGACTAGTTGCCTGGAAGTTAAAGATTATATTATACAATTTATGAGGTAACCTTTATACTTCATATTGTTCAGGAATCAAGACACAACAAGCTGACATTAACTATTCACATGTTAATAATTCAACGAATCCTAATTTACATTAACAAACAGATATTAAAGAAGATGAAATGAAAAACTTACCACTCTCGCTCTCGCTCCTCCGCCGCCTCTCCTCCTCACTCTCGCTCTCGCTCTCATCTTCCGACGAATACTTTGAGCTCGCGGTCTCCGACTCTGATTCCGATGAATCGGAATCGGACTCTGATTCCGATGAATCGGAATCGGAATCTGATCGTGATTTTGACCTGGAGCGACGGTGTCTCCTCCTTTTAGTGCTCCGGCTGCCGCTGCCGTGATCGGATTCGGATGAGATATTGGATTCGGGTAGGTCTTCAGATTTCCTCTTGGATTTGTGGTGGTGGTGATCTCGTTTGGATGAAGCTAGTCTGTCGTCGTCTGGAGAATCCTCTCGGTCATTGGTCATTGATGAGGGTTTTGATGAATTTTTGTGAGTGAGAAAGAAGGGGGGAAACCTAGCACGCAAATGACAAATCGTTTTATGTATTTGTTATTTTGATGTTATATGAAGTAAAGAATTTTCATGAATCACTTTTGTATGGTCCAACGCTTCACTTTTGTGGTTATAATGCATAGTTATGGTTCCAGGTGATAGTTATGGTGACGGCATGGTTATCATGACGGGTGGAGGTGGTGGGTTGACGGTGGAGGAGGTGGTACTGGTGGTGGGTTGGAGGTAGAGTTGGTGGTGGGTTTTACAGAGGGAGAGCACCAGATGAATCCCAAATATGGCATAGCCCGGTTCAAGAGACATCATAACATAATCGACCGGGTTTTAATGTTTATACTACCTCCCAACGGTAAAAAGTGACATCATATAACAAATTAAAAGGTTGTGTTAGCACCGACCATAGTTGATATGCTCTTTTTTATCGCCACAACTAAACAGATACCAACCAAAGAACATCATTACTGTACCATATCTTCTTTGTAGTTTTCTCGACGTGGCGGTATGAAATTCGTTGAACACAATTATATTCGCAATAGAGTATTTTTTTGGTATCGTAAGCTAGTTCAAGTGTCGGTACCGTACCCATACCGTGGCAAACCAAATTGACTAGGACCGAACCAAAGTTTTTTATGTGTAAATATTTAGTGCACTCCAGGCGTTTGATAGAATGAATGTCCCAACCTTATTTGAGAAAAAAGATCGCAAAAAAGTACATTATTTGGGAATCAATATGATTCAACAGGTCTTGATTATTAAAATACAGTATGATGACTTTCAATCCGTTCAACTCACCTAACTTGTTTCCTTTCAAGTGTGTCCCTTTAGTTTTACCTGTTTGACTATTTTTCAGATGAAAAAAAAAAACGATTAACTACTCATATGTAGATGGATCAAAAGTTCCCCCTCCACTATCTCATAATACACCAAAATGCAGGTTTAGGGTGTTCTTACTTGAAAAATAAGAGAGCAAAATGATCTGCAACTCGTCTCATAGTCATTTTTCAACTGGTAATACAACGTTGTTGTGGTGCGTTAAGTCTGTCGTAGGGAGATGAAGTCCAGGCCTGGAAGCCCATTTCTTCTGATCCCTATACGCTTCAATTGTTCTCAACCGTATCCTCTCTTGGGACGCGTTTACTGAAGACCCAAATCGCTACAAAACGTACAAGCATTTCATGTCAATTTGCATATTGTAAAGATTAACTCAAGTTAAAAAGGGGTACTTTGTTTCAAAGTAATTATTGCAGCTTGCAAACTATAATCAAAAGCATATATTTAAATTATGAAAGCTAGGAATATGTAGATAACTTTACATTAGTAACCCTACAACTTATTTGCTTCTCCAAATCCAATACATAATATAATAAGCTCAAACGCACATCAACCACCTTCATAAATGATTCTTTTCTTGCCCATCGTGGCAACCCACAAGTGCGTTTTTGTCCACTTTTTTAAATTCCATATTTAATTATGTTATTAGATGTGATAACACTAATAGTTTTAGCTAAATATATGGAAGCTGTGAACATTTACTATACTTATATGATTTTCAAACAAATGCACCCGTTTATTTTTTACCTATTATTTTTTACTTGTACCAGCTTAACCAGTTATTGATATTGTACAACCCAAAGTGACCCATTTACATATAAAAGAATTGTAAAATTTAATTTAAAGGATGAAAAAACTAACCTTGGGAACATTGACCAATTTTGGTGGAGCTTGAACAACTTCTCCAAATTTGATCTCCTCACGACCAGGAAAGTCGAAATCATCTTCTTTCTTCGCCTTGTGTTTCTTTTTCCTTTCTTCTAGAAGTCTGCATAAATATCCAGTTGTTAACAAATACATAACTTCGTTCAGAAATATCTTAAAGCTACAATTAAGACCCTGAACTTGAATAATGAACAGCCTCTTTGTAAAAATATGAGAAAAAATAATGCATTCCAAGAGACAAAATTTGTATGATACAAATAATGCCGTTTTGGTCCCTCTTATTTAAAAAATAATAAAAGAAAATAGTATAAGAAAATGAAACCATACTTTTTCTTTCGTTCCTTCCTTTTTGAACCAACTGCACCTAGTTCAGCCACAAACCGAAGGTCGTCTACCTGCTTCCTTTTCCTTTTCTTCTTTTTCTTTTCAGTAGAGAAGTTATCTATTTCATGAGTATCTTTAATCTTGGACTCAGAAGAAACGGGATCAGGTTTTCCCTTTGTAGAAAGTTTCTGCAACCAAAACAGGCATGTAATGTTTATGCCTTATGCATAGCCAATAATACATTCACATTCACATTCAAATTTTATTATAATATAGTTCAAGTTCAATATGGTAGCAGAACATGATAATACAAAGGGTCTTTAGATGTGTGTTTAAACAATAATCAGTTCAGAGTGTTGGCCAAAATCTGTTTTTTATTTTATAACTGTTTTGCACTAAAGTAATCAAATTCGAGAAGCATGTGCTATAGAAAACTTCATATTGACATAAATGTATAGTTATCAAATTATCCAGGCTTGATCACCTACTTATCAAATTATGTGACTTTGATTCTTAACGATTTGAGAAAATCTTGACTTTTGTGGTTAGTTGACTAATTCTTAGGTTCCCAAGCTATTTATGTCATGTAACTCAACTATCATAATGAACCTATGAAAGTGAGACATCTTAAGAAACATATGGTTTGACGTTTTGGTCAACCAACAACTGAATATTTCATAGATTTTAAAGACTAAACAAAATGTTACTCAAGGTATCTTACAAACATATCAAGTTTATCAATCTCAAATTCCAAAAATAACCAGGTGCAATTGAGATATCAAAGCATATCCCCAATTCTGAATATGATTCAAAAGTAGCCATAATTTCCATCAAACACAACTCAACAAATATCAATTTTGGATCTCAAAACACAACCCTAATCTTGAAACTACAGCAATGAAATTTGAATCAGCTGATGAAGAAAAAAAGGCAACAAGATGAACATCACTTACATTATCACCTAATTTTGCAACATCACGGCTTTTATTGTCTTCACCATCCACTGATAACTTTCCAGACCCTAAAATGAGAATTCAAAGAAGCAAAATTCAGAACCCTAAAAGGAAACAAAATTTGTAGAGCAGATGAATTGGGGAGTCTACCTGAGGTATACGACATGAGTTTGCGAAGCTTAGAGGGAATAACATCGAGAGATGAACGAACCGGGGGCGGAGGTAACCTGTTCTTGCCCACTCCATGTGCTTCTTTGTAATTCTTCTCTCTTCTCTTCTTCCCTTTGCCTCCCATCTTTATTAGGGTTTTGGCTTTACTATTCAACTATCTTTATCGCCGTTTCTGCTTCAGGGGTGGGTAGTTGATTCAAAAGAATAATAATAAAATCTCAACTTTTGTTTTTGTTTTATCAATATAAAAGATGCTATTTTTATTTAGAAAGGGGTCTAATAATTATAATTAGGGATGACCTCGGTACCGACCTGGTATTAGAATCCAAAGTATTGGTATCGAAAATCCCTAAAAGTGGATATCGGTACAGGTACCGAATATACCCGATACGGTACGGTTCAGTATCGGTATTTGAGAGTAAAAACCGGTACCGAAAATGTACCATGTTCGGTAAATTCGGTATCGGTTCCGGGTATGATTTGCTCATCCCTACTAATAATCACACATGGTAAAAGCTTATTCTTGCATGGTGTATAGCGCCGTATAATCCGTAAGCTTTTAGGGTGGTCGTATATAATGTCTGTATAATGTTATACGACCCATATACATGTAAACAAAAAAAAAACATTTCACTACATCTATTTTTGTGTAATAAAATTCTATACCGTATACACCTAAGGATGTGAAAAAAAGGAAACAGGGGTGTGAAAATAGAACCCTTTAGAAAATATAAAACTGAGACAGATAATGGGCTATTGGCGTTGAAGGGGAAGTGAAGTTTTAGGTTTGAGCTAATATAGGTCTCAATTACGAATTCAATCTAAACTGAGTTTTATCATCAGTGGGCCCTCGGACAACAGGTTTTCTTCATAACTGGATATGGTGGGTCTGGGCTACCCAATATTGTCTGCGCTCTTGGACGTATGGGGTCGCATTTTTCCATTGGGTTACCTAAGTAGCTAGGCTTTTATTTCATTAGTCGTTCAAGAAAAAGAAAACTGGGACAATTATTGGAAGTTTTAATTATGATATTATGTTTAGCCCTAGGTATGCTAAGGTAATAGGGTATATCTTAATCTTTCTTAACCATATAAGCCAGGGCCGGCCAGGAGGGTGTGCTGGGTGGGCGACGACACAAGACCCAAAATCCTTCGGGCCCGAAAGATTTTTATTTTAAATATATATATATATATATCAAATATCGGCACGACTGGGTGCGGGATGTTTTGAGGGACATCTTAAGAAGAGCTGGGATTTCTGCTAAGAAAGAGGCCCTGTGAATTTCCTCACGGACCCTATGGAAGGGAGATCTACTCTGCGACCAACGGATCTGCTCGTCTTTGGCTGGGCTGGGGGGAAACATGCTTGTGTAGACCTCACGGGGTTTCCCCCTTGGTTGGTTTAAGGGAAAACGGGTTTGTAGCTGGACAAACAGCAAGAAAAGCATAATTAAAGAAAGTGGATAAGCACGCTAAAGCTTGCGCAGAGAATCAGCATGTCTTTGTCCCTTTTGCCTTTGATACTTTTGGTTCCCTAGTGCCAGAAGCTATCCATTTCTTGACGAGGGTTCAACGGGTCGTCCACAGCAATTGTTCAACCCCAAGGGGGCAGGGGTTTGTGTTTGGAAGGTTAGGGTTTACAATTCAGAAAGGGTTGGCGGCGCAGCTTGTTGCCCGTCTACCTTCTGTTTTGATGTAACTTTGCAAGTTTTCTGATTTATATATAAAAAGGGTGAAAATTTGTTTAACATTGTTTAGGTTACATTGTTTCAAGTTCGATTCCCTGTAAGCTTTTTTAATTCCCTTTAATTAGTTTTTGTTCCAGTTTTCTTGTTTTTTGTTTTCCTATTTCAATTTTATGTTTTCTTTTCTAGTTTAAAACTTAATTTTCTTTTTTATTTTGTTTAAAACTTAAATTCAACAAACAATATTTGAAATGTTTTTTTTCTTTTTGTTTTCAAATAGTGATGAAACGGACACATTTTGCGAATGTTACAACAATATTTTTCGGGTTTTTAACTTTCGTTTGCTATAACGAGTGCATCGAAACAAACAAAATTCCTGCTCGATGCAACGTGCAAGTTTGATCCCACTAGTGTATATATATATTTATAGTTTGTATATGTACTTTTTAAAAAGTTCGCGGGCCCTTTTTTTCCGTTTATTATTATGTTTTCTAGTATGTAAATATGTGTTAATTCAAATATATTTATTTAACTTTACAAAATTGAGTTATCGATTTTATATTATAGGGGCCTGTTTTTTTATACTCGCTCCGGCCCAAAAAAATTGGAGCATTTTCGGAGACGACCTTGATATAAGTGTCACATCCCCTATTTTTCCTCTTTTACTTCGCCCCATCCTAAGGAATGGTTTAACCTTGTTAACTCTAGCTTAGCCGTCATTTTTTTAAGTATTTAATATTAAATATTTATATTAAATACAAAATAATAATGATAGTATCATTCATTAACTTTTTTGTTAAAATAAACATTGATAATAAATAGCATTAATTTTTTTTTGCCTAAGTTAACATGTTAACCAAGGGAGGTTTTAACAACCCGAATAGGTGCGGATTAATCTCGATTTAACATACCATTATATAAAAGAAATCTAAACATTTACAGACCATTAATTTACGAGTTAAATGCTTGGTTGGTCCATGTGGTTTGCAAATCTTGCAGACTTGGTCCCAGTGGTTCACTAATTACACACTTGGTCCCAGTAGTTTCAAATTTTGCACTCGAGTGGTCCTTACCACTAACCTTTGTTAGATTTCTCAGTTAAGTATACATAAAATGTCTATTATACCCCTCGTCTTCTTCATCCTTTCTATCTCTCTGAATAAAAATCCCTGTCAACCACCTGCAACTACTCTGCTACCACCACCCTCACCCTCGCCGCCTTTCACCGCCATACCACTCAGCCACCACTGCCACAACCACCCTCCGCTACAACCACCCTCCGCCACAACCACCACCGCCGCACACACTTCATCTTCCCCATTGCCACAACCATCCTAAATCACCACCCACCTCTTTTTCATCCCAACACCACCTGCAACCACCCACCTCCATCATCAGGTAATCATCGGCGACCACAACCATTTCCTTACCACCGGTTACAGGAAGAACAAACAACATACAATATTATCCAAAAAAACCCCAAAATTGGTGTTACCCGGTTTCCACCATTTCCTTACCACCGGTTACAGGAAGAACAAGCAATGGGGAAGATGAAGTGTGTGCGGTGGTGGTGGTTGTGGCGGAGGGTGGTTGTAGCGGAGGGTGGTTGTGGCAGTGGTGGCTGAGTGGTATGGCGGTGAAAGGCGGGGTGAGGGTGGTGGTAGCAGAGTAGTTGCAGGTGGTTGACACCGGTGTACTAGTGGTCGGATGTTGACGTCGATTGTGATGGACGGTTTGAAGGTGGATGAGGTTTACGGGAGTGGGTGGTTGTGATTTCCGGTGGTAAGGAAATGGTGGTGGTCGCCGGTGATTACCTGATGATGGAGGTGGGTGGTTGCAGGTGGTGTTGGGATGAAAAAGAGGTGGGTGGTGATTTAGGATGGTTGTGGCAATGGGGAAGATGAAGTGTGTGCGGCGGTGGTGGTTGTGGCGGAGGGTGGTTGTAGCAGAGGGTGGTTGTGGCAGTGGTGGCTGAGTGGTATGGCGGTGAAAGGCGGCGAGGGTGAGGGTGGTGGTAGCAGAGTAGTTGCAGGTGGTTGACAGGGCTTTTTATTCAGAGAGATAGAAATGATGAAGAAGACGAGGGTATAATAGACATTTTATGTATACTTAACTGAGAAATCTAACAAAGGTTAGTGGTAAGGACCACCCGAGTGCAAAATTTGAAACTACTGGGACCAAGTGTGTAATTAGTGAACCACTGGGACCAAGTCTGCAAGATTTGCAAACCACAGGGACCAACCAAGCATTTAACTCTTAATTTACATACCATTATATAAAAGAATTGAAAGCTTTTACAAAGGGTGTACCTATTGGCACACGAATGTGACTACATGCACACCCTAAAAAGTGTTTTTTGTCCTATATGCACACCTTGCAGTGTCGAGCTGTGGCCAAAGCGTGACGTTTTGGTCCGGTCAATCAGACAAAGACTGACGGGTCTGTTGACTGGACCAAAACGCCGAGCTTTGGCCGCGTTTTGGTCCTGTCAACCAGACAAAAGACTGACCAGGTGTTAGTCTTGTCTGCTTGACAGGATCAAAACGCGGCCAAAGCTCGGCGTTTTGGTCCAGTCAACAGACCCGTCAGTCTTTCTGTAGTTGACCGGACCAAAACGTCACGCTTTGGCCACAGCTCGACACTGCAAGGTGTGCATATAGGACAAAAAAAACACATTTTAGGCATGACTATACACACTTGGTATGCAAATAGTCTAGGCCTTTACAAACCATTAACTAACAACATTTTTGTCTATGAGGGTGTTATTGTAACATTTGCATAAATCGGGTTTCGAAACCCGCCCCAAATTATCAATCAAAGTATATTTATTCTTGTCGTTCGTTTATTTTTATATTTCTTATATAAATAATGATAATTAGTGTTTAAAAATAATCTTAATAAATAACCAATTAAATAATAAATATCTAGATAATTAAAAAGCACAAAAAAAATATATTAAAGGAAAATAGGTGAACCGGGAATCGAACCGAGGTCGCCCGAGTAACCACACACAACAAACACCACTGCGCTGCACACATAAATCGTGCTATCTTTAGATTCTTATTTCCCTTATATTCAAGTTAAAAAGAACCTGCAACACCCGCATTCTTCCCCTCGCCGAAAATCTCGGCAATCTACGCGGTTGCCTCTAAAATCACAACTGTCCGATCTAATTTTGGTAAACGCCCGTCTGTGATTGAGCTGGCAATCAATCCAAGCCAATTGTTGCCGAAACCGAGCTCTCGATCACCCCTATAAATACCAGTCGGATTCTCCCCGACTAAACTCGCTGATACTCTCTAAAACGCGGTCGTCTGAAAGAAACTCTGTTCCACCGGAGAACCACCGGAATCGTCAGAATCCAGCCGCCGGAATCGTGCCGCCATCTCTGTTACGGTAGACCTCTTCTACTATTCTTTTTTCACCTAATTAACATTATATGCGGTCGATCACTAACAACAATCAGAAAGAAAACTATATTCAGGCGGGTAAAAGTTCTGGTTTAAGTTTAAAATGAAGAAGACGAAGTGGGTTAAGTGTTTTTATGTAATTAAATGGATGTTTCAAACGGGTTAGACACACAGTCTAGTGGTGGACTGTGTGCAAACACGATATACACGTCCCAGGTTCGAATCCGGCCCATGACAGCATAAATACACATAACCGTTTTTATTTTGGATAAAATATATCAGTGGCAGTATGTATACAAATATAATTAAAATCGGGTTTTTAATTGGGTTAGACACACAGTCCAGCGGTGGACTGTGTGCATAATTAACATGCTTGTCCGAGTTCGAGCCTAGGGCAACCCCGGTTTTCCTGAAATAAAATGTCCTTTTTAAACAAGCCTAATCAGATTCGTTCAGTATGTATATAAAGATAAAAGAAACTCAGTTTATTATGGGTTAGACACCCAGCCCAGTTGGTTGGGCTGGGTGCAAGTTGATGGTGTGATCGCGGGTTCGAGTCCCTCCGCCAGTTACCAATATCAAGCATGAACCGGTCAGACCGCCCCCCCTGTCAGGTCTGACAGGTTTTTTTTTAATTATTATTTTATCTTATATTATTTTTACATATATACATTTTGCTTAAAAAACTAATTAAAAACGCTTAAAGACACGGTTTGGTAGTTTTAGAAATCTCAAATAATATCATAAAAATAACCTAAAGATCGAACAGAAAGTATTAAGTCAAGATATTAATTTTGTTATATTTATCGAATTACCGCATTATTATTTCAGGTTAGTATTCTTTCGTCGTCCAATTTCTCAACTCGTGCGTACCCGTCATCAATCAAGACTACGCAACCACTGTGAGTGAATCTCTACAAATTCCCCGTTTTAATCACGTTTTGGGGTGTATCATGTGTCGTACCATTCTTTTATTTAATTTAAACACTTGTGCTTATATCATTTTGTGATCAAATGTGAATTGCTTGTTGTGTGGTTTATATATGGATTTAATTTATCACTTGAGTGCACTCATTTCATTATGCTCATCAGTTCCTCGTGGGATACGGGTTGAGCATCAGGTGCCTCATTAGATCGGCTCCGTTTGATTGAGCCTTGATCTCAAATACATCATCATTCATGACATATATTCATTCAATGTGGTTTGTGATTGTTTACATATATATATTTGCTCACATGTGATTTATGCACGAACTTTCTTTAATAAATAAAACAAGTAATTATTTAAAATATTTTATCAAGGTTCACTCGCCAACTTTTGTTGACCCAAAATCTCCCATGTTTTACACATGATACAGGTGATCCAGTTGAGGAAAGAAACACTTAGGATGGCCTAGAAGAATAAACAAGTTATTGCATTGAAATAAACATTTAGATTTTTTTTTTTTTTTGTATTTGTATGAATTTTGGTTTATTGGATATTTAAATTTGTAATTTGAATCTAATAAATATGAAACTTCTTAGTAAATATTATGAGCTTTGATGATAACCCAACCATGCCCTGACTTTTATTCCGCTGCGGGTCGGGGTGTGACAGATTGGTATCAGAGCTTGTGGCTATAGGGATATATGATAGGTTATTAGACCCTTAGAGCCTATACTATAGTTGATTAAATTTTAATTGTTTTTGTGTTACATGCAAAATTCATGATGTTTATATGTTTCATGTTTATGTTCACACCCAATATTATGCAAGCATTCTCACAAGTACATGTTAATATGCAATGCTCATCATAGTTCATATCCTTCATAACATGTCATATCTATGAAAGCACACACCTTACGATTTCCATGATTTTTGCAATGATTTCGTATTTTTCAAATCACATCAAAGTAAGTTTTCACGACGGGCATGTAGTAACTGAAAGGGTACGGGTACCGGTAATCGGAACGTCCTGTCTAGGCTTGGCATTCGTATAAATCCAAAATAAAGGACCAGTTTGCCTACCTGGGGACTAACGATGAGAGTACGAAGGACCTATTAGGCCAAAGCATGCTATACCAAACTTCGTGTGAGCTAACCCCACTTTGAGCTGTCATTGTGTCTACACCTGGACACCCTCCTACCATACATCTCGCAATCATGTTTTACGATTTTCATTCGGGTGGTGCGAGTGTTAACCCGCCGACACCAATGTGAATCCTACCAAGCCCAATAGTCATGGGGGCCCACATGACTACACAGGCAATGGTATGGGGGACATTTGGAGGCCCAAACATGAGCAAACCCAAGACATCCTATGGATGTAGTTAAATTATTTTCAGTTATGTTGTTTTCATTCTTTTTACGACACATGACACCTAGGAAATTCTTGAACTCACAATCTTCCTACATATGTTCCTGTAGATGTCGGCTAGGCAATTACGTGGAAGTAGAAGGTCAGGAAAGTCAAATGAACGTTTGGCCACGCAAATTGCTAAACAAATGGCCGCAGTGCTTCCTGACATCGTGATACAAGTTCAACAAGCCCTCACCGCTAATCCCATCAACCCTCCCAACCAAGAAGACTAAAGCGTCGCCAACCCTCCTCCCAAAACCCCCAAATGCACCTACAAACACTTCAAATCCTGCGATCCCCCAAAATATGAAGGGACTAAAGGTGTCACCGCTCTCCTTCATTGGTTTGAGGAGATGGAAAACACCTTTCTCAATTGCGACTGTCCCGAGGACCGTAAGGTGCGTTACGCGACTGGAAGGTTGTTTGGGGTAACCCTTACCTGGTGGAACACGGAAAAGGGTAAGCGAGGTGTTGAAGATGCCATGGCCTTAACCTGGGAAGAGTTAAGGGAAATCATGACGAGACGCTTCTGTCCAAGAAGCGAAATCAAAAAGCTAGAAGACGAGTTTCACGCATTGAAACAAAAGGAAGGAGACCACACTTCATACAATAAGAGATTTCTCGAGTTGAACCAGATGATCCCCAATCTGTTCACCCCTTATACCGCTTAGTCGAACACTACATTCGAGGCCTCCCCTCAAAAATCCAAGATTCGGTTTTAAGCACTTCGCCTGCAACACTTGAAGCCGCAATGGAGTTAGCTACGGAACTCACTGAAAATCGCATTCGAAACGGCAAATTCAAAGATGAGAAGAAGATAGCACCCATTGAGAATTCCAAACCACCCAGGTTCATCCTCGAAGTTTGCTGGTAAGAGGAAGCGAAATGGCAAGAACTTTGCCGTCACCCAAACCAACCCTCCCATCACTGCTGCCCCAATCACCCAAGTTGCCCCTCCAGCCGCACCATTCAAAAGGCCATACACTGGCCCACACCCGAAGTGTAACCGTTGTCAATACCATCACCCTCCTGAAAACCCCTGCCAACATTGCACCAGTTGTGGTCGAGCGGGTCACACCATCCAAACCTGCCGTACCCTTCAGCGATTAAACCGCAGTCAACCTACAACCCAAACCCAAAATCAAATGGTGGGCCAAGCCCAACAACCCTTTCTACCACCTGCACCACTCGCAGCCCAACCTTACTACCAACCCAACTACCCCATGATGCAACCCATGCAAGCCTGTTTCAATTGTGGAGACCGAAACCACTTCAGGAACACTTGCCCACGCCTGGTGAACATCATCCATGCCCAAGCTCAAGCAAACCCGGTAAACAAAGCTAACCAAGCTCCTCCACCTGCTAGAGGAAGAGCTTTCAATATCAACGCCAACCAAGCCAGGGCTAACAACAATGTGGTCAACGGTACGTTTCTCATAAATGGTATTTATGCATCCATATTATTCGATACTGGTGCGGATAAGAGCTTTGTGTCTTTAGAATTCGAATCTATCCTCGACCAACCTCGTGATAATCTTGTTGAATCTCTGACGGTGGAAGTTGCTGACGGAAAACCCACTTCATTAAATTCTATTATACGCGATTGTACTCTTACCCTAAATGATCACGATTTCCCAATTGATCTCATTCCTATGAAATTGGGAAGTTTCGATGTTATCATCGGCATGGCCTGGCTCAGCCAGCATCACACTGAAGTTGTGTGCCATGAAAAATTCATTCGTATTCCGCTCGCCGATGGTCAGACACTACGTATCTTTGGGGAAACCCCTTCGAAAGGACTCAAATTGATGTCCTGTCTTCAAGTCCGAAGTTATCTCCGCAAGAACTACGTCGCATTTCTAGCTCACGTTGTCAAGAAGGGAGGCAAGGAGAGAAAGCTCGAAGATATTCCAATTGTGAATGAATTCCCGCAAGTTTTTCCCGATGACGTTTCAGGACTTCCTCCTGTGAGAGAAGTCGAATTTCGAATTGATCTTGTGTCTGGCGCTACACCGGTCGCAAAATCCCCTTATAGGTTAGCCCCATCCGAGATGTAAGAGTTGGCCAGTCAACTGCAAGAGTTGACTGACAAAGGATTCATACGTCCTAGCTCATCGCCTTGGGGTGCGCCTGTTCTTTTTTTGAAGAAGAAAGATGGAACGTTTCGCATGTGCATTGATTATGGAGAACTCAACAAGTCGACGGTTAAAAATCGCTATCCACTGCCTCGCATTGATGACCTTCTAGACCAACTTTAAGGCGCCACCTGTTTTTCCAAAATCGACCTTCGTTCTGGTTATCATCAGCTTAGAGTGCGCGAAGAAGATATCCCAAAAACCGCCTTCTGAACTCGCTATGGTCATTACGAGTTCATGGTTATGCCCATCGGTTTAACCAACGCCCCCGATGTCTTCATGGATTTAATGAATAGGGTATGCAAACCCTACCTCGACCGTTTTGTCATAGTCTTCATCGACGACATTCTTATCTACTCCAAGTCAAAATCCGATCATGAGCGACACCTTCGACTCATACTTACACTCTTAAGGACTGACAAACTTTACGCTAAATTCTCAAAATGCGAATTCTGGTTAGGAGAAGTACAATTCCTTGGTCATGTCGTCAATGACAAAGGGATTCATGTCGATCCTTCAAAAATCAAGGCAGTACAGGAATGGCAAGCGCCACGTACCCCTACCGAAGTTAGGTCATTCTTGGTTTGGCTGGTTATTACCGACGCTTCATTGCCAATTTTTCCCGTATCGCCGTACCACTCACGGCCTTGACTCACAAAGGAAAACCCTTCATTTGGGGACCTAAGCAAGAGGAGGCCTTCCAAACTTTAAAGCAAAGGCTTTGTGACGCACCTATCCTTACACTCCCTGAGGGTTGCAATGACTTTGTGGTTTATTGCGACGCATCAGGGCAAGGACTAGGCTGTGTATTGATGCAAAGAGGAAAAGTGATAGCCTATGCCTCTAGGCAACTCAAAGTTCATGAGAAGAATTATACCACCCACGACCTGGAACTTGGAGCCTGTTGTGTTCGCTCTCAAGATATGGAGACATTACCTCTACGGTACCAAGTGTGAAATATACACTGACCACAAGAGTCTCCAACATATCTTCAACCAGAAAGAGTTGAATATGAGGCAACGAAGATGGGTCGAACTTATCAACGATTACGACTGTGAAATTCGGTACCATCCTGGCAAGGCAAACGTGGTAGCCGATGCGCTCAGTCGAAAAGGATATGCGAACTATATTCGTCTTCTATGTTCGCAAATCATAACCGACATCAAAGATCGAATCCGGGCAGCTCAACATGTTTCTGTAACAGAAAATGACGTACGCGATGAGCTGTCATGTGGAGCTGAACTCAAAATTGAAACCAAATCCGACGGTATTCTATACTATTTAAACCGCATATGGATTCCTGATCGCGATAACCTTCGTGATTTCCTCATGAACGAGGCACACAAAACACGATACTCTGTACACCCAGGAGCCGATAAGATGTATCAAGACCTACGATACACCTACTGGTGGCCTGGCATGAAAAAGGACATCGCTGTTTCTGTTTCCAAGTGCCTTACATGTTCCAAAGTGAAAGCTGAACATCAAAGACCTTCAGGACTTCTAGTCCAACCCGAAATACCTGTATGGAAGTGGGAAAACATAACCATGGACTTCATTACCGGGTTACCTCGCACCTCCAGTGGGTATGACACCATATGGGTAATCGTTGATCGTTACAAAATCAGCTCACTTCATTCCGATCCGCGAGAACTTCAAGAACGAGAAGTTAGCTCGTATCTACATCAGCGAGATCGTAAGCCGTCATGGTGTACCGTTAAGCATCATTTCAGACCGTGATGGTCGTTTCACTTCACGAACATGGCGAGCCGTACAAACCGCTTTGGGTACACGGTTAGACCTTAGCACCACCTTTCACCCTCAAACTGATGGTCAATCTGAATGCACCATCCAAACCCTTGAAGACATGCTTCGAGCATGTGTTATAGACTTCAAAGGGAACTGGGACGCTCACCTACCGTTAGTCGAGTTTTCGTACAACAATAGCTATCATTCAAGTATCGGCATGGCTCCTTTCGAAGCTTTATATGGTCGTAAGTGCCGATCTCCAGTATGTTGGCACGAAATTGGTGAAACGCAAATCACCGGACCTGAATTGATTCAAGAAACAACCGACAAGATCATTCAAATACGAAACAATCTTCTAGCGGCTCAAAGTCGTCAAAAGAGTTATGCTGACAAACGACGAAGCTGGAGTTTGACGTTAGTGATCAAGTACTTTTAAAAGTATCACCATGGAAGGGAGTGGTTCGTTTTGGCCAGAAGGGCAAGCTAGCACCACGCTACGTAGGACCTTTCAAGATACTCGAAAGAGTAGGTCCTGTAGCATACAAGCTTGACCTACCAGAAGAGCTTAACAGAATTCATCCCACGTTCCACGTATCAAACTTGAAAAAGTGCCTCGCCGACGAAAACCTCCATATCCCTCTAGAAGATATTCAAGTCGATGAATCAATGCACTTCGTTGAAAGACCAGTGGAAATCATGGATTTAAGTGAGAAGCGTTTGAGGCGAAGTCGTATTCCAATTGTCAGGTACATTGGGAGTCAAAACGAGGACCTGAGTTTACTTGGGAACGTGAAGACTCAATGCGCGAGAAATACCCGCATCTTTTTCCAGTTACAACTACTACCTAAATTTCGGGACGAAATTTCTAAAAGTAGGGGATACTGTAACATTTGCATAAATCGGGTTTCGAAAGCTCGCCCCAAATTATCAATCAAAGTGTATTTATTCTTGTCGTTCGGTTATTTTTTATTTCTTATATAAATAATGATAATTAGTGTTTAAAAATAATCTTAATAAATAACCAATGAAATAATAAATATCTAGATAATTAAAAAGCACAAAAAAAATATATTAAAGGAAAATAGGTGAACCGGGAATCGAACCCGGGTCGCCCGAGTAACCACACACAACAAACACCACTGCGCTGCACACATAAATCGTGCTATCTTTAGATTCTTATTTCCCTTATATTCAAGTTAAAAAGAACCTGCAACACCCGCATTCTTCCCCTCTCCGAAAATCTCGGCAATCTACGCGGTTGCCTCTAAAATCACAACTGTCCGATCTAATTTTGGTAAACGCCCGTCTGTGATTGAGCTGGCAATCAATCCAAGCCAATTGTTGCCGAAACCGAGCTCTCGATCACCCCTATAAATACCAGTCGGATTCTCCCCGACTAAACTCGCTCATATTCTCTATCTTACTCTCTAAAACTCGGTCGTCTGAAAGAAACTCTGTTCCACCGGAGAACCACCGGAATCGTCGGAATCCAGCCGCCGAATCGTGCCGCCATCTCTGTTACGTAGACCTCTTCTACTATCTTTTTTCACCTAATTAACATTATATGCGGTCGATCACTAACAACAATCAGAAAGAAAATATATTCAGGCGGGTAAAAGTTCTGGTTTAAGTTTAAAATGAAGAAGACGAAGTGGGTTAAGTGTTTTTATGTAACTAAAATGGATGTTTCAAACGGGTTAGACACACAGTCTAGTGGTGGACTGTGTGCAAACACGATATACACGTCCCAGGTTCGAATCCGGCCCATGACAGCATAGATACACATAACCGTTTTTATTTTGGATAAAATATATCAGTGGCAGTATGTATACAAATGTAATTAAAATCGGGTTTTTAATTGGGTTAGACACACAGTCCAGCGGTGGACTGTGTGCATAATTAACATGCTTGTCCGAGTTCGAGCCTAGGGCAACCCCGGTTTTCCTGAAATAAAATGTCCTTTTTAAACAAGCCTAATCAGATTCGTTCAGTATGTATATAAAGATAAAAGAAACTCAGTTTATTATGGGTTAGACACCCAGCCCAGTTGGTTGGGCTGGGTGCAAGTTGATGGTGTGATCGCGGGTTCGAGTCCCTCTGCAAGTTACCAATATCAAGCATGAACCGGTCAGACCCCCCCCCCCCTGTCAGGTCTGACAGGTTTTTTATTAATTATTATTTTATCTTATATTATTTTTACATATATACATTTTGCTTAAAAAACTAATTAAAAACGCTTAAAGACACGGTTTGGTAGTTTTAGAAATCTCAAACAATATCATAAAAATAACCTAAAGATCGAACAGAAAGTATTAAGTCAAGAATTAATTTTGTTATATTTATCGAATTACCGCATTATTATTTCAGGTTAGTATTCTTTCGTCGTCCAATTTCTCAACTCGTGCGTACCCGTCATCAATCAAGACTACGCAACCACTGTGAGTGAATCTCTACAAATTCCCCGTTTTAATCACGTTTTGGGGTGTATCATGTGTCGTACCATTCCTTTATTTAATTTAAACACTTGTGCTTATATCATTTTGTGATCAAATGTGAATTGCTTGTTGTGTGGTTTATATATGGATTTAATTTATCATTTCAGTGCACTCATTTCATTAGGCCCATCAGTTCCTCGTGGGATACGGGTTGAGCATCAGGTGCCTCATTAGATCGGCTCCGTTTGATTGAGCCTTGATCTCAAATACATCATCATTCATGACATATATTCATTCAATGTGGTTTGTGATTGTTTACATATATATATTTGCTCACATGTAATTTATGCACGAACTTTCTTTAATAAATAAAACAAGTAATTATTTAAAATGTTTTATCAAGGCTCACTCGCCAACTTTTGTTGACCCAAAATCTCCCCTGTTTTACACATGATACATGTGATCCAGTTGAGAATAAACAAGTTATTGCGTTGGAATAAACATTTAGATTTGTTTTTTTTTGTATTTGTATGAATTTTGGTTTATTGGATATTTAAATTTGTAATTTGAATTTAATTAATAAGAAACTTTTAGTAAATATCATGAGCTTTGGTGATAACCCAACCATGCCCCGACTTTTATTCCGCTGGGGTCGGGGTGTGACAGTTTATATATCATGCTTTGGGGGCTTTTAGAAAAATTGATTCTTTACATTTTAACCTAAAAGTTTTTTTTTTTGCAATTTTAACCACACACAATTTAAAAAAAATTAACTCAAAATATTTCATTATTTGCAATTTAGCCTCACAACTTTTTACTTTCAACTTTGGTACCCTATACTTTTCATCTTTAGCAAATTTTGCGTGTTTTGTTTCGTTCTAATATTTGCGAGGTAACACGACACAACGTACGTGTGTGGTTCAATATTTTATATTTCATTCAAAATTTTATGAGTTAACACAGCACGGTTTGTTCACTCACCTCACCTATATGAGAGAACTTTTACTGATTTCCAATCTTGTCACCTATATGAGAAACTTTGACCAATTTTCTTATTTCAAATCTATATCAAATCACCAGACATCGTATTTATCTTAGCTGTAAAAATCCCTTTATTATAGACATGTCCCATCATGGCGAACTTAAGCCGATAAACTGATGATTACACTAATTACATCATGGCGAACTTAAACTGATAATTACACTTATTACTAAAATCATTAGCTGTTATCCAAACTTCACGAAAAATAAAACTTTCAAATGTTGAGTGATGAAGGGGATATATGCTTTTACTTCATTATACGTCCATTATAGGAAATTAAGACCAGAATATGTTTGAATTCAAAATTCATCCGTGTTTAATAACATAGTTCTAGTAATCATTTATCAGTTATTTATAAAACTATATGGTCTTAGCACAAAGACAGTCATTTTTTTCATTTCTACAGGAGGGAGGGTACATGTAGTTTCACATTATCATAAATCAGAGTAAAAATGTAGAAGCACATTCGTGATGGCATCATGTTCACCATGTCAAACTCAAAATTTGCATAATAACCATCTAGTGTTCATGTAATACTCTGCCATTGATATTTACGAAGCCGAGAGAAATATAACACACGATGACAGCACCCGGTAGTTTTAGGCAAGAGTATGCTGCTAACTCAAGAAACCTGCCACCTTAACTAACTTCTGGTCAACTGTTTGACTTCATATCTGATCCATTGAAACTTTTAGTTGAGTTTTTCTAACATGTCCTTTGATTAGGAAGTCAAAAGGCCTGTAGCTGCTGGCGATTTTTGCTAGTCATCGTCGCTGGAAACACTTGCTAAACTCCTCTTTGATCGACGCCTGCCCCTGGGCAACCCTATAAGTTTGCTTCCTGCTCGCCGGACCACCCTGGTGAATTTGACCTGAAAGACCCATGCATCAGTCGGGAACATCTGGCATCAAGTTTTTTATGCTCCAAATTAGGGCAAGATAACAGGTTTTTTAATACTTAGAAAGGAGGAAGTTATCTTACAGCAGGATTTGTGTAGATTATTAGTTGTTTCTCAGACGTTGACACCACTAAATTAGTGTTGTCCTTGTTCATCGCCACTGCTGTTATAACTTGCCCTTCTTGCAGCCTCATCATGTGAAACACCTATCAAAATGTACGGTTTTTTTTTCATATTAACGGACAAAAAAGAGGTAAACTTCCTACTTGTACATTTCTAAAACGGTAATGTACCTTAAGAGTATGCAGATCAATGAGACAAACCGAAGGAGATTGAACATCCAATCTCTGGATTCCATCATCGTCATTATTTAACTCAACGTCACAATCGTTTGCTGAACACGGATTTAATCCAACCAACAGACTCCACCCATCAAAAGAGATCTCCATGCAGCTAATGCTACAGGATTTAGGAATATATGCACGAGCAATCAAAATCCCATTAAGAGAATAACTCGTTAGAGCATGAACTGAATTATTCCACAAGACAACAACCCCATTTTTTGAAATCCTAACCATATCAGCCTTCACACCTTGAAGCTTTCTAAGCAACCGACCCCTACTAACTGAATGAACCAAAACGTCTGAGAAATAAGAACACGAGGCAACAGCTCCAAGATCTGAATTCACACAACAATCCACTATTTCACCAAGATGGCCACGGATAACCTGAATCGGGCCCTCAATACTCCTCCTGTGGGTTTTATCTATGAAACAACTGGCAGCGGTTGTAGCACTAACTGAAGTTGGTGTGACTGTGCCGATGGGTGGTTCTGTCATGCTGCCTGACCGGAATCTTGGTGACCGGTGTATTCTCCATACTAGAACCGTTGTGTCTCGTGACCCACTCACGAGATACTTCCCATCGGGTGACAGAGATAAACAGTTACAGGTGCGCAATGTCCTTTTGCTATTTCCAATGTTTTTGCGCCATCAGGTGATACCAATCTGATACTGTTGTCCACGTGTCCACCTAGCATGAGAACGAATAGATCAAAGTGAGTGTTATACTTACTAAATAATCAAAAAGAAGTTTCCATACCTGTAATAACTTCATTGTTATATGTGATGGATACTAATGAAGAGGTGTTAAGTCCTGAAGCTGCATAGGCATGAGCTTGAGGATACATAAATCCCTCTGACTTGGACCGACTTTTTCCTCTAAAAAAACGCATAAACCCTCCACCACCTTTTGAATTTATATTATTTATTCCAGGTTGAAACACAAATGGCATTCCGTGTCCATCCGGTGTGTTCGGGTGCCATTTGTGTAAGGCTATTTTCACTGATGGAACATTTGTATCCACAATTACAAGAGCATTTGAAGTTGCATGAATGGCAGATGCGGGTAAATTGCACCGATCAGCAGATGGTACATGATATTCTTTCACTTCTTGAGGATTCCGAAAAATGGTCTGGTATTTCACATAAATCATAATCAAATTAAAAACACACATCAAACACCCCTAGTAACTCTCTCTAGCTGAATAAAGAGTTACCTGCATATGAAGAACTTCTGAAATTGGCATCTTGCTAATATGAGGGACTGTCAAAAGACGTGATGGTGTTTGTCCAAAGTAAGCAACTTGATCTTCAACTGCACGCCGCTGGACCTTTTCACAGTTTTTATTAAAAATAATAATAAGAAAAGGGCTTTAAAATCCAATAACCTTTAAAAACATCTCCCATAAGATGGCAACTTTTAACATAATGACTTACTGGATCCTGGATCTTGTCTATATCAACTGCCCCTTCATAAGTGACATAAAAAAAGACATTGTTTGCTGAAATAGCGTCTTTCCCTTGTTGCTTGTACCTAAATATCATAAAGAAAACATCATATCAAAATGGACTTTTTTCTAGATGGGAAGATGTTAGTCTATACAAGACAATATATTAGAGGCGATATTTAGGCCAATTTACTTATTAACGGAAAGCGCACCCAAATATGAGATCAATCCACTCATGCAAATGTGCAGATACATATTCACTCTCAAGAGCCATTTGATGCTTATACATGAAATCAACAGGGTTTTCAGCCCAGGGAGGAAGCCTGACAGAATCTGAAAACAGGAAACAGTATTATATAAAGATATACATACACTTTAAACTGCAAATGGAAGACGTATTTACCTAGGTTATCTCCAAAGTCGATTGAATTCTCATTTGTCAAAATCTCTGGAAGGTAAAACATCTCAGGTACCTTCAATATAAAACAGTCACTATGATAAAAAATAATATAATAATATAATAATATAATAATATATAATAATAATAATAATAATAAAGTAGTAAGTGATAACAATGATAATGATAATAACAATCTGATTGTAGAAAACAAAAATACATTAAATATCTTGTACCAGTTCCTTTACATCGTTCATGTCCTCCAGAACTCCATTCCAAGTAGCACCAATATCTGAAAACATTCGGTCAAACTTGCCCCCTTGTAATCTAACAGAAAGGGTAGTAAATGGTTCGACTCGCATCAGATAATACAACACCTGTCACATAAACCAAAAGGTGTAAAATAGACACTAAAAAACCCTTTTAAAGATTTTGTTGACAACATTTCTTGTAATAATACGAAACCATGAGTAAATGATTGGAAAACATACTGTCGCAGCAGTTGAGTAATGTGAATCATAATGGTACTTGGGTATCACAGGATCATTAAAGCTTGAATATTTTTCATGGATATTTTTTAACCGATCCTCATTTAATGCTCCAATAGGCTGCATAATATAATTGATCCAAATGTTAAAGTAAGTTATATGGTGCAAGTTAGAAAGGAAAGTAATTCTTTTTATTTAGTGACCTTTGAAAGATCCCGATAAGATGAGGGATTGGAAAGATCCAAATAAGATGATTTGTAATCTGAAAGAACCCATGGAAAATGGGATACTGCAACGAAATTTTAAGTAATTAGCTTAATACATGCGTTTTTATCACAGAATGACATTACTAATTATAGATGTATCCTAGTCCACCTGGGTAATGTCATTATAACTACGCCCAGCCAATGTATTGAGCTGCATTAAATACTCAAAGTTGCTTATCTGTAATACAAATAGTTAGCAACATTTGTTACTCCAATTCAAGATATCACACGGTGCATATAACTTTATAATATATGATGATACTGTTCCATATTTTATTTTCTTTGGTACCTCCCAGCGTGACCAGCGTTCCATAAGTTGAGCCCGTTTGAGAAGCTGATCAGGTCTCTAAGACAAAGGTAAAAGCATTATGGCATAATTAAAAAATACATAAATAAAGAGAGACCCCTTAGTTCTATTTATTTACATGTTTAACCCATTTAAAAAATACACTTCAGGTTAGAAAAAAAACCTGAGTCGTCAAGTAAATACTGTTCAAACGCGGAGGACGTGCATGGATAATCGCTCGATACGCACTCATTCTAGCCTCAGCATTCTGGAAAAGGTCAACAAAACAATTGACTTACAAGTTAAAACTCAAGGTTTCAGTTTAAGTTATCACATAATATAGTTACAGAAAAAAAAGATTACCCCAAAATCAAAAAAGAAGTTTGACCGGTCAAGCATAAATAATTCCAGAGCACTTCTCCGTAAGAGATATCTGTAACAACAATACAACTGTGATCCTAGTTGGAAAAGTGAAATTTAAAGGTATACAAAAAAGCCAAAGAGTAAATTTACAAATAAAAAAGATATATCCTTAAAAACTAAACCATATGCCGGTATCTAACCGAGTGAGTTAACCTAATATATTGAAAATATATGTTAACTGACTAATCTGACCTCCTACTGTGTATTTGATGAAGAGAAGCCATCAACCAGCTCCGGTCCTTATCTTCAACTTTTTTCTCAGATTTATCAACAAGAAAATTAATTCTCCTAGTTGTTATCTGAGCAATAATAATATGTTTAGGATACTTGATATAATTTTGCATATCGAACTCACCTACAAGTTTGATAAAGTGAAAGGTTACCTGAAATTTTCCATGTCGAACTTTGAGTGGGCGGACCATTGATGCAGGAAGCTCAGCAATTATAATTTCACAATGTTCAGTGGGAATGTTGGCATGAGCGGCTGCTGATGGGCTCTGAGCAAGATCTTGATAATTTGAAACTTGAGGTTCAGTAGAGTCCATTGGGACCTGTAACTGTTGTTCGGCAGTTACAGATGCTCTTGTTTGGATATCTTCATATAGCCACATATCATCTGTGTTAATCTCCATGTTAATAACTGAATTCCGTTCCTCATCCTCAGTTGTTACTTCTGTTGAGAGAGATTTTAGAGCCAAAATTGAGTTTTCCTTATCACGCTCCAGCTGCTTAGGATCGTGGCCAACTGCAGCTGCAACACCAGCACCAGAATGATCTGTGCCCTTAAAGTCCCTCCTTAAACATCTATGCATTCTTGAACAACTTTCCATGTAGTCTATTTTCCAGAAAACCTATGCAATCGAAAAGGACCTTCAATTTTTCTAAAATTTCTCAAGTAAAAATGTATGAGACTAGAAACATGATAGAGGCTAGTACATACTCGTTTAGGATTGCAAAGATTTTTACTCAATAATCCAAAAAGATTGTCGGTCTCAATCAAATAATGAATGAGTTTACGCCACACACGTCTGCCGGTACATGTACGAAGCCGAGCAATAAAATTTACTCGAGCACGTCTATCAACCTAAAAAATATAAAATCAAAATTAAGCCTTCATTAAAGTAAAATTATATAAAAAAGAATACGAGAGCCACCTCTGATCGTTGCATGTTTCTAGCAAAAGCTAAACTTCCAACAAGGAGGGCGACAAATTTATATGATAATGCATTAAAATCTTTGCTGTAAACGGATTGTGTATCAACTGACTGCAAGCATTCCATCCAGGCAGTTGCCATTGCTTCAGAAACATTCCACCTCATCACACGTTCCATGTCACTTTTACTCCGCCTCTGTGCAGAAGTGGCCATAGCCACAGCACTCAACCCTCTTCCAGACCCAATTTTTGCATTTCTTTCAAGATCACGAGCAGCAGCTAAAGCTGCTGCACGTGCAGTCGCTTTGTCTTTTAAAGCAACAGCTGATTTCTTGGATGCTCCCAAGGGCTCTTGAAAGCTTGAAAATGTATGAAGTTTTGCTGATTTTCTCTCCAGTAAGGTAGATGAATCACGCTTTAGATGCATGTTTACAATGGTGCAGGGGCAGCAGTTTCACCACCACCAGCACCTGCAGCAATCATGGCCAGTGCCATTGCAGCAGGTGGTGATGCAAAAGCAGCTGCCCACCCCGGAGTGATCAAAGCAACAGCACTCTAGTCACACCAATTGCATGTGTCAGATGTAACTTCATATTATCACTACAACTAAAGTAATAAATGAAGAAAGATAACGTAGCAAAACCTCTAGAGTTGTTGACTCAGGATCTAGGGCTGGGTCCTTGACGGCAAGTGGATTTAGTCCATCTGGAGGAGAAAGTTCATAAATTTTGCCCAAAAAAGGGCCCCACCTCTGTAATACTTCCACAAGTGGGGGGACAACCGCCTCTAGATACTGTTTCCTTAAGGGGACTCTGTTCTGGCTGATAGCATGCCATACCTGTGCACATACCGCATATTAGTTTTTAAGGGTTTTACCTAAAGGCTAATAATATAAGTCCAACAGAAACGAACCTCAGAATATAAAACACATGATGTCACCAATACTCTCTGTCTCTTTGACTCAGAAACTGGCCCGTGCAAGATGGGATCAAGCACACTGTTCATCATACATGAGAAAATAAATTTCACATGCTTTCAAAGGTGTAAAATTATTTTTTAAAAGCTGAGGACATTTGTGTGGGTATCTTTACCTCCGTAACAATGCTGAACTGGGATGAAATGCTCGAGGACTGCTTCTTAAGGATGATGTGGCACTTCCATGTTCTCCATGTAATCTTTCAGATAATACATCATCAACACCAACATTATTCTTCATGCTCATGCCATTTTCACCATCCTCACCGTCATCATCTTCCCTCAATGAAAGGAGTGTCATACGAAGCATGCAAAAAAACGGTTGATCACTATCCAACAAATGATAAACAGCTGTCAACCCACCAAACCCTGTACCCGAACCACCGCCCGTACCGAGCCCATCAGCTTCATCTAACAACAAAGCTTGTAACATGGAGACACATTTCTTAACTAACGGAATCTCAACCCAATTACCATTTGAATCTTTTTCTAAACAAGATTTCCATGAGTCCCAGCCACTGCCACCACCCCCGAAGTCCATGTTTAAAGGTTGACCAACCCCATACCATAATCGGCTTCTGTATTTCCATCCTTGGGCTAAATCTGCCACACAACTTCCATATGACACAAAAGCACACGAAACTGAGTCATACGGTTCAGCTGCTGCTGCAGCTGTAAGGCGTTCCACTGTGGATGCTGAGATTTCCCCTTTATCATCAGTCATTGAAGCAAGAACCTGACGAGAATTAACAGCACAAATTTAGCACTCATGGGTTAACATGGGTTAAAAAGGTGGAAATTGAGAAGGGAAACTTGAATGCGTACTTCAAAAGGAAGTCCTTGAGAGTCCTTAGAGGGACTCATAACGACAGGCAGGACAGCTGAAAGTGGAGAAATAGAACCCGGTTGAATATGGGTGGAGCTAAATATTCTATTTTGGAGGCGAAAATGATCTTCAACAAGCATTAACATAACAATTGCATTATCTACCAAAGCCTCTGACAACTGGGCAGCGTTTTCTACTTCTGCAATAGAAACCTCAGCCGGTAATCCATATGATCCCACACCAGCCGCTGCTGCAGCAATAACTTGAGTCTGTACCCAAACAAAGTATTTCAAAACAAAATGGGAGAGGAAAGTAATAAGAAAAACAAACATTAAAAAAAAAGTTAATAAGATGTAATCACCTGAACCCGCAGCTCTCTGGCGATGAAATCCAGCAACTCGCCCAAAAGCCTTCTCTTAAAGACGGACAGTAATTTCTCATGTCTACCAAATACAAGAAAATTAAATAGTTAAAAATATAAATAGAAGAGACAGTAACTGTTTTGACAAGACATTATTATTTTTTTCCCAAATCTTACTGTTCCTTTTATTTTTTGGACATGACTACTGTTGAGTTATCTAACTGATTCGTGTTATAGATCATAAAACAAATGATGGTGATACCTAGCCCGTTTGTCTCTTGTGGTGGATCCGCGTGCCATTGTAAGCCATTCTGCACAATGAATTGTAGCTTCAATATCCTGTCAAGGGAAAGTATGACCAAACAATATAAATGAAATTCTGAATCACGTATGTATGCTTTAAGAATATAGTAGTGAATTGCATGCCTAGAAGAAATATTAACCTTCCATCCATCCTTCTCACGCATGGAGTGCTCTAGCATGATGATGAGGAAACTGTGTATAAGGTCTTCAACATCTTTTATGCTTGAAGATGTTGAACCATTTGTCTCTGCCATCTGTTGGACCATTCTAAAACATTTTAAATCATGTACAAAACCAAATAATTAAAGAGGAGGAGGTAATGGTAATGTGACCTCATGATTAGATATAAGAATTTCCAAGAGCCACTCGGGCCATTCCTCCATATTAGTCAGACTGCTTCTGTTTTCTGAATGACTACAAGCCAAAATCAGAAGATCCTGAAATCAAAAACAGAAGCAAATACTAATGAGTAGAAACCCAAAATAGTGAACAAGAACAAAGTTATAAATTTATTTATTTATTTTCACTAAGAATATGAATTAAGAAAGAAGCTGAGAGGATTAGTATGAATTTAGTGGTTGGAAATAATAAGGTATGAAACACAGTTTTTATTTATAAAGTAGTACCTGTAGTGCTCGAGTTTGAAAAGTCTTTGTTGAATATGGTAGTGAACGCAATAGAACCAACAAGAGCTCTAAATGCTCAAATCGATGTTGTGGATCATAAAAATTCACTTCCTCGTCCCTTGCTGATGGTTTTAACTGAAAAGTGGATACATAAATCATATTTTAATACAGGAAAATATAATTATACAAATGAAACCAGTCATCACATGGTTGATGGACAATAAATTGTGTAATGCATATATCGTGCTAGACAACCAATGCCTACAATAAGCATTTAATATCACAGTTTGCATTTTTCGGTAACAAGAAAATGCATATGAAATTATTTAGTAAGTAACAAGCAGTTGGACATTAGTTGAACCTTATCATCTTTCAGTGCATGTTTTGGGCCAGATTGACCCGTAAACAAACTCTAACCAATTTAAACTCTTTATAAATTAACATACCGAGGCACTCAGTAAAGTCGTGTAAACATTCCCGGTCATGAGCCGGTTTGGTGCTGCCTGCAGAGTCTTTTGCAGAGCAAAATGTAAAAGTGAAACTTTATCATCTAGCATACTACCCGCACCCTCAAGCAAACCATGGAGATTACCCGTAAGATCAGATGGAGCATGAGACCCGAACTTTAGATGACCCGAAACAACTAAAGCGCCGAAAAGCCCAATAATCGCCACAACAATTCCATCACTTTTATCAATATTATACACATTACTCCTTGCATTTTCAGCACTAATCGAAAACCTTATACCACCCAAGTTTTTGATAAATAAGCTCTCGGAAGCCGACACTCGGCTTCCTATACTAGATGCCATGCCAGAAAGGACACTATTACGGTTATGAGGATCATAAGACGAAAATTCACTTCCATTTAAGGATACCGCATCATCGGTATTGTAATTTTCGGGCCAACCTTCAGATTTATATCCTGAGACTGATAAGTTATCATCATCGTATTCAGGTACATCATGATCACCGGCTTTTGCTTCACGTTGCAATAGGACTAAAAGTGTTTCTATACCTCCACATGATACGAAGGCCTCTGCAAAAGTCTCAGCTCTAGCAGCGTTTGGCTGTACCACCAGTCTATATATTAGGTGCAATGCCCTTGCAACCTGGATGAATATATTTATATGTAAAAATAATTAAGTTATTATATCATTCCAATAAATAACGGATGGATGATATTGTAATGGTATGATACTACCTGATTTGGTTGTGGACAGTCAACCAAGAATCCAAGCAAACAGCGAATATCATTCACTGCCATTGGAGGTGGAGCCATCCCCAAAAGAAATTCAATAACCGACAAAAGCTCATCAACCAAAGCATTGACTTCCCCAATGGGGCGTGGGCCCCCATCAATAGAAAACGTATTCATAGAATCTTTTTCATGAATAGTCCAATAACATCTCCTGCAGCCATCAAGAAGTGCTTGTATAGCTTTTGCATCACGCATTACAGACGATTCAGTCACAGCCATATCTGCTAAAGATGATAAAAGCTTCTTTTGTATCCCATAGCTACATAAGCTCCAAATCTTCAAATCCAACAACAAGGTACTAAAAAGTTGCATCTTTAGTGTCACATTGTTCTTCTGGGATTGACATAAACTTACCACGGCTGCAACAATTTCTTCGTCTGATACTGTATGTTTTGTGGCATCGAGTGAAGATAAAGTTTTTAAAAGATATGTTAATATTTTTGATAAAACCTCAGGCCCACGTGTTCTGCATAATTCGTTGCTGTTTCCAAGGTGTTGGATTGCTAGTGATATGATTCTGAACACGGGTGCAGCGAGAGCTTGTGGTGGCTAGACATGATTTAAGGTTTCCTTTTTGAGGTTCTAATGTATCATTATCAACTTTGCTTACTACAAATGGAAGTAAAGACATTGGGCCTCCATATGCTACGGCCCACAAAGCATCCGTTGGCCGCATTCGAGTAGTTACAGCTATGTGCCCAAGTACTTCAGCAGATCTTTGAAGCAACCCTGAAGGCCCAGAAGGGGAAGCATCTGGACAGTGACGGCCCGTTAGTAAACTAGGATTGATATAGAAGGTGAAGGTATCCTGCAATATCTGCATCCAAACGAGCACTTTCCTCTTCAATACTTGCAATGTGGACATCAGTCGACAACCACATCAATCCTGCAGCATTCCCAAATGAAGGAATTGAATCAGTCCCCTAGAAGCCAACCTCTGAATCATATCTGGCCCAATAGGCTCTTTAAAAATATATATTGGGCCCATCTCAGCAAACAATGGGACATGTCGGGAATCTTGATGCAAACAAGCCATTGTTGGTGGTGCATTAGTCCCAATGCAGAAAAACGAAAGGGGTTTAGTAATACGAGGTAAATTAAGCGAACGACTTTCGTGAAATTTCCCATCAATATATAAACTTATTTCACCATTCAGCGTGTGCTCCAACGCAATAAAATACCAACACTGTGACTTAAAAGCATGAGTAAAATACACCGGCACTTTTGGCCCTTTTCCACTACCACTTTCAACCACCAAAGATTGAGCATGAAAATACGCCTCGATACCTTGGTTATCAGAAGATATAAAACTGAAAATACAAGGTAAATTCCTAGCGCCTTCATCTATACCTTGATTGGCAGCCAAAGAAGGTGAATTAGATTCAGCTTCTGGTGCACCAAATGACTCAATAAGCATCCATGTAGCAAATGCATAGCCCTTTGGGAATGGCCAACGGCCCTCTCCTGGGCCAAGTAAACCTGAGCTTTCACCATCAAACTCAAAAGAAGCTTGTGGGCCCCGTGACTCCTTGCCACTTAACGCCTTTTCTAAAGAGACCATCAGCCGTGGACCCCATGGAGTTTTAATCATGCTTTTAACCAACCGAAACCACGTACTGAGATCTGCTACAGTAACCGAATGACCCGCTAAATATTGTAAACACGAGCATAATGGTGAACCGTTCCATTTCAATTGCTTTGGTGAACCTACGTCATCAAGAAATATCTTTTCAGCCGTTTGCAAAAGAACCCGTGTTAGACCCGCTGAACAACACATGGCCCGGTTTTCTTGTACACGCCCGTAAAATGGTCCGTAATCCACAAGCCATTCGGGTCCTGGGGGACATGAATCCAACACTATCGGTTAACCACGGAAGCCATGGAAGAATTTCACCTAAAATTATGGCGGCTTGGGTATTTTTCATAACTGTAGGTACATTGTTACCATCGTCTTCTTCTTCAAAAGATTCAACTCCCCCCATTGTTGTAAGAAGCGTATCAACTAACAAATCCGCAATACTCTCTGCATCAACTCCATCTACGAAATTCTCTGCAAACCACTTACAATATTCTTCATAGTTTCCATGCTTTCAGACTGGCCCATAATTGCAGAATCCACTAGACGCAAGATTTCTGTGTTCATGTCTTCTTGCGAGACGGGTTAGGTTTGGGTCTTGGTGATGAAGTGAAGAAAGATGATTGTTGGGTGAAAAAAGGCGAGCGGGGGTGCTCTAAGATATGAGGACTAAGATTTGAAGGATCAAACTCCAATGTACCATTATTAAACTGATATCCATATATGTTGTTACTCGATCACCATAGGGCTCATTAAATTATCCAAATCTTTGTCCCTATCTAAACATGCCTGCTCCAACATTGCATCGACATCCTTAATCCCAATATTCACTTTTTTAAGATTACCCTTGTTAACACGGTTGGAACTGGATGTTTCTACTCCGTCATCTTTTTCAACATCCATGATGTAAAATTCAGTTTGCAACAAATCTTTATTTCTTTATACATAGTCACCTGAGACAATCAATGAACAACCAAGTTAATAAGTAAATGACGATGTGCGCTTTGAAAGTGATCCCGTGATACCAAACAAGTAAAAATAATCACTTTAAGTGGTGTTGTGGGAATTTTGTTAATCCTCTATAATAATCAACAGGTGAATAAATAAAGATATGAATTTAAAACAGCAAGTTAAGCTCACTCAAGCAATAATAATAAATATAAACAAATTAGTATAACAAGTGCTTGTAAAAATTGGAACAACAAAATCCAAAGAGACAAACACAGAAGGGAAGATTAGGAACCACATTGTAAATATCATCTTACAAACCCTAGCTAATTGGGAAACATAAAGAATTTGAAATTTTGATTTCAAAAGGCGTAATTCCAACAAACATAAAAATCAGGGTTTTCTTGAAGATATCCGTAAAAATGTTACCTTGTAGACAGACAAATTAGAACATAACCTAATAGCGAAATTTCGTAAACCATCCATAGGATGTGTAATCTGTAATTTTGTGGGTTTTGGATAAAATCAAAATCCCAGTTGATGAAATGGAGAGGAGGAAGGATGAATTTTGTGGGAAGATGTTCATGTCACCGAATTTTGAGGTCCATGCGAACGTCAAAATTTTGGTTTCAACGGTTTGTCGTGAAAATTTTCATTATATCAACTTTTCAAAGCGCATGCTCACATTTTTGCAATTATTCTAAATCTAATCAATACTTGTTGGTATAAAATTACATGTTATATTAACTTTTTATATGTCTCTATGCATCGTTTCCTAGTTTTTTTAACCTTTTAATATTTTTTAACCAAAACTACTATAGTTTCACTTACGAAACAGAAATAAAACCTGCTTTGTGTTTGTTTGTTAACAAATATAAGTGTTTACAAACTATTTATGAACAAGATTTTATATTCGTGTTCGTTTATTAATTTTAGGCAACTAAGTAAACTTTGATTAACACAATTGAACACAAAGTCACAAGCATTCATGAACAAGTAATATAAAGGGGAAATTACCAAAATGACTTGCGAAAATAGCCAGCTCATGTCCCCTTAGAACGGGGCATCATTGTGGGATGAGTCTTTTAAGCGTGGGATGTGTCTTTGGAGCGAAATCCAATAAAAAATGGACACGTGGCCACGGGATGCGTCCTTGAAGCGAGACATCATGCACAGGATGCGTCCGGCGAGTTTCTAAAGCATCCGGCGAGTTCTGAAACGTTGTCTGGCGAGTTTCCATTGCAGCATTCACTATTCACAGTGCATGTTTTCTCCGTTGGTCGGGATGGTTGTGATGACAGTTTTTGTGTGTAAAACTCGTAGTTGGTGAGTGTTGAGATGAGACTGTGTGAGTTTTAGGTGTTGATGGTGGAGTTTTGGAAAGCATTTGGCGGTAAGGCAGTGGAGTTGTCAATGCCATTAATGGTGATTCTGAGCTATATCTAGTTTGATTTTTTCTTTATGTAAGGATTATCTTTTAATGTCGATTTTGTTACCATTTTGTGACAAGAAAGAAAAGGGAATCCTGGCTTACACGTAACGATAAAGAAACACACGCAACTCGCCGGACAACATTTTAGAAACTCGCCGAAAAAGCAGCCGGGAACGCTTTAGAAATTCCCGACGCAAACCCCTACATGAGCCTCGCTCCAAGGACACATCTCGTGGCCACGTGTCCCCTTTTTTATTGGGTTTCGCTTCAAAAAATTTAACAAAAGGGTTATAAAAAAAATTTTTAAAATTAAAAAATCCAAAAGGAATTTTTAAAGTTTTTTAGAAAATTTGATGTTTTGCCGCCCTTTTTTTAAGCTTTTTCCTTTTGGGGGTTTTTTTTTTTAAAATTTTTTTGGGGAGGGGTTTGGGGCAACATAGTTTTTTGGCAAAATTTCATACCATTCCCCGCGGGGCTTTAGATGGAGGGGGGGGGTTTTTGGTTTTTTCAGTCCTTTTGCTTGGGGGGGGGTTTGAGGGGGGGTTTTAAACCGGGGGGTGGCCCGGTGCGTTTTAAAAAGGGCCACGAAATGTCCCCCCCAAACAAAGGGTTGGAAAGGGGGACCCACGCACAAAAAATTAGGGGGCCCTAAAAAGTAGATGGTGTGGAAACAGCCTTGCAGTTTCGTGAAAAAGCGTAGTGGGGCATTTTGACGGGGGAAAAGGTTTTGATGTTTTTAAAGAAAAAAAAATAAATACAGTTTTAAAAAAAAAAAAATTTTTTTTTTTTTTTTTTGGAAATTTTTGGGAGGAGAAAGGATGAAACAAAAAGAGTTTGCTTTTTTCATCAAAAATTTTTTAAAAAAGAAAAAAAAAAAAAAATAAATTAGAGCCCTTTTTCGTTGAAATTTTTAATTTATTTTTCCCATTTCTAACTAAAAACCAAAAAGGGGGGGGAATTTTTGAAAAAAAAAAAAAAAAAGGGGATTTTTAACAACCCTTTTTGTGATCACCCCGACTTATCGAAAAAAGGGGAAACAATTTGGGGGCTTTTTTTTTAAAATTTTTTGTTTTTGTTTCACGAAAAAAACCTTAAATTCTTTTGGGAAAATTTTAAAAATTTTTTAAGGGCCCAAAAATTGTTTTTTAAATTTAAAACCAAAAAAAATTATTTTTTTTTTCTCCCAAATTTTTGTTTTTTTTGTATATTTCATTTTAAAAATTTGCCCCTTTTGGGTTTTAATTTTTTCCCCTTTAAATTTTTTATTTTTTTTTTTGAAAAAAGTTTTTTTTAAAAAATTTTAAAAAGGGGGAAACCCCTTTCAAATTTTTTTTTCTTCCCGGGGGAATTTTGATTTGTTGGTGTCCCCATTTAAATTTGGGTGAAAAAATTTTAAATTTAAACATTTTTGGGAAAATTTGTTTTTTTTTTAAAAAAAGAAATTTTTAAAAAAAAATTATATATCCCCAAAAAAAAATTTTGGGAAAAATTTTTAAATTTAAATGACGTAAAAAAATAGATTTTTTTTTTTAAACATAGGAAATTGTGATAATAAAAATCGAATAAAAATAAAATTTTTAAAATTTGTTAACTTATAAAATTTTTTTCAAAAAAGTTTTTAAAAAAAATTTTAACTTTCCCCCCGTAAAAAATTATAAATTTTCTTAATTTTTTTTTTAAAAAACCATTTTTTTTTTTAAATTGGGGTTTTTTTAATTTTTAAATTTTTTTGATACCCCCCTACTTTGTTTTTTTTTTAAAATTTTTTTTTTTAACCTTTTTAAATCACCCAACCACTTTAAATATTTTTTGTTTTTTTTTTTAAATCCCCTCAAAAAAAACAATATCAAAATTATTTTTTTTTTTGTTTTTTTAAAAATTTTTTAACCAAAAAAAATTTTTTTAAACTTTGTAAAACCCTTTAAGTAAAAAAATAAGTTTTTTTAAAAAAAAAAATTTAAAATTTTCATTTGGAAAAAAATAAAATATTTTTAAAATTATTTTGAAAAAAAAGTACCCAAAAATTTTAAAGAAAAAAAAAAGGGGGGGGAAAAAACCAAGAAAATAGAAAATCTCCAACGGTTTGCCCCCATTAAATTTTTTTTAATTACCCAAAAATTATTTTTTAGATATAGATTTTAAAAAAGTATGGTTTTTAAAATTTTTTAAAATTCACAATGCTTTTTTTTGATATTTTTATTCTAAAAGGGCAGGGGGGCCCGAGTCGAGGGTTGGGGACGATGGGCCCCCATAAAGAAAATGAAAAAACCCCCAAAAAAAACCCCGGGAAATTTATAAAAACCCCCTCCGTTTTAAACCCGAAAAACCCAAAAAAAAATTTCTTTGCAAATTTAACCCCCCAAAATTTAAATTTTAAACATACCCCCCAATAAGTTATTAGAATTTAAAAAATTTATTTTTAAAAAAAAATTAAAAAAAAAAATTTTGAGTTAAAAAAAAAATTTGGGGGGGAAGGGGCCGGGGTTTTTGGGAACCCGGGTCAACCAGATAAAAAAATTTTTTTAAAAACCACAAAACCCCCAAAACCCGCCCCGCCACTTGTGAGGGTTTGTTAATTTTTAAAAACCCAAAATTAAAAATACAAAACACCCGGGAAAAAAAAAAACCCCAGTCCCACAGCGCGAAAAAAACCCGCTTTCCCCGGGAAAATTTTCCCAAACGAATTCGTAAATTTAATTGACTTTTTTTTTTTTTGGGGGTTTTGGGGGGCCCGCACTTAATGTCATATGGGTTAAAAAACCGAAACAAAACCAAAATTTTCCATTAAATTTGCCTTAAATTTTTATTAAAACCGAAAAAAAAAATTTTAAATTTTCCCGGGTTTTGTCCCTTTTGTTCAGTTGGGCTCGCAAATTTCCCTATCAAAACCCCCTAAAAATTTTTCCCTCAAAAGTTTCCCCCGGGGAATTTTCCCCGGGGAATTTTCTCTTTAAAAAAAACCAAAAAATTTCCCCCCAAAAACCAAAAAAAAAAACCCATCTTTTTTGTTACCCAAAAAAAGCCCGGGGACTTTTACTGACATAAACCCCCCCAAAACCAAAAACCCTAAAAAACCCCCTTTTGTGAAAAAATTTTAAAAACCCCCCCCGGAATTCTTGCAAGCCCCCGGGGAAAACCGGGACTTTAAATCTACACAAAAATTTTAATCTCGATTTTTCTGTTTTTTTCCCTTTTTAAAAAAAAAAAATTAAAAACCCCACCTTTTCCCATGCTCAAAATTTCCCCCCCAGACACACCCCCGGGATTTTTTTTTTCCCGGAAAATTTTAAAAATTTTTCGGAATCACCAAAAACCCCCTTTTATGATATGAAAATTTTATTTGAAAATTTTTTTAAACCCATTTTTTTTAAATTTTTCCACAAAACCCCCCAAAAAAACGGCTTAATTTTAAAAACACCCGAAAGTCACCAAAAAAACCGACGAGTTTCCCCGTGGGGTTTTTCTGAAAAAGGGGACGATTTTTGGGGGGTTTTTTTTTTTTCCCAAAAAAAACCTTCGTTCAATCTTTTAAAATTTTTTAAAAGGTTTTTAAAAATTTAAAATTTTAAAAAGGGGGGAATTAAAAGGGGGTTTTAGAAAAACACAGCCCAGGGGGGGACTGTTTTGAAAAATAAAAAAACATAAACCCCGGGGGTTTTTGATTCTTGCCCCCACCCCCTTTGCAGAAAAAAAAATCCTTTTTTTTTAAAAAAAAAAAAAGAACCCGTTTTAAACCCCTCCGCTTATGTTAAGTATAAAAAAAATGGGATTTTTTTTACCAAAAAAAGCCACACCCCCCAAAGGGGGTGGATTTTTCCCCCAAAAACCAAACCCCAAAAGGCCCCGGGTTTTCAAAACCCTGTGGAGTGCACTGAGTCGGAAAAAGTAAAAATTTTTTTAAAAATAAATGTTTTTCCCCTTTTAAAATTTTAGTTATTTATATAAATATAATTAAAAACAGAAATTTTGGGGTTAGAACAAAAGCCCCATTTTGGAAGGGCTGCTCCCCGCGTAGGGGGGTTTTCCCCGGGTTTCCCCGACCCCCCCCCCGGGCCCCCTACACCCCCCAAAAAAAAAACCCGGGCCCAAAAATTAAACGGCCAACGGTCTTTTAAACCCGGGCCAAAAAAAAAACTTTTTTTTTTTATTTTTTTTTTTTAAAATTTTTTTTTAAAAAAAACCAAAATTTTAAAAAAATTTTTTTAAAAAAAAATTTTTTTAAAAGGTTTAAAAAAACTAAAAAAAAACCTAAAAAAAAATTATATCCAAAAACCCCAATTTAAAGTTAAAAAAAAAAAACCTTTTATTTCCCTTTTTTTTTTCCCCTTTTTAAAATTAGGTTAGAAAATTTCCTCGCCATCAACCCTTTTTAATTTTTGGGTGCGAAAAACATCATCTTTTCACCGAACGCCCCCACTGTGTTTTGAACCCTTAAAAAAATTTTTCCCCCTTTTAAAACCCTTTTTTGGGGGTTTTTTAAAAATGTGCCCTTATTTTTTTACTATATTTAAATCATTGTGCATACATCATATAAAATGAAAAATTTTAAATTCATTTTTTAAAAACCCTTTTTTTTTGGGGGTTTTATTTTTTAGTTTAAAAATTTTTTTATTTTAAAGTAAAAGAAATTTTTCAAAAGGCCGCCGCCCCCCTTTAAATTTTCCCCCTTTGAGCATTTTCCCCCCCCTTCCCATTAAAAGGAAAAACCTTTTGGCGTGCCAACAAAACGATCGGTTTCCCTTTTGGGGTTCCCCCTTTTTCCCCCAAAAACAGCCCCATTTTTCATTTTCAGTACAGCAATACGATATGCCCCTTTAAAAATTTGAGCCTTGATAAAAACCCCCCATTTTTCTTTTTCAGCCCCGAAAAAAATTTGGGGTTTTTTTTGGGGATTGAGTAATAAAAACGATGGGCCCCCCTTTTTGTTTGGGGGCCTTTTGATCGCAAAAAAAGTTTTTTTATTTTTTAATTTTTTTCCCTTTTAAAAATTTTTTTTTTTAATGCTTTTTGATTTTTTTAATTTAGGGTTTTAAAATTGTTTTTTATTTTTGCTTTGGGGTTTTTTTAAATGAATTTTTTTTTTTGTTGGGGTTTTTGATTTTTTTTTCAAAAGGGTTTTTTTTTTTTTTCCCCCAAAAAGGGGAAAAATTTTATTTTTAATTTTACATTTGTTCATATAAAAAATTTTGGGAAACAAAATTTTTTCCCCTATTAAAAAACAACCAAAAAATAAATAAAAAACGGTTTTTCAAAAAAAGGTTTTCCACTCGCCAATTTTTTGTTACCCAAAAAAAACCCTTTTTTTCATATAAAAACAGGTGAACAGGATGAAAAAGGGGAAAAAAAAGGAAATTGCCTTAGAAAAAAAAAAAGAAGTTTAGAAGGTGAATTGAAAATTTTAAAAATTTTTTTGAAAAGGTTTTTTTAAACTTCTTTTAAAAATTTAAAAATAAATATGAAAAAATTTTAATAAATGTCAGGAGCTTTGAAAAAACCCCCAAACATGCCCCCCTAAAACCCTTTTTTTTGGGGGGGTGGGGTGGGCAAAAAACCCTAAAAAAAGCCGATGAAACAACCCCCTTTTTAAAAAAAACCAAAACACCGTCCTCCCCCCCAAAAAATTTTGGGGTTTTAATTACGTTTTTTCCTTCTCTTTTGAAAAAAACCCCGGGGGGAAACCGTTTTTATATTTTACCTTTGGGGTAGTCGAAAAACCCCCCCCAATTTTTTTTAAAAATAAATTTTTTTCTTTCCCCAGATAGAGAAAAAGGGGTGTGAAAAAACATAAAGGAGGGGGGGGGAGGGAAACTTACCTTTTTCTTGGGGAAGGGAGTTGGGTTGGGCATGAATGGGGATGCTTTTGAAAATTTTAAAAAAATTTTTTTTTAAAAACAAATATTTTTTTGGGGTTTTGGGCCCCCTTAAAGAGAGTTTATTTTAAGGGGTTAATAACCCGGTTTTTTAAATTTTTTTTTAAATTTAAAAAAGATTAAAATATATAAAAAAATATAAAATTTTTTAAAAATTTTTTATAGAAAATTTTTTATTTTAAAAGTAAAAAGGGTATTTGGTCTTTTTAAAAATGCCCCTTAAAAAAAAAAATTTTTAAAACCCTTTGCCCAAACCCCGGGGCCCCCAACGTTTTTAACTTTTTTTGCATTTTGGGTTTGGCCCCAAACCAAAGTTTTTCTCAAAATTGACCCTTTTGTGAAATTTTAACACCTTTTTTTAAAAAAAAAAAATAAATTTTTTTTAAAACTTTTTTTTCATTTAAATTTCCCCCAATTTTTTTCTTTTTTAAAATTTTTTTTTTTAAAAATAAATTTGCGATTTAGGGTGAATAGTAACTTCAATTTTTTTTTTTTTTTTTTTTTTTTTCCCCTTTAAATTTTCAATTTAAAAACCCCCCAAAAATTAATTTTTTAACCCCAAAAATTGAAAATTTTTTTTTTTTTAAAAATTTTTTTTTTTTTGGGGAAAAAAAAATAAATACCCCCGATTTTTGTTTTAATTTTTTTTTTCCGACATTAAATAAAAATTTTTTACTGCTAAAAAAATTTGAAAATCAAAAAAAACAATCCGATAAAGGCCCCGAGCCATTACCACCGAATTCCGGAAACAGTTTCATATTAGGGTTACCCAAAATTAAAACGGTTTTTCTTTTTTTGGGTTTTTTTGTAAAAAAAAACATCTTTTTAAATTTTTTTTATTTAAAATTTTAACACCTTTTTTTTTTTAAAAAAACCTTTTTAAAATTTTTTTTTTTAGCCCCCCCCCCCAAACCCCCCCCAAACCAAAACCCAAAAACCCCCCCCCCCTTTTTTAAAAAATTTTTTGTGAAAACAAGTAGATTGAAAAAACCCAAGGGGGGAAAACAATTTGGGGAAAGGGTTTTCCCCCTGGTTTTGGGGAAATACGTCTGGGGGGGGGATTTGGGGTGCCCCTTTCGCTTTTTCCCCGGGGAAAAAAATTTTAAAAATTTTGTCCACAAAAAAAAACCCAATTAAAAAAAAACCCCCTTAAAAAACCCCAAAAGGGATTTTGGGCCCCAAAATTTTTGGGTTTTTGAAAAACAACATGGGGAAAAAAAAAGGGTTTTAATCCCCCCAAATCGTTTTTTCGATATTTAAATTTTTTTTAAAAAATTTTTATAATCCAGTTAAAAATCAAGTTTTTTTTTTTTTTTTTAAAATTAAAATTTTTTTTTTTTTTTTTCCAGTGGTTTTTTTTCAAAATTTCCTTTTTGGGTTTTCCCCCTCAAAAAAAGGTAAAACAAAAAATTTTTGATTTCCCTTTCCCCTCGTAAAAATTTTTTTAAATTTGGTGCCCTAATTCTTTTTTTTACATTTAAAAAAATTTTTTTTGTAGTTTGGGTGGTTGGGGGGGTTGAAAAAAGGGGGTTTTTGCGGGGGGAGATAGGGGGGTTCATTTTGGGGGGGGGGTTTTTTTTTAAAGAGGAAAAAAGGGGGGAAAAGGGGGGATTTGGTGGGGGCTGGGGGTGGGTGAGGTGTTTTGGGGGGGTGGGGGTGGGGGGGAAAAAAGGGGGGTAAGAGAGCCCAAACCACATCATCACCCCCTTCACTTTTAAAAACGACATCGGAAAAAAAAATTTTTGGTTTTTAAAACCCAAAAATTAGAAAATGATGGGGTTTAAAAAGGCCCAAAAATTTTTACAAGAAAAATTTTTTGGAAAAAATTTTTAATTTGAGATTATTAACGGCCAATGGGTTTGAAACTTGAGATTATTAAAACCCCCCAAAAACTAAAACCCCCTTGAAAAATACCCCCTTTTAAAAAAAACCCCGGATTTTTTCAAAAAATTGCTCAGTATATAAAAAACCCCTTTAAAAAATTTTTAAACTACCTCTTGTTAAAAAAATTTTAAAATTTTTTTTAAAATTTGGGGGCCCCCCAAATTTTAATAGACCCTTTTTAAAATTTTCCAAAATTTAAAAAAGGGTTTTAAACCTTTTAAAAAAAATTAACCAAAACAACTTTTTTTTTATCTTAAAAATTTTAAAAATAAAATTTTTTTTAAAATCCTAAACCCAAAGGGGTTTGAGTGTGCCCCCTATTTATCCCCTTTTTAAAAGTAAATTTTTTTAGAAAATAAAATTTTGTCCTAATAATGAAAAAATTTAAACGAAACATAAAAGTACAAACTATAAAATTTTTTAAAAAGGTTTTTTTTCCCCCCTTTAAAACCCTTTTAAAAGATATTTCAAAAAAAAGGGCCCCCCCTTTTTTTTAAAACTTTTCCCCAAATTTTAAACCCTTTTTCCCACGTGGTGAATAGTAACAAAAAAATCTTTTAAAAACCCCAAAATTTAACCCAATTTATCGTAACGAATCAAAAAAAAACCCCCCCAAAATTGCGCCATCAGGGGGTGCTTGATTTTTCTTTCAAAGCTTGGGCTTATTCACAGCAACCAACAAAACACCCGCGGAGGGAAATTTTGAAAAAACAAAAAAACTTTTGTTTGGTTCTTTGGGTTCCCGGGTTTACAAAAAATCCCTCAAAAATGCCCAAAAAAAGTAATTTGGATTTCATTGGTGTATTGGAAACATTTGTTGATAGAAAGAGAATTGGGTATGGGGGAAAAGCCGGGTTTCCCCTTGTTTCCCCAGGTCGGGTTTACAGGGAAATTTCTTTAGTTTATGCAACAAAGGCAAATTAAGGGTCACTTTTCTTTTTGGGAATTAAGTGTCAGCTGAAGCTGCCCTTTACAGCAGCAAGTGGGCGAAAAAAGGCCCCCACCCCCCGGTTTTTTAAAACAACCCGAGGGGTGGTAGGGGAAAAGGAATTCAGGGAAAATGGTAAAGGATAAGGGGAAGGGAAAAACACATGGGTGTTGTGAATTTTAGGGGAAAGATTGCCCTATTGGGGGAAAAGGGATCAAACTCAAATGGTTTGGGTTCCCCTCGAGAGGAGGTCATCTTCATTCGGTTTTGCTGTTTGAGGAGTTGCCCTGAACGAATGGAAAAAGATCAATGAAAAATGGGGGTTTATTCAGCTGAAATTGGGTGAAATTTTGAGGAGCAGGGTTTATTTTTTACTGGCCTTTAAAATGGAACGGATGAGAAGAGTGAAGTAAAGAAAGGGGGCCCAAATCCAGGGAAAAAAGGTAAATGCGTGTTGGAAAATGTTCTTTCCCTTTTCAGTTGTACACTGCTATAGACCCCCTATGTTGATGGATATATTGAATAATCCGGGTGTGTTTGAAGGGGTTCCCTTTTTTTTAAAACATGTGATGAAACTGACGGGTTTATGTCATTAAAATTTTGGGGAGCATTTGTTTTTTTCCCCTAAATTTGTTGGGGAAAATTCGAAATTGCTTGGATAAATTCCCGAATCGTGTAAACCAAAATCGATCAAACAATTGGAGTGGCTAAACCAAACTTGATCGGAAAAAAATCAAAAATTATAGATTTTTTTTAAAGGAAAATTTTTTTTGTGAGATTTTTGGGGATTGTTTCGGGAAACAAAAATTTGCCAAGTTTTTTTCTAAAAAAAATTTGGGGGGCGTATTTTTTGTGCATATTTTTGCCCGAAATTTAAATTTTTTGATGCTTTTTTGAAAAAAGGACTTTTTCCAAAAATAAAAAATTTCCCAAACTCGAACCCCCCGCCAGGGGCTCTGGCCCCCTTGGGGCCCCCCGCTAGGGGCTTTCCCCCCCCCCTTTGGGCCCTGCTTTCCCCCGGAGCGCTGGCCCCCCCTTTGGGTCCCCCCCTTTTGTCCCGATGGGCATTCAATTAAGCGTTTCACTCTTATTTGAACGTCACACCCCAATCTCAAAGTACATTTAAAATTTCCAACAAGTTTTTATTCTCGAGTTCTGGGTTTTCCTTTTTTGGGTTTAGATGAACTTTGATTTGAAAAATTTGTTTTAAACTCTGAGATTTGCTTTTCCCCTGCCTCAAAAATTTTACAAGATTTGACTTTAGAAAAAAAAACCAAAATTTTTCTTGAAAAGATTTAAAAAGATTCTATATGCTCGTTGTTTAAATTTTATATTCCTTTTTTTGCGTTTTTTTTTTTGTGTCAAATTTTCAAAAGCAATTTGGGATGAGTTTTTTTATGTTTTTCTTCTTGGTTTGCTTGGGTTCTGTTATTTAAAATTTAATTTATGATCCCCGGATTACAGAGCGGGAATTTAAAAGGGGGGCAATGGGTTCTGACCCCGAGAAGAGAAATCAAAGAAGTATTTTAGAATGCCGGGGGGTATAAAAAGGTTAAATGCACATTTTCCCTTTAAAATTTTTGAGTCTTTGAACCACCGGGAAAAAGAAAAAGAGGGAAACAGAAACAAACTAATGGCGTTATTTTAAAAAAGAAAGTCCCCCAATGGGGAATGGCCCAGGCTCCGTTTTTTATTTTTACCCGGGTCATGTGCCAACTCATTCGGGTTTCGGGAAAAGTGACATCCCCTGTTTGTCTTTCAAAAGGGGGGGGGCCCGACTTGGACAAATTTAAAAATTTTGTTGAAACTAGCTGATATTTTTAAAAACCGATAAACCTTTAAAACGTTTAGGTGCATTAAACTCTTTTGTTTTCCCAAAAAGTTAAATCGGTCTATATATAAGGTTTTTTGGGTTTATTCTGTTTCGCAGGGGTTGACTGTGCCAGGGGTTCCCCTAGTGAAGCTTATGGATCCCCCTCACTAAAATTTTGTGTGATATAAGGGGTAAACAATTGCTTGCTGTTATAAATACAAAAATTTCTTTGGGGTTAACCCAAAATTTATGTTTGATTGCGACAGTTGGCCCTTATCGTTAAAAAACTGGGGGAAAATCGGGGGGTGAATGAAACTTATCAAAGGGGGCCCCCTCTACTATGCGGGGTTAACCCTTTTGCCCCTTTTTTTTTCGTTCATTTCCTTTTTAAAACTTTAAAAAAATGTTTTTCCCTTTTTTTTTTCTTTTTTGGTATGTCTTTTATGTGCATTCAATTTTTTTCAACAGCGAACACCTTCCATTTCCTTTCCAAAGTCTACCCGGGTTTTTTTTTTCTTTTTCTAAAAATTTCTTTGTGAATTTTTTACGAAGGTGATTTATAATGTGTTTTTTTAGGGGAAAGGAGGTAAAATTTTTAAAGTAAATGTGGACAATGTTTTAATGTTGTTACTTTTACCAAGTTGAGAAAACTTCAAAGGGTTTTTTGGGGCCCGCAATGGTGAAAAGGGAAAGCCCAATTGGTTTTGGGCGTTTTTTCAACTACTGGGCATATTGTCCTTTATTTTTTACAAAGATTCATATCTATACGTTTTGGGGGGAAACTTAATAAGGGTTGGGGTTGTAATTCCTTTCCCATTTTCTTTACTATGACCCGTAAATTTCGGAAAATTGATATAATTTTTAAAATTTGGAAAATGTGTACACAAAAAGGGGGGAAAAAAACTGGGGAAAGAAAGGGTTGGGAATGACCGTCATCTTTAAAATGGGATAAAAATCCATTTGAGGGATCTCATTTTGGGCCCGGGTTGTGGACAAACGTAGCATTTTTGGGGCTTGAGAGAAGAAATTTTTAAAAAGGGGTGCTGAAAATTTTCAATATGATCCAAAAACCCCTTGGGGTGAAAAATTTTCGAGCCCTTTTAAATTTCCCCGTTGATGTTTTTTTTTTGGCGGTAGCCCAAATTTCAATGGTGTTTAGTTGCTAGTAAGTTTTTTAATTTTAGGGCCTACAAACCCGTAAAATCCATTTTCCCTTTAAATTTACTGTGTTTGGGGTTTTTAAAATTTTTTCCTTGGGTTTTTTATTGTGGATTGATTCCCGGGATTTATATTTATGTATTTTTAATTTTTTTTTGCTATTAAATTTTTTCAAATTTTTAAACGAAAAAACTAGTAACTTTAGAGCTCTTTTTTTCATTTTTTTTTCATCGGGGGGAAGGGGAAAAAAGGGAAACCGCTGCTAAACTACAAATATTTAAAATCGACTTCCCTTTTAAATTTACACGTTTTTTTCAATTATGAACTGATGTTTTTAGCTTTTCCCTAATGCCCCGGGTTTTGGGTTCCATCAAAAGTATTTGTAATCTTTAAAAGGGGTGATTCCATATTGTTTCATTTGCAAAATATTGTCACAACCCCTTTTGTTTTTGACTTTATTTTTTACCAATTTAGTGTCTTCGAATTGGGGTGAGGAGGGGCCTGTTTTTTTTGACTTTAAAAAACCCTTGGGAAAAATTGGTTTTTGGGGGTTTGGGGGTCCATGTTTGCTTTACCTTTTGCTTTTAGGATGTCTTGGCCCCGTGTCAAGCCCAAGTATGAAAAAATCCCGTTTTATGGGCTAATTCTCCCCTATGCAAATGCAATTTTAGAATAGGTTTTTCTGTTGGGCCCGGGGTCCCAAACCCTGTCAAAGATTTTAAACCCCTGTATATATAATCAATTTAAAATTTTGATAGTACCCCCCAATGTATTATCGGGCTTAAGGGGGCAAGATTTTTGGGGGGTCAGGCGGGCCTGTGTTTTTTAACCCCCGGGATTGCTATAAGTGGGTGAATAATAAAAAGTTTAACCCGGAAAAAACGGGAAGTGGGCCCCGGAAAGGGCCTTTGGAAGATGAGAAGGGGTTTAAAGAAGACTGGGTCCCAAATGGGTTTGGGGCCTTTACTTCCAGCCCCTTTACTCTGCCCCCAAGAAACCAGCTCCCATGAACCATAAATTAGGGTTTTTTTTCCACAGCAAAGTAAAACACCTGACTCCCACCCCTCTTTTCCACGTGTCTTTTCTTTTACTATCTTCCTTTTTTTCACCTTGTTCCCCTGTTTACCCCCCCTACTACATACAAGCTGTTGACCGGTGTTCATGGCGGCAGACCCCCTGACTGGGTGTGTATTGTTGGACCAAAAAAAATTTAGCCCTTTTATGCTTCCGCAGAAAATTGAAATTTAAAAATTTTGCCGTATTAAAACAAACCCAAAATTTAAACCAAAAAAAGGATCCTAGACATATAAAAAGGGATTCTTTTAATTTTTTTTCCTCCCATTAGAATTTGAGTTTTAGTGATGTTGTATATGTATTAGCAACGTAGTAAAGGGCTGGCTTTGAAACCAATTTTCCAAATTTTTTTTACCTCAAAAATCAAGCTCTTTTTTTTTTTATGTTAAAATATTTTAAATTAAAAAATGCATGGGATCCCAAACTAGATTTGAAAAAAAATAAGGGGGTAAAGCTTAAAAATTGAACCATCTCTTAGGGGAATGATAATGCATGATCAAGTTGAACCTAAAAAAAGGGTGAAAAAATCTTCAAGGAAATTTTTTGGGAAATTTTTTGTCTTGAACCTTTAACGAAAAGAGGACAAAGTTTTCAGCCACCCACGGGCCCCTTTCCCTTTTTGTGGGCGAAAAAAGATTTTAACATAATTTTTGCCATCGTTTTTTTTGCCGGGGTTGGGGGTTGGTTTTGAAATTTAAATTTTTTTTCTGGCAGAATACCTCAAAACCAATCCAATTCATTTTTTTGGGGAACGGTATTGCTTTTTTAACCTAACTTTTTATGGAAACGAATCATACTTTGAATTAATTTAATCAAACAATTTCCCCCCAAAAGGGTGTTTGTTGTTTGTTAATAACCAATTGTTTTTTTTCCTCTGGCTCTGAATTAAAGGGTGAAAAGTTTTTTTGGGGTTGGGTCAGGGAAATTTGGGAAAATCCCCATCTTGCTTATAAATTTTTGTAAATTAGACCTTTTAACCCCATGCGTCCCCACACAATTTATGATCTCATTTTGGGGGCCCCTTTTATAAAAATTTTTAAATGTAATGATAAACGGTTTAAATATGATCGTTTATCACCCCACTGATTTGGAGAGGCGTTCTAGTAAATTTTAGGGGGGTTTTTAAAATAAAGTATTTTGTCAGCCTGTTTAAAATTAAAATTTAAAATGATTTTCTAATCAAGTTGTGCCTATAGAAAAAATTTTTTTGGGGGGTTTAAAACCCAACCCGGGTTTTTTTTTTCCCAAAAAGGAAAAAAAAAGTGTTTGTCACCCATACAACTTAAAATAGGACTAGGGAAAAAAAATGATCATTGAAAAGGGACAAATAAGAAAAAACTTCTCTTTTGGGCCCCAAAGTAATGGAGAGTATTATGCAAATTTTTTTAGAGTGGGTTTGGGGTTTTTGAAAGGGAAAAGCGTTTTTTGGGTTTTCTCGATCTAAGAGAGACTTGAAGTTTTCAGAAGAAAAAACGGAAAATGAAAATAATTATCCCTTTTTTTTAACTTTTTTTAAAAAGGTTCCCTCTAATTCCCCCTTAAAAAGAAACCCGTGAGAAATTTGCAGTGAGCTTTTAAAAACAACATCAAAAAAGATAAATTTTTTCTCGGGGAATTTTTGGGGATGTCGATTTCGGTTTTTTAAAAAAGTTTAGAGAAGGGATTTTTTGACCCCTAGAGTTTTTAGATCTAAATTAAAATTACCCTTTGGTTTTGAAAGTAATTTAAAATAGGCAATACTTAGAAAGGGGAAAAAACAATTTTTGGGTTTTTATACAAGAGGGAGCCTTTAAAAGAAAAAATTTTTTTTAGGTCACAAAATGGCCTTCACTAAAAAAAAACACGGGTCACTTAAGAAAAAAAAAAAGTTTTTACAATGGTTTTTTTTCAAACCCACTATTTTGTAAGAAAGTAAGGGGTAGTGGCGTGGCGCCCAAGGGACGACCGATAGGGGCTAACGAGTTTAGATAATTAAAATAATGCGCCGGGCCCTACGACCCTGGTGGTGGTAGGGGGTGTGGTTTAGAGCGATGGCCCGGCCCGCAGGGAGCGGGGGGTTTGGGGAAGTTAAAAAGTTTAGACACATACTAAATTAGCAAGTTTAATAGGGAAACCCCCCAAAATTTAAACCCATTTAAAAAAACACAAAAAACAAAAAAGTCCATGGCCCCTTGTGGTTAGGGAATTTTTTCCCTTTTTTTTCCCAAAAAATTTTGGTGTGGGTTCAGATCCCTACAATTTAAGGTTGATTGGGTATAATTAGGAGTAAAAGTTGTTCAAGAAAAAAAACATAAAAAAAAAATTTAAACCCCAAAACGACAAAATTTCTTTAAGATTAGGTCATGACTTTGGGGAAACAAAACAAGGAATTTCACCACCCCATCAAAGTAAATGATTTTTGTAGTTTTAAATATTAATAAAAAAGACCTATAACTAATATCGTAAAAAAAGAAAACTTACCAAAAATTTATAATAAAAAAAATAGAGCTGACTTTTTATCAGTTGGTTTAAATTAGGGTTTCACAAAAGGGGCCAAGATTACTCACAAAAGGGAAACCTTCATTTTGCTTTTCATGTTTACGCAAAAAAATTAAAACTTTTTTCGTCGGGGGGTAAGCAAACAAGCTTGGTTTTAAGATTCGCCCGCAAAAAAAAAGGGTCTCACTTTTTATCCCTCAGATTTTAGAGTCAAACTCAATTTTTTACAATGGTTGACAAACTTTCTTTCCTGCCCTGGGGTTTTGGTTTCACTTTTGTTAAAAGATTCACGAACCAAAGAAAAAGCATCCCTCTTCTTTAGGCTTGTAATCCTTACCCCTCCATATTTAATATTTGTTTTTTTCTCAAAAGTAACTAGTATGCATGGAAAATAAAACCTATATTTTACCCATATGAATAATCAAAAAGGGCAGGGTAAAGAATAAAAAAACAATTTTAAAAAAGCATTAGTTTTAAAGGTTTTAAACAGTACACCCTTTCCCTTAAAATTTTGGGACCTAAACTTCTTTTTAAACCCTTTTTTTTCTAAACCCCGACCGTCGATTCGCCCCCGTTTTCCCCCACCAAAAGGCATTTTCCCGGGTCATAGGAACAAACCACCAAAATAAAACCGTTTTTTTGCTGGGATGAAAAACATTTGCATCAAAAAAAAAAACTAAAAAAAAGGGGAAAAAGGACAAGGTTTTATTTACTAATTTTTTACCCCCAATTTTTTTCTAAAGGTGACAAATTTTCCCAACCCCTTCACAAAATAGAAGGGGTTTGGGTCAACTTGGATTTTTTCTCTCTAAAAAATCAAATGGCCCATTCGGGAAAAAAGAAACCCACAAAAGGGGACCAAAAGTGTATTCGGTTACAAATTTGTCACCTTTACCCCCAAATTTAAAAATTGAAAAAATTACCGAGTTTTGTGAGAGCCCGGAACAGCTAAACCCCTTTCTTCCTCATTTTTTTTGTTTTCCCCAAAACTTAGACCCTTTTAATAGTGTTTTTTTTTGACTTTTTGGGTATACGGGGTCTTGGGGCTTCCAAAACAAATTTTAAGGAATCACGGGGCTTTTTTTAGGGGTTTTAATTTCTGCCTCGGGGTTAAAAATGAGTGGGAAACCCCCATGCCTATGTTTTTTCTTACCCAAAAGCTTTAACCTGGAACATACCGCTACAACTCAAAAAAGGGTATGGATTTTAGATGAGAAGGGGAAAAAAAAAAAAATTTAAAAACATTACCCGAAAATCTTTGGCCAAACTGAAAATTGGTTATCTTTGTGGAAAAAAACAAAAAAAAATAATCAAGTAATGTAAGAGATCTCATAAAGGGGCTAAAAGAAAAAAAAAAGAAAAAAAAGGATGTTTGTTAAGGTTTTTTTTACCCACCTAAACTGTGTGGACTTTTTTTATTTTCAACAGTTGGTACACCCATTTCACTTTAAACCCAAAACCCTTCAGCCCCGCTTCCCGTTATTAGAATGTCATTCAACATTTGTTGTTAACCCATCCCTTTCCAAAAAAGCCAACATGTCACCCCCAAAAAAAAAAGGGGTCAATTTTGTAACCCAAAAACCAAAATTTCCCAAAAATTGGGTTTGCTTTTGGTTTTTTTTGGGTTCCCAAAAATCTGGACCAAGGCAAAATCTTTTCAGCATTGGTCAAACCCCGGCCTTTTAACCATCTTCCTTTATCTTTTTCCTCTTTGGGTTCCAGCTTCTCAGCCTCCTCCTTAACCGGGGCCCTGGGGTTTTCCCCTGCCGGAGCGCAAAACCCCCGGTCCAGGGACGATCAACCCCTTTTCCCGGGGCCCAAAAAGGGGAAATACTTTGGCTCCCCGGAGACCCAAAGGGCCTCACGGCAGGGTGCTCTCCCGGGTAACTGAAGCGGGAAAACGAAGGGGAGATCGGACTTTAAAGGGGTTTTGGGGGGAACGTCCCAGAGAAGAGGGGGGAGGTAGAGAGGCTTCTTTTTCCCCTTTTTTTTGTTGTCGGTTGTTGGGGTTTTTGGTTTTTTGGGGGTTCTATTTTTGAATCAAGGATGAAGGGGGGGTGAAAGGGAAAACTTGGTTTTGAGGTTTGAGAAAGCAGGGGGGGGTGGTTGGGGGTGGGGAAGCAGCACCGGCGGAGGAGGAATAAACCCAAAATTTCTGGTTTCCCCCCGGGGGAGGAATACCACCTTATCCCCGACGGCAAAGAGTTCGAACGGAAGGGGGAATAATAGGGTGTTAAAGGGGACTCGGGCTCGACTCGGGGCTGAAAGGGATTTTTTTACATTTTTCAGCAAGCAAGGTTTCTTAAAAATTTACATTTTTGGGCCCTTTAAAATATTAAAAATTTTATAACTTTTTCACCCCAAAACATCAACGCTTTATTCCTTTTTTTGATTAGAAATGTTTAAATGAGCCTAAAGGAATTCTAAAAAAAAAAAACTAATATCGTTTTTTTTATGTTGGTTTTTTAAAAACAAGTTCACAAAAACCCACTAAAAAATTTTTGGAAAACTAGAAAAAGGTGTTAAATTTATTTTAAAGGGTTTTTTTTAATTCGGTTTTTAAAAAAGCTGAATTGAACATTTAAATTTCCCGTATAAAAAAAAATTATGAAAAAAAAAAAAGAAAAAAAAATTATTTGGAATAGGGGTTTTCCTTAAAATTTTAAAAATGTGGAAACTGTGGAAAAGAGGGAAAAACCAAATGAATACGCAAAAAATTGATAAAATAGTAAAAACCCAAAGAGATAAAAAAAAAAATAAAGTTTTGGGGGTTTTACAAAAATTTTTATCGACACGTGGTTTTCATCTAAAAAAAAAATAAAAACACGGTAGCGATTTGGCAAGTAAAAAACGGGGTTTTTTCGTCGGGGGGAAAAGGGCATCATAGCCTACAAAACCAAAAGAAACACTATATATTTTTGGGAAACAACACCATTTTTTAATCAAATATATAAAGGAAAAATAAAAAAAAATTTAAAAACCGCCACGTATTGAGTTTTTTTTTTCTTTAAAAGGTCACGAAAAATGAGTTATTTGAAAAAAAAATTTGATTGTATGCAAGTGGCGGGTCTAGGGAAAATCCGCCCCGCGTAACGTTTTATAAAAAAAACGTAATGAAATCGAAAAAAAAGGCAAAAAATTTTCCCAAAAAATTTTCACTACCGCCGAAGCGCCAAAGCCGTAGGGGGGTTGCCCCCCCTTTGTATAAGCTAGGGCCGCCCCCTGATTGTAAAAAAACTTAAAAGGGTTTAAAACGTTTTAATTTTTAAAGTATAAAGGGGGAAGTTGAAATTTTTAAAAAAAAAAGAAAAAAAAATATTATATTATATGTCCCCTAAAATATTTATCTTATTTAGTGTGTCCCAAAACCAAGGGGTACGGGCGTAAGCTTTTGTACCCTAGTGTTTTATAGGGGGGGGGAGAGAGAAAAAAAAAAAAAGGGGGGCTGTTTAAGCAATTAATAACCATATTTTCAAAAGACACTTAAAAAAATAGGTAAAAGTGTTTATGTTTTTTGCTTGATTTTGCAGTAAAAATATATATGATTGGTTTTGTTTTACCCTTATTTTTTGGGAAGGCATCAAAGGAACCCCCTCCCAAAAAATCATTTCACTATTTTAAATTTTTTTGATGCAAAAAGAAAAAGGGTTTAGCAAGACTTGCAATAAAAAAACAAGCATTTTGGAAACCTGGTTTACAAGCCACTCAATTCTTAAATAGACATGACCTTCACAATGAAAAAATTTTTTATCTTCAAACTTCTTGTTGACATCAGTCCTTTTGTTCCGGTTGTTAACGAAACCCCCCAAGCAAATACGACCCCACCCAAACGAATTTTATTTTATGGTCTAACCCAATTGGTAAAAAACCCGAAGAAAATCACCTTTCTTCTCTTAAAAAACCCAAACAAGGGCATTAAAATTTTAGTACAAACAGAATTTTACCAGAATTTTAAAAAATCTTTATCATCAAAATTTCAACGGGAACCACAAAGACATTTTTTCCCAAATAACAAGACCCAAACCCGAAATTGGTTTAAAAGACCTAAAAAACAAAGGACCTTAGGTGCTTTTTTTTTCTAGCACAAACCCTAGGGAAAAAATATCTTTTTTTTAAGATTTTCCAATGGAAACATATCAAAAAAAGAAGTTAACTCACTATTTTTTAATCCCCACAAAAACTACTTTTTTCCAGTATCTTATTGTTTTTCGGGAAGTTTTAGTTTTCCCAATACAAACAAAAGCTTCCCCAAGGGGTGTTTGAGATGCTTACTTTTGGGTTTCTGTTTTTATTCCCTTTTTTATTACAAGAGGTCCTTGTTTGGGGTTAAAGGAGAAATAAAAGGGGATGGTTAAAAATATATCATTTTTGTTTCTGTTGTAAAAAGTTGTATAAAAACTAATTTATTGGGTTTCCTGCAGAACTAATTTCATTGTTTTCCCTTTAGCGTCAGTTTGGTAACAAAGAATCCAAGGCGAACACACAAAATCAGCCTCCCATCGGCATTGAAAGGAAGGGAGTACAAATGGGAAAATGTAACATTTTTTGTAAGAATATTTAAAAAAAAATTGTTTTTTTTATAACCCAACGCCAAGTCAATTTTTTCTTGTTACCGACCCACCCGTTTTTTTTTCCACCCCTTACATACCCACGGTTGGGGCGTTTGGGATATAAATGAGCTAGATGCAAAGAAGGCCCCTGCTTAGTTATAAAAAAGCTTTAACCCCGTTTGCACAAAGCCTCAGAAACTTTAAGCTAGAATTATCTGGTTTCGTGTTTTGGGGCCCCTTACATAGGGGTTTTGGGGAGTTTGTTAATGATTTGGTTGTTTTAAAAGGGGTTTTAGGGTTTTTTTTTAAATTTTTTTTTTTTTTTCGTCCCCCGGCCATTTTTTTTTTTTAAAAAAATTTTTTTTTTTTTGGGGTTTTTAAACAGCGGGAAATTGGGAATTTTTTTTTCGGTGGGGTTTTTGGGGAAAGGATTTTAAAAAAATTTTAAATTTTTAAAAAGTTTTAATTTGGTTTTCCTCCCTTGGGGGTTTTAAAAAATTTTTGGCCCTTTTAAAAAACCCGGGGGAAAAACCCCCAGCGGAAAAAACTTTTTTTGCGAAATTTTGTCCCTTTTTAAAATTAAAGGTTCCTTTTCAATTTTTATGGCCCAAATTTTTTCAGCTGGAAGCCCAGTCCATAATGCAGAGCTATTCGGTTTAGCCAAAGGTACAGCCCGTGGGGCTGTGCCATCAGCTAGGGTTGCAATGTACAAGGTCTGTTGGGCTAGCTCAGGTTGCTCAGACATGGACTTGTTAGCCGGGTTTGATGCAGCCATTCACGATGGAGTTGATATCATATCCATCTCAATAGGTGGTCTAACTGGTGCCTACACAAGTGATACTATGTCTGTGGCTTCGTTTCACGCCATGAATAAGGGCATTCTCACTGTGGCTTCCGCTGGGAATGATGGGCCTAGTTTAGGCAGTGTTACGAATCACGCACCATGGCTTTTGACCGTGGCGGCCAGTGGCATTGACCGAGGGTTCCAGAGCAAAGTTGTATTGGGTAACGGGAAGACTGTAACTGTAAGTTCAACATGATGCCCGGGCCAATTGGGTTGGGTAACCAGTCCAAACAGAAAAATTTTGGTACGGGTTGGTTTGACCCAAAACACTTTTTGTCCAAAATTTATGGATGTTTCTTTATATATATAACTAGTTTGTCAAATGTGATTACTAAAGTTCACTCTTTAGAAGTTTTTACGCACTAATAACACGCTTGGCAGACTTGCAACCGCTTAGCTCATTTGACATGTATCCTTTTAAGCTACTCGTCTATAAGAAAAATTGAGCTGAAATTTCCACCTTTAACAAGATTCTTAGGTTCGATGAGGTTCTCAACAGCACATAACATGTGGTGTGTGCAGGGAATTGGGATAAATGGTTTTAACCCAAAGCAAAAGCTTTACCCAATCACCAGTGGAGCTGATGTGGCAATAAACTCCGAAAGCCAGGACAGTGCAGGGTATATTTCTCATACATGAAGCACACAAGTTAATTAAAACCAGAATCATGTGTATTTATTACTCTTTGTCAGGTTTTGCCTGGAAAACACTTTGGACCCAAGTAAAGTGAAGGGGAAGCTTGTTCAATGTAAGCTAGGGACTTGGGGTTCTGATTCAGTTATCAAAGGACTCGGAGGAGTGGGGACCATCATTGAAAGTCAAGTGTTTCTAGATACTCCCATGATCTTCATGGCACCTGCAACCATGGTTAATTCTACTGTCGGTGAAATCATCAGTAAATATACACATTCTACTAGGTAAACAAAGTATCATTTAGAGGCTAAAATTTTGACCCATTCACGTACGAATGGGTCAGTTTGCGTTGTGATTTATCTCAAACTGGTCAAACTGCAGATCGCCGTCTGCAGTGATACACAAGTCTGAACAAGTGAAGGTTTCGGCTCCTTTTATTGCTACATTTTCATCAAGGGGTCCAAATCCAGGAACAAAACATGTACTAAAGGTTTGCAAGACCCAACATGAAACTCAAAACTCCATTTACTTATGTAGTTGGTTGTAATAATAATAAATACTTACCATAGCATTTGTCCCATTAAACAGCCAGATATTGCAGCACCAGGAGTTGACATCTTGGCAGCCTATTCCCCTCTACATACACTCACCGGGCTACAAGGCGATACGCAGTACTCAAAATTTACCTTAATGTCTGGAACTTCTATGGCTTGTCCACATGTTGCAGGGGCCGCTGCCTATGTTAAATCTTTCCATCCAAATTGGTCCCCTGCTGCGATAAAATCGGCTATTATGACTTCAGGTAAGTTCACTAAACTTCAATATTTTTTTATAAGAAAAGAGCTTAAAATATAAAGACATTGGCATGTGTCACTAAAGCTTACTTTTGACATGGTTTACATGATAAAAGCAAGACCTATGAGCTCAAGGGTTAACCAAAACGCCGAGTTGGCCTATGGTGTTGGTCAACTGAACCCTAGACGGGCCGTGAGTCCAGGATTGATCTATGATATGGACAATATGTCCTATGTACAGTTTCTATGCCATGAGGGATACGACGGACCATCAATAGCAACTTTGGTTGGTTCCAAATCAAAGATTGATTGTGCCTCATTGCTTCCACCACTTGTGAGTGAAGATGCCATTAACTACCCTACCATGCAACTTACCTTGAAGAACAAGAAAGGAATAACTAGAGGAATATTCAGAAGAACTGTAACTAATGTAGGCCATGATAAATCTATTTACAATGCCACCATTAGAGCACCAAAAGGAGTGAACATAACAGTGGAACCAACGGCCCTTTCGTTCTCGCATGCCTCACAAAGGAGAAGCTTCAAAGTTACGGTGAACGCAAACTTTAACGCCAGCAAGAAACTGGTGGTTTCAGGATCATTGATATGGAGAAGTTGTTGTAATATTGTAAGGAGTCCAATTGTTATTGTTAATCCACAATATGAGAATGGAGAGGGAATATAAATTACATAGTGAAAAGTTTGATTCAATGTGTAATTTTTTTTATTATGTACGTCATTTATGCACGAGGATGCATGTGTTTAAAAGATTTTATGATTGATGTCAAATTTTAAAGATAAAAAAACATGAATATACATGCATGATACCTTAGCAAGTTCAAATATAAAAATTTCCACATTCAGATTTGTTCTCCAACATACATATCTTGAATTCAACCTGAGCTTGTTGAATCAATCTTTCAGCTTTGAGGGACATCCCATGTTGATTCGTTCACCCACAATTCCACCCATTCGTGAATTCTAATCGGTATTACCAACCAATCTTGATCAGAATTCCCCGCATGTGTTCGTGTTCAAGACGTTGAATTTAAACCCTAATACAGTTTGTTGAATGTATATGTTTGGATGTTAAATGGATCATAATTACAACCAGTCTTCTTCTTATCCTCAATACAATCCATACCCCCCCTATGGATACCCTCCCAATTATCCACTCCTCCTCCTGTGTATTACCTCCTCCTCCTTCCCTCCTCCTCCTCCTTCAAACTATCCTCAATACCCTCCTCCTCCCCATTCATATCCATTTCAATCATCACCATCACAATCCCCCCCGCCTCCCACCCAGCCGGAGTACCGTTACCCTCCTCCTCAACCGTATCAATACTCTGGATATGCCTACCCTCCCTTACCGCCTTCTTCCAAAATGCAGTCAGGTACCATGGCTTATGGTGTTAGTGGGAGCAATGCTGCCCCTCCCCCCCCCGCCCTTCCGCAGGCGAAGATGCTTATTCATCAGGCACCTCCACACCCTTGTACCCTTGTATAGATTATCAGTTTGTTAATTTATCTGTGTCCGAGAGTACACCGTCTGCCCCAATGTTTCAGGGTGTGAGTGTGAGTGCCAAATATGAACCCGATACTTCGCACAGTGATTCTGTTTCTAGCTTTGGCTCTCTTTCTTATAGTGGTTCTCTTGATTTATCTCAAAATCCTAATTTCGGACATGCGCCTTCATTTATCGATCCACAAAACAATCAGCAATATCAGACGGTCTCATTAACGCCTTCTAAAAAGGCATTAAAAGTGCTCCTTTTACATGGGAATTTAGATATATGGATTCTCGAGGCGAAAACTAGAATAACGAGTGATCCTAATATGGATATGTTTCATAAAACAATGGGGGATGCCTTTAATAGATTACCAGGAAAGAAAACTAGAATAACGAGTGATCCATACGTCTCTATTGCTGTAACAACTGCAGTGATTGGAAGAACTTATGTAATTAGTAACAGCGAAAATCCCGTTTGGAAACAGCATTTTAATGTCCCTGTTGCACATCATGCTGCTGAAGTTCATTTTCTTGTTAAAGATAGTGATGTCGTGGGGTCTCACACTTATAGGAGTTGTAGCAGTTCCTGTTGAACAGATATATTCGGGAACTAGAATTGAAGGGTTATTCCCATTAATTAACACAAACGGAAGACCGTCTAAAAATGGGGCGAGTCTGAGACTCTCAATCCAATATTTTTCAATTGAAAAGTTGAGTTTATATCATAACGGGGTTGGGGCGGGCCCACATTATATTGGGGTTCCTGGTACTTATTTTCCGCTAAGGCAAGGCGGCAGGGTGACTTTATATCAAGATTCACATGTGCACAATGGGTCTTTACCGGATCTTAAGCTTGATCAAGACATGCATTATGTTCACGGGTCTTGTTGGAATGATATATTTGATGCAATAAGTAAGGCTCGACATCTTATTTATATAACGGGTTGGTCCGTGTGGCACAAAGTGAAATTAGTGCGTGGGGTGGCTAATACTCCTGAATATACCCTTGGAGATCTTTTAAAATTGAAGTCACAAGAAGGTGTGAGAGTTTTGCTTCTTGTTTGGGATGATCCTACTTCAAGGAACATTTTGGCCTACAAAATATAAGTTTTTTTTTTGTCATTTACAAGTTTATATATGGATGTTCTATTTTAAATGAGAATAGTTTCTTGAATAAAGCAACGTTTATCTTAATATTTTCAGGAGGGAATCATGGCTACCCATGATGAAGAAACCCGACATTTCTTTAAGCACTCTTCAGTACAAGTGCTGCTTGTTCCTCGTATGGCTGGAAAAAGACACAGCTGGATCAAGAAGCAGGTATGCGAGAATTGTACAAAATTGAGTTGCATTTATTTTTAATATAATCTTCAAAAATTGTAACTATAAGTTATATGCTCTAGAGTATTTAGCATTTTAATATAATGTGAAAGGTTACACCTATTATAAAACTTCCTTAAATTGTAACACTGTCCCTTTTCTAATTTTCATTTTTAAACATCATTTAGGAAATTGGAACTATACATACACACCACCAGAAAACTGTGATTGTTGATACTGATGCGGGATATGGTAAAAAGAGAATTTTAGCTTTTGTTGGTGGATTAGACCTATGTGATGGCAGATATGATTCTCCACATCATCCCTTATTTAGGACTCTACACACGGTGCATGCAGATGACTTCCATAATCCTACTTTCACGGTAATGAATTTGATCTTTGAGTATAATGATTTCAACTTTTTGAAAAGACTGCCTGTCGTTTGTCATATTTTTTAACTTAGATTATTGTTTAAATATTGTAGTCTTCGTAATCATATTTGACACACTACTCATTTTATTTTAATAGGGTAGTCTAGCTGGTTGTCCAAGAGAACCATGGCATGACATGCATAGTAAAATTGATGGGCCCGCAGCATATGATTTAATGACCAACTTTGAGGAACGATGGCTAAAGGCCTCAAAACCTCATGGTTTGAAAAAACTAAAAACTTCATATGATGATGCTTTGCTGAGAATAGAAAGGGTGCCTGAAATTTTGGGTGTAAATGATCAACCTTACCATAATGACCAAGATCCCGAAGGGTGGCATGTACAGGTAAATAGAATGAAAAGGATTTAGTTGGCATTTTGTCATTACTGAATTCTTTTAATTAATTTCGTCCTTACCTGATGCAGATTTTCCGTTCAATTGATTCAAACTCTGTTAAAGGCTTTCCAAAGGATCCGAGGGAAGCTACAACCAAGGCTTTGAGATATTAATGTTTTAGTTGGGTTTTTAAGTTATTGTCTTTGTCAGTGAACAGGTGAACTTATATCTACAGAATTTGGTTTGTGGAAAAAATGTGATGATTGATATGAGCAGCATATGTGAAGGCTATCCGTTCTGCCCAACATTTCATTTATATCGAGAACCAATACTTTATTGGATCATTCTTTCATTGGAGTTCATACAAAGAATTGATTTCTTTAACGTATACTTCACTTCAAGTTTTGTTAATCACGCTTTTCGATATTTGATTATGTTTCTTAGGTGCCAACAACTTGATTCCAATGGAAATTGCCCTTAAAATTGCTAGTAAAATTAGAGCACATCAAAGGTTTGCTGTATATGTTGTCATCCCTATGTGGCCCCAGGGTGTCCCTACACCCGCTACGCAACGTATTCTATTTTGGCAGGTGTCTATACACATTTGAAGTTTGAACTCTGTAGTTTGACTTTGAGGTCAAGCATATTACATGTAATCTTGGTGTGATTTACATCTAAAAGTTAATATGCATTTTTTACTTTTGCAGAACAAGACGATGCAAATGATGTATGAGGTCATCCACAAGGCCTTGGTCGAAGTAGGGCTCGACGGAGCATTTTCATTACATGATTATTTGAATTTTTTTTGTCTCGGGAACCGTGAAGCCGCAGGTCCACAGGATAATGTAGGCGACCAGAACCCTAATCTAGGAAATACTCCCCAGGTAGGCCCCACTTATCATTATATGTTGCTGTTAAACTTATATTATCTGCATTGATAAACAAGGAATTAGGATCTTTGGTTGTGTGTTTTTAAAGTGATTACCTCACTTCCAATAGTCAGAATCAGATAAATATTTTATAAAAGTTAGATTTATTAGGTAATTTTACATGTAGACTCAAAATAATACATGGGTCCCATTGAATGAGGAGATATGAATGCGGGACCAATAAAATGAAGAATGGAGATGGTTAGAATTAATAGCATCTTGGTTACCAACGTTAAAACTACTGTTTTTCAACCTCAAGATTATAATGAGAGACGTTATATATAGTCATAAAGCTTCTTATAGTTTTTTAGACCACATCAACAATGTTATAATACGAGTAAATTGGCAAAAAAAAGAAGCCTGCTTTTACTTGTCATGCAACGTTTGGCCTCACATAATATTCGTAACATCTCTGACCATAACTTATTAGTTATTATTTATATTTTAGGGACTTGCTCAAAAGAGCCGGCGATTCATGATCTATGTTCATTCAAAAGGCATGATAGTTGATGATGAGTATGTAATCATCGGATCTGCAAACACTAATCAAAGATCTATGGAGGGTACACGTGACACAGAGATTGCAATGGGTGCCTACCAACCTCATCATACTTGGGCAACAAAACTCTCATATCCACGTGGGCAGGTAAGTTTTCTTGTAAAAGCGCAACTTCTTCCTTTTTCTATAGAAAATTTCAAGACAATATGTTACTGAATTTTTGTGCTTGTTTCCTTAGGTATTGATAGACCATATAATTAAGTTAAAGATTAGTTTTATATATCTTTATATTTAGTGGTACTAAAGTGTATCTTTACGTTCTATATATATGACACTCTTGTAATCATTATTCAATATCAATAATACAATCATTATGTTATATTATGGTATCACAGCCATTCTAACCCTACCCTAACCCTACTGCCGTCGCAGCACCTAACCCTACCCAAACCCTACTGCCGTCGCAGCACCTCCTCTCTAAACTTGCTGTCGTCACGCAATTCTGCTCCTCTTTTTTTTTTTACCTCTAATCATCTTCTAAACCAACCACTCCAATGGCAATGCTCTCACCCTTCACCACTGCAGAGCAAACTGCCCACGATTCGCATAAATTCGCATTTAAATTAACTCCCACGAACTATGGCTTCTGGAAGAACATGATTCATCCCTTCCTAGTCACTAATGGCCTGTTTGGATACATTGACATTGCCATAGCATGCCCACCTTCCAGAACCGCAGCCACCACCGACACAGCTTCTGTTGATAATCCCAGCCATTTGTATTGGATTTCCAATGATGCCCACGTTCGAATGATTCTCATCTCTACCATCTCTGAATCCAGTTTTTTGCATGTCCAGGGTGTAACATCTCGTGACTTGTGGCTGTCCCTTGAAAGAGCCTATGCCCCGAATAACTCATCCAGGGAATACACACTGAAAACGCAGCTGTTGAAGCTTCAGATGAAGGCTGATGAGAATTCTGCTTCTTATCTGAGTCGTGTGCAGGAATATGCAACAGCCTTGGCCAATATTGGTGAGCCCTTTAAAGACAAAGATATAGTAATGCTTACACTTGCTGGTCTACGAGATGAATATAGCGGACTTAAAGCCAATTTACTTGCTCGTTCACCACCTGTTGCCTTTACTGAATTACACGGCCTGCTGAGTGATCATGAGTTCATGATGACTCGACATACACCAGCCATTCCTACTGCCTTCACAGCCTCCACTTTTCCAGCCCCACCTACGGCAATAGCATTGCTGGTCTTCTCCCACCCCGGCACCACCACAGAATCAACTGGCTGCTTTACAACAATTGGCTGCTCAACTAGGGTATAACATCAGCCCTGCTTTTACCTAAAACCAACAGCCGCAGGCCTTCTTTACTAACCGTCAACCAACCAATTATCGCGGTAACCGTCGTGGTAATTCTCGTGGCAACTATCGTGGCAATTATAATAGGAACCGTGATGAGTTCAAGCATTCGGTGCCCAGAACCGTCAACCACAGTTTGCTTGGGCCTCTACTCAGAATACCGTGTATGGTCATTGTAACCGGTGTGGTATTGGCCACATTCCTGCACAGTGTCCTAACAAGGCTGGTCAATCTTCCACACGCGACTCACCCCAAGCAAACTATGCAGCCTTTTCTGAAGTTGCCTCTACAACTAGTTCACTCTGGAAACCCGACACAGGAGCAAATGGTCATGCTACACCCGACCTTGCAAGTTTGGACAACTCTGAGGCCTATCTTGGTAACAATTTCCTTCATGTTGGTGATGGTAATCCTCTCCCTATTTGTCATATTGGTTCCTCAAAATTCTATTCTTCTAATAAAACATTTTCTCTCAATAATATTCTTCATGTACCTGAACTTAAACAAAATCTCTTATCAGTTCAACAATTTTGCTTAGATAATAACGTTTTCTTTGAATTTCACTCCTCGTTTTTTGTTGTGAAGGACGAGTCTACACATACCATCCTACTCACGGGTCTAAGTGAACAAGGTCTCTACTCACTTTATCTTCCAAAATTGAAGTCCCTTCCACATGTTTCCTTCACAGCAACTAAAGCTCCGTCAATGATCTGGCATCAACGCCTCAGCAATCCCAATGCTCGAGTTTTTCAGTCTATAATGTCTAGTAGTCATTTACCTGTTTCCAATAAAGTGTCTTCTTCTTTATGTTCTTCTTGTCAAATGGGGAAATCCTCCAAATTGTCATTAAAACTATCAAATTTTCGTAGTAACAATGTTTTGGATTTGGTTTATTGTGATGTTTGGGGTCCTGCACCCTCTATTTCCTTTAATGGTTGTCGTTTTTTCTTATTATGTGTTGACCATCATTCACGCTATATGTGGTTTTACCCTTTAAGGAATAAATCTGATGTTTTCTCCGTTTTTCAATTGTTTGTTAATATGGTTGAAAGACAATTCAATACTAAACTTAAAAGAGTTCAATCTGATTGGGGTGGTGAATTTCGTAATCTTGCTTCGTTTCTAACATCTCTTGGCATCATTCACCAACGCTCGTGTCCACATACGAGTGAACAAAATGGTGTCGTCGAACGCCGACATCGCCATGTTGTTGAAACTGGCTTGGCGCTTCTTGCTCACTCCTCATGCCCCTCAACGTTTTTGGGAGTTTGCCTTTGAAACCGCGGTTTACCTAATAAATCGCATGCCCTCAAGAATCAACTCAAACAAATCACCTTTCCAACACTTATTCAACCGACCACCTGATTACTCATTTTTACGAGTCTTTGGGTGTGAATGCTTCCCTTTCCTACGCCGGTATAATCATCATAAAATGGAATTTCGGTCCACCTCGTGTGTTTTTCTAGGCTACAGCTCAGTTCATCATGGGTATCGCTGCCTCGATTTACAATCTGACCGGATTTACATTGCTCGTCATGTTCGCTTCAACGAACACATTTTCCCATTCAAACCTCCACTCACTCCCACATCTCCTACACAATCACCTTCCTACTATTCTTCCTACCCCATACCATCAGCGTGTCCTTCCACTTCTACTTCCCAGCCCTCAACCGAACCTCACAGCGTTGAAACACAGCCTTCGGACCACCATCAGACCCATAACCAACAACCCTCGACCTTGTCGCACACAACACCCATGAACCCACTCATTCCAGCCCTGAACCGACCCTATCCAGCCCTCCTCTCAGCCCTGAAACACCCCGTTCCACCTCAATTCCTACTACCTCACAGTCCTCAGCTCACATTTCCTCTTCACCACCACGTACCCGTCCGCCTAATCTTCGCCAAAATCCTAAGCCAACCATTCGGTATGATCCTTCAGCTTACCATGTCTCTACAAATTCTTCCGAGTCTCTTGAACCTTCCTCTTTTACTATCGCCAACAAATCACCGAAATGGCGCCAAGCCATGGCTGAAGAGTTTGATGCTCTTGTTCGGAACGGAACATGGTCTCGTGTTCCCCGTTTTACGAATACTAATGTTATCGATTCAAAATGGGTTTACAGGATTAAAAAGGATGCACACGGAAAAGTCACTCGCTACAAAGCAAGACTCGTTGCCAAAGGTTTTAACCAACAACCCGGTGTTGATTACCAAGAGACCTTTAGTCCTGTTGTCAAAGCAACAACGATACGGGTTCTTTTGTCACTTGCTGTGACAAATCAGTGGTCTCTCAGACAGTTAGACGTTCAAAATGCTTTCCTTCACGGTAACCTAAAGGAAACTGTCTACTACGACAACCACAAGGGTTCGTTAACAATTCTAAACCCCGGTCATGTTTGCTTGCTGCATAAATCTCTTTATGGCCTGAAACAAGCACCACGAGCATGGTTTGAACGTCTTAGCAGCACCCTACATCATATGGGCTTTACCGGTTCTAAAACGGATCCTTCACTTTTTATACTTAACGCCCGTGGGACCTTGGTCTACGTTTTGGTCTATGTCGATGACATTATAGTTACAGGGAACAACACAACAGCTATCAATATGTCATTGCAACATTAGGCACATCATTTGCAGTAAAAGATCTGGGGGACTTACATTATTTTCTGGGTATTGAGGTTATTCGTCATGGCAGCAACTTAATCCTTTCTCAGCGGAACTACATTTCTGACTTGATTCACAAAGCTGGGTTATCCGAATGCAAACCAGTTCCTTTTCCTATGAGCACATCTCAGCTTCTCACCCTCAGTGACAGCCCACTTCTTGCTGATCCAACCAAGTATCGACAAATTGTGGGTGCTCTTCAGTATGCATCATTATCTAGACTGACATCACTTTTGTAGTAAACAAAGTGTGTCAGTTCATGCAGACTCCCACAGAAAACCACTGGTCGACTGTTAAACGGATCCTGCGGTATATCCAAGGTACCTCTCATCTTGGTCTGTTTATTCGTCATGACTCTGTCTCTACTCTTCATGCCTTTACTGATGTCAACTGGAATACCACTTTGCGAGCTTTTTCTGATGCTGATTGGGCCGGCTGTCCAGATGACCGCCGGTCCACGAGGGGTTTGCCATATACTTAGGGTCCAATCTTATATCATGGAATGCTCGGAAACAGCGTACGGTGTCACGTTCTTCTACTGAATCTGAATATAAAGCTCTAGCCGACACTGTTGCTGAATTAACATGGCTAGAGGCCCTTCTACATGAACTTGGTGTCATCTCTAAGATTACACCTACACTTTGGTGTGATAATCTAGGTGCCACATATTTGTCCGCTAATCCTGTGTTCCATGCTCGCACAAAACACGTTGAGTGTGATTATCACTTTGTTCGCGAGAAAGTTACTCAGGGAAAACTTCAGGTCAAGTTTATCTCCACACATGATCAAATAGCCGATGTTTTCACCAAGCCTCTACCGTCTCAAAGGTTTCTAATGCTGAGGTCCAAGTTGCAGGTCGTTCCCCGCCCTCAACTTGCGGGGGGATGATAGACCATATAATTAAGTTAAAGATTAGTTTTATATATCTTTATATTTAGTGGTACTAAAGTGTATCTTTATGTTCTATATATATGACATTCTTGTAATCATTATTCAATATCAATAATACAATCATTACGTTATATTAGGTATATGGATACATAATGTCTCTTTGGGCTGAGCATCTTGGGCTTGTTGATGATCGATTTACAAAGCGGAATCAATTGAATGTGTAAGACATGTGAGATCACTATCTGAAGCTAACTGGAAACAGTTTGCAGCTGATGAGGTAACAGAAATGAGGGGACATTTGATGAGATACCCTGTTCAAGTGGATCAAAGAGGCAAGGTTAAATCTCTAAATGGACATGAAAATTTTCCGGATGTAGGTGGTCAAATTGTCGGGTCATTCCTTGGGATTCAGGAGAATCTGACTATTTGATCAGTTTTTTGGTTGCATATTCAAGATTAAAATTTTGAGATTCCCAGTTCAAGGGTGGAAAACCAATACTGTGTACAGTAGTGTTTGTTGTTGCAAATAGTTTGATCTTACATATATATATATGTACATTTGACATCCATTCTTTATATCAAATGACTCCCAACACGCCTTAAGATCTGCAACACTTGCATCAGTTGCAACCTTCTGCGTAAACCAAGTTGATAATGACTCAATGACGACTAAACATGATAAGGCAAAAGGGTAATACTATACATTATCCTACCCATGAGATGTAAGAAAATATAACATTTTTCTTGATAAGATGATGATTAAGATATATTTCCTAGATGATGATTAATATATAGAAGTTAACACATGTTGGTGTAAAATTAACACATTTGCTAATAATTTTGGCTTAGGGACTAATTTAGCATTATTAAGTTCTAAGGTGATTTTCTGCTAAATAAGAAAAAATTCTTTCAGAAAAAGATGAAATGTTGAGAGTGGGATTTGAACCCACGCCCTTTCGGACCAGAACCTTAATCTGGCGCCTTAGACCAACTCGGCCATCTCAACTTTGATGCTCTCTCACAACTCTTGTTTAGATTAAAATATATAGTTAATTTAGTTTTTTTTAATTACGTAGTTTTATTTTCATTAGGCATTGAGTAACTTCATGATTTCCATGATATTGTTTTTGATATTTTTGGCTTTCTTTGCGTTAGGTTTTTAGAGCTACTAAATAGAGTCTGAAAGGTCATGCATACCCAAGATCTACGAATGTAGTGTTTAAGAGGCTTGTTTAATACTCTATCCAAAAGAGGTTAGGGACGCAGCTTGTGCTCTTTTGCCTTATGTAGTTATGTTTCTATGTAATTACCCTTTGGGAAGAAATTTTATTGATTAAACAAAATTAAGCACAAATCAAACATAAATGGTCAAGTCACATTTGATTGTCTGTAACAACTTCCATTGTGCTAAAAACTTTCATGACTGTATAATCTAATCCATTACAAAAACAACGGCATTGAATGGATCTAACAACAAACACAAATTATACAAAGATTTAAGCATATTGATGTATAAAAACTCTTGATTCTCATAACATAATTTTTTTGTTGTTGATAGGTTGTTTCCCTTTTCTTGCCCTTTCTAGTTCAGATTCAGCTTCTTTAAGTTGTTCTTGGAGTCTTGAAACTCTTACTTCTAGCTCTTCTATTGTACCCCGAGTAAGCAAAGGCTGTTACGGTTTTAAGAAATGTTTTGAAAAGGCCTTTAATGCTTCAACTCCACAAACCTGTCAAAAAAATCGAAACCTGTTTGTTAAATATTTCATTCAAGGTTTTAATTTGTGGCTCTTGTTTCTATAAAACACAGAACGGCAACAGAGAGTACGACCCAAAACTGGAAACAGATGAAATCCAAAGGGACGTTTTCCGGGAGCTTTTTCATGGAAAACAGAAACAGTGTACAATTATGACTCTTTAATCTAACCATTTACCTCCTGTGGCAGCAATGGCAACTTTGTAATATGGAAATCATCATACAACATGTAGAACTGATCCAGATATTTTTGTTGCATTTTCATTCGAGCTTTGAGCAACTTCGATTCAACACCTGAAACATAATCGCAACTAGCTTTTTAATTTATGAACAAAGTTCGTAATTCATTTTGTGGGTTGTATTTATGGGACCCATGAAATCAGGAAAAGACAAATGGGCTAAATGAATAATTAATTTCCCACCACTAAGACCATGAGAAAGTGTACGTACCTTCTTCATCAAAAAGCACTTGATTGATGATGATGTTATGTGTATCAAGCTCAAATTTAGTGAGTTCTTGCACCAGTCTCTCTATCTCATATAATGAGAGAAATTCAGGAATGCACACGCATACAAAAGTTGTCAAATCCTGCATAAGAAAGTATATTTTTTCACTCTATGCTGTCGAGTGTCTGGAATTTTCTAATTCTTTAATTATCAGATATTACAAAAATCTATTACTAGTTTTACTCAACAGGCTACATGTTGATGATCAATTTTGTTACCTAGTATTCCGCTGATTATTCAAAAATGATTATTGATCCACCAAATAACAAGACAATCATAAGTATGTTACCAAACATTAGAAACTTACTATACAATGTTTAATCACTTTGAAAATGCACATCCAATGTTTGGATTCTTCATGGTATTTTACTTGATATTGGTACACTTTACTTTAAAGATTATGTATATAAGTTTTGAAGAAAGTATTATCTTTCAAGTTTTGGTATTGAAATATATTGGTATTTGAAGAAAGTATTATTTTACTTGATATTGGTACACTTTACTTTAAAGATTATGTTATATAAGTTTTGAAGAAAGTATTATCTTTCAAGTTTTGGTATTGAAATATATTGGTATTTGAAGAAAGTATTATTTTGTATTACGTAATATATATTTTTTTGTTTTTTTTATTTTACTGCGCTTTTTTTTCTCAGGCCCGCGCTTTTTTTGCGTCTCTCGCCTTGAGTGCGCCTAACGCATTTGATAACTATGATCCAAACACCCTCTTACTTATTTATCATGCTGTCATTACTTAACAGAATCTCACAATTTCTCCATTTGGGCAATTTTCATGAACCCATGTTCATCGTGATTAGATACTATACTCCTGATTTTGTAACTAATAAAGGGTACTTGAGACATTTCACCAATAGATACATACCGGATCTTTGAACTGCCTGTTCACTTGTTCAACAACGTCTTTCATGCCCTCCAGCCTTCCAAGAATGGCATCCTCGCCAAACTTTCTCCAACCCCAAACATACGAGTCATCTGTTATCAAATCTCACCAATTTGTTATTATACCACACAAGTAAAGGTGTGTTGACCCCAAACTATACCCGTTTCGTGGGTCCCATTTAACTTTATCTGACGACAGGTGAAGCTAAGACCTAGAAAATGATGAAAGTCAGAGATTTTATTCATTTACACACTTTCATCCGTTCTTTATTTTGTGGGCCTCGTATGTAGTTCCTCGACGGACCCACACTCGTGTCTTTTCTTCTCACCCACATTCAGAGCTTCGTTTTTTCCCGAATCTTATAAATGGGAGTGCAAATCCCATCTTCTTTTCTTATGTCGCCATAGAAATGGGATCCAACAAAATTGTTAAATTGTCTACAAACAAAAATTGCAATTCTTATTTACATGTAAGAAACTGGAGTATAAAAGAAAGTACCTGCCACCAAATTTGCTCTTTAAGCTCATCATTTTGTCAAGACCTTTTTCTAATGTTGAAGGAAATTGTAGCAACCGAAGTGTATGGCCCGTGGGAGCAGTATCAAAAACTATCACTGAATAATCCATGGTTTGCACCAACCTAAAGCCAAAAGTTATCCCAAAGTAACTTAATAATATTACTCGCTGATTTTCAAGGTCAGGTTACCTAATTAACCTCGTTATACTAAGAAATCAACGACAAAAGTGTTTTGGTCAAGATGATTACTTTCTTCTGTCCTTATAGACATTTTACTAACATGAGAATAAATATTGAACTCACTTTAGCATCTCAGCAAAGCTCATAGCCTCATCGATTCCAGGAATTGAATTTGCTAAATCTGATAAGAAACCATCCATTCCATCTGAACTGCCCGTATCTTCGTTCTCCACTGTGGGGTCCACCTCCTGCAAAACGGAATTGAATTCTGGTCTACAAGTGCTTTTTTAAAAAAAGTATTCCAACTAGAGTGTTTGGCAAAGACTGATTACAATTCTGATTATGTAGTGTTTTAATATCAGATATGGAGATTGGAGAAACGGACAAGGAGTTAACGTAGGAAAACTGATTGTTAAGATAATGTAAAATCACCCAGCTATCCCTATTCCCTAACTTAACATTGACATGTAATTCTGATTATTCAAACCAGCAATGTTCACTTTGGAAATACACATCCAAAAACCAACCGTGCACACATCAACCGTAAATCCTTGGGGTACACAAAAGCCTCAAGTACTAAGATCAATCAAGAAACATAATCATAGCATACAAAAATGCCAAACGTGTTAACTAATGCAGGAATCTTTAATGAATAAACACAACAAACAAGCTCCTACATGTTATTAACTAATGCAGGAATCTTTTATGAATTTTGACCATCTGATGAAAATTGCCCAAAAAAGCTGGCCTGAATTCATACCCAACCAAGTTCAACTAAAGCTTATACAGGGTCAGGTTCAAATCAAGTGAACACTAAAATCAAACAGCATATGTGAAATTAGCTAACAAAGGTCATCATGGAGTACACCTATTAACTACATGCCAATGAATATACAGAACTGAAAAGCTATGAGCGTATCAGTTATTGTAAACAACCATGTTAACATCAATCTCAAATGAGTTAACTTTCACAATTAATTAATTAATAAGCCATAAAGTATAAAATATATATATATATATATATATATATATATAACTACATGCCAATGAATATACAGAACTGAAAAGCTATGAGCGTATCAGTTACTGTAAACAACCATGTTAACATCAATCTCAAATGAGTTAACTTTCACAATTAATTAATTAATAAGCCATAAAGTATAAATATATATATATATATATATATATAATATATATATATATATATATGTAGAAACAATCCATCAGATATCAAGATAAACCCTAATTCCCAACTAGTTCACATGAAACCCAAATACTAAAATCAATAAAGAAACATATAACTAAGTAAAATATCCATCAAAGATCGAGGATTCTTTGGGAATACCCATGATTGAAGAAATAAGAGAGACTAACCATTGGTGAAGCCATTAACGAGGGTAGGAGATTTGGTGAAGCGCTGTTCGCTGAGATTGTGAGCAGGATCGGTAAGATGATAAGAACAGAGGATCTGACAGAGGGCAGAAGGATGGAGAGAATGGAGCTGCAAGTAGTCTTGCCAACACCGCCTTTGCCACCAACAAAGACCCACTTCAAACTCTCCTGATCAAGTACATTCTCAACTGTTCCTTCTGGGATCTCTTCCATTCTTTACACAAACCCCTAAATTTGGAGAGGAGGATGTTGTTTGGTGTTGGGGTTTTCGATGATTTTGATGTAAGATCTCTGGAGAGACAAGGTAAAGGATTTTTATTTTTCTATCCTTAACTAAAAAGATTTAATAATTCAATAAAAATATATTTATCTTTAAAATTTATTCATCTTTTAAAAAGCTGCCATATTTGATTTTTTTATTCAATTCAATTTTTTTTAACAATAACTTTCTTCTTATATTTTCTCTTTCTTTCATTTACAAAGACCCACAAAAAAATATATGGAAAACACATATGGAGTAATTTCATATATATAACAAAAATATTGTTTGGATGATACATAGATTCCAATGTTTCAATCACACTAATAGCAAAGCTCTTTTTCATGTCATTCTTATTAGGAGGGGTGTTCAAGATCGGATTATTCGGTTTTCGCATATCCGAAAATTTCGGATAATAAATATTAATATCCGAACCCGTATCCGAAATTCGGATATCCGAAATGTCAGATACGGATAATTCATAAAAAAATTCAAAAAATTCGTTTCGTGCATAGATTAACCTATATTCGATTTACCAAATTTTCAACTTTAAAAACAATGAACTTTTATAAATCTACATCTTAATCCGATTATTTATTATTTTTTACTATATTACAAACTAAACATTGTGCTCATATACTATATATATTTAAAAAATTATTGTACTCAAAAAAATTATTAGTTTTCGAAGTTCATATCTTGAGATCTTGGATGTTCAAATGGAAGTTCAGATCTTCAATGTTGAGTACATTTGAGGTGTAAAAGAGGTGGGTCGGCTCGAAAAAGCATTTGGGTTTTATTAGGTATAAACTATAATGGTATGTGTGTATATATATATATTCTCCTATGTTAAAAAAATAAAAAAGTTTTGGATATCCGAAATATCCGAAAATTTCCGAAATCACTATCCGGATCCGAAATTCAGATTATCTGAATTTTGGATAATTTGGATTTGGATTTTTGGATTATTCGGATTCGGATTTGGATGATTTTGAACACCCCTACCAATAACATGTTGGAAACGCGCGTCACAACTTGAATGCGTATCAAAATACGTGGCGTGAGCTAAAACCGAAACTGGATCCGTTTAAAGTTTTCTTCCACGTGAGGGCGACCTAAGCCACGGCGATCGAGTGGAGATCGCCAAAATTGAGTATAGACACGATGAGAATGCGGAATTTCATTGGGTTTCTCACTTTAATATTTATCGTACTTTGAAATTTGTTTTTAGGATTTATTATGAAGTTTTTAAAATTTTTCAGGATTTATTAAATTGTTTTTTTTTAATTTATTACAATTTTATACAACTTTTTTTTTTAAATTAATTTGCTGGTGTGTTTTATTTTATAGATATCAAATATAAAAAAATATATATATTTTTTCACATGTCATTCACACCGGGTAATCCAAGCCATTCTCACACCCCCACTTTTTTAGAGTGGCCTGATTCGCTACATGTCAACCCAAGCCCCTCAGCAACTCATGTGACCATTTGCCCCAGAGGAACTCCGTTCAACGGCTAAAAGCCCTACTGCAAGATTCTCTACAATCTTGAACGACTGATTGTACTGTTGTTCAAAATGTCGATTGAATCACAAACATCCATCATTCGGGTGTGTTAATTAGTTTCACCAGAAAGAATGGGTGTTGGCGGGAATTTCTGGGATATGCTAAAACCCTATGCGCGAACAGAAGGGTTCGATTTCCTAAGAAACAAAAGGGTGGCCATTGATCTCTCCTATTGGATCGTTCAACATGAAACCGCTATTAAACTTCACTCCCGAAACCCTCATCTCCGACTCACTTTCTTCCGAACCATCAATCTCTTCTCCAAGGTAATAATGCAATTGCCCTATTTAGGGTTTTCTTTTTCACGCAATTTTATAAGTTTATATAGTGCTTGGTTAGAATGCAATGACCCTGATTTCTGAGTATTTAGTCTAAACGGTTTGCCCTAAATCAATTTTCAAGATAAATGTAAAATTTTTCGCTTGGAAATTTAATTAGGTTACTGTTACTGCCCAAACAGGAGAACTCAACCAAAAAGACTAGTGAGAGTGCCCATTTGGTCTATAAGCCCCACCATGCAACCGAAGTGGGACAAGTCTCGTACCATTTCAGTCCATAACAGTTACTTTTGTGTTTTGAAAAAATCATGCAGTTTGGTGCTTTTCCAGTGTTCGTGGCAGACGGAACCCCATCACCATTGAAGTCTCAAGCAAGAATGATGCGCTTTTTTAAGTCATCTGGCGTTGATGTTGCAAGCTTTCCCATGCCAGATGGTACTTCTGTTGAGAGAAATAAAAAGTTCTTAAAATGCGTTCAAGAATGTGAGGTTAGTAACCTTTTCTGCATTTATTTGTTTTGCTTTGCTGCACCAAGAAGAAAAGTAATCTTTTTTGACAATATGAGACCCTTTTCCTGTGCAAGTACTTGTCACTTATTAGCAAAGAAACGACCTTTTGTGTTTTAATTTCTACTGTAAACCTTTGCTTTAATATCAAACAGGAACTGCTTGAACTGTTTGGAATGCCGGTTTTGAAAGCAAGCGGGGAGGCTGAAGGACTTTGTGCACAATTAAACAAAGATGGTCATGTTGACGCTTGCATTACCTCAGATAGTGATGCGCTTCTGTTTGGTGCCAAATGCATCATTAAGCGCCTCAAACCCAACTCACAGGTAGTGCCTTTTTGGTCAAATTGGTTGACCAACATTGTTCTTTCTAAGATTCAAATATTGCTAATATTATGTTAGTCTTCTTGGCTCTAATCCAACAATACTTGATAACATCAATGAGAATCATTCCATCTTTTTAGGAAATTCTGGAGGTGCCCAGATGGGTGGGTTAGTTAAGTGATCAAATCAGTAATCTTGGTGGATTTTTATTTATTATATGTAAGTAAATAGTGTGTCAGATATGAGCGCAAGTATTATATTATTTTAATAATCGTCTAACACATTAAAGTTACACTTTGGGTGAATTTCTACCCGCTTGACATGTTTCCTTTTAAGCTAAATATAAAATTTCACCTGTTTGGCCTGTTATAGATATAATATAACCTGAATACGATCATTCTGAAGAAAATTCATTTTAAATCAACTAAAATTTGCATGTGAAATGCAGGAACCATTTGAGTGCTATCATATGTCAGACATCGAAGCTGGTTTAGGGCTAAAAAGAAACCACTTGATAGCCATTGCACTTTTGGTTGGAAACGATTATGATCTAAAAGGTGTCCAAGGGATTGGGCTGGAGACAGCACTCACTTTTGTGAAATCTTTTAATGAAGATGAGGTTTTAGATAGGTTTGACTAACTTCCATGCCACATGTTTCACAATGTAACGTACTTGGTGCATTTTATGTGACTACTTTGCCTATAATTCATTGTTTCAGATTATGTGAATTAGGAGGTGGAAACATGCTAATTAATAATTCAGATGAGACTATACTAAAAACGAGGCTTCTTCATTGTTCGTTATGTGGGCATCCAGGAAGCAAGAGATCTCATTTTAAGGTTTCTTGTGAACGATGTAGTTCGACTACACATGAAGGTTGTTTGCAAAAACCTATTGGGTTCAAATGTGACTGCTCATCCTGTAAACAGGTATGTGTAGTGTGTTTGGTTCGCTGATTGTTATTTCTTCTTAGAAAAACACACATGAGGGTGTTTGGATATGTGTTTTGAAAATAGTTATTCTGACTGCCTTAATCAAAGTTAGATCTAGTTTACCAGATAATTAGATAATCAGTTGATTAAGTTAGAGATAAATATGTGACTTTACATTTATTCCAATTAGTAGTTTTCTCACGACTTCTTACATGCTTCCCCAAACATGTTTACTTTGACGCTAAATAACATTTAAAATAACTACGTGTAATATAAACCCTGAGGTTACAGTTGATTAAGTTACTGATGTACGCCAGCTTTGACTTATTTCAGTTATTTATTTCATCCATTGTTTTTTTTCTTTTTCTGAGTTACAGGATAAGAAAAAAAAGGAACAAAAAAAGAACGAAGCTTGGAAAATGAGAGTTTGCACCAAAATCGCCACAGAGCCAAACTTCCCGAATAATGAAATCATTCAGATGTATTTGAACAACCAGCACACCAATTTTACAGGTAAGTTTGAAAGCCTTAATATCTGCTCCATACGTATGCTTGTGTTTACAGTTTTGTGGTGTATACTATATATGTGTGTGTGTGGATGGGTGGGTGGGTTATTCTAATGCACCCCTTGATTTTTTTTTGTTTGATGATAAAATTGGTGTTATTACCATTACGCGTTAACATTTAAAATAAAACTGATTGTTTAATTTCTGAATAACGGACTGAGTATTTATTCATATACGGACATAACACCTCTTTTTTTTTTTTGCTTAATTTTAGATGCTGAACCATTTATATCATCATGGAAAACTCCGAACACGGAAATGCTAATTGATTATCTAGGTTTTAAGCTAAACTGGGAACCTTCCTTCATTCGGCAAAAACTCTTTCCCCTTTTGTCCACAATATTCTTGAGAAATATAGCCAAAAATCAAGATACTGATTTGTTGTATGGACAATATGAGTTTGACTGCATCCAGAGAACCAAGATAAGGGTTGGTCATACTTTCTATTTGGTTAGTTGGAAAAGTCAACACAAACAGTTAACAACAATATCTGCACAACACCATCTAAAGAGGCTGAAGTTCAAGAAGATTATGATGAATTGGTAGATATCTTTGACGAAGCTGATGTCACCAATGTTCATGTTGATGATGGGTGTTTGATGACTGATGAAAATATGGATCTTGTTATGTCTGCGTACCCGGAAAAGGTTGATCAGTTTTTGCAACAAAAGGTGAGAACTTTTTTCACTTATTTTGACATAGGCAGCAAAATAGGCGGGCTGGACTAGTTAGGTAACCTCTTAAAACATGCTGGTCTGGGCCAGGCCGGCCACAAACACTTTTTTTGTTCATTTTTAGAAGATTTTAATTTAATGCGCAAATTATGATCTTAAAAACGATATTATTACAAAACTAGTAAACCTTTCTTTTAATTTTTAGTATTATTTTTAAGTGGTTTTTAGGGCTTAATACACTTATTACAAAACTAGTAAACCTTTCTTTTAATTTTTAGTATTATTTTTAAGTGGTTTTTAGGGCTTAATACACTATGATTTCAACTGGTTTTGTTTAATAGATCTGAAGACACTATGATTTCAACTGGTTTTGTTTAATAGATCTGAAGACACTATGATTTCAACTGGTTTGATGCATTTGATTTGTTTCCTTTTCGGTTAAATATTTTTATGTTAAGAGATAAAAAAAAGTAACCTAAACTGGATCCCAGTTATATGTAAATGAGTCTTAATTTCCACTTTGTCATATATGTGTTCGATTTTACTAATTTCCAGTTTTAAAAACTTGCAGGGGTTTAAAGAAGCGAAATCAAGGAAAAAAGCTAAAGCAATATCTGCAGAGGATCCATCATCTCCTAGTTCAAGAAGTGTGCAACTTAATATAACACAGTTTTACCGTTCATCGAAAGGAGGGGAAGCTACGGAAAAAATAAAAGATGACAGTTTTTCTGTAGGGAAAAGGGAGAAGGCTAGCAAAAGATTTTCAAAGTCTGCCAGGCGTCGCCTGCTACTTGGGTAGAATGTAATTTTGGTGCTTAGGACTTGTGAATGTAGCTTGAATTGACTGTAAATATTCTAGTGTTTGGATGGATAGAAATAATGTAATGATAAACATCCTATTTTGTCTTCGTCGTCTTGGCTCTAAAATTCCTTCTTCCATTGCGGTAAAGAAGGGTTTTTTCAAAATGTTGATTGATGTGAATAATAAACCCCACCAGCTGCATAGATTCAAATTCAAGTTTTGTGTTTTCTCAAGATTTCCTAATACAATTACGGAAGGGTGTATATACGTCCACAAACTATATAGAGTTGTAAATGAATTTGAACATGTTTATGAACGAGATTTTTTGTTCGTGTTCGTTCTTGCTCATGAACACTTATCGGCTTCAACTAAGATTCAGGTTTAAATATTGGATATCATAGTTTTACAATAACACAAATACTTAGAAGGTACATCGACATAGAAGGTAAACGGGCAACAAGCTACGCATCTATCCATTTTTGAACAACAAAACTAAGTCTTTTATAACTAAATTCATAGATCTCGGGATCATGACATCACTATGCACTTATTAAACGTAAAAGAACGCAAACAAATGTTCATGAAGATAAACGAACACAAACAAACTTTATATATCCATTTTAAAATAAAATCTTCATGTTCATCTGAAAGATTACGAAAAATCCATAAAATAAATAGTACTTAACATTTTATTTAGAATAATGAATTATGTTTCTTCATTTGAGTTTTTGTATTAGAAAGTAGATAAAAAAAAAATAATAATAATAATAATAATAATAAAGATTAAACATGTGATAGAAAATAAAACTCTATATAACTTTTATTGGTAAAGTCCAAATAATGGCACTAGGAGTGTTGGAAACCTTTTTGTGTTATTTCTCCCAATACCTAAGGAAATAAGCGAGGTGAATTTTGGACCCCACAAGGAAGACATCTAACATGTGGTTAAGTTTAATTTAATTTAATAAAGAATATGCGTATTGGGGTCCTAAGCAATTTCTATCTAAAGTACATTTTTGTGTAAATATATGCTACGACCAACCATAAAGTGTTGATAAAACTAATAATAGTCGTTACGAGGATGATTCAAGTTCAAATCCTTCAATTGTGTACATTGGTAAAATTAATGGTTTTACTAGTTGATAAATTAACTGATCAAATATACTAAATAAAAACAAACACATGTTGCAATGTCTTTGAATTTATATAAAATATTATACATAAAATAAAAATAAAGTTATACTTCACAAAATGGAATAAATAATTAAAAGCAAACAGTCAAATGCTATATGGTATGGTTTAACTAGTATCGGCTAGTTAAAGCATCACGTCACTGTCACATATACAGTGAACTTTTAACTAGCCTATCATTTAACTTACTTGATGTTTTTTAACTTAAGGTTTAAAAAAGAGCAATGTGATAAGTTGAATCAAATGTGAACCTCACACTTAAAATGGATAACACATGTTAAGGCACTCACGAATCCAACTTTGGCGTCCTCAGAAAGGCGTCAAGTGTGCCAAGCGATAAAGTCGATAATCTGTAGCTTGTGGGATAGAGTGGGATCTTGGCTGTATTTTTTTTATAAACTCTATTATTTCAGTTAATGTATATTTATTTGAAAGAAATAAAAAATAATTATTTAAAAAATAATTGCAAGAATTGAATGGCAGGAGAAAATGATGAGGAGAGGTGGGGTGGGGTGGGGTGATACATTACATACTCTGATGCTCAATAATGGAACTCTTAATCTGCCATGTCAGATCCTGTTATATTTGAACAGTGTTCTAATTTCAAATTTTGAATCATAAATCAACGGGCAGATTTACTGTCATTCACGACCGTACGATCGAATGGAACCTGCTTAAAGCTTTACATCTTTCTCCTAACATTAACATAAGCCTAACTCATTCTTTTTCACACCTTCCAAAATCATAAATCTACCATCAAACCCCCTCCAGAATTTCCCTAAATTATTTTTATCCTCATATTTTTCACTCCGTTTCTTTAAGGGCTAACTAATATTTAATATGGGGTGAACAATAACTGAACTGTTAATCGAAATCGAAGCGACTGATAAAACTAAACCGAAATTAACCAAAACCAAATTAACCCAAAGTCGATTACCGGTTATTTTTTATACCATCGGTTAACCGAAATTGACTGAACCGAACCATTTATATTTTCATATATTTCTAACTTTTATACTTCCATTGCATGTTTTATATTCTTTCATTTCATTTATCAATACCTCCATTTCATTATTTATACCTCCATTTCATTTATTTGTATATCATTTCATGTATTTATACTTTCATTACTCAAAATTAATCAAATCAAATTGAAACCAACAAATTAACAGAACCGTGCACACCCCTAAATTATTTAATGCGTACAAAGCCAAGCTAATTTCTCTAATTTCTTATTTAGTAAGACAAAATTGTTTCAGTTAAATTTTGAAATATTAAACTCCTTAAACTTTTTAAAAGATCCACGTTTAAAATACAAGAAAATGCAAACTTTTTAAAAACATTGATTGGTAACACATTCATTATCTATGTGGACTTTCTATACAAACAATTTAATTTAAATGTTACTTTATAAAAAAATAATATTTTGTTGTTGTTGTATTCCAAGCTGATTCAAGAAGTTTTGATATATGAATAAAAAACAGTAGTTATTAGTTATGTTGATTATCAGTCTAGCGTATCAGCCTTTATGGAATGTGTAAATTTCGTAATTAAGATGATAAAGCATGTTTTTTTTTTTATTAAACCACCTTGATGTGTATTATGTATAAAGTCAATGATTCTCTCTTTATGCTCATAATTTTTTTTAATATAATATATAAAACAGAAAACTTACCAAGTTACATTAAAAAATCAAGATATACCACTAACCATTTCTAAATTTCCCATAATCTTAAAAAGACAAACCCCTGCCCTGGTTGGAACAATTACTCATGAAAATTGAAAAACCAAAGCTTAAATATATAAAAAATAATAATAATAATAAGATTTGGTTTCTAGAGTATTGATATGGGAGGGTCCATAAAGTGAATCTTGGAGAGAGTATAGCTCAGCTCAGCAAGCAAGTGATTTGAAAAATATAAATAAGTAATTGAATTTCGAATGCTCTCTCATTCATTCATTCATTCATTCTGCTCTGTCGGCATCCGGTAAAGAAAGGTGGATCACCATCATCACTGGTAAACTATTCTTTCTAAGATTCTTAATTATTTTATTTTGTTTCATGTGCCACTCAATAATGCAAGATGAGCAAAGTCAAGCACTCCTTTTTGCAAGATCATCTTTCTGGATCTATTCTTCATTTCATTCTTGAGTCATTATTATATTTTATATATATATATGTATTTTCAAGAGAATCAGAGTGTTGAAGAAGCTTCGTCTTTTAAATTTTAAGAATATACAAGGTTTTTGGTAGCTTAATTGTGGTATGGCCCTATTTCTCACTTTTCTTGACATTTGATACTTTTAGGGTTTAAAGATGGAATCTTTCGTTGATAAATCACCAAAAAAATCACTTCTTTGACCCTCATAGTCTTTGGTGGGTATGAGTGAAATCTCCATAAAGTGACACTTTTTAAACTGAGATATGAAGGGTTAAAGATCAAATCTTTGGTGGGTTTGAGTCAAATCTCCAGAAAATGAAGTCTTAATCTATGGGGATACATACATAATACATACATACATACTTACTTACTTTCAGGATTAGTAAAGTTGAGACTTGAAACTAAAGTCTAATTGTCTCCAATTCCATTAAATATATCATGTTACATAAAAATAAAAGTCTTGTGTTTGATCATTCAGAAGTAAATCACTACATTAAACGATGGAAGGATGTTTGCAAGGAACCAATCACTTTGAGGTACAATTTTTTTTATTTTGTATTTATTGTCGAGTTTTTACATTTTTATTATCGAAACAGAAAGAAGAAATATTATGGTTTGGTTTGGTTTGGTCCCCTTCCAAAACTTAAATACATCGTGTATGGGTGGACTGTGCCATTGGAGTTAGATAGTGACCTTTCATGTCTTGTCTTCAAAGCAAAATTTAACATCTCTTTAAGATTGGTGGTACTCGCCACACTAAGAAAACCGAAACATTCGACTTTTTGGTACACAGCTTTCTTTATGACTATTTGATTTTAACATTCAAAATGTGATTGCCAGACCTTTTGTTTATGAGGAGAAATCAAGATGGGACCCACAAAGCAAAAAAATGAGGAAAATCATACTTACAAGTAAAAACATATGGTTGCTTAAATGTTGTATTGATAGTAAAATATGTTTTTTTAAGTTAACATCAAGTTGATAAGCTTTATTTTTGATGGAAAGTTCTTCCTTTAATGGATGCCCTATTAAAGAGGGGTGTGTGTGTGTGTATACTTTGTATCTCTTGTGTTTTGTGAACAGGCTTTATGATCATGCAAGATTCTCAAAAGTTTTGATCTTTGTTCTTTTTCTCTTCAAAAAATACAATCAATAAAGTAAGTTTGATGATCCAAGACAGCTAACTACTACACTACTTTATTATTCATGAAAAGAAGTCATAATCTTGATTTTCCTTTTGGGCCCCTTTTAAACATGTCAGTTTCTTCCAGCTTGACAAATCATGTTCATGACCTGTATCCAATTTTCTGATCTCAACATTGAGTTCTTAGATATCGCTTTATGATCGGTTTTAGCATAACTGAATCTAGAAAGCTTAAAACATGTTATTTGTTTCTCAGGTTTGACTTCTCTATGTTCTTGTGTTTGACTTCTCTAAATTGGTTCCTAGATCATCTTAGTATATCTTGAAATGTTCTGCAGATTTTTTTTAGTTCTGTATGTTTGACTTTTTGATAATCAAATCTGACTTCTTTCAATATGTCCAAATCCTAAAATTTTGTCTCTTAGATCATTTTAGTCTCAAAAGTCTTGCAAGTTTCATGTTTCTTGATCATATACTCACTTCAAGTTGACTTCTATGTTTTCCAGTTTTGGCCTTTTCAATATCATCCTTAAATCATTTTACTCTAAAAAATCTTCAAGAGTTCAATGTTTGTTAATTAACCATATATAATTCTCGCAGGTTTGACTTCTCTAAATTGACTCCTGGTTCAATTCAGGCCCGGAAACTTAAGTTTTCTCATCAGGTTTGACATTCTACAAACCGACTTCCATATTCTCAGATCCTTGAACAAATCATGTTTAATATTGTCTGTATTTCCAACAGGTTGGATTCTAGAGATCGATTTGATCTATACCTCCCAAAATCATGGTAGAAGATCATAATAAAGAAAATAGAGTCATGGTTGACCTTCAGTCAACCGAAGATTGGTTGGCATATGCCAATGATCTTGTACCCGTGGCTCTAGAGAAGGCTCGAGAAGTTAAAGGGTTTCAGGGGAGGTGGAAAATAATCATATCAAAATTAGAGCAAATCCCGACCCGGTTATCAAATTTATCGAGCCATCCATGCTTCACAAAGAACACATTATGCAAAGAACAACTTCAAGCTATATCAGAAACTTTAAATGAATCACTTGAATTGGCAGATAAGTGTTCTAAAGATAAACAAGAAGGAAAGCTTCAAATGCAGAGTGATCTGGATGCATTATCTGGTAAAATCGACTTGAATCTACGAGACTGCGGGCTTTTAATAAAAACCGGGATTTTGGGAGAGGTTGCATCGTCGGGAGTTGAAAGTACAAGTCAAGGAAGCAGCAACATTACCGAGCTTTTAGCTCGGCTGCAAATCGGGCATTTGGAAGCTAAACATAAAGCTCTTGATAATCTTGTTGAGTTGATGAGGGAAGATGAAAAGACTGTTTTGCCCTTCTTAGGGCGAAGCAATTTATCGGCTTTGGTACAGCTCCTTACAGCTACATCTCCAACAATACGAGAGAAGGCTGTTACCCTAATTTGCACGTTAGCAGAGTCAGGTACTTATAATAGTTTACTTGTTTCAGAAGGTGTTTTACCTCCTCTCATAAGGCTGCTCGAGTCCGGTAGCTCGGTTGGTCGAGAAAAATCTGCTATCTCCCTTCAAAGATTATCCATGTCAGGAGAGATAGCGCGTTTGATAGCGGGCCATGGTGGGGTGCAGCCACTTATTGAAGTATGTTGCACGGGTGATTCCGTTTCCCAAGCATCAACTACTTGTACTTTGAAAAACTTATCAATGATTCCGGAACTACACCAGACCCTAGCCAAAGAAGGGGTTGTAAGGATCATGATTAGCTTACTTGATTCTGAGGTACTGTTGGTATCTAAAGAATACGCTGCTGAATGCTTGCAGAATCTCACTTTGAGTAACGATGATATCAAGCAGTCTGTTATCACCGAAGGTGGAATTCGCAGTCTGCTGGCTTACCTCGATATCGGCCTACCTCAGGAACCTGCAGTCAGGACGGTACGGAACTTCGTGTGGTCCGTTTCAGCCGAAACGCTAATTTCAGTAGGGTTGCTTCCGAGGCTCGTGCACGTACTTAAAACGGGGTCAACTGGAGCCCAAACAGCAGCGATCGGGACCATATGTCGGATTTGTGAGTCGTTAGAAATGAAAAAACTTGTGGGAGAATCAGGGTGTATCCCGCTACTAATTAAATTACTTGAAGTGAAAGCGAACGAGGTTCGGGAGGTGGCGGCTCAGGCATTGGCGAGCCTAATGACACTTGGGTGTAATGCTCGAGAAGTGAAACAGGATGCAAGAAGTGTACCAAATTTGGTCCAGTTACTTGACCCGAGTGCACAAAACACGGCTAAAAAGTATGCGGTTTGTTGCCTTGTGGTTCTGTCAAGTAGCAAGAAGTGTCGTAAGGTTATGATATCGTATGGCGCAATTGGGTATCTGAAAAAACTAACAGAAATGGATATAATTGGATCTAAAAAACTGCTAGAAACGCTGCAAAGAGGTAAATTTAGAAGCTTGTTGGGGTAAGCTTGTATTAGTTTAGGTTTTGAGGTGTAAAATGCTGCTGTTTCATTGTCTTGTATGAAACATTGTAAGTTGGATGCTTTTATAAGGTTGTAAAAATAACCGTCTTTTACCAACTGTCAACTTCCGTCCATGAAGTGTGTAATAGTGATTGTTATATACAATTAAAAACTAATTATTTGAAAATTGACGATGTGTCCATTGGCTTATGACTAATGAGTCATCGAATGAAGGTGATTAGTTTTTATGCTAAAATTCATTTTTTATGTTTAAATTTATTGATATGATTATAAAAAGTAGTAATAATAATAATAATCTAAATTTATAAATAAGATGATCTAACAAGTTTTATAGAATTTTATTAAAATATTAACATTTTCTTGATGAATCTTCATCTTACCATGTATCTAATATTACATAACAATTAAAAACAACTTAACTAATTAAGCTATTAATACGGGCAATGGATCAATCATACTCCCTTGTGAACTTTTTTAAGATTTGTGATAACGGGGTGGGCCAAAACCCACTTCCCTCTCACATTAAGGAAAAATACAAGAATAACATCAGACAAGGAGGAGACATCCTCTTGTCGCCCAACAATTAAACATGGAACGAACAAGATAGATCGCCTCCTAGATAACAAACCAGACGAAGACATCCCTTGAGAACAAGACAATTGTAGGGCGCATAAATCAAGGATGCAATAAGTCAAAGACAAAAGGGTAAAGACAAGACCCATTAAATAGACACAAGGGGACACCACAAGACCAATTGCTATCAACAAGAGCAGGGTCAAGGGATTACCTAAAATGATATGGAAGAAAAGTTACACATCTCCAAAGCAAAGGAAAATGTATTGTTGGGTTTCCTCTCATGGAGAAGTCTCGAGCTCACTTAGGAACAAGAAAAGGACCCTTGGTGCCTATAAATACTCACTCCCTGAAGACCTTCAAATAAACAAATCTGGATGGTTACATTAAGAGGTGGTGTTTTGGTGAACCAAACGCACATACGTCTAGCCGATTCAAAGGCTTGCCTCTTGATGGAACCACTAAGAGGTAAACAAACAGCCCCTAAGACTTCTATGCATCCAGAGACATCAAATTGAGGTAAACCCCATTTCACGCTTCAAGTTTCTACTCTTTTCTTGATGGGCATGAGAACATGTGTTATGCATTGTGAGTGGGAGTGCACCACTACGTGAGAGTTGGTTTTGCTTATGTGCCATGAGAACGATCAATACTCACCACTCAATAGGATTAACACTTGTATTGAATAGACTAATGAGCATTCATTGATGAATGGGCCTCAAAAAGTACCAATAGTGGGATTAGAGTGTCGGAAAAGTACTTAGTTTCATTCAAACTCACAACATTCCTGTTCAAGAGACGTTCTTGTAGTAGAATTAAAGATAGACAAAAAAACTCCAAACCGGTTCATAACCTGATCTGATATTCACTACCAAATTGGTTTCAAGTTGACCCAAACCCTGCCAATTGGTATACTAGTTCCCCCTCTTGTCCCCAAAACCGATTTATAACCCGGACCGGTCTCTCCTCAAACTGATTTGGTTGGTTTACAACCCAAACTGGTTTGGTAAAAGAACCCGTAGGATGAGAATCAAAGAGCACTCTACTTACTAGAATATATTTTTGTGTTTATGAGCGGCTTGTTCTAAACGCACCCCTCCTTACTGATTCTACCCTCTTTTGTGAGAGAAAAAAGTACCAGTCTCATACAAGCCCTACCTGTAAGTATGTGAGAGGAGAGGGGTGTATTTGACACGCACTCAGACTCGGTGAGCACAACTAGATTCATTGCTCGTAGTTTTTGGGCTTACAGTTGGGCCAAAACGAGCATGAAAAATATAAAATAGTCCAATTCTAGCAGGCCCTTACTTGATCAGGAGCCTAATAGTTTCAAGCTCATATCAGTAATCAGTAGGAGAACTAATCGATTCGTCCAACGATTGCAGGTTTCTTGTTTCCGTACGAATCGTCCAGCTGAAACTAAAAGCCCCTTTTCGTCTTCTTCTTCTTCTTCTCACAGTCCGTAAGTTTGTGGTTTCTTGTTCCAATTAGGTTGAAAATCGTATGAAATTGTGTTGTTTTCATAGAATGGTTCCATTGTAACATGATATGCTTGCTTAATAGTATCTAGTTATTGAGTTTTTCTGTTTATAAGAAGCTAGTAAAAGTTAATTCTTATAATCACGTTTAGTATGCTATCAATGAAACTCAAGAAACTGGGCAAAATATTGTTAGCCGGTCAATCCAACCCTGTTGACCCATTTTACAGGCATGGAAATCTGGAGTACCAGCTATGATCGTTGTGGGTTTGGTACAACACGCAAACAAGAACGCCGTTTAATTTAATCGGATTTCCGTGACTTGAAGTTGGGAAAAAAGACAAAGTAAAGATGTGGGTCACAATGAGAGACCGAAGCAAGAACAGGAAACCCTTGCAGAAAGGAAGGAATCTCAGCATCGAGGCCATCCAAACGATTCAATCTCTCAAACGCGCGTATAAATCATCTGCAGACAATCAACAAGTCATCGACTCTAAGTTTAGTAGATTACTCAAGTCTGATATGATGGCTATACTTCGTGAACTCCTTCGACAAGACCATTGTGTGCTAGCCCTTATGGTCAGTTCATTTATAGTATGCTGACTCTAGTTCTAAAACTGGACTATAAGAATCGTTGCTAAAACCATCTGTTTTTTGGATAGCTGTTATGAAAACTGTTCAACTTCATTAAGGTTTTCTGCCCATGTTACTCAAAACAACCGTTTTGAAAAGATAGTGGTCTTGGTAACCATTCTTTATGTTCAAAAAACCAAACTTGAGATGAATTTGTCTGGCTTCTATACATATATAGTGTAAAGATCGAATACAAATGGGTCTTAACATGAGAATTGAAGGAAGATTTTTCTTTTTCTTTCAATTTTTTTTCCCATTTACTTAAGAATGATGTTTAGTTGCAAAATGTAAAAAGAAATCGTGTATTTACTCCCTCTAGTAGAGTAATTATGTAATTACTCTACCAGTGTAAATACACGATTTTTTTAAGATTCTGGGACTAAAATACGTGCTTGACAAGATGGGAAAAAAAATCTCTCCTTCACTTCTCATGTTACCTTGTTAAGACCCATTTGCGCACGCGCGCACACACACACACACACACACAGAGGTTTAGGTTCCTGTAAAAAGGACATTTTTCGTAAGAAGTGTGAGAATGCATTGGAATTGACATGTAGGCATCATGTTTTCGACATAGGCATGATGTTTTGGGTTGTTTTGGCAAGAAAAACACCAAACATAACAATTTAAGACATAATGCAAAGCATTTTAGGCTTAAAACTAGAAACACCATGCCAAGAAAGTTAAGTTGGGTGTTTTAAGTGTTAAGCAGGGTGTTTTAGTTGTGTTTTAAATTCATGCATATAATACATTGCATGGAATTGTGTTTTAAATTGTTATGTTTGGTGTTTTTCTCGCCAAAACAACCCAAAATATCATGCCTATGTCCAAAATACATGTCAATTCTTATGCCTTGTCACACTTCTTACGGAAAAAATGTCCTTTTTACAGGAACCTCACCCTACATATACATATATGTGTGTGCGTTTATATACGTAATGCTTATGCAGGTTTCACGGTTCCTTAAAACTTTGTTGTTGTACTGAACACGACCTTATATAAAATATACTTACAGTTCTTTATATTCAAGCTTAAGTTGAAACAATGGCTTTCTGATCCAATATATCACTATTCTTGATGTAGGTATTTGTGGAGATTCAAAAGGAACATTGGTATAAACCCAGCGTATCATTATACGGCAAAATAATCTTGGCTTTAGCAAGGAACGGGTTGCATGACAACATTAATATCATTGGTCATGAAATGAAAGCAGAGAAAGGTAGATTAGAGGCTAAGACAGAAGGGTTCAATATGTTATTGGAATCTTTGATGAGTTACAACCTCATTGAAGCTGCAATGGATTGCTTCGAGTTGATGAAAGAGGTAGGTTGTGAGCCCGATAGGTCAACTTTTAAGTTATTAGTTGCGCAGTTAGACTCGAAAGGAGAAACCAGCCTTTCAGAAAGTATTAGGAAAGAAGCTTTTAGATATTATGGCGATTCGATTGAGTTTGTAAACGAGCAAGAAGAGGTGACAATGAAGTAAGCTTGTTAGTGATAGAATAGCGTGTTATGCTGAATTCATTTTTAGTAATATTTAATTTATTTCAGTTGGACTAAACTAAATAGTACATATGAAATGATACCATGGCTCACATTACAATAAACATTCTGCATATTTTGCAACCCAATAACAATCAGCCCACATAATTGACAACATTCTGGCCCAGTTTCAGCCCAACATAAACCCAGATGGGCCTCAATACAAACGGCCAAATCAGTCTCAACAGCGAATACCCGAACTTAGTCATAAGTTCCTAGCAAGTGTTTAATTTCAGAAGCGATGGACATAGGCAAAGGTTACATCGGTCTTCTCGAGTGCCATCATTTTAGACTGCTAATTGGCAACTGTGACATGTGCTTGTTTTAATTGGGCAAAGATGAATAATGAACCCCCAAGATAAAAAAAAGAAACGATGTATTCATCGACACATGTTGGGTGGATTTGGTTTTCAATATGCAAATGAGCCTCTTAAATAGATATCGGATTTACGTCATGCTTCCTACGTTCACTTCTTAATGAATAGTGTTAGGATTATAGAGTTTAACTGATAGGAGTTAGGTTACTTGTAGTTGAAACTTGAGACGGTTAGTTGGTTGATGTTTAGGGCAAAAACACGTTTAATAAAAATTGCTTTCATCTAGATACAGCTATCAATGTGATCTTGTTCTAGTATTATTAGGTGATTATGTTCACTAGTTCGAGTCTCAAAGATGAGCATTAGATGGATTTTAGAGAATGTAATTTGACTTTTCTGTTAAAAAAACAAATCTTGATATGACTTTACGTGTAGGATGGGATGCAATGATATAGGCTTTGGGCAGGGGATTGGTTATTAAGCAGTTTACTTGGTAAAATATGAAGGAGGTAGGTTGCAACTAAGGCGTGATGCTGATAGGTATGGTAAAGATGAGTGAGCTACAAGTGTCTATGATATATCAAAACACAAATTCCTTGGTCCAACCCCACATTGCATTCCGTTTCCCCATGTTTTGCATTGTTTATTTAATTGTTTTATTTATGATTGGTGTAGTGGCTTAAGTGGTTAGTTACTTTAATGATAGGTTGTTTGTACGTGGCCTACATTTTGATTATGAATGAAAGGATAAGAAAAATTGCAACAAAACGTCTCTACTTCTTTATCTACTTCTTGGAGTTTAACTCACCAAACGGGTTTATTGTGTCATAACCCGAACCTAACTCATATATTCTTAGGCTGGCCTGAACACGACCGATTTAACCTGAATTTTTTATTTTTTAAACTTTTTTTCAGCAAATATATATATTAACATTAACATCTTCTATAAAAAACACAAATTTATATAAAAGATTACATTAAAATCATAAAATCTTATGTCAATTTCTGTTTTTAAGTTATAATTATGACATAAAATTACACACCTAACTAAATTTATGACAGAAAACATATTGTAAAAATATAATTTTAATATAAATAGGTTAAAAGGGTCAAACCACCAATCCGACCGGGTTGACCCGTTTAGCTAATCAGGTTTGCGGGTTCAACCTGAAACTGACCCGAACCTGTTTAGACTAAATCAAAACCAGTGAATTTCGTGTTAAGTTGGTGTGGAATAAGAAATTCACGCTCCTAACAACAATGATTGTGATATAGTTTGGATGATGTTCTTCCCCGCCATTGTTGGTCATCTCATCTTTGCCGCCGATGCTAGATATATAAAACCCGGTCCAACATTTGACCGCCAGAACCGGCCGGTTCTGCCAAAACGGCTCAAAAAAGGGGGTAAGCAGCCGGTCAGTAAAAGGGAAGGGCAGGGCGAGGGATAGTCTGTTGTTATCCTTAGAGAAAGCAGCAGCAGCATCATCATTAATGATAATGATGTTACTGAGTAGCAGCATATCGTTTCCGATACTATCCCCAACTGAAGGTTTGGCTCAGCGCCAACCAGGTGTACCCCTCAAGGTTAGGAAAAAGCACAAGGCCTTGTTGTTCCAATGCACAAGGAGAAGTCAATTATCAGGTGCTGAGCGCCATCAACACTTGTTACAACTTATTCTCGACAATGCCCAATCACGCATGCTCCTTCTTGACCCTACCAGTATGCCCTGCCCTGCTCTGCTCCCTCTTTCTTTCTTTCATATTGGCTTTAACATTTGAATTATTCTTTTTGGCTTTAACATTTGTTTCAATTCTCTAGACAACATTCACAGCATCTACACTAAAGGATGAATTTGCCACCTTACCACCTATAATTCCTCCAGGCCCAATTGCTATTTTTGGCTTGGTAACTTTTTACTTCTCTTATCTATCTATCTATCTATGTATCCATCCATATAATCTACTACTTCTTCTTCTTCTTCTTCTCCTTCAGATAATATTAATACTACTTATAAAGCTGACTGAATTCAGGGTGGAGGAACCGCTGCACATTTGATGCTTACCTTGTGGCCTTCCCTGCAGTTACATGGATGGGAGATTGATGAGATTGTAAGTGATGAATCCCCCACAAAGGAATTTACTCTTTTCTTTCTCAGTTAATAATATTGAATATTCTTGTTCTTCTTTTAATGATATACTTCTTCAGTTGATTGATAAAGCAAGAGAACACCTTGGCTTGGCTGATCTCGAGAAGCCTACCCAAGGTGGAGAAGGCCTTCTTACTGTTCATATTGGTGATGCCCTTTCTGCAGCAACTGCTGTTTCCGGAGGATATGCTGGTAAACTCATTCTTCTCAATATCATTTACCCTTTTTTTTATAAAATTAAAAAAATATACATATAGCTTTCTATTGTGTTGTAGTTTAATTTGATATTGTTTCAGGTATTGTTATTGATTTGTTTTCTGGTGGAGAGGTTTTGCCTCAGTTGCAAGAGGTATTCATAGCCAATGGATTTTGCACCTCTCCGTTTTATTGGATTAACTTACTTTTTCTCTTGTGGGCAGGTGCAAACCTGATTAGATATAAAAGATAAGTTGATGCCAAATGGTCGGATCATGCTGAATTGTGGTGGCACCACTAGTGTTGCTGGATCATGTGGTGATAGCGTTTGGGACCAAAATTCCACATTGAGGACCTTGTGTGAAGCGTTTCCTGGTCAAGTGGGTATCTTCATTTATGTTATTAGCACAATTCGAAAAAAAGGTTACTGTAACCACAATATTGAGATATGCAAAAGAAAATCTGCTGCTATAACCTAGTGAAAACATTAACTTACAGTAACAGGATGATTTCATGAACACAGAATATGCATTTTTGTTCCTATCCACAAACAAGCTTGGAAGAAAACAATAGTTACTAAGCGATGCTTTGATTTTTCAATCTGGCAGGTGAATTGGAAAAAGATGCCAAAAAGTGAGGGTGAAAACTATCTGGCCCTCACAGGACCTCTGCCAGACTTGACTCAGTGGGCTGCTGCTCTCCCTGATAGATTAGGCTCAGGTGTTGTGCAATGGGCCTGTTGTGATGCTCTCCCTTCGGCGAATTCTGTTGATGTTAATACTAATGTGTGATGTTCTTGCTGTAAGAGTATTAGGGGTTGGGTCGATTTGATTGCTCACATGAATCATGTTGTAATTCTAGATTTCTAGGTAAGGTAGGCTTATTTTTGGGTCTGGGTATTGAGGTCATTTTCTTTTGTACTGTAACTTTTGCTGAATTGGACATATATAAGAACTGTAATATGTTGGCATCATCCTGCAATAATGAAGCAACAATTTTGTAGATAAGGGACCAATTTAGTTGAGGTCAAATGACCAAAATTGTTGTAACACCAAACTAGTTTGGGCCATCACATTTTTTGTGCTAAGAACATTAGATTGGAATTGAAATTTTATGAGCTCCTGCTGAGCTCTATGCATTAAGAACATTTGCAGCCTCTTTTTCATGGTGAAAGCGGTATAGGTTAGCTAGTAGAGATTATCAAGGTGGTATGCCCTTTTACAATTTTTGCAGTTCTGAAAGTCATATTTTGTTGTTTTTCTTTTCAAACGCACGGTTGTACATCCCTGTATATGTTCTGGTAACAACCGAGAGGAAATCATGTGTAAGAATCCTCATCATACAGAGTCCAAGCTATAGAATGTTTTTGTTGTACTAACAATTAGTTATTTGTACTCGCGGTTATTTAATTTATGGATTCCAACCAAAACTGGGTTATTGCTTTAGCTCAAAACCATTAGTTAAATATGATTATTGGAAGACAACACTATATTATACTTAAAATTTGATAGTGTAAATTTTATAATACAAGATTTCAGTGTATCTTATTTCATTTCCACAAACGATATCATTTGTTTAAGTTTATTCTTATACCTTCTTGTTCAAATTTTTCAGAAGCGAATGCTACCTGAAGCACTTGATTTGTCTCCTGCCTACTCCAGCACTCACCAAAGCTCCGACGTAGCTCTGTAAGTGTGAATGATGAATCTCATCAACTGTTTCTCTCTCTCTTTTTTTTTTTTCTTTTACATTTTAAACCTTTTATAAGCACAAAATTAACAAGGAACTTGATGATTGTTCTGTTTTTCAGTTGGAGGCTTGTGCTCACCCACTCTTTGATGATTTAAGGGAGCCAAACACAACCTTATCAAATGGCAATCCCCTTCCATCCCTATTCAATTTTACATCACAAGGTACAGTGGTTACTAATAATTTATTTATAATTCTCCAAACACTTTTTTAATAGATTAATTATTTAAGTTTATAAGTTAGTCAAATTATCTAATGTCAAGTAGTGTTTACGTAAGGTTGCCGATTGTCATTTACCGCTGCGGTTAAGGTCCTTTGTTCTTCTGGGGTTGCACCACTTGATAAGAAAACTACGAAGGCTCTTGTGGATAAACACCCGTGCATGGGAAGGAGAGAAACACGCATGCGTCGATTTGACAGGTGTGTCTCCCCTCGTTGGGCTAAGGGACCACGGGTTTGTGACGGGCCAGGCGATAACCAAAGCGGAGGTGGGCGAAGTAGCTAAGCACGAAAAAGCTTGTATTGAGAATCAGCACATGTTCGTCCCGTTCACTTTCAATACATTTGGCGCTCTCGCCCCTGACGCGTTACGTTTCTCAAACGGGTTTAGCAGGTGGTAAATAGTAACACCGCATATGTTAAGGGACAAAATTTTGTGTTTAGCAGGGTAGGGTTTGCTATTCAGAAGGGGGTAGCGGTGCAGCTTGTTGCCCGTCTACCTGCCATTAGTCTATAATCGTCTTTGTCTATATTATTGATTTTATTTAAAAAATCAAAGATTCGACTAAAATAAACTAGTTAATAATTATATAATAATATTAAAACAACACTACCTGCATTGATAAAGTGGCTCATCATCAACACCATGTGTCCACTCCGAAAATTTGGCATGCTAAAGAATGGTAGCGATGATGTCTGATACATTAATTTAATTTTAAGTTTGCTGTTTCAGGTTGAAAGACTGTTTTACTTACAAAAAGATGTTAAGTTATAGGTCTATGTATGTAATGGATATTTCTTTACTCCCACCCACTTTGTATTAATCTGTGCATGGTGCATAATTTGTTGTATATTAGTGGTGGTGCTGGTGATTAAAAGTAACATTCTCATAATTCTGCATGAAACAGGACAGGTTTATGAACACTGTAGAACCAACTTTAAGTAGATGACTGTATAATATTTTTCTATGTAGTGTTTGTCATGCATAATTGAGTCAGTAAGAGTATGATAGATGATAGTTAATACATCCTATTCAAAATAAAATGAACAACTGTTTATACTGTTTCCATAGTCTTTAACTAAATTGGTTTGACAAAAGTGTACTGCAATTTTCACCATTTAAAAATAAAATATGCAACACTCGAGATTCTTCAAGGCGAATTCTCTATTAGATTATAAAATTAAATACGAATCAAGAATGATTGAAGGGGTATGGTCCTGAATTCTGCGTCGATCACACGGATTAGCCTTAGGTCGTGTGCGGGACCATATCCAAGACACACCATAGTGATGACTTCTCAGACCTTGTGCCGGCTACGTGGATGTTTCTTGAGTCGCGCGTAAAGTTAGGACTAAGACAAGGGCAGTTCTTACACTTGGTCTTTCAGAAAAGAAACCTGTTTCCTTTGACCTTGCGCCAACTACAAAGATTTTCCTTAAATTGCCCGAAAGGAAGAAGCGTAGGGCAACACCAAACAATTACAAAAGGTACAAGTGGCAGAGCTGTGGGCCAATAAGCGCTCCATAGGCTGTATTGGATCATGCTGCACGATGATCAATCGTGCAAGGGACAAGAAGTACACAAGGACACATACGTGGCACCAATTAGCTTGCGCCGACCACTGCCACACGATTTCCACCTAACTGCTAATGACAGGTCAGACAACAAGGACTACTGTGGATCCATTCACCTTGAGCCAACTGCCCTCTCTCCTGAAATCACTAACGGTCGTGGCAGAAGAGGCAAAATTGATAAGTATATAACAATTAACAACCAATAAGGGGTATGGTAGATCAACTCAAAGCAAGTCAGATAAAAACTTGTATGTTTTAGGTTGATCATACTTTTAACCTTTTTATTTAGGGATAATCACAAAAATAGCCTTGGAATGGTCAAGTTTATCAAAATAGTCACCTGATACGGCTCTACGAGCCGTTTCAATATACTGACACGGCTTAAAAAAATCCTTTTAAGTTAACCAATCCATGATTGCCACGTGTCCAGTTGAGCCTTTTCAGTGTGGCTTGAGCCTTTTCAGTGTGGCTTGAGCCGTTTCAACCATAGACTTAAGTCATTTCAGTGTGGCTTAAGCCCTTTCAGTGTGGCTTAAGCCCTTTCAATGTGGCTTGAGATCTTTCAGTGTAGTGGCTTGGCTTGGCTTCAGATCTTTCAACAAGGCTTGAGAACTTTCAACACGGCTTGAGATCTTTCAACATAGTTTAAATATAAACGGAAAATTAAAAACATAAACAAATAATTAAAAATATAAACGAATAATTTAAAAAAAATCTCAATAAAATGTGAGAACTTGAAAATCTCAATTAAAAAAATCTTAAAGTTTTAACTTGAAAATAAATGTAATTTTTATACTAGATAATAAAAAAAATATAACTTTAAAAACCTCGTGTATTGTACGAGTTGAATAAATCTATTACACGGGTACAATACACGAGTTTTTTAAAGATATTACTTTTTTACAATGCACAAGTTTTTTTTAAAGATATTACATTTTTATTATTTAGTATACAAAATTACATTTAAATAACACGTGTAATACACGGAGTTTTTAAAGGTATAACTTTTTTAATTATTTGGTATCTACAATTACATTTATTCAACTCGTACAATACACAAGATTCTAAAATATAAACTTTTTAACTACTTAATATATAAAATTACATTTATTCGACTCGTGTAATAAACGAGGTTTTTAAAGTTATATTTTTATTATTTAGTATAAAAATTACATTTATTTAACCCTTGTAGTACATGGGCTTCTAACCCAGTAACTTTTTATTTCAAGTTAAATTCTTTATTTTCAAGTTCAAACTTTCAGATTTTTTTAATTGAGATTTTCAAGTTCTCACATTTTATTGAGATTTTTTTAAATTATTCGTTATATTTTTAATTATTCATGTATATTTAAACTATGTTGAAAGATCTCAAGCCGTGTTGAAAGTTCTTAAGCCGTGTTGAAAGATCTTAAGCCAAGCCAAGCCGCTACACTGAAAGATCTCAAGACACACTGAAAAGGCTTAAGCCACACCGAAAGGGCTTAAGCCACACTGAAACGGCTTAAGTCTATGGTTAAAAGAGCTTAAGCCACACTGAAAAAGGTTAAGCCACACTGAAAGATCTCAAGCCACACTGAAAGGGCTTAAGCCACACTGAAACGGCTCAACTGGACACGTGGCAATCATGGGTTGGTTGACTTGAAAGGATTTTTTTAAGCCGTGTCAGCATATTGAAACGGCCGTGTCAGGTGGCTATTTTGAAAAAGTTAACTATTCAGTGGGCTATTTTCGTGATTATCCCTTTTATTTATCTCCAACCGGTTCACATAAGAGTTCTGTAACTTTAGATCAACTCCGGATCTGCATTGGAATTTTAGTTTATCAAAACGTTTAAAAAGTTGGTGAATCCAAACAGTAAGAAATAGTTATAGCGTCACGTAGAAAAGTTGATATGATTACAAATTATTATGGTTGGGTCTTTATTTAAAGAAGCTACCCAGAATTCCGAAGTCACATATGACATGGACCATTGTACATGTATCTTATTAATTCAAGTTCTTGCCTTCTTCAACTTTTGACTTTGAGTGTCTGCCTTCTTTTGATTTGATTGGGTGATGCTGCTCCTTTTTAGTATCTTCTTGTAGTCTTCTTGATCACCAAGAAACCTTTCATACCAGAGAGCCGATTTTTTTGGGTACCTTTGTAGATCTTTCGCATAATCAACATAGATCATACCGAATCTAACACTGTATCCCGAAGACCACTCGAAACTATCCAGGAATGACCAGACGAAGTATCCTGTCACATTTACATCTTGACTGTAACCACACACGCATTAATGTACAATAACAACATCAGCTGATATGTATGGAGTTTATATACTTACTCTCTGGCGTTTTTAAGGGCTTTCAGATGCTCTTTTATGTAATTGACCCGATATGTATCCTCATGCACTTGTTCAAAAGTCTTTCCTGTTTCATTCTTATCGGAAGATCCTATATATATATATATATATATATATACATGTAACAAGACAACACTCCATCATAAATTCCAGTTACTAGACACATATATTAAAACAAAACGGCGCTTATACATATTGTTGGTTTACCATTCTCGGTTATGATAACATCTTTATTAACTTTATACGTTTCCTTAATGTGAAGCAAGAGTTGTGTAAGCTGTTGAGGACAAAGATAAACCCACGACCCTTCAAACGACTGTACGTCATATGAAGCCATTGATTAGCAAACACATGTGTTTCTTCATTATATATACTTCTAAATTAATGTCTTACCGGCTCTCCAATGTAATGGCCATCAGGATCTTGTCCTAATTAAGGGACCGAATACAATATTTAGGTACAAGTTAGCAAAAGTACCTGGGCAGTTTAATAATCTATAGCATAGAGAAGTCACGAGTTAAATGCTCGTTTTTATGGCTCGTACCAGACAATACATAGTGACTATCAGCTGAATATCCAAGACTAATTTCATCAGGAGGACTTAATGATCGGGCATAACTTGCTGTGTAGTAATTTATACCTAAAAAGTCATATGAATCAATCAACTTCCTACGTTGATCGGTGGAAAACTTAGGCAAAACACGACCATTTGGATAGTCTGGTGTTGCAGTTTGAGCAAACTTTTGCATGCTCTCTGGCCAACTACCTCTTGTTATTGGTTCCATAAACCTGAAAATGAAATATTATAATTAAGCTGTAATACACACGTAACACTATTAATTATGTTTCCAATTCTTACGTACCATCCAAACTCAAAATCATAGGCGTAACTGACCGCCTGGACATCTTGTCGACAATTAGGACCACGGTAAGGTTGAAAATAAGTGCAATCAAGTGTAATTCCCACTCTACCCATTTGGGTGTCCTAGCATCACATGTCTAGAATTAGCTAAGTTTATTAATTAATGTTGTTTAAGTGATAGATAGATGGATATACCTTGTAATCTTGGTAATATTTTGTGTAGGCAGCTGCATGACAGTTGAGTAAGTTATATGCTACTGTATATGGTTCAGTCTGAGGGTCACCTTCTTGATTGTTCCCACCTCGACCAGGTGCCCATATACCTTGTGCATAACCATAGGAAGCGAATCTATGCGGTTCGTTTAGTGTCACCCAGTTCTTCACCCGGTCTCCAAACTCCCAAAAACAAAGATCCGCGTAATTAACAAAATCATCCCTAGTTAGTTTTAAACGGCAATTAGCTGGCTGGTATGATCCAAAGATTTTTAAAGTAATGCTGGAGTAGGTAATTAAACCTACACAATTTTAGGACTCAAGAACCCCATATACTCTTCTTCCAAAGCATTTGGAAGATCCCAATGGAATAGAGTGACAAATGGCTCAATGTCATTGGCTAATAACTCATCTATCAACTTGTTGTAGTGGTTGATCCCTTCCATGCATTTACCCATACTCACTTTTCCACCTGTTATATTCATCAACATCTACATCAATATACATACACAAAAGATCAAATACAAATAACTTTAACGTAGAACTGAAGGTTTTTCTGAAAAACGCGGTGGCATTTTCGTAATTATTTGCTCGTAGGGTAATTATCAAAATTACTCTACAAATGATTTTGTAGAATAATTTCGATCTTGTAGAGTATTTTGTAAAATGTTCTTGTATGGTAATTTTGATCTTGTAGAGAATCATAATTACTCTACAAATGGTCTTGTATGATAATCTTAAACTTGTAAGGTAATTTTGTAGAGTATCATAATTACTCTACAAATGATTTTGTAGAGTAATTTTGAATTGTATGTTGTTTGATAAACTTGCAGAGTAATTTTGATAACTAGCCTACAAGATCAAAATTACTCTACAAGATCATTTGTAGAGTAATTTTAATTAATTACCCTACGAGCAAATAATTACGAAAATGTCACCGCATTTTTCGGTTTTTTCATGCCTTTCATACGTTTAAGACGATAAAGTTATTTGTATGAGAACTTTACCCTACATATTATTTATCTGTACTATATTATAATACGACAACAAAATAATTTTACATATTTTTAGAAGTTTAAATAATTATAAATTAACTCTAGTTTATTTGTAAAGAAGATATTCTTTTCGAATTAAACACTAGCATAGTTTTCAATTATACAACTTAATTGTTATGAAATTGTATCCATCCTTTTACCTGGTAATACTCTTGACCCATGAAATAGAGAACCTATAAGAGTTAACTCCCATTTTTCTCAAAAGCTCAACGTCTTCCTGTCAAAGCATTTTATATGTAATCTTAGTTGTAAGAGGGCTCCAGTTAACGCTTTAAAAGAAATTAACACCACTTCATTTGTTTCATAAATCTAGAATAAATCCAGATTAATTACCTTTCAAAAAGAAAAAAATGGTTCATATTAATTAATTAGAGATAGGTTCCGGTACAAATAGATGTTAACATACAAATTGACTTAATGTAACAGTAAAAGAGAGAATTTTTTTTAATTTTTTTTCTCATCTTATCAAACACGTATTTTAGTCACAAAATAAAAAAAAATTGTGTAAATTGCAAAATGTAAAAAAAAATATCAACTATGATTTTTTTATATTTTGTAACTAAACATCATGCTTAAGTATGAGAAAAAAGAAATATTCAAAAAATAAAAAATTTCCCTTCTTCACTTCTCATGCTAGGGTCATTTCTTTGTAAAAACTCATTCTATTTAATGCTTAAGAAAACTTTGATTAATTAATATCATTATCAGTGTCTGTGTGGATGGAGTAGTTAACTATACATCAATCCAGCTAACTTATTCAATTTCATCCTCAAAATGTATTAGTAAAAGTTTAAGGCGTTATTCATCAAACAAAGTAGGTACGTACCTAATTATCTCTCTTCAAACAATACAACATACTAAACAAACCAAAACATCTCACAGCAAATATACATATATATATATATATATATATATATAGATATACTAAAACGCGACTCCTAAATTCTTACAACAGCTTGAAGTTATAGATAGTTGATGAGGCAGGAGGTAGGCATTTTTACCTTCATTCTGGAATAATTTTCATCACTATGGCATCCATTTGCTCCTCCTTGAACCTTATCTGCAAACATATCCATCAAACTAATTAATAGTTTTCTTTTCATGAGGTAGGGAGACGAACTGAAGTGAAGTGAACCTGGGTGTCGCAAGCAAAAACAATCCCAGATGCTCAGACCTTTACCATCCGCTCTCCAACTACCTTCAACCTGACAATCAATTAATTGGTTTATGAAAATACGACAACGTACCATAGTTACATATCTTTTAATTTTTTGTAACAAACACCTTACTTGATACGCTGATGATCCTACTCCAAACATGAAATCGTCTGGTAAATCATGACGCTTCATTTCACTTGAACTCAGCTCAACCATCCTTTCACTACTAGCCATAACCCTTTGCTTACCTTTACACACTTAAATGCCAAGAGTTGTTGGCCTGAGGCTCATTATATATACATCCCAAATACGTAACTTTTCACAACATACATGTAACCCTTCACTTATTAGTTCTTTTTTATTGCAAACTTCTTTTTACTTCTTGTCGTCTGTGCCACTTGAATCAAAACTCCCCTTTCTTTTATTTTTGTCAATAGACCACCATCCAATTGGTCAGTTAATAGCTATATCTAAAGATAAAAAAAACTATATTTTCTTCAACTTTTTACTACAATTTTATTCTTGATCTTTGTTGTTGTAAGACTACACAGTGTGCGAGGGGCATGAAGTGTCACACATCAGTCACGTCAGCAGGGGGCGTGGTAAAAAACACGGGTGAAAGGGCTTGAAAATGGGCTCTTTTAAAAAAATTAAAAAAACAAACAACAAACCAATCACAATCAACCCAAAGAGCAACCAATATCACGCTAGTGAGATTTCTGCCACCCGCATAACCACACCACAACCATGCCTACCACACCGTATGGTCTAACTAGGTTAGAATCTCGTGTATTATACGGTTTAAATCATTGGAATATTAAATAGTTATTAATAAGCGAAAAAATTAAGAAAAAGATATTAAATAAACAAAAGAGAAGCAAGAAAATTATGGTATAAATTTTAATTATTTAATAGGAGAAAGCGATGAGAAAATAATAATTTAATATTATTGTTTAATAGCAAAGAGAGGCAAGAAAATAAGGGTGATAAGACAATAGAGATTGACACATATGCTTAAAGATTTTTATTTATTACATAGTATCGAGTGAAGCTTTTGCATCGAATTTTTTTTTACCATTTTAGATACTCATCGAATCTTTAAAAATATGATCTCTGAGTATTTAATTCTTATGTAGTAAAACTTTAATCAACAATCACCTTCTCACTCGTTTATAGTGTATGGTCATGACCCTCCACATTAGTGTCATGTCACTCACCTCTAATCCATCATCCAAAATTACTAACTTAAAGGTGTGATCATGACCTAAACCACTATCCCCTTATTTATTTTAGTTTATTTTTGTCTAAAAAAAGGAAAGAATTTCTTGAAAAATGAAAAGGAAGACCATGGTTGTCATAGTTTAAGACAAAGAGATGGTGTGACATTCCATTCATGTTTTTACATGACGAATCATGTCCTAATCATAACCTCCACACCGTTTAACCTAAAAGCAACCCTCGGACATTCTTTCTTGAATTTTCACCTTTAGGTGGCCCATCAAAATGGATTATTTTAAATATAGTTAAAACATTTTTTAAACATAAGAAGTTTTAATTTAAAACATAAATTATTAGATAATGACACTAAATAAAAAAATTAGTTGGATAAAATTTAATTTGCATAAAGTTAAAAAACATAAAAACTACGTAAAATTAAAAAAATAAAAACATACAACAAATACACATTAAAATAAAACACATAATTAAAGATTGTCGGTTGAATCAAACGAGTAAACTAAATCCGTTGAACGCTCATCGTCCCATGGGTCATGATTCCTCAAACACCATTCAAGTTAACTGTCGTACTCTTCCACCACATTAGGTAAGTATTCCATTTTATGTTCATAAAATTTCAATGTTGTTTAATTTTCCGGAACTAGTTTGATGTTGAATGGCAGGTGCTTTCCAGAACTAGTTTGATGTTGAATGGCAGGTGCTACAAACTTTTTAGAGATTGATTCAATTATTAATAAAGTTGATGCGTTTAGTAATCAAACATCGGGTCGTTGTGTTTTTTGTTTCATGTACCACGCTTTTTCGATCTCCATTTACTTTATGGTGAAAGAAACAGAATCTGGCCTTCAAGATTTACGCCATCGTCGCCATTGCCTCATGATAGACCAACTAATTAAGAATATGTTCCTTTTATTTATTTATTGTTGTACTTGTACGCAAAGTATCTTTCATGTGCGTATATATATTTATTTTAAGTTTGGATTTAATGTTTATATCACTTGTGCTTTATTTCATGTCAATGTAAATATGTATTTTTTTATATGTTCAAGTGTATGTTTATGTTATTTTATAATTTGCCTACCTCGTACATGAAACATGTTTTGATACTACTAAAGACCCGTTGGTTACTTATATAACACGCTACTAGGTACTTGTCAAAGAGTATTGTTTAAGCTTAAAACATCTAACTGAAGGACATAATAATAATAATAATAATAATAAATAATAATAATAATAATAATAATAATAATAATAATAATAATAATAATAATAATAATAATAATAATATATAATAATAATAAATATATGTACGTGTTTCCGTATATGAGCATACAACCACCGAAAATTTAAACGTCAATTACAAAGACATTCCAACTAAACAATAAGTGACTTCACAATGTTATAGAGGTGGTCTATTTAATTACGTCATTATTCATATTTAGAAAACTTGTGTGAGTTGTTTATATGGTCTCTTCATATAATTGAAACAAACACTTTAGAAAACTTGAGTGAGTTGTTTTGTTAACGTGTTCTCAAACAAACAACACCTAAATTACACCAATAAAGGAAAAAGTTACAAAAAGTTATATTTTTTTATGTTGTCGGGCTAGTGTCACTAAGAAAGTTTGAATTTGAGTTTAGGAAAGTCGTTGAGCAACTTTGCCAAGCGGTATTGCTAGGCACTGTCACCGAAGACCAAGTCGTATGAACAATGTGGAAAGTCCCCGAAAAGCTTCAATTTTGCAATCCAAAGGCTAGTTCAAGCGCAAAATAAACCGTAAGAACGATTCAGAACAAATATGCGAATGAATGATCGGATAATTCAAGGCCAAAATAATCAAAGAAAGACGACGCCACGGTGGTTTGCGGTGGCGGCGGTACCTTTGCTCTTATATCAAGTTAAAACACCGTTGTGTTGTGTGCGTAATTGTGATTTTATTATATTCGTTGTTAATTAGGTTTTACAAGGACAGACCATTATTATATACTAACTCATATATACATGAGAGTTTAATGCTAATCTACATGGGTGTAAACCAACATACTTAGTTGTATTTCTGCACGCCATCTTTATAGATCATGTTAATTTGGCTACCCATTTTGTGAAGTATTGGTCAATAGTTATTTTTTATTTACCTTTAGTGATTAAAGTCGTGTCGCAATAATCAAGGGAGTTTTCTTAGATTATGTTACTATCAATTTACTTTTGTTAGTTTTATAATAACACAAATTTGAGTATAGCCGGTTTAGTTTGAAACAAAAACACTAGTTGTTCAATACTAAAAATGCATCCAATCAAGAGAATTTCACATGGGTTTAAAACAAAAATTTGGTATATTGTGTTGATGTATACCCTACTTTTGCTTGTCACTACTCCATTTTAGATTCCTTGTATTCTGTAAAGGGTAGAGGATGTTTCTATGCTAATTTGATGTTGTTTTGTGGTTGGGGTTTGATGTTATTTTCATGTTGTTTTGATGCTCTTCTGATTTTGTATTCATACTGTTTTGGGGCTATATTTCTTTAGTATAAGTTTGTGTTTATGATTTATGTAGTTTCATATACTATCCATGGCTCTTGAGATGTAATTTAATTTTGTGCATGAGCTACATATTATCATAGTGATACAACTCACGTTTTGGATTATAGCCTTATATATGGCTCATACCCTCTTTCAAAAATTTTTAAGATAAGATTCCTCTAAAGATGATAGCAATGTAATCTTTAATGAGAATGACAATGGACACTCTCTAAGGCAACATCGTAAGTTTATTAGGCGTGATCATATTGAGGGGCACGACCACCTATTTCGTGATTATTTTGCAAAAAAATCCATTATATCATGTGAATCTATTTCAAATGAGATTTCGGATGAGTCGTGCCCTATTTCTTTATGTTCTAAATGAGGTAAAGTCTAATGAGTCGTACTTCGCCCAAAGAAAAAATAATGCAGGAAAACTCGGTTTATCTTCCATTCAAAAGACATATATTTCAACACTTATATTGGTGGGATATGGTGTTACTGTATATTATATGGATGAACAAACGTGGTGGTGAGGAGCACCACAATAGAGTGCCTAAAAGAATTATCTAAAACAATAGTCAGTACATTTTCACAAGGAAATCTATGGTTTGGAATGCCAATGACATTACTAGATTGCTTGTTGTTCATCCTAGCGAGGATTTCCTGGAATGCTAGGAAGCATTGATTGCATGCATTGAAAGTGTAAAATTGTCCATCGTCCTAGAAATGTATGTACTTTGGGGACATTCATGAACCTACTATTATTTTAGAGGCAATTTCTTATTATGATCTATGGATATGGCACACATTTTTCGGTAGGCTCGGTTCACATACCAATATTAATGTACTAAAGAGGTCTTCTTATTTCACGGAATTTGGGCAAGGGTGTGCTCTTCTTGTCAATTACACAGTCGAAGTCACAACTATACTATGGGGTTTACCTTCCTGAAGGTATTTATATTAAATGGCAAACTTTTGTGAAGACGATTCCATCACGAAAAGAGAATAAAATTAAAAATGTTGCGAAAGCATAAGAATCTGCAAGGAAAGATGTCAAGCAAGCATTTGGTGTGCTTCAACAACGATTTGCAATCGTTCGACACCCTTCCCGAACGTTCAAAGTGAAGGTACTAATAATATCATGAAAAGCATGTGTTATTCTACATAATATGATCACTGAAGAGGTGTGATAATATGACAATCTTCACATTGAGTATGATCAACTTGATGATGATCTCCCTCAATTGTCATGCAGTCACACAAATGAGTTTATGGACTTCATCCAACGTCATATTCACATTACAAATAGGCCAGCACATCATCAGCTTCAAGAAGATCTAATTGAACATCAATGGCTACTCTATTCTCAACAATAAATTAGGGCGGGATATATTTTGTTATTTAATTTTTTTTTGGTGCTTTATGAGTTTGAAGTCTCAAGTTGTTTCTTGTTGGTTATGGTTCCTTTTTTAATTGTATCACACATTCACATTTGTATGCAAATTCGGTTTTCGTTTTCAACTTTTCCAAATGGTTCAAACCGAAAAGCCCATACACATACCACCACATATACAACTTTAATGTCTAATCGGCTATTTGTTATTGTTTTCTTTTGTATAAATGAAGAAAGTAATTTTTGAATGAAGAATTTGGCACTTGGGCATTTTTAGAATTTGCAACTTATGTTATGTTGCCGCCTTTTATGTTGTTACCGTTTCTGTTTTACTCGTTTATATTATTAGACTCTTGTTTGAGCTTGCTATCTATGGACTTGTTTTGGTTTTATACAACTTTGTTTTAATCTTTTGGTGCATGTTATAACGCTTCGCATTTTATGCTTTTCTTATTTAGAAAGTGTAATCGTATTCTATTTTTGGAAACTCATATCCGTATTTCATTTCCAACTTTCTAATCCAAGGCTTTGACTATAATGTAATTCATACTTTATACATACTTGTCTTACATGCGTTCAATCTTTAAATACATGTTTACATACAAACTGACACTTGTTATACATGCAAATACTCATACATACATTCACGATACTCAAATTATACTTACATACGTGTTATATACTTGAAAACATGCCAAAACACCAAGTTTTAGCTTAAAATAAGGAACAAATGAATGTTCAGGGCCAAATTGCAAAAAAAAAAAAAAAGAAAGTTCTGGCTAATTGATGCGTGGTGCTATGCGACCACAAACTCAATTAGCCGCCGCGTTGCGCGAGCCCCCACAATCTACATAAGATGATTTCTTGCATACGAGTTGGCCATCTTTTCCACCTCCAAACTCACCCAATCACCTTATAACTCCATTAAAACACTAACCCTAATCCATCACTATATAAACAAACTTCCTACCTCCCATTTTCACTTTCCTAACTCATTCACACTCTTAAATTACTCTCTAATCTGCTGCAAATACAAGTTCTTGGCAGATTACTCCAAGTGCTAAAAGTGAGTCCAAACTCACATATCTTCAACTTTTCTTCACTTCTTCTTCCTATACAAAGCTTGGAACACCTCTAGGAGTGTTTACACTAGTTTACCATGGTAAGCCAAGGTGGAACATTACCATTTTGAGGTCCAAACTTTCTGTTTTGGAAGATTGTTTGTTAACTTTTATAAAACTTTACTTTTCGTGTTAAATCTTGTACCTACTTATTCTTGAACCTACCTAAGGTTATAAGACTTGTTAGGAGTTGATTCTTATGAGTTTAAGAGGTGCAAACACTTCTAAACTTTCTGTTTTGCTAGGGGTTAGACAACCCACAAGTGATAAACTATCCAAGTTCACCATAGTTCTTATGGCAAGACTTCTGTTAAAGTGTGAATCTTGGAAGCCTTGGTTATCCTAACATATTTCCACTACCTCACTTGATGTTTCCTATGTTTGTATCACTAAAATTGTCCAACTTTCATTTGAGTAACAAGGCTACAACACGCCCCCAAACGTTGCCATGTTCGGGATGCACGCACTTAGCTTGCTTTCTTGGTTGTTCATAGTTTTAGTTGAGTTAGTAGTTAATTGTATTTTCTTTTCATTCATGACCATCCGAATCATCCTTGTGGTGATTTGTGCATTGGTGAATCATACAATGAGGTTTAATGGATGTTTATCATCCTATCCCCATACATGACTTATATGAATTCTATGATAATCTATGTTGGACAAATATAAAATATATTATGATATATAATTATATAACTTAACCGAATTCTTGATGCTAACCAACTTATGGTTACATGTCACGAAAAGGTTATATTATCTATGTTTTAAATCTCTCGTCATGATTCTAATGGGAAATTTCGATCCATGAAATCACATAAAATATTAGTGTCAAGAACGAGTATTTAAGGCTAGATAATTATTTTCGTATACATACTTTAATAAATTTTTAATTCCGAATCCAAACTCTCTACCAAATCCGATACTTACACACCTCTGTTTCCCTAATGTAGATGAACTTCGGTGTTCTGACTCTCAACGCTTCAACTCAGTTACGCGGGATTTCTATTCAAAACCATGAGCATACTCGATCCCATTCTCTGTTTTGTACACTTTGGGTGCAACATATACACTTATACAAAAATCACGAATCATATTTAAACTTGTTATAATCACACTCTATCCGTTAAGACATGAAACTTGTATTATTCTTGTTATCACATGCTATGTATACTTGTGTCTATATGCTCATTAACTTTACTAGCCTTTCTTAACAATTATAACGCTATAGGATTAACGCACAACCCGTATTCTTATGGTATTGTTAAGTAAACTGTTTTTCAACCTTGTCATTTCGTTGTCAATGGTATGCATGATTGCGTTAGACTTTGGTTTGACATATAGTTAGCACATGTTAGTATGATAGTTACATAATATGCAAATTACCATGTTGGATATGAGTTAACTTTTCACTATTATGCTATGTAATAAAACTTGTATACTCGCCAACTTTTTGTTGATCATTCTTTTAATACATGTTGTAGGAAACTAGTTGATGCCGATGAAGAAATACATTTAGGGTGGATTAGAAACACACCTAGATTTAAATCTATGTACTTTGCTTTCTTGTTGTATCATTAATTGTTACTTGTTGTATTTCCTTTCAAGACAATGTATTGCCATTTTGGTATCAATGAAATTTTGAATTATTAAATATTGTCATAAATAGTGTTATGAAGTCTCTCGCAATCTTGTTTTCATCTCACTCCGTGTTTCTGCCATCGGTTGGGGTGTGACACATTGGTATTAAACCAAAATTGATGGTAAAAATGGGTAAAATAGTAATATAATCATGTAATGACAAATAAACAAGAAATTCTAAAAAGTTACGTTATGGTGTAAACCATCAGGAATAAAAAAGGGGTAGGATGGTAATTCAGTCACGAGTTGACGAATAAATATTAAACTATAAAATAAGGGCACTCTATGGCGTAAACCGTAATGGGTCGAACGAATTAAGAAACGACCTTAAGAAATATAAGGATAAGGCGTAAACCAAAACGGATTAAATGGTGAATAAATACCATCTCATAATGATAAAATGGTCATTTAGACCAAATGGGTCAAATGGTGTTGTCAACACTATTTGACAATAATATCTAATGATTGCTTGTTGAGTTTTGTGCTCATAGGGAAATAGAGTTTGGCTCGTATTGCTATTAATTGGTAATTAACAGTGCAAGGTATTTAAATGGGTCAATGTCATGACCTGAGCCAGGTATGTGTAATGAGTCAAACTCTCATTAAGGACTTAAGGTCCGATGAAAGTTAAACGAGTCATGAATGAACATCGGATTACCTAAGGCAAGGTAACTCTCATAATCTAAATTGCAGACGTTAGGTTCTTAGAAACATAATGACTGTAAATAAGATTATGGTTAAAATGTGCTCATTGAGTCAAAACATGAAAGAGGGGGCTTAAATTGACCAAAATGCCCTTGTGTGGTAAAACAAGTAAACGACCCTAAGGGTAATTTAAAAATGAGTTTTATAATTTAGTATACCTTTTCGTAGTGTAAAAGCGAAAAGCATAAACCTTTTGGGTTTAATGCATTTTAACGGGTCTTTTCCGTAAATCGTCGAACCGAGGGTAGAAATTGGATTAAATGAATTTATGATAACAAATCTATCACAAGGTATAGTTGTGGTGGAAAATGAATGGATATCTTAGTTGAAATGATAAGTTAGACAAAGGTTTGGTTGAAATAAGCGTTGGATTTCGCTAAGACAACCAGACGAGTCAAAATGATAAAATAAATAAAGGTTTAGTTGAATAGAGCGATGGTTTTCGCTAAGGCAGCCAAACGGGTAAAATGGAGTTTTAATGCATACCAAAATGGATGCATAAATACTTAGTTTAGGTTTAAATGCGGTTAAAGGGTAAAATCGGAAAATATGCGTAAATCGAGTAACGGATGCGTAAACCTTAAGGTAGTTATCCCGAAGAATGGAATATACTTATAAAATTAATAATTTTGTAAAGATTGATAAACTATATCAAGTTTGTTTGCTCAAATGTGCAAACGGGTCAACTATAAAACTTACGAAATTAAAAGCTAGTGGTGTAAACACTCATAATAAAGGTACTATAATAATGAAAACAGGAAGTGATATTTGCCGACGTGTTTCGGTAAGTCCCGAGTCATGATTTGATGTACGGAATTTGAAATTGGCTGAACGGACAAATAAACGATACAGCAGCAAAACTGTTGCAGCAAGTGTCATGCTGACGCCATAACTAGCCGTCGCCGACGCAGCAACAAGGTCCGACGCCCTATGCTACTGCCTATGTAGTTTAGTTCCGACGACATAAAAGGTATGGCGTCGCCGACGGCATATAGCCGTCGGCGACGCCATCCTGGAAATTGTAAAATTTCTATTTTTCTATCTATTGTGCAAATAGTTATGATGTATATACTCATCTAACATAAAATTTTCAAAATCTTTGGTGAAAGGGGATCGTTAACCAAATATCACGGAAGATGATCAAACTATGCCGAAGAACCGAACACGATCTAAGCTCAAGCTTCCGCTCTTAGTTTTATTGTTTACGAAGTTTAAAAAGAAATCGAAAATATGTAGTGATGTATATTTGCATCTATATATTTAAATGTGAAATTTTTAATATAAATTTAAATATTTTAAGATAGCGTCTTACAAAAAGTTTGTATGATTCTGATTAATCGGCTGAAACAAGTTTAATCGGGTGTTTCGGTTGAAAACTAAAACCAACCAGAATTCTAATTTAGTTTTCAGTTTGGTTGGACATGGTGGAATTCAGTTCGGTTCGGTTTCCTTTCCACCCAAAAAAATGCCAAAACCGAACCACCTGAGTTATTGAAACGGATTAACCCACAAACCGAACCGTTGAACAATGCCTGCACATTGTGTTGCTCTATACTTTGTTTTGTTCATTATTAGTCTACTTTAGATTCCTTCTGTAACACTTCGCATTTTTGTACGTTCCTTATTTAGAAAGTAGTAATCGTAATTCTATTTTTGGAAACTTGTAATCGTACTGCACTCGTTATTCACTTCCAAGCTTGTAGTTCGAGACTTCTATCATAATGAAATTCATCTATTATACCTACACTTGTTATACCTATAGTTGTACGCAATCAATCTTTGGCTACTTGTTCTGTGTAAACTAAGAGTAATTATACGCTCAATTCTCATTTATATATGTTCGATACGTAAGCCATACATGCATCGTACTCATACTATACCTTGATACACTTTAAATACCTAAAAATGGGCTAAAACACAAGAAACGGCTTAAAATAACATAATTACAAGTTCAAGGGCCAAATTGCAAATAACTGAAACTTGAATATGGCTTCTCACGAGAGAAAATGCCTTATCTTCTCACGAGTGGCGAGAAGGCTCGATCTGCAGAAAGTATGTTCAGTTCCATGGTGGTCACTTCTCCTCACCCATTCGTCACCCAATCACTTCACAACCTCATTTAAACACAAACCCTAATCCACCATTATAAAACCAAATCTTCTACACCTTCATTTCACTTTTCCAACTCTCTAAACACTCTCAAATCTAATGGAATATCAAGTTTGAGGTAGAATTCTCTAAGTGCAAAAGTGAGCCTTCACCTCACTTTCTTCCATATTTCTTCATCTTTTTTTCCTCATGAAAGTTTGTAACACCTCTAGAAGTGTTTCCACAAGTTTATCATGATAAACTAAGGTGGAACATCAGAATTTTGAGGTCCAACTTTCTGTTTTGGAAGAAATTTTACTAAATTTTACAAACTTTGTGAAATCTTGTACCTACCTTACTCCTAAACAAGTCTATGGTTAGAGAGCTTAAGTATGGTTGATTTCAACAAGTTTAGAGGTGCAAACACCCTCTAAACTTTCTGTTTTGATAAGGTTTTTAGACAACATACAAGTGTTGAAACCATCCAAGATCACCATCTTCAATATGGTGAGACTTGTGTTTTGGTAAAAGTGTGAACCATGGAAGCTTTGGCTATCCAACTTGTTCCACTACCTCACTTGATGATTTATCCTCCTACAACCACTAAGTCTTGAAAAACTTCCATTAAAGGGACAAGACTACAACACGTCCCCAAACACTTTCCATGTTTGGGATGCACGCATCTAGCTTGCTCTCTTGGTTGTTCATAGATTTAGTCGGTTTGATATATTTTCCATTCTAATTCATATTCATGACCAACCGAATCCTACCATGACCACTTTCCTGGCCCCTTACCTTACTTTAGTTTATGTTATACATACTAAATTCCTAATCCAATCCGTTAAACAAAAACTGCAACTCACACACTTCTGTTTCCCTCTTAGAGTAACTTTGGTGTTCCAACAGCACAAGACTCTTTACTCGCGTGTCAATTGGAAGCTTTGCAAACCGTGAATGTACATGACCCCTTTTTACTTTTTCAACACTTTTGGGTGCGTATAAACTTATCAAACTCACACAATCACATACAAACATGCTTGACACAAACAAACAATCCATTATACATGCTTAATACGTGATGCTAGAATTCATACATGGTAGAATCTTTTTTGCACTATACTTTGTCATTAACTTCGTACAAGCCTCCCTTAACATTTATAGTGCTATAGGAATAACACGCTGCTCGTACTTGAGTCATTTTAAGTCATACAAAACGACCTTGTCATTACGATGACAAGATTACGCTAGTGGGAATCTTTGGGTTGACAATTAGGAGATGCATGCTAGTATTGTAATGATATGTCTTAGTTTACGATTATGCCATGTGGATTCGTTTGACCGTTTATACTTATTCTAGTAATTCATACTTTTATGATCACCAATACTTTATGTGTTGACATGTACTTTAATATGTATTGCAGGAACTTGATGATGACACATTGAAAGAATTCTAGTAGGACGACTAGAAACGAACTTTAAATTTGGTTATGTATTGTACTTTGTTTTCTTGTTGCAATATGTTGTACTTGCTTCCCAAACAATGTATTCTCGTTTTAGAAATGGAATGAAATTTACTTATTAAATACTTGTCACAAATAGTCGTTATAAGTCTCAAGCAATCTATTTCGTTCCGCCCCGATGTTTCCGCCATCAGTTAGGGTGTGACACCTTGTATTTCTTTATGGTTTCGTTTTCATCCTTGTTGGGTTAACCCGTCCCGATTAACCTGAATATAACAATTAGTTAGTCAAACTTCAATAAAAAGTTATAAAAAGAAGAAAAAAATAAAACGAAATAGCTCGTAGTTAACATTGTAATTAACATATTATAAATTAGCAACATATTAGTGCATGGAGGTGTTGTACTCTATGATTTTGGGGATTTTCAAAAAAAAATTGGATATTACACTTTTAACTCAAAACTCCTGGATTTTTTACTTTCAACCCAAAAGTTTTCATCATTTTCATTTTAGCCTCACAACTTTTTTACTTTCAACTTTGGTCCCCTGTACTTTATATACTTCTCAAAATTTTCATTTTACGTTTCATTCAAAGTTTTACGAGTTAACACGGCGCAACATACGTTTATAGTTTGACTTTTTACGTTTTGTTTTACCCTACGCTCTAAATTTTGCAAGTTAACATGGCGCAACGGTGCGTGTGTGATTCAACGTTTTTACATTGTCTATTTTCCCGTTTGTCGCAATGTGCGGGGTCCTAAATCGAATTAATTATTATTTTCTATGTTTTACGTTTTGGTCTAATTCTCCGCATTAACACGCCGCAACTTCAGTGTTGGTAGTCGCTAGTGGTGGTGTGGCATTAATGCTATTTGTCACGGTTTTACGCCCCCGTCGCAACGCGGGGACTTAATACTAGTTGAAACAAAAAGAAAAAAATAACAATAATAATTAAGAGATAGTTAGGGATTGACTAAATAAGATGTGAGATGTTTTATAAATTAAAAAAACCATAAAGTTGAATAGATCGTAGTCTGCAATGAATCTCTAAAGTTAGGCGATTGAGTATGGGTGACGTGAAGTTGTTGTCACACAGCCAAATTTAATCCCAAAACTGCTATTAGCTAGCGTTAAGTGGGTATCGAACACAAGGATTTGTGGAACTAGTGTTATCAATTGGTTGTACTATTATACTAATTACCTAATTTGCATAATTTAAATTTCAGATTTTCGATTGATGGATTAGATTTTAACTACTTAATACTTCAAAGATTGGTTCTTTTTAACAGATTAATAGAAGAATGATCACCTTGAGTTTCCGGTTCAAAACGCATGTGTTCCAATTTTACTAGAAAGAGTCACATAGACATGACTCGTGTTTGATTAACTAATTGTGATAAAAGGGAACAAAGTACTCGGATTGAAATGCGAGGTCGTTACCCGATGACCAATTGATCAATACCCAACCCGTAAACCTTCCCGTGATACTTGATTGTCAACAACACCAAGAACGTACGAGATAAGCAATAAGCAAAATATCAATCAACAACTTACAAATAATCAATCAACACATAATCACAATAACATAGCAATTATTCTAGAAATAAGCAAATTGAAACACAATTGTTTACCGAACCTTCAACACAAGATGATCACCGAAATGTTTAGCCACTCATGTTCTTACAATCAAACAAACATCAATTGTCTTGTTCATACGAATCAAACACACTCAAATATTGTTTAGAACTTGTTAGAATCAATGAAAAACACCCAAAATCGCCTCCTATCTTCTCTGCACTTCGTTCCAATTATTGATAATGTGAAAAGCCACCATAACTCAGCTTAAATTGGGCAGTTACACATTTCCCGTAGCCCACCACCGTAAGCTACGGTGGACACCGTAGCTTACGGTGGGCAAAAATTTCATTACGACATTACACTTCTGTCTTACGGTGGTCTTCAAGAGGGGACACCACCGTAAGCTACGGTGGCCACCATAGCTTACGGTTGGGGCAGCTTCATTTTTTCCATTTTTGCCCTTCGTGCAATCTCTTAGTTCCCCTCTTCGATTAGGCTCTTGTAAATAACCGCTAAAGCACGTTTAAACCCCCTCATTACGCTCTTCGATACCTGAAAAGCCAAACGCATCGTAGACATCAAATTGTAACAAATAAACGTTTAAAGCATGGAATATATAAAATTTTAACGCACTTACGGGTTGTCCAAAAGACCACCCGTCACATCCCCACATTTAACATTGCTTGCCCCAAGCAACCATTTCACAAAAGTTTTAAACAAACAAGTGATCATCATATAAACCAAACACAAACAAATTGCCCCGTTATCAACTTTTACCATCATAACACATAACACACCCCTCACTAAACTCTTCCCTCAGCGACAAAGTAGCACTAGCAAAATTGTGCTAGATCACTCAATACAAGTGTGCAAGTGTGCGACAATAAGCTTGGATAACAATCGAGTCTTTACCTACAAATCGTCTAACATGCTCGTGAATCAGAAGGACTTTCGGGTTGTAACAAGGCTATGTGTATAGGTGGGAATTGGTGGTAAATATTCATGTAGCTTGCTTAATCGACCCGATTTATTATTACATCAATATAAATAACACACTCAAATTGAAACAACTAATCTTCCTTCTTTTTTCTCTCTTTTCTTCATTTCTTCTTCTCTTTCCTTTTTTTTCACAATAACATTGCATTACACTATTGAAAGAGAACATACTAACATAACAAGAACAACTATCTAAACCGGGTCGATCAAAATGTAGAATTTTTAGGACATAGGTTCGGGTGACAATTGAAAGGCTACAAGCTCAAATTTGGCTACTAATGTCCAACCCCCGTCCCGCTCACTACCAAGCTCATATTCATAACTTATGAGGTCCAGCCCCCCAACCCACACTCAACACACATCCAGACGAGGCTACCTAAATGCCCTCATCATATTCACCCGCATGTAAACTCAAGTTTCGACAAGCATATATTATCCAAGTTCTATTAACACACTATACACACCGCCACTCAATCAAATAATAAATTCTCAATGACATATAGGTGTGGCTCAATCCTCACCAAGAAAGAATGGAATTGGGATAATGATGTGTCATGCATAATATGGCATTACTTTCAAACTTTAACAATTGTTTCGTTCGGTTCACAAATTTTTTTTCAAAATTCATAAAAATTTCCCCCCATCCCCACACTTGGGATACATTGTCCCCAATGTATGGGTTTAGAGGAATGATCATTTGTTTTCTTCAACATCACCTTTCAGTAAAACTCTCAAATCCCAATGTTTCTTTCTTTTTATATCAAAAACTCAACCATAAACACCAACCCAACAAAACTATCAACCATGTTACACCTCCGACCTTCCCAACCATAAACACAAGGCAACAAAATCAAACTACAAACTATAGAAAGGAAGAACAGAACCTGATCAGTAATACGCGGCTGAGGAGGTCCGAAGATGCAGGTCATCATCTCCGAAAATTCATTAAATGCAAATGCGCCACTTCCTTCGCCTCCTTGTTGTTGCTCCGAGCTCTGTTGCTGTTGACCATACCGCGGGTCCACCCACTGAGAATGATGCATTGGCGGTGTTGGGTAAGAAACACTGCCATCATAAGGTGGTAGGGTGGTGTAGTCAACTGGAAGCGGGTCCACAACCACGGGACGTCCTGCATGCCAATCTTCATGCATTCTTTGTTGCTGATCATCCACATACCGGTTGTTAATCTCCTGCTCAAAGGCATAGGCATGTGTACGATTCCAAGATTCTTGTCTATCAAAACTATGCCTTAGTGCACGTTCCATGCTTGCGCCCATATATGTTTGGTGATCAAAAAACATCCTTTCGGCCCCACTCCAGCTATCAAAAACCAAGGGCCTTTGATTTTCAATAACTTCCTGCATGGTACCTTCATGGGCCTAATTCGTCTCATAAGGAAATCTAGAAAAATCAAAGAACCCCCCGGTCGGAATACTACTCGACCCCCCTTGTTCCACATTCGATGGGGCAACCTACAGTTCATCCATATAATCATCATAGCACTCGGCCTTCGTCATCACTTTCGGGGTCATCCTCTTCCCTCGGCCGAAGTGGCCGCGCATCAACCTTTAAAACCCTCCATCGTTGACCTTCACTCTTCAGCTTATGATATCTTTCAGACTCTGAATACTTCCACCCAGCTCCCAGCTGGCGGGTGTCAAATGGCTTAAACTTCTTGTAAGATCCCTTATCATCAGCATCAATCGCCCCGTACCTCTTTAATTATGCAGTGATGAGACGACAATGCGGAATGATTTTCCGCTGGTCGCTGTTTCGACTGATCCAAATATTGTTCATCACCAAAAAACGGAATGGAAACATGGGACACCCAGTTAGCAAAGCATAGAGTACCGGCACTTCCGGCCTTCGAACTTCCGTCTTATCAACCCCTGTTAAACTTACTGTTTTTATTATTCTTAAAAACATCCTGGGTCCTACTCTAATACAGTAACAAAAAAATTGGTTGTAATTCGGAAAGCCATGCGTTTGTAAGATTCGAACTCGTGACGTGCGCTATGTGTTTGCACACAGTCCACCGCTGGACTGTGTGTCTAACCCGGTTTAATATCTTGTTTTAATTAAACTTATACATTAGGTTCGACTTCATCTTCTTCGTTCAAAGACACAGACAACCAATGTTCGACAGTTCTTGATTAATTCGATTAACGAACATATAAATGATTAAAATGTAATGGACAAAGAAGGTTTTGGAAATGAATATACCGGAAAGATGGTTTTTCTCAGAACTCCGGCAAAGGTCGTCGGCTCTGTTTTATGAATTCCGTCTGAGCGGACCAATTAACAGTTTTGATTAACTAATTGTGAAATTAAATGACTAAACAAGAATTATCAGAGAGTTTAGATGTTCGTACCGATTCACAGCGTGATTTCGGAATTTTCAGGAATTTTCCGGCGAGTGCTGAATAACCGGTAACGTCGCCTGGGAGCGATTCTGGTTGAAGGATTTGAGTTAGTAAAAGTCTAACAATGGATAGAAGATGAAAGAATTGAGAAATTTACCGATCTGATGAATGTCACGGTTTTCCGGCGAAAGTCCGGCGATATCAGAAAACGTTTTCGACGAACAGAAATTAGAGCGAAAGTGAAATTGGAGGTTCTGTGAGTGTTTCTGAGTTGTGAGATAATGATATTACCGGTGAAAATTGGAGGTAAATGATTTCGGTTATTAAACTCGAAAATCATATGAATCGAGTTCAATAAAGATTGAATTGATTAAGAACGTGGGTTGTAATGGTTTTATCGGTTATAATCAGTAACCCACGATCACTCAAACGTCTTTGGATAGTTGAAAGCCGATGATCGGTTTCAGTTTTGGCGCAAACAGATAGATTCACGGGTGAACTTAAGGTTTTATTTGTTTCCTTGATTACACAAAAGTACCAAGTGGCGGAGTGGTTAAATGTTTGATGATTGTGTCTTCCGGCTGACCCGGGTTCGAAACCCGGCAGCCTATTTTCATTTTTATTTACTTTATTTTTACTTTTTAACAATTTTAGTTTCCATATTCTAATATGTTTATTAGTTATGTATTGTTTAAAATTAAAATGAGCATTAAATAAGCAACGAAAAATTGAAACTGACTATTCGATTAATAAACGAAGCGGGTTTTGAAAACCCGTTTTTCGACGGATGTTACAGTCCGTTCCCCATTACCTATGAGCGGAACGTGACGCTGCCAACATATACATTATCATTCATGTCATATACTCATGCAAGGTGTTTGTTATTGTATGTTTATTTACGTTTGCTCACATATGATTATTGCACAATTTTTCCATATTAAATACAACAAGAAATCAATAATAAATGTTTTCTAACAAGGTTCACTCGACAACTTTTGTTGACCCAAAATCCCCCATTTTTACACATGATACAGGTGATCCAGTTGCAGCAAGAAACATATAGGACGGCCTAGAAGAATAAATCAGTTTAGGCTTTGGATTGTTTGCTTAGTTACTTTTTCCTTGTAATTGTATGAACTTGTTTGGAATATTGAAGTTGTAATTTGAATTTAATAAATATGAAACATATTAGTAAACATCATGAGCTTTGGTGATAACCCAATTATGCCCCGACTCTTATTCCGCTGCGGGTCGGGGTGTGACATAATCATTAAAAAATCATTCAAATTCATCTCAAAATTATTAAATATAAGCAAGTGTGGGTCATGATAACCTAGTTCATCTCAAAATCTCCAAATCCTACAATACCATGACAAAGATGTAAGAAATTGCATACCTTGATCTTGTAGAAGATGAAGAAACCTAAAAACTTCAAGATTATCAAAAACCCACAAAACCCTAGAAATTTTCGGATCAAAAGTGCCCAACTTGATCCCCAAAACAACAGATCCGACCAAATGCAAGCACAAAATCGAATTCCTTGAGAAATTTTAGTCAAAATGGACCCAAAAATCGCTTGATTTGATTAGGAATTGAAAGATTAAGTGGATGAATATGGGTGTTCTTGAGGTTTAATGAAGGAGAAGAATAAAAGGAGTTATGCTTGAAAGTGATGTAGAAAATGAGTGGAAGGGGTTGAATTCCCGTGTTAAATTTATGTTTTGCGGACCCCATTTGTGCCCAGGGACCACCGTAAGCTACGGTGGTCACCGTAGCTTACGGTGACCTGGGTTTCAAACAGGGCCGTAAGACAGTTTATAAGTGGCGTAAGGGATTTTTACCCCGCCGTAGCTTACGGTGGGGACCGTAAGCTACAGTGGGATCTGGTAATTTCAAAAAAAAAAAAAAATTCAAAACAAGGAACAAAACAAAAACCTATTTTAATATCACCCCCCTTTGAAAAATTCGTGTTGTCCTCAACATCGTGTACGAGAAATTCCGAAAAACTTCCCCACACTTGTTTCAAACAAAAATCAACAAGTACGGATAAAGACACAAAACAAACTAAACACCTAAACAACAACAAAGCATTTTACAATACCAAACCTGGGCCTTTTGCATTAATTCTCGTCCAAGGGCCGCAAGATGTAGCCCAATTTATCTAGTTCAAGATGCTTGATATCATTACCCTCTAAGTACGGCTTGAGCCGATGCCCATTCACCGTTTGCTTCTTGTTGGTCCTCTCATCCAGATATCAACATCTCCAAACCTTCCCACACGTGTAATAACATATGGGCCCATCCACTTGCTCTTAAGCTTACCCGCGAACATCTTCAACCGCAAATTAAACAACCATACTTTCTGACCCGTTTCAAAAGTTCGCTTCCAAATCTTTGCATCATGAACCTTCTTGAGTTTATCCTTGTACGCAGCTACGCATTCATATGCTTCATCTCGAATCTCTTCGATCTCACTCAATTGAAGTTTCCGGATCTTTCCCGCTTCATCGTAATCAGCGTTTACCGTCTTAATGGCCCAATGTGCTTATGTGCTAATTCCATTGGTAAATGGCACCCCTTCCCAAACACCATCCGATAAGGGGTCGTACCAATAGGAGTTTTGTAAGCCGTGCGGTATGCCCACAATGCATCATCCAATTTACTTGCCCAATCCTTCCTGTCTGTTTGTACCACCTTCATTAGAATTTCTTTGATATGACGGTTGGACACTTCGACCTGTCCACTGGTTTGTGGATGATATGGTGTGGCAACACGGTGATTCACATTATATCTCTTCAATAATTTGCCAAAATTAAAATTCTTGAAATGCGAACCTCCATCACTGATTATGACACGTGGAATTCTGAAACGGGCAAAAATATTCGACTGCACAAACTTACATACAACCGAAAGATCGTTAGTCTGCGTCGGTATGGCTTCAATCCACTTCGAAACATAGTCCACCGCCACCAATATATATAAAAACCCATTTGAACTTGAAAACGGCCCCATGAAGTCTATCCCCCACACATCAAAGATTTCTACTACCAAGATAGGTTGCATCGGCATTTCATCCCTCTTTGAAATACTCCTCAACTTCTGGCAGTTTAGACAATTCCGAGCAAACTCACATGCGTCTTTAAAAATTGTGGGCCAATAGAACCCGCACGTGAGCACCCGGTACCCCCTCTTATGACCGCTAAAGTGTCCCCCACAAGCGGAGAAGTGAGCATGGTTAAGATTTCAACCACTTCCGATTCCGGAACACACCTTCTGATTACCTGATCAGGCCCGATTTTGAACAAGTCCGGTTCATCCCAAATATACTGTTTAACTGTACCATGAATTGTTGTAGTCTTCTCTTTGTCCAATGTTCGGGAATAGCACCCGTGTCCAAATAATTTACGTAGTGTGCATACCACGGAGCCGTAGAAGTCGAGACTCGAGCAACTGTTCATCCGAAAATCGTTCATTAATTTCACTTGGGTCATCAACCTCTTCAACCAAAATCCGAGACAAATGGTCGGCCACCACATTTTCACTTCCCTTTTTGTCTCTAATCCCAAGTCGAATTCTTGCAATAAAAGTATCATCGAATCAACCGAGGTTTAGCGTCATTCTTTTTCATTAAATACCGCACCGCGCTATGATCAGAATAAACCACTACTTTGCTCCCCCAAATATATGACCGAAACTTATCCAAGGCATACACCACTACTAATAATTCTTTCTCGATTGTGGTGTAATTCAGTTGCGCCTCAGATAGAGTTTTGCTTGCATAATAGATCGCCACCGGTTTCTTATCAACCCTTTTCCCCAAAACCGCACCAATAGTTGTATCGCTGGCGTCGCACATTATTTAAACGGTTTTGACCAATCTGATGGCTGCAAGATAGGAGTCTTCACCAACTGTTCCTTCAAAACATTAAAGGCTTGCAAACATTCATCAGTAAATCAAACGGAACATCTTTAGATAGTAAATTACATAAGGGTTTGGTAATTACACTAAATCCCTTAATAAACCTTCTATAAAACCCGCATGTCCCAAGAATAACCTTACCCTTTAGCATTTTTAGGAGGAGGTAGCGATGAAATTACCCGAATTTTTGCTTTGTCTACCTCCATCCCTTTTTCGGACACAACATGGCCCAACACAATAACTTCCTGGACCATAAAATGACTCTTCTCCCAACTCAACACTAAATTCTTCTCGATACATCTTTTTAAAACTTTTTCTAACTCTTCGAGACATGACTCAAAACTTGTGCCGAAAATGGAGAAGTCATCCATGAACACTTCAAGCGACTCTCCAACCATGTCCGAGAAAATACTCATCATACATCGTGAAAAGTTGCAGGAGCGTTACACAAGCCAAATGGCATTCGCCTAAAGGCAAAAGTACGATAAGGACAAGTAAAGGTAGTTTTGTGTTGGTCATCAGGGTGAATTGCAATTTGGTTATATCCTGAATACCCATCTAAAAAACAGTAGTATTTTTGACCCGAAAGTTTTTCAATTATTTGGTCAATAAAAGGTAATGGGAAATGGTCCTTAGAGGTAGCGGTATTCAGTTTTCTATAATCGATAAAAACCCTCCACCCGGTGACCAGTCGGGTGGCTATTTGTTCACCATTTTCATCTTTAACAACTTGAATACCGGCCTTTTTAGGCACTACCTGGGTAGGACTTACCCAATCACTATCAGATATGGGATAGATAATACCTGCATCCAACCATTTTATTACCTCCTTTTTTACTACCTCACGCAGGTTCGGATTCAATCTCCTTTGTGCTTCCCTCGTCGGCTTTGCATCCTCACTTGTGATTATCTTGTGCATCACAATGGATGGGCTGATCCCCTTCAAATTAGCAATAGTCCATCCCATAGCCGCCCGATTCACCTTGAGCACTCTTAGCAATTCCTTCTCTTGAGCCACCTCTAAATTAGAGGCAATAATGACCGGTAATGTGTCATTATCCCCTAGAAATGCATATTTCAGATGGCTCGGTAACTCCTTCAAATCCAACATATGGGCTTCTTCCAAAGATGGCTTTGTCCCCGAATTAATTTCCGCCGTTAGACTCTCAAACTGATGAGTCCACGGTGGTCGCCCCTCTCTCAACGCCATCACATCTTGCTTCTCTTCCTCCACCCGCAAGTCATTAGCATGTACCTGTTCAAACACATCACAAACACCAACACAAGTATCCTCTTCCGTATATTCATGTGGGTTGCACCCATCCACCAAATCTTCCATGAAACACTCGTCAACACCAACAGAATTAGATATGTTAGTAAAAACATTTAAACGCATTTTTCTGTTGCCGAATGTCATGTCAACCGTACCAAGTCGACAATCAATCACAGCGTGAGCGGTGCTTAAGAATGGCCGACCCAAGATAACATTTTGTTGTTGTTTTGGGTCGGCGGACGAGTAGTCAAGCACTAAAAAGTCCACCGGGTAGTAAAACTCGTCAACTTTTACAATTACATCTTGGATCATCCCTCGGGATAGTTTGTGAGACAAATCGGCTAAAACTACCGTCGTCTTGACCCGAGCCAATGGACCAAAATCATATTGATCATATAACCCACCCGGTAAAATCCTTACCCCGGCTCCAAGATCTAGCAACGCTTTTGACATTGGAAAGTTTCCAACTTGAATATTGATTAGAGGCATTCCCGGATCTTGGCGCTTTTGAGGAAGGATTCCTTTTAGCACCGCACTAACTTGCCTGGTCAAATCTACCCGCTTAGGCAACTTCCTTTTTTGTTGTCGTTTTTGAGTGCATAATTCTTTTAAGAATTTTGCGTAAGCGAGCACTTGCTTTATAGCATCAAGCAAGGGAATGTTCACTTTTACTTGTTTGAAAACATCTAAGAGCTCTTCCTTTTGGGGGACCCCGTGTTGAAATAAATTTTTTTCTTTCCGGGGTCGACTAACGCGGAAAGAAACGGGACTTGACTCGGTCCCCCTTCCTCCTTTTGTTCATTTAATAATTCACCCAACCCCGGTTTGTCAGTTACATTTTCAACAAGAGGTTCCCGTGACACATTTGGTGATGAGGTATCATCCTCATCACTCTCATTACCCGTAATATCCTCTACCACCCCTTCAACCAAGATCGGTTCTAAATTTGCTTTAAATTCCTTACCGCTTCGTAGAACACTTACATGGTTAATGTTGACATTACTTGAAGTGTTGTGAGAGGGATTTACCTTTGTGTCACTCGGAAGTTACCCTTACCTTTCTTAAGATCCGCTACCTCCGATGCAAGTTGACCCATTTGTGTGGTGAGTGCTTGGATACTTTTATCCCGGACTTCATCCTTTTGCAAACGAGCTTCATCAAGTTGATTCCTCCGTTGCATGTCTTGTTGCATCATGCGGAGCATATCCATCACCTCATTACCACTCGATGAATTTTGACCATGTTTCCACCTTGGTCACCCCTTGTTGACTTTGACTTTGATACCATTGATTATTTCCGCCCCTAAAATTCCCTTGGTTATATTGCGGGCGAGGAGCAAAACTCCTTTGAGCTCCTTGAAAATTAGGGTTAGCCTGATTAGCCGGGTTCCCATAGCGGAAATTTGGATGATTCCGTAATCCGGGGTGGTATGTGTTCGAATTCATGTTAAAGTTCCGACCACCCCCTCCAATTGCATTCACCTCCTCTACTTGATTTGCATTTACTCCCACCAAGCACACTGCATGACCAAGTTCATTACAATTAGTACAAACATTATATACCTGATTCGATGCTTGTGCTTCTCCATCCTCCACGCATACACTTGTGGCCTTGTGATTACATGTCTAGATCGCCTCGATGATTGTGCTTTTCTTTTTTATGTAACCGCCATTTGTTCTAGAAATGCCCAATCATCCTGCTCATAATTTGTTCCAAATGTACCATTCGTGATAGACATTAAATCCCTTGCATCCTCCGAGCTCAAACCTTCATGAAATGCATTTAACAATTCCCACAATGCTATACCATGGTAAGGGCAATTTTTCAACATCATGTTAAATCTCTCAAATGTCTCGTGGAACATTTCACTTGGCTGTTGTTGGAAACTCCTTATACTCCGCCTCGCTTCATTTGTCTTTTGGGCTGAAAAGAATTTCTCGAGGAATCGTTGTTGCATATCGACCCAAGTATATATCGATGCTGACGGTACAGTATGGAACCATCTCTTCGCTTTGTCCTCCAATGAGAATTGAAACAACGCCAAGTTAACATCATCCGATGAAAACCCATGCCCCCCGATAGTATTGCAAATGGAATCATAAGTTTCCAAGTGGATAGGGTTCCTCCGTTGCTAGACCCTTATACTTTGGCAAACTTTGCAAGGCAGTCGTCCTAACTTCAAATGTCCTTCCGTTCGGGTGTTGAGGTATTACTACTGGAGAAGGATTATTGGTAATAACCGGCCGAAAATGAGCTTCAACCCCCCGCACTACTTCTCGATGATGTCGACGCGGGGCACCCAATGGTACTCTTGGTCGGCCCACCGGACCTTGTCTTAACCCTTGAGGCATAAATTGTTGTTGAGGGGGAGGTTGATGCATCGGCCTTTGAAATTGTGGTTGTTGATATTGAACTTGAATTTGTTGTAGAGGCATTGGTTGTTGAAATGGTGGCCCTTGAGGACGAACTAGTTGCACCCCCGTAGGTTACCTTGGTGGATAACACATTCCCCCTTGCGGTCCTAAGTGACCTCCATCACCCATAGTAATAACCCTCATCTTCATAACCTCCGAACTCATCTTCATAACCATCATCATATCCGTCTCCTCCTACACCCGATGTTTGCACAAACTGTGAAGAAGGATTATGGGAACCTGGTTGGTTTGATGGTTGAAGTGTAGGTGAAGTATGGATAATGGTGGAACTAGGTAAAGGTTGATTTGGTAAAGGGTATTGAGTGGATGAGGATTGACTGGATGTGGGAAAGAAAGATGAGAATGGTGGTACTAGTGATGCGGCGTTAGTTGGGTCAACTTCATGTGTTGAAGTTGGGTGAGTGGTGGAATTTGGTGGAGGTGTAGATGGTGAGGTTTGGTTTGTAGTGATAGGAAATTTTCCATGTTCTGGAGTGGTGAAATAGGTGTTGTTGGGGAACCACTGATTTTATTCTCTCGTAACAAAACCCTGTTGCGTCGTAAAGTCCGTTCAATTTCCGGATCAAATACCAATGGTGATAGCTTGTTGGATCCTCTAGTATGCATACACCTGTGAGAACCTGCACACAAACACAACCAGCGTAAACCCGGAAAAATAACAAACTATACTAACACACAATAACACCCGTTTCGCACAAATCCCTTGCAACGGCGCCAAAATTTGACGTGAAGTCGTTGTCACATGCAAATTTAATCCCAAAACTGCTATTAGCTAGCGATAAGTGGGTGTCGAACACAAGGATTTGTGGAACTAGTGTTATCAATTGGTTGTACTATTATACTAATTACCTAATTTGCACAATTTAAGTTTCAGATTTTCGATTGATGGATTAGATTTTAACTACTTAATACTTCAAAGATTGGTTCTTTTTAACAGATTAATAGAAGAATGATCACCTTGAGTTTCCGGTTCAAAACGCATGTGTTCCAATTTTACTAGAAAGAGTCACATAGACATGACTCGTGTTTGATTAACTAATTGTGATAAAAGGGAACAAAGTACTCGGATTGAAATGCGAGGTCGTTACCCGATGACCAATTGATCAATACCCAACCTGTAAACCTTCCCGTGATATCTTGATTGTCAACACACCAAGAACGTACGAGATAAGCAATAAGCAAAATATCAATCAACAACTTACAAATAATCAATCAACACCATAATCACAATAACATAGCAATTATTCTAGAAATACGCAAATTGAAACACAATTGTTTACCGAACCTTCAACACAAGATGATCACCAAAATGTTTAGCCACTCATGTTCTTACAATCAAACAAACTTCAATTGTCTTGTTCATACGAATCAAACACACTCAAATATTGTTTAGAACTTGTTAGAATCATTGAAAAACACCCAAAATCGCCTCCTATCTTCTCTGCACTTCGTTCCAATTATTGATAATGTGAAAAGCCACCATTACTCAGCTTAAATTGGGCAGTTACACATTTCCCGTAGCCACCACGTAAGCTACGTGCCACCGTTGCTAGGCCGTTACGGTGGTCAGCTTCATTTTTTCATTTTTGCCCTTCGTGCAATCTCTTAATTCCCCTCTTCGATTAGGCTCTTGTAAATAACCGCTAAAGCACGTTTAAACCCCCTCATTACGCTCTTCGGTACCTGAAAAGCCAAACGCATCATAGACATCAAATTGTAACAAATAAACGTTTAAAGCATGGAATATATAACATTTTAACGCACTTACGGGTTGTCCAAAAGACCACCCGTCAATGGGTCGGGATAGGTGATCGGGGAGCTGAGGTGGCACGCGACCTCGACGGGAAACACCGCCCCTCACCACAGAGTGATTTGTTTAATGAATTTTGTCAACAAATGTGTGAAACTAGACACACTCGATTCGAAATGGAGGCAATTGAACAGAAGTGTTACTAATTTTACATTTTACACGGCATGAATGAGGACTCGGCACTTCCCATTGGCTTAGCCTTAGAACTCGGCACTTCCCATTGGCTTAGCCTTAGAACTCGGCACAGCCAACAATCAAGAAGCGTGAATTGAAGATCAAATGAAGAGAGTTTTAATAATCGGAGGCAGTGGGTACCTGGGTCAGCATCTTTTACAATCCTTTGCCGAATCTGATCTGTCAACGGCCTTCACGCACCATTCCTCTTCTCCCCCGACATCCATTCCCGATGCTATCATCCCCTTTCAACTTGACTTGCACACCGGCCAAGGCTTTCACTCCATCACCAACCAGTTTGGCCAGGTTCTTTTCCATTTCCACTATCCTACCTGTTTGTTGTATACCTATTTCTTAGATCCCACACACTTCTGATTTTGTTGTCATTCACTTATTTTCAGATCTTAATTATATCACAGTAGACAATCTACTGCCACTTCTTCTTTATTTGCAATTAGTGGTGTTCAACAAATCGATTTTTTTCTTTTTGAATTTTTCATTTTTAACTGAATTTGTATTCGATTTAGATTTGACCAATTCGAAATTCTATTCTATTCTTTTATCAAACTCGAATTCAAATAAATTCAACCTAAATAGTAAATTGCTTCAATTTTTTTAAGCTACTACAAATTCATTATAAGGGCTTTTAGAGTTTTGCCCATATTTAGAAGGTTTTTCCATGTGTGTGCATATTTATTAATTAATTTAGACATAATTATAAAAAATATATCTGTATAATTTGAATTCGAATTTGGAATCAAATTCAAAATAAAAAATTCGTATTCGAATCGAACTCAAATATTTGAAAACGGAATTTGAAGTTTGATAACTGAATTCGAATAAAGTCGAATTTTGAAATTTTCAAATCCAAATCGAATACTAAACACCCCTATTTACAACATATGTACACTATGATTGCTCATCTTAACTTGTAATAAAGTCGAATTTTGAACTTTTTCAAATCCAAATCGAATACTGAACACCCCTATTTACAACATATGTACACTATCATTGCTTATCTTAACTTGCAATGCAGCCTGATATAGTGGTCAATTGTGCTGCACTTTCTGTACCTCGTGCTTGCGAGACGGACCCCACACTCGCCATGTCAGTAAATGTTCCTTCTACACTTGTGAAATGGTTATCTGGTTTTACTGAATGCAATACTCTTCTTATTCATCTCTCAACCGATCAAGGTACCCTTTCTTCCACCCCCCCCCCCCCCCCCCCTTTTAACAATTATATATGTTTTGGGCTTATGCTACATATCTTTTTACCAGTTTATGAAGGTACAAAATCTTTCTATAAAGAAGACGATGAAACACTTCCTGTAAATGTATACGGGAAGTCAAAAGTCGCAGCAGAAGAATACATTTTTGACAACTGGTCAAACTTTGTCATCTTAAGAAGCAGCATTATTTTCGGGCCACAGACTATCTCACCTGTTTCAAAATCACTTCCTATTCAGGTATGCATAATTTCTACAACGTTAGCTTATATACTTTATGAGTGGACTTTAACTCGTTTTCTAAATTGTTTTTTGTTTTTTTTAAAATTTTAAATGTTACATATGAAATGCAGTGGATGGATGGCGTTCTTGCTAAAGGACAGGAAGCAGAGTTTTTCCATGATGAATTTCGCTGCCCGCTTTATGTCAAGGATGTTGTAAATATCATACGGATATTAACTGACAGATGGATTTCAGGTTACATATTTTCTCTTATTTAAAAAACAAAGTCTCAGAATGTAATTCAGGATTTTTTTTTGTTATTTACTCATGTTTGACTGTAAGGTCAAACTCACTAATTTTTAAATTCAATATCATCGTGCATTCCTTTTGTTCACATACAACTTTTAATAATCGTGTCAAACTTTGTAGGAAGTAAAACAGTAAAGAGATGGTTGTACCAAATTTATCTGAAATTTGAATTTAAGAGATTGTATATTTGGCCTGACTTACCCTTTTGTATTTCTGGTCAATGTTCAGATGGCAAGAAAAGTCAATTGGTTCTAAATGTTGGTGGACCAAATAGGTTATCTCGTGCTGAAATGGCTGAGACAGTGGCTGGTGTTAGAGGTTACAACACAACGTTGATTAAACCAGTGTCTGCATCATCGGTTAGTTTAACTTCATTCCAAGTCTCTAGTTTGCGTTGTGCCTAGCTTAAAGTTGTGGTTTTCACTTTTAGATTGATCGTGGAGTGAAGTCACCAGCTGACATTTCCATGGATATAAGTAAGTTGATTCAAACTCTAGATTTTACACCTACTTCATTTGAAGATGGTGTGAAGTGGACTTTTGACACCAACTTATGAAGTCATGGTTGTTATATATCGATCTGACTCGTGTTTGTGGTTGTGGTTGGGTTTTGTATGAAAATCAAAATTATGCAATTTTAAGCATGTTTATGCTGAGATTCACTTAACCAAATTCCGGTCATATTTGGATGTTCCATGAGTGTATTTCTCTTCTTTTTCACAGGAACTATAGGTTGTTTGGAATAATAAAATTTCTATGATGGCTTAAAAAACTTAGTCCCTATTGTTTAGCATCCATTTATATGTGGTAAGCAAAGATAAATATCTAGCGGTCAAAGGCCACAATGAGATATTTCTAACATGTTCCTTTCTCGCCATCGCGGTGACCCTGCATTTAGCATGTTCTCGCATTAATCATGTTAACAGTGGACCTCTTTTATCTCATTACAACTCTAGCAATGGATTATCTGTTTTATCGTGTTAACTTTGTTGGCATGTCACTTCTGTTATTATTAACTTGCGTAAAACATGCTAGTAAGAAAGACGGAAGTGTCATGTCTCTTTGTAAGGTTTAGGTTGAGGGCCGGAATTTATGGTTTTCGGATAACTCGAGTTGATGGCAAGGGGTAAAGGAAGCAACTTTTTTGATTGAAAAGTTGTTTATTTATATGAGACAAGAGGAAATACAATGGTCTTTTTGTAAACAACCAGTTAACCATTTCTTTTTATCACTCGTTAAGACAGCCATTTATTACGTTACTTATATTATGGCTCTCATATTTATGTCATTTTCCTGTTTTCTTAATCTGTGGTCCCATATTAGTTAATACCAATACCAATTTTCCTCCTTATTTATTTTCTGGGTCCAACCATAACTATCAATTTAATTAAGGATTCTTGATTTTTTTTTTACCGTAATTGGGTTGACAAGATTGGTACAGGATCAAATACAAAGTCTTTTAAAAATAAGAAGTCGTACAAAGTGTATCAAACGGACTCCAATTGACTTCAATCAAGCGGCATTGGAACCGTCTCATCGAACTCTACAATGTCTAGATTTTGGATTTATATGTTGTAGATTTTAGAATTTTTGTTCATTATCATTGTGTCTTTTCTATATTTGCGTTATTGTGTCTTTTTTAGACTCAATTGTGTCATTTTTCCTCGATATTCTGTTATATTTTTCGGCATTGTCTTATATTTTGCTCGACATTGTTTCATCTTGTGCAATACATTGTGTCTTTGTACACTTCTTATTTTTAGAAGCCTTTGTAGAGTAACTTAACCCTAGAATTGTAAGGTATAACGTATTATTATAATATCGAAATTGACCGAGATTTGAAAGATAATTACAATAAATCTTTTCTATATGATGAATCCTATCTAACATATTAATATATATTTCATCTAATACTCTCCCATAATAGGAGGCTCAGGCTGCTTAAGGTAAAAAAAAAAAAAGATGTTGGTATAACAAATAATCATTAAAAAAAAACCTTAAATACTTGAAGAGTAAAATGACTCTCCGATGACACAAGAACTAAGGCCACAGAGATGGTGGCAAAAGGCATACACAAACATATTATTATCAAATCAGGTATGTAATTAAATTAAATTAACATGGTTTTGGAGCATAGCAAATATTCAATCCATTGTTAGCGGAACGTTGGTAATTTCAGATGGTCTAGTTAACCATTTATACTTGTAGTTTTGTTTATTATAAAATACAAAATTGAAAACATGAGCAACCTAAAATAAGAATAATCATATAGCTAAAGTATTCACTAGTCTTGAATCATAATGTTTTTTTACCTGCATATGTTGTATTTTGGTTAAACAACTCATCTTTTGAAATAAGTGTTTCAAGCAGACATCTAAAAAGTTGACAACTCATATACAAACAATAACATATCTTGAGAAGGAAAAAACAACTTGAATTGGTTTAATCTTAATCATTTAGTTAAGTTGACAGCTCTTAATGGTTCAACCCTCTTACTGATTCAATACTTAATGGTTTAGACCTTTTACTGATTCAACACTTAACTATTCAGAAGTTGCCAAACAGACACTTAGTTAGTATGAAGAAGACACTCAAAAAGTAGTTCGTAACATTTTAATAAATATTGAACTGACCTCTTAATAATTGAACTTTCATTATGAATATATAAATTTATTTACATCTTTAAAACTAAAGTTTCATTATTATAATAATAATAATAAATAAACATGATGAGATTTAACTTTACCTAATTACCTTTCACCGACAGTTTTCCTAATAAAGAAAAATATATTCTTGCAAACCCAAATAAGAAAGTGAAATCCCGAAAAAGGGCTTTGGCAGCCATCGCACACCTCTTATTCCCTGCCCGTAAATCTCGGTCAGCTCTGTCATAGATGACTTAAAACAGTTGTTAACTGCTGCAGTGGAATAGACCTTTCTTCATTCATTCATTCATTCTGACGATTCAAGCACAAACAGGTGGGATCTGTACACAGAGTAGTACGCAACCCCTGGTTCAGTTGAGGATAATGTGGAGGATCGTGTCTCGATCGGCGTTGACTCTCCGGCAATCACGGAGGCTGTCTATTTGCGCCTCCACCACTCCGATTCCTGCTCCTAGTATTATTCACAAGCGTGGTGCTGATATTCTTCATGATCCATGGTTCAACAAGGTAGGTCACTTTTCCTTGCTATAATCTCATTCAACTACTTGCTAATTTACTTTTGCTATCACATAATTAGGAAGTTGTTTATGGTCTAATTCTGTTATTGTTCTCCAAGAGCAGGATACAGGGTTCCCCATGACCGAAAGAGATCGACTTGGGCTTCGTGGCCTCCTCCCCCCTCGTGTCATCTCTTTCGAGCAGCAATATGACCGCTTTAGTCAGTTCTTCTACCTCTCTCCAATTCATTGCTTTACACAATTTTCTCATCAAATAAGCAGCTGCTGCTGCATACTTTTTGTGTACCCAACTCTATTAGATATGTGTTGTGTTTGTTTCATGGAATTGGATTTTAAAGATTTCCTTTGAAATTCCATACCGTGTTTGGTTGCTATGAACATCATTGGAATTGGCATGTAAAATGACTTAACCACCTTGTATCCGAGGTGAACCGCCAATTCCAACTCCTTCTTTGGTTGAAACAAAACAACATAAGGAATGGAATCTACCTTCCAATTCCACTCCATTCTGTGAAACCAACACTTACACTACCTTGGTTTCCTACTATATTTTGCATACAAACCATATTGATGCACTGGCTTACCATTTTGTATGGTGTATCTTTTCCTACTTTCTTGTTGTCTTGTTTATTTTTTTACAATAGTCTACAAACTTAATCTTGTTATTTATGTTGTTAGTGGAATCATATCATTCGTTGGAACATAATACAAAAGGCCAACCTCTGAGTGTTGTATCTTTGGCAAAATGGAGAATCTTAAATAGACTACATGACAGGAACGAGACTTTATATTATCGAGTAAGTTTTCCCTGTTTCTGTTAAATACCTTACTTGAAGCTATTAACCATCATAATAACCTGACCTTGTTTCTCTCCAGGTACTTATTGATAACATTAAAGATTTTGCCCCCATAATATACACACCAACCGTGGGTTTGGTATGTCAAAACTACTCAGGGTTGTTTAGACGTCCACGTGGAATGTACTTCAGTGCAAATGACAAGGGGGAGATGATGTCCATGATTTACAACTGGCCAGCTAAGCAGGTTTCGTTTTAACCCTCACAATGTTATGTCCATATATGGTTATATCAAGCATTTTCATCTTAATCTCAATAAATTATTTGAAATCCCAGGTAGACATGATAGTTCTTACAGATGGAAGTCGTATTCTTGGTCTAGGTGATCTTGGAGTTCAAGGAATGGCAATACCTATTGGGAAACTTGATATGTATGTTGCTGCTGCTGGAATTAATCCTCAGAGAGTATGCTCTTGTTATGTCAAAACTTAAATCTATACGTGCCATAATACTTGCTCAAACTATTTTCTTTTTACTCTCTGTGTTTCCTCACACTCTTTGTATACATTGCAGATTCTTCCTATTATGCTTGACGTTGGAACTAACAACCAGCAGCTACTAGATAATCCCCTTTGTAAGTAAATAAGTGTAAACAAACTTGTAGTTGTCTTTTGTTGATTGAAATCATCATGTCTTGAGGAAAAGAGTCTAATATTTCCCCTAAATTGACTTGGAAAGATATAGGACTAAGACAGCCTAGATTAGAAGGAGAAGAATATATAGCAGTAGTGGATGAACTAATGGAAGCTCTTCATTCACGTTGGCCAAAAGCTATAGTCCAGGTTTATATATATAGAAAACGTGTCTCGTACAATATGCCTTAACGTACGAATCGTATGCAATGTCAAATTCGCACGTCATAACAAAAAGTCCATGTTGTAAAAATAGAAGATCGCATGTTCAATATATATATATTATATATATATATATATATATATATATATAATATATATATATATAAATCGCATGTTAATAATAAAAAAACTATTTCGCATGTCATAAAAAAAACCAAAATCGCATGTTGTTCAAAAAAACCAAATTCGTATGTTATAAACCATTTTTCGCATGTTGATACTGAATCTCGTACGCTTCGTACGTTAAGCCATATTGTACAATAACCGGCCCCTCTCTCTCTCTCTCTCTATCTATATATATATATATATATGTATGTATATTCTTATACGTTTGGCTGTTAACATAAATCTTTAGATATATTTACACTTTCTATGATCGGTCAGTTTGAAGACTTTCAATTCAAATGGGCTTTTGAAACTCTTGAAAGATACCGTAAGAAGATCTGCATGTTCAATGATGACATACAAGTTAGAATCTATTCCTTGATTTAGAAACATCCAAAGAATCGATAATATTTCGTTGGTTTTTAGTAGGGCCGATATACATGTCTATGTTCTTTGTAGGGAACTGCAGGTGTTGCATTAGCTGGGTTACTTGGAACTGTTAGAGCACAAGGCAGGCCATTATCAGACTTTGCAAACCAAAAAATTGTTGTTGTTGGAGCTGGAAGGTAATGCGGAATTTAGTTGTTTTTTTACCCTGGGGGGTTGGCTAACTAAGGGAAACTTACTTGGCTACTTGGTACTCGGTTTTCAGTGCAGGGCTTGGTGTTTTGAACATGGCCTATCAGGCGGTTGCAAGAATGACAGGAACAAACGCAAAACCTCAGTTTTTCCTACTTGATAAAGATGTATGTTTTGTCATTAACGATCCCACTAATAAGAACCAAATTCTACAAAAGTAAATATAGAAAATAGAGAATACAATTGTTCACCAATATACAGTTTAGTTTTTTCTTTTCTTTTTTTTTAAATTCTGAGCAGTTATAATATTTTTGGATTTAGGGTTTGATTACAACAGAGAGAGTTGGTATTGACTCAGCAGCTGCACCATTTTCCAAACCTATTGAAGAGGTTAAATCCCTAGGACTTCATGAGGGATCTGATCTCCTTGAAGTGGTACATCTCTTTTTGTTAGCTTCAAAGTGACCTATCCTTAACGTTTCAAGTTTATGATTAATGATGCGATATGGGGATGTCTGTTTCTGGCGTTTTGTAGGTAACAAAGGTCAAGCCTCATGTTCTTCTTGGTTTGTCCGGAGTTGGAGGTGTTTTCAATGAGCATGTACGCATTTTTTCTTTTATTCGTGCTGTCCTAAGTGTAGTCTATAATAAAAATTATTTTCATGAGCTTCTATTATATTATAACAGACACTTGATCAGACCATGAACTCTTCAAGTACTAAAAAAGCTTCTAAACTTGCTTTGTTACCTTCATTCATCAGCCATGTCTTTTACTTGTATACGTAGGTTCTTAAAGCCATGCGGAATTCTGATTCTCCTAAACCTGCCATCTTCGCCATGTCAAATCCCACATTGAATGGTTTGGTCTTTTGTGAATCCCTTAGATGTATTACTCTTTTTTGATATAAAACATCTTTTATTAATCATTTATAAACCATGTAACAGCCGAATGCACTGCTGCTGATGCTTTTAAACATGCCGGTGAAAATATTGTTTTTGGAAGCGGGAGCCCTTTTGAACACGTTGATCTTGGTAATGTTTTCTTACAAATACATGTGATTGGCTATCGGTTAAATTTTTTTTTCCTCGGTATGTAAAATGTTCCCTTACTTGTGCAGGAAATGGGAAGGTAGGTCATGTGAATCAAGCAAATAACATGTATCTCTTCCCAGGGTCAGTATTTGTTTGAACATGGTGTTATATCTTTTCGCTTACTGTTATATTGGCTTGATATATTTTACTAATTCAGGATCGGTTTGGGATCTCTGCTCTCTGGTGCTCATATTATATCTGATGGAATGTTGCAAGCAGCTTCTGAATGGTATACAAGTTGATTGATTTCCACAATGCCTTTTAGTTTAATTTTTTCAAAACTTGGTGGATTAAATATGATTCCATCTGATATATGTATATATTTTTGTACAGTCTTGCTTCTTATATGACAGAAGAAGAAATTCAAATGGGCAGATTATACCCATCCATCGATAGGTATCACTTTAAATATAGTGATTTGGGTTAGACAAGATTCCTTTGAAGGGTAACAGTGAAACAATTTTGTTGATTTTTACTTGCAGTATTCGACATATTACTGCCGAAGTAGGCGCAGCAGTGGTAAGGGCGGCCGTTGCCGAGGAACTAGCGGAAGGACATGGTGAGGTGGGGCCCAAAGAGCTTGCACACATGTCAAAGGTATGTTTATTTTAGGTTAGTCGTTTAAAAAGAAATGTTGGTTGTTAACTGAGTGCGATTTACTTGCAGGAAGAGACGGTGGAATATGTAACATCCAACATGTGGTATCCAATTTATAGTCCCCTTGTTCATGAAAAATAAGGAGCTTATTCTTCTTGTTCTGCAGATGGTATTTTATTGTATGAAATACTATATTATTATAATTATGTACAATTGCAGTTATAGGGGATTAAAAGGCATGCTCTTCCTATCCCAAATACTTGTGTGTGTTTGCTCTCATGAGAATGAAATGTAACTTTCATTTATGCCACACTTTAAAACTATAAAACTATTTAATATCAATTTAGTTGATGTGGCATCATATTATAGTATACATATTGTTTGCTGGTTCATCAAACGCTTTTTGGTCTTCTTGTTATTCTGTTTCACGCAAGTTGTTTAGATATGCAGCTGGAATGCTAATGTGGATGTACCTTAAACAGAGCTGGATTCTTGTCTGAATATAAGTCGAAAAAGAATAATAAATGATTAATTTGATTTGGGTTGATATTTATGTCCCTTTTGCATTCTATAAATAATAAACAAGTTTGATTTTTAATAGAAAAACCATAATCACACATATATACAGTATAGTTATCAAAGTAAGTTTTCTTAAAACTAATCTTTTTATAAGGGTTGTTGTCTGGTGGACTAGTTAAAAAGGATGTATAGGTCGGTATCAATTTTATTTATTGTGATACCGACACTACTACTGTACAACCGAAAGAGAACCCTCAAAAAGTAAAGTAATGATATGTCTAAAAGAGTATCGAAACGTGTTTTTACATCGACCGAAAATCATATAGCAAAATATCAATACCGACTCCGATAATAACAGTATTGGTACCAATGTTCCGCCAAAACCGATTTAGTTTGTCACATTGCCTTTACGCTATAAAAAAACTTTATTTTAAATCAATTTTGTTTTCGGTAAAACTTATATCAACATTTTGACAAAGAAAGTTGCACATAATTGCATATTTGAACTTTTTTAGAGAAAAATTAAAACAGATAATAAATAATTATTATCCCCTGTATTAATTTACAAATTTAGTCTTTCTCATAATGTCACACCTGATTTCCTGGTAGACCCGGACTTGGGGTAAATGACAAATTGATACAGATACACAACTAACACAGCGCAAGTCTGGGAGTATAAAATACTATTACAAATTACACCTGTCCAAATATTCAAATATATTACAGACCGAAAGTTTATAAAAGATCCACAGGCGGATCAAAATAACAAAATGATTATGTAAAAGACTACTAGGCTTCAATGCATGGAGTTGCAAATTCCACTTAAGCATTTACCGAGCAGCTTCCAGCCTATTTATGTTATTTGCAACCTGCGGTTAGTCTTATGAAGATACGTCAATTTTCACTGTCAAATACAAATAATCGACACTTTTTGAAAATATTTCAAAATCATTTTATGTACACAATGGTACATATATTTTCATAAATAATTTGGGATAAACTATTTCTCATGTTATCAGTTTTATATGCTTGTCAATACATATAGGACCTAGAAACTATGCCGGGATCATGATTAATCGACACACCACTTTAATACCCTTATTGGGTAAACCCGTATTGGGTTATAAAAATATTTTTATTATAGCACTAGCATCTGTCAGGTGTATGCTACACCCCGTGCTTAGGTCGTGGCCATTTGCAATTAAATGAGCCGAGGATATCGAGGACACGGTCGTATTAACCCCAAATGTTTAAGTTATCAAGCAATACAAATTAAAACGGATTATTTGGATTCCCGATACATAGGTCATTGATCCCATACCCGACCATGCAGTAATAATATACCATATCCCAAGCCCGTATAGGGAAAATAGGCTAAGAGTATTTACCTGGCTTAAGTCTTACAATCCAAGACAACAGATAAGCATAGCCGTTCAAACAAAATGAGAAGTAAGGTTGCAATTTACTGGACGCCCTAGTCTGTAATGAATGGTATAATAACCAATTAGAATGTTAACGGGTCCTATTCAAGTCATAGATTTGAACCAATTAACTATAATATAAAGAAAACGGTACGGTACGCTAGATTAAGCGGTGATTGGATAGAATGTAGTTTAAACCCTCACAAGTACTAAGACTTGTATAATATGTGTCACACCCCGGATTTCCAACCTCGAAATCCAAACACCGGTGGGCCCGGGTGGGGAGTATCGTGACAACAGTTGATAACATCATAGTCAATTAAACACGACACAGCGGAAATCTTGGAGTAAAATTACTATTACAAACCGAAATATTCGAAATCTAAAATAATATACAGGCTCGTAATAGAAGATCCACAGACGGATCGTAAAATATACAAGAAAGAATACAAAACAGACTTTAGGCAGATCTAAGGATTTGCAAGATCCTCTTATTCTCTACCGAGCAGCTTCCGGCCTATTTCGTATTATACCTGTAGATTAGCCTTTGGAAGATACGTCAGCTTACGCTGGTAAATACACCCAACTGACTCATTTTGAAAACATTAAAAATGGTTTTAAGTGCAAATGGCACCATAATCTTTTATTAACTTGGGAAAGTTGACCTTGCAATGGACCATGCGATAATAATTTATCGTATCCCAAGCCCGTATAGGGAAAATAAGTCGAGAGTATTTACCTGAGCTAGTCTTCTTCTTTTATTTTTAAATAACTCAGCCGTATACAAAAGTACCAAGTGCAGATAGCATTTATCGGCAAGGCTCTAGTCTGGATTATGGCATAAGCTAGCCAATTAAATACTAATGGTTTATAAACCGAATAGTGTACATGATCATTACGTATAACGCTTGATTAAACGATGATCGGATAGAATGTAGTTTAAACCCGACAAGTACTTGACTTTTATAATATGGGTAAACTATAAACATTCTGGATTTTGAGGCTAAATGACAAGGTTAAACCCGTTACGGTTAAATTCCGTAAAATAGTTACATATACGTAACTGTGCGCATAATAGCGATATCGGGTAACCGGATAAGTCATGGACAAGTTCTATATGCCATTATACTTTAAATAAGTTAAAATATCAGTAGGATATCAACTTATATGCCCATTAAGGTTTTAAAACGAAACTATGCCTCATAAGGGCATTTTGGTAATTTCATACCATATAAAAAGAAATTGAATATAATTTAATGTTATAATTATAAGTATTCTGGAAAAATACTTTATTTATGACATAATATTAGTAGGATGTCAATTATATGTGTAAATTATCTTTTATGACCAAACTATGCACCGAAGGGGCATTTTGGTCATTTAACACATAGTTTATAAATTATTTAGGATTATGAGTTTATAACACGTACCTACTGTAAATATGTTTAAAATAAGTTTTAAAATTAGTAGGTAACAAGTCTTGGTCTATTAATATGGTTTAAAACCATACTATGCGCCGAAACGACGCTTATGTCGTAATATGACGTCTTTAAGCGATGTTTAATGAAAACTGACCTTAGGGTCAGATTAAAATGTTTAAAATATGTTATTTAATATAACATATCAGTAGATAAATGATTTACCTTGAAAAGATTTGATCAAAACTATTTTATAAGCCACAAGGGCTAAAATTGTCAATTATCGACATAGTTTAAGGACCTGCTTGAAAACTCAGTTTATAACTTGGTTTAACATCCCAAATAATCCTACTTATAATATTACATCAGTAAAAACTCATTTTCAAGTTCATTACCATTTAAAATTTGTTTATGCAAAAAGGGCATTTTGGTCAAAGATGGCATAATTATGGAACTTGTGCATAAACTTGGATTCTGATTATGATCATGTAATATAACCTCAGAGGGTTATGCTACATTATATTACGATCATAATACAACTTTAGAGCAGTAGGTAACTAATCTAAATCGGGTCAGAATCGAAAGTCAAAGCAGAAGTCAAACTTTGTGACTTTCGGTTGCGATCCGACCCTAAACTGAAATTGACTAGCCGACATGTTCTTACATGTTCTAATAATTATTACCGAGTTGTTTAAGTGTCAAAACAGGTTTCATAACATATATAAGATCAATTTATGATTTTTCCGAAAAATGGCCTGTTTGACTTTTTAATATTATAACTTTGACCCGTCAATTGCTCTAGCAAACGTGATCTTCAGGAGGTGCCCTTTATAGGGATTAATACCTACCTTATTACGATCACTTAGCCATGTTCATTTTGAACAATGGCTGGACCATAATGGTCTTAACCGAAAGTCAAAGCGTTTTACGAAAATGCTTGACTTTTAGCTATAAAAGCCTATAAATGAAAATGCAAGAGCAAGTAACACTTACAAGAGGTTCCTACAATGCAAGAGAACTAAATTGGATGCTCCTTTCAGCTAGGAACTTCCATAGGAGGGAGAAGAGTTATGTTTAAGAAAGGTGCAAGTTGGAATGAACACTTGAACACCTATTTATAGTTAGAGAACTCAAAGAAGGTGAAGCCAGGTGTTTAGGAGAGTAAGAAGAAGCTTACAAGTGTCCCAAAACGTGGCATAGCAGTTTAGAGAAGCCATGGTTTCGTTTAAATGGTTTTGGAGCTTTGCTTGGTCTCCAAACAAAACTTTCTGCGTGAGACCTGTTCTCCCGGGGCGCGAGAGACTCAGGCCAGGTCTCTCGCGGCCGCGACCGCCCCATGGACAGTTTCAAATTTTGACACTTTAGCCCCTAAACTTTAAGAAGCTTCTAAAACCATTTTAAACACCTTTTTGGCACTTTTAGCCCTCCGTAGCCAATACTTGGCATACCCGGGATGATGCCCGGACATTGTTGAGCTCTCGGTTTGTTAAAAGGTCACTCAGAGGTATAAATTAATATGTTGACACTTTTAATCCCTCCATTATCCAACTTTCACATATTTACAAAATTGAACCCTCTCGTCCAACAAATGGCACGTATGAGAGTTAGGACTTCACAAAGGATCACTCAGAGGCTTATTACAAGCATGTTGATTCCGATGTCACTTAGAGGCTGGGCATGTTGACATATCAGTCACTCAGAGGCCAAGTTTCAAGCATGTTGACGTATCAGTCACTCAGAGGCTAATGATTTAAGCATGTTGACATATCAGTCACTCAGAGGCTTTTATTTATGCATGTTGACATCGGTTCGTCACTCAGAGGCTCAACTTGAGCATGTTGACGCCTTTAGTCCTCATTGGTTTTTTAATAGACTATATTAAAAATACAACACGTGTCACTATACTATTGGACACAATTTTACAGGGTGTTACATCCTCACCCCCTTAAAAGAAATCTCGACCTCGAGATTTTATTCAAAAAGATGGGGGTATTTTCGTCGCATAGTGGACTCAACCTCCCATGTATACCAGGACCTCTTAAAGCGTCCCACTTAACCTTTACTATAGGTATCATCTTTCTTCGGAGCTTCTTAACTTGTCGATCCTCGATCGAAATTGGTTTCTCAATGAACCTCAGGTTTTCATCAATTTGCACCTCATTGTGCGACATTGCTAGCGACTCATCGGCTAGACATTTCTTAAGATTAGATATATGGAATACATCATGGATTCCATTAAGCTCCTCTGGCAATCTGAGCTTATAGGCCACAGTGCCGACACATTCGACTATCTCGAATGGTCCAATATATCTTGGGCTTAACTTGCCCTTCTTTCCAAAACGCATCACACCTTTCCAAGGTGATACCTTTAGCATGACCTTGTCCCCTATTTTGAACTTAAGAGGTTTATGCCTCTTGTCAGCATAGCTCTTCTGCCTATCCCTGACAGCTTTGAGACGATCACGGATTTGCATAATTTTTTCCGTGGTCTCTAGGACAATCTCAGGTCCTGACAGTTGGGCCTCCCCAACATACGGGCGTTCTGCATCTTCTCCCATACAAGGCCTCAAAAGGAGCAGCCTTGATGCTTGTATGATAGCTGTTATTGTAGGAGAATTCTATTCGGGGTAAGTGGTCATCCTAACTTCCACCTAAATTAATCACACATGCCCTAAGCATGTCTTCCAGTGTCTGAATAGTACGCTCACTTTGACCATCAGTCTGCGGATGGTAAGCCGTACTAAAATTTAATCGTGTGCCTAACGATTGTTGGAAACTTTTCCAAAAGTGAGATGTGTATCTAGTATCTCTATCGGATACAATTGATACTGGCACACCGTGTAGGGACACTATTTTGTCACATACAACTTAGCCAATTTATCTGAATTATACATTTCTTTAATTGGCAAGAAGTGAGCTGACTTAGTCAGCCTATCCACTATGACCCAAATAGTGTCATTACCACTTTTGGTCTTAGGTAACTTGGTAATCAAATCCATAGTTACCATTTCCCATTTCCAAGTGGGAATTTCAAGTTGTTGTAAAAGTCCTGACGGTTTCTGATATTCGGCTTTAACTTGCGAACACGTCAGACACTTAGCTACATAAGTGGCTATGGATTTCTTCAAACCCATCCACCAATAATGTCACACCCCGACCCGCAGCGGAAATGGTGATCGGGGCATGATTGGGTTTTCATCAAAGCTCATGACATTTACTACAAAGTTTCATATTTATTATTTCTTTTTAAAGAAGAACATTACAATAAACATACAAGTACAACATGTTCAAATACATATTTCATGACTTCATTATTTTTCTTCTAAGGCAATTTCCTATGTGTCCCTTGCTTCAACCTGTCCACCTGTATCATGTGTAAAAATAGGGTTTTGGGTCAACAAAAAGTTGGCGAGTGAATCTTATTTAAATATTTGAAAAGGGTTAGTTATGTTGGTTATTTGACTAAAATTGTGCATAACCAAATATGAATAAACGTAAATGTAAAATTAATCACAAAACACATAATATCAATTAATGCACAAGCACACACACCAAATGATGAACAATGAGATCAAGGCTCAATCAAACGGAGCCGATCAAATGAGGCTCCTGATGCTCAACTCGTCTCCCACGAGGAACTGATGGGCCTAATGAATGATTTGCACGCAACTTGACAAAATGTAAACACGTATCACAACAAACAATATTTACATCATAAGTTTAGGTCATATAATGGTAATGGCACAAGTTTGAATAAACGAAATAATTAAAGCGACACATGATACACCCCAAAACATGAATAAAAATGGGAATTTGTAAGGATTCACTCACAGTGGGTGCGTTCTTTGATGACGTTGGATGCGCACGAATTTTAGGATTTGATCGACGAGGAAAAACTAACCTAAAATAATAACGAAATGGTTCGGTAAATAAATGGATTTTATTCGAGATTAATGTTTTTAATTAGTGCTTTTAATGGAATTTTTTTAGATTTATTTTCGTGAGTTTAAGGACATTTTCTAACTTGAAAAATATTATTTTTAAGTGTTTTTAATTGATTTTTAAATAAAATAAATAAATAAAAGAAATAAAAATTTTTTTGACTTTTTGACCGTTGACCGGTCGGACTATGTTTAACCATGCGCTGAGTGAGGTTCGAACTCGGGACCTCTCGTACGCGTGCACGCAGCTCTACCAACTGAGCTACGTGTCTAACCCGAAATATTCTCTGTTTTAATTATATTTATATACTAATTACTTTTAAACTTATTTGGTTTTTTATTAAAAAGGATTTATATGGCCGAACCGGTTGCAGGGACCCGGAGTCGAACTCGGGTCCTTCGGTTCGAATGCGCACAGCCCAACCAGTTGGGCTGAGTGTCTAATCTGTTTAACTTATGGATTATATTACTCTTATAAACATTCTGTGCATTGTTCTGATTCAGTTCTAAAAATGTTGGTTTTAATTCTGAAAGTCGGTACGTTGTGCGATTCGAACTCGTGACGTGCGTATTGTTTGCGCACACAGTCCACTGCTGGACTGTGTGTCTAACCCGTTTGAATATCTGGTTTTAATTATACTAATACCTATTCTCGACTTCATCTTCTTCATTTACAAGAACTCAGATCAGTGAGATCCGACTGTTTTGTTTAATTCGATTATCAAAACTTATAGTTGGTTAGAATGAAATAGTTAACGAGATTAAAGAACAGAATGTACCAAAACAGCGCGTTTACTTCAGATTTTCGGCAGGAGTCGTCGGCTCTGATTTGTGACTCTCGGCTGAGTGAAGTGTTTGACAGTTTAGATTCTTGTGTTATGAAATTAAGTTATTGAGTAAGAGATATCAAGAGTTTTTAGATGATTATACCGATAGACAATGAGACTTCGATGTTTCAGTGAAATTCCGGTGAGTGTGGGATTTCCCGGCGGCGTAGTCTGGGACAGATTCTGGTTGAAGGATTGAAGTTAATACATGTCGAATAATAGATTACAAACAAAAGAGTCGAGAATTTTACCGATTTGAAGTAAGTCTCGGTTTTCCGGTGAAAGTCCGGCGACTGTAAAATATCTCCGGCGACGTGTTTTGAGATGAATTAAGCTTCGGAAACGATCGTGGTTCTGAGCGAAAGGATTTTCAGAGTGTTCAAGTGGGTATTTATAGTGAACACAGGCTGAATTTAGTCAAGGTCCGCGAGTTAGGATTTCCGTCGGTTATGACGGAAATTGAATTCAGTATTGTTACAAAGAAACGCGTGTGGCGGAGTGGTGTGTTGTGTGTTTGTTCATCCGGGTGACCCGGGTTCGAAACCCGGCGTCTGCATTTATTTTTTTATTCAGTTTTTTATTAGAAATTTTAAATTATGGTTTTTAAATTCTAATATATTTATTAATTATGTATCGTTTAAAATTAATATCAACTATAAATACGTAACGAAATTTATAACTGGATATTTGATTGATAAACGAAGCGGATTTTGAAAACCCGTTTTTCGACGGATGTTACAGTATCCCCTACTTTTAGAAATTTCGTCCCGAAATTTATGTAGTAGTGGTATATTTGACTTGAAGGGAGGATGTTTTAATTTTGACGATTACATAATTAGAAGAGGGTGAGAGTTTAAATCTTATTTGAGGCGGTAACGTTCCTAGTAAGGGTTGAATACCCTGCTACAGGAATCGCTTTTTGATGCCTAAAGTATAAGAATGCGGAACATGGATAAACTGAGTTGATTGACTAGGCATGATTTTATGCATAAGAGTTTTGAGGGAATTGATACGTTTGAAATGATAAGGTATGTATCATAAAACAAAAACTTCAACCATGACGATATTTAAACCTACACGGAACTTCTCATAACCTCCTGGTAATGCTTTTGATCCTTTGCCAAGAATACTTATATATAGGAAGTACCAGCGGCGCATCCACCATATTCTTGTCAAATTTTCATTGGCTTTATCAGTAAATTATGATCAGTTCTATGTGACTCTAAAACATAAACAAACACAACAACCAAAGCTTGAGTCTCAATTCTGAAAGGATACATGACTGAATGATGACAGTACCTCTCTCGTTTGTTATGATGAAGGGGTTAGTCTATGTAAAAGTGAGACACAACCCAACTTCTTTAAATGATGTGATCGAGGTACGTCGCGATGTTTGATGATATGAATGTTAAATCAATGAGTATAAAAAAAACTATAATATCAATTCGCATTAAAATTCTTGGATACATAAATTCCCAATTTATAACTGGGAGACGTAAAGATTGAGATAACATAAAGAAAACATTAAAACTAAACGGTTGGAGTTGAGTCTTGACTCTTGGTGAGGGAAAGCTAGTTGGGTGATTCGTTTGGGCCGTTATTATCTTCAACAGGATTGGTGTTGATGTTGTAAGCTCTTCCTCTTGCTGGTGGTGGAGCTGGGTTTGCTTGATTTGCTTGGTTTGCTTGAGCTTGGGCGTTTATGATGTTAACCAATCGAGGGAACGTGTTTCTAAAGTGGTTAGGGTCGCCACAATTAAAACAAGCTCGAACATATGGGAACATGGGGTATTGGGGTTGTTGATATGTTTGGATCATGTTTTGGGTAGGGGGTGAGGCTTGGTTTTGAGGGGCACGACAAGTTTTGCTCCAATGACCATAACGCCCACAATTTGCACACAGTCGACAAGGTACGGTAGATGGATGGTGATAAAAACAGGTGTTGCATTGAGGGTGAGGTCCAATGTAAGGTTTCTTATTTGGGTAATTAGAGTTAGGTGCTACTTGAGTGATTGGGATAGCTTGGAGGGGTATGGCTTGTGAAGCTGGTTGATTGCCTTCGGTAATAGCGAAATTTTGCCCGTCTCGTTTTCTCTTAGGAGTGGTTTGAGAAGAGGATTCGGTTTGGGTGGAGTTTGAGGTTTTGGTTGATGCTTTATCCTTCTTCTTCTCCTCCGTGAAGTCTTTATTCCGTATGCGGTTTTCGGTGAGCTCTGTAGCTAACTCCATTGCTGCTTCCAAAGTTGCAGGTGTGGTACTTATTACAGGGTCTTGAATTTTTGAAGGAAGACCTCGAATGTAGTGCTCGATCAAACGGTAAAGGGGAGTGAACAAGTTGGGGACCATCTGATTAACTCAAGGAATCTCTTGTTGTATGTGGTGTGGTCGCCCTCCTTTTGTTTCAAAGAATAAAACTCATCTTCCAATTTCTTGATTTCGCTTCTTGGACAGAAACGTCTTGTCATGATTTCCTTCAACTCTTCCCAAGTCAAAGTCATAGCATTCTCAGTGCCTCGCTTGCCCTTCTCTGTATTCCACCATGTAAGTGCTACTCCAAACAAACGACCGGTAGCATATCGCACCTTGCGATCATCGGGACAGTCGCAATTGAGAAAAGTGTTTTCAATCTCCTCAAACCAATGGAGGAGAGCGGTGACACCTTCAGTCCCTTCGTATTTTGGAGGATCGCATGATTTGAAATGCTTGAAGGTGCATTTAGTGGTATTTGGGGGAGGGTTGACAACATTTTGATCTTCTTGATTGATTGGGTTGACAGAATTAGCGGTAAGGGCTTGTTGAACTTGAACTACGATGTTGGGTATTACGACAGCCATTTGTTGAGCGATTTGGGCAGCCATGCGCTCGCGGGTTTTTCCTGATCTCATTTTTCTACAAGAGAGACTAGAAGACATCTACAAGAAATACGTATCAAGAGTATGAGTTTGACGTTTTAGGTGTCATGTGTCGTATTTAGAAATGCACATCCATAAAACAAATGAAGAATAATAAATTTACTACATCCATAGGATGTCTTGGGCTTTGCTCGTAATTGGGCCTTGCATGCCGCCATATTTCACCTTCGTAATCATGTGGGCCCCCATGATTACCGGGTCTTTCATATGGTTCGCATGTGTTAGCCTGGTAACGTACACTAAAACCCGGAGAAAATCGAGAAATATGAATGTAACGTATGAAATTCGGAGTGCATCCAGGTGTGGACACGGTGATACCTCAAAGTGGGGTTAGTTCGAACGACGTTTGGGGTGGCATGCTTTGGCCTAATAGGTCCTTCGTACTCTCATCGTTAGTCCCCAGGTAGGCAAACTGGTCCGTTATATTGGATTTATACGAATGCCAACCTAGACAGGACGTTCCGACTACCGGTACTTGTACCCTTACAGTTACTACATGCCCGTCATAGAACTCACTTTGATGAGATTGAAAAACGAAAATTGTGACAAAATCTTGAATAAAGGGAATATGAGGATGATTTGAATATGTGAACATAGAAATATGCGTGATGAATGTATATGTAAGCATGTTATGTTTGACAATAAGTATAACTCATTAAATATCACACAATATGATAGTGGAAGTGTTTGCATGCATTTGTGTGTGTAATAAATACGAAACAAATAAACATCATGAGTTTGCATGTAACCACATAAACAATTAAAATCTAATCAACTATAGTATAGGCTCTAAGGGTCTAATAAGCTATCCTATATCCCTATAGTCAAAAGCTCTGATACCAATCTGTCACACCCTGACCCGCAGCGGAAATGGTGATCGGGGCATGATTGGGTTTTCATCAAAGCTCATGACATTTACTATAAAGTTTCATATTTATTATTTCTTTTTAAAGAAGAACATTACAATAAACATACAAGTACAACATGTTCAAATACATATTTCATGACTTCATTATTTTTCTTCTAAGGCAATTTCCTATGTGTCCCTTGCTTCAACCTGTCCACCTGTATCATGTGTAAAAATAGGGTTTTGGGTCAACAAAAAGTTGGCGAGTGAATCTTATTTAAATATTTGAAAAGGGTTAGTTATGTTGGTTATTTGACTAAAATTGTGCATAACCAAATATGAATAAACGTAAATGTAAAATTAATCACAAAACACATAATATCAATTAATGCACAAGCACACACACCAAATGATGAACAATGAGATCAAGGCTCAATCAAACGGAGCCGATCAAATGAGGCTCCTGATGCTCAACTCGTCTCCCACGAGGAACTGATGGGCCTAATGAATGATTTGCACGCAACTTGACAAAATGTAAACACGTATCACAACAAACAATATTTACATCATAAGTTTAGGTCATATAATGGTAATGGCACAAGTTTGAATAAACGAAATAATTAAAGCGACACATGATACACCCCAAAACATGAATAAAAATGGGAATTTGTAAGGATTCACTCACAGTGGGTGCGTTCTTTGATGACGTTGGATGCGCACGAATTTTAGGATTTGATCGACGAGGAAAAACTAACCTAAAATAATAACGAAATGGTTCGGTAAATAAATGGATTTTATTCGAGATTAATGTTTTTAATTAGTGCTTTTAATGGAATTTTTTAGATTTATTTTCGTGAGTTTAAGGACATTTTCTAACTTGAAAAATATTATTTTTAAGTGTTTTTAATTGATTTTTAAATAAAATAAATAAATAAAAGAAATAAATTTTTTTTGACTTTTTGACCGTTGACCGGTCGGACTATGTTTAACCATGCGCTGAGTGAGGTTCGAACTCGGGACCTCTCGTACGCGTGCACGCAGCTCTACCAACTGAGCTACGTGTCTAACCCGAAATATTCTCTGTTTTAATTATATTTATATACTAATTACTTTTAAACTTATTTGGTTTTTTATTAAAAAGGATTTATATGGCCGAACCGGTTGCAGGGACCCGGAGTCGAACTCGGGTCCTTCGGTTCGAATGCGCACAGCCCAACCAGTTGGGCTGTGTGTCTAATCTGTTTAACTTATGGATTATATTACTCTTATAAACATTCTGTGCATTGTTCTGATTCAGTTCTAAAAATGTTGGTTTTAATTCTGAAAGTCGGTACGTTGTGCGATTCGAACTCGTGACGTGCGTATTGTTTGCGCACACAGTCCACTGCTGGACTGTGTGTCTAACTCGTTTGAATATCTGGTTTTAATTATACTAATACCTATTCTCGACTTCATCTTCTTCATTTACAAGAACTCAGATCAGTGAGATCCGACTGTTTTGTTTAATTCGATTATCAAAACTTATAGTTGGTTAGAATGAAATAGTTAACGAGATTAAAGAATAGAATGTACCAAAACAGCGCGTTTACTTCAGATTTTCGGCAGGAGTCGTCGGCTCTGATTTGTGACTCTCGGCTGAGTGAAGTGTTTGACAGTTTAGATTCTTGTGTTATGAAATTAAGTTATTGAGTAAGAGATATCAAGAGTTTTTAGATGATTATACCGATCGACAGTGAGACTTCGATGTTTCAGTGAAATTCCGGTGAGTGTGGGATTTCCCGGCGGCGTAGTCTGGGACAGATTCTGGTTGAAGGATTGAAGTTAATACATGTCGAATAATAGATTACAAACAAAAGAGTCGAGAATTTTACCGATTTGAAGTAAGTCTCGGTTTTCCGGTGAAAGTCCGGCGACTGTAAAATATCTCCGGCGAGTGTTTTGAGATGAATTAAGCTTCGGAAACGATCGTGGTTCTGAGCGAAAGGATTTTCAGAGTGTTCAAGTGGGTATTTATAGTGAACACAGGCTGAATTGAGTCAAGGTCCGCGAGTTAGGATTTCCGTCGGTTATGACGGAAATTGATTGCTGGCAACGGTTATAACCGATGTCGACATCAATTGGAGCGGTTTAGTCGAAACAGATTTGGCCAAAATCGCGGATTGCCGGATTTTCCGGTGATTGCGAGCTCTGAGTGCGCGTGATTTCTCTGGTTTGAATTCGGGTTTACTTTAAGTATCATTGAATTCAGTATTGTTACAAAGAAACGCGTGTGGCGGAGTGGTGTGTTGTGTGTTTGTTCATCCGGGTGACCCGGGTTCGAAACCCGGCGTCTGCATTTATTTTTTTATTCAGTTTTTATTAGAAATTTTAAATTATGATTTTTAAATTCTAATATATTTATTAATTATGTATCGTTTAAAATTAATATCAACTATAAATACGCAACGAAATTTATAACTGGATATTTGATTGATAAACGAAGCGGATTTTGAAAACCCGTTTTTCGACGGATGTTACAGTATCCCCTACTTTTACAAATTTCGTCCCGAAATTTAAGTAGTAGTGGTATATTTGACTTGAAGGGAGGATGTTTTAATTTTGACGATTACATAATTAGAAGAGGGTGAGAGTTTAAATCTTATTTGAGGCGGTAACGTTCCTAGTAAGGGTTGAATACCCTGCTACAGGAATCGCTTTTTGATGCCTAAAGTATAAGAATGCGGAACATGGATAAACTGAGTTGATTGACTAGGCATGATTTTATGCATAAGAGTTTTGAGGGAATTGATACGTTTGAAATGATAAGGTATGTATCATAAAACAAAAACTTCAACCATGACGATATTTAAACCTACACGGAACTTCTCATAACCCCCTGGTAATGCTTTTGATCCTTTGCCAAGAATACTTATATATAGGAAGTACCAGCGGCGTATCCACCATATTCTTGTCAAATTTTCATTGGCTTTATCAGTAAATTATGATCAGTTCTATGTGACTCTAAAACATAAACAAACACAACAACCAAAGCTTGAGTCTCAATTCTGAAAGGATACATGACTGAATGATGACAGTACCTCTCTCGTTTGTTATGATGAAGGGGTTAGTCTATGTAAAAGTGAGACACAACCCAACTTCTTTAAATGATGTGATCGAGGTACGTCGCGATGTTTGATGATATGAATGTTAAATCAATGAGTATAAAAAAAACTATAATATCAATTCGCATTAAAATTCTTGGATACATAAATTCCCAATTTATAACTGGGAGACGTAAAGATTGAGATAACATAAAGAAAACATTAAAACTAAACGGTTGGAGTTGAGTCTTGACTCTTGGTGAGGGAAAGCTAGTTGGGTGATTCGTTTGGGCCGTTATTATCTTCAACAGGATTGGTGTTGATGTTGTAAGCTCTTCCTCTTGCTGGTGGTGGAGCTGGGTTTGCTTGATTTGCTTGGTTAACTTGGTTTGCTTGAGCTTGGGCGTTTATGATGTTAACCAATCGAGGGCACGTGTTTCTAAAGTGGGTAGGGTCGCCACAATTAAAATAAGCTCGAACATATGGGAACATGGGGTATTGGGGTTGTTGATATGTTTGGATCATGTTTTGGGTAGGGGGAGTGGCTTGGTTTTGAGGGGCACGACAAGTTTTGCTCCAATGACCATAACACCCACAATTTGCACACAGTCGACAAGGTACGGTAGATGGATGGTGATAAAAACAGGTGTTGCATTGAGGGTGAGGTCCAATGTAAGGTTTCTTATTTGGGTAAGTAGAGTTAGGTGCTACTTGAGTGATTGGGATAGCTTGGAGGGGTATGGCTTGTGAAGCTGGTTGATTGCCTTGGGTAATAGCGAAATTTTGCCCGTCTCGTTTTCTCTTAGGAGTGGTTTGAGAAGAGGATTCGGTTTGGGTGGAGTTTGAGGTTTTGGTTGATGCTTTATCCTTCTTCTTCTCCTCCGTGAAGTCTTTATTCCGTATGCGGTTTTCGGTGAGCTCTGTAGCTAACTCCATTGCTGCTTCCAAAGTTGCAGGTGTGGTACTTATTACAGGGTCTTGAATTTTTGAAGGAAGATCTCGAATGTAGTGCTCGATCAAACGGTAGAGGGGAGTGAACAAGTTGGGGACCATCTGATTTAACTCAAGGAATCTCTTGTTGTATGTGGTTGGTCGCCCTCCTTTTGTTTCAAAGAATAAAACTCATCTTCTAATTTCTTGATTTCGCTTCTTGGATAGAAACGTCTTGTCATGATTTCCTTCAACTCTTCCTAAGTCAAAGTCATAGCATTCTCAGTGCCTCGCTTGGCCTTCTCTGTATTCTCAGTGCGAAGCATCACAATAGATAACAAAGTTCTCAATAATCTCGGGTAGAGATAACACAGGAGCGTTACTCAATTTGTGTTTAAGAATCTCAAAAGATTCTTGTTGCTTTGGACCCCAGTTATACTTAATATTCTTACGGGTCAAGGAAGTTAAAGGAGTGGCTATTCTTGAAAAGTTCTCAATGAACCTCCTATAATAACCAGCCAATCCTAAGAAACTACGAACCTCCGTTGGGGTCTTGGGCACTTCCCAATTCATATGGCCTCAATTTTGGCGGGATCCACTTGGATACCATGCTCACTTACCATGTGTCCAAGAAATTGGACTTCTCTAAGCCAAAATTCACATTTAGAGAACTTTGCATAAAGTTTCTCCTGCCTTAATAATTCTAGGATGCACCGAAGATGTTTCTCGTGATCATTTTGATTACGAGAATAGATAAGTATGTCTCTATGAAGACAATGACAAACTTATCCAAATATGGCTTGCAGACTCTATTCATGAGATCCATGAATGCTGCTGTGCATTTGTGAGCCCAAAAGGCATCACCAAAAACTCAAAATGACCATAGTGGGTCCTGAAGGCTGTCTTAGGAACATCTTCATTTTTAACCTTCAGTTGATGATATCCTGATCTCAAATCTATCTTAGAAAAATAACTAGCCCCTTGAAGCTGATCGAATAAATCATCGATCCTGGGTAGAGGATATCTATTTTTAATGGTTAGCTTGTTCAGCTCCCGGTAGTCGATGCACATTCGCATCGAACCGTCTTTCTTCTTCACAAAAAGGATAGGAGCTCCCCAAGGCGATGGACTAGGCTGAATAAAGCCTTTCTTCAGGAGTTCGTCTAGTTGAACTCTTAGCTCATTCATTTCGGTTGGAGCTAGCCTATATGGAGCTCTAGCTATGGGTGTTGCTCCTGGTATGATATCTATTCTGAACTCCACTTGCCTATCCGGAGGTAGGCCTGGTAATTCTTTTGGGAAAACATAAGGATACTCCGAGATAACTGGTAAGTCTTCAATGCTTGGTTTAGGCCCATTGATGGTTACTTGTGCCATGTAGATGACACAGCCTCTTCTCAAACACTTGGATGCCTTAAATAACGACACTTTGTCTAGCAGTCCATAGTGTGAGTCTCCAAGGATGGTGATCATTTCACCAGATGGGGTCTTAATCTCGATGAGCTTTTTATCGCAGGTAATGCAGGCTTGGTTATGAGATAACCAATCCATGCCTAAGACAACATCAAACTGTAACGCCCCCAAACCCGAATGTTTAACTCATTAGTATGGTTTTATAAGATATGGAATGAAAGGTGATAACTAAGCTATTTAACTTAGTTAGAACTATAAGTCTTATGGTAAAATACAAGGATTTGTGGTAAATGTAATAAATGGAGAACAAGAGGGACCAAAAGTGAACATGTGGAAAGTAAATATTAAAATAAAATGTGTAGGTGTGTGTTTGTGGGTATGTATCGTGATTGAGAAGGAGGCAGGGGAAAACACACACAAACTTCACAATTCTACAAATCTACAAGCAATTGGAAGGAGGATTTGATGCATGAGCGCAAATTCTCCATCCTTTAAGTGTTCTTAACACAAGGTGAGTTGAAATTTCTGATTTGATGACTACCCATGAAGTGGGTTAGGATGAATCCATGAAGTTAGTTGAATTTAGAATGAATACTTGTTAATACTATCAAGTAGAAGTTGAATCATGGTTGAATTTTAGTTATGGGATGATTTAGATTGAAACCCAATTGCATGAGTGTGAAAATGATGAACATGTAGATGTAATATTGTGATTTTGTGATGCATAAGGTGTTATATGATAGATTGTGATAGATAAACTTGATGTAGAATTGATAATTATGTGATTTTGCTTGAATGTGATGGTTCATGAGATGAATCGGGAAGAACATGCTTAAAATACTTGTACATTATGCTTAGAAGGTAGTACGTACACCAAGTGTTTGACGAAATGTCTAAATGACAATAATATCTGAAATTATATGCAAGTAATGGTTGAACATGTATAGAAAGTGATAATGATATACTTGTTAGTAAAACAAGTTTAGGAATGCATTTGATAAGTATATGTGAACCGTAGTTGATGATGTTATTCGGTAAAAGATGTGCTTTAAAGAACTAGTACCCTATGTTTGAATGGTGATGTACACCATAAGTTGGATTTGTGACTTAACGATAATTAGAAATGGATGAGTATGAAATGTACTTAGTGTCATCAATATAGCCTAATATGATGACACAAATATATGAGGTTATGTCGAAAGTTCATATGATAAACGCGGACTTCGAAAGTCAACTACACATAAGAATGCATGCTAGACTTCTTATTACAATGGTAAGACTATAGAAAGTTATATGGTACGTGTTACATCAATATGTGTTATATGGGCGATATGATGAATTATATAAGTTTGAAAGGATGTGATTTGGGGTATATGCCTTTATGCTTGTTAGAATTGACTAATGAAAGTCAAATGCGAGATATTCATTTGGTATAATCGTTAATATGTACAATCGTGTATGCTAACAAATAATGACTTTCGGGCTTGTAAAGGATAAATAGAAATATATATATGTTTGAGATTCGGATCTCGTGGGAATGAATGTGTTAGAATGTATTGCACGAATGGAGAGATGAAGCTTGTTTTTAAGTATGTTTATAAGTAAATTATTAGGCATATTTAAAGTTCGACGATTGAACACGGATAAGTGAATATGACTCGAACGCGTATATAAATGTATATAGATGTAGAATGAAAGAGATAGATGTCGATGTCATGATGAGATGTATGTATGAAACCTGTATGTAAGTATGTGAATATATGAAAATGCTTATACGTGATGTAGCCTAATGAATGTCGTCTGATGTTATATGCTTATATGAAGAGGCTAACTGTTTGCTGTTGAGGATGAATTTAGGAATGCAGGTAAGTAAGGGTTGGGTTCTTGAAGGTTTGAGGCTCGGCATAAGGAATAAGTTCGAAGAACATCCTATTGGAGTTCTATATAATGTTTGATGGATATGTAGATGATTCATGTTCATGTTTTTAATTAAAACATATGATGTCACCAATTACTAACACGTTGGTTATATTTATATGGTGACCGCAGATTAGTCAGATCATCATGGAGACATGTGGACGAAGATCGAGTCAAAGAGCAAGGATTGTACGGGAAGAGCAATTTCATAGCTTGCATTATGTATTACATTTGACAAGTCAAGCAAAATGAACGTAGTAAACCTCTTTAAGAAAGTGTCCAAATATTTATAAATGAACCCGTAAGTATGTTATATAGTCAACAAAGAAAGAATTTTTAAGTCGGTACTTCCGCTGCGTCTTGTATGGTTAAAACGTAAATAGGGTGTTACACAAACCCCGCCAATTTCATTGGCAAAAGAGAGATAGGTGGAATGATTCTTAATGGATATAGAGCATCCATCAAGAATAGAAGAAGCAGTTTCTAAGGTTCCATCGGCAAGTTCTATCTCATAAGTCTTATCTTGAGTTCTTACGGGCAGATTTAATAGTTTACTAAACTTATGATCAACAAATGATTTATCTGCACCCGAATCAAATAGCACTCTAGCAAAAATATCATTAATGGGGAAGTACCTGTTATGGCGTCATTGTCATTAACAGCTTCCTTAGCAGTTAGCCGAAAGGCGCGTGCATTCCCCTTCTTGGCCTCTCCAGGTTTCGGATTATTATTCCTTGAATTCTTAGGGCAGCTAGTTGCAATGTGCCCTTTTTCATTGCAAATATAACATACAGCATCCTTAAGATCTTTACAATCTTGGGTCTTTTGCCCCCTTCTTTTACATATGCCATCAAGGTCTAGCTTGTGGGTTAGGATTACACTGTCCCTAGTGTCTTCGGTTGCAAGTCTTACAGAACGGCATCACAGCTGACTTGCTTTGGTTCCCTTTGAACCCGAACCTCCCTTTATTTTTCTTATTAAATCTATGGGAGTTGTCTTCCTCTCTCTTTCCTTTCCAGTCAGTTTCAGGCTTGACTGACTTCTGCCTCACTATATCAAGGGTGAGGGAGAGAGATAGGTCAACAGCAGACCTATAGGTACTAGGCTGAGCAGGCTTTACCATGCCCTTAATCTCGGGCGCTAATCCATTTATAAAACACGCAATGCGTTTGGATTCTGGGGTGATAAGATAGGAAACTAACCTAGATAAGGAATTAAAATCGGAAACGTACTTCCGACAGTCTAGGTTTTACATGGAAAGAGACAAGAAGTCTGTCTCTATTTTCTCCACCTCATGGGTTGGGCAATAAGTTTCCTTTATCAAATCAACAAACTTGGACCATCCCAAGTTGTACAGGTGTACCTTACCTGTTGATTGAATCATGGCCTTCCACCATGTTAGGGCATCGCCCTTGAAGGATTGTGATACATACTTGACCACATTTTTTTAGCACAACTGCTAATGTCAACGATAGTCTCCATTTTGTCTAGCCACTTTAGAACTTCTACGGCTCCTTTTTCCCCATTAAAGTCTCGGGGCTTACATGAGACAAAATATTTGTAGGTACATCCGTCCTTGGAAGAACGGGACCTATCAGCATAGTCTATCCTCTTAGGTTCACTCTTCGCATTTGATGAGTGAACAGATGTCTCCTTTGAGCTGAGGATGGTGGAATTGATAATGGCTTAGAGCGAGTAGCACTCGACTCTCTTAATTTCTCTATGGCCTTACCCATGGCCTTTTCTACAGCCGCATCAATGCGTGCTTGGAAGTCATTATTATCTATGGCTATATTTCCGGCGTCTTTGACGTTCCGATGGCTACTTTGTGCCTCATTAGAATTAGCCATTCTTCAAGCTTTTGTTCTATATAACAAATAAAATTTCTCTTAGCCATGGTGTAACAACCATATCGGCTTTTAAACATTGGATATAAGAAAAAAAATCCACCGCCTATACTAGTGTGAATAACATCACAACTCTTAGGCTTAATATAACTATATTTGGTCTAGGTCTTAATAGGACCATCATAGGCAAATTACAATCTGGACATGGTCCATATATTATAGACAGGGGATCGCAATGTCACAACTGTCATTATCATATTTGACAATTATATATATAGCACATAGGCTTGTCACAAGGGACATCAAATATGGCACAAGGGCCTATCACTAATGGACGTAGTATATGGCACTTAGGTCTGTCACTAATGGAAATATAATAAGGCACTAGGCACTACAATACTAATGGATGTTTAGTCACCACACTTGTGATATTTGCCTGGATCAAGATAGATCACATAGACTATATAGAATAGATTATAACCCGAAAGGGTAATACATCACTAATGGATGTTTTATTTATCATCGCACTGATGATATTAGCCGGGATCGAACAGATCACAAGAGCTATATAAAATACATCTTTAATGGATGTTAATCACCTCATTGGTGATATTAGCCGGGATCAAACAGATCACAAAGGGATATTTAACCGGGATCAAATAGATCACAAGGGTTATATAAAATACATCTCTAATGGATGTTTAATCACCACACTCGTGATATTAGCCAGGATCAAACAGATCACAAGGGCTATTTAGCCGGGATCAAATGAATCACAAGGGTTATATAAAATACATCTCTAATAGATGTTTAATCACCGCACTGGTGATGTTAGCCATGATCAAACAAATCACAAGGGCTACTTAACCGGGATCAAATAGATCACAAGGGTCATATAAAATACATCTCTAATGGATGTTTAATCACCGCACTGGTGATATTAGCCGGAATCAAACAGATCACAAGGGCAATTTAACCGGGATAAAATAGATCACAAGGGTAATATAAAATACATCTCTAACGGATGTTTAATCACCGCACTAGTGATATTAGCCGGGATCAAACAGATCACAAGGGCTATTTAACCGGGTCAAATAGATCACAAGGGTTATATAAAATACATCTCTAATGGATGTTTAATCACCGCATTGGTGATATTAGCCGGAATCAAACAGATCGCAAGGGCAATTTAACCGGGAAACAGATCACAAGGGTTATATAAAATACATCTCTAATGGATGTTTAATCACCGCACTCGTGATATTAGCCGGAATCAAACAGATCACAAGGGCTATTTAACCGAGATCAAATAGATCACAAGGCTTATATAAAATACATCTCTAATGGATGTTTAATCATCGCACTGGTGATATTAGTTGGAATCAAACAGATCACAAGGGCAATTTTAACCGGGATCAACTAGATCACAAGGGTAATATAAAATACATCTCTAATGGATGTTTAATCACCGCACTAGTATATTAGCCGGGATCAAACAGATCACAAGGGCTATTTAACCGGGATCAAATAGATCACAAGGGTTATATAAAATACATCTCTAATGGATGTTTAATCATTGCAGTGGTGATATTAGCCGTGATCAAACAGATCACAAGGGCTATTTAACCGGGACAAATAGATTACAAGGGTTATATAAAATACATCTCTAATGGATGTTTAATCACCGCACTGGTGATATTAGACGGGATCAAACAGATCACAAGGGCTATTTAACCGGGATCAAATAGATCACAAGGGCTATATAAAATACATCTCTAATGGATGTTTAATCACCGCACTGGTGATATTAGCCGAGATCAAACAGATCACAAGGGCTATTTAACTGGGAAACAGATCACAAGGGTTATATAAAATACATCTCTAATGGATGTTTAATCATCGCACTAGTGATATTAGCTGGGATCAAATAGATCACAAGGGCTATTTACTCGGGATCAAATAGATCCCAAGGGTTATATAAAATACATCTCTAATGGATGTTTAATCACCGCACTGGTGATATTAGCCGGGATCAAACAGATCACAAGGGCTATTTAAACGGGATCAAATAGATCACAAGGGTTATATAAAATACATCTCTAATGGATGTTTAATCACCGCATTGGTGATATTAGCCAGGATCAAACAGATCACAAGGGCTATTTAACCGGGATCAAATAGATCACAAGGGTTATATAAAATACATCTATAATGGATGTTTAATCATTGCAGGGGTGATATTAGCCGTGATCAAACAGAAACAGATCACAAGGGTTATATAAAATACATCTCTAATGGATGTTTAATCATCGCACTAGTGATATTAGCCGGGATCAAACAAATCACAATGGCTATTTAATCGGGATCAAATAGATCCCAAGGGTTATATAAAATACATCTCTAATGGATGTTTAATCACCGCACTGGTGATATTAGCCGGGATCAAACAGATCACAAGGGCTATTTAACCGGGATCAAATAGATCACAAGGGTTATATAAAATACATCTCTAATGGATGTTTAATCACCGCATTGGTGATATTAGCCGGGATCAAACAGATCACAAGGGCTATTTAACCGGATCAAATAGATCACAAGGGTTATATAAAATACATCTCTAATGGATGTTTAACCACCGCGCTGGTGATATTTGTCGGGATCAAACAGATCACAAGGGCTAATATCACCAGTGCGGTGATTAAACATCCATTAGAGATGTATTTTATATAACCCGTGTGATCTGTTTCCCGGTTAAATAGTCCTTGTGATCTGTTGTATCCTACGTCCATTGGTGATAGGCCTTTGTGCCATATTTGATGTCCTTTGTGACAAGCCTATGTGCTATATATATAATTGTCAAATATGATAATGACAGTTGTGACATTGCGATCCCCTGTCTATAATATATGGACTATGTCCAGATTGTAATTTGCCTATGATGGTCCTATTAAGACCTAGGCCAAATATAGTTATATTAAGCCTAAGAGTTGTGATGTTATTCACACTAGTATAGGCGGTGGATTTTTTTTCTTATATCCAATGTTTGAAAGCCGATATGGTTGTTACACCATGGCTAAGAGAAATTTTATTTGGTATATAGAACCAAAGCTTGAAGAATGGCTAATTCTGATGAGGCACAAAGTAGCCATCGGAACGTCAAAGACGCCGAAAATATAGCCATAGATAATAATGACTTCCAAGCACGCATTGATGCGGCTGTAGAAAAGGCCATGGGTAAGGCCATAGAGAAATTAAGAGAGTCGTGTGCTACTCGCTCTAAGCCATTATCAATTCCACCATCCTCAGCTCATAAGGAGACCTCTGTTCACTCATCAAATGCGAAGAGTGAACCTAAGAGGATAGACTATGCTGATAGGTCCCGTTCTTCCAAGGACGGATGTACCTACAAATATTTTGTCTCCTGTAAGCCCTGAGACTTTGGTGGGGAAAAAGGATCCGTAGAAGCTCTAAAGTGGCTAGACGAAATGGAGACTATCATTGACATCAGCAGTTGTGCTGAAAAGAATGTGGTCAAGTATGTATCACAATCCTTCAAGGGCGATGCCCTAACATGGTGGAAGGCCATGATTCAATCAACAGGTAAGGTACACCTGTACAACTTGGGATGGTCCAAGTTTGTTGATTTGATAAAGGAAACTTATTGCCCAATCCATGAGGTGGAGAAAATAGAGACAGACTTCTTGTCTCTTTCCATGTAAAACCTAGACTGTCGGAAGTACGTTTCCGATTTTAATTCCTTATCTAGGTTAGTTTCCTATCTTATCACCCCTGAATCCAAACGTATTGCGTGTTTTATAAATGGATTAGCGCCCGAGAATAAGGGCATGGTAAAGGCTGCTCAGCCTAGTACCTACAGGTCTGCTGTTGACCTATCTCTCTCCCTCACCCTTGATATAGTGAGGCAGAAGTCAGTCAAGCCTGAAACTGACTGGAAAAGAAAGAGAGAGGAAGACAACTCCTATATTTAATAAGAAAAATATAGGGAGGTTCGGGTTCAAAGGGAACCAAAGTAAGTCAGCTGTGATGCCGTTCTGTAAGGCTTGCAACCGAAGACACTGGGCATAGTGTAATCCTGACCCACAAGCTAGACCTTGTGGCATATGTAAAAAAAGGGGGCATAAGACCCTAGATTGTAAAGATCTTAAGGATGTTGTATGTTATATTTGCAATGAAAAAGGGCAAGGAATAATAATTCGAAGCCTGGAGAGGCCAAGAAGGGGAATGTGCGCGCCTTTCGGCTAACTGCTAAGGAAGCTGTTAATGACAATAACGTCATAACAGGTACTTTCCCCATTAATGATATTTTTGCTAGAGTGCTATTTGATTCGGTGAGATAAATCATTTGTTGATCATAAGTTTAGTAAACTATTAAATCTGCCCGTAAGAACTCTAGATAAGACTTATGAGATAGAACTTGCTGATGGAACCTTAGAAACTGCTTCTTCTATTCTTGATGGATGCTCTATATCCATTAAGAATCATTCCATCCCTATCTCTCTTTTGCCAATGAAATTGGCGGAGTTTGATGTTGTCTTAGGAATGGATTGGTTATCTCATAACCAAGCCTGCATTACCTGAGATAAAAAGCTCGTCGAGATTAAGTCCCCATCTGGTGAAATGATCACCATCCTTGGAGACTCACACTATGGACTGCCAGACAAAGTGTCGTTATTTAAGGCATCCAAGTGTTTGAGAAGAGGCTGTGTCATCTACATGGCACAAGTAACCATCAATGAGCCTAAACCAAGCATTGAAGACTTACAAGTTATCTCGGAGTATCCCGATGTTTTCCCTGAAGAATTACCAGGCCTACCTCCAGATAGGCAAGTCGAGTTCAAAGTAGATATCATACCAGGAGCAGCACCCGTAGCTAGAGCTCCATATAGGCTAGCTCCAACCGAAATGAATGAGCTAAGAGTTCAACTAGACGAACTCCTGGAGAAAGGCTTTATTCAGCCTAGTTTCTCGCCTTGGGGAGCTCCTATCCTTTTTGTGAAGAAGAAAAACGGTTCGATGCGAATGTGCATCGACTATCGGGAGCTGAATAAGCTCAAAATAGATATCCTCTTTCCCAGGATCGATGATTTATCGATCAGCTTCAAGGGGCTAGTTTTTTCTAAGATAGATTTGAGATCAGGATATCATCAACTGAAGGTCAAAAATGAAGATGTTCCTAAGACAGCCTTCAGGACCCGCTATGGTCATTTTGAGTTTTTGGTGATGCCTTTTGGGCTCACAAATGCACAGCAGCATTCATGGATCTCATGAACAGAGTCTGCAAGCCATATTTGGATAAGTTTGTCATTGTCTTCATAGACGACATACTTATCTATTCTTGTAATCAAAATGATCACGAGAAACATCTTCGGTGCATCCTAGAATTATTACGGCAGGAGAAACTTTATGCAAAGTTCTCTAAATGTGAATTTTGGCTAGAGAAGTCCAATTTCTTGGACACATGGTAAGTGAGCGTGGTATCCAAGTGGATCCCGCCAAAATTGAGGCCATCATGAATTGGGAAGTGCCCAAGACCCTAACGGAGGTTCATAGTTTCTTGGGATTGGCTGGTTATTATATGAGGTTCATTGAGAACTTTTCAAGAATAGCCACTCCTTTAACTTCCTTGACCCGTAAGAATATTAAGTATATTGGGGTCCAAAGCAACAAGAATCTTTTGAGATTCTTAAACACAAATTGAGCAACGCTCCTGTGTTATCTCTATCCGAGGGTATTGAGAACTTTGTTGTCTATTGTGATGCTTTGCACACTGGCATGGGCTGTGTGCTAATGCAAAAAGGTAAGGTAATTGCCCATGCATCACGACAACTAAAGGTGCACGAAAGGAATTGCACCACCCATGATTTGGAATTGGGTGCCGTTGTATTTGCACTAAAACTATGGAGACATTACTTGTATGGCACAAAGTGTGTTAATACACAGACCATAAAAGTCTCCAACATATATTCAATCAGAAAGAACTGAACATGAGACAACGTCGTTGGATGGAAACTCTTAATGATTATGATTGTGAAATTCGCTACCATCCAGGCAAGGCAAATGTAGTTGCCGATGCCTTAAGTCGCAAGGAAAAGGTTAAACCTATAAGGATTAACGCTAAGAGCATTGAGCTCAGAAATAGCTTGAGTGAGAAGCTACTAGATGCGCAAAAGCAGGCCTTATTAGAGGCTAATATCCCTAGTGAGGGATTAGGCGGAACTGTTGATCAGTTAGCGCCTGGAAAAGATGCAATCCTGAGAATTAATGATAGAATTTGGGTTCCGATCTTTGGAGGACTTAGGAATCTATCCTCCAGGAAGCGCATAATTCAAGATACTCTGTTCACCCAAGTGGTGACAAAATGTATCAAGATTTGAAGAAGAATTATTGGTGGATGGGTTTGAAGAAATCCATAGCCACTTATGTAGCTAAGTGTCTGACGTGTTCGCAAGTTATAGCCGAACATCAGAAACCGTCAGGACTTTTGCAACAACTTGAAATTCCCACTTGGAAATGGCAAATTGTAACTATGGATTTGATTACCAAGTTACCTAAGACCAAAAGTGGTAATGACACTATTTGGGTCATAGTGGATAGGCTGACTAAGTCAGCTCACTTCTTGCCAATTAAAGAAACATATAATTCAGATAAATTGGCTAAGTTGTATGTGGACAAAATAGTGTCCCTACGCGGTGTGCCAGTATCTATTGTATCCGATAGAGATACTAGATACACATCTCACTTTTGGAAAAGTTTCCAACAGTCGTTAGGCACACGATTAAATTTTAGTACGGCTTACCATCCGCAGACTGATGGTCAAAGTGAGCATACTATTCAGACACTGGAAGACATGCTTAGGGCATGTGTGATTGATTTAGGTGGAAGTTGGGATGACCACTTACCCCTAATAGAATTCTACTACAATAACAGCTATCATACAAGCATCAAGGCTGCTCCTTTTGAGGCCTTGTATGGGAGAAGATGCAGAACGCCCGTATGTTGGGGAGGCCCAACTGTCAGGACCTGAGATTGTCCTGGAGACCACGGAAAAGATTATGCAAATCCGTGATCGTCTCAAAGCTGCCAGGGATAGGCAGAAGAGCTATGCTGACAAGAGGCGTAAACCTCTTAAGTTCCAAATAGGGGAGAAGGTCATGCTAAAGGTATCACCTTGGAAAGGTGTGATGCGTTTTGGAAAGAAGGGCAAGTTGAGCCCAAGATATATTGGACCATTCGAGATAGTCGAATGTGTCGGCACTGTGGCCTATAAGCTCAGATTGCTAGAGGAGCTTAATGGAATCCATGATGTATTCCACATATCTAATCTTAAGAAATGTCTAGCCGATGAGTCGCTAGCAATGTCGCATAATGAGGTGCAAATTGATGAAAACCTGAGGTTCATTGAGAAACGAATTTCGATCGAGGATCGACAGGTTAAGAAGCTCCGAAGAAAGAGGATACCTATAGTAAAGGTTAAGTGGGACGCTTTTAGAGGTCCTGAGTATGCATGGGAGGTTGATTCCACTATGCGACGAAATACCCCCATCTTTTTGAATAAAATCTCGAGGTCGAGATTTCTTTTAAGGGGGTGAGGATGTAACACCCTGTAAAATCATGTCCAATAGTATAGTGACACGTGTTGTATTTTTAATATAGTCTATTAAAGACAAATAAGGACTAAGGGCGTCAACATGCTCAAGTTGAGCCTCTGAGTGACGAACCGATGTCAACATGCATAAATAATAGCCTCTGAGTGACTGATATGTCAACATGCTTAAATCATTAGCCTCTAAGTGACTGATACGTCAACATGCTTGAAACTTGGCCTCTGAGTGACTGATATGCCAACATGCCCAGCCTCTGAGTGACATCGGAATCAACATGCTTGTAATAAGCCTTTGGGTGATCCTTTGTGAAGTCCTAACTCTCATACGTGCCATTTGTTGGACGAGAGGGTTCAATTTTGTAAATATGTGAAGTTGGATAATGGTGGGATTAAAAGTGTCAACATGTTAATTTATACCTCTGAGTGACCTTTTAACGAACCGATAGCTCAACAATGTCCGGGCATAATCCCGGGTATGCCAAGTATTGGCTACGGAGGGCTAAAAGTGCCAAAAAGGTGTTTAAAATGGTTTTAGAAGCTTCTTAAAGTTTAGGGGCTAAAGTGTCAAAATTTGAAACTGTCCATGGGGCGATCGCGGGCCGCGAGAGACCTGGCCTGAGTCTCTCACGCCCCGCGAGAACAGGTCTGACGCAGAAAATTTTGTTTGGAGACCAAGAAAAACTCCAAAACCATTTATACGATACCATGGCTTCTCTAAATTGCTATGCCATGTTTTGGGACACTTGTAAGCTTCTTCTTACTCCCCTAAACACCTGGCTTCACCTCCTTTGAGTTCTCCAACTATAAATAGGTGTTCAAGTGTTCATTCCAACTTGCACCTTTCTTAAACATAACTCTTCTCCCTCCTCTGGAAGTTCCTAGCTGAAAGGAGCATCCAACTTAGTTCTCTTGCATTGTAGGAACCTCTTGTAAGTGTTCCTTGCTCTTGCATTTTCGTTTATAGGCTTTTATAGCCAAAAGTCAAGCATTTTCGTAAAACGCTTTGACTTTCGGTTAAGACCATTATGGTCCAGCCATTGTTCGAAATAAACATGGCTAAGTGATCATAATAAGGTAGGTGTTAATCTCTATAAAAGGCACATCCTGAAGATCACGTTTGCTAGACCAATTGACGGGTCAAAGTTATGATATTAAAAAGTCAAACATGCCATTTTCGGAAAAATCATAAATTGATCTTATATATGTTATGAAACCTGTTTTGACACTTAAACAACTCCGTAATAATTATTAGAACATGTCAAAACATGTTCGGCTTGTCAATTTCAGTTCTAGGGTCAGATCGCAACCGAAAGTCACAAAGTTTGACTTCTGCTTTGACTTTCGATTCTGACCCGATTTAGATTAGTTACCTACTCATCTAAAGTTGCATTATGATCATAATATAATTTAGCATAACCCTCTGAGGTTATTTTACATGATCAGAATCCAAGTTTATGCGCAAGTTCCATAATTGTGCCAATTTTGACCAAAATGCCCTTTTTACATAAATCAAGGTTTTAATGATAATAAACTTGGAAAAAGTTTCCTACTGATGTAATATTATAAGTAGGATTATTTGGGATGTTAAACCAAGTTATAAACGGAGTTTTCAAACAAGTCCTTAAACTATGTCGGTAAATGACGGTTTTAGCCCTTGTGGTTCATAAAATAGTTTTAATCGAATCTTTTCAAGGAAAATCATTTACTTACTAATATGTTATGTTAAATAACATATTTTAAACATTTTAATCTGACCCTAATGTCAGTTTTCATTACACATAGTTCAGCGCATAGTATGGTTTTAAACCATATTAATGGACCAAGACTTGTCACCTACTGATTTAAAATTTATTTTAAACATATTTACAGTAGGTACATGTTATAAATTCAGAATCTCAAATAATTTATAAACTATATGTAAGATGACCAAAATGCCCCTTAGGTGCATAGTTTGGTCATAAAAGATAATTCACACATATAATTGACATCCTACTGATATTATATCAGAAATAAAATACTTTTCCAGAATACTTATGATGATAAACTTAAAATATATTCAAGTTATTTTATACGGTATGAAATTACCAAAATGCCCTTATGAGGCATAGTTTCGTTTTAAAACCATAACGGGCATACAATTTGATATCTTACTGATATCTTAACTTATTTAAAATATAATGGCAGATAGAACTTGTCCATGACTTATCCGGTACCCGATATCGCTAATATGCGCACGGTTACGTATATGTAACTATTTTACGGAAGTTAACCGAAACGGGTTTAACCTTGTCATTTATGCCTCAAAATCCAGAATGTTAATAGTTTACCCATATTAAACAAGTCAAGGTACTTGTTGGGATTAAACTACATTCTATCCAATCATCGTCTAATCTAGCGTCATACGTTTTGATCAAGTAACGCCCCAAAAACCGAATGTTTTACTCATTAGTATGGTTTCATAAGATATGGAATGAAAGGTGATAACTAAGCTATTTAACTTAGTTAGAACTATAAGTCTTATGGTAAAATACAAGGATTTGTGTTAACGTAATAAATAGCAAACAAGAGGGACCAAAAGTGAACACGTGGAAAGTAAATATTAAAATAAAATGTGCAGGTGTGTGTGTGTGTGGGTATGTATCGTGATTGAGAAGGAGGCAGGTGAAAACACACACACACTTCACAATTCTACAAATCTACAAGCAATTGGAAGGAGGATTTGATGCATGAGTGCAAATTCTCCATCCTTTAAGTGTTCTTAACACAAGGTGAGTTGAAATTTCTGATTTGATGACTACCCATGAAGTGGGTTATGAGGAATCCGTGAATTTGGTTGAATTTAGAATGAATACTTGTTAATACTATCAAGTAGAAGTTGAATCATGGTTGAACTTTAGTTATGGGATGATTTAGATTGAAACCCAATTGCATGAGTGTGAAAATGATGAACATGTAGATGTAATATTGTGATTTTGTGATGCATAAGGTGTTATATGATAGATTGTGATAGATAAACTTGATGTAGAATTGATAATTATGTGATTTTGCTTGAATGTGATGGTTCATGAGATGAATCAGGAAGAACATGCTTAAAGTACTTGTACATTATGCTTAGAAGGTAGTACGTACACCAAGTGTTTGATGAAATGTCTAAATGATAATAATATGTGAAATTATATGCAAGCAATGATTGAACATGTATAGAAAGTGATAATGATATACTTGTTAGAAAAACAAGTTTAGGAATGCATTTGATAAGTATATGTGAACCGTAGTTGATGATGTGATTCAGTAAAAGATGTGCTTTAAAGAACTAGTACCCTATGTTTGAATGGTGATGTACACCATAAGTTGGATTTGTGACTTAACGATAATTATAAACGGATGTGTATGAAATGTACTTAGTGTCATCAATATAGCCTAATATGATGACAAAATATATGAGGTTATGTCGAAAGTTCATATGATAAACGTTGACTTCTGAAAGTCAACTACACATAAGAATGCATGCTAGACTTCTTGTTACAATGGTAAGACTATAGAAAGTTATATGGTACGTGTTACATCAATATGTGTTATATGGGCGATATGATGAATTATATAAGTTTGAAAGGATGTGATTTGGGGTATATGCCTTTATGCTTGTTAGAATTGACTAATGAAAGTCAAATGCGAGATATGCATTTGGTATAGTCGTTAATATGTACAATCGTATATGCTAACAAGAATGTGATTGCGATGACATGAAAGTGTAGGAATCACGTCATAATGGATGTGTGAAAGTTTGAAGATTAAACACGGATAAGTGAATATGACTCGAACGCGTATATAAATGTATATAGATGTAGAATGAAAGAGATAGATGTCGATGTCAAGGTGAGATGTATGTATGAAACTTGTATGTAAGTATGTGAATATATGAAAATGCTTATACGTGATGTAGCCCAATGAATGTCGTCTGATGTTATGTGCTTATATGAAGAGGCTAACTGTTTGCTGTTGAGGATGAATTTAGGAATGCAGGTAAGTAAGGGTTGGGTTCTCGAAGGTTTGAGGCTCGGCATAAGGAATAAGTTCGAAGAACATCCTATTGGAGTTCTATATAATGTTTGATGGATATGTAGATGATTCCATGTTCATGTTTTTAATTAAATATATGATGTCACCAATTACTAACATGTTGGTTATATTTATATGGTGACCGCAGATTAGTCAGATCATCATGGAGACATGTGGACGAAGATCAAGTCAAAGAGCAAGGATTGTACGGGAAGAGCAATTTCATAGCTTGCATTATGTATTACATTTGACAAGTCAAGCAAAATGAACGTAGTAAACCTCTTTAAGAAAGTGTCCAAATATTTATAAATGAACCCGTAAGTATGTTATATAGTCAACAAAGAAAGAATTTTTAAGTCGGTACTTCCGCTGCGTCTCGTATGGTTAAAACGTAAATAGGGTGTTACACAAACCCCGCCAATTTCATTGGCAAAAGAGAGATAGGGATGGAATGATTCTTAATGGATATAGAGCATCCATCAAGAATAGAAGAAGCAGTTTCTAAGGTTCCATAGCAAGTTCTATCTCATAAGTCTTATCTAGAGTTCTTACGTGCAGATTTAATAGTTTACTAAACTTATGATCAACAAATGATTTATCTGCACCCGAATCAAATAGCACTCTAGCAAAAATATCATTAATGGGGAAAGTACCTGTTATGACGTTATTGTCATTAACAGCTTCCTTAGCAGTTAGCCGAAAGGCGCGCGCATTCCCCTTCTTGGCCTCTCCAGGCTTCGGATTATTATTCCTTGAATTCTTAGGGCAGCTAGTTGCAATGTGCCCTTTTTCATTGCAAATATAACATACAACATCCTTAAGATCTTTACAATCTAGGGTCTTATGCCCCCTTCTTTTACATATGCCACAAGTCTAGCTTGTGGGTCAGGATTACACTATCCCCAGTGTCTTCGGTTGCAAGTCTTACAGAACGGCATCACAGCTGACTTGCTTTGGTTCCCTTTGAACCCGAACCTCCTATTATTTTACTTATTAAATCTATGGGAGTTGTCTTCCTCTCTCTTTCCTTTCCAGTCAGTTTCAGGCTTGACTGACTTCTGCCTCACTATATCAAGGGTGAGGGAGAGAGATAGGTCAACAGCAGAACTATAGTACTAGGCTGAGCAGCCTTTACCATGCCCTTAATCTCGACGCTAATCCATTTATAAAACGCGCAATGCGTTTGGATTCAGGGGTGATAAGATAGGAAACTAACCTAGATAAGGAATTAAAATCGGAAACGTACTTCCGACAGTCTAGGTTTTTCATGGAAAGAGACAAGAAGTTTGTCTCTATTTTCTCCACCTCATGGGTTGGACAATAAGTTTCCTTTATCAAATCAACAAACTTGGACCATCCCAAATTGTACAGGTGTACCTTACCTATTGATTGAATCATGGCCTTCCACCATGTTAGGGCATCGCCCTTGAAGGATTGTGATACATACTTGACCACATTCTTTTCAGCACAACTGCTGATGTCACACTCCCGACCCGCAGCGGAAAAGGTGATCGGGGCATGATTGGGTTATCATCAAAGCTCATGACATTTATTATAACGTTTCATATTTATTAATACAATTTAATGGGAAGTATACAATCATAATTACATCATGTCCTAAACATCATTCTAGACTTCATTGTTTTCTTCTAAGGCATTTCCTATGTTTTCCTTGCTTCATCCTGTTCACCTGTATCATGTGTAAAAATGGTTTTTGGATCAACAAAAAGTTGGCGGGTGAATCCTATGAAAAACATTTGTACAAGTTTTGTTGAAAATACAACACATTGACAATATGTAAATACATATAACTACAAAATAACTCAATGTTCCCACATTCTTAATGTAATTAAAGTCATAATACATGGTCTATGTGGCACGAGTTTGAATAAATGAATTAGTTTTAGTGACACATGATACACCCCAAAACGTGTAATTAAAAAGGGGAGTTGTAAGATTCACTCACAGTGGGTGCGTTCGGTTGATGATGTTGAATGCGCACGAAGTTGGATTTAACCACGAGTGAAACTAACCTAGATAAACATAATGGTTTGGTAAATAAGCGGATTTTATTGATCAATTTTTAGTGGGATTATTGGATATATTTTTGTGAGTTTAAGGCTATTTTCTAACTTTAAAAATGTTATTTTTAAGTATTTTTAATTGATTTTTAAATAAAATAAATAAATAAAAATAATAAAAAAATGTTGACCTTTTGACCGTTGACTTGTTGACCGTTGACCGGTTTTATTGTGTAAATGTATGCGCCGGGTGAGGCTCGAACCCGAGACCTCCCGTTCGCGTGCACGCAGCTCTACCAACTGAGCTACGTGTCTAACCTGAAATATTTCTGTTTTTAATTATATTTATATACTAATTGAATTAATCCGAAAATCATTTATTTCAAAAACGATTTTAATGTCTCGCTCGGTGCTCTCCACAGGTCTCGAACCCGGGACCTGTGGCTTAGGTTGACACACAGTCCACCGCTGGACTGTGTGTCTAACTTGGTAAATAATCTGATTTTTATTATACTTATATACAAACTAGATAATTTCATTTCTGCCTTATATAAAAAGTTTGATAATTGCCAGAACCGGTGCGGTAGTCTGGACTCGAACTCGCGACGTGTGATTTAAACGTTCACACAGTCCACCACTGGACTGTGTGTCTATCTTGGTTATTATTCGGTTTTTATTAAACTTAACATCTATTTGCAGTGAATCCGGTTCAGTTAAAAAAAAGAACATTTTTATTAAGGCGAGTGTGCGTGGGACAAGAATCGAACTCGGGACGTATGCGTGTTTATTTGCACACAGTCCACCGCTGGACTGTGTGTCTAACCCGAGATATATCTTGATTTAAATTAAACATATATGCAACTGAAAACTTCATCTTCTTCGCTAAACTTAACCAGAATCGGTGTCCGACTGGTTCGACGATTTAATCAAGTTCTTTAGTGTGTTGTGATTAATTACATGTGAGATTAATAAAAAGAATGAGAGATATTAGGTATAAGATATACCGACAGAGGTCGTCTGTTTCGCCGGCGAAATTCCAGTGATAGCAAGTTATTCCGGCGACGTGTGTCTTGCGGCGGAGGGTCTTCAGGGAGCTTGAGGTGAGTGTGGGTGGCTTCGGTATGAGCTCTAGGTGTTCAGTTTTTAGAGTAAGGCACAGAGGGGAAAGGGTTCGGTTTTCCGGCGAGTTGCAGAAGTTTTCCGGCGAATGAAATTACGTCGGGAAAGGGTGTGATTGTGAGCGAAAAGGCTAACAGAAGTTAGAGGGTGTATTTATAGGGCAGAACATCGACGAATTTGGTCCGTTTCCGTCTTGATTCGTCGGTCAATAATTTTCCGGGGGTTATGACTTGTGTCGCGGGTTCAGACGTCGGTTATAACCGATGTAATAGTTAAGGCTTCGGTTAAATCAGAAGAAACTGTCCAATCTCGGCGAAATCGTCGGGATTTCCGACAACTGCGATTGGGCGCGTCAGTTTTGAATTCGAGTTTGATATTTGAATTAATTGTTCTGATATGTTACTAAAGAACACAAGTGGCGCAGTGGTTGGATGGTTGGAAGTTAAGGCGTTGTTGACCAGGTTGACCCAGCTGACCCGGTTTCAAAACCCGGCAGCCTTGTTTTATTTTTAAACCACTATTTTTAATACTTTTTCAAATATAAATTATATATTCCAATATACTTATTAATTATGTATCATTTAAAATTAATTTGGGCATTAAATACGCAACGAAATTTTTAACTGATTGTTCGGTTAATAAACGGAGCGGGTTTGGTAAATCCGATTTCTGACGGATGTTACAGCTGATGTCAACGATAGTCTCCATTTCATCTAGCCACTTTAGAGCTTCTACGGCTCCTTTTTCCCCATTAAAGTCTCGGGGCTTACAGGAGACAAAATATTTGTAGGTACATCCGTCCTTGGAAGAACGGGACCTATCAGCATAGTCGATTCTATTAGGTTCACTCTTCGCATTTGATGAGTGAATAGAGGTCTCGTTATGAGCTGAGGATGGTGGAATTGATAATGGCTTAGAGCGAGTAGACTCTCTTAATTTCTCTATGGCCTTACCCATGGCCTTTTCTACAGCCGCATCAATGCGTGCTTGGAAGTCATTATTATCTATGGCTATATTTTTGGCGTCTTTGACGTTCCGATGGCTACTTTGTGCCTCATTAGAATTAGCCATTCTTCAAGTTTTGGTTCTATATACCAAATAAAATTTCTCTTAGCCATGGTGTAACAACCATATCGGCTTTCAAACATTGGATATAAGAAAAAAAATCCACTGCCTATACTAGTGTGAATAACATCACAACTCTTAGGCTTAATATAACTATATTCGGCCTAGTTCTTAATAGGACCATCATAGGCAAATTACAATCTGGAGATAGTCCATATATTATAGACAGGGGATCGCAATGTCACAACTGTCATTATCATATTTGACAATTATATATAAAGCACATAGGCTTGTCACAAAGGACATCAAATATGTCACAAGGGCCTGTCACTAATGGACGTAGGATATGGCACTTAGGCCTGTCACTAATGGACATATAATAGGGCACATAGGCACTACAATACTAATGGATGTTTAGTCACCACACTGGTGATATTAGCCGGGATCAGGATAGATCACATAGGCTATATAGAATAGATTATAACCCGAAAGGGTAATACATCACTAATGGATATTTTATTTATCATCGCACTGATGATATTAGCTGGGATCGAACAGATCACAAGAGCTATATAAAATACATCTTTAATGGATGTTTAATCACCCCACTGGTGATATTAGCCGGGATCAAACAGATCACAAGGGCTATTTAACCGGGATCAAATAGATCACAAGGGTTATATAAAATACATCTCTAATGGATGTTTAATCACCACACTGGTGATATTAGCCAGGATCAAACAGATCACAAGGGCTATTTAACCGGGATCAAATAGATCACAAGGGTTATATAAAATACATCTCTAATGGATGTTTAATCACCGCACTGGTGATATTAGCCGGGATCAAACAGATCACAGGGGCTATTTAACCGGGATCAAATAGATCACAAGGGTTGGATGGTTGGAAGTTAAGGCGTTGTTGACCAGGTTGACCCGGCTGACCCGGGTTCGAAACCCGGCAGCCTTGTTTTATTTTTAAACCACTATTTTTAATACTTTTTCAAATATAAACTATATATTCCAATATACTTATTAATTATGTATCGTTTAAAATTAATTTTGGCATTAAATACGCAACGAAATTTTTAACTGATTGTTCGGTTAATAAACGGAGCGAGTTTGGTAAATCCGATTTCTGACGGATGTTACAGTATCCCCTACTTTTTAGAAATTTCGTCCCGAAATTTAAGTGGTGATATATTTGTCTAAAATGATGGTGTTTAGTTTGACAGTTACATACTTAGAAAAAGTGTAAGAGTTTAAATTTTTGTTTGAGGCGGTAACGTCCCTTGTAAGGGTTAAGTACCCTGCTACAGGAATCGCTTTTTGTTGCCTACGGTAAAAATATTGATAAGCGGAGTTGATTCACTAAGTATGATTTCATGCGTAAGAGTTTTGATATGTTTGGAAAGATAAGGTCATATCCTAAAACAAAATTTCTAATACTACAACCTACATGGAACTTCTCATAACCGCCTGACAATGCCTCTGATCCTTTGGCAAGAATACTTATATATAGGAAGTACCAGCGGCGTATCCACCATATTCTTGTCAAATTTTCATTGGTTTTATCAGTAAGTTATGATTGGTTCTATGATGTAACTCTAGAACATAAATAAACACCACAACCAATGTACCAAGAAATTACTAAATCCTACATGGAACTTTTGATAACCGCCTGACAATGCCTCTGATCCTTTAGCAAGAATACTTATATATAGGAAGTACCAGCGGCGTATCCACCATATTCTCGTCAAATTTTCATTGGTTTTATCAGTAAGTTATGATTAGTCCTATGTGACTCTAAAGCATAAATAAACACCACAACCAATATCTGAGTCCAAATTCTGATAGTATACATGTTTGAATGGTGGCATAATCCAATGATGAGATGATATGAATGCTAAATCAGTGAGTATAACTCATATTTCAATCAAGACAATACTAAATCCTACATGGAACTTCTCATAACCGCCTGATAATGCCTCTGATCCTTTGGCAAGAATACTTATATATAGGAAGTACCAGCGGCGTATCCACCATATTCTTGTCAAATTTTCATTGACTTTATCCGCAAGTTATGATTAGTTCTATGTGACTCTAAAACAAACACAACAACCAAAACTTGAGTCTCAATTCTGATAGCATACATGTTTGATTTGTGACAGTTCCTCTCTCGTTTGTTGTGATGGAGAGGTTAGTCTATGTAGAAATGGAACACAATCTAATTTCTTTAGATGATGATATGATATGAATGTTAAATTAGTGAATGTAACACAAATTTCAACCAAGACAATACTAAATCCTACATGGAACTTCTCATAACCGCCTGATAATGCCTCTGATCCTTTGGCAAGAATACTTATATATAGGAAGTACCAGCGGCGTATCCACCATATTCTTGTCAAATTTTCATTGGCTTTATCCGCAAGTTTGATTAGTTCTATGTGACTCTATTACATAAATAAACACAATCAACTTAATTCTGATAGCATACATGTTTGAATGGCGACAGTACCTCTCTCGTTTGTTGTGATGGAGAGGTTAGTCCTTGTGGAAGTGAGACATAGCTCAACTTCTTTAAATGATGAAATTGAAATACATTGAAATGTATGATGAACAAATTTCGACCAAGACATTACTAAATCCTACATGGAACTTCTCATAACCGCCTGATAATGCCTCTGATCCTTTGACAAAAATACTTATATATAGGAAGTACCAGCGGCGTTATCCACCATATTTTCATTGACTTTATCCGCAAGTTATGATTAGTTCTATGTGACTCTAAAACAAACACAACAGCCAAAACTTGAGTCTCAATTCTGATAGCATACATGTTTGAATGATGACAGTACCTCTCTCGTTTGTTATGATGGAGAGGTTAGTCCTTGTGGAAGTGAGATATAGCTCAACTTCTTTAAATGATGAAATTGAAATACGTTGAAATGTATGATGAACAAACTACGACCAAGACATTACTAAATCTTACATGGAACTTCTCATAACCGCCTGATAATGCCTCTGATCCTTTGACAAGAACACTTATATATAGGAAGTACCAGCGGCGTATCCACCATATTCTTGTCAAATTTTCATTGACTTTATCCGCAAGTTATGATTAGTTCTATGTGACTCTAAAACAAACACAACAACCAAAACTTGAGTCTTAATTCTGATAGTATACATGTTTGAATGATGACAATACCTCTCTCGTTTGTTATGATGGAGAGGTTAGTCTATGTAGAAATGGAACTCAATCCAATTTCTTTAAATGATGAGATGCTATAAATGCTAAATCAGTGAGTACAAAACAAACTTCAATCAAGACAATACTAACTTCCACATGGAACTTCTCATAACCGCCAGATAATGCCTCTGATCCTTTGACAAGAATACTTATATATAGGAAGTACCAGGGGCGTATCCACCATATTCTTGTCAAATTTTCATTGGCTTTATCCGTAAGTTATGATTGGTTCTATGTGACTTTAAAACATAAACAAACTGAAATAGTAATTCGCATTAAGATCCTTGGATAAGATTCCAATTTATAACTGGGATACGGGAAAATTGAGATAACATAAAGAAAACATAAAAACTAAGCGGTTGGAGTTGAATCTTGATTTTTGGTGAAGGGGACCAGTTGGGTGGTTTCGTTTGGGCCGTCCTTATCTTCAACAGGGTTGGCGTTGATGTTGAAAACTCTTCCTCTTGCTGGTGGACTAGCGATTTGGTTTCCTTGATTTGCTTGGTTAACTGGGTTTGCTTGAGCTTGGGCGTTTATGATGTTAACCAATCGAGGGCACGTGTTTCTAAAGTGGGTAGGGTCGCCACAATTGAAACAAGCTCGAACATATGGGAACATGGGGTATTGGGGTTGTTGATAGGTTTGGATCATGTTTTGAGTAGGGGGTGTGGTTTGGTTTTGAGGGGTGCGGCAAACCTTGCTCAAATGACCATAGCGTCCACAATTCGCACATAGTCGACAAGGTAAGGTAGTTGGATGGTGATAAAAACAGGTGTTACATCGAGGGTGAGGTCCAAGGTATGGTTTCTTATTTGGGTAAGTTGAGTTGGGTGCTATTTACGTGATTGGGATAGCTTGGATGGGTATGGCTTGTGAGGCTAGTTGGTTGCGTTGGGTGGTAGCGAAAAGTTGCCCGTCTCGTTTTCTCTTAGAAATGGGTTGAGAAGGGGATTTGGTTTGGGTGGAGTTTGAAGTTTCAGTTGATGCTTTATCCTTCTTCTTCTCCTCCTTGAAGTCTTTATTCCGGATGCGGTTCTCGGTGAGCTCTGTAGCTAACTCCATTGCTGCTTCCAAAGTTGCAGTCGTGGCACTTATTACAGAGTCCCGAATCTTTGACGGAAGACCTCGAATGTAGTGCTCGATCAAACGGTAGAGGGGAGTGAACAAGTTGGGAACCATTTGATTTAACTCGAGGAATCTTTTGTTGTATGTGGTGTGGTCTCCTTCCTTTTGCTTCAACGAATAAAACTCATCTTCTAATTTCTTGATTTCGCTCCTTGGGCAAAACCGTCTTGTCATGATTTCCTTCAACTCTTCCCAAGTCAAAGTCATAGCATCTTCAACACCTCGTTTGGCCTTCTCTGTATTCCACCAAGTAAGTGCTATTCCATATAAACGACCAGTAGCATATCGCACCTTGCGATCATTGGGGCAATCGCAATTTAGAAAAGTGTTCTCCATTTCTTCAAACCAATGGAGGAGAGCGGTGACACCTTCAGTCCCTTCGTATTTTGGAGGGTCGCAGGATTTGAAATGTTTGTAGGTGCATTTAGTGGTGTTTGGGGGAGGGTTGATAACATTTTGAACTTCTTGATTGACAGGATTAGCGGTAAGGGCTTGTTGGACTTGAATTACAATGTTGGGTATTACGGCAGCCATTTGTTGAGCGATTAGGGCAGCCATGCGCTCGCGGGCTTTTCCTGCTCTCATCTTCCTACGGGCGAGGCTAGAAGACATCTACAAGGAATACATATCATGAGTATGAGTTGGATGTTTTTGGGATCATGGGTCGTATTTAGGAATGAACATTCATAAAATAAATATAGAAAAATAAATCTACTACATCCATAGGATGTCTTGGGCTTTGCTCGTAATTGGGCCTTGCATGCCGCCATACTTCACCTTCGTAATCATGTGGGCCCCCATGAATACCGGGTTTTTCATATGGTTCGCATGTGTTAGCCTGGTTACGTACACTAAAACCCGGAGAAAATCAAGAAATATGTATATAACGTATGATATTCGGAATGTGTCCAGGTATGGACACGATGACACCTTAAAGTGGGGTTAGTTCGAACGACGTTTGGTGTGCCATGCTTTGGCCTAATAGGTCCTTCGTACTCTCATCGTTAGTCCCCAGGTAGGCAAACTGGTCCGTTATATTGGATTTATACGAATGCCAACCTAGACAGGACGTTCCGACTACCGGTACTTGTACCCTTCCAGTTACTACATGCCCGTCGCAGAACTTACTTTGATGAGATTTGAAAATTGTGACAAAATCTTTGAATAACGAAAGTATGAAGATGATTTGATTATATGAACATTGAAATATGTATGATGAATGTGTATGTAAGTATGTATGTTTGACTGTAAGTATAAACAAATATGAAACAAATAAATATCATAAGTTTGCATGTAACCACATAAACAATTTAAAATCTAGTCAACTATAGTATAGGCTCTAAGGGTCTAATAACCTATCCTATATCCCTATAGTCATGTCTCTGATACCAATCTGTCACACCCCGACCCGCAGCGGAAAAGGTGATCGGGGCATGATTGGGTTATCATCAAAGCTCATGACATTTATTATAACGTTTCATATTTATTAATACAATTTAATGGGAAGTATACAATCATAATTACATCATGTCCTAAACATCATTCTAGACTTCATTGTTTTCTTCTAAGGCATTTCCTATGTTTTCCTTGCTTCATCCTGTTCACCTGTATCATGTGTAAAAATGGTTTTTGGATCAACAAAAAGTTGGCGAGTGAATCCTATGAAAAACATTTGTACAAGTTTATTGAATTGATAAAATAAAGTGCGTAACCACATATGAGTAAATATGGATGTAAACTTAATCACACAAAAACACTTAATATTAAATAATGCACAACATACAATAATAGATTGTTTTGAGGCACGCGTTGCTCAACTCGTCTCCCACGAGCAACTGATGGGCCTAATCAATGAGTTTTGCACACAACTTGACAATATGAAATACATAACTACAAACAATGTTTACATTCTAAGTTTAAGTCATAATATGGTATGGCACGAGTTTGAATAAATGAATTAGTTTTAGTGACACATGATACACCCCAAAACGTGTAATTAAAAAGGGGAGTTGTAAGATTCACTCACAGTGGGTGCGTCCGGTTGATGATGTTGAATGCGCACGAAGTTGGATTTAACCACGAGTGAAACTAACCTAGATAAACATAATGGTTTGGTAAATAAGCGGATTTTATTGATCAATTTTTAGTGGGGTTATTGGATATATTTTTGTGAGTTTAAGGATATTTTCTAACTTTAAAAATGTTATTTTTAAGTATTTTTAATTGATTTTTAAATAAAATAAATAAATAAAAATAATAAAAAATGTTGACTTTTTGACCGTTGACTTGTTGACCATTGACCTGTTGACCGGATAAGTGAATATGACTCGAACGCGTATATAAATGTATATAGATGTAGAATGAAAGAGATAGATGTCGATGTCAAGGTGAGATGTATGTATGAAACCTGTATGTAAGTATGTGAATATATGAAAATGCTTATATGTGATGTAGCCCAATGAATGTCGTCTGATGTTATGTGCTTATATGAAGAGGCTAACTGTTTGCTGTTGAGGATGAATTTAGGAATGCTGGTAAGTAAGGGTTGGGTTCTCGAAGGTTTGAGGCTCGGCATAAGGAATAAGTTCGAAGAACATCCTATTGGAGTTCTATATAATGTTTGATGGATATGTAGATGATCCATGTTCATGTTTTTAATTATAATATATGATGTCACCAATTACTAACATGTTGGTTATATTTATATGGTGACCGCAGATTAGTCAGATCATCATGGAGACATGTGGACGAAGATCAAGTCAAAGAGCAAGGATTGTACGGGAAGAGCAATTTCATAGCTTGCATTATGTATTACATTTGACAAGTCAAGCAAAATGAACGTAGTAAACCTCTTTAAGAAAGTGTCCAAATATTTATAAATGAACCCGTAAGTATGTTATATAGTCAACAAAGAAAGAATTTTTAAGTCGGTACTTCCGCTGCGTCTCCTATGGTTAAAACGTAAATAGGGTGTTACACAAACCCCGCCAATTTCATTGGCAAAAGAGAGATAGGGATGGAATGATTCTTAATGGATATAGAGCATCCATCAAGAATAGAAGAAGCAGTTTCTAAGGTTCCATATGCAAGTTCTATCTCATAAGTCTTATCTAGAGTTCTTACAGGCAGATTTAATAGTTTACTAAACTTATGATCAACAAATGATTTATCTGCACCCGAATCAAATAGCACTCTAGCAAAAATATCATTAATGGGGAAAGTACCTGTTATGACGTTATTGTCATTAACAGCTTCCTTAGCAGTTAGCCGAAAGGCGCGCGCATTCCCCTTCTTGGCCTCTCCAGGCTTCGGATTATTATTCCTTGAATTCTTAGGGCAGCTAGTTGCAATGTGCCCTTTTTCATTGCAAATATAACATACAACATCCTTAAGATCTTTACAATCTAGGGTCTTATGCCCCCTTCTTTTACATATGCCACAACGTCTAGCTTGTGGGTCAGGATTACACTATCCCCAGTGTCTTCGGTTGCAAGTCTTACAGAACGGCATCACAGCTGACTTGCTTTGGTTCCCTTTGAACCCGAACCTCCTATTATTTTACTTATTAAATCTATGGGAGTTGTCTTCCTCTCTCTTTCCTTTCCAGTCAGTTTCAGGCTTGACTGACTTCTGCCTCACTATATCAAGGGTGAGGGAGAGAGATAGGTCAACAGCAGAACTATAGGTACTAGGCTGAGCAGCCTTTACCATGCCCTTAATCTCGACGCTAATCCATTTATAAAACGCGCAATGCGTTTGGATTCAGGGGTGATAAGATAGGAAACTAACCTAGATAAGGAATTAAAATCGGAAACGTACTTCCGACAGTCTAGGTTTTTCATGGAAAGAGACAAGAAGTTTGTCTCTATTTTCTCCACCTCATGGGTTGGACAATAAGTTTCCTTTATCAAATCAACAAACTTGGACCATCCCAAATTGTACAGGTGTACCTTACCTATTGATTGAATCATGGCCTTCCACCATGTTAGGGCATCGCCCTTGAAGGATTGTGATACATACTTGACCACATTCTTTTCAGCACAACTGCTGATGTCACACCCCGACCCGCAGCGAAAAAGGTGATCGGGGCATGATTGGGTTATCATCAAAGCTCATGACATTTATTATAACGTTTCATATTTATTAATACAATTTAATGGGAAGTATACAATCATAATTACATCATGTCCTAAACATCATTCTAGACTTCATTGTTTTCTTCTAAGGCATTTCCTATGTTTTCCTTGCTTCATCCTGTTCACCTGTATCATGTGTAAAAATGGTTTTTGGATCAACAAAAAGTTGGCGGGTGAATCCTATGAAAAACATTTGTACAAGTTTTGCATACAACTTGACAATATGAAATACATAACTACAAACAATGTTTACATTCTAAGTTTAAGTCATAATATGGTATGGCACGAGTTTGAATAAATGAATTAGTTTTAGTGACACATGATACACCCCAAAACGTGTAATTAAAAAGGGGAGTTGTAAGATTCACTCACAGTGGGTGCGTTCGGTTGATGATGTTGAATGCGCACGAAGTTGGATTTAACCACGAGTGAAACTAACTTAGATAAACATAATGGTTTGGTAAATAAGCGGATTTTATTGATCAATTTTTAGTGGGATTATTGGATATATTTTTGTGAGTTTAAGGCTATTTTCTAACTTTAAAAATGTTATTTTTAAGTATTTTTAATTGATTTTTAAATAAAATAAATAAATAAAAATAATAAAAAAATGTTGACTTTTTGACCGTTGACTTGTTGACCGTTGACCGGTTTTATTGTGTAAATGTATGCGCCGGGTGAGGCTCGAACCCGAGACCTCCCGTTCGCGTGCACGCAGCTCTACCAACTGAGCTACGTGTCTAACCTGAAATATTTCTGTTTTTAATTATATTTATATACTAATTGAATTAATCCGAAAATCATTTATTTCAAAAACGATTTTAATGTCTCGCTCGGTGCTCTCCACAGGTCTCGAACCCGGGACCTGTGGCTTAGGTTGACACACAGTCCACCGCTGGACTGTGTGTCTAACTTGGTAAATAATCTGATTTTTATTATACTTATATACAAACTAGATAATTTCATTTCTGCCTTATATAAAAAGTTTGATAATTGCCAGAACCGGTGCGGTAGTCTGGACTCGAACTCGCGACGTGTGATTTAAACGTTCACACAGTCCACCACTGGACTGTGTGTCTATCTTGGTTATTATTCTGGTTTTTATTAAACTTAACATCTATTTGCAGTGAATCCGGTTCAGTTAAAAAAAAGAACATTTTTATTAAGGCGAGTGTGCGTGGGACAAGAATCGAACTCGGGACGTATACGTGTTTATTTGCACACAGTCCACTGCTGGACTGTGTGTCTAACCCGAGATATATCTTGATTTAAATTAAACATATATGCAACTGAAAACTTCATCTTCTTCGCTAAACTTAACCAGAATCGGTGTCCGACTGGTTCGACGATTTAATCAAGTTCTTTAGTGTGTTGTGATTAATTACATGTGAGATTAATAAAAAGAATGAGAGATATTAGGTATAAGATATACCGACAGAGGTCCTCTGTTTCGCCGGCGAAATTCCAGTGATAGCAAGTTATTCCGGCGACGTGTGTCTTGCGGCGGAGGGTCTTCAGGGAGCTTGAGGTGAGTGTGGATGGCTTCGGTATGAGTTCTAGGTGTTCAGTTTTTAGAGTAAGGCACAGAGGGGAAAGGGTTCGGTTTTCCGGCGAGTTGCAGAAGTTTTCCGGCGAGTGAAATTACGTCGGGAAAGGGTGTGATTGTGAGCGAAAAGGCTAACAGAAGTTAGAGGGTGTATTTATAGGGCAGAACATCGACGAATTTGGTCCGTTTTCCGTCTTGATTCGTCGGTCAATAATTTTCCGGCGGTTATGACTTGTGTCGCGGGTTCAGACGTCGGTTATAACTGATGTAATAGTTAAGGCTTCGGTTAAATCAGAAGAAACCGTCCAATCTCGACGAAATCGTCGGGATTTCCGACGACTGCAATTGGGCGCGTCAGTTTTGAATTCGAGTTTGATATTTGAATTAATTGTTCTGATATGTTACTAAAGAACACAAGTGGCGCAGTGGTTGGATGGTTGGAAGTTAAGGCGTTGTTGACCAGGTTGACCCGGCTGACCCGGGTTCGAAACCCGGCAGCCTTGTTTTATTTTTAAACCACTATTTTTAATACTTTTTCAAATATAAATTATATATTCCAATATACTTATTAATTATGTATCGTTTAAAATTAATTTGGGCATTAAATACGCAACGAAATTTTTAACTGATTGTTCGGTTAATAAACGGAGCGAGTTTGGTAAATCCGATTTCTGACGGATGTTACAGTATCCCCTACTTTTTAGAAATTTCGTCCCGAAATTTAAGTAGTGATATATTTGTCTAAAATGATGGTGTTTAGTTTGACAGTTACATACTTAGAAAAAGTGTAAGAGTTTAAATTTTTGTTTGAGGCGGTAACGTCCCTTGTAAGGGTTAAGTACCCTGCTACAGGAATCGCTTTTTGTTGCCTACGGTAAAAATATTGATAAGCGGAGTTGATTCACTAAGTATGATTTCATGCGTAAGAGTTTTGATATGTTTGGAAAGATAAGGTCATATCCTAAAACAAAATTTCTAATACTACAACCTACATGGAACTTCTCATAACCGCCTGACAATGCCTCTGATCCTTTGGCAAGAATACTTATATATAGGAAGTACCAGCGGCGTATCCACCATATTCTTGTCAAATTTTCATTGGTTTTATCAGTAAGTTATGATTGGTTCTATGATGTAACTCTAGAACATAAATAAACACCACAACCAATGTACCAAGAAATTACTAAATCCTACATGGAACTTCTGATAACCGCCTGACAATGCCTCTGATCCTTTAGCAAGAATACTTATATATAGGAAGTACCAGCGGCGTATCCACCATATTCTCGTCAAATTTTCATTGGTTTTATCAGTAAGTTATGATTAGTCCTATGTGACTCTAAAGCATAAATAAACACCACAACCAATATCTGAGTCCAAATTCTGATAGTATACATGTTTGAATGGTGGCATAATCCAATGATGAGATGATATGAATGCTAAATCAGTGAGTATAACTCATATTTCAATCAAGACAATACTAAATCCTACATGGAACTTCTCATAACCGCCTGATAATGCCTCTGATCCTTTGGCAAGAATACTTATATATAGGAAGTACCAGCGGCGTATCCACCATATTCTTGTCAAATTTTCATTGACTTTATCCGCAAGTTATGATTAGTTCTACGTGACTCTAAAACAAACACAACAACCAAAACTTGAGTCTCAATTCTGATAGCATACATGTTTGATTTGTGACAGTTCCTCTCTCGTTTGTTGTGATGGAGAGGTTAGTCTATGTAGAAATGGAACACAATCTAATTTCTTTAGATGATGATATGATATGAATGTTAAATCAGTGAATGTAACACAAATTTCAACCAAGACAATACTAAATCCTACATGGAACTTCTCATAACCGCCTGATAATGCCTCTGATCCTTTGGCAAGAATACTTATATATAGGAAGTACCAGCGGCGTATCCACCATATTCTTGTCAAATTTTCATTGGCTTTATCCGCAAGTTTGATTAGTTCTATGTGACTCTATTACATAAATAAACACAATCAACTTAATTCTGATAGCATACATGTTTGAATGGCGACAGTACCTCTCTCGTTTGTTGTGATGGAGAGGTTAGTCCTTGTGGAAGTGAGACATAGCTCAACTTCTTTAAATGATGAAATTGAAATACATTGAAATGTATGATGAACAAATTTCGACCAAGACATTACTAAATCCTACATGGAACTTCTCATAACCGCCTGATAATGCCTCTGATCCTTTGACAAAAATACTTATATATAGGAAGTACCAGCGGCGTTATCCACCATATTTTCATTGACTTTATCCGCAAGTTATGATTAGTTCTATGTGACTCTAAAACAAACACAACAGCCAAAACTTGAGTCTCAATTCTGATAGCATACATGTTTGAATGATGACAGTACCTCTCTCGTTTGTTATGATGGAGAGGTTAGTCCTTGTGGAAGTGAGATATAGCTCAACTTCTTTAAATGATGAAATTGAAATACGTTGAAATGTATGATGAACAAACTACGACCAAGACATTACTAAATCTTACATGGAACTTCTCATAACCGCCTGATAATGCCTCTGATCCTTTGACAAGAACACTTATATATAGGAAGTACCAGCGGCGTATCCACCATATTCTTGTCAAATTTTCATTGACTTTATCCGCAAGTTATGATTAGTTCTATGTGACTCTAAAACAAACACAACAACTAAAACTTGAGTCTTAATTCTGATAGTATACATGTTTGAATGATGACAATACCTCTCTCGTTTGTTATGATGGAGAGGTTAGTCTATGTAGAAATGGAACTCAATCCAATTTCTTTAAATGATGAGATGCTATAAATGCTAAATCAGTGAGTACAAAACAAACTTCAATCAAGACAATACTAACTTCCACATGGAACTTCTCATAACCGCCAGATAATGCCTCTGATCCTTTGACAAGAATACTTATATATAGGAAGTACCAGGGGCGTATCCACCATATTCTTGTCAAATTTTCATTGGCTTTATCCGTAAGTTATGATTGGTTCTATGTGACTTTAAAACATAAACAAACTGAAATAGTAATTCGCATTAAGATCCTTGGATAAGATTCCAATTTATAACTGGGATACGGGAAAATTGAGATAACATAAAGAAAACATAAAAACTAAGCGGTTGGAGTTGAATCTTGATTTTTGGTGAAGGGGACCAGTTGGGTGGTTTCGTTTGGGCCGTCCTTATCTTCAACAGGGTTGGCGTTGATGTTGAAAACTCTTCCTCTTGCTGGTGGACTAGCGATTTGGTTTCCTTGATTTGCTTGGTTAACTAGGTTTGCTTGAGCTTGGGCGTTTATGATGTTAACCAATCGAGGGCACGTGTTTCTAAAGTGGGTAGGGTCGCCACAATTGAAACAAGCTCGAACATATGGGAACATGGGGTATTGGGGTTGTTGATAGGTTTGGATCATGTTTTGAGTAGGGGGTGTGGTTTGGTTTTGAGGGGTGCGGCAAACCTTGCTCAAATGACCATAGCGTCCACAATTCGCACATAGTCGACAAGGTAAGGTAGTTGGATGGTGATAAAAACAGGTGTTACATCGAGGGTGAGGTCCAAGGTATGGTTTCTTATTTGGGTAAGTTGAGTTGGGTGCTATTTACGTGATTGGGATAGCTTGGATGGGTATGGCTTGTGAGGCTAGTTGGTTGCGTTGGGTGGTAGCGAAAAGTTGCCCGTCTCGTTTTCTCTTAGAAATGGGTTGAGAAGGGGATTTGGTTTGGGTGGAGTTTGAAGTTTCAGTTGATGCTTTATCCTTCTTCTTCTCCTCCTTGAAGTCTTTATTCCGGATGCGGTTCTCGGTGAGCTCTGTAGCTAACTCCATTGCTGCTTCCAAAGTTGCAGTCGTGGCACTTATTACAGAGTCCTGAATCTTTGACGGAAGACCTCGAATGTAGTGCTCGATCAAACGGTAGAGGGGAGTGAACAAGTTGGGAACCATTTGATTTAACTCGAGGAATCTTTTGTTGTATGTGGTGTGGTCTCCTTCCTTTTGCTTCAACGAATAAAACTCATCTTCTAATTTCTTGATTTCGCTCCTTGGGCAAAACCGTCTTGTCATGATTTCCTTCAACTCTTCCCAAGTCAAAGTCATAGCATCTTCAACACCTCGTTTGGCCTTCTCTGTATTCCACCAAGTAAGTGCTATTCCATATAAACGACCAGTAGCATATCGCACCTTGCGATCATTGGGGCAATCGCAATTTAGAAAAGTGTTCTCCATTTCTTCAAACCAATGGAGGAGAGCGGTGACACCTTCAGTCCCTTCGTATTTTGGAGGGTCGCAGGATTTGAAATGTTTGTAGGTGCATTTAGTGGTGTTTGGGGAGGGTTGATAACATTTTGAACTTCTTGATTGACAGGATTAGCGGTAAGGGCTTGTTGGACTTGAATTACAATGTTGGGTATTACGGCAGCCATTTGTTGAGCGATTAGGGCAGCCATGCGCTCGCGGGCTTTTCCTGCTCTCATCTTCCTACGGGCGAGGCTAGAAGACATCTACAAGGAATACATATCATGAGTATGAGTTGGATGTTTTTGGGATCATGGGTCGTATTTAGGAATGAACATTCATAAAATAAATATAGAAAAATAAATCTACTACATCCATAGGATGTCTTGGGCTTTGCTCGTAATTGGGCCTTGCATGCCGCCATACTTCACCTTCGTAATCATGTGGGCCCCCATGAATACCGGGTTTTTCATATGGTTCGCATGTGTTAGCCTGGTTACGTACACTAAAACCCGGAGAAAATCGATAAATATGTATATAACGTATGATATTCGGAATGTGTCCAGGTATGGACACGATGACACCTCAAAGTGGGGTTAGTTCGAACGACGTTTGGTGTGCCATGCTTTGGCCTAATAGGTCCTTCGTACTCTCATCGTTAGTCCCCAGGTAGGCAAACTGGTCCGTTATATTGGATTTATACGAATGCCAACCTAGACAGGACGTTCCGACTACCGGTACTTGTACCCTTCCAGTTACTACATGCCCGTCGCAGAACTTACTTTGATGAGATTTGAAAATTGTGACAAAATCTTTGAATAACGAAAGTATGAAGATGATTTGATTATATGAACATTGAAATATGTATGATGAATGTGTATGTAAGTATGTATGTTTGACTGTAAGTATAAACAAATATGAAACAAATAAATATCATAAGTTTGCATGTAACCACATAAACAATTTAAAATCTAGTCAACTATAGTATAGGCTCTAAGGGTCTAATAACCTATCCTATATCCCTATAGTCATGTCTCTGATACCAATCTGTCACACCCCGACCCGCAGCGGAAAAGGTGATCGGGGCATGATTGGGTTATCATCAAAGCTCATGACATTTATTATAACGTTTCATATTTATTAATACAATTTAATGGGAAGTATACAATCATAATTACATCATGTCCTAAACATCATTCTAGACTTCATTGTTTTCTTCTAAGGCATTTCCTATGTTTTCCTTGCTTCATCCTGTTCACCTGTATCATGTGTAAAAATGGTTTTTGGATCAACAAAAAGTTGGCGAGTGAATCCTATGAAAAACATTTGTACAAGTTTATTGAATTGATAAAATAAAGTGCGTAACCACATATGAGTAAATATGGATGTAAACTTAATCACACAAAAACACTTAATATTAAATAATGCACAACATACAATAATAGATTGTTTTGAGGCACGCGTTGCTCAACTCGTCTCCCACGAGCAACTGATGGGCCTAATCAATGAGTTTTGCACACAACTTGACAATATGAAATACATAACTACAAACAATGTTTACATTCTAAGTTTAAGTCATAATATGGTATGGCACGAGTTTGAATAAATGAATTAGTTTTAGTGACACATGATACACCCCAAAACGTGTAATTAAAAAGGGGAGTTGTAAGATTCACTCACAGTGGGTGCGTCCGGTTGATGATGTTGAATGCGCACGAAGTTGGATTTAACCACGAGTGAAACTAACCTAGATAAACATAATGGTTTGGTAAATAAGCGGATTTTATTGATCAATTTTTAGTGGGGTTATTGGATATATTTTTGTGAGTTTAAGGATATTTTCTAACTTTAAAAATGTTATTTTTAAGTATTTTTAATTGATTTTTAAATAAAATAAATAAATAAAAATAATAAAAAATGTTGACTTTTTGACCGTTGACTTGTTGACCATTGACCTGTTGACCGGATAAGTGAATATGACTCGAACGCGTATATAAATGTATATAGATGTAGAATGAAAGAGATAGATGTCGATGTCAAGGTGAGATGTATGTATGAAACCTGTATGTAAGTATGTGAATATATGAAAATGCTTATACGTGATGTAGCCCAATGAATGTCGTCTGATGTTATGTGCTTATATGAAGAGGCTAACTGTTTGCTGTTGAGGATGAATTTAGGAATGCTGGTAAGTAAGGGTTGGGTTCTCGAAGGTTTGAGGCTCGGCATAAGGAATAAGTTCGAAGAACATCCTATTGGAGTTCTATATAATGTTTGATGGATATGTAGATGATCCATGTTCATGTTTTTAATTAAATATACGATGTCACCAATTACTAACATGTTGGTTATATTTATATGGTGACCGCAGATTAGTCAGATCATCATGGAGACATGTGGACGAAGATCAAGTCAAAGAGCAAGGATTGTACGGGAAGAGCAATTTCATAGCTTGCATTATGTATTACATTTGACAAGTCAAGCAAAATGAACGTAGTAAACCTCTTTAAGAAAGTGTCCAAATATTTATAAATGAACCCGTAAGTATGTTATATAGTCAACAAAGAAAGAATTTTTAAGTCGGTACTTCCGCTGCGTCTCTATGGTTAAAACGTAAATAGGGTGTTACACAAACCCCGCCAATTTCATTGGCAAAAGAGAGATAGGGATGGAATGATTCTTAATGGATATAGAGCATCCATCAAGAATAGAAGAAGCAGTTTCTAAGGTTCCATATGCAAGTTCTATCTCATAAGTCTTATCTAGAGTTCTTACGGCAGATTTAATAGTTTACTAAACTTATGATCAACAAATGATTTATCTGCACCCGAATCAAATAGCACTCTAGCAAAAATATCATTAATGGGGAAAGTACCTGTTATGACGTTATTGTCATTAACAGCTTCCTTAGCAGTTAGCCGAAAGGCGCGCGCATTCCCCTTCTTGGCCTCTCCAGGCTTCGGCTTATTATTCCTTGAATTCTTAGGGCAGCTAGTTGCAATGTGCCCTTTTTCATTGCAAATATAACATACAACATCCTTAAGATCTTTACAATCTAGGGTCTTATGCCCCCTTCTTTTACATATGCCACAAGGTCTAGCTTGTGGGTCAGGATTACACTATCCCCAGTGTCTTCGGTTGAAAGTCTTACAGAACGGCATCACAGCTGACTTGCTTTGGTTCCCTTTGAACCCGAACCTCCTATTATTTTACTTATTAAATCTATGGGAGTTGTCTTCCTCTCTCTTTCCTTTCCAGTCAGTTTCAGGCTTGACTGACTTCTGCCTCACTATATCAAGGGTGAGGGAGAGAGATAGGTCAACAGCAGAACTATAGGTACTAGGCTGAGCAGCCTTTACCATGCCCTTAATCTCGACGCTAATCCATTTATAAAACGCGCAATGCGTTTGGATTCAGGGGTGATAAGATAGGAAACTAACCTAGATAAGGAATTAAAATCGGAAACGTACTTTCGACAGTCTAGGTTTTTCATGGAAAGAGACAAGAAGTTTGTCTCTATTTTCTCCACCTCATGGGTTGGACAATAAGTTTCCTTTATCAAATCAACAAACTTGGACCATCCCAATTGTACAGGTGTACCTTACCTATTGATTGAATCATGGCCTTCCACCATGTTAGGGCATCGCCCTTGAAGGATTGTGATACATACTTGACCACATTCTTTTCAGCACAACTGCTGATGTCACACCCCGACCCGCAGCGGAAAAGGTGATCGGGGCATGATTGGGTTATCATCAAAGCTCATGACATTTATTATAACGTTTCATATTTATTAATACAATTTAATGGGAAGTATACAATCATAATTACATCATGTCCTAAACATCATTCTAGACTTCATTGTTTTCTTCTAAGGCATTTCCTATGTTTTCCTTGCTTCATCCTGTTCACCTGTATCATGTGTATAAATGGTTTTTGGATCAACAAAAAGTTGGCGGGTGAATCCTATGAAAAACATTTGTACAAGTTTATTGAATTGATAAAATAAAGTGCGTAACCACATATGAGTAAATATGGATGTAAACTTAATCACACAAAAACACTTAATATTAAATAATGCACAACATACAATAATAGATTGTTTTGAGGCACGCGTTGCTCAACTCGTCTCCCACGAGGAACTGATGGGCCTAATCAATGAGTTTTGCATACAACTTGACAATATGAAATACATAACTACAAACAATGTTTACATTCTAAGTTTAAGTCATAATATGGTATGGCACGAGTTTGAATAAATGAATTAGTTTTAGTGACACATGATACACCCCAAAACGTGTAATTAAAAAGGGGAGTTGTAAGATTCACTCACAGTGGGTGCGTTCGGTTGATGATGTTGAATGCGCACGAAGTTGGATTTAACCACGAGTGAAACTAACCTAGATAAACATAATGGTTTGGTAAATAAGCGGATTTTATTGATCAATTTTTAGTGGGATTATTGGATATATTTTTGTGAGTTTAAGGCTATTTTCTAACTTTAAAAATGTTATTTTTAAGTATTTTTAATTGATTTTTAAATAAAATAAATAAATAAAAATAATAAAAAAATGTTGACCTTTTGACCGTTGACTTGTTGACCGTTGACCGGTTTTATTGTGTAAATGTATGCGCCGGGTGAGGCTCGAACCCGAGACCTCCCGTTCGCGTGCACGCAGCTCTACCAACTGAGCTACGTGTCTAACCTGAAATATTTCTGTTTTTAATTATATTTATATACTAATTGAATTAATCCGAAAATCATTTATTTCAAAAACGATTTTAATGTCTCGCTCGGTGCTCTCCACAGGTCTCGAACCCGGGACCTGTGGCTTAGGTTGACACACAGTCCACCGCTGGACTGTGTGTCTAACTTGGTAAATAATCTGATTTTTATTATACTTATATACAAACTAGATAATTTCATTTCTGCCTTATATAAAAAGTTTGATAATTGCCAGAACCGGTGCGGTAGTCTGGACTCGAACTCGCGACGTGTGATTTAAACGTTCACACAGTCCACCACTGGACTGTGTGTCTATCTTGGTTATTATTCCGGTTTTTATTAAACTTAACATCTATTTGCAGTGAATCCGGTTCAGTTAAAAAAAAGAACATTTTTATTAAGGCGAGTGTGCGTGGGACAAGAATCGAACTCGGGACGTATGCGTGTTTATTTGCACACAGTCCACCGCTGGACTGTGTGTCTAACCCGAGATATATCTTGATTTAAATTAAACATATATGCAACTGAAAACTTCATCTTCTTCGCTAAACTTAACCAGAATCGGTGTCCGACTGGTTCGACGATTTAATCAAGTTCTTTAGTGTGTTGTGATTAATTACATGTGAGATTAATAAAAAGATGAGAGATATTAGGTATAAGATATACCGACAGAGGTCGTCTGTTTCGCCGGCGAAATTCCAGTGATAGCAAGTTATTCCGGCGACGTGTGTCTTGCGGCGGAGGGTCTTCAGGGAGCTTGAGGTGAGTGTGGGTGGCTTCGGTATGAGCTCTAGGTGTTCAGTTTTTAGAGTAAGGCACAGAGGGGAAAGGGTTCGGTTTTCCGGCGAGTTGCAGAAGTTTTCCGGCGAGTGAAATTACGTCGGGAAAGGGTGTGATTGTGAGCGAAAAGGCTAACAGAAGTTAGAGGGTGTATTTATAGGGCAGAACATCGACGAATTTGGTCCGTTTCCGTCTTGATTCGTCGGTCAATAATTTTCCGGGGGTTATGACTTGTGTCGCGGGTTCAGACGTCGGTTATAAACCGATGTAATAGTTAAGGCTTCGGTTAAATCAGAAGAAACTGTCCAATCTCGGCGAAATCGTCGGGATTTCCGACAACTGCGATTGGGCGCGTCAGTTTTGAATTCGAGTTTGATATTTGAATTAATTGTTCTGATATGTTACTAAAGAACACAAGTGGCGCAGTGGTTGGATGGTTGGAAGTTAAGGCGTTGTTGACCAGGTTGACCCAGCTGACCCGGTTTCAAAACCCGGCAGCCTTGTTTTATTTTTAAACCACTATTTTTAATACTTTTTCAAATATAAATTATATATTCCAATATACTTATTAATTATGTATCATTTAAAATTAATTTGGGCATTAAATACGCAACGAAATTTTTAACTGATTGTTCGGTTAATAAACGGAGCGGGTTTGGTAAATCCGATTTCTGACGGATGTTACAGCTGATGTCAACGATAGTCTCCATTTCATCTAGCCACTTTAGAGCTTCTACGGCTCCTTTTTCCCCATTAAAGTCTCGGGGCTTACAGGAGACAAAATATTTGTAGGTACATCCGTCCTTGGAAGAACGGGACCTATCAGCATAGTCGATTCTATTAGGTTCACTCTTCGCATTTGATGAGTGAATAGAGGTCTCCTTATGAGCTGAGGATGGTGGAATTGATAATGGCTTAGAGCGAGTAGCACTCGACTCTCTTAATTTCTCTATGGCCTTACCCATGGCCTTTTCTACAGCCGCATCAATGCGTGCTTGGAAGTCATTATTATCTATGGCTATATTTTTGGCGTCTTTGACGTTCCGATGGCTACTTTGTGCCTCATTAGAATTAGCCATTCTTCAAGTTTTGGTTCTATATACCAAATAAAATTTCTCTTAGCCATGGTGTAACAACCATATCGGCTTTCAAACATTGGATATAAGAAAAAAAATCCACCGCCTATACTAGTGTGAATAACATCACAACTCTTAGGCTTAATATAACTATATTCGACCTAGTTCTTAATAGGACCATCATAGGCAAATTACAATCTGGAGATAGTCCATATATTATAGACAGGGGATCGCAATGTGACAACTGTCATTATCATATTTGACAATTATATATATAGCACATAGGCTTGTCACAAAGGACATCAAATATGTCACAAGGGCCTGTCACTAATGGACGTAGGATATGGCACTTAGGCCTGTCACTAATGGACATATAATAGGGCACATAGGCACTACAATACTAATGGATGTTTAGTCACCACACTGGTGATATTAGCCGGGATCAGGATAGATCACATAGGCTATATAGAATAGATTATAACCCGAAAGGGTAATACATCACTAATGGATATTTTATTTATCATCGCACTGATGATATTAGCCGGGATCGAACAGATCACAAGAGCTATATAAAATACATCTTTAATGGATGTTTAATCACCCCACTGGTGATATTAGCCGGGATCAAACAGATCACAAGGGCTATTTAACCGGGATCAAATAGATCACAAGGGTTATATAAAATACATCTCTAATGGATGTTTAATCACCACACTGGTGATATTAGCCAGGATCAAACAGATCACAAGGGCTATTTAATCGGGATCAAATAGATCACAAGGGTTATATAAAATACATCTCTAATGGATGTTTAATCACCGCACTGGTGATATTAGCCGGGATCAAACAGATCACAGGGGCTATTTAACCGGGATCAAATAGATCACAAGGGTTATATAAAATATGTCACACCCCGACCCGCAGCGGAAAAAGGTGATCGGGGCATAATTGGGTTATCATCAAAGCTCATGACATTTATTATGACGTTTCATGTTCATTAATACAATTTAATGGGAAATATACAATCATAATTACATCATGTCCTAAACATCATTCTAGACTTCATTGTTTTCTTCTAAGGCATTTCCTATGTTTTCCTTGCTTCATCCTGTTCACCTGTATCATGTGTAAAAATGGTTTTTGGATCAACAAAAAGTTGGCGAGTGAATCCTATGAAAAACATTTGAACAAGTTTATTGAATTGATTATAAAATAAAGTGCACAACCACACATGAGTAAAAATAGATGTAAACTTATTCACCAATCATTTAATATTACATAATGCACACACGAACAATAATGGATTTGTTTTGAGGCACGCGTTGCTCAACTCGTCTCCCACGAGGAACTGATGGGCCTAATGAATGAATTGCATATAACTTGACAATATGAAATACATAACTACAAACAATATATACAATCTAAGTTTAGATCACAATATGGTATGGCACAAGTTTAAATAAACGAGTTAATTTTAGTGACACATGACACACCCCAAAACGTGTAATTAAAAAGGGGAGTTGTAAGATTCACTCACATTGGGTGCGTTCGGTTGATGATGTTGAATGCGCACGAAGTTGGTTTTAACCACGAGTGAAACTAACCTAGATAATGGCATAATGGTTCGGTAAGTAAGCGGATTTTATTAATCAATTTTAGTAGGATTGTTGGATATATTTTTGTGAGTTTAAGGTATTTTCTAACCTTAAAAATGTTATTTTTAAGTATTTTTAATGTAAATAAATAAATAAAAGTAAATAAAAAAAATGTTGATGTTTGACTGTTGACCTGTTGACTTGTTGACCGTTGACCGATTTTATTGTGTAATTGTGTGCGCCGGGTGAGGCTCGAACTCGAGACCTCCTGTTCGCGTGCACGCAGCTCTACCGACTGAGCTACGTGTCTAACCCGAAATATTTTTGTTTTTAATTATATTTATACCTTAATTGAATTAATCCGAAAATCATTTACTTCAAAAACGATTTAAATGACTCGCTCGGTGTTCTCCACAGGTCTCGAACCCGGGACCTGTGGGTTAGGTTAACACACAGTCCACCGCTGGACTGTGTGTCTAACTTGGTAAATACTCTTATTTTTATTATACTTATATACAAACTACATTATTTCATTTCTGCCTTATATAAAAAGTTTGATAATTGTCCGGACCGGTGCGGTAGTCTGGACTCGAACTCGTGACATGTGATTTAAACGTTCACACAGTCCACCACTGGACTGTGTGTCTATCTTGGTTATTATTCCGGTTTTTATTAAACTTAACATCTATTGCAGTGAATCCGGTTCGGTTAAAAAAAGAACATTTTTATTAAGGCGAGTGTGCGTGGGACAAGAATCGAACTCGGGACGTAAGCGTGTTTTATTTGCACACAGTCCACCGCTGGACTGTGTGTCTAACCCGAGATATATCTTGATTTTAATTAAACATATACAATACTGAAACTTCGTCTTCTTCATTGGACTTAACCAGAACTAATGTCCGACTGGTTCGACGATTTAATCATGTTCTTTTAGTGTGTTGCGCTTAATTACAGGTGAGATTAATAAAAGAATGAGAGATTAAGTGTAAGATATACCGAACAGTGGCTCCTCTGTTTCGCCGGCGAAGCTCCGATGTCAGCATGTTATTCCGGCGACGTGTGTCTTGCGGCAGAGGGTCTTCAGGGAGTTTGAGATGAGTGTGGGTGGCTTCGGTATGAGCTCTGGGTGTTCAGTAAGGCTCAGAGGTGAAAGACTCGGTTTTCCGGCGAGTTGCAGAAATTCTCCTGCGAGTGAATTTACGTCGGGAAAGAGTGTGATTGTGAGCGAAAAAGCTAACAGAGGTTAGAGGGGGTATTTATAGGGCAGGACATCGACGAATTTAGTCCGTTTTCCGTCTTGATTCGTCGGTCAATAAGTTTTCCGGCTGTTATGACTTGCGTCGCGGGTTCAGACGTCGGTTATAACCGATGTAATAGTTAAGGCTTCGGTTAAAACAGAAGAAACCGTCCAATCTCGGCGTAATCGTCGGGATTTCCGACGACTGCGATTGGGCGCGTCGGTTTTGAATTTGAGATTTAGGTTATGTATTAATTGTTTCTAATAATGAACAAGAAACACAAGTGGCGCAGTGGTTGGATGGATGAGTGTTAAGGCTTTGCTGAATTCGATGGCTGACCCGGGTTTGAAACCCGGCAGCCTTGTTTGATTTTTAAACCACTATTTTAAATGCTTTTTCAAATATAAATTATATATTCCAATATATTTATTAATTATGTATCGTTTAAAAAAAATTTGGGCATTAAATACGCACGAAATTTTTAACTGATTGTTCGGTTAATAAACGGAGCGGGTTTGGTAAATCCGGTTTTTGACGGATGTTACAGTATCCCCTGCTTTTTAGAAATTTCGTCCCGAAATTTAAGTAGTGACATATTTGTCTAAAAAGGATGGTGTTTAGTTTGACAGTTACATACTTAGAAAAAGAGTAAGAGTTTAAATTTTGTTTGAGGCGGTAACGTCCCTTGTAAGGGTTAAGTACCCTGTTACAGGAATCGCTTTTTGTTGCCTACGGTAAAAATATTGATAAGCAGAGTTGATTCACTAAGTATGATTTCATGCAGAGTTTTGATATGTTTGGAAAGATAGGGTTATATCCTAAAACAAAATTTCTAATACTACAACCTACATGGAACTTCTCATAACCGCCTAACAATGCCTCTGATCCTTTGACAAGAATACTTATATATAGGAAGTACCAGCGGCGTATCCACCATATTCTTGTCAAATTTTCATTGACTTTATCCGCAAGTTATGATTGGTTCTATGATGTGACTCTAAACATAAATAAACGCCACAACCAATGTACCAAGAAATTACTAAATCCTACATAAAACTTCTCATAACCGCCTGACAATACCTCTGATCCTTTGACAAGAATACTTATATATAGGAAGTACCAGCGGCGTATCCACCATATTCTTGTCAAATTTTCATTGGTTTTATCAGTAAGTTATGATTGGTTCTATGATGTAACTCTAGAACATAAATAAACACAACAACCAATATTTGAGTCCAAATTCTGATAGCATACATGTTTGAATGGTGACAGTTCCTCTCTCGTTTGTTATGATGGAGAGGTTAGTTTATGTAGAAATAGAACACAATCCAATTTCTTTAAATGGCGAGATGATATGAATGTTAAATCAGTGAATGTAACACAAATTTCAACCAAGACAATACTAAATCCTACATGGAACTTCTCATAACCGCCTGATAATGCCTCTGATCCTTTGGCAAGAATACTTATATATAGGAAGTACCAGTGGCGTATCCACCATATTCTCGTCAAATTTTCAGTGGTTTTATCAGTAAATTATGATTAGCCTATGTGACTCTAAAACATAAACAAACACAACAACCAAAGCTTGAGTCTAAATTCTGATAGTAAACATGTTTGAATGATGACAGTACCTCTCTCGTTTGTTATGATGGAGAGGTTAGTCTATGTAGAAAATGGAACACAATCCAATTTCTTTAAATAATGAGATGATATGAATGCTAAATCAGTGAGTATAATACAAACTTCAACCAAAATAATACTAAATTCCACATGGAACTTCTCATAACCGCCAGATAATGCCTCTGATCCTTTGGCAAGAATACTTATATATAGGTAGTACCAGCGGCGTATCCACCATATTCTTGTCAAATTTTCATTGGCTTTATCCGTAAGTTATGATTAGTTCTATGTGACTTTAAGACAAAAATAAACTGAAATAGTAATTCGCATTAGGATCCTTGGATAAGATTCCAATTTATAACTGGGATATGGGAAAATGGAGATAACATAAAGAAAAAAAAACATAAAAACTAAGTGGTTGGAGTTGAATCTTGATTTTCGGTGAAGGGGGCTAGTTGGGTGGTTTCGTTTGGGCCGTCATTATCTTCGACAGGATTGGCGTTGATGTTGAAAACTCTTCCTCTTGCTGGTGGCCTAGTGATTGGGTTTTCTTGATTTACTTGGTTAATTGGGTTTGATTGAGCTTGAGCGTTTATGATGTTAACCAATCGATGGCACGTGTTTCTAAAGTGGGTAGGGTCGCCACAATTGAAACAAGCTCGAACATATGGGAACATGGGGTATTGGGGTTGTTGATAGGTTTGGATCATGTTTTGAGTAGGGGGGGAGATTTGGTTTTGAGGGGTGCGGCAAACCTTGCTCAAATGACCATAGCGTCCACAATTTGCACATAGTCGACAAGGTAAGGTAAGGGGATGGTGATAAAAACAGGTGTTACATCGAGGGTGAGGTCCAAGGTATGGTTTCTTATTTGGGTAAGTTGAGTTGGGTGCTACTTGAGTGATTGGGATAGCTTGGATGTGTATGGCTTGTGAAATTGGTTGATTACGTTGTGTGACAGCGAAAAGTTGCCCATCTCGATTTCTCTTAAAAGCGGGTTGAGAAGGGGATTCGGTTTGGGTGGAGTTTGAAGTTTCAGTCGATGCCTTATCCTTCTTCTTCTCCTCCTTGAAGTCTTTGTTCCGGATTCGGTTTTCGGTGAGCTCTGTAGCTAACTCCATTGCTGCTTCCAAAGTTGCAGGCGTGGTACTTATTACAGAGTCTTGAATTTTTGACGGAAGACCTCGAATGTAGTGCTCGATCAAACGGTAGAGGGGAGTGAACAAGTTGGGAACCATTTGATTTAACTCGAGGAATCTTTTGTTGTATGTGGTGTGGTCGCCTTCCTTTTGCTTCAACGAATAGAACTCATCTTCTAATTTCTTGATTTCGCTCCTTGGGCAAAACCGTCTTGTCATGATTTCCTTCAACTCTTCCCAAGTCAAAGTCATAGCATCGTCAACGCCTCGTTTGGCCTTCTCTGTATTCCACCAAGTAAGTGCTATTCCATATAAATGACTGGTAGCATATCGCACTTTGCGATCATCGGGGCAATCGCAATTTAGAAAAGTGTTCTCCATTTCTTCAAACCAATGGAGGAGAGCGGTGACACCTTCAGTCCCTTCGTATTTTGGAGGGTCGCAGGATTTGAAATGCTTGTAGGCGCATTTAGTGGTATTTGGGGGAGGGTTGATAACGTTTTGATCTTCTTGGTTGACAGGATTCGCGGTAAGTGCTTGTTGGACTTGGATTACAATGTTGGGTATTACGGCAGCCATTTGTTGAGTGATTAGGGCAGCCATGCGCTCGCGGGCTTTTCCTGCTCTCATCTTCCTACGGGCGAGGCTAGAAGACATCTACAAGGAATACATATCAAGAGTATGAGTTGGATGTTTTTGGGATCATGGGTTTAGGAATGAACATTCATAAAATAAATATAGAAAAATAAATCTACTACATCCATAGGATGTCTTGGGCTTTGCTCGTCATTGGGCCTTGCATGCCGCCATACTTCACCTTCGTAATCATGTGGGCCCCCATGAATACTGGATTTTTCATATGGTTCGCATGTGTTAGCCTGGTTACGTACACTAAAACCCGGAGAAAATCGAGAAATATGTAACGTATGATATTCGGAATGTATCCAGGTATGGACACGGTGACACCTCAAAGTGGGGTTAGTTCGAACGACGTTTGGTGTGGCATGCTTTGGCCTAATAGGTCCTTCGTACTCTCATCGTTAGTCCCCAGGTAGGCAAACTGGTCCGTTATATTGGATTTATACGAATGCCAACCTAGACAGGACGTTCCGACTACCGGTACTTGTACCCTTCCAGTTACTACATGCCCGTCGCAGAACTTACTTTGATGAGATTTGAAAATTGCGACAAAATCTTTGAATAACAAAAGTATGAAGATGATTTGAATATATGAACATTGAAATATGTATGATGAATGTGTATGTAAGTATGTATGTTTGACTGTAAGTATAAACAAATATGAAACAAATAAACATCATAAGTTTGTATGTAACCACCTAAACAATTAAAATTTAGGCAACTATAGTATAGGCTCTAAGGGTCTAATAACCTATCCTATATCCCTATAGTCATGGCTCTGATACCAATCTGTCACACCCCGACCCGCAGCGGAAAAAGGTGATCGGGGCATAATTGGGTTATCATCAAAGCTCATGACATTTATTATGACGTTTCATATTCATTAATACAATTTAATGGGAAATATATAATCATAATTACATCATGTCCTAAACATCATTCTAGACTTCATTGTTTTCTTCTAAGGCATTTCCTATGTTTTCCTTGCTTCATCCTGTTCACCTGTATCATGTGTAAAAATGGTTTTTGGATCAACAAAAAGTTGGCGAGTGAATCCTATGAAAAACATTTGAACAAGTTTATTGAATTGATTATAAAATAAAGTGCACAACCACACATGAGTAAAAATAGATGTAAACTTATTCACCAATCATTTAATATTACATAATGCACACACGAACAATAATGGATTTGTTTTGAGGCACGCGTTGCTCAACTCGTCTCCCACGAGGAACTGATGGGCCTAATGAATGAATTGCATATAACTTGACAATATGAAATACATAACTACAAACAATATATACAATCTAAGTTTAGATCACAATATGGTATGGCACAAGTTTAAATAAACGAGTTAATTTTAGTGACACATGACACACCCCAAAACGTGTAATTAAAAAGGGGAGTTGTAAGATTCACTCACATTGGGTGCGTTCGGTTGATGATGTTGAATGCGCACGAAGTTGGTTTTAACCACGAGCGAAACTAACCTACATAATGGCATAATGGTTCGGTAAGTAAGCGGATTTTATTAATCAATTTTAGTAGGATTGTTGGATATATTTTTGTGAGTTTAAGGTATTTTCTAACCTTAAAAATGTTATTTTTAAGTATTTTTAATGTAAATAAATAAATAAATGTTGACCTGTTGACTTGTTGACCGTTGACCGATTTTGTTGTGTAATTGTGTGTGCCGGGTGAGGCTCGAACTCGAGACCTCCGTTCGCGTGCATGCAGCTCTACCGACTGAGCTACGTGTCTAACCCGAAATATTTTTGTTTTTAATTATATGTATACCTTAATTGAATTAATCCGAAAATCATTTATTTCAAAAACGATTTAAATGACTCGCTCGGTGTTATCCACATGTCTTGAACCCGGGACCTGTGGGTTAGGTTAACACACAGTCCACCGCTGGACTGTGTGTCTAACTTGGTAAATAATCTGATTTTTATTATACTTATATACAAACTACATTATTTCATTTCTGCCTTATATAAAAAGTTTGATAATTGTCCGGACCGGTGCGGTAGTCTGGACTCGAACTCGTGACATGTGATTTAAACGTTCACACAGTCCACACTTGACTGTGTGTCTATCTTGGTTATTATTCCGGTTTTTATTAAACTTGATCTATTGCAGTGAATCCGGTTCGGTTAAAAAAAGAACATTTTTATTAAGGCGAGTGTGCGTGGGACAAGAATCGAACTCGGGACGTAAGCGTGTTTTATTTGCACACAGTCCACCACTGGACTGTGTGTCTAACCCGAGATATATCTTGATTTTAATTAAACATATACAATACTGAAACTTCGTCTTCTTCGTTGGACTAAACCAGAACTAATGTCCGACTGGTTCGACGATTTAATCATGTTCTTTTAGTGTGTTGCGCTTAATTACAGGTGAGATTAATAAAAGAATGAGAGATTAAGTGTAAGATATACCGAACAGTGGCTCCTCTGTTTCGCCGGCGAAGCTCCGATGTCGGCAGGTTATTCCGGCGACGTGTGTCTTGCGGCAGAGGGTCTTCAGGGAGTTTGAGATGAGTGTGGGTGGCTTCGGTATGAGCTCTGGGTGTTCAGTAAGGCTCAGAGGTGAAAGGCTCGGTTTTCCGGCGAGTTGTAGAAATTCTCTGGCGAGTGAATTTACGTCGGGAAAGAGTGTGATTGTGAGCGAAAAAGCTAACAGAGGTTAGAGGGGGTATTTATAGGGCAGGACATCGACGAATTTAGTCCGTTTTCCGTCTTGATTCGTCGGTCAATAAGTTTTCCGGCGGTTATGACTTGCGTCGCGGGTTCAGACGTCGGTTATAACCGATGTAATAGTTAAGGCTTCGGTTAAAACAGAAGAAACCGTCCAATCTCGGCGAAATCGTCGGGATTTCCGACGACTGCGATTGGGCGCGTCGGTTTTGAATTTGAGATTTAGGTTATGTATTAATTGTTTCTAATAATGAACAAGAAACACAAGTGGCGCAGTGGTTGGATGGATGAGTGTTAAGGCTTTGCTGAATTCGCTGGCTGACCGGGTTCGAAACCCGGCAGCCTTGTTTGATTTTTAAACCACTATTTTTAATGCTTTTTCAAATATAAATTATATATTCCAATATATTTATTAATTATGTATCGTTTAAAAATAATTTGGCATTAAATACGCAACGAAATTTTTAACTAATTGTTCGGTTAATAAACGGAGCGTGTTTGGTAAATCCGGTTTTTGACGGATGTTACAAAATACATCTCTAATGGATGTTTAATCACCGCACTATGTGATTTATTAAAAGTCGGATCAAAAGGCTATTTAACCGGATCAAATAGATCACAAGGGTTATAAAAATACATCTCTAATGAATGTTTAATCACCGCACTAGTGATATTAGCCGGATCAAATAGATCACAAGGGCTATTTAACCGGGATCAAATAGATCACAAGGGTTATATAAAATACATCTCTAATAGATGTTTAATCACCGCAGTGTGATATTAGCCGGGATCAAACAGATCACAAGGGCTATTTAACCAGGATCAAATAGATCACAAGGGTTTTATAAAATACATCTCTAATGGATGTTTAATCACCGCACTGGTGATATTAGCCGGGATCAAACAGATCACAAGGGCTATTTAACCGGGATCAAATAGATCACAAGGGTTTATAAAATACATCTCTAATGGATGTTTAATCACGCACTGGTGATATTAGCCGGGATAAAACAGATCACAAGGGCTATTTACGGGATCAAATAGATCACAAGGGTTATAAAATACATCTCAATGGATGTTTAATCATCGCACTGGTGATATTAGCCGGGATCAAACAGATCACAAGGGCTATTTAACCGGGATCAAATAGATCACAAGGGTTATATAAAATACATCTCTAATGGATGTTTAATCACCGCGCTGGTGATATTAGCCGGGATCAAACAGATCACAAGGGCTTATATCCATTAGAGATGTATTTTATATAAACCTTGTGATCTATTAGATCCCGGCTAAATAGCCCTTTAGGCGGATCGTAAAATGTACAAGAAAGAATACAAAACAGACTTTAGGCAGATCTAAGGATTTGCAAGATCCTCTTATTCTCTCCCGAGCAGCTTCCGGCCTATTTCGTATTACACCTGCAGATTAGCCTTTGGAAGATACGTCAGCTTACGCTGGTAAATACACCCAACTGACTCATTTTGAAAACATTAAAAATGGTTTTAAGTGCAAATGGCACCATAATCTTTTATTAACTTGGGAAATTTGACCTTGCAATGGACCATGCGATAATAATTTATCGTATCCCAAGCCCGTATAGGGAAAATAAGTCGAGAGTATTTACTTGAGCTAGTCTTCTTCTTTTATTTTTAAATAACTCAGCCGTATACAAAAGTACCAAGTGCAGATAGCATTTACCGGCAAGGCTCTAGTCTGGATTATGGCATAAGCTAGCCAATTAAATACTAACGGTCTTATAATCCGAATAATGTACATGATCATTACGTATAACGCTTGATTAAACAATGATCGGATAGAATGTAGTTTAAACCCGACAAGTACTTGACTTGTATAATATGGGAAAACTATAAACATTCTGGATTTTGAGGCTAAATGAAAAGGTTAAACCCGTTACGGTTAAATTCCGTAAAATAGTTACATATACGTAACTGTGCGCATAATAGCGATATCGGGTAACCGGATAATTCATGGACAAGTTCTATATGCCATTATACTTTAAATAAGTTAAAATATCAGTAGGATATCAACTTATATGTAACATTCGTCGAAAAACGGGTTTTCCAAACCCGCTTCGTTTAATAATCAAGTATTCAGTTATAAGATTTCGTTGCGTATTTATTGTTCAGGTTATTTTAAATAGTACATAATTAATAAACATTTTAGAATTTAAAAAAACCATAATTGATAAATAATAATAATATGTGAATAAAAAAAATAAAATGGAGCTGCCGGGTTTCGAACCCGGGTCGCCCACAAAGACAAACACACACCACACCACTCCGCCACACACTTTCTTTGTGACAAATACTGAAACAAATAATACTTATAATAAAAACCGAAAAGTCAAATCTGCAAATCAGCGCGCCCAGAACTCGCAATCACCGGAAAAACCTAAACTCCGCGATTTTGGCTGTTTTTCCTTTGACTGAAACGGATAAACTGATTTCGACATCAGTTATAACCGTCGTCGGCAATAAATTTAGTAAAAAACCGTCGGAAATCTTTAAGCGCGATTGTTGACCTTAATTCAAACCCAAATCAACTGTTCCTCCTTATAAATACCCACTCCAACCTCCTGTAAACCTTTCGCTCAGAACCGCGCTCACTTCCTGAAGCTTTAGTCCACTCAGAACACGTCGCCGGAAATTCTCGCACTCGCCGGAATATCACTGGAGAACTGAAGCCTTACTCCTAATCGGTACAATCATCTAAACCTTTCTTGCTATCTCTTGATTAGTAATCTAATTGCTCAACACAATAATCGAAACTGTTAAACAGTTCACTCAGCCGGAAATCGCAAATCAGAGCCGACGAAATCTTGCCGGAAATCTGAAGCAAACTCGCTGTTTTGGTATACTATATCACTTAATCTTCTTTCCATTTCAATCAAGTATAAGTTGTAGTCGATTAAACAGAATAGTCGGATTCACTGTTCTGTATTTTTAAGTGAAGAAGATGAAGATGAAAATGTGTATTAGTATAATTAAAAACGGATATTTAACCGGTTTGCCTACCTGGGGACTAACGATGAGAGTACGAAGTACCTATTAGGCCAAAGCATGCTATACCAAACGTCGTGTGAGCTAACCCCACTTTGAGTTGTCATTGTGTCTACACCTGGACACATTCCGACCATACATCTTGTAAACATATTTTGTGGTTTTCATTCGGGTCATGCGAGTGTTAAATCGCCAATACTAATGTGAATCCTACCAAGCCAATAGTCATGGGGGCCCACATGACTATACAGGTGAAGGTATGGGGGACATTTGAGGCCCAACATGAGCTAACCCAAGACATCCTATGGATGTGGTTGCATTATTAATATTTATGTTAATTTCATTTTTTTTAGACACATGACCCCTAGACACTCCATAAACTCACCATCTTCCTATGTATATTCCTGTAGATGTCGGGTAGGCAGCTACGTGGAGGATGAAAGTCAGGAAGGTCAAACGAACGCTTGGCCACTCAAATTGCAAAACAAATGGCCGCAGTACTTCCTGATATTGTAGTTCAAGTTCAGCAAGCTCTCACTGCAAATCCTGTCAACCCACCAAATCAAGAGGATCAAAACATCGACAACCCCTCCTCAAAGAAGTGCTCCTACAAGCACTTCAAGTCTTGCGATCCCCCAAAGTTCGAAGGGACCGAAGGTGTCACCGCTCTCCTCCACTGGTTTGAGGAAATGGAAAACACTTTCCTAAATTGCGATTGTCCCGAGGATCGCAAGGTACGTTACGCAACCGGGAGATTATTTGGGGTAGCCCTGACCTGGTGGAACACCGAGAAGGGTAAGAGAGGAGTAGAAGACACGATGGCCTTAACTTGGGAAGAGTTAAGGGAAATAATGACAAAACGCTTCTGCCCAAGAAGCGAACTCAAGAAGTTGGAAGACGAATTTCACTCGCTGAAGCAAAAGGAAGGGGATCACACTTCCTACAACAAAAGATTTCTTGAGCTAAACCAGATGGTTCCTAACTTGTTCACCCCCGTGTACCGTTTGGTGGAACACTATATTCGAGGCCTTCCCTCGAAGATTCAAGACTCAGTCCTCAGCAATTCACCTGCAACCCTCGAAGCCGCTATGGAATTAGCCACCGAACTTACCGAGAACCGCATCAGAAACGGTAAGTTCAAAGAGGAGAAAAAGAAAGCCCCCGTTGAGGGCCAAACTTCCAACCACCCCACCTCATCCTCAAAATTTTCAAACAAGAGGAAGCGAAATACCAGAAATTTTGCCGTCACTCAAACAAATTTCCCCATCCCTGCTGCACCCATCACACAAGTTACTCCTTCACCCGCACCATATAAAAGGCAATACTCTGGTCCTTACCCAAAGTGCACCCGTTGTCAATACTATCACTCCCCCGAATACCCCTGTCAATATTGCACCGGCTGTGGCCGTGCAGGTCACACCATCCAAGCCTGCCGCTCACTGCAACGAATGAACCGCAACCAACCCACAACTCAAACCCACCATCAAATAATGGGTCAAACCCAACAACCCCTACTACCACCACCTACACAACATACATACACCCAACTACCCCATGATGCAACCCATGCGGGCTTGCTACAATTGTGGTGACCCAAACCACTTTAGAAACACGTGTCCACGCTTGGTGAACATCATACATGCTCAAGCTCAAGCGAATCCGGTGAACCAAGCTAACCAAGCTCCTCCACCTGCTAGAGGAAGAGCATTTAACATCAACGCCAACCAAGCTAGAGCCGACAACAACGTGGTTAACGGTACGTTTCTCGTCAATGGTAGTTATGCATCCGTGTTATTTGATACTGGCGCGGATAAGAGTTTTGTGTCCTTAGAATTTGAACCCACCCTCAATCAAACTCGTGACAAACTTATGGAATCCATAACGGTAGAAGTTACTGACGGAAAACCAGTCTCATTAAACTCCATTATCCGAAACTGTACCTTTACTCTAAACGATCACGATTTTCCTGTTGACCTCATTCCTATGAAGTTGGGAAGTTTTGACATTATAATCGGCATGGATTGGCTCACCAACATCAGGCTGAAGTAGTATGCCGTGAGAAGTTCATTCGCATTCCTCTTGCAGACGGTCAAACTCTACGAATCTTTGGAGAAACCCCTTCGAAAGGACTCAAGCTGATGTCCTGTCTTCAAGCCCGAAGATATCTCCGCAAGAATTATGTAGCATTTCTAACCCACGTTGTCAAGAAGGGAGACAAAGAGAAGAAACTCGAAGATATACCCGTAGTGAAAGAATTCCCGCAAGTTTTTCCCGACGACATCGCCGGACTTCCTCCCAAGAGAGAAGTCGAATTCCGCATCGACCTTATACCTGGCGCTACACCTGTCGCGAAATCTCCTTATAGGTTAGCCCCATCCGAGATGCAAGAGCTGGCCAGTCAATTGCAAGAACTGACCGACAAGGGATTCATACGTCCTAGCTCATCGCCTTGGGGTGCACCTGTTCTGTTTGTAAAGAAAAAAGATGGGACCTTTCGCATGTGTATCGATTACAGGGAACTCAACAAATTAACGGTCAAAAATCGCTATCCTTTACCTCGCATCGATGATCTTCTAGACCAACTCCAGGGTGCCACTTGTTTTTCAAAGATCGACCTTCGATCCGGCTATCACCAACTCAGAGTACATGAAGAAGACGTCCCAAAGACCGCCTTCCGAACTCGATATGGTCACTATGAATTTATGGTTATGCCATTTGGTCTAACCAACGCTCCAGCCGTCTTCATGGACTTAATGAACAGAGTTTGCAAACCCTATCTTGATCGCTTTGTTATAGTCTTCATCGACGATATTCTCATTTACTCAAAGTCTAAGACTGATCATGAACGACACCTTCGACTCATCCTCACACTCTTGAAGACCGAAAAGCTTTACGCTAAATTCTCCAAATGCGAGTTTTGGTTAAAAGAAGTACAGTTCCTTGGTCATGTCGTCAATGACAAGGGAATTCATGTCGACCCCGCAAAGATCAAAGCAGTACAAGAATGGCAAGCGCCACGTACCCCAACCGAAGTACGATCTTTCCTTGGTTTGGCTGGTTACTATCGTCGTTTCATATCAAATTTCTCTCGTATCGCTGTACCACTCACGGCTTTGACACATAAAGGAAAACCCTTCGCATGGGGACCTAAACAAGAAGAAGCCTTCCAAACCCTTAAGCAAAAGCTTTGTGACGCTCCTATCCTCACACTCCCCGAAGGTTGCGATGACTTTGTAGTGTATTGCGACGCATCGGACAGGGATTAGGCTGTGCTTTAATGCAAAGGGGAAAAGTGATAGCCTATGCTTCTAGGCAGCTCAAAACTCATGAGAAGAACTACACTACTCACGACCTAGAACTTGGAGCCGTTGTGTTCGCTCTTAAGATATGGAGACATTACCTCTATGGTACCAAGTGTGAGATTTACACTGACCACAAGAGCCTCCAACATATCTTTAACCAAAAGGAGTTGAATATGAGGCAACGAAGATGGGTCAAACTTCTTAATGACTACGATGTGAAATTCGGTATCATCCTGGCAAAGCAAATGTGGTGGCCGATGCACTCAGTCGAAAGGGTTATGCGAACTCCATTCGTCTTCTATGTTCGCAAATCATGACCAACATCAAAGACCAAATCCGAGAAGCTCAACATGTTTCCATAACAGAATACGACATACGCAATAAGTTATCTTGTGGAGCAGAACTTAAACTCGAAACGAAATCTGACGGCATTCTGTATTATCTAGATCGCATATGGATTCCCGATCACAACAACCTTCGCGATACTCTTATGAAAGAGGCTCACAAGACACGATACTCCGTACATCCAGGAGCCGACAAGATGTATCAGGACCTTCGATACACCTACTGGTGGCCGGGCATGAAGAAGGATATTGCTGTTTTTGTTTCCAAGTGCCTTACCTGTTCAAAAGTGAAAGCTGAACACCAAAGACCCTCAGGACTTCTGGTCCAACCTGAAATACCCGTATGGAAGTGGGAAAATATAACCATGGACTTCATTACCGGGTTACCTCGCACTCCTGGTGGGTACGACACAATATGGTTAATCATTGATCGCCTTACAAAATCAGCTCACTTCATTCCGATTCGCGAAGACTTCAAAAATGAGAAACTAGCTCGCATCTACATCAGTGAAATCGTAAGCCGTCATGGTGTACCGTTAAGCATTATATCAGATCGTGATGGTCGTTTCACTTCACGAACATGGCAAGCTGTGCAGGTCGCTTTGGGTACACGATTAGATCTCAGCACCGCTTATCATCCCCAAACTGATGGTCAATCTGAACGCACCATTCAAACTCTTGAAGACATGCTTCGGGCATGTGTCATAGACTTCAAAGGGAATTGGGACGCTCACCTACCATTAGTTGAATTTTCGTACAACAACAGTTTTCATTCAAGTATCGGCATGGCACCTTTCGAAGCATTTATGGTCGTAAGTGCCGATCACCAATATGTTGGCACGAAATTGGAGAAGCTCAAATCACCGGTCCAGAATTAATACAAGAAACAACTGACAAGATTCATCAAATCCGAAAACAACCTTTTAGCGGCACAAAGTCGTCAAAAGAGCTATGCTGACAAGCGACGAAAGCCCTTGGAGTTTAACGTTGGCGATCAAGTACTTTTAAAAGTATCGCCGTGGAAGGGAGTAGTTCGTTTTGGCCAAAAAGGCAAGCTAGCACCACGTTACGTAGGTCCTTTCAAGATACTCGAAAGGGTAGGACCTGTAGCCTACAAGCTTGACCTATCGGAGGAACTCAACAGAATTCATCCCACATTCCACGTATCGAACTTGAAGAAGTGCCTCGCCGATGAAAATCTCCATATTCCTCTAGAAGACATTCAAGTCGATGAATCTATGCATTTCATTGAAAGACCAGTAGAAATTATGGACTTCGGGGAAAAACGTTTAAGAAGAAGCCGCATCCCAATTGTCAGGGTACGCTGGGAGTCGAAACGAGGACCTGAGTTTACTTGGGAATGTGAAGACTCAATGCGCGAGAAATACCCACACCTTTTTCATGTAACTACCACTACTTAAATTTCGGGACGATATTTCTAAAAGTAGGGGATACTGTAACATTTGCCGAAAAACGGGTTTTCGAAACCCGCTTCGTTTAATAACCGAACAATCAGTTTTAAATTTTTGTTGTTCATTTATGGCTTATTTTGATTTTAAACGATTCATAATTAATCATCAAAGTAGAAGATATAAATTATAATTGTAAAAATATAAAAATAAATTAATTAAAAAGGAAAACCGGCTGCCGGGAGTCGAACCCGGTCAGCCGGAAATCCCCCAAAGACATAACCTTCACACCATCAACCGCTCCGCCACTTTGATTTTCTGATATTCTATTGAATCAGTTAATTCAAATAATGAGGCACGGAAGTCAAATCAGTCAAAACGCGCCCAAATAGCAGTCGTCGGAAATCCCGAGACTTCGCCGATAATTTACGTTTCCGTTCAAGATAACCGAAGAATTAACTCTAACGACTGTTATAACCGACGTCTGAACCCGCGACATCAGTCATAACCGCCAGAGAACGGCTGACTTCGAATTGAGACCGAATTCAGACCCCATACATCTCGATACTACCCTATAAATTCACCCACAATTCACCAGAAACCTTTTCGCTCTCAAATCGCACCTTTTCTCGACAAAAATTCAATCGCCGGAAAAAAACTGTAAGTCGCCGGAAAACCGAGACTCACATCCACACGGTAATTCTTTCAACCCTTTCTATTTCAATCATTCGAATAATCTGTCACTAACACAACTCCACCATCAGAAGCAATCCCAGTCAACGTTCGTCGAAATCCCCACCTTCGCCGGAAATTTTCTGAAACTTCCGAATTCACACTGAGAGCTGGTATGATCTTTCCAACTCCTATTAAACTTTAATTAGGTATCTCAACTTCGTAATAATCGAACAGAATTTGTTAATTTATGTCGACAGCCGGAGTTCACTTTCAGAACCGACGGACTCTGCCGGAATTCGGTGAACAACACTGATCGGTATATCTTTTTTCCCCCAAACCCTTTCCATTCGTTACCTTTAAGTTACTAATAAAGTTTAAAAACCAGATAAGGCATAAACCAGACCAAACAGTCGGACCTTATTTTTCTGGATAAAATCTAACGAAGAAGACGAAGTCGGATTGTATCATAAGATTAATTAAAATCGGTTTTATTAACGGGTTAGACACACAGTCCAGCGGTGGACTGTGTGCACACATAACACCTGCGACGCGAGTTCGAATCCTGTCCCAGCTTTACTCGCTCGAAATTAAAATTTGCCTTTTTAACTGAACCGGGTTGACTCACAGTCCATGTTAAGTATAATAAAAACCGAGTTAATAACCAGGTGAGACACACAGTCCAGCGGTGGACTGTGTGTACGCTAACCCACAGGTCCCGGGTTCGAGACCTGTGGTCAGCACCGGTCCGATACGTTTAAAATCTTTTTAAAAATAAATAATTTTCGGATTAAATTAAATAGTATATAAGTATAATTAAAAACAGAATTATTTCGGGTTAGACACGTAGCTCAGTTGGTAGAGCTGCGTGCACGCGTACGGGAGGTCACCGGTTCGAACCTCGCTCAGTGCAACAATATAACCGACCGAACCGGTCAACGGTCAACGGTCTCGGTCAATGGTCAAAGTCAACATTTTTTTATTTATTTTTATTTATTTATTTAATTTAAAAATCAATTAAAAATACTTAAAAATAACGTTTTCAAAGTTAGAAAGTAGCCTTAAACTCACAAAGTTATACCCAAAGATCTTATTAAAATAGTTAATAAAATCCACATACTTACCGTACCTTTTCGTTATTTTTTTGGTTAGTTATCTCTCGTCGATCAATCCCCTAAACTCGTGCGCATTCAACAATCTTCAGACAAACGCACCCAATGTGAGTGAATCTCTACCAATTCCCTGTTTTAATCACATTTTGGGGTGTATCATGTGTCGTTATTTATTTATTATAATTAAACATTAGTGCATCCATCATGTTCATGATCAAATGTGTATTCAATGTGTATCCATTTTTTGTGTGGTTGGAGTTTAGATTAATTTTATCATTTCAGTACATACATTTCATAGGCCGCCGCTCCCCATTACCTATGAGCGTGAGCTGTTCCCCATTACCTATGAGCGTGAACCAGGCGTTGCCAACATAAGATCGGCTCCGTTTGATTGAGCCTTGATCTCACATACATTAGCATAGGCCGTCCGTTCCCCATTACCTATGAGCGTGAACGGGACGTTGCCAACCTATACATTGTCATTCTTATTTCATGCTTAAGCAAGGTGGTTTGTGATTGTTATGCCTACATACATTTGCTCATATATGATTATTGCACAATTTTCCTAAATTAAATATCAATAATAAATCAATAACAAATGTTTTTAACAAGGTTCACTCGCCAACTTTTGTTGACCCAAAATTTCCCATTTTTACACATGATACAGGTGATCAAGTTGAAGCAAGAAACATATAGGGCGGCTTAGAAGAATAAATCAGTTTAGATTATGAATTTGTTTTAGTTAATATTTCCTTTCCTTGTATTGTATGAATTTGACTTGGAATATTGAAATGTAATTTGGATTTAATAAATGTGAAACATATTAGTAAACATCATGAGCTTTGGTGATAACCCAATTATGCCCCGACTCTTATTCCGCTGCGGGTCGGGGTGTGACAAACACAGTCTGACCGGTCAGACCCGGTCAACTGTCAGAAAGTCAACCCATTTTTTTATTATTTTTATTTAATTATTTAATTGAAAAATTATTTAAAAATACTTAAAAATAAGATTTTAAAGTTAGAAAATTTCATTAAACTCACAAAAATAAATCTAAAAATCCCACTAAAGAGCACTAATTAAAAATATTAATCTCAAATAAAATTTACTTATTTATCGAATCATTTCGTTATTATTTAGGTTAGTTTTTCCCTCGTCGGTTGAATCATAAATTCGTGCGCATTCATCGTCGTCAAAGAACGCACCCACTGTGAGTGAATCTCTACCAATTCCCCGTTTTAATCATGTTTTGGGGTGTATCATGTGTCGTACAATTCTTTTATTTTATTTAAACACTTGTGCATACATCATATCCGTGATCAAATGTGTATCAATTGTTGTGTGAATTATATGTAGATTGGATTTATCATTTTCAGCGCACGCATTTCATTAGGCCCATCAGTTCCCCGTGGGATACGGGTTGAGCATCAGGAGCCTTATTAGATCGGCTCCGTTTGATTGAGCCTTGATCTCACATACATCATCATTCATGTTATATACTCATCCAAAGTGGTTTGTGATTGTTTATCTATATATGTTTGCTCACATGTGATTATTGCACGAATTTTCTTTATTAAATAAAACAAGAAATTAGTAAAAATGTTTTATCAAGGTTCACTCGCCAACTTTTGTTGACCCAAAATCTCCCCCGTTTTACACATGATACAGGTGATCCAGCTGAGACAGGAAACACTTAGGAAGGCCAAGGAGAATAAACAAGTTTATGCTTTGGAATAATTATGTAGTTTCATTTTCTTGTAATTGTATGAATTTTGTTTTGGATATTTAAGTTTGTAATTTGAATTTAATAAATATGAAACATCTTAGTAAACATCATGAGCTTTGGTGATAACCCAATTATGCCCCGACTTTTATTCCGCTGCGGGTCGGGGTGTGACAGATTGGTATCAGAGCTTGTGACTATAGGGATATAGGATAGGTTATTAGACCCTTAGAGCCTATACTATAGTTGATTAAATTTTAAATTATTTATGCGTTACATACAAAATTCATGATGTTTATATGCTTTATGTTTATTTTCACACTCAATGTTATGCAAGCATGCTCACAAATACATGTTATTATGCAATGCTCATCATGAATCATATCCTCATAACATATCATATCCATGAGAGCACACACCTCACGATTCCCATGATTTTTGCAATGATTTTTGTATTTTTCAAATCACATCAAAGTGAGTTCTCATGACGGGCATGTAGTAACTGGAAGGGTATGAGTACCGGTAGTCGGAATGTCCTGTCTAAGCTTGGCATTCGTATAAATCCAAAATAAAGGACAAGTTTGCCTACCTGGGGACTAACGATGAGAGTACGAAGGACCTATTAGGCCAAAGCATGCTATACCAAACGTCGTGTGAGCTAACCCCACTTTGAGTTGTCATTGTGTGACCTGGACACCCTCCTACCATACATCTCGCAATCATATTTTACGATTTTCATTGGGGTCATGCGAGTGTTAATCCGCCGACACCAATATGAATCCTACCAAGCCCAATAGTCATGGGGGCCCACATGACTACACAGGCAATGGTATGGGGGACATTGGAGGCCCAAACATAAGCAAACCCAAGACATCCTATGGATGTAGTTAAATTATTGCCAATTATGTTGTTTTTCATTCTTTTTACGACACATGACACCTAGAAAATTCTTAAACTCACAATCTTCCTATGTATGTTCCTTGTAGATGTCGGCTAGGCAACTACGTGGAGGTAGAAAGTCAGGAAGTTCAAATGAACTGCTTGGCCACACAAATTGCTAAACAAATGGCCGCAGTGCTTCCTGACATCGTGATTCAAGTTCAACAAGCTCTCACTGCAAATCCCATCAACCCTCCCAATCAAGAAGACCAGAGCGTCGCCAACCCTCCTTCCAAAAAGTGCTCCTACAAACACTTCAAATCTTGCGATCCCCCAAAGTATGAAGGGACCGAAGGTGTTACCGCCCTCCTTCACTGGTTTGAAGAAATGGAGAACACTTTCCTCAATTGCGATTGTCCCGAGGACCGTAAGGTACGTTATGCAACTGCAAGACTGTTTGGGGTAGCCCTTACCTGGTGGAACACGGAAAAAGGTAAGCGAGGAGTTGAAGATGCCATGGCCTTAACATGGGAAGAGTTAAGGGAACTCATGACAAGACGCTTCTGTCCAAGAAGCGAAATAAAAAGCTGGAAGACGAATTCCACTCACTGAAACAAAAGGAAGGAGATCACACTTCCTATAATAAGAGATTTCTTGAGCTGAACCAGATGATCCCTAATTTGTTCACCCCCGTGTACCGCTTGGTTGAACATTACATTCGAGGTCTTCCCTCAAAAATTCAATATTCGGTTTTAAGCACATCGCCTGCAACACTTGAAGCCGCGATGGAGTTAGCTACAGAACTCACTGAAAATCGCATTCGAAACGGCAAATTCAAAGATGAAAAGAAGAAAGCACCCATAGAGACCCCAACTACAAACCACCCAGTCTCATCCTCAAAGTTTGCTGGTAAGAGGAAACGTAATGGCAAGAATTTCGCTGTCACTCAAACCAACCCTCTTATCACTGCTGCACCAATCACCCAAATTGCTCCTCCAGCTGCACCATTCAAAAAGCCATATACCGACCCACACCCAAAATGCAACCGCTGTCAATACCATCACCCTCTCGAAAACCCCTGCCAACATTGCACAAGCTGTGGCCGTGCGGGTCACACCATCCAAACCTGCCGTACTCTTCAACGAATGAACCGCAATCAACCTCCAACACAAACCCACAATCAGATAGTGGGCCAAGCCCAACAACCCTTACTTCTACCACCCACACAACACGTAGCCCAACCTTACTACCAACCCAACTACCCCATGATGCAACCCATGCGAGCTTGTTACAACTGTGGGGACCCAAACCACTTCAGGAACACTTGTCCACGCTTAGTGAACATCATCCATGCCCAAGCTCAAGCAAACCCGGTAAACCAAGCTCCTCCACCTGCCAGAGGAAGAGCTTTCAACATCAATGCCAACCAAGCTAGGGCTGACAACAACGTGGTCAACGGTACGTTTCTCATCAATGGTAGTTATGCATCCATATTATTCGATACTGGCGCGGATAAGAGCTTTGTGTCCTTAGAATTTGAACCTAGCCTCAACCAAACTCGTGTTAATCTCATGGAATCTCTAACGGTGGAAGTTGCTGACGGAAAATCCGTTTCATTAAATTCTATTATACGCAATTGTACCCTCACTCTAAACGATCACGATTTTCCAATTGACCTTATTCCTATGAAGTTGGAAGTTTCGATGTTATAATCGGTATGGACTGGCTCAGCCAGCATCACGCTGAAGTGGTGTGCCACGAAAAGTTCATTCGCATTCCTCTCGCAGACGATCAACCCTACGTATTTTTGGGGAAACCCCTTCGAAAGGACTCAAACTAATGTCCTGCCTTCAAGCCCGAAGATATCTCCGCAAGAACTATGTCGCATTCCTAACTCACGTCGTCAAAAAGGGAAACAAGGAGAGGAAACTCGAAGATATCCCAGTTGTGAAAGAATTCCCACAAGTATTTCCCGACGACATTTCAGGACTTCCTCCTGTGAGAGAAGTCGAATTCCGCATCGATCTTGTACCTGGCGCTACACCAGTCGCAAAATCTCCTTATAGGTTAGCCCCATCCGAAATGCAAGAGCTGGCCAGTCAACTGCAAGAGCTGACTGACAAAGGATTCATACGTCCTAGCTCCTCGCCTTGGGGTGCACCTGTTCTCTTTGTGAAGAAGAAAGATGGAACGTTTCGCATGTGCATTGATTATAGAGAACTCAACAAGTTAACGGTTAAAAATCGCTATCCACTACCTCGCATCGATGACCTCCTAGATCAACTTCAAGGCGCCACCTGCTTTTCAAAAATCGACCTTCGTTCTGGTTATCATCAGCTCAGAGTGCACGAAGAAGATATCCCAAAAACCGCTTCCCGGACTCGTTATGGTCATTACGAGTTCATGGTCATGCCTTTCGGTTTAACCAACGCCCCCGCTGTCTTCATGGATCTAATGAATAGGGTATGCAAACCCTACCTCGACCGTTTCGTCATAGTCTTCATCGACGACAACCTTATCTACTCCAAGTCTAAATCCGATCATGAACGACACCTTCGACTCATCCTTACACTCTTAAGGACTGAAAAGCTCTACGCTAAGTTCTCAAAATGCGAATTCTTGTTAGGAGAAGTACAATTCCTTGGACATGTCATCAATGACAAGGAAATTCATGTTGATCCTTCAAAAATCAAGGCAGTACAGGAATGGCAAGCGCCACGTACCCCTACCGAGGTAAGGTCATTTCTTGGTTTGGCTGGTTACTATCGACGCTTCATTGCCAATTTTTCCCATATTGCTGTACCACTCATGGCTTTGACTCATAAAAGAAAACCCTTCATATGGGGACCTAAACAAGAGGAAGCCTTCCAAACTCTAAAGCAAAAACTTTGTGACGCACCTATCCTCACACTCCCTGAGGGTTGCGATGACTTTGTGGTATATTGTGACGCATCGGGGCAAGGGCTAGGCTGTGTATTGATGCAAAGAGGAAAAGTGATAGCCTATGCCTCTAGACAACTCAAGGTTCACGAGAAGAATTACACCACCCACGACCTAGAACTTGGAGCCGTTGTGTTCGCTCTCAAGATATGGAGACATTACCTCTACGGTACTAAGTGTGAAATATACGCAGACCACAAGAGTCTCCATCATATCTTCAACCAAAAGGAGTTGAATATGAGGCAATGAAGATGGGTCGAACTTCTCAACGACTACGACTGTGAAATTCGGTATCATCCTGGCAAGGCAAACGTGGTGGCTGATGCGCTCGGTCGAAAAGGTTATGCGAACTCCATTCGTCTTCTATGTTCGCAAATCATAACCGACATCAAAGATCGAATCCGAGCAGCTCAACATGTTTCTGTAACAGAAAATGACGTACACGATGAGCTGTCATGTGGAGCTGAACTCAAATTCAAAACCAAATCCGATGGTATTCTATACTATTTAAACCGCATATGGATTCCTGATCGCGATAACCTTCATGATTTCCTCATGAATGAGGCGCACAAAACACGATACTCTATACACCCAGGAGCCGACAAGATGTATCAAGACCTACGATACACCTACTGGTGGCCTGGCATGAAAAAGGATATCGCTGTTTTTGTTTCCAAGTGCCTTACCTGTTCCAAAGTAAAAGCTGAACATCAAAGACCTTCAGGACTTCTAGTCCAACCCGAAATACCCGTATGGAAGTGGGAAAACATAACCATGGATTTCATTACCGGGTTACCTCGCACCTCCAGTGGGTATGACACCATATGGGTAATAATCGATCGTCTTACAAAGTCATCTCATTTCATTCCGATTCGCGAGGACTTCAAGAACGAGAAGTTAGCTCGTATCTACATCAGCGAGATCGTAAGCCGTCATGGTGTACCTTTAAGCATCATTTCAGACCGTGATGGTCGTTTCACTTCACGAACATGGCGAGCCGTACAAACCGCCTTGGGTACACGATTAGACCTCAGTACCGCTTTTCATCCCCAAACTGATGGTTAATCTGAACGCACCATCCAAACCCTTGAAGACATGCTGCGAGCATGTGTCATAGACTTCAAAGGGAACTGGGACGCTCACCTACCATTAGTGGAATTTTCGTACAATAATAGCTATCATTCAAGTATCGGCATGGCTCCTTTCGAAGCTTTATATGGTTGTAAGTGCCGATCTCCAGTATGTTGGCACGAAATTGGGGAAGCGCAAATCACCGGTCCAGAATTAATTCAAGAAACAACCGACAAGGTCATTCAAATTCGAAACAATCTTCTAGCGGCTCAAAGTCGTCAAAAGAGTTATGCAGACAAACGACGAAAGCCCTTGGAGTTTGACATTGGTGATCAAGTACTTTTAAAAGTATCACCGTGGAAGGGAGTGATTCGTTTTGGCCAAAAGGGAAAGCTAGCACCACGCTACGTAGGACCTTTCAAGATACTCGAAAGAGTAGGTCCTGTAGCATACAAGCTTGACCTACCAGAAGAACTCCACAAAATTCATCCCACATTTCACGTATCAAACTTGAAAAAGTGCCTTGCCGATGAAAATCTCCACATTCCTCTAGAAGACATTCAAGTCGATGAATCGATGCACTTCATTGAAAGACCGGTAGAAATCATGGACTTCGGAGAGAAGCGTTTAAGGCGAAGTCGTATTCCAATTGTCAGGGTACGTTTGGAGTCGAAACGAGGACCCGAGTTTACTTGGGAACGTGAAGACTCAATGCGCGAAAAATACCCGCATCTTTTTCCAGTTACCACTACTACTTAAATTTCGGGACGAAATTCCTAAAAGTAGGGGATACTGTAACATTCGTCGAAAAACGGGTTTTCCAAACCCGCTTCGTTTAATAATCAAGTATTCAGTTATAAGATTTCGTTGCGTATTTATTGTTCAGATTATTTTAAATAGTACATAATTAATAAACATTTTAGAATTTAAAAAAAACCATAATTGATAAATAATAATAATATGTGAATAAAAAAAATAAAATGGACCTGCCGGGTTTCGAACCCGGGTCGCCCACAAAGACAAACACACACCACATCACTCCGCCACACACTTTCTTTGTGACAAATACTGAAACAAATAATACTTATAATAAAAACTGAAAAGTCAAATCTGCAAATCAGCGCGCCCAGAACTCGCAATCACCGGAAAAACCTAAACTCCGCGATTTTGGTTGTTTTTCCTTTGACTGAAACGGATAAACTGATTTCGACATCAGTTATAACCGTTGCCGGCAATCAAATTTAGTCAAAAACCGTCGGAAATCTTTAATAGCGATTGTTGACCTTAATTCAAACCCAAATCAACTGTTCCTCCTTATAAATACCCACTCCAACCTCCTGTAAACCTTTCGCTCAGAACCGCGCTCACTTCCTGAAGCTTTAGTCCACTCAGAACACGCCGCCGGAAATTCTCGCACTCGCCGGAATATCACCGGAGAACCGAAGCCTTACTCCTAATCGGTACATCCATCTAAACCTTTCTTGCTATCTCTTGATTAGTAATCTAATTGCTCAACACAATAATCGAAACTGTTAAACAGTTCACTCAGCCGGAAATCGCAAATCAGAGCCGACGAAATCTTGCCGGAAATCTGAAGCAAACTCGTTGTTTTGGTATACCATATCACTTAATCTTCTTTCCATTTCAATCAAGTATAAGTTGTGGTCGATTAAACAGAACAGTCGGATTTCACTGTTCTGTATTTTTAAACGAAGAAGATGAAGATGAAAATGTGTATTAGTATAAGTAAAAACGGATATTTAACCGGGTTAGACACACACAGTCCAGCGGTGGACTGTGTGCAAATACAATACACACGTCCCGAGTTCGAATCGCACATGTTACCGACTTTCTGAAATAAAACCAACGTTTTTAAAACCTATTCAGATCAATCCACAGAATGTATATAAGGGGAATATAATCCAGTAGTTAAGCGGATTAGACACACAGCCCAACTGGTTGGGCTGTGCGCACTCGAACCGGAGGTTCCGAGTTCGACTCCGGGTCTCTGCAACCGGTTCGGCCATATTAAATCATTTTTAATAAAAACTAAATAAGGTTAAAGTGAATTAGTATATATATATAATTAAAACAGAGAATATTTCGGGTTAGACACGTAGCTCAGTTGGTAGAGCTGCGTGCACACAAACGAAAGGTCCCGAGTTCGATCCCGCGCGCCGCATAGAATAAACACAGTCTGACCGATCAGACCCGGTCAACTGTCAGAAAGTCAACCCATTTTTTTATTATTTTTATTTAATTATTTAATTGAAAAATTATTTAAAAATACTTAAAATCGTTTTAAAGTTAGAAAATTTCATTAAACTCACAAAAATAAATCTAAAAATCTCACTAAAGAGCACTAATTAAAAATATTAATCTCAAATAAATTTACTTATTTATCGAATCATTTCGTTATTATTTAGGTTAGTTTTTCCCTCGTCGGTTGAATCATAAATTCGTGCGCATTCATCGTCGTCAAAGAACGCACCCACTATGAGTGAATCTCTACCAATTCCCCGTTTTAATCTTGTTTTGGGTTGTATCATGTGTCGTACAATTCTTTTATTTTATTTAAACACTTGTGCATACATCATATCCGTGATCAAATGTGTATCAATTGTTGTGTGAATTATATGTAGATTGGATTTATCATTTTCAATGCACGCATTTCATTAGGCCATCAGTTCCCCGTGGGATACGGGTTGAGCATCAGGAGCCTCATTAGATCGGCTCCGTTTGATTGAGCCTTGATCTCACATACATCATCATTCATGTCATATACTTATCCCAAGTGGTTTATGATTGTTTATCTATATATGTTTGCTCACATGTGATTATTGCACGAATTTTCTTTATTAAATAAAACAAGAAATTAGTAAAAATGTTTTATCAAGGTTCACTCGCCAACTTTTGTTGACCCAAAATCTCCCCCGTTTTACACATGATACAGGTGATCCAGCTGAGACAGGAAACAGTTAGGAAGGCCTAGAAGAATAAACAAGTTTATGCTTTGGAATAATTATGTAGTTTCATTTTTTTGTAATTGTATGAATTTTGTTTTGGATATTTAAGTTTGTAATTTGAATTAAATAAATATGAAACATCTTAGTAAACATCATGAGCTTTGGTGATAACCCAATTATGCCCCGACTTTTATTCCGCTGCGGGTCGGGGTGTGACATTATATGCTCATTAAGGTTTTAAAACGAAACAATGCCTCATAAGGGCATTTTGGTAATTTCATACCATATAAAAAGAACTTGAATATAATTTAATGTTATAATTATAAGTATTATGGAAAAATACTTTATTTATGACATAATATTAGTAGGATGTCAAATATATGTGTAAATTATCTTTTATGACCAAACTATGCACCGAATGGGCATTTTGGTCATTTTACACATAGTTTATAAATTATTTAGGATTCTGAGTTTATAACATGTACCTACTGTAAATATGTTTAAAAAAAGTTTTAAAATCAGTAGGTAACAAGTCTTGGTCTATTAATATGGTTTAAAACCATACTATGCGCCGAAACGGCGCTTATGTCGTAATATGACGTCTTTAAGCGATGTTTAATGAAAACTGACCTTAGGGTCAGATTAAAATGTTTAAAATATGTTATTTAATATAACATATCAGTAGATAAATGATTTACCTTGAAAAGATTTGATTAAAACTATTATATAAGCCACAGGGGCTAAAATCATCAATTATCGACATAGTTTAAGGACCTGCTTGAAAACTCAGTTTATAACTTGGTTTAACATCCCAAATAATCCTACTTATAATCTTACATCAGTAAAAACTCATTTTCAAGTTCATTACCATTTAAAATCTTATTTTATGCAAAAAGGGCATTTTGGTCAAAGATGACATAATTATGGAACTTGTGCATAAACTTGGATTCTGATTATGATCATGTAATATAACCTCAGAGGGTTATGCTACATTATATTACGATCATAATGCAACTTTAGATCAGTAGGTAACTAATCTAAATCGGGTCAGAATCGAAAGTCAAAGCAGAAGTCAAACTTTGCGACTTTCGGTTGCGATCCGACCCTAGAACTGAAATTGACGAGCCGAACATTTTCTAATAATTATTACCGAGTTGTTTAAGTGTCAAAATAGGTTTCATAACATATATAAGAACAATTTATGATTTTTCCGAAAAATGGCCTGTTTGACTTTTTAATATCATAACTTTAACCCGTCAATTGGTCTAGCAAACGTGATCTTCAGGAGGTGCCCTTTATAGGGATTAACACCTACCTTATTACGATCGCTTAGCCATGTTCATTTCGAACAATGGCTGGACCATAATGGTCTTAACCGAAAGTCAAAGCGTTTTACGATATAAAAGCCTATAAACGAAAATGCATGAGCAAGGAACACTTACAAGAGGTTCCTACAATGCAAGAGAACTAAGTTGGACGTTCCTTTCAGCTAGGAACTTCCAGAGGAGGGAGAAGAGTTATGTTTAAGAAAGGTGCAAGTTGGAATGAACACTTGAACACCTATTTATAGTTGGAGAACTCAAAGAAGATGAAGCCAGGTGTTTAGGGGAGTAAGAAGAAGCTTACAAGTGTCCCAAAATGTGGCATAGCAGTTTAGAGAAGCCATGGTTTCGTTTAAATGGTTTTGGAGTTTTGCTTGGTCTCCAAACAAAACTTTCTGCGTCAGACCTGTTCTCACGGGTGCGAGAGACTCAGGCCAGGTCTCTCGCGGCCCGCGACCGCCCCATGAACAGTTTCAAATTTTGACACTTTAGCCCCTAAACTTTAAGAAGCTTCTAAAACCATTTTAAACACCTTTTTGGCACTTTTAGCCCTCCGTAGCCAATACTTGGCATACCCAGGATTATGCCCGGACATTGTTGAGCTCTCGGTTCATTAAAAGGTCACACAAAGGTATAAATTAACATGTTGACACTTTTAATCCATCCATTATCCAACTTTCACATATTTACAAAATTGAACCCTCTCGTCCAACAAATGGCACGTATGAGAGTTAGGACTTCATAAAGGATCACTCAGAGGCTTATTACAAGCATGTTGGCATATCAGTCACTCAGAGGCTGGGCATGTTGGCATATCAGTCACTCAGAGGCGAAGTTTCAAGCGTCTTGACGTATCAGTCACTCAGAGGCTAATGATTTAAGCATGTTGACATATCAGTCACTTGGTGGCTATTATTTATGCATGTTGACATCAGTTTGTCACTCAGAGGCTCAACTTGAGCATGTTGACGCCCTTAGTCCTTATTGGTCTTTAATAGACTATATTAAAAATACAACATGTGTCACTATACTATTGGACTCGATTTTACAGCGTGTTACAATATGGGTAAACAATAATACATTCTGATTATGAATGATTTTGAAGGAGTTTAACCCAATTCGGTTAACTTACATAAACTAAGTTACATAAGTCAACCGTACGCGCATAGGCGACATTGGATGATCGGATGAGTCAATGTCAAGTTCATTATGCCAACACATGATTATTAAGTTACCACATCAATAGGTATTACATTTTATATGTACATTATGGTTTAAAACCCATTTTATGCACAAAAGGGCAAATTCATCATGTTTATGGCATAATGTATGAATTTGCATAAAACCTGACAATTGATTATGATCACTGAGTATAACCTCATAGAGTTATCCTATACATAAATATAATCACAATTCAATTTCAAATCAGTAGCTAACATGGCTAATTCAGGTCAGAATCGAAAATCAAACTGCTAGACTTTCGGTTGCGAACCGGGCTATAAACTGGAAATGATGGGTTGAACATGCTTAGACATGTTCTAATATTATTTACCAACTGATATAGTGTCAAAATTTGTAAGTTTTCCGTAAAACTGCATTTTGACTTTTATTTTATTATAACTTTGACCCGTCATTTAACCAACTTAACGTGATCTTCAGGAGGTGCCCTCTAAGGGGATTATCACCTACCTTATTATGACCACGTAGCCATGTTCAATTCGAACAATGGCTGGACTGTCACACCCCGACCCGCAGCGGAAATAAGAGTCGGGGCATAATTGGGTTATCACCAAAGCACATGACATTTACTATTATGTTTCATAATTAAATGAAATCAAAGTTACATTTCTCAAACATCCAAACATGTCCATTCATTACAAAGGAAAATAACCAAACATAATAATCCAAATACTAAATCGTTTTATTTCTTCTAATCCAGTGCTGCTGGTTCACCTGTATCATGTGTAAAATGGGAGGTTTTTGGGTCAACATAAGTTGGCGAGTGAACCTTATAGATAAACATTTGATAATGATTTTCTGGTTAGTTTATCAATAAAATATTGTGCATAATCATAAAAGAGCACATGTATGAAATCAAACATTGGCAAACATCAGTTACAATTATAACATACATCAACAATCGATAGCATACATGAACATACCAACATCATATAATAATTAACATAAATGAACTGTGCGATCAAGGCTCAATCAAACGGAGCCGATCGTATTGCATGAACTGGAAATGTAAATTGAACTGTGCGCTCAAGGCTCAATCAAACGGAGCCGAACGTATTGCATGAACTGGAAATGTAAATTGAACTGTGCACTCAAGGCTCAATCAAACGGAGCCGAGCGTATTGCATGTATTGAAATGTAAAATGAAATGACCGATCAAGGCTCAATCAAACGGAGCCGATCGTATTGCATGAACTGGAAATGTAAATTGAACTGTGCGCTCAAGGCTCAATCAAACGGAGCCGAACGTATTGCATGAACTGGAAATGTAAATTGAACTGTGCACTCAAGGCTCAATCAAACGGAGCCGAGCGTATTGCATGTATTGAAATGTAAAATGAAATGACCGATCAAGGCTCAATCAAACGGAGCCGATCGTGCGGGCACGCCCTGATCAACCGCATAATAAAATGGGGATCAAACTCAACCTCGATGGATGGGGAGCTACGGCCTCGGCAATTGCATGTACTGAAATAATAATTTGCAAACAATAATAACTACTTAACAGCAACAAACTAATACACATGTCATGATATGATATATGCACAATAACTTGGTTATAATATGTAAATGAACAAGACACATGATACACCCAAAAAACGTGATTAAAACGGGGAATTTGAAGGGTTCACTCACATTGGGTGCGTTGGATTGGAGATGGTGAGATGCGCACGATTTAGACGAGCGAGTCGACGAGGAATACTAACCTAAATAATAATGGAAAGATATATTAAATGGATAGATTTTATTAAGGATTTTAATGTGATTTTTAGATATATTTTTGTGAGTTTATGGCTATTTTCTATCTTTAAAAATGTTATTTTTAAGTATTTTTAATTGATTTTTAAATTAAAATAAACAAATAAATATTTAAAAAAAATATTATTTTTTTTACTGTTTGACCGTTGACCGTTGACCGGTTCGGTCAGCGGTAAATATTTGCGCCAAGCGGGATTCGAACCGGTGACCTTCCGTTCACGCGCACGTAGCTCTACCAACTGAGCTACGTGACTAACCCGTTAGAAACCCAGTTTTAATTATATTTATATACTTATTCGAATTTACCGAAAATTCCTTTATTTTTCAAAACGTTTTAATCTCATGGACCGAGACTCGAACGCGCGACGTGAAGTTTATTTTGCACACAGTCCACCGCTGGACTGTGTGTCTAACCCGGTTATATTCTTGATTTATATTATACTTATCAACTACTCGCTCTAACCCGGTTAGTTCATGAATAAAAAGAAATGTTATTACGTAGAGCGTGTGTGTAGTAAGGATCGAACTCGGGACTTGTATATAAACTTTGCACACAGTCCACCGCTGGACTGTGTGTCTAACCCGTTTATTATCCGAATTTTATTTACTCTTATCCCGTTTTTAAGTTCGTCTTCTTCACTACAATTACCGACTTTACTCAAACAACTGGTTCATGATTTAACTACTTAAATAACATGACTACTAGCTTGAATGTACAAAACCGAACAGTTTGGGGAAAGGAAATACCGGACAGGTCGTCTTCTTTAAGGAGTCCGGCGAAAATCAGATAGCTCTGTTTTTGAACCTCCGGTTGAGAGAGTCTATCAACAGAATTAAGGAATTAGATTTGAAATTGAACCAGAGTACATGGATTATTAGCACCATTGAATGTGTTTACCGTTAACTAGCGAGTTTCCGGCAAATTCCAGAATTTCTCCGGCGAACCCAGAAAATCCAGCAAAGTCTTCTGTGACTGATTTTGAGTGATGGATTAATGTTAGTAGAGTCCTAACAATAGATTGAAACCGCAAAGGAGGAAAAATCTTACCGGTTTGTGTTGAACACGGTTTTCCGGTGAGTTCTGCAGAGAATTCCGGCGAACAGTTTTTTGTGCTCAAAAGACTTGAAAACGCGACGAAAAGGAAATGGAGTGTTGTTGTGACAGTTCTGAATCGCACAAATGATTGGAACTTGAATTATTCGGAGTTTGATAACTTTTCGGTTTCAAAAACCGAAACTTTAAGTTCATTCAATTTGGACTTAATTAGAAACCGATATTCATCGGTTATAAGCTAGCCAGACGATTTCGAACGGATTTGGCGATCGGTTTACCGATTTCCGTTATTCAGATAACATTAACTGTTAATTCGAGTTTGCGAATAAGAACCAATTGTTTTCCTAAGGTTAACAGAAAACACTTGGTGGCGGAGTGGTTAAAGGACCGGTTGATAAGTCTTGGCGACAGCTGACCCGGGTTCGAGTCCCGGCAGCTACAATTGATTTTTATTTATTTTATTTTAACTTTTTATCCAATTTAATTTTTATAGTTTAGTTTATTTATTAATTATGTAACGTTTAAACTCAAAATAACCATAAATAATTACTGTATTTTCATAACTTGGTATTTGATTACAAAACGGAGCGGGTTTTGGAGACCCGATTTATACAAATGTTACAGTATCCCCTACTTTTAGGAATTTCGTCCCGAAATTTAAACAGTTGAAGTAGTAGGGAAAAGACGAGGGTATTTTTCACGCATTAAGTCTTCACGTTCCCAAGTAAACTCAGGTCCCCGTTTCGACTCCCAGCGTACCCTAACAATAGGAATGCGACTTCGACGTAGACGCTTTTCTCCATAGTCCATAATCTCTACTGGTCTTTCAATAAAATGCATGGATTCATCAATCTGAATATCCTCCAGTGGAATATGAAGATTCTCATCAGCGAGGCACTTCTTCAAGTTCGACACGTGGAATGTGGGATGAATCCTGTCGAGTTCTTCCGGTAGGTCAAGCTTGTATGCTACAGGACCTACTCTTTCGAGTATCTTGAAAGGTCCTACGTAACGTGGTGCTAGCTTTCCCTTTTGACCAAAACGAACTACTCCCTTCCACGGTGATACTTTTAAAAGCACAAGATCACCAACGCTAAACTCCAAGGGCTTCCGTCGTTTATCTGTGTAACTCTTTGACGACTTTGAGCCGCTAGAAGATTGTTTCGGATTTGATGAATCTTATCTGTGGTTTCTTGGATCAATTCTGGACCTGTAATTTGTGCTTCCCCAATTTCGTGCCAACAAACAGGAGATCGACACTTTCGACCATATAAAGCTTCAAAAGGTGCCATGCCGATGCTAGAATGATAGCTGTTGTTATACGAAAATTCGACTAACGGTAGGTGGGCGTCCCAATTTCCCTTGAAGTCTATGACACATGCTCTAAGCATGTCCTCAAGGGTTTGAATGGTGCGCTCAGACTGTCCATCAGTTTGAGGATGATAGGCGGTACTGAGATCTAGTCGAGTGCCCATAGCGGATTGTACTGCTTGCCATGTTCGTGAGGTGAAACGGCCATCACGATCAGAAATAATACTTAATGGAACTCCATGTCGGCTGACGATTTCGTTGATATAAATACGAGCAAGCTTTTCGTTCTTGAAATCTTCTCGAATAGGAATTAAGTGAGCTGATTTTGTAAGTCGGTCTATAATCACCCATATAGTGTCATACCCACTAGAAGTGCGAGGTAACCCGGTAATGAAATCCATGGTTATATTTTCCCACTTCCAAACAGGTATTTCTGGTTGGACTAGGAGTCCTGAGGGTCTTTGGTGTTCAGCCTTTACTTTAGAACAAGTGAGACACTTGGAAACAAAAACGGCAATATCTTTCTTCATTCCAGGCCACCAATAGGTGTACCGTAGGTCTTGATACATCTTATCGGCTCCTGGGTGTATAGAATATCGCGTCTTATGGGCTTCATGCATGAGTGTTTCACGAAGATTGATGTGGTTAGGAATCCATATACGATCTAGGTAATACAAAATACCATCAGATTTAGTTTCAAGTTTTAGCTCGGCTCCACAGGACATCTCTTTTTGTACATCTTCCTCTGTTATGGAAACGTGTTGAGCTTCTCAAATTTGATCCTTAATATTGGTTATAATTTGCGAACATAGGAGATGAATGGAGTTCGCATAACCCTTTCGACTAAGTGCATCAGCCACCACATTTGCTTTACCAGGGTGGTATCTGATTTCACAGTCGTAATCATTTAGGAGTTCGACCCATCTTCGTTGCCTCATATTTAACTCTTTCTGATTGAAGATATGTTGAAGACTCTTGTGGTCAGTGTATATTTCACACTTCGTACCATAGAGATAATGTCTCCATATCTTAAGAGCGAATACAACGGCTCCAAGTTCAAGGTCATGAGTGGTGTAGTTCTTTTCGTGTGTCTTGAGTTGCCTTGAGGCATAAGCTATGACTTTTCCTCTTTGCATGAGAACGCAACCTAATCCTTGCCCTGACGCGTCGCAATAGACCACAAAATCATCACAACCTTCAGGAAGAGTGAGGATTGGTGCATCACAAAGTTTTTGCTTGAGAGTTTGAAAAGCTTCTTCTTGCTTGGGCCCCCATACAAATGGTTTCCCTTTATGGGTTATAGCCGTGAGTGGCACCGCAACGCGAGAGAAGTTTGAAATGAATCGACGATAGTAGCCAGCAAGTCCAAGAAAAGACCTTACTTCAGTTGGCGTACGTGGAGCTTGCCATTCTTGAACTGCTTTGATCTTTGATGGGTCCACATGTATTCCTTTGTCATTGACTACATGCCCGAGAAATTGCACCTCTTTTAACCAGAATTCACATTTAGAGAACTTGGCATAAAGCTTTTCCTTTTCTAGAAGTGCAAGAACAAGTCGCAGATGACGCTCATGATCAGCTTTAGATTTTGAATAGATAAGAATATCGTCGATGAATACAATAACAAATCGATCAAGGTAAGGTTTGCAGACTCTATTCATTAGGTCCATGAAAACAGCTGGTGCGTTGGTTAATCCAAACGGCATAACCATGAATTCATAGTGACCATATCGAGTTCGAAAAAGCAGTTTTAGGGACGTCTTCTTCATGCACTCTAAGCTGATGATAGCCAGATCGAAGGTCGATTTTCGAAAAGCAACTGGCACCTTGTAGTTGGTCAAGAAGGTCATCTATGCGAGGTAAAGGATATCGATTTTTGATAGTTAACTTGTTGAGCTCTCTGTAGTCGATGCACATGCGAAAAGATCCATCCTTCTTCTTTACAAAGAGTACAGGTGCACCCCAAGGCGATGAGCTGGGGCGTATAAATCCCTTGTCAGTCAACTCTTGCAATTGACTGGCTAGCTCTTGCATTTCAGAGGGGGCTAACCTATATGGAGATTTTGCCACTGGTGTAGCACCAGGTATAAGATCGATACGAAATTCGACATCTCTGATTGGAGGAAGTCCTGAAATGTCGTCAGGAAAAACTTGTGGAAAATCTTTTACAACAGGGATATCTTCAAGTTTCTTTTCTGAGGTCCCCTTCTTGATGATATGGGCTAAAAACGCGACATAATTCTTGCGAAGGTATTTTTGAGCTTGAAGACAAGACATTAAGTTAAGCCCTTTCACCGAGGTTTCTCCAATAATTCGAAGAGTCTGACCGTTTGAAAGAGGAATACGAATAAATTTCTCACGACATACAACTTCCGCATGATGCTGACTGAGCCAATCCATTCCGATTATGATGTCGAAACTTCCCAGCTTCATAGGTAAGATCGACTGAGAAATCGTGGTCGTTTAGGGTGAGCGTACAGTTGCGTAAAATAGAGTCTAACGAAACTGGTTTTCCGTCCGCAACTTCCACCGTTATGGATTCCGCGAGCTTATCCCGATTTTTGCTTAAGATAGGTTCAAATTCTAATGACACGAAACTTCTATCCGCACCAGTATCAAATAACATAGAGGCATATCTACCATTTATAAGAAACGTACCGTTGACCACATTGCCGTCAGCTCTGGCCTGGTTTGCGTTAATATTGAAAGCCCTTCCTCTAGCAGGTGGAGGAGCTTGGTTTGCTTGATTCACAGGGTTGGCTTGGGCCTGAGCATGAATAATATTGACCAGCCTTGGACATGTGTTCCTGAAATGACTTGGATCACCGCAATTGAAACAAGCCCGCATAGGTTGGCCCATAGGGTAGTTGGGTTGATAGTATGTTTGGGCTAAATGTTGAGTGGGTGGAAATGGTTGTTGTTGTTGGGCTTGACCCATTAATTGTTGGTGGGTTTGGGTTATAGGTTATAGGTTGGTGGCGGTTTGTTCGTTGAAGCGTGCGGCAGTTTTGAACAGTGTGTCCAGCGCGACCGCAGCCGGTATAGTATTGGCAAGGATAGTCAGGGGAGTGGTGATACCGACAACGGTTACATTTTGGTAGTGGCCCTGTGTATGGTCTTTTGTATGGCGCGGGTGGAGGAGTGGCTTGAGTGATGGGTGCAGCAGGAACAGGGGTGTTGGTTTGGGTGACTGCAAAGTTCCTGGTGTTACGCTTCCTCTTGTTAGCAAATTTAGAGGAAGGAGTGTGGTGGTTTGAGGTTTGTCCCTCAGCAGGGGTTTTCTTCTTTTCCTCCTTGAACTTCCCATTGCGAATTTGGTTTTCGGTCAGTTCTGTTGCCAACTCCATGGCAGCTTCGAGTGTTACCGGTGAAACGCTGAGGACCGAATCTTGGATTTTTGAGGGAAGTCCTCGAATGTAATGTTCGATCAGACGGTAGGTTGGAGTGAATAAGTTTGGTACCATTTGGTTCAACTCCAAGAACCTTTTGTTGTAAGTAGAGTGATCACCATCTTTTTGCTTCAAGGCATGAAATTCATCTTCCAATTTCTTAATTTCACTTCTAGGACAGAATCGCCTAGTCATGATTTCCCTTAACTCCTCCCAAGTTAAGGCCATCGCATCTTCCGTTCCCCTCTTTCCTTTCTCGGTATTCCACCAAGTGAGAGCTACCCCAAGTAGTCTCCCGGTGGCATAACGAACTTTGCGATCCTCAGGACAATCGCAGTTTAAGAAAATGTTTTCCATCTCCTCGAACCAATGTAGGAGAGCAGTGACTCCCTCAGTCCCTTCGAATTTTGGGGGATCGCAGGACTTAAAATGTTTGTAGGAGCATTTGATGGTAGGAGAGTTGTTGATGATCTGGTCCTGTTGTTGAGGAGGGTTAGTAGGATTTGCAGCAAGGGCTTGTTGTACTTGTACTACGATGTCAGGTAATATCGTGGCCATTTGATTCGCGATATGAGTGGCCAAACGTTCCCGAGACTTTTCCGATTTCCTACTCCTTCGATGCGGTCTAGACGACATCTACAGGATCATAAAATGAGAAGATTGTGAGTTTATGGTATCTTTTTAGGTGTCATGTGTCTTTAGGAAAATGAAAATAACATAAATATCAATAATGCAACTACATCCAAAGGATGTCTTGGGTTCGCTCATGTTGGGCCTCAAATGTCCCCCATACCTTCACCTATATAGTCATGTGGGCCCCCATGGCTATTGGCTTGGTAGGATTCACATTAGTATTGGCAATTTAACACTCGCATCCCCCGAATGCTAACCACAAAATATGTTCATGAGATGTTTGGTCGGAACGTGTCCAGGTGTAGACACAATGACAACTCAAAGTGGGATTAGCTCTCACGACGTTTGGTATAGCATGCTTTGGCCTAATAGGTATTTCGTACTCTCATCGTTAGTCCCCAGGTAGGCAAACTGGTCCTTTATTTTGGATTTATACGAATGCCAGCCTAGACAGGACGTTCCGACTACCGGTACTAGTACCCTTCCAGTTACTACATGCCCGTCATGAGAACTCACTTTGATGAGATTTGAAAACACGAAAATCGTTGTAAAATAAATCATGATGTGGTGTGTGCTCGCATGGATGTGATATATTATGATCATACGATTTCATGATAGGCATTATTTGATAATACATACTTATGAACATGCTTGAACAATATCAAATGTAACATTTAACATAAACATATAAACATCATGAAATTTGGCATATAACACACAAAATTCTTACAAGTTTCTAATCGACTATAGTATAGGCTCTAAGGGTCTAATAACCTATCCTATATCCCTATAGTCATGGCTCTGATACCAATCTGTCACACCCCGACCCGCAGCGGAAATAAGAGTCGGGGCATAATTGGGTTATCACGAAAGCACATGACATTTACTATTATGTTTCATAATTAAATGAAATCAAAGTTACATTTCTCAAACATCCAAACATGTCCATTCATTACAAAGGAAAATAACCAAACATAATAATCCAAATACTAAATCGTTTTATTTCTTCTAATCCAGTGCTGCTGGTTCACCTGTATCATGTGTAAAATGGGAGGTTTTTGGGTCAACATAAGTTGGCGAGTGAACCTTATAGATAAACATTTGATAATGATTTTCTGGTTAGTTTATCAATAAAATATTGTGCATAATCATAAAAGAGCACATGTATGAAATCAAACATTGGCAAACATCAGTTACAATTATAACATACATCAACAATCGATAGCATACATGAACATACCAACATCATATAATAATTAACATAAATGAACTGTGCGATCAAGGCTCAATCAAACGGAGCCGATCGTATTGCATGAACTGGAAATGTAAATTGAACTGTGCGCTCAAGGCTCAATCAAACGGAGCCGAACGTATTGCATGAACTGGAAATGTAAATTGAACTGTGCACTCAAGGCTCAATCAAACGGAGCCGAGCGTATTGCATGTATTGAAATGTAAAATGAAATGACCGATCAAGGCTCAATCAAACGGAGCCGATCGTGCGGGCACGCCCTGATCAACCGCATAATAAAATGGGGATCAAACTCAACCTCGATGGATGGGGAGCTACGGCCTCGGCAATTGCATGTACTGAAATAATAATTTGCAAACAATAATAACTACTTAACAGCAACAAACTAATACACATGTCATGATATGATATATGCACAATAACTTGGTTATAATATGTAAATGAACAAGACACATGATACACCCCAAAAACGTGATTAAAACGGGGAATTTGAAGGGTTCACTCACATTGGGTGCGTTGGATTGGAGATGGTGAGATGCGCACGATTTAGACGAGCGAGTCGACGAGGAATACTAACCTAAATAATAATGGAAAGATATATTAAATGGATAGATTTTATTAAGGATTTTAATGGGATTTTTAGATATATTTTTGTGAGTTTATGGCTATTTTCTATCTTTAAAAATGTTATTTTTAAGTATTTTTAATTGATTTTTAAATTAAAATAAACAAATAAATATTTAAAAAAATATTATTTTTTTACTGTTTGACCGTTGACCGTTGACCGGTTCGGTCAGCGGTAAATATTTGCGCCAAGCGGGATTCGAACCGGTGACCTTCCGTTCACGCGCACGTAGCTCTACCAACTGAGCTACGTGACTAACCCGTTAGAAACCCAGTTTTAATTATATTTATATACTTATTCGAATTTACCGAAAATTCCTTTATTTTGCAAAACGTTTTAATCTCATGGACCGGGACTCGAACGCGCGACGTGAAGTTTATTTTGCACACAGTCCACCGCTGGACTGTGTGTCTAACCCGGTTATATTCTTGATTTATATTATACTTAACAACTACTCGCTCTAACCCGGTTAGTTCATGAATAAAAAGAAATGTTATTACGTAGAGCGTGTGTGTAGTAAGGATCGAACTCGGGACTTGTATATAAACTTTGCATACAGTCCACCCGCTGGACTGTGTGTCTAACCCGTTTATTATCCGAATTTTATTTACTCTTATCCCGTTTTTAAGTTCGTCTTCTTCACTACAATTACCGACTTTACTCAAACAACTGGTTCATGATTTAACTACTTAAATAACATGACTACTAGCTTGAATGTACAAAACCGAACAGTTTGGGGAAAGGAAATACCGGACAGGTCGTCTTCTTTAAGGAGTCCGGCGAAAATCAGATAGCTCTGTTTTTGAACCTCCGGTTGAGAGAGTCTATCAACAGAATTAAGGAATTAGATTTGAAATTGAACCAGAGTACATGGATTATTAGCACGATTGAATGTGTTTACCGTTAACTAGCGAGTTTCCGGCAAATTCCAGAATTTCTCCGGCGAACCCAGAAAATCCAGCAAAGTCTTCTGTGACTGATTTTGAGTGATGGATTAATGTTAGTAGAGTCCTAACAATAGATTGAAACCGCAAAGGAGGAAAAATCTTACCGGTTTGTGTTGAACACGGTTTTCCGGCGAGTTCTGCAGAGAATTCCGGCGAACAGTTTTTTGTGCTCAAAAGACTTGAAAACGCGACGAAAAGGAAATGGAGTGTTGTTGTGACAGTTCTGAATCGCACAAATGATTGGAACTTGAATTATTCGGAGTTTGATAACTTTTCGGTTTCAAAAACCGAAACTTTAAGTTCATTCAATTTGGACTTAATTAGAAACCGATATTCATCGGTTATAAGCTAGCCAGACGATTTCGAACGGATTTGGCGATCGGTTTACCGATTTCCGTTATTCAGATAACATTAACTGCTAATTCGAGTTTGCGAATAAGAACCAATTGTTTTCCTAAGGTTAACAGAAAACACTTGGTGGCAGAGGGGTTAAAGGACCGGTTGATAAGTCTTGGTGACAGCTGACCCGGGTTCGGGTCCCGGCAGCTACAATTGATTTTTATTTATTTTATTTTAACTTTTTATCCAATTTAATTTTTATAGTGTAGTTTATTTATTAATTATGTAACGTTTAAACTCAAAATAACCATAAATAATTACTGTATTTTCATAACTTGGTATTTGATTACAAAACGGAGCGGGTTTTGGAGACCCGATTTATACAAATGTTACATGGACCATAAAGGTCTTAACCAAAAGTCAAAGCAAAAGTCTATTTGCTTGACTTTCGGCTAAATACTTAGCCTATAAATGAAATGAACTGAGAAGGAACACTTACTAGTTGTTTTGGTAAAAAATTATGAAAGCAATTACGTGATCAAATTTAGTTTGTGAGGTAGTGTGCTATAGAGATTTGCTAAAATGTGTTGAGTTGATTAATAAAGAAAACAGTTTCAGGATAACAAACTATATCAATTATCAAGCAATGAACAAAAAAAGTAAGGATTGACGCGGGATGTACGAGGAAAGCCCTAGATCTATCTAGATCGCTGGCACAAAACCTTGGGAGCTGACAACTGCCAGCTGCCTTTGTTCTTCTTATTGATTGAAATATTAGGATACAGCTTCAGGATAATGCACGGATCAGCTCTAAGTGTTACAATGATTGTGAAATGTGAGTGAATGATTGTGAATATAGTGAGTAATTGGTGTATGTACGAGATTACATGTGTTTTTCTAATGATCTGGCATCCCCTTATATAGTTTTTAAGTTCTAAGTAAATATCCTACAATTTCGGGATACAGAGAATATCCCCTTGTGACCGTTGTAGACCTCTTCTTCCGCTATCAACGTTCACCTTTCAACCACTTTGAGCGAGTCTTCGGGTAGACCTAGTCCTCATTAACGTTGGTTCCTTGCAACTGAAGTATACAAACAAACCATTAGTAATGAGCAAGATACTGTAGGATGTTACCAATATCCTGGTTCGGTATCCAGGTCACAAATTAGAAACATAAAGTCAGGATATATTATCGGGATATAGGTTCAAAATTCCACCCATAACACTAGTGATCCAAGATGAATAAGAATTCAGTTGGGAGGCTTTCTATGGCCAGGAAACACTCCAAGAGTGATAGAGAAGAAGAAATGAGAATGAGCAAGGAATGAGACACACATTGTTTGCTATTTATAGTTGAAGAGGTGTTACAGGATTGTGACAAGTGTTAGGGATTGTTCTAAGGTGTCTCCATGTATGTAGTGAGGTGTTAGAAACTGAGCAAGAGTAGCAGAATGCAGAATACATGGCACAAATGCATACTGCCTTGGTCTGCAAGTGAATCTGCCAGCACCGAGTCTTACGAACCGTAAGGGCCTCAGGTTATGGTCCGTAAGCCTTGTTACGCGCCCATGGTTATGAATTACTTACGGTCCGTAGACACTAAAGGCTTAAAGTCTGTAATCGCCTACCAGTTATAATATTATCACATACTTACGGTCCGTAAGCACATAAGGCTTACGGTCCGTAAGAGTCACTCAGAGGCCAATAAAATGGCATGTTGACATAATAGTCCCTCCACATTCATTCTTTTACAATATTAGTCCCTCTTGTCCAACAATGTGGCATAATTGAGAGTTAACTAGACACGTGTCATCATATAATTCGACACAAATTTCAGAAGTGCAGGGGAAGTAGCTTTGTGGCCAATGCCCTTGTGGTGTAAGATGTTTGTTCAAACTCTGGTAGGGGAAGCCCGAGTCTGGTGGGATAGCCTTCTGGTTGGAGGTATTGACAGCTTTGATGAGCTCAAAACTAAGTTTACACAATAGTTCAGCCAATAGCGAAGGCATACCAAGGACCGGAACGAAGTGTTGCACATACGCCGATAGGACAATAAGACAGTGGAAAATTTCTTGGAAATATTTAACAAAGAAAGCATAGCCATCCGTGGCCTTACCCAGGACCTGGCATGTGGGGCCTTTTTACAAGGGGTGAATGATGATGAGCTTCTGAGGAAGTTACATAACAGGAATGGAGTCCCGGATACCATCGAGGAAATGGTGAAGTTCGCCAAAGTTTACGTACGCCAAGAAAAATTGATCATAGCTAGTCACGCGGCGAATAAGAAAAAAGAATCTTAAAGGCCTGATGAAACAAATCGACGCAGAGGTAAGATCAAGAGTCAAAGCGGGAGATTTTCAAGAGGAAGTCACACCGAACCTCAAGGAAGATATGATAGGCCTCGAAGTACAACATCAAGGGCGGAATATTCTTCGGGGGGGGCAAAGTCAGACTTCCCGGCATTGAGTAAAATCCCTGTGGAAATACTCCCGTCAGAAAACCTCAAGCTCAACCCACCGAAACCTTTAAAAGATTCACCAGTAAAGGATTCATCCAAATATTGTGAATATCACAATGGACGTGGGCATGATACCAATGACTGCTACTAGTTGAAAAAGCAGATCGGATACTACGTTAAATTAGGGAAGTTACCTCATTTAGTCAAGGATATTAAGCAGGGTCCTTTACTAGTGAAAGATGAAGAGTGCAAGTCGAGCAGAAAGCAACGTGACATGAATATGTATATGTGGAAGACGTCCGGGGAACCAATCGTGGTATTGAGATCCTTGAGCCATGGATGCTGGTAGACATGCAAGTAGGCTCTCGGTAAAGGGATACCCCTCTTAGCGCAGATCCCCTTATAATCAATACGGTGGTTGGCGATTATAACATGAGGAGAATCCTTGTAGACACAGGAAGTTCGGAAGACATTATATACGAATATTGTTACTATAGAATGCAAAAGGAAGACCGAGCCGTTCTCAAACCAGTACACGCCCCATCAGAGGTTTCACAGTGGAAAAAGTTGACCCCATTGGGCAAATTACTTTCTCGATTACTTTTGGTCGTGCGCCATACGAAAGGACTTTGGTCATCCCTTTCCGGGTAGTCAGAGCAAATCCCACTACAATGTTATTATTGGACGATAGATGCTTAGAAAATTAGATGCAATTGTCTCTACAACGCATGGGTTCATGAAGTTCCCAACCCTAAGAGGTGTAGCAACAGTACACTAGGTTCATGTTGGCAAGGTTATGAACACGAAGAGATGCAGACATGGTCCGACAGGGGCAATTGGACCCAAAAGATGGGTGTTGAGCACCAAACATCCGGATCAGATGGTCACAATCAGTGATGCTTTTTCTTCGGAAGTAAAAGATAGCCTCAAGATGTTGCTCCGTAATAACATAGATGTTTTCGCCTTCGAACATGGTGACATGACAGGCATACCCCACGACAGAGCCGAACATCGGTTGTCTACACTACCCGAGATCAAGCCAATAGCCCAGAGAAAGCGTAGTATGGCCCCGGACAGAAAGAGGCAATAGTGAAAGAGGTGCAAAAGTTGACCGCGACAGGTATCCTGCGGGAGACCAACTACCACACTTGGGTGGCCAACCCAGTCATGGTGAAGAAAACTAATGAAACATGGAGAATGTGTGTGGACTACAAGGACCTGAATAAAGCTTACCCTAAAGACGCGTATCCGCTTCCTAAAATAGATTTCAAAGTTGATTCCCTCGTTCCTTTTCGCTTTAAGTGCGTGCTTGACGCCTATAAGGGATACCATCAGATCTAGATGGCAGAAGAGGATGAAGAAAAGACGGCTTTCCACACAGACATTGGGATTTTTTTATATCGAAAAATGCCTTTTGGACTGCGCAACACAGGAGCAACCTACCAGAAGTTGATTGATAAGGCATTTCTAATCAAATTGGGCAAAATTTAGAAGTATATGTAGACGATTCGGTGATCAAAAGCGTGGATGAAAAAGTTATGTTACAAGACATTGAGGAAACATTCCGAACGTTAAGGGAATACAACATTAAGTTAAACCCCAAGAAATGCTCATTCGGGGTTGAAGAATGCAAGTTAAATTCATAAAGACAAACCCTGAAAAATTCATGGCCATCACCAACATGCCTTCGCTGCGCACACTTAAAGAGGCTAAGACGTTAAACGGAAGCTTGGTAGCAATTAATACTTTCATGGCCAAACACGCTGAACGATCTCTACCCTTCTTAAAGACGCTGAAAGATTGTTTAAACAAAAATAATATTCGGTGGACGGCGGAGGCGGAAGAGGCAGGCGTTTCTTGGCACACTTGCCAACCTTAACAGCTCCAAAACCAAATGAGACACTTAAGATGTATCTGTCCGCGGCTCATTTTGCGGTTATTGCAGTTCTCATGGTGGAATGCGGAGGGGTGCAAACGCCAATATATTATGTTAGTAGAGTATTAGCGGATCCGAAAACCCGGTACTCCACACTGGAGAAGTTGGTGTTAGCACTAGTCCACGCCTCCCGACGGCTTTGGAGATACTTTCAAGGACATAAAGTTCAGGTCTTGACGAATTACTTGTTGCAACAGGTTTTGAACAGACCAGAAATCTCAGTCCGTCTCGCAAAATCGGCCATTGAGTTGGGCCGTAAAAGGACAGCGATCAAAGGTCAAGTTATGGCAGATTTCATTGCTGAATCCCAGAGGGAGAGCATATTCAGGAAACGGCCTCCGAAGCCCCAGAAACAAGCACCGCTAATGAAACTTGGAAGTTGTGCACAAATGGTTCATCCAATAGCAAAAGAGTAGGGGCAGGTCTCATGTTAATTAGCCCGCAAGGGGTTAAACTAATGTACGCTTTAAAGTTTGAGTTTGAGTGTTTGAACAATGAATCAGAGTTCGAAGCGCTGTTGACAGGGTTACGAATGGCACACGCCATGGGAGCTAATCAGGTTGACGCATATGTAGATTCATTGTTGGTAAACAACAAAATAAATGAAACCTATGAAGCCCGTGACAAATCAATGGCCAAATATCTGGCTAAGGCAAAAACCCTTATTGCCTTATTTAATAGCGTAAGTTTGACGCATGTCCATAGAAGAAAAAACCAAATCGCCGACACTTTGAGTAAGTTAGCCACGTCGGGGATGGAACATAAGGTGAGAGCAGAGATTCTACATACTCCATCCACGACGGAAGGAGAGGTGTCGGCCCCGAGCAGCGCGGAGGAAAGTTGGATGACGCCCCTTATTAAATACCTAGCAGACAGTGAATTATCGGCATCTAAAGGAACAGTGTGGAAGATACAGGCCAAGGCCTTACAATACGAATTGAAGGGAGGTACTTTGTACCGAAGATCATATCTCGGTCCGCTGTTGCGTTCTGTTTCTCCTGCTGAGGCAGAGTACCTGATTAAAGAAATACATAAAGGAGTGTGTAGTATCCATGTCGGACCATGGTCTGTGGTGGGCAAGATTATGGATACCGGCTACAACTGGCCCAGAATTCATGAGGACACGGTGAAAGATCTGCGTAAATGAATGAGCTGTCAACACTATGCACCACAAACCATACGCCCTAAAAATAGTATGATACTAGTGACTGCAGCGTGGCTGTTCCAAAAGTGGGCCATTGACATTGTGGGTCCTTTCCCTCCGGCACCGGGTAAAGTCAAGTTCATTATCATTGCAATCAATTATTTCACCAAATGGAACTAAGGTAAACCCTTGGCAAAAATTGGGGTGGATAGTGTTATGAAGTTTTTATGGGAACACATCGTTTGTCGTTTCGGCCTGCTGTTGTACTTGGTCAGCGACAATGGGACTCAGTTCGCTGATAAGATAATCCAAGAATGATGCAAAGACCTTGACATTCAGCAAATTTTCACCTCGGTGGCTCATCCCCAGCGAAATAGCCAGGTAGAAAAGGCTAATAGGAGTTTGCTGGATGCCAAGATCGTGAAGGCGTTTGTTGGGTGGACGAGTTGCCGAAAGTCTTGTGGGCCCATCGAACGACACCCAAATCAGGAAGTAAGGAAACGCTGTTTAGCTTAACGTATGGCACAGAGGCAATGATTCCGGCAAAAGTGAGACTCCCATCGTGAAGGCGCTTGACCACACAAGACGATAACGACCAACGCCTCCGGGAAAATCTGGACCTAATGGAAGAGCGGCGTGAGGCAGCAGCTATTAGCGAAGCACGATACAAACAAGCCATGGCCACTTACTATAACAAAAGAGCAACCGCTGTTAGCTTCAGGGTAGGCAATTACGTCCTAAGGGATAATGAGGCCAGCAGGACGGAAAACATTGGAAAAATGGCCCCACCTTGGAAGGACCTTACTGGATCCAGGAAGTCTTAGACAAGGGAGCGTATGCATTGGAGCACCTGGATGGAACCCCGATTCCGCAGTAATGGAACATAGCCCAACTCAAGAAATGTTACATGTAATCTCCCTCCCTTAACGGCGGAATTAAGTTTGTCGTTATTTTATTTTCCTTTTGTTAAACGTCTTTTGTTCGTCATTAATAAAATTTCAATCTTTTGATTATACATGGACAATCACAACAACAAAATTTTATGCACAATACTAGTTAGAGCCTTTGCTTTTCATACAAAGCATTAAGGAGTGTACAACAACTGATGTCAACACAACGACCTACATGATAAGTCGTTTTGATTAAAAAATCTAACGAAATTAACAACGCTAATAAATAGGTGCCTTGGTAATAGGCACGTTAACTATCTCCTACTGGGCTTACATGAAATTCTGACATTTTCAGCATTGCCCCAAAAACATAAAACAAGTATTATATACAAACGGAACATCAAAAGTAGATTTTATAACAAATTTGCTAATCAATACCCGACAGCATCTCCATAACTTTTTCATGGGTATGGAGTATGTCGGTGTTCAACATAACCAGGTCTGGAAACAAAACCAGACCATCTTCCAGCACTACTAGTCACACTATGCTATGTTCCTCGTGGTCAGAATAGAGAGATGACTCAGTAACTATGGGAAAGCCTCTCCGATGGCGAACATATGACAATGCGACGAGTCTAAGCATCATTGCATGGTTTTTTCCTGGCAGCACCACATTTTCCACGTCGACCCTTCGGGGGAGGAGGATACAACCCAAACATTATAGGTAATAGCCCACCAGGCCCTGGCAACCAATCACTCTAGTCATTTTTGGTTACCAGTGGTCGTGGAATTGACATCATACCGGTGCATTTCGGGATTTCTCGTAGGAAGAGTAAGGCTTCAGCAGCTTCGTAGGTCTCTAACACATCAGATACACGATGACGACAGTCAAATTTACCCATGGTAACTCAAAAGATGAGCAACAATTACATGCGGTATAGTGATTAAATAGAAATACTAAGTCATTATGAAAAATAGACGCCAAACAGTCACATCGCCACCGTGTAAGGTGGCGAAGTTAGAGTAATCATGAGAAGATATTAAATAGAGGCCTACGTCATAACGTCATGATTAAACAAAATAATGCATATTGTCTAGAAGGCAACACGTGCCCAAATATTAATTAATGTTAAACAACATTGGAAGACGAAACGTCAAGTAAACAGCGTAATGCTTCTGGATCCTCATTCTCAACAACATCCAGAATTTGTTGAAATTCTAGTAAAGGGTCATTGGTTACTGTGGTTAGATTTTCCGCCATACGGTTGGATGCAGTAACATTCGCCTCCCAGAATTCTTCGGTAACCAGTTCTCCGCGGTTACACCTAAGGTATATGCATACCGTCATGACACCCAGTCTCATAAGCCGCGGTAGCCAGCTCATCTAGTAGACTTCTGAAGTGGGGGGATCTCCTAAGAAATTCAAAGCACTATTACACGTCCACCATTTTGTCTGATCCCTCAGCAACCCTAGCTGGTTTGTCAACTCACTTACTTCAGCTAAAGCCTGATTGGTGGCATTTTCAACTTCGACACGGAGGGATTTCTCTACATCAAGTTTGTTGTAGGTGTGTCTTTTGATCAAGAGATCATCATGCTTTTGGCAGACGTGCTCATACCGCAACTGGGTATCCTCCATCTCCGCCATTAAGGCAGCATGCCATTCTTGCACCTGTGATACAAACTCACAATCAATTCGAAGACCCTGTATCTGGGAAGTCAGAGTACAAACCTTTTTCGCTTCCGCTACAGTTTTCTGCTCCAACTCTCGCTGAATTTCAAAGAGTGACATATCATCCATTCCTTCTCTTGACAATCACGGGCCCATACCACACGCTCTTCGGCTAGGTTAGATGTTACCTGTTTCAGGTCTTCTTCGGCTTTTTGCTTTTCAGCTATCAGACGATTTTCCCTAACCCGAGCAGCATCCAATAGGCTATCTCGTCGGTGCAACTAATCCATCATTTGCTGCTGTCACAACCCAACCGATGGCGGAATCATCGGGGCGGACGTAAATAGATTGCTCGAAGCTTCATAATGCTAAACTTGTGATAAGTAATTAAACATTACAATTCCATTTCATTTCTAAAGTTTCAAGTACAAGGCTTTTGGAAACAAAATACAACATCGAATTCAAGTACAAATACATCGAAAATACAACATCATAATCAATAAACACGATGTCACACCCCGACCCGCAGCGGAATAAGAGTCAGGGCATAATTGGGTTATCACCAAAGCTCATGATGTTTACTAAAATGTTTCATATTTATTAAATTCAAATTACAACTTAAATATTCAAATCAAATCCATACAATTACAAGGAAATGAAACCAAGTAAAACAATCCAAAGCTTAAACTGATTTATTCTTCTAGGCCTTCCTATGTGTTTCTTGCCTCAACTGGATCACCTGTATCATGTGTAAAATGGGGGATATTTTGGGTCAACAAAAGTTGGCGAGTGAACCTTGATAAAACAGTGTTATTAATTTCTTGTTGTATTTAATATTGAAAATTTGTGCAATAATCACATGTGAGCAAACATATATATATAATAAATCACAAACCACATTGGATGAGTAAATGACATGAATGATGATGTATATGAGATCAAGGCTCAATCAAACGGAGCCGATCGAGTGACATGAATGATGATGTATGTGAGATCAAGGCTCAATCAAACGGAGCCGATCGAATGAGGCACCTGATACTCAACCCGTATCCCACGGGGAGCTGATGAGCCTAATGGAATGCATGCACTGAAAATGATAACTTCAATCTAAACATAATTCACACAACAATTGATACACATTTGATACACATTTGATCACGGATATGATGGATGCACAAGTGTTTAAATATAATAAGGAATTAAACGACACATGATACACCCCAAAATGTGATTAAAACGGGGAATTGGTAGAGATTCACTCAATTGGGTGCGTTCTTTGATGACGTTGGATGCGCACGAGTTTTGGGATTTGATCGACGAGGAAAACTAACCTAAAATAATAACGAAATGGTTCGGTAAATAAATGGATTTTATTTGAGATTAATACTTTTAATTCATAATCTTAATAGGATTTTTAGATTTATTTTTGTGAGTTTAAGGACATTTTCTAACTTTAAAATATTATTTTTAAGTATTTTTAAATAATTTTCTGATTAAATAAATAAAAAATAAAAATGTTGACTTTTTGACTCTGACCGTTGACCGTTGACCGGTCGGATTGTGTTAATTATATGCGCTGAGTGAGGTTCGAACTCGGGACCTCTCGTATACGTGCACGCAGCTCTACCAACTGAGCTACGTGTCTAACCCGAAATATTCTCTGTTTTAATTATATTTATACACTAATTAACTTTTAACTTATTTGGGTTTTTATTAAAACAATTTATATGGCCGAACAGCAGGGACCCGGAGTCGAACTCGGGTCCTTCGGTTCGAGTGCGCACAGCCCAACCAGTTGGGCTATCTGTCATATCTGTTTAACTTATGGATTAAATTACACTTATTAACATTCGGTGACCTATCCGATTCAGTTGTAAAAATGTTGGTTTTAATTCTGAAATTCGGTAACGTGTACGATTCGAACCCGTGACGTGCGTGTTATGTTGCACACAGTCCACCGCTGGACTGTGTGTCTAACCCGGTTAAACATTCAGTTTTAATTAAACTTATACACATGTTCGACTTCGTGTTCTTCGTTTACAAAGACACAGAACAATGATGTCCGACTGTTCTTGTTTAAATCGGTCATCGAACATATAATTGATTGGAATGAAATGGATAAAGAGGGTTACGGAGTAAAATGTACCGAACAGAATGTTTTTTTCAGATTTCCGGCAAGAGTCGTCGGCTCTGATTGGTGACTTCCGTCTGAGTGAATCAATTAGCAGTTTTGATCAATGAGTTGTGAAATTAAGTTACTAAACAAGGGATATCAGGGGGTTTAGATGATTGTACCGATTCACAGCGAGACTTCGGAATTTCCAGTGATTTTCCGGCGAGTGCAGGAATTCCCGGCAACGATGTCTGAGACAGATTCTGCTTGAACGATTTATGTTAATACTTGCCTAATAATGGATTGCAAACAAAAGAGTCAAGAATTTTACCGATTTGAAGTAAGTCTCGGTGAAAGTCTGGCGAATGCAGAATATCTCCGGGACTTGCTAAAGCTTTCGAGAGATTGTGCGATTTTGAGCGAAAAGGTTACTAGAGGTTTGGGTGGGTATTTATAGGGAAGAACAGGGTGTATTGAGTCCGAATTTTGGTCTTGATCCGCGGTCAAAGCTTCTACGGCGGTTACGACCGCAGTTGGCTGTTAGACGTCGGTTATAGCGTTTTAGTCAAAAGGAAAATGGCTAAACTCGCGGATTGCCGGATTTTCCGGTGATTGCGAGTTCTGCCGCGCTGAGGTCCGGATTTTGAATTCGAGTTTTAATTTAAGTATTATTTGTTTCAGTAATTACATAAAGGAGTCATGTGGCGGAGCAGTGTGTTGAGTGTTTGAGTTTGTGGGCGACCCGGGTTCGAAACCCGGCGTCCCCATTTTATTTTTTTCTCACAATTTATGATTATTTATAAAATATGGTTTTTAACTTCTAATATATTTATTAATTATGTATCGTTTAAAATTAATTTGAGCAATAAATATGCAACGAAAAATTATAACTGGATATCCGATTAATAAACGAAGCGGGTTTTGGAAACCCGTTTTTCGACGGATGTTACAGTATCCCCTACTTTTAGAAATTTCGTCCCGAAATTTAAGTAGTAGTGGTAATAGGAAAAAGATGCGGGTATTTCTCGCGCATTGAGTCTTCACGTTCCCAAGTAAACTCAGGTCCTTGTTTCGACTCCCAACGTACCCTGACAATTGGAATACGACTCCGTCTTAAACGCTTCTCTCCGAAGTCCATGATTTCTACTGGTCTTTCAATGAAGTGCATAGATTCATCGATTTGAATGTCTTCTAGAGGAACATGGAGGTTTTCATCGGCGAGGCACTTCTTCAAGTTTGATACGTGGAATGTGGGATGAATTCTGTTGAGCTCTTCTGGTAGGTCAAGCTTGTATGCTACAGGACCTACTCTTTCGAGTATCTTGAAAGGTCCTACGTAGCGTGGTGCTAGCTTGCCCTTCTGGCCAAAACGAATCACTCCCTTCCACGGTGATACTTTTAAAAGTACTTGATCCCCAATGTCAAACTCCAAGGGCTTTCGTCGTTTGTCTGCATAACTCTTTTGACGACTTTGAGCCGCTAGAAGATTGTTTCGAATTTGAATGACCTTGTCGGTTGTTTCTTGAATTAACTCTGGACCGGTGATTTGTGATTCCCCAATTTCGTGGCAACATACTGGAGATCGGCACTTATGACCATATAACGCTTCGAAAGGAGCCATGCCGATACTTGAATGATAGCTATTGTTGTACGAAAATTCAACTAATAGTAGATGAGAGTCCCAATTCCCTTTGAAGTCTATGACACATACTCGAAGCATGTCTTCAAGAGTTTGGATGGTGCGTTCAGATTGTCCATCAGTTTGAGGATGAAAAGCGGTACTGAGGTCTAATCGTGTACCCAAGGCGGTTTGTACGGCTCGCCATGTTCGTGAAGTGAAACGACCATCACGGTCTGAAATGATGCTTAAAGGTACACCATGACGGCTTACGATCTCGCTGATGTAGATACGAGCTAACTTCTCGTTCTTGAAGTCCTCGCGAATCGGTATGAAGTGAGCTGATTTTTGTAAGACGATCAATGATTACCCATATGGTGTCATACCCACTGGAGGTGCGAGGTAACCCGGTAATGAAATCCATGGTTATGTTTTCCCACTTCCAAACAGGTATTTCAGGTTGGATTCGGAGTCCTGAAGGTCTTTGATGTTCAGCTTTTACTTTGGAACAGGTAAGGCACTTGGAAACAAACACAGCGATATCCTTTTTCATGCCAGGCCACCAGTAGGTGTATCGTAGGTCTTGATACATCTTGTCGGCTCCTGGGTGTACAGAGTATCGTGTTTTGTGCGCCTCATTCATGAGGAAATCACGAAGGTTGTCGCGATCAGGAATCCATATGCGGTTTAAATAGTATAAAATACCGTCGGATTTGGTTTCGATTTTGAGTTCCGCTCCACATGACAGCTCATCGCGTACGTCATTTTCTGTTATAGAAACATGTTGAGCTTCTCGGATTCGATCTTTGATGTCGGTTATGATTTGCGAACATAGAAGACGAATGGAGTTCGCATAACCTTTTCAACTAAGTGCATCAGCCACTACGTTTGCCTTGCCAGGATGATACCGAATTTCACAGTCGTAGTCGTTAAGAAGTTCGACCCATCTTCGTTGCCTCATATTCAACTCCTTTTGGTTGAAGATATGTTGGAGACTTTTGTGGTCAGTGTATATTTCACACTTGGTTCCGTAGAGGTAATGTCTCCATATCTTGAGAGCGAACACAACGGCTCCGAGTTCCAGGTCGTGGTTGGTGTAATTCTTTTCATGAACCTTGAGTTGCCTAGAAGCATAGGCTATCACTTTTCCTCTTTGCATTAATACACAGCCTAGCCCTTGCCCTGATGCGTCGCAATATACTACAAAGTCATCGCAACCCTCAGGAAGTGTGAGGATAGGTGCGTCACAAAGTTTTTGCTTTAGGGTTTGGAAGGCTTCTTCTTGTTTAGGTCCCTATATGAAAGGTTTTCCTTTATGAGTCAAAGCCGTGAGCGGTACAGCAATACGGGAGAAATTGGCAATGAAGCGGCGATAGTAACCAGCCAAACCCAGAAATGACCTTACTTCGGTAGGGGTACGTGGCGCTTGCCATTCCTGTACTGCCTTGATTTTTGAAGGATCGACATGTATCCCTTGTCATTAACGACATGTCCAAGGAATTGTACTTCTCTTAACCAGAATTCGCATTTTGAGAACTTAGCGTATAGCTTTTCAGTCCTTAAGAGAGTAAGGATGAGTCGAAGGTCGCGTTCATGATCGGATTTAGATTTGGAGTAGATGAGGATGTCGTCGATGAAGACTATGACAAAGCGGTTGAGGTAGGGTTTGCATACCCTATTCATTAGATCCATGAAGACAGCTAGGGCATTGGTTAAACCGAATGGCATGACCATGAATTCGTAATGACCATAACGAGTCCGGAAGGTGGTCTTTGGGACGTCTTCTTCATGTACTCTGAGTTGATGATAACCAGAACGAAGGTCGATTTTTGAAAAGCAGGTGGCGCCTTGAAGTTGATCTAGGAGGTCATCGATGCGAGGTAGTGGGTAGCGATTCATAACCGTTAACTTGTTGAGTTCTCTGTAGTCGATACACATGCAAAACGTTCCATCTTTCTTCTTCACAAAAAGAACAGGTGCACCCCAAGGCGAGGAGCTAGGACGTATGAATCCTTTGTCAGTCAACTCTTGCAGTTGACTGGCCAGCTCTTGCATTTCGGATGGGGCTAACCTATAAGGAGATTTTGCGACTGGTGTAGCGCCAGGTACAAGATCGATGCGGAATTCGACTTCTCTCACAGGAGGGAGTCCTGAGATGTCGTCGGGAAAGACTTGTGGGAATTCTTTCACTACTGGTATATCTTCGAGTTTCTTCTCCTTGTTTCCCTTCTTGACGACGTGAGTTAGGAATGCGACATAGTTCTTGCGGAGATATTTTCGGGCTTGAAGACAGGACATTAATTTGAGTCCTTTCGAAGGGGTTTCTCCAAAGATACGTAGGGTCTGACCGTCTGCAATAGGAATGCGAATGAACTTTTCACGGCATACTACTTCAGCGTGATGCTGGCTGAGCCAGTCCATACCGATTATAATATCGAAACTCCCCAACTTCATAGGCATGAGGTCAACTGGAAAATCGTGATCGTTTAGACTGAGTGTACAATTTCGTATGATAGAATTTAATGAAACGGGCTTTCCGTCAGCGACTTCCACCGTTAGAGATTCCATGAGGTTATCACGAGTTTGGTTGAGGATAGGTTCAAATACTAAGGACACAAAACTCCTATCCGCGCCAGCATCGAATAACATGGATGCATAACTACCATTGATGAGAAACGTACCGTTAACCACGTTGTTGTCAGCTCTAGCTTGGTTGGCATTGATGTTGAAAGCTCTTCCTCTAGCAGGTGGAGGAGCTTGGTTAGCTTGGTTTACCGGATTTGCTTGAGCTTGGGCATGGATGATGTTCACCAAGCGTGGACATGTGTTCCTGAAGTGGTTTGGGTCTCCACAGTTGTAACATGCTCGCATGGGTTGCATCATGGGGTAGTTGGGTTGGTAGTAGGATTGGGCTATATGTTGTGCAGGTGGTAAAAGTAAAGGTTGTTGGACTTGACCCACTATCTGATGGTGGGTTTGGGTTGAGGGTTGATTGCGGTTCATTCGCTGAAGTGTGCGATAAGTTTGGATGGTGTGACCCGCACGGCCACAGCTGGTGCAATGTTGGCAAGGAGTTTCTGGGAGGTGATGGTATTGACAACAGTTGCATTTTGGGTATGGGCGGTGTATGGCTTTTTAAATGGTGCAGCTGAGGGAGCAATTTGGGTAATTGGTGCGACAGTGATAGGAGGGTTTGTGTGTGTGACGGCAAAATTTATGCTGTTTCGTTTCCTCTTACCAGCAAACTTTGAAGAGGAGATGGAATGATTTGGAGTTTGGGCCTCAATGGGGGCTTTCTTTTTCTCATCCTTGAATTTGCTGTTTCGGATGCGATTCTCGGTAAGTTCGGTAGCTAGTTCCATTGCGGCTTCAAGTGTTGCAGGCGAAGTGCTTAGAACCGAGTCTTGAATTTTCGAGGGGAGGCCTCGAATGTAGTGTTCAACCAAGCGGTACACGAGGGTGAACAGATTAGGGATCAATTGGTTCAGTTCGAGAAATCTCTTGTTGTAGGAAGTGTGATCTCCTTCCTTTTGTTTTAACGAGTGGAATTCATCTTCCAACTTTTTGATTTCGCTTCTTGGACAGAAGCGCCTTGTCATGATTTCCCTTAACTCTTCCCATGATAAGGCCATGGCATCCTCGACTCCTCGCTTACCCTTTTCTGTGTTCCACCAGGTAAGGGCTACTCCAAACAGTCTCCCTGATGCATAACGTACCTTGCGATCCTCGGGACAATCGCAATTGAGGAAAGTGTTCTCCATTTCTTCAAACCAGTGGAGGAGGGCAGTAACACCTTCGGTCCCTTCATACTTTGGGGGATCGCAAGATTTGAAGTGTTTGTAGGAGCACTTTTTGGAGTGAGGGTTGGCGACGCTCTGGTCTTCTTGATTGGGAGGGTTGATAGGATTTGCGGTGAGAGCTTGTTGAACTTGAATCACGATGTCAGGAAGTACCGCGACCATTTGTTTAGCAATTTGAGTGGCCAAGCGTTCATTGGATCTTCCTGACTTTCTACCTCCACGTAGTTGCCTAGCTGACATCTACAGTAACATACATAGGAAGATTGTGAGTTTAAGAAGTTTTTTAGGTGTCATGTGTCGCTAAAAGAAAAAAATAACATAACTATCAATAATGCAACTACATCCATAGGATGTCTTGGGTTTGCTCATGTTTGGGCCTCCAATGTCCCCCATACCATCGCCTGTATAGTCATGTGGGCCCCCATGACTATTGGCTTAGTAGGATTCACATTGGTGTTGGCGGTTTAACACTCGCATCACCCGTATGAAAACCATGAAATATGATTGCGAGATGTATGGTAGGAGGGTGTCCAGGTGTAGACACAATGACAACTCAAAGTGGGGTTAGCTCACACGACATTTGGTATAGCATGCTTTGGCCTAATAGGTCCTTCGTACTCTCATCGTTAGTCCCTAGGTAGGCAAACTGGTCCTTTATTTTGGATTTATACGAATGCCAAGCCTAGACAGGACGTTCCGACTACCGGTACTCGTTCCGACTATAGTATAGGCTCTAAGGGTCTAATAACCTATCCTATATCCCTATAGTCATGGCTCTGATACCAATCTGTCACACCCCGACCCGCAGCGGAATAAGAGGCGGGGCATAATTGGGTTATCACCAAAGCTCATGACATTTACTATTATGTTTCATATTTAATAAAGTCAAAGTTACATTTTCAAATATCCAAACATGTTCATTCAATACAAAGGAAATAAACCAAACATAACAATCCCAACTCTAAAAACGTTTTATTCTTCTAATCCAAGTCCTATGTGTTCCTAGCTGCTGCTGGTTCACCTGTATCATGTGTAAAATGGGAGTTTTTGGGTCAACATAAGTTGGCGAGTGAACCTTATTAGATAAACATATATTAATAAATTAATTGTTAGTTTATCAATGAAAATTAGTGCATAATCATAGATGAACAAATGTAAATAATCAAGCAAAGGCAAATAGCAGTCACAACTATAACATACAATATCACATGACAGCATACATGATCATACCAACATCATACTGTAAATAACATAAATGAAACTGTGCGATCAAGGCTCAATCAAACGGAGCCGATCGTATTGCATGTACTGAAAATGAAAATGTCTGTGCGATCAAGGCTCAATCAAACGGAGCCGATCGTATGTGGGCACGCCAGGTTCAACCGCATAATAAAATGGGGAACATGCTCAACGCTCATAATGTAATGGGGAGCGGCGGCCTATGAAATTGCATGTACTGAATAATAAATTGCATCCAATAATAAGTACTTAACAGCAACAAACTGAATACACAAGTTCATGATATGATGTATGCACAATGGTTTAGTAATAATATATATATACAAAGACACATGATATACCCCAAAACGTGATTAAAATGGGGAATTTGTAAGATTCACTCACCTTGGGTGCGTTGGATTGGAGATGGTGATATGCGCACGATTTAGATGAGCGGAACAACGAGGATTACTAACCTAAATAATAACGGAAAATATATTAAATGAGTGGATTTTATTAAGGATTTTAATGAAATTTTTAGATATATTTTTGTGAGTTTATGGCTATTTTCTATCTTTAAAAATGTTATTTTTAAGTATTTTTAATTGATTTTTAAATTAAATTAAATAAATAAAAATATAAAAAAATTGTTTATTTAGTGTTGACCGTTGACCGTTGACCGGTCGGTCAGCGTATTAGTTTGCGCCGGGTGAGGCTCGAACCGGCGACCTCCCGTACGCGTGCACGCAGCTCTACCAACTGAGCTACGTGTCTAACCCGAAATAATCTTGTTTTTATTTATACTTATACACTTATTCAGTTAATCCGAATTTCCTTTATTTACAAAAACATTTTAATTCAATCGGACCGGTGCTCGTGACGGGTTTCGAACGCGCGACGTGTGTTCATGTTGCACACAGTCCACCGCTGGACTGTGTGTCTAACCTGGTTATTATCTCAGTTTTTATTATACTTAACAACTAACTGGGTTATCCCGATTTAGTTTAAACAAAAAGGCCTTTTATTATACAAGGAGTGCGTGGAGCAGGGATCGAACTCGGGACGTGCGTATGTATTTTGCACACAGTCCACCGCTGGACGGTGTGTCTAACCCGTTTATAATTCCGATTTTAATTAACCTTATGTTATGTTGAGTCTTCATCTTATTCGTTGATTTTACACAGACAATCATATCCTGACTGTTATGACCGATTCATGACTTATACGCTTTTCAGACATTACAAGTAATTTAAAAGTAAAGAATGGAGAGAGTTTGGGGAAAAAGATGTACCGATTGAGGTTGTTCACAGAATTCCGGCGGAGGTTCGTCGGTACTGAAAGTGAACTCTGGCTGTTGAAACCAATTAACAGCTTGTTCGATTATTTAAGTAGTTGAGTCACTTAAACAAGGTTTAACAGAAGTTTGGGAGATCATACCCGTTCACGGTGTGTTTCCGGCAGTTTCAGGAGTTTTCCGGCGAAGGTAAGATTTTCGACAAACGTGGACTAGGATCGATTCTGATGGTGGAGTTGTGTTAGAGACTGATTAATCACATGATTGAAACAGAAAGAGTCGGAGGAAATACCGTGTGGATGTGAGTCCTGGTTTTCCGGTGACTTGCAGAATTTTTCCGGCGGTCTGATTCAAGCTTCTCCGGTGGATTGTAAGGTTGCGGAAATGAAATTGGGAGTCTTGCAGAGTGTTTTGAGTCGCAGGAAAGGTCTAGGATTGAAGTAATCCGAGAATTGAAGACTTTCGGTTATTAAACCGATCTACTTCCGACTTCAAGTTATAATCATGGCAGCATTGATTGGAATCGTCCGTTTATCGGCTATACTCGCTCAATCAAGAGTATCCAAATCGACTTTGGTGTTTGATAACCGATTTCAGTTACAATTTGTAGAATCGGTTGATTTACCTTAGTCCATAAAACTTATTTGTTTTCTAAAGATAACAGAGAACAAGCAAGTGGCGGAGTGGTCTTGTGATTGGGTGATAAGTCGTTGAAGTGTCTTGGCTGACCCGGGTTCGAGTCCCGGCAGCGTTATAATTTTTTTATTTATTTTATTTTAACTTTTCATCAAATATAATTTTTATCGTTTAGTTTATTTATTAATTATGTATTGTTTTAAATCAAAATAATCATAAATATTCGACATAACTTTTATAACTTGATATTCGATTACAAAACGGAGCGGGTTTTGAAAACCCGATTTTTACAAATGTTACAGTATCCCCTACTTTTAGGAATTTCGTCCCGAAATTTAAGTAGTTGAAGTAGTAGGAAAAAGATGCGGGTATTTTTCACGCATTGAGTCTTCACGTTCCCAAGTAAACTCAGGTCCCCGTTTCGACTCCCAGCGTACCCTAACAATTGGAATGCGACTTCGTCGAAGACGTTTCTCCCCGTAGTCCATGATCTCCACTGGTCTTTCAATAAAATGCATAGATTCATCAATCTGAATATCTTCCAGCGGAATATGGAGATTCCCATCAGCGAGGCACTTCTTCAAGTTCGACACGTGGAATGTGGGATGAATCCTGTTGAGTTCTTCTGGTAAGTCAAGCTTGTATGCTACAGGACCTACTCTTTCGAGTATCTTGAAAGGTCCTACGTAACGAGGTGCTAGCTTCCCCTTTTGACCAAAACGAACTACTCCCTTCCACGGTGATACTTTTAAAAGCACATGATCACCAATGTTAAACTCCAAGGGCTTCCGTCGTTTATCTGCATAACTCTTTTGACGACTTTGAGCTGCTAGAAGATTGTTTCGAATTTGATGAATCTTGTCTGTGGTTTCTTGGATCAATTCTGGACCAGTAATTTGTGCTTCCCCAATTTCGTGCCAACATACAGGAGATCGGCACTTACGACCATATAAGGCTTCGAAAGGTGCCATGCCGATGCTCGAATGATAGCTGTTGTTGTACGAAAATTCAACTAATGGTACGTGGGCGTCCCAATTTCCCTTGAAGTCTATGACACATGCTCTAAGCATATCTTCAAGAGTTTGAATGGTGCGCTCAGACTGTCCATCAGTTTGAGGATGATAGGCGGTACTGAGATCTAATCGTGTGCCCATAGCGGATTGAACTGCTTGCCATGTTCGTGAGGTGAAACGACCATCACGATCAGAAATAATACTCAACGGTACCCCATGTCGGCTTACGATTTCGTTGATATAGTGCAAGCTTTTCGTTCTTGAAATCTTCGCGGTTTAGGAATAAAGTGAGCTGATTTTGCAAGTCGGTCTATAATCACCCATATAGTGTCATACCCACCAGAAGTGCGAGGTAACCCGGTAATTAAATCCATGGTTATATTTTCCCACTTCCATACAGGTATTTCCGGTTGGACTAGAAGTCCTGAGGGTCTTTGGTGTTCAGCCTTCACCTTGGAACATGTGAGGCACTTGGAAACAAAAACGGCAATATCCTTCTTCATTCCAGGCCACCAATAGGTGTATCGTAGGTCTTGATACATCTTATCGGCTCCTGGGTGTATAGAATATCGCGTTTTGTGAGCTTCATTCATAAGAGTTTCACGAAGATTATTGTGGTTAGAAATCCAGATACGATCTAGGTAATACAGAATACCATCTAATTTGGTTTCAAGTTTTAGCTCGGCTCCACAGGACATCTCCTTTCGTACATCTTCTTCTGTTATTGAAACGTGTTGGGCTTCTCGAATTTGATCTTTAATGTCGGTTATAATTTGCGAACATAGAAGATGAATGGAGTTCGCATAACCCTTTCGACTAAGTGCATCAGCCACCACATTTGCTTTACCAGGGTGGTATCTAATTTCACAGTCGTAATCATTCAGGAGTTCGACCCATCTTCGTTGCCTCATGTTTAACTCTTTTTGATTGAAGATATGTTGAAGACTCTTGTGGTCAGTGTATATTTCACACTTAGTACCATAGAGATTGTCTCCATATCTTAAGAGCGAAGACAACGGCTCTAAGTTCTAGGTCATGAGTGGTGTAGTTCTTTTCATGCGTCTTGAGTTGTCTCGAGGCATAAGCTATGACTTTTCCTCTTTGCATGAGAACGCAGCCCAATCCTTGCCCTGACGCGTCGCAATAGACTACAAAATCATCACAACCTTCAGGAAGAGTGAGGATTGGTGCATCACAAAGTTTTTGTTTAAGAGTTTGAAAAGCTTCTTCTTGCTTGGGTCCCCATACGAAAGGTTTTCCCTTATGAGTTAAAGCCGTGAGTGGCACAGCAATGCGAGAGAAGTTTGAAATGAACCGACGATAATAGCCAGCTAGTCCAAGAAAAGATCTTACTTCAGTTGGTGTACGTGGAGCTTGCCATTCTTGAACTGCTTTGATCTTTGAAGGGTCAACATGTATTCCCTTGTCATTGACTACATGCCCGAGGAATTGCACCTCTTTTAACCAGAATTCACATTTGGAGAACTTGGTATAAAGCTTTTCCTTTTCTAGAAGTGCAAGAACGAGTCGAAGATGACGCTCATGATCAGCTTTAGATTTTGAATAAATAAGAATATCGTCGATGAAGACTATAACAAATCGATCAAGATAAGGTTTGCAGACTCTGTTCATTAGGTCCATGAAGAAAGCTGGTGCGTTGGTTAATCCAAACGGCATAACCATGAATTCATAGTGGCCATAACGAGTTCGAAAAGCAGTCTTAGGGACGTCTTCTTCATGCACTCTAAGTTGGTGATAGCCAGATCGAAGATCGATTTTTGAAAAGCAGCTGGCACCTTGTAGTTGGTCAAGAAGATCATCAATGCGAGGTAAAGGATAGCGATTTTTGATGGTTAACTTGTTGAGCTCTCTGTAGTCGATGCACATACGGAAAGATCCATCTTTCTTCTTTACAAAGAGGACATGTGCACCCCAAGGCGATGAGCTAGGACGTATGAATCCCTTGTCAGTCAACTCTTGCAATTGACTGGCTAGCTCTTGCATTTCAGAGGGGGCTAACCTATATGGAGACTTTGCAACTGGTGTAGCACCAGGTATAAGATCAATACGGAATTCGACGTCTCTAACTGGAGGAAGTCCTGAAATGTCGTCGGGAAAAACTTGTGGGAAGTCTTTTACTACAGGAATGTCTTCAAGTTTCTTCTCTGCGATTTCCTTTTTGATGATATGGGCTAAAAACGCGACATAATTCTTGCGAAGATATTTTTGAGCTTGAAGACAAGACATTAAGCTGAGTCCTTTCGACGAGGTTTCTCCAATGATTCGAAGAGTCTGACCGTTTGAAAGAGGAATACGAATAAATTTTTCACGACATACAACTTCCGCCTGATGTTGACTGAGCCAATCCATACCGATTATTATGTCAAAACTTCCCAGCTTCATAGGAATAAGGTCGACTGAGAAATCGTGGTCGTTTAAGGTGAGTGTACAGTTGCGTAAAATAGAGTCTAATGAAACTGGCTTCCCGTCCGCAACTTCTACCGTTATGGATTCCGTGAGCTTATCCCGATTTTTACTTAATATAGGTTCAAACTCTAAAGACACAAAACTTCTATCCGCACCAGTATCAAATAATATAGATGCATATCTACCATTTATAAGGAACGTACCGTTGACCACATTGCCGTCAGCTCTGGCCTGGTTAGCGTTGATATTGAAAGCTCTCCCTCTTGCAGGTGGGGGAGCTTGGTTTGCTTGGTTCACTGGATTGGCTTGGGCCTGAGCATGAATAATATTAACCAGCCTTGGACATGTGTTTCTGAAATGACTCGGGTCGCCGCAATTGAAGCAAGCCCGCATAGGTTGGCCCATAGGATAATTGGGTTGGTAGTATGTTTGGGCTAAATGTTGGGTGGGTGGAAATGGTAGGGGTTGTTGGGCTTGACCCATTAACTGTTGGTGGGTTTGGGTTAAAGGTTGGTGGCGGTTTGTTCGTTGAGGCATGCGGCAGTTTTGAACAGTATGTCCTGCGCGACCGCAGCCGGTGCAGTATTGGCAAGGATGATCAGGGGAATGGTGATATTGGCAACGGTTACATTTTGGTAACGGGCCTGTGTAGGGTCTTCTGTATGGTGCGGGTGAAGGAGTGACTTGAGTAATGGGTGCAGCAGGAATAGGGGTGTTGGTTTGGGTAACTGCAAAATTTCTAGTGTTGCGCTTCCTCTTATTGGCGAACTTAGAGGAAGGAATGGGGTGGTTTGAAGTTTGTCCCTCAACAGGGGCTTTCTTCTTCTCTTCTTTGAACTTCCCGTTGCGAATTCGGTTTTCGGTCAGTTCAGTTGCTAACTCCATAGCCGCTTCAAGTGTTACTGGTGAAACGCTGAGAACTGAATCTTGGATTTTCGAGGGAAGTCCTCGAATATAATGTTCAATCAGACGATAGGTTGGTGTGAACAGATTTGGAACCATTTGGTTCAACTCCAAAAATCTCTTGTTGTAGGTAGTGTGATCACCCTCCTTTTGCTTTAGAGCATGAAATTCATCCTCCAACTTCTTAATTTCACTTCTAGGACAGAAACGCCTAGTCATGATTTCCCTTAACTCCTCCCAAGTTAAGGCCATCGCATCTTCAGTTCCCCTCTTCCCTTTCTCATTATTCCACCAAGTGAGAGCTACTCCAAGTAGTCTCCCGGTGGCTTATCGAACCTTGCGATCCTCAGGACAATCGCAGTTTAGGAAGGTGTTTTCCATCTCCTCGAACCAATGTAGGAGAGCAGTGACACCCTCGGTCCCTTCAAATTTAGGAGGATCACAGGACTTAAATGTTTGTAAGAGCACTTGTTGGTAGGAGGGTTGTCGATGTTCTGGTCCTGTTGTTGGGGAGGGTTAGTAGGATTTGTATCAAGGGCTTGTTGTACTTGGACACAATGTCAGGAAGTATCGTGGCCATCTGTTTCGCGATCTGAGTGGCAAAACGTTCCTGAGACCTTCCCGATCTTTTACCCCTTCGTTGCTGTCTAGACGACATCTACAGGATCATAAAATGAGAAGATTGTGAGTTTATGGTGTCTTTTTAGAGGTCATGTGTCTTTAAAAAAATGAAAATAACATAAATATCAATAATGCAACTACATCCATAGGATGTCTTGGGTTCTCTCATGTTGGGCCTCAAATGTCCCCCATACCTTCACCTACATAGTCATGTGGGCCCCCATGGCTATTGGCTTGGTAGGATTCACATTAGTATTGGCAATTTAACACTCGCATCCCCGAATGCAAACCACAAAATATGTTCATGAGATGTTTGGTCGGAACGTGTCCAGGTGTAGACACAATGACAACTCAAAGTGGGGTTAGCTCACACGATGTTTGGTATAGCATGCTTTGGCCTAATAGGTACTTCGTACTCTCATCGTTAGTCCCCAGGTAGGCAAACTGGTCCTTTATTTTGGATTTATACGAATGCCAGCCTAGACAGGACGTTCCGACTACCGGTACTGGTACCCTTCCAGTTACTACATGCCCGTCATGAGAACTCACTTTGATGAGATTTGAAAACACGAAAATCATTGTAAAAGCAATCATGATGTGGTGTGTGCTTTCATGGATGTGATATGTTATGAGCATACGATTCATGATAGGCATTATATGATAATACATACTTATGAACATGCTTGTACAATATCAAATGTAACATTTAACATAAAACATATAGACATCATGAAATTTGGCATATAACACACAAAAATCTTATAAGTTTCTAATCGACTATAGTATAGGCTCTAAGGGTCTAATAACCTATCCTATATCCCTATAGTCATGGCTCTGATACCAATCTGTCACACCCGACCCGCAGCGGAATAAGAGGCGGGCATAATTGGGTTATCACCAAAGCTCATGACATTTACTATTATGTTTCATATTTAATAAAGTCAAGTTACATTTTCAAATATCCAAACATGTTCATTCAATACAAAGGAAATAAACCAAACATAACAATCCCAACTCTAAAACGTTTTATTCTTCTAATCCAAGTCCTATGTGTTCCTAGCTGCTGCTGGTTCACCTGTATCATGTGTAAAATGGGAGTTTTTGGGTCAACATAAGTTGGCGAGTGAACCTTATTAGATAAACATATATTAATAAATTAATTGTTAGTTTATCAATGAAAATTAGTGCATAATCATAGATGAACAAATGTAAATAATCAAGCAAAGGCAAATAGCAGTCACAACTATAACGTACAATATCACATGACACATACATGATCATACCAACATCATACTGTAAATAACATAAATGAAACTGTGCGATCAAGGCTCAATCAAACGGAGCCGATCGTATTGCATGTACTGAAAATGAAAATGTCTGTGCGATCAAGGCTCAATCAAACGGAGCCGATCGTATGTGGGCACGCCAGGTTCAACCGCATAATAAATGGGGAACATGCTCAACGCTCATAATGTAATGGGGAGCGGCGGCCTATGAAATTGCATGTACTGAATAATAAATTGCATCCAATAATAAGTACTTAACAGCAACAAACTGAATACACAAGTTCATGATATGATGTATGCACAATGGTTTAGTAATAATATATATATACAAAGACACATGATACACCCCAAAACGTGATTAAAACGGGGAATTTGTAAGATTCACTCACCTTGGGTGCATTGGATTGGAGATGGTGATATGCGCACGATTTAGATGAGCGGAACAACGAGGATTACTAACCTAAATAATAACGGAAAATATATTAAATGAGTGGATTTTATTAAGGATTTTAATGAAATTTTTAGATATATTTTTGTGAGTTTATGGCTATTTTCTATCTTTAAAAATGTTATTTTTAAGTATTTTTAATTGATTTTTAAAAAAAAATTAAATAAATAAAAATATAAAAAAATTGTTTATTTAGTGTTGACCGTTGACCGTTGACCGGTCGGTCAGCGTATTAGTTTGCGCCGGGTGAGGCTCGAACCGGCGACCTCCCGTACGCGTGCACGCAGCTCTACCAACTGAGCTACGTGTCTAACCCGAAATAATCTTGTTTTTATTTATACTTATACACTTATTCAGTTAATCCGAATTTCCTTTATTTACAAAAACATTTTAATTCAATCGGACCGGTGCTCGTGACGGGTTTCGAACGCGCGACGTGTGGTTCATGTTGCACACAGTCCACCGCTGGACTGTGTGTCTAACCTGGTTATTATCTCAGTTTTTATTATACTTAACAACTAACTGGGTTATCCCGATTTAGTTTAAACAAAAAGGCCTTTTATTATACAAGGAGTGCGTGGAGCAGGGATCGAACTCGGGACGTGCGTATGTATTTTGCACACAGTCCACCGCTGGACGGTGTGTCTAACCCGTTTATAATTCCGATTTTAATTAACCTTATGTTATGTTGAGTCTTCATCTTATTCGTTGATTTTACACAGACAATCATATCCTGACTGTTATGACCGATTCATGACTTATACGCTTTTCAGACATTACAAGTAATTTAAAAGTAAAGAATGGAGAGAGTTTGGGGAAAAAGATGTACCGATTGAGGTTGTTCACAGAATTCCGGCGGAGGTTCGTCGGTACTGAAAGTGAACTCCAGCTGTTGAAACCAATTAACAGCTTGTTCGATTATTTAAGAAGTTGAGTCACTTAAACAAGGTTTAACAGAAGTTTGGGAGATCATACCCGTTCACGGTGTGTTTCCGGCAGTTTCAGGAGTTTTCCGGCGAAGGTAAGATTTTCGACAAACGTGGACTAGGATCGATTCTGATGGTGGAGTTGTGTTAGAGACTGATTAATCACATGATTGAAACAGAAAGAGTCGGAGGAAATACCGTGTGGATGTGAGTCCTGGTTTTCCGGTGACTTGCAGAATTTTTCCGGCGGTCTGATTCAAGCTTCTCCGGTGGATTGTAAGGTTGCGGAAATGAAATTGGGAGTCTTGCAGAGTGTTTTGAGTCGCAGGAAAGGTCTAGGATTGAAGTAATCCGAGAATTGAAGACTTTCGGTTATTAAACCGATCACTTCCGACTTCAAGTTATAATCATGGCAGCATTGATTGGAATCGTCCGTTTATCGGCTATACTCGCTCAATCAAGAGTATCCAAATCGACTTTGGTGTTTGATAACCGATTTCAGTTACAATTTGTAGAATCGGTTGATTTACCTTAGTCCATAAAACTTATTTGTTTTCTAAAGATAACAGAGAACAAGCAAGTGGCGGAGTGGTCTTGTGATTGGGTGATAAGTCGTTGAAGTGTCTTGGCTGACCCGGGTTCGAGTCCCGGCAGCGTTATAATTTTTTATTTATTTTATTTTGACTTTTCATCAAATATAATTTTTATAGTTTAGTTTATTTATTAATTATGTATTGTTTTAAATTAAAATAATCATAAATATTCGACATAACTTTTATAACTTGATATTCGATTACAAAACGGAGCGGGTTTTGAAAACCCGATTTTTACAAATGTTACATGTGCGACTTTGAGCGAAAATGTTACCAGAGGTTTGGGTGGGTATTTATAGGGAAGAACAGGATGTATTGAGTCCGAATTTTGGTCTTGATTCGCGGTCAAAGCTTCTCCGGCGGTTACGACCGCAATTGACTGTTAGACGTCGGTTATAACTGATGTCGAAGTCGGTTATAGCGTTTTAGTCAAAAGGAAAATGGCTAAACTCGCGGATTGCCGGATTTTCCGGTGATTGCGAGTTCTGCCGCGCTGAGGTCCAGATTTTGAATTCGAGTTTTAATTTAAGTATTATTTGTTTCAGTAATTACACAAAGGAGTCATGTGGCGGAGCGGTGTGTTGAGTGTTTGAGTTTGTGGGCGACCCGGGTTCGAAACCCGGCGTCCCCATTTTATTTTTTTCTCACAATTTACGATTATTTATAAAATATGGTTTTTAAATTCTAATATATTTATTAATTATGTATCGTTTAAAATATTTGAGCAATAAATATGCAACGAAAAATTATAACTGGATATCCGATTAATAAACGAAGCGGGTTTTGGAAACCCGTTTTTCGACGGATGTTACACACGATCCTACATAAATCTAATTTAAAATGAGTTTCTAAGTCTATCTTACTAGATTCCATGGATCGTCGTCGTCATCATCAACCTTCAATACCTGTTAAAGTAGATTTCAACACACAAGTCATTGGCGAGTCTACAAGTCTGACTGATAGCATAATACAACGTTTAAACAAATCCTCATGCGTAAATGTAAACTCGAGACTAACATGGCAAAACTAGCATGCAACTATACATGTCAACCCAAAGTTTTCTTGCAAGCGTAATCAATTCATAGCAATGAAAAGATCGTAAGAGTTAAACTTAACATGACCTCAAGAATACGGGCAGTGCGTTACTCCTATAGCGCTATACTTGTTAAGGGAGGCTTGATCGAAGTTAATGACAAGGTATAAGAATAACAAGTATGAGCATGTATGGATCTAAGTTTAGCATAATAAGCATGTATAAAGGATTGTTTTGTGATTTAAGCATAAGCATGTTTGTGTGATTTTGATAAAGTATATGTATTGTACCCAAAGTGTTAAAAGTAAAACGGGTCGAGTATACTCACGTTTTTTCAAGCTTCCTAGAAATCCGCGAGATGTTGTGTTGGAATGTTGATGTGATGAACATTGGAGTTACCCTTCAATGGGTAAACTGAGGTGTGTGAATAGACTGTATTTAGCGAAAGCTTTAGATTCCGAGTTGGAAAATACGGAAAGGAAACGTATTCTGCTCCGCTTCGTGCGAAGTGGGCAGACCACTTCGTGCAAAGTAACTTGCACTTCGTCGAAGTGACTGTCCACTTCGTGCGAAGTGACAGCCCTGTAATGCTTTTGCTCGTTTAATGTCCATTTCAACACTGTTTTCTGTGAATGGGGAGTTTATGAACGAGGTAGAAAAGTCTGATTTCATAACAGTTAACTATAATTCAGTTAATATCGTGAATTGGTCAGAATGGTAAAATACGTATTTATATATGTATAAATTGTTTAGTCCTTCAAGTTTGTCATAGAAGTTAAGCATGGGGGTGCGAACACCTCATCATATGATTCAGCAAAGCACAAGGTTGTAACAACCTGGTTGGTCATGAATAACAGAATGTAAATTTACTATACAAGTGGCCAAGTACGATTAACCCAGGTGAGCCATTCCCGACATGGAAAGAGTTAACTAAGTGTCGGAGGCCAGACAGGGTTATGTTGCTTTGGTCCTAGCAAACCACTTGAATGACATGCAATGGTCAAACGAGGTGGTGGAACTAATTCAGAAGCCAAGGCTTCTAGTGTTCACACTACTGCCAACATAAGCGTAATCATATAGAGAATGATGAGCTCAGTGGCATCCAACGTTTGAGGATGCATGCCTTAAAAATGAGAGAAAAAAATAGAAGAAACCATCAAAAGTAAGTAAAGGAGGTGAGTTAGAAGGCTTAGAAACCTTCTAATACGAGTTTGATGCGCTAATGAGAAAATCAGTAAGTTGAGAGAAATTCTGGAGTGAGCAAAGGGTTTAGGAGTGGAGTGGAGTGCGTTTATATAGGACACAGATGCAGTTCGTACGAGTTGGACATCACCTCGCACGAGGTGGCCTCACTTCGTACGAGGTGAAGTGCACTTCGTGCGAAGTCGTATGCACATTATGCGAAGCTGATTTATTTGGGCCGTTAACGTGTGTTTCAGTTGGTTATAAGTATTTTAGGCATACACGAGTGTTGTATAAGTATATTACACATAAAATTGAGCATTTGAGTATTCCAAGTATATGTTTCTTGCATAAATCAGGTATTTAAGATTGTAATGTATATTTGAAGTATGTAAGTATGTAACATGTGTAAGTATCAAATAAGTTTCCATTATAATCATAATCTTAGAGTACAAGAGTTGGAAATGAAAGGTACGAATGCGATACAAGTTTCCAAAAATAGAAGTATGATAACACTTTCTAAATAAGGGAAGTACAGAAATGCGTAGCATTACAGCTGCACTGCCTGTCGTGCTTGGTGCGGTCCCCGGTAGTCCTGGGTCCAGTGACGTTTTATCTCTTCAATTCTTTTAACTTCGGACACAGCATCGGTCGAAGTAACATCCAACAGTTGACCACAATCCTGCCATTCTACCTACGCGACTTCAGCAGGGGGAAGGCGTGGTCAACCCAGTGACTCACCATGGTTGGGTGAATTAGGTGGGTGGATTCGGCTATTTTCCATCACGGCTTGTAGCATCGGTTGGGCATCCGGGAGTCCCAAGCTATGGTTGGCAAATATAATCCCTCCACAGGATGCCCTTCATCGTAAAAACCATAGCTCGACCCCGCTGTCTCACTGGCATTTGCATCTCTCTTGCTGGACAACTCAATAGGGGAAATTAGGAAACTTAGGGTCAAAGCACTAGGAGGGGAGACCGTTGCCACAGGTTTCCAATCAATGTAAGACATGGAAGGGATAGGTGGTGGCTGGGAAAGCACTACATCGGGAGTCGCAGTAGAGGTCACGGTAGTGGTAATGGTAGCAGCCTCAGTATACAATGGAGTAACAATTTCAACTGTAGCACGGGGAGATCCCGAGTTAACCAACACATCAGCTACTCCACTCGTTCCCGCAACGGACGTCGTCGTAGAACTAATTATACTCATCCCGCTCCCCTAGAGTTTCAAAGGAGACGGTGGTAGCCACAGTGTCGACAGGAGCGTGGAGTGGTGCACCCGCAAAAAAGATATTAGTCAAGCTCATTGGGGAAATAGTAGACACACATTATGTGGCATATCGCTTACCAAGTCAAGCACGAGCAGCTTGCCTTGTACAGGCGCCTCCGCGCCAGTGGCAAGGCCAACGAAAGGTATCCCGGTTTCCTTGGTAACCAACAGAGGCGTTTCGGTAGTAGTCATATTTTCCAGGACAGTTTTGAGAGGACCACTTGTGACACTGCTCTCCACCCTAGACTTACATAGACGGATGGTTTTCCTGGGAGTAGTCACAACCTTCTCACCACCACTCACAATCTTGGTAGAAGGTATGCCCTGGACGACCCTCTCAAGGTAAGGGCTTGCGAACACAAAATTCCCAATATTTGCTTGTAAATTGTTTGGCTCACCCGCCTGCAAAAGATGATCAGCGCTAATGACAGATGAGCTCTTCTCAAAATATAGGAGGTCTACTAGTGCGGCAGCAACTGCAAAAGGCTAGGTTAATCACCACAACAAACCTAACAATGCGTCTATGATAATTCAAAATATTATCTGTTGTACGGAAGGCTGGTTTCACATTAGGCTAGCACAGGCTCATCCCAACCAATACTAGCGCCCTTCAGGAATGATGGTGCACTCGGACGCGTGGGCGGTAAGGGCTTTAAACAAGGCGTTTTCTTGATACTCTGCTTTGGTGGGTCCTGTATCTTTCACCTTCTCCTTCGCCACTATGCTTCTCCAATGCATTCCCCAGGAATGACATCAGCATGAAGAAAGAAGAATTTTTTTATTCCAATCTGTCCCAGGAACTAGATGGGCCCACCCTCAGACATATTTCGTCCGTACTCCGACGATCGAATGTAAAAAAGGGGGCTTTCCAAGCAAGAGTGTACAGGGCGCGAAACACCACTTTCTCTAGTATGAACCCCAAACTTAATGAGGCGTATTCAAAATGCCAGAGTTTGGCAAGGCCAAGGGGGTGCATCTGAGAAATGTGCATAGCGTACTCCTCTAGCATTTCCTTGTAAAACTTCGTCATATGAAGTCGGAAATTGCAAAACTTGAAGAAATCGGCTAAAAGCGTAATCTTATTCTCCGGCAAGGGAAAGGCAGTGCCTTTTTCCAAAGGCATGACGGGATGTCATTCCAGTTGAATGCAGTAGGATCTCATCAACGAATCGAAGGTTGGTTTGTTCTACTTACAGTACAGGGCATCGTCATTTTGAGATGTTTCCGATACCTTGGGGGCCATTGAACTTTTAGAAAATGGGGACGACGGTTGATATTTTTGGGGGAAAGGTTGCTCTTTTAGAGTTCCACTCCCATTATACTGTCTTGTCGGCCCTTTCGAATTTCAAAAGTTGAAGACCAAAGGTACAAATATTTTATCAGGTACTCATTAGCACCTCATCTCATGTGACAGCTTGCTCTGCCAATCTATTTTTTCAACTATGTTGTGCAAAGAGTTTTTTCTTTTTCCTATTTAGTTATTTACCTATTATTTTTTGGTGGGTCCTTCTTTTTTCTTAAGTCCGACCCCATGTTCTTTTCTCATAACATCGGACTGGCGGAACATGTGGAGGAATGACCCGACTCGGCCATTCTGAGTCGGGTAGGTCACCATTAATTAAGAGAATAATAATATTAAATGATGGAATATTCAATATGCAAATATAAGATTTGCATGATCCCCGAGAAAGTAGGAGATGTTACGTAAACGACTCTCCAAGTCCGTAGGGAACCCTAATTCACCCATATGTATTAATAGAAGATGCTAATACAAAGGTAAAAACACAATTCTCTTATTACCAATCCTTTTACTCCCACATATGAATACTTATTCTCACGCCGGATGGTGGTTACAGAAATAACCTTATTCCAGTACCGAGTCCTTACGGTGTCTTGTTTTGTAGTTTGGAGATTCGGTCACTCTTTATTGGATCAACCAACGGAAGGACGTATCCCAGGTGACGCTTCTATAAGTACAAATTGAATATACTGATTACGAGTAATATTTTTTTGGCATTTGTTTATTTTTTATTGTTTTACATAGGTTCTGCTACTCCCGTACAAATACAAGTGGTTGGTACATTTTGCGAGTTGACATGCCGCAACGCACTTGGTGGTTTAATATTTTAACATCTTTTTTTTGTTTAACGGTCTCGCTACAATGTACGGGTCCTAGATACTCGTTATTAAACAAAACGAAAAACCACTTATAGTAATAATAAAATTTCATAAAAAGATGGTTGGTCATTGCTACATATAAGTTGAGTTGGCAAAAAAGAATGTTGTATTGTTGTGCCAAGTTTAAAAGAAACAAAAAGTTTTAGTTACTAAATTCACCAACTTTAAAATTCTCCTATTATTCAAAGGTGTTTCTCAAAGTTAAATATAATTTATCAAATGACCATTGAATTATTATTTGGATGACCATGATATATGAAATACTAATTAAGGCTTAAATGGTTTTGTTTGGAGGACAACTTATATCTCCAAGTTATTAGGATTTGCAACCACGTTTCCAACATTTTGTTGTACAAATTTAACCTCTTAACTTGGTGAAAGAATCGTGGAAAAATAATTGAGCTGCAAATTTCCTTTTTTTTCTTTGATATTTGATTGTTCGTTCTGCCCAACTTCATTTGGATTCCTTTCTTCATTTATAAACTGTTTGTTTTTTTCTATCAGAAAGGAGAAAAATGGCGTTTGGTGGAACCATCGACAAATGCAATGCTTGCGATAAGACAGTGTTGATTTAATGACTGTTGACAATGTCATTTATCACAAAAAGTGTTTCAAATGCACCCATTGCAAAGGCACTCTTGTGGTGTGTTAATTTCTCATCGGTCTCTCTATAGTCATCACACGTCAATAGTTTTTATGAAACGGAACGTATAAAAAGATATGCAGTTAAAAAATTTAGTTCCGCGTGTTAGATGGAAAGACTATATAAAATCTATGTCTTTTTTGGCAATGATGTTTAATACTTCTTTTGATTGACTTTTGAAGATGAGCAACTACTCCTCCATGGATGGTGTACTCTGGAAATTACAGCAAAAAATTTCGTACATGTAAGATATGGTTAGTGTATCATTCTATAACTAGTTCTATACCCGTCCGGTGGACATGTTATCTAAAGTCATCATGGCATTAAAAAATTAGTTGAATTGTAAATAAAAAAAATTATTTGTTTAATAAAGAGCAAAACCATGTAGAATGTTTCACTAAAGAATTCATATTAACATGTAATTTATGCCAAAGAACACTAACAAATCATGGTTGGAGGCAAGTTTTCGATTTTACACTTTTATACTCGCTAGAGATAAAACATCACAAGGTCATTCATACCATCATGATAATCGAGCCAAATTGTCAGTCTAGTTGAAAGACGTTAATTTCATGGTTCATTACTCCGTCATAATTCCTCTAGTATGTTTTGTATTTCTCAATATAATACCTAACCATGGTTCATAACTCCATATATATAACTGTTGGCACTTGATATCTTCTTGTTTAGTACCTAAAATCATGAATGATATCTTAACCCATGAATCTGCCATTTTTGGTCCAAAGCCGTGGTTTGATTGAAAATGTCATCCAACCTAGATAAAGATAATATTAGTTTGTCTAAATTGTTATTGCAAGTTACAACTAATCAAATCCAGAAAAAGATCGGTACCGGTATCAAATTTCCCAAACCGAAATATTTTCGGTACTAATTCGAGTACCGACTTTAGGCGTTTTCGGTACCGGTACGATAGAGTACTTGGTTAAATAACCACATCAGTAAAAAACTGACCTGAAATGTATTTAAAAGGTTTGCATGTATAATCTCTTATTGAAAAGAAATATGCGTTAGTCCTCTAGCAAAATATCTTTTACTAATAACATGGTCAAAAAGGACAAAGAGTATTTGTGGTCAACTAGCCCGACCCCTTCGTTATCTCTATTAAAAATTCACCATCATTTTAGGAAAGAAGGATTTACCTAGCCACTTGTTGGTTCATATGGTGAAGTAGAAGATTCACAATTGTGCTTTGCCCACTACCACCAAGACCAACTCGTCTCCCTTGATGTATAGCTAAATGATACATTCACAAACTCAATATGAACCTTCACATTTGGCAACTTTGACCCTGCCAAAATTCAACATGCACATTAGTTCAGATACTAAGATGTGTTTCACAAATAAAAAAAGTGCTAGCACTGGAAGTGAACTAGTCATTAGCCGCAATATCCATCATTTAAAATACCTTTGCACTTGCACCAACAGATTGCATTAATAATGATAAATTGTCACCCACAACCCATGTTGAGTAAATCGGTCGCCTTCACTGTACAATATAAACTTTGTAAGTTGCTCAACAGTGTTGAAATTACATAAGGAGCACTTGTTCTAGAGCTAACATGAGCTAGTTTTTCCAGCCAATTGTTGCACCTAAACGTGAATACAAATCAGTAAAATAGTCAAATGCTTATACTAATAAAAATACAACCAAATGTATACCTTTCAAGTTCTTTATGCCATGTTTTATAGACGGGTCAAGTTAAAAAGAAAGATTAGTTAAAAAGGGGAATGTGTCGTTGAGAAGTCATCCAAAGTCCCTACAAAATCATATCATTCGTTAAATACGATTATTGTAAAATATTGTTTTTGTAACCATAATTCATGTGTTAATTATAAATAAAAACGGATAAAAGTGTTATGCATCATTCCGACCTGGGCACTTTCAAACTGTACCAAATTGACCCGTTACCAACCCATCTTTCCACTTCAAATAGATGTGATTAAACTTGTATTCTCTCAGTGATTAACTCTTAATATTGCACTTGAAATCGATTAGCACCTGAAGGTTCAGCAAGCAGAAAAGCATCAGTGCAGCAATTTCTTGAGAAATAGAAAAATAGGTACCCCTTTAGCTCCCTATGCAGCAAAGCACTCAATCCAGCAGTTTGTTTGCTTCCCTTTGTTGTTTTTTCTCATTCCTTGTTAGGTTTAGGTTTCAGAGCAAGAGAAAAGGGGAAGGTCCTGCATACAAAAATGAAAAGTCATTAAGTTATTATGTGTATTAGTTGACAGGAGTCTCGACACCACCGAAATACCTAATTAGATGCAACATACCTTTAATGCAGCATACCATACAAATACAACCTGTCTGGATTACATAATTAATTTTGCAGAAGTAATAAGCTGAGATAATATGTTTTAATTGCAAAATCAAAATTTGTAGAAGTAAAATTTGAAATAACCTGGTTGAGTGTTCATTTGAATCGTAGAAGCCAAATAATTGGGGACGTCTTCGTTCTATTTGAAATAACCTGTGTTACAAACTAAACACTAACCCAATTGCGAATTGGAAAGCAAAATTTATGCAAATCATGAATGAATCTGGCCCTGTGATCCGAGAACATGAATGATTATGGTGAAGGAAAATGTAGACAACAATGTCGCGAGGTCTGTAGCCAAACACAATCATAAAAATTATAATCATAAAGAAACCTAATTTAAATCTAGATGCTTACCATATCAGATCGCAATAGAAGCATGGTTGAATGTTCTGATATCGACATTGAATATCTGCTACAAAAGGAAGGGGATACGGTGGTAACTGGCGATACGTGGGGAAGAGAAAAGGGTTGACCAAACCGTTTGGTAACCTCCCTTTCTAGAAGGTTTTTCATAATTACAAGGATCAGGATTTAATCTCACTCTCATCCAACAGCTGAGATTGCAAGTTGTTTTCATTGACTTTAATGGGAACATAAGTATATATAATTTCCGTCACCAATTTCTAAGACGTTTTCTGTGACACTCTTGCAGCAAAGCTAAATAGGGACAATTCAACGGTACGCATTTCTCTCTCATTATAATAATAATAATAACAATATCATAATACGTGTAGTTCATCATAAAACAACCTTTTATTGATTATAATGCAGGCACAGTTACCCAACAAATTCTCAAATTTCTTTTCGGGCACCCTGGACAAATGCCGAATTTGTGAAAAGACTGTTTATTTTATTGATAAGGTTCGTATGTAATTCCTCTACTACTGCACCCACGTTATATTTCTGATTAAAACAAATAATAATATATAAAACCTAGTTAATAATCTAATATCACCATCCTGTTTTTGGAATATAGCCAATTACCTTAAAACGTACCTCTCATAATGATAAATGAAAATGTGGCATACTCCCTCCATACGCATGCAATGACAGGATACTTAACGAGTGATTGAAAAAGCAGATGAGAATGGAAGGTGAATCGTATCACAAGCAATGCTTTAGGTGTGTTCACGGAGGCTGTCCTTTAACACACTCATCCTATGCTGCCCACAACGGAAATCTCTACTGCAGACACCATTTTGCTCAACTCTTCCTAGAAAAAGGCACATTGTCTCATGTTCTCAACGCTGCTGCAGACCGTAAGAAGAACACAGTACCCGACTACCAAGCTCAACCTGAAAGGGTACCCTCACCCAAACAAGAAACTGAAGTTGAGAAGGTACTCCAACCAGAACAGAAAACCAAGTTGAAATGGTTGCTGAAACTGAAGTTGAAAGCACTACAGAAGAAGCCGATGATGAACAAGAACCCGACACAGTTTAAACGTCACAAATCATGTTTGTGTTACTGAAAAGTAATTTTATTTGTCTATACAACTGTTGTATGTCGTTTTACTATCATGATTCTCGTATGAACAATAAAAATAAATTCCAATATTTATCCATGCATAATTCAACTTACCCACAACTATATTTTGAATAATTGTTCCACAAAGATCAAATATTTATCTGCTAGAAGACATGGAGAGAATCACATACATTTCTCAATAAAAATAATAGTTGAATGGGCAGTAGAGTGAGATGGAAGTTCAAAATCATTCCGTTAACAACAAGTTTCAGCAATCCATAATTGTCAATCGACGACCATTGATGGTTCTCAAACTAGATCATATTCATATATATAAATTGTGAAGTCCTAATCCCTCATATCCTAAAGTACAAGGGTTATTTAGTAAATAGTTTATAGATAGTTTATGTTTCATTTAAGTTAGTTATAGAAGTATGAGGACTAGAAGCGAACAAGTGAAAGTTTGTAACCTACATCTAATGAATTGACATATCCCTGGAGACTCACCTCTCCAGGAATCGGCGCCAACATCAGAAGAAAAAGGAGACATGATGTTTCAAGAGAAGCCACGTCTATTCATCGCACCTATTCGTTTAGTATAAATAGGGTTTGTATGTTTCAATTGTATTCATCAGACTCGCTTATGCTTTCACATTCAATATAGTTATTCATTCGTTTGTTCGTAGTTTATCATTGTGTTCGTGTTCGTAAAGGGTTCTGACCAACAAATTGCATGTCTCTTGTGAACTTCATTAATTACATTATCTAACCAAAACTTAGAATTGCAAATGTTCCTTCCCTTAATGATAAAAGTGTCAAATTTAATCGACTCAAAACCAAAATTGCATATAACTCCTCAATTAACGTTAAATATAAGGATTTACTTATTGTGATGTATTTGATTAAAAGTACAACACTCTTATTTTATGGAAACTCTTTACACTCTTCAAATTTTCAATTTTTACCCATTTCTAACTAGTTTTTTTGTCTTCTTAACATTTTATTTTTTGTTTTTGATGTTTCACTAATGACTTTTTTATCATCTTTTTACGTTCTAATCGAGGTTTGTTTAACCTTGAAACAATCGTTTAAATTCATGACTTTTATGCAAATATACATTCAAGATACATGCTATGCACACACGATACATTCCAATGCTTAAAACTGACTAAAACGCGAAAACTTAGCCTGAAACCCAGCAACTCGTACGAGTTGAGTTCACTCGTACGAAGTGTGCCCACCTCGCACGAGGTGAAGCACACCTCGTACGAAGTGATACCTCGCATGAATGCTTCTGCCAGCCCCCTTTCCTATAAATCAGACACTTCACTCCCATTTCCAAACTTCTGAAATCTCATTCACTCCCACTCAAATTTTCAAGTATTTGGCAGATTCTATCAGCTCCAGAGTGAGTGTAACACACAATTCATCCAACTCTTACAAGATTTCCTTACTTCTTTTATTTCTTTTATACAAACAAGTGAGCTAAGCTAAGTTCTAAGCAACTTAGTGTTAAGCTAGTGTGAGAACGTTGGAAGTCTAGACTCTCCGAATTAAGTTCCTCCACTGCTGGTACATGTTTTAAAATCCTAAAACCGATCCAGTTTTCATTAGAGTGACAAGGCTACGACACATCCCCAAACACCATTATGTTCGGGATGCATGCACCTAGCTTGCTCACTCAGCTGTTAACGTTTTAGTCGACTTACATTCTGTTAATTCATGACCAACCGGGTTAACCTTGTGCTTTGGTGAATCATATAAAGAGATTTGACATCTCCATGCTTGAATTCTATGGCAAACTTGACTAAACTATATCTATTTTACTTATGAACTAATCTGGACATAATATTAATCATAATCTGATCTAGTGTTATGACTCGGACTATCCTGCCTCGTTATGAAGACCCCGTTCACATAAATCAGTGCTGAAATGGGTACAAAACATGCTAACACATTCCAGGACTGTCACCTCGCACGAGGTGAATAGTTAACTCGTACGGGGTGAAAGCCAACTTGTATGAGGTACCACTCAACTCGTACGAGTTGCAAGTCAGCTCGGACTAGGTGGTCAGTCCACTTCGTACGAAGTTGCATTTTTCCCGTTTTCTTTCAGTACTTTTTGCTTCAGAATCTGATCTATCGTCCGACTCAGTATACTCACGCCCACTTGTTTGCCCAATGTAGGGTAACTTCAGGCTGCATCACCTGAGCACTCTACGCACGAAATACTAGGAAGCTTGCTTAACTGTGAGTACACTCGAACACCCTTTTTGTTTTACATTTTTTGGTGCAACATGTTTAATCTATTAAAAATACACACAATCACACTTATACTTTTATGCAAACACACAAACAATCCATGATACATGCTAAAGATATGTGATACGTGATTTGTATACTTGGCACATTCTTATGTGATACGACTTGTCATTAACTTCGTACGAGCCTCCCCTTAACATGTATAGCGCTATAGGAGTAACGCACCGCCTGTATTCTTGAGGTCATGTTAAGTTTATTCTATTTTGTGGTGACACTTGAGGATTGATTTGTAACTCGCATGCCTTGTTTACATTAATCTAGTATACTATTTTAACATGGGGATTCGTTTAAACTATTTCATACTTATGTTATATCAAACTTGTGTACTCGCCAATACTTTTGTGTTGAATTATACTTTTAACATGTTGCAGGTTAAGGATGACGCCATTGATGAAACTTAGTAGGACTTCCTAGAAACGCACCTAGAAACTTCTAGACTTTATGTTGCTTATTGTTAATCATGTTGTACTTGAATCTCTTAAATGTTGTACTTTCAAATTTCTTATGTTGTACTTGACGAATTTGAAATGAAATAAAATTTTGATATCTTAACTATTGTTGCAAACTAGTGTTGTATTGACTCGAGCAATCTATTTCGTCCTGCCCTGATGTTTTCGCCATCGGTTGGGGTGTGACAAACCTCCTACCCATCCACCCACTATGCCAGCAAACACAACCACTTCCAGCACCCGTCCAACCGTAACCTCCTCTAGACCAGCCCACCTACGATAAAATCCACCTAAAACAAAACGGTTTGATCCGTCAGCCTTCCACGCCACCACCGGCCCACCTATCACTGAACCTACCACTTTCACTATTGCTAACAAGGATCCTCAATGGCAACAAGCCATGTCTGAGGAATACAAGGCTTTAATGAAAAATGATACATGGACCTTGGTTCCACCAGTCTCGAATGCTAATGTGGTTGATTGTAAATGGGTGTACAAACTTAAACGGGATCAACATGGGGCTATCAAATGCTACAAGGCACACTTGGTTGCAAAAGGTTTTAATCAACAAGCTGGTGTTGATTATCATGAAACTTTCAGTCCAGTTGTCAAACTGACTACTATTCGGGTTGTTCTTTCGCTGGCAGTCAACCGCGGCTGATCCCTTCATCAGTTGGACGTTCAAAATGCGTTTTTACATGGTGATTTAAAGGAAACTGTTTATTTGCGACAACCACCGGATTTTGTGGACCCTGCAAAGCCGAATCATCTCTGTCTTCTACACAAGTCTTTATGGGTTGAAACAAGCCCCTAGAGCATGGTTTCAACGATTGTCCAAGGCTTTGCATCTCTTGGGTTTTAGAGGATCCACAACTGATCCCTCTCTTTTTATTTACTCCTCTACAGGCACCTTTCTTTACATGCTCGTTTACGTTAATGATATTATTTTAACAGGAAACAATAATGCAACCATTGACCGTGTTGTTAAGAGCTAGAGTTCTACATTTGCTCTTCAAGATATGGGTCCTCTTTCTTATTTATTGGGTGTTGAAGTCAAATCAAATGGTTCAGGTGTTATCCTCTCTCTGTAAAATTATATCTTGGAAATAGTAACCAAAGCTGGTCTTTCGCAGTCCAAACCAATCCATTCTCCAGAATCAACAACGGCTCCCTTAACACTTGGTGACACCCAAGTTTTGATAACCTGGTTTGATATAGACAAGTCGGCGGGGCCCTTCAGTATCTCACATTAACTCGCCCGGACATTGCCTTTACTGTAAACAAGGTTTGTCAATTTATGCATTCTCCAATAGAGAACCACTGGTCTGCTGTCAAGCGAATTCTTCGATACCTACATGGCACAATCGATCATGGTCTCCTTTTTAAACGTGCATCTGGATCTACTCTGCACGCTTATACTTATGCAGACTAGGCTGGTTGCCCGGATGATCTTCGATCAACGGGGGATTTCCTATCTATCTTGGTTCTAATCTTGTTTCTTGGTCAGCTCGAAAACAATGGACTGTCTCTCGGTCATCTACTGAATCTGAATATAAAGCCTTAGCTGACACAGTGGCTGAACTTACTTGGCTTGAGTCTCTACCGCAAGAACTTCGGGTACCTGTGAAATTGGCTCCGATATTATGGTGTGATAATTTGGGGGCTACATATTTGTCTGCAAATCCGGTTTCCCATGCTCGTATGAAACATGTTGAGGTTGATTTTCATTTTGTGCAACAAAAGGTTGCTCAAGGAAGACTTTCTGTTCAGTTTATCTCTACAAATGATCAGATTGATGATGTTTTTACAAAGCCGTTACCTATTGACAAATTTGTGACATTACGAGACAAGCTACAACTTGTTTCCCACGCTTAGCTTGAGGGGGGATATTAGACAAGTATTATTTAGTATTAGCCATAATTATATATTAGAGGGTGTTAGTGTGTAATTATGTATTCTAATTATCCTCCATTATCAATACACTGACATACAACATTATTACGTTGTTTATCTAGCTCCGACGTGGTGGTCTCGCCTTGGACACGTAGTTTCATCCATCACTTGTGGTCTAGTATTTGGAAAGACTTGGGTTCTCCTTGGAGACTCAAGTTCAATCCCACTAGTGTCACATTTGGTAGATAAAGGCAATGAATGCTAGTTCTCCCATACCCTAGGTCAAGAGTTCGAGTCGGAGCCACCCTGGGTTTTAGTTCACCGTGTCTTATGCCAGAGAGATTCTCTCCTGTGGCGACGCAAACTGTAACATCCGTAAAAAAACGGGTCTCCAAAACCCGCTTCGTTTATTAACCGAATAGTCAGTCATAATTATCGTCGTGTATATATTGGTTATTTTAATTTTAAACGATACATAATTAATAAACATTGTTAGAATTTTAAAACATAATTAATAAATCATAAAAAAATAAGATAATAAAAAATATTTGAGGCTGTCGGGTTTCGAACCCGGGTCAGCCGGTTCAACAAGTAAACAACACACCACTCCGCCACACGCTAACTTTGGAATAATACTGAAAACAACTAACACTTAAATTAAAACGCGAATTCAAAAAAAAGGGTATCAGCGCGGCGGAACTCGCAATCACCAGAAAATCCGGCAATCCGCGAGTTCAGCCATTCTCTTTTGACTAAAACACTGTAACGTCGACGACATCGGTTATAACCGATGTCTAGCCCCAATTATAGTCGTAACCGCCGGAAAATCTTGAATACTCGGTTTTGAAAACTGAAATCGGGCAGCTTCTGTCAATCTATAAATACCATGTGTATTTCTCTCAAAACCTGCTTAAACTCGCACAACTTTCACTCTCTCTACAAGTCGCTATTCATCAAGAAAAACCTCGCCGGAATTCTCTGCAAGTCGCCGGAAAACTGAACCCATTTCATCTCTTCTGCCTTACTCTAAAATAAGACTTCTAGAGCTCAGACAGAAAGCACCACACTCACCTCAAACTTCTGATAGAGCCTCTGTCGCAAGATAAACTTCGCCGGAGTTAACCTCAGCCGCCGGAACTTCATCGGAGATCACAACTGTTCGGTACAACACCTTTAATCCTTTCTGTTTAAATTATTTCGTTAACAGTATTGATCAATCAACTAATTCAATAAAAATTTTCTATTAAACAGTCGGGTGGATTCTCTGGTTTTATAAATCGAAGAAGATGAAGTTTTGAAATGGGTATAAATATAATAAAAACCGGAATAATAACCGGGTTAGACTGTGCAAACATAACGTACACGTCCCGGGTTCGAGTCTATTGTGTTCCGATCCACTGAAATATCATACCCTTTTTATAAAAACCAAATCTTGAAGCACGTGTTAAGTGTATAAATATAATATAAATTCTGTCTATAACAGGTTAGACACCCAGCCCAGTTGGTTGGGCTGGGTGCAAGTTAAGTCGATGGTCACAGGTTCGATCCCCGCTAAGCCAGCCGGTCAGATGATATTCAAAAACCTTTTTAATTAAATAAAATTCTGAATAATCAAAATAGTATATAAATATAATTAAAATCAGAAATATTTCGGGTTAGACACGTAGCTCAGTTGGTAGAGCTGCGTGCACGCGTACGGGAGGTCACGAGTTCGAACCTCACTCAGCGCACATAATAAACACAATCAGACCGGTCAATAGTCAAAGTCAACGGTCAAAGTCAACGGTCAAAGTCAACGGTCAACATTTTTATTTATTTATTTAATCAGAAAATTATTTAAAAATACTTAAAAATAATATTTTTAAAGTTAGAAAATGTCCTTAAACTCACAAAAATAAATCTAGAAATCCTATTAAGGTTATGAATTAAAATTATTAGTCTCAAATAAAATCCATTTATTTACCGAACCATTATGTTATTATTTAGGTTAGTTTCTCTCGTGGTTAAATCCAAATTCGTGCGCATTCATCATCAATCCAAGAAACGCAACCACGGTGAGTGAATTCTTACAAATTCCCCTTTTTATTCATGTTTTGGGTGTATCATGTGTCGCTTAAATTAATTCGCTTATTCAAACTCGTGCTATACCATTATATGATCTAAACTTAGAATGTAAATATTGTTTGTTGTGATGTATTACATATTGTCAAGTTGTGTGCAAATCATTCATTAGGCCCATCAGTTCGTTGAACAACGCGTGCCTCAAAATCATTCATTAGGCCCATCAGTTCCTCGTGGGAGACGAGTTGAACAACGCATGCCTCAAAAACAAACATTTGGTGTGTGCGTGTGTATTAATTAATATTATGTGATTTTTGATTTAATTTACATTTATGTTTATTCATATGTGGTTATGCACTTTATTTTATAATCGATACAATAAACACGTTTAAATGTTTTCATAGGATTCACTCGTCAACTTTTTGTTGACCCAAAAACCATTTTTTTTACACATGATACAGGTGGACAGGTTGAAGCAAGGAACACATAGGAAATTGCCTTAGAAGAAAAATAATGAAGTCTTGAAAAATGTATAGAACATGTTGTACTAGTATGATTGATTGTAATGATTCTCCTTTAAATAGAAATAATAAAAATGAAACGTTATAATAAATGTCATGAGCTTTGATGAAAACTCAATCATGCCTCGATCACCTTTTCCGCTGCGGGTCGGGGTGTGACACAAACCCCTACCAGTGATAGTGGTGGTATGGTTTCCCGGAAAACGCTGTTAGTCAAACTCTGACGTTAGCATGAGCCCAGTTAATACAACATAGTCTGCCTAAAGTGGAGTTAGAGCCCTCTGTTTAGGATGATGTAAAATTTATCTTAGAAAAGTTAAAGATTTTCACCTTATGCTAGTTGATGCTAGTTGAAAGAGTGAAGGCGAAAAATCAAGTAAACCGAATTATTCATTTAAAATTAAAAGAAAATGAAGCCGTTATGAAATGAAATTGGGCTTGGCATCTTGCAGTAAGTGAGCATATTCTTTTAATTTTTAGACCCCCAGCCGCTGACGTCATCCCCCCTTCGTCGTTTCCATTCCTAACCTATTTTTTTAGTAAACTTCTGTTTTGCTCCCTGTGGTTTGGTCACTTTAACGGTTTTGCCCCAATCCTTTAAAATAGCCATTTTCGACCAATAGTTTACAATGGTTTTTCCAGTTTGCTCCCCGACACTAATTCAGTTAAATCAAAGAATGAAAGGTAGGAGTATTTTGGGAATTTTATATATAAGTATTAACTATTTATAAATTCCTTAAATATGTTTGATATTAAATTAAATAAATATATAAAACCCTCTTATCCTAGTTCTCTCTACCAATATAACCATCATCTCCACCCGCCACCACCACACCATCCGACCACCGCCACCGTACCAACCGGCGACCACCACCTGCCATTACCATCCTCCACCCTTCTCCCGTACAACCTGTTCTAGCCTTCAATCACTACCATTCTCTTTCTCCCTTTCCTACCGCCACAAACCCTCAACCTTACCACTGCCACCCTCAAAATCATACCACCACCACCTGCAAAATTGTAACCACCGACAACCAAACCTATCTTAACCCTAGGCACCGCAATTTGGCTTAAAGATTAAGTAGATCTAGTGTTCCCGCAGGCCAAAACCACCACACATGCCATCACAGCTTGCCACCATCACCACTCTGTTTCTCCTTTTCTCACCGACACAAACCCCGAATCACACCACAACTCGCCGCCACCTGCAAAATCGAAAACACCCACAACTAAATCTACCTTGGCTTGAACCCCAAGCAGATCTAGGGTTCAGCCACCAAAACCACATCTGGCCCCCTTTTACCCGGAATCACCTAAAGCCACCACGACTTTTAAGGCTTTGAAACGCCGGAAACTGGGTGGGAGAGGGTGGTTGTGGTGGTCGGCGGTGGTTTGGAGTGGGTGGAGTGGTGGTGATGTTGGTGTTGTGGTGGTCGGCGATTGTTTGGAGTGGGTGGGAGTGGTGGTTGTGGTGGTGGTGGACGACGGTCGTTTGGAGTGGGTGGGAGTGGTGATTGATGTGTTGGTGGTTGTGCTTGTTGAGATGGAGAAGAGAAGCTAGAGAGAAAGAGTATAGAGAGACAGGAGAGATTACAGAATGTATTTTTTATGTGTATATATAATATTTTATTATTTATAATATAAAATCTTTCCTTTACCAAATACCCTTAGTTTTATACTTGAAGTTACCAAAATACCCTTACAGTTAACAAACAATTTAGATGGAGTTAGTGTCGGGGAGCAAAATGAAAAAAATAGTAAACTATTGATGAAAATGGCTATTTTTAAAGGATTAGGGCAAAACCGTTAAAGTGACAAAACCACATGGAGCAAAACGGAAGTTTACTTTTTTTTTTTTTTTTTTCTAAAAAGATCCGCCATTGATCTTTTTCAAGCTCAACTTCCATCTTTTACTCTTCATTTCACGATCGATCAGTAAGTTTGTGCTTCATCTGCACACACAGTCTTCTTTGATGTTTATTTCTGTTTCAGCTATCGATTGTTGTAATGTTTTATAGAACACATTTTACGAGTCAACTTCTTAGAAATTGCACTTTGGATGATTGATTGATACTTGACTGTTGGATTATATGTGGTTTTCTGTTCTTTTGAATCAATTAACACACTTATAGACATCCACACACTTTGATACATATGTGTTTTGTTTTGGTTATATTGAGACTGAAGACATGATAGAGGCTTTACGGTTTTTAGTCTTTCGGTTAAGTTGATATGTAATAGGCATTGAGGTAGTATTCAAATATATATGAATGTGTATTTCTCTACTTCAAGGTTAAAGTTTTTGTTGTATCTTGGGGTCTAACTACCTGACTGGTGTTGGAATCCAGTTCAACAAATTGAACTGTGGATGGTTGAATTTATTTGTTCAACAACACATATATGCTTATATCACTACAACGTGTATGTGTGTTTGTCTACTTGAATCAACATATCATAAACTTGATTTAAGTGATACTAGATGAGATTAGAGAGTTTAATATCGCTTAAATCAAGTTTATGATATGTTGATTCAAGTAGACAAACACACATACATGTTGTAGTGATATAAGCATATATGTGTTCTTGAACATCCACGGTTCAATTCCAACACCAGTCAGGTACTTAGACCCCAAAGATACTACAAGAACCTAAACAGATTTATACATACCCATATGCATAAATATGTAGTATGTTGTGTCGTTTGTTTTCTAGATTGAACTAGTATGTAATGGGGATTTTTGTTAATGTACTTGTAGTCACTTGATTTTAGTTACATCTTGGATGAACAGTTTTCTTTCTATCTCATGTTTGTATGTAATCATTTTGCTTTAACAGATATTCATGGCACACGTATGAGAACTGTTTCTATCTCAATATATAACTAGACTGAGCATAAGTGAGGCAGTAATGGACATTTCATGTCGTTTCCAAAGTCATGGGGGTGAAGTTACTAGTTCTAGAGCATTAAAACAGCTGACTGTGCGCTCAAGGTTTGATTTTAAAGCACTTAGCAATACAGGGGTCGTTTTAAAAGTTGGACGTAGGAAGAAGTTGACGAAATTGATTGCATCTAGTTGCAGTAGTGCTAATGCAGGTAAAGTATTTGGTTGTGAATTGAAGAGCTGTTTGTGGAGTTGTAACAAACCGAAATGCACCGTTTGTTTACTTAATGCGTCAAGAGGAGTAAAAGTAACTTGTCAGGGAAACGATTCAATTGCATATATAGATGGAATTGAAAAAGATGTTGAGAGTATTAGTGGAGATAACTCATCAGGGGAAACTGATTTTGGTTCAGAAAAGAACGGTTCAAGTAACGGGAATGAAGAAGATGAGTTAGAGAACCTGAGTGTAGATGAACTGAGAAAAGTATTGCAAAAGGCACTTAAAGAATTAGAAATTGCGCAACTAAATAGTACCATGTTTGAAGAGAAAGCTCAAAGAATATCAGAATCAGCAATAGCGTTAAAAGATGAAGCTTCAGTTGCTCAAGATAATATCAATTCAGTTTTGCTGTCTATTGAAAAGGTTGAGAATGAAGAGATTGCTGCTAAAGAAGCTATTCAGAGAGCAACAATGGCTCTTTCTTTATCCGAAGCTAGACTTAAAGTGGCTCTTGATTCATTAGAAGCTGCAAAGGAAAGTGAAGAAGAAAACGCGAGTGCAATGGGAGAATTAGAGGAAGCTGTCTTTATTGCTCAGGAAGACATAAGAGAGTGTCGTTTGACATTAGCAAATAGTCAGGGAGCATTGACTGAATTGCAGATCAAGAAAGACAATTTGCATAGAGAAGTGGATGTTCTTAAAGATCTTGCAGATAAAGCCCAGATGGATGCTTTGAAAGCTGAGGAAGATGTGGCTAATATAATGCTTTTAGTAGGAGTGTGCGATGAATCGTGCGACAAGTGTAATGATGCTGAATGCATTGCAGAAAGCTGAAAAAATGCTTTCTGTTTCCCATTGGATGACTCTGAAGGTGTCAGTGATGAGTCAGCTAGTGAGGATAAGGACATTCAAGGAAATTCAATTGAGATAACTGTTGAAGATAAGGGCGTTGAAGGTACTTTGATCACTGAGGATGTGCCAGATAGCCTAATGTTTGACGAGTTAAGATTTTCTGATGACAGCGATCAAGAGGATGGAATACCAATAAAAGAGACTGAAATTGATGCAGAAAAAACAAAAAAGCCAGAAACACAGAAGGATTTCACCAAAGACAGCTCACCATTAAGTTCACCTAAAACATTATTGAAAAGTCTTCCCGTTTCTTTTCAGCCTCATTTTTCTCTTCTGCAGAGGATGATACTGAGTTTACTCCAACTTCATTTTTCCAGTGGCTAATTGATTCCGCAAGAACGCAAATGCCTAAGCTGGTGCTTAGCGCTTTGCTTGTTGGTGCAGGGTATGCATTTTTATTTTTGGTTCAGTTATCAGATGGATAAAAAATGTTAACGAAAGAGATGCTTATTGGTTTAATTCATTAAATAATTGGTTCTAAAGTTGTGTTCCATTTATTGCATATACGCGGCAGTTTTGCTTTTTATGCTAAATGAGAACAGCATATCCATCAACTATTTCCACAACCTGATATTATCACCAACAGTATTGATGAAGTTTCGTCAGATGCTAAACCGTTGGTTAAACAAATAAGGAAATTACGCGAAGAGAGTTAAAAAGCTAATTGAGATGCTTGCTCATCAAGAGGTTTGCTGTTGTCTTTCTCTATCTTTTTTTTTTAATTTCAAGTTAGGCATTGAATGGCCTTTATTGATTGCATGTTCAATCTATACAGATTAACGAAGAAGAAGCTTCCCTGTTGGACGTTTTATGGTTATTACTTGCCAGTGTTATCTTTGTGCCTATATTCCAGAAACTTCCTGGAGGTACGAAAATTCTAATGTTTGCAACTATTAGTGGAGACAGACATTGTTGATTTATCTTTCTGATATTATTGTTTACTCATTTCTTTCTATATGCTTTGCCATATGTCAAAAAGTATCAATTAATAGACCGTTTCCCATAAAGTTGTTTATCAGCCATTTTGTTTTTGAATCTTGGGAACTTATATTTAAAGTGTAGAGCTTATACAGGTTTTATCATTTCATAATGGTTGACTTTGTGTATTTAGGCAGTCCTGTTCTTGGGTATCTGACAGCTGGCATCTTGATTGGACCATGCGGACTTTCAATCATTTGTAATGTACATGCTACAAAAGCAATAGCTGAATTTGGAGTTGTTTTCTTACTTTTTAATATTGGCCTTGAGGTTAGTATACATAATAAGTGTAGTTCAAGTTTATCTTTAGTACTTGCATCTGTATTTGAAGAAAGTGTACAATCTGTGCAGCTTTCAGTTGAAAGGCTTAGTTCCATGAAGAAATATGTTTTTGGATTAGGTTCTGTTCAGGTAATTGCAAACATATTGTCTGTAATTAATTATGATCAGTCCCACTTAGACACGGTATTTAAATCATTATTGACACAGGTCTTGTCGACAGCTGCCATGGTTGGATTGGTTGTTCACTTTGTCTGTGGACAGCTAGGACCTTCTGCAATTGTCATTGGTAATGGGCTTGCATTATCTTCAACTGCTGTAGTCCTTCAGGTGATAACCGCATTGTAAATGAATCTACCGCAGTTATATTTTCATTATTGTTTATCCCTGATTAACAGTTAAATTCATATGAATCTTTCTACTCGTGTAGGTATTGCAGGAACGAGGGGAAAGCACGTCACGTCATGGACTCCGTTTTACTCTTTCAGGTATCTAACCTTAAACATTTCTCTATATTTCATTTATTACCTAATTTAGATTAACCATTCGTGTTACTTTATAATCCTGACTTTTACATTATTACCGTTTCTAACTGCTTATTTGTCCATTTTTATGTTAGGATATAGCAGTTGTTGTTTGCTGATTCTTATACCTCTTATTTCACCAAACTCATCAAAAGGAGGGGTATATATTTTTAATAACACACACCATTCGTATGTTGAATTTTTTTCCAGAAATCTCTGTATGTTTGTTAATGTAGAAGTGAATTGGTAACATGATTACATTTTTTTTCTCAGATTGGGTTCCAAGCAATTGCTGAAGCTCTTGGATTGGCTGCTGTGAAGGCACTTGTAGCTATTAGTGCCATTATTGCTGGAGGACGCTTGGTAACCTCCTTACATATCTGAAAGTTATAATTGACTTGAGTAATTAAAAAAAACATAGGGTCAAAATCAATAATTGGTAGAATTTTTGATACAATTGTTGGTAGTCGTTACTTGTTAGCCTATTTTCACTCTTGCTACATGCAGTTGCTTCGTCCAATTTACAAACAAATTGCGGAGATGCAAAATGCTGAGATATTTTCAGCAAACACTCTCTTAGTTATCCTGGGAACCAGTCTCCTTACTGCTAGGGTAAATAGATTATGATATTTTTTATGTATAAGAAGATCTACTTGCCATTGATATCTCTTTTTTGGTTCATGATAATTGAAACAGGCTGGCCTTTCCATGGCATTAGGAGCATTTTTGGCTGGTTTGCTACTTGCAGAAACCGAATTCTCATTGCAGGTTGAATCTAATATTGCTCCTTATTGTGGCCTTTTATTGGGCCTTTTTTTCATGACAGTAAGCTTTCTAACCTTTTGACAATCAAATGCCTTGTTCAGGGTCTTAGATACCAACAGCATTAACTGTTTTTTCAGGTTGGGATGTCTATTGATCCAAAACTTCTTGTATCAAATTTTCCTGTTATTTTGGGGTCATTAGGGCTTTTAATTGCTGGGAAGACCATACTTGTGGCTTTAGTTGGTAGGCTTTTTGGTGTCTCACTAATATCTGCAATTAGAGTTGGTCTTCTGCTTGCACCTGGTGGAGAATTTGCATTTGTCGCCTTTGGTGAAGCTGTCAATCAGGTTAACTAATTTGGTTAATAACCTAATATTAACTGTTTTTTGTAACATTGAATTCCTGCTGTTTTCAGGGTATTATGACTTCTCAGATGTCTTCTTTGCTGTTTCTTGTGGTTGGTATTTCAATGGCTATCACACCATGGTTAGCTGCTGGAGGCCAGTTAATAGCATCTCGCTTTGAACAACAAGATGTTCGTAGCTTATTACCTGTAGAGAGCGAGGTAATATGCCTAAAGTAATTGAAATTGCTATGATGTGATTTTGACACTTACATGGATCAAATGGCTTATTCTTTGTACTATTTTTCAGACAGATGATTTGCAGGATCATATCATTATATGTGGTTTTGGACGTGTTGGCCAGGTATATCACAATCTTTAATTGTGTTTATACAATGGACATGATTATTATTATTATTTCTAATGTTTAATGTGGCAGATATGATCATTATTTTATTATTATTTCTTAAATTTCTGGTTCTTTCAGATCATTGCCCAGCTTCTTTCTGAAAGGCTAATTCCATTTGTTGCTCTTGATGTGAGGAGGTATGAAGTTTTAATATAATCTATCTGTATATAATTTTTGTTACCACTAGTTTTTACATCAATAGATAATAATAACATTATTAAGTAAGAAGAATTCCCACTTTATGGAACCAAAGTTCAATTAGAAATGCTCAAAAGAGAAAAGAAAGGGATATTGTTATCTTTCGATGAGTAGTTAAAAGGTTTTACCATTTTCGAAGTGTATATGTAATCTGTTGACATCTCTAATATCAGTGACCGAGTAGCAGTTGGACGTGCACTTGACCTTCCTGTATATTTTGGGGATGCTGGTAGTCGAGATGTGAAGTTAATCTCTGTACTCACAACCGGGAACCACATGATGTGGAATCATTCTGATGTTATTTAACTTCCAGGTGTTGCATAAAGATTGGGGCGGAAAGAGCTTGTGCTGCAGCAATCACTCTAGATACACCTGGTGCAAATTATAGAACCGTATGGGCTCTCAGCAAGTATTTCCCAAACGTAAAGACTTTTGTACGCGCTCATGATGTTGATCATGGACTCAATCTGGAGAAGGCTGGTACAACAGCGGTATATTCTCTTACTATGTTACTTTTATTCATGTTCCTGTATGTCAAATGGATAACATGAATTAAAATTATCTAGAAAGTAACAGGTCAAATGGGTTGAAGGGGCTGAAAGTCATCCGCAGTGTATTCAAATGTTTAAAAACCTCCTGAACGGTTTTTTTTTAAACAGATTAAGAGTACTCGTGTAATATCATTGTTTTCGTAATCATATTTACTACGGTTATTTATTTTAAATTTTAGAACTGGATAAAGAAAGTGTTTGTGTGGTAACCCAATTCAATCCGAACCATTTGATCCACACCTAATAATGTCATGCTTCCTACCTTTAACAAACTCTGTATCTTGCTTTCTTTAATAATTTTGCATCGTATTGACCTTGAGTAAAAAAACGATGCAGGTTGTGCCTGAGACATTAGAACCCAGTCTACAGTTAGCATCTGCTGTTCTTGCGCAAGTAAGTGATATCTTTTTTCATGTTGTTCACTTCGTTTAATAGCAACTAGCTAACTGCAAATAAGTCTTTTGATCTATCGTATCCTACTTTTGTTTGATAGGCTAAATTGCCAATGTCGGAGATAGCAGCCACAATCAACGAGTTCAGATCCCGTCACCTTTCAGAACTAACTGAGGCATACACTCTTTACAGCTTCATTAAATATTTTAATTTAATATGTTTTAACTCACATAAACGTTGCATTTTGCAGTTGTGTGAAACTAGCGGTAGCTCTCTAGGGTACGGGTTTTCTCGTATCGTAGTTAAACCTAAAAGTCAGCCTTCAGAGTCTACAGATGACAACCAAGTCAGTGAAGGAACACTTGCATCATAAAAGATGCTGAAAAATAAATATAAATAAATCTGAGAAGATCAAAAAATTGTAGGGTAACGTGTTGCCCCCAAATACGAGCTGTACAGGTAAAGATTTTGGGATGCATGATGCGACTTTTTGTTTTGACTTTTTGAGAAGACCAGCCCAGATTTTTAGGGTTGACTCTGCTTTCCTTTTAATCTTTGAACCGTTTATGACAATTCGACTGCTCTTTTGGGGTATGAAAATGATAATTGAAATGTTGGTTGCTTATGTGACGGTTTTAAGTATGCATATTCCATAAAATTTGTGTTTATTCTTTCAATGAAATGCAACTTGCATCACATTCTATGAACCCTGATTATAGAATGTCAATATTATCAAACTGCTTTTAGTCTAAAATACATATTTAGACAACTTCAATTTGTTAGTCTGATTTAAACAGCAAGTAACTATATATAGTGAATGACAAGACAATGAAGTCAAAATCAAAGTCAAATTTAAACATTAGTCTTCATTCATACAATTCCAATACCTTAACTTTAGCTACTAAAAAAATGAGCTTCTAAGAAGCTCATATTGTTTTAGCCTGGGAAATCAAACAAAAACTGCAGTGCAGTATGCGATGAATCTTCAACATCACTTGAGCTTGATGAGTGTGTGAGTCCAGCATAAAAGTCTATGCTTTTGAAGTCGGGATTTGCAGACGAAAGTTGGGGTTCTGGTATAGGCCCTACTTCAGTAGTCATCTCTGAAACTGGACTTAAACAAGCCATATTAGTATTTCAAAAAGAAATATTCCAACTTCAGAATGCCAAATACGTAAAACATAGTCGGTGTTTGTTTTCTTGTTAGGCGGGTGGGGCATGGTGTTGAAAACTCTATGAAGAGCCGTGCTTCAGCCGGCGCTCTTATATATATCACTTAAAAGGGGTTTGTTTATTTGCTGAGAGCAGCGATAGATGAAGAAATAGGGAGGGGGCACAACGATCAGCAATGGAAGGTCTTAACGACCGGAGAATTCAGCATCTACACACACACACACACACACACATATATATATATATCTTGATTTGCCTTGGGGGTCTGTCTACTGCTGCTTGAAGCTACTCGGACTCGTACTCTACTGCTTCATCAATTTAAAATGTGTTTTAATAAAACTAAATTCCACAAGTAGTGAGATTAGCAGCAATTACAGCACAGAGTATGTCTCAGTTCCTGCTTCCCCAAAGTAATAAATGATAAAATAAGATAGAATTTTTCTTGAAAAGAAGCAATGGTTATTGTAAGTCCAAATTTTCAAGTCAATTGTGATACCTAATGAAATGTAGGACGTGGGATTCAACATTGTTAGTTGGATTAAAGATGTCTTGTTTGTAGATAAATCCAAGAAGAATGTTACTTAGGCCAAACCACACCAAACCCGACCCGTACTAAAACCCAAAACCTATATTTGTGGTGTGGGGTTGGGAAAGATGCAGCAGCCCCTATGTTGGATGGTTGGCATGATGATGATGATGATTATTAAAAAGTGTTGATGAAGCACATACATACATGGCATCTTCTAACAGAAGGGTTAACTAAGAGCAGTCCAAAATGTATGTATGTTTTTATCACGAATCAGACATCAGTCAAGGAACCACTCCTAAGCAGCAGCCGAGGAATCTTTGAGGGAAAGGAGTTGAGAGCTTCAAATTTTGGTTTGCATTTAAGAGCAGCATCTCCTTTGTTTTCTTTGAGGCATTTCTTCAGATCTTCCTTGAGATCACCAGGGCTCTTCGTCACTTTCTCAGATCCACCATCCATTCTTTATCAAACACCACCTCAATGCACCCGGCCCTGCAAATGCCACAACAAGTGTCGAGTATAAAAACAATTTTATCCAACAACATGAAGAACAGAAAAGAAAAGAAACAGGAATTCTATGTAGAAAGAAATACACAGCAACTTGCCTTAACAAAAATCAATAATAATTTTGGGACTGGAAACCAAAAAGGTTAGGAATGTTATCCGGAGAACAAGAAAAGAAATTCAAGCAAGAAACAGGGATTTGGTTTATATAAAGATCCAAATTATTTCTTCACAAAATACAACAAACAATGATCAAGAATATATCCGTCCTTCCTTGGTATGGCTCAAGTTGAGACCCACAAACACAAAGACAGCTCAACTTACCCACACACCAAATTATTCGATTGTACGTGAATGATGCTTCATTTCTGCCGTGTGTGTGTATAGGCGCAGGCAGGTTCATTGTATGAGGAGAAAAAAAGGAATTGCATAACGGTAAAACATTAAATAGTTCATAACTCCTCTTATTAATTATGTTATCTTTCATTAATAAAAGAAAACATTATAACCTACACATTTCAAAATTTATCATACATATATCTTATACTTATCGGAATTTATTCTACACACATGTAAATTTACCCTACACATTTCAAAATTTATCCTACACATATATAATTTATCCTACACATGTCGAAAAATTGTCTTTCACCATAAATTATTTTATCTTGAAAAAGTATATATTAAAAAATGAGTTACAAGTTTAATTAATTAGCTAATTAATGACAATTATACATTTACCTATATGCCTTTTTTTATAATATTAAATACACACATAAATGAAGTAAATGAAGAACTTCTATTAGTTTAAAATTTATTCTTTTTATTCTTACAAAATTTTTCTTCTCATTTGAACTTTCCACTATATATATATATATGTATATATATATATTATATATATATATATATATATGGTGAGGTTATTCTGAGAAAATTTAAAAGTGTGAGAAGGATAAAAAAGAATCTAAACCATTAGATATTTCTTCTAATGGTTGAGATCATAGTGGCAATTTATAAATAATGTTGACTATTAAACTAACTAATTTTCTAGATTAAGGGTATAAAGATAAATTTAATATTTTTAAATTAAGAAACTAACATTAATACACATGCAAAGCTCCCCCTTCTTTTTTAAACATCAATAACTTTTTATACATAACTTTTTTTTTTTAAATTACATCATAATAACGAGTGTTTTTTTTATCTTTAATATGAGTACTATATTGATATACTTATGTAGAGTTATTTCTGTTTTTATATATTTAGGGTGTTATTTCTGTTTTGATTCTGATTAAAGTGTTGACTGATATTATTTAGGGTGTTATTTCTGTTATATTCAATGTTAGGGTATTCTTTATAAGATGTGTGCCTTCAATATAACTGTTGTGCTGTTTTTATGAGTTATGGTGTCATTTTTGTTATATTTCTGTTCTTTATAAGATGTATGCCTTCAATATACATGCTGCGTTGTTTTTATGAGTTAGGGTGTTTTTATGAGTTATATTTCTGTTCTTTATAAGATGTATGCCTTCAATATACATGTTGTGGTGTTTTTATGAGTTAGGGTTTTATTTCAAATTCGAAAATCCCTACAATAACTGCCAAAAATCGGTTGATATATTCATTCCATAATTAGATTTTATTAGTTAAAAAGGGACACATGTCACCTCCATAATCTTTCTTATCCTTGTCACACTTTTAAATTTTCTCAATGAACCTCTACCTATATATACATATACATATATATATATACATATACTATACATATATATATATATATATATATATAAATTAATCTAGACCCTATATTTTTTTGATCAATATATTCTTTTTGTCCACTTTTAATTAATGTTTTAATTAATAAAGATATGAAGGGGTATGGTCCCAAAAACCTTGCGCCAATCAAGGAAACCATACCCATTAATAACTTTTAAGAAAACTGCGCGCAGACTTCTTTGCCAAAATAAGATTTATTAGAACTCTGCGCCAAATATCCAAGAGAGGAAAGCGTCATTTAACTACCGTGCGTGGGCTCGCGCAAGGTTCAAAGTTAACCTTGAACACTCTCTTTGGATAAATGCTTCATTTAACTACCTTGCGCGTGCTCGCGCAAGATTCAAAGTTAACCTTGAACATTCTTGTTTGATAATGCTTCATTTAACTACCTTGCGCGGGCTCGCGCAAGGTTCAAAGTTAACCTTGAACATTCTTGTTTGACAATGCTCCATGCGCAAACCTTGCGTAGATATTTATATCAAAGCAAACATCCACCAAACGTTGCGCTAAGCAGCAAGGAAAAGAAGGAAGATCAGTTAACTAACTTGCGCTTCTTGCGCAAGGAAACAGTAAATCCTGAAACTTTCCCTTAGCAAAATCCTTAACTTTGTGCAGAAGCAAAGGGAATCTTTCTGTTGTAACAGAATGTACACGTGGCGAATAATAGATAGATAACAGCTGTGAAACCTTCTAGAAGCCATTAACACCCAATCGTGCAAGCAACTTTTCGGTTATAACCAATTGCCACATGGCAGCATCTGGACGGCTGAGGAAGATCACGGTGATGGCATGCTCACATTTATAAGATGTAGTGATCTCATGTTGACAAGTGACGCCTCCCTAACCGCTAATGAGCTCACGATCCGTGTGCACTAACAGATTGCCAACAAACGTTAACGGAATAACAAAAGATTCCGTTAAAGTTAACAATCTCTCTTTTTGGCGCCAAACACCGGCTATAAATAAGTAACTTGGAGTTCAAGGAAAGGTATTCACTCTCAACTACTCTCTCACTTACAATACTTACTTCCGACTACCTGTACTTATTCTCACGCTGGAGGGTGGTCACGGAGAGAACCCCCCTTCTCCCTGTGGCGAGCTAACGGTGTTCGGTTTTGCAGGATCAGCCGGAATATTGTTCTATTCATCATCCATCGTGAAACCAAACGGAGGGTTAACCCTTTTATGCAGAGCCCATTCCATAGATCTACTTTGACTCCGGTCTAGTTGATCTAGGGTTTCTTCATTGGAGCCCACCGATTTCGATTCTCTCACCTTTCGTTTCGTTTCACTTAGATCTGCAGTGTCATGGCTGACGGATCAACTTTTCAAGGTCCTCGATCAGGGATTCGACGCGTTGTTGTCGGACCTCAGGTCGACGGACAAATAGTTGAGGATTCTTCCGGCGAAGCTAATGCTCAGTATGATCCTAATCATGCGAGTATTCCGGTAACGCCGGCGGCTCCTCAGGTTGATGTTACGTCGATTTTACCACCTGGAGAGACTCCATTATCGTGGTTAATCAAATCTCAAGCGACTCTAAACGCTATGTATGCTCAGTTATGTGCCCAAACCGGAACTCCAGCTTTTCAAGCTCCGGTTAGCGCTCCTCAGGTCCGTGCTTCGCCGGCACCTCGAGTTCTGAGTTATAATACTCAAGGTCATGCTCGTTCCCCTTCGCGCATGCCTGAAGATGGAACAGAAATGCATTCTAAAACCAGGAATGATCCTGTTCATTCTGGTAATAGAAGGCAAGAAGACAACGTTCAGCGTCGCGCATCTGTCCACTCTCGTTTGGGCCCGCGATCTTCGCAGAAACGGGACACCCAACACGATGAGCTCGATAGAACCTATGAGGAAGGGGATAGTGCAAGTATTTTTAATCGAATATCTGCAGATCATGCTAGTTACAGGCCAAAAGTACGTACAGTATACAATCCAGAAGCTGAGCATAATTACAATTTGGTGTATCGCCCAACCGAAGCAGCTGAACAATCAAAGTTTACCAGAGAGATAGCACTGGCTCCGTTGGAGCGAGCGAAATTACCATCCAACATTGGAAAGTTTAACGGTTTGACCGATCCCGATGATCACATGCGCCTCTTTACCTGTGCAGGGTTACTTGGGTGCTGGACACTGCCAATGTGGTGTCACTTATTTGTACAAACCCTTACTGGCGCTGCACGTCTTTGGTTTGATAATTTGTCGGCAGGTAAACTTTCCTCTTGGAATGACTTAAAAGAAAATTTTCTTACACACTTTAGTCAGCAACGGCGATACGTGCGAGACTCCTCAGATGTAATGAACATCTGGCGGAGGGACGATGAAAGCCTCGAAGATTTTATAACACGTTACAATAAAGAGGTGTTGGAGATTGGAGATGTCCATGATAACCTTATACGCGCGCAGTTCAAGTATGCGGTAAGGTGCGACGAAATGATTAAGTGTTGTCCGGTACAACTGGCCTTCCAAAAAACTGGGATAAACTCATGGCGGCAGCCAAGGTTTACGCCCAGACTGAGCGCAACTTAAGTTCTAACCGGCCACCTCTACCTCAGAACTGTCCGCAAGACCTAAGTAGAGGTAGTCGCAAGTATAAGAGAAACTGGAAAGAGTCAAGTCAGAATTCGTATTCTCCGTATTCACCAATTGATGCGCGAGCAACAATCAACAAGATAACAACTCAAAAAGCGATAAAACAGGAGAATAGGGAACGTCAGTAGACTCCCTTAACGAAATCTCCGGCTGAGGTTCTCAGCACTGAGAATTATCAGTTTAAACAGCCGCAACCAATGAAAAACAAAAAAGGGAAAGACCCAAATTTGTTCTGTGACTATCATAGAGACACAGGCCACACAACAGATAACTGCATCAGTCTGCGCACGGAGATTGAAAAAGCATTAAAAAGTGGGAAGCTTACACATCTAGTCCAGAATGTGCGCAAAGAGATTAAGCAGATTACGCGCGAGAACGAAGGGCCTAGCAACAAGAAAATGAAACAGCACGTTTCCATGATTCAAGGTGGATCATCGCGCAAGCGTAGCCTTCAACATTTTCAAAACAACACTTCGCGAACAGCAAGTTATTTTTCCTATCGTTCCAGGAGGTCCTCAAGAAGACCGGCCAGTAGTTATCACCAGTATCTTTGGGCACTACCAAACAGACTATATGTTTATAGATCCGGGTAGTTCCATGGATATCATGTATGAGCAGTGTTTCAAGCAACTAGATCCTGAGGATAAGGCACGCTTGGAACCAGTTGATTTTTCATTAACTAGGTTTTGCAATGAGGCTGTCTTTCCTCTAGGACAAATCCTCTTTCCTGTTACTTTATCTGATGGGAGGTGCTCTCGAACGAGTAACGTCAACTTCATGGTGAGGCCGGCAAATTCCCGTCATGATGTACTATTGGGACGCCGCGCGCAACGTGATTTTAGTATGATAACCTCCGCTCCACATGCTGCTTGTGGTTTTCCGACACCAAGTGGCGTAGCTATACTTTATGCACGGAAAGAAATTGTGTCCAATTGAGGAACCAGTTATGAAGGCTGGCAAGCCATTGCCAAGCAATGAACCAGAAAAGTGGGTACTCAACAATAAGTACCCTGAGCAGACAATCTTATTAGGACCTGCAGTCAGTATTGAAATTCGCGCAAAGCTTAAATTATTGTTGTTTCGCAACAAAGACATTTTCGCCTGGACACCTGCCGACATGGTTGGCGTCCCGCGCGACGTTGCAGAACATTTCCTGAATGTATTTCCATCAGCAGAGCTAGTTGTGCAGAAAAAGCGCAGCCTCGGGTCAGAAAAGACAGAGGCAATGAACGAACAAGTCACCGAGTTATTAAATGCTGGTATTCTGCGCGAAGTCAAATACCAGACCTGGGTGGCAAACCTAGTCATGGTAAAGAAACATAATGGCGGATGACGGATGTGCGTAGATTTTAAAGATCTAAACAAAGCATGTCCGAAAGATTGTTATTCTCTTCCTGAGATTGACAAAAAGGTTGACTCATTAGCTTCTTTTCGCTGGAAATGTTTTCTAGATTGTTATAAAGGTTATCATCAAGTCTTGATGAAAAAAGAGGACGAAGATAAAACCGTTTTTCGCACGGAGAAGGGCATTTTTTGTTATACCAAGATGCCTTTTGATCTCCGCAATGCGGGAGCTACTTATCAAAGATTGATGGATACAATGTTTGGAGATGACATTGGGAAAACTGTGGAAGTCTACATTGATGATTTGGTCATTATGAGTAATTCAGAAGACACTATGCTAGACAACATCCAAAGAACTTTTGATTCTCTGCTCGAGGTAAATCTAAAGTTAAATCCCAGCAAATGCTCCTTCGGCATGGGGGAGGGCAAATTTTTGGGTTTCATCGTCACCAAAGACGGTTTCAAAGTTAATCCCGAAAAGGTCGATGCAATACAAAAAATGTCTTCTCCTACTACCATCAAAGAGATGCAACGTTTGGCTGGAAGGTTAGCTGCGCTGAACCGCTTCCTTGCCAATCATGTTGCAAAATCTGATCCATTCATTCGAACCTTGCGCAATTGTACAAAGAGCAAAGAGTTCGCATGGACTCCTGAAGCTGATCAAGCTTTCCAGCAGATGAAAGATTGTTTAGTTCAACTTCCCACACTTACTGCTCCTCGAGAAAAAGAACCCATGGTCTTATATCTTACTGCATCTGAGGTAGCAGTAGGTGTTGTCTTGTTGGTAGAACACGAAGGGGTCCAGTCTCCAATTTATTATATCAGCAAGATGTTGAACGATCCAGAGACAAGGTATTCAATCATGGAGAAATTAGTTTTAGCATTGGTCCATGCTTCGCGCAGGCTACGAAGATACTTTTCTGGACATGTTATTACAGTTTTAACAAACTTTCACATTGGCCAAGTCCTGGCCAAACCAGAAGTTTCTGGACGACTTGCGAAATGGGCAATAGAATTGGGAGGTTATAACATCTGTTATAAACCTAGATCAGCTATCAAAGGCCAAGTTTTGGCAGATTTCATCACTGAAATTCCTGCTGATAAGCTTGAAGAATGCCAAGCAATCCAAAACCTAGTCCCAGTCATCGACAACAGAGCCTGGACATTGTTTACAGATGGCGCATCAAACAGTGATAAGGCTGGAGCAGGTCTTCGATTAATGAGTCCAGAGGGAGCAAAATTCACATATGCAATTCGGTTGGATTTTAAAAGCACCAACAACGAGGCCGAATATGAAGCTTTCCTAGCAGGCTTACGCCTCGCTATCAAAATGGGCGCAACAAATATAGAAGCCCATGTTGATTCATTATTAGTTGCTGAGCAAGTAGTTGGAATGTACGATGCAAAGGGAGATATCATGGCTCTATACTTGGCGCAAGCCAAGGCTCTTATAGCACAGTTCCAACAATTTAAAATCACACACGTCAAGCGAAGCGAAAACAAAAATGCTGACGCTCTAAGTAAACTTGCTGCAACTAGTTTCAAGCATTTGGCAAAAGAAGTTCGCATCGAGGTTTTAAGTAATCCATTTGTCCCTCTCAGGCAAGTGACAGTGGTCGAAGTAGGAGATCCATCATGGATGTCTCCAATAATGATGTATCTGTTGCATGGTTCTTTACCAGAAGATAGAGCGCAAGCACGAAAGTTACGATGCAAAGCCCTCAATTATGAAATGATTGACGGTATTCTGTACCGACGCTCTTACATGGGTCCTTCGCTCCGCTGTGTTGACAAACATGACGCGCAATACCTGATCAGGGAGATTCATGAGGGACCATGTGGCATACATTCTGGGCCGCGCATGGTCGTAGCCAAAGTAAAAAAGCGCAGGGTATTATTGGCCCGGAATGTACGTTGACGCGGTAGAGATCTTGCGCAAGTGCATGTCCTGCCAAAGGCATGCCCCTAAAACGTTATGCCCAAAGAATCCTTTGGTACCCGTCACAACAGCTTGGCCATTTCAACAATGGGCCATCGATTTAGGGGGACCATTTACAGATGCGCCCGGCGCAGTAAAGTTTATCATCGTTGCGGTCGATTACTTCACCAAATGGGTTGAAGCCAAACCTTTAGCTTCTACTACGGCGATGATAATTCACAAATTCATCTGGGAATACATTATTGGCCGTTTTGGTCTGCCCATGCGCATTATTACAGACAGCGGTACAAATTTAATGGCTGAAGAGTTGCAAACATGGATGACCGAAATGGGAATCCAACATGTTTTCGCTTCTGTTGCACACCCACAAGCAAATGGTCAAGTTGAAAGCATAAACAAACAGTTGGTCGACGGTATCAAGGCCTGCCTTGGCTTGGCACGGCACGGCGAGGGTGGGTTGACGAATTGCCTAGCATCTTGTGGGCACACCAAACTATGCCCAAGACTAGCACTGGAGAAACTCCTTTTAGCCTTGTATACGTCACGGAAGCTGTGATTCCTGCCGAAATCGGGTTACCATCTCCAAGAATGATAGCTTTGGAAAAACAAGATAACGAAGAACAACGGCGCATCGACCTAGACTTATTGGAAGAGCGCCGAGAAAATGCAGCGATTCGCGAAGCTAAATACAAGTCCCAGCTTGAAAAGTATTACAACAAAAGGGTGCGCATCTGTTCCTTTTTGCCTGGTGACTTTGTTCTTCGTGATAATGAAGCGTCGAATGCCGAAAAACCGGGGAAGTTAGCCCCGCGATGGGAAGGTCCATACGTGATAAATGAAGTATTGGGAAAAGGCGCGTACACTCTGAAGCATATGGACGGATCCAGCTTTCCTCGAACCTGGAATGCCCAGCAACTGCGCCGATGTTATATGTAATCTCAGTCCTCTAAGCAACTTCTGAGCGTTGCATAACGAGACTGCTTACTTTATTTTGTTATGTAATCTTAGTGGCAGCCATAGCCTTGCGCTTTGTCAGTATGAATAAAATACTTTGCCACTACTTACAGTCTTATATATGTTCATTTACAAATGTATACAATTCCTTTGGATAAACAAAAACACAAACTCATGAGCCACAAGCTAATTTAATACTTACGCTCACACATGAGAAAAGAAATTGTTCATTTGTCTATCCTACACAAGTAATTGGTTCCATGCAAATATTGTAAAACTGAAATATATTATATTCACAATACTTGCGCAGAAGCGCAACGTTACAAGTTATCATACAGTAAAAATTACAAATTTCCTATTCTATGGACTTGGTTCCCGCCTGTTTCTCTGCTGAAGAAAAGATCTCCTTTAGCTTATCAACAAAGTCGTCTTGCTGCAGCGCAGCGTCCACAAGGTCCATAATCGGAATTTGCAATTGATCATATTTTTCCTTGGCAGCAGAATAAATGGCGGCAGTATTTAGCCCATGAGTGGCAGCACGACTGGTATCCAATTCAGTCTTCAGCGCATGGGCCACGTGCAAAGTACATTCTCTATAGCCCTCGGCATGCCCGTCATTGAGCGCCGCCATCATTAATTCTGCCACTCTCTCATCCAACTCCGTAGAGTTAAGGATGGCATTTGCGATCTGTACACAAACACAATCAGTATATGATATGACAATCAAACCAGACATGTATAAAGAAAAGTGAATATTACCTCCACAATCACGTACTCCCGCAACCAAGTAAGCTGGTTCATGAGGGATTCGGTCAAGCTTTCTGTAGTAGTGCGAGCGACCTCCGTTTCGTTAAGTTTTTGTTCGCCTTCAGTCAAACGGCAGATCAACTCGGCTTTCTCTGTTCGGTGAAGGTTGACATCTTTTTTCAAACTGTCAACCTCAGCTTGCAGCCGCTCCTGGTCAAAAAGCATAGTAGTTAGCTTATCAATTTCTTTATTCTTAAGAAGAAGAGTCATTTTGGTAGATACCTCATTCTGCTCACTCCTTTCTCTATGTGAGCGCGCCTCTTCTGCTGTCGCAACTGCATCAGCTTTCTTTTTTTTTGAGTTTCTCAATTTCAGTGCGCAGAGAAGCTTTTTCTTTGTTGTCACGCTCGCAAGCCTCCACAAAGCGCTTGCGCTCGTCCGCATATTGCGCAGCAGAAGCCTCACACTTGCGCTTCCAAGATAGCGCAGCCCATTCTTCAGTCTTCTTCTCTTTCTCAAATTGGTCCTTTTCCGCCTCAAAATCAACAAGCATATTCAACGTCTTCTCTTTCTCAAGCTTGGCCTTCGCTTTCTCAAGCTCAACCTCATCCCACTCATTGTTCATACTGCGCCATTCGCGCACAATTCTATTTATGGTGGACGAGGTAAGGGCAGACTCTTGCAGATATGACTCGTAAGTAGCTTCATGGTCTTTTTCCTCCTGGCGCTTCACCTCCGCCGGCGGGAAGATGCCCTTATACCACTCTCTATAGGAGTGCCAATTAGTAAAATCATCGCCCTGCTTAACCTTCCACACAGGCTGATGAATCGCAGAGGCCCGCCTCTCAGAATAAGAGCGATAATAATAGTCCCCAGGCGTCTCCTCTGGGCGAATAGGCGATTCCCCCTCCGAATGCTCAACAAACACAAAGCCTTCACTTTGTGTTGAAGGTCCGGCTCCCTTGGATATCAACCTTGACGGTTCCCCAACATCTGTAGCCGTATCTTTAACCTGTTCGCCAGTAGGATTCTCAGTATCAAAATTTTTGGGCTCTTCTTCTGGAGCCACTTTCTCAATATGTTCCGGGGCGATGGGGTCGGCTTCAGGAACAGGAGTTTCTTGCCCCGCATCTCCCTCAACATTCTCAGGCCTGCGCGGCGATGGTATAGCAGATGAGGTGGTCGGCGCAGCCTTCACCATTTTCTCTGCAAAGCATATCAACAAATACCAAGTATCAGAGTCTGCGCAACTTTTATGACAGAAATGCGCAACAAACTAATCGTACCAGGTGAGAACTTCTTTGCAAAGGCATCCAGATTGCCCTTCTTACCAATGCGCGGGCGCGCAACTTTGGTTGGCACAGGCGTTTTAGTCTCCGCCTCCTTCCTCTTCTTAGTACGCTTCAACGCCTCTTCTGGGCTAGAAGGTATTTCCAAAGGATCATCTGGGTTCGCATCAGGAAGAGATGAGGTGTCAACGGGTTCTGGCTTCAGTTTCTTCAAACCTACAGGCGCAAGACCCTCCAGTGAGTCCGACACCACCACATAATTTCACCAAGAGTCAGATACGGGAAGTGTACCTTTCTTGCCCTCAGCTTTCGCAGCAGCTGATGGCTTGGTTTTTTGCTCTGGGTTGAAAGGGGGAGGCGCAGCAGCAGTTGGTTTCTTCTTCTTCCTCGAATCAGGGCCTACGCCCAAGTTTAGCAAATCACCTACATAATCAATCATATTGAGTAAAGGTTGCGCCATTAAGTTATATTGCAATATCAACTTAGGATTTGTATGGACTTATTTAACAGTCTTCGAACATGGTTGCGCCTCCAGATCCTCCTACTTGGGCAACTCAAAGTTCCCCAAGATTTGTGAGAACCAAGTGTCCTCACCATCAGCAATAGGCACGACGGCCATTTTTCCTTTCTCTCTCTTGAAAGAGACCAAGTAAAGAGGCGCAGCTACATAAACATTTTTGCATCAATACATATCTATTGAAAGATATTGCTAAGAAATTAAAGGGTTACATACCAGTTCCATCTTCTGTATACACCGGTTTTTCTTGGCGTTCTTTCTTCCAGAAAATACTCATCCCGGCAGCGATGAGGGCCCTCTCCGGCAAAACAATATTGGGCACATCTTTAATATCTTGATACCATACCTCGTCGGCAGGTGTGGGAAGGGTCTCCAGCTCGATCTCATCACTGCCCCGGAATGTCATCTTCATCGGGATCACCGCCGCCTTGATAAAGAAGAACTTCTGCTTCCAGTCATGGTAGGACTTCGGCGGCACCAACAGCAATCGTTTGGCTTGCACACGCTGTTGGAACGAATAAAAACCCAACGAGCAGTGCAGTTGGTAGAAAACTCTAAACTTCTATACCGACGGCACGATCTACATCGATCGGCAAACGAACTCAAAATTCCGGATCCTCACCATTCCCATCGGGCTCAACTGAGAAATGTGAATCTTGTAAAAACCAAGAATTACTAGCAAGAAATGGGTCACCGGCAGCCGGAAGTTCCCTTCGGCAAAATAATCGTAAAATAATGAAATGTAGCCGGCCGGCGCATCAGCCGCCGTGGCATTCGCCTCCAGAAGAAACGCTTTCTAGAACGGAGCGAAAAGGAAGTTGGTGGCAAGATTATCGAAATCTTTCTTCGACCACTTTAGCGGTGGTAAACTTGACGACGACATCTCAGCAGAACTTGCACCGGTGGCCATAACTCGAACTTTGGAGAAAACTTAGAAAACTTTGAGGGTCGCCGGAATTTTTGAACACAAATTTCTCTCAAAGTTATAATTGGGTGAGGAAGCAAATGGATCATTGATCCCTTTATATACTAACCGCAATTAATGCACGATTTGACTGCAACGACTTTTGCGACTGTCACGTATCCCCAAGTAACCGCAGGGGCGAGTGGGGAACAGTAACCGCCTCACGCGCGCGAGTGTCGCTAAAAAGCATTAAATACGGTAAGACATGTACTGTTGACAGCCTGTCAACAGTACCACCACGTCTCAAGAACATGCGTCGTCACCAACTACACCATCCAGATAAGTGACATGTGTCTAAGCATATTTGAAATTCAAATACGTTTTCAAAATTCACTTACGACACGTCATCAAGATGCATAAAGCAACAAAAAGCTAGTCCTTACCTAGCGCAGCACATTTATCTTAAGTCCAGTGCTCCACCTGCTTTTTATTCTTACATAGGAGCAACACTGGACTGGGGGGACTTGAAGGGGTATGGTCCCAAAACCCTTGCGCCAATCAAGGAAACCATACCCATTAATAACTTTTAAGAAAATTGCGTGCAGACTTCTTTGCCAAAATAAGATTTATTAGAACTCTGCGCCAAATATCCAAGAGAGAAAAGCGTCATTTAACTACCGTACGCGGGCTCGCGCAAGGTTCAAAGTTAACCTTGAACACTCTCTTTGGATAAATGCTTCATTTAACTACCTTGCACGGGCTCGCGCAAGGTTGAAAGTTAACCTTGAACATTCTTGTTTGATAATGCTTCATTTAACTACCTTGGGCGGGCTCGCGCAAGGTTCAAAGTTAAACTTGAACATTCTTGTTTGATAATGCTTCATTTAACTACCTTGCGCGGGCTCGCGCAAGGTTCAAAGTTAACCTTGAACATTCTTGTTGGATAAATGCTTCATTTAACTACCGTGCGTGGGCTAGCGCAAGGTTCATGTAACATTTGTCAAAAAACGGGTTTCCAAAACCCGCTCCGTTTTGTAATCGAATGTCAAGTTATAAATGTCATGTTGTGTATTTATGGTTATCTTGATTCTTAATGATACATAAGTAATAAACAAACTAAACTATAAAAATTATTTTTGATAAAAAGTGAAAACAGAATAAATAAAAATAAAATGTTGCTGCCGGGACTCGAACCCGGGTCAGCTGGTTTATAACTTCAAAGTCTTAACACACACCCACATCACCACTCCGCCACATGTTGTTTTCTGTTATCTCTAGGAAACAAATAACATTTATACACAAACTCGGTTAAACCGGTTGCGCCAACTGAGAAACGGAAATCGGCAATTCAATCATCTAATCGTTTGATTAATCGCACATTCAGGTTTATAACCGATGCACCGACGATTTTTAATCAATTCGGAATTGATTGAACATCAATTTTCATCATCATCGGTTTTTATAACCGAAAATAATCAAAGTTCAGATTACTTCAATCAGAACCCTTCTCACGACTCAGAGACATCCGACAAACATTTCATTTCACTTTCATCACACTTTCAGTCCATCAGAACGCTTAAATCAACTCGCCGGAAATTCTGTAAGGTTCGCCGGAAAACCGTATTTGTCCTCAAATCGGTAAGTTCTTCAATATCATCGTAGTCTATCAGTTGTTAAGCTGTTTCTAACTCAAATCTTCCACTTGAGATCGAATTCAGGCACCGTTATCAGATAATTCCAGTTCGCCGGAGAATTTCTGGAAATCTTTAATTCCGTCTGTGAAATGGTAAGGACCTTCAATCGCACTATTAACGTTTGTTTATCACTTCAATTCCACGATTGACTAATCAAAATGGTTAATTGTTTGGTTCAGTTGAGGTGCACAAAAACAGAGCCGACGCATTGCCGGAAAACTCTGTGATAAATCATTCCTACGGTATGTTACTTCTAACACCGTCTCTGCCATTTCATTTTAGCCTTAAGAATGTTTGTTAATCGTAAAAACAAGAAACGGATTAATGATTCAGTCGACTGTAATTTGAATGAAGAAGACGAAGTTAGTTAAGTTATAAGTTTATTTAAAATCAGTAATATGAACGGGTTAGACACACAGTCCAGCGGTGGACTTTGTGCAAAATATACACGCACGTCACGAGTTCGATCCCTGATACACGCACTCCCTATGTAATAAAATGCCTTTTTGTTTAAAACTGAACCGGGTTAACTCCGTTAGTTGTTAAGTATAATAAAAACCGAGATAATAACCAGGTTAGACACACAGTCCGGCGGTGGACTGTGTGCAACCCTAAGTCACACGTCACGCGTTCGAAACCTGTTACTGGCACCGGTTGAACGAATTAAAATGTTTTTGAAATTAAAAGAATTTTGGTTAAATCGAATTAGTATATAAATATAATTAAAAACAAGATTATTTCGGGTTAGACACGTAGCTCAGTTGGTAGAGCTGCGTGCACGCGAACGGGAGGTCTTGGGTTCGAGCCTCACCTGGCGCAAACAATTTCACTGACCGAACCGATCAACAAGTCAACAAGTCAACGGTCAACGCAAAATAAACAATTTTTTTTATATTTTTATTTATTTAATTTAATTTAAAAATCAATTAAAAATACTTAAAAATAACATTTTTAAAGATAGAAAATAGCATTAAACTCACAAAAATATATCTAAAAATTTCATTAAAATCCTTAATAAAATCCACTCATTTACTATATTTTTCCGTTATTATTTAGGTTAGTTATTTCTCGTTGTTCCGCTCATCCAATTCGTGCACATCTCACCATCTCCAATCCAACGCACCCAATGTGAGTGAATCTTACAAATTCCCCGTTTTAATCACGTTTTGGGGTGTATCATGTGTCTTGCTAAATATTATATTTAAATCATTGTGCATACATCATATCATGAACCTGTGTATTCAGTTTGTTTCAATTGTTGTGTGGTTATCGTTAGATGCAATTTATTATTTTCAGTACATACAATTTCATAGGCCGCCGCTCCCCATTACATTATGAGCGTTGAGCATATTCCCCATTACATTATGAGCGTGAACCTGGCGTGCCCACATATGATCGGCTCCGTTTGATTGAGCCTTGATCGCACAGACATTTTTATTTTCAGTACATGCAATACGATCGGCTCCGTTTGATTGAGCCTTGATCGCACAGTTTCATTCATGTTATTTACCGTATGATGTTGGTATGTTAATGTATGCTATCACGTGTTATTGTATGTTATAGTTGTGATTGCTATTGCTACTGCTTGGTTATTTACAATTGCTCATTTATGATTATGCACAAATTTTCATTGATAAACTAACAAGAAAATCAATAACAAATGTTTATCTAACAAGGTTCACTCGCTAACTTATGTTGACCCAAAAACCCCCATTTTTACACATGATACAGGTGAACCAGCAGCAGCCAGAAACACATAGGATTGGACTAGAAGAATAAAATGATTTAGAGTTTGGGATTGCTATGTTTGGTTTATTTTCTTTGTATTGTATGGACATGTTTGGATATTTGGAAATGTAACTTTGACTTTAATAAATATGAAACATATTAGTAAATATCATGAGCTTTGGTGATAACCCAATTATGCCCCGACTCTTATTCCGCTGCGGGTCGGGGTGTGACAGATTGGTATCAGAGCCATGACTATAGGGATATAGGATAGGTTATTAGACCCTTAGAGCCTATACTATAGTTGATTAGAAACTTATAAGATTTTTGTGTGTTACATGCCAAATTTCATGATGTTATGTTTTATGTTAAATGTTACATTCAATATTATGCAAGCATGTTCATAAGTATGTATTATCATATAATGCCTATCATGAATCATATACTCATAACATATCACATCCATGAAAGCACACACCACATTATGATTGCTTTTACAATGATTTTTGTGTTTTCAAATCTCATCAAAGTGAGTTCTCATGACGGGCATGTAGTAACTGGAAGGGTACCAGTACCGGTAGTCGGAACGTCCTGTCTAGGCTGGCATTCGTATAAATCCAAAATAAAGGACCAGTTTGCCTACCTGGGGACTAACGATGAGAGTACGAAGTACCTATTAGGCCAAAGCATGCTATACCAAACGTCGTGTGAGCTAACCCCACTTTGAGTTGTCATTGTGTCTACACCTGGACACGTTCCGACCAAACATCTCATGAACATATTTTGTGGTTTGCATTCGGGTGATGCGAGTGTTAAATTGCCAATACTAATGTGAATCCTACCAAGCCAATAGCCATGGGGGCCCACATGACTATATAGGTGAAGGTATGGGGGACATTTGAGGCCCAACATGAGCAAACCCAAGACATCCTATGGATGTAGTTGCATTATTGATATTTATGTTATTTTCATTTTCTTAAAGACACATGACACCTAAAAAGACACCATAAACTCACAATCTTCTCATGTATGTTCCTGTAGATGTCGTCCAGACAACAACGAAGGGGTAAAAGATCAGGACGGTCTCAGGAACGCTTGGCCACACAAATCGCGAAACAAATGGCCACGATACTGCCTGACATTGTGGTCCAAGTACAACAAGCCCTCGCTACAAATCCTACTAACCATCCTCAACAACATGACCAGAACATCGACAACCCTCCTACCAGCAAGTGCTCTTACAAACATTTCAAATCTTGTGATCCTCCTAAATTTGAGGGGACCGAAGGTGTCACTGCTCTCCTCCACTGGTTCGAGGAAATGGAAAACACCTTCCTAAATTGCGAGGACTTCCCTCTAATTGAGCATTATATTCGAGGACTTCCCTCGAAAATTCAAGATTCAGTTCTCAGCATTTCACCGGTAACACTTGAAGCTGCTATGGAGCTAGCGACTGAACTGACCGAGAATCGGATTCGCAACGGGAAGTTTAAAGAGGAGAAAAAGAAAGCCCGTGTTGAGGGTCAAACTTCAAACCATTCCATATCTTCCTCTAAGTTTGCTAACAAGAGGAAGCGCAACACCAGAAACTTCGCTGTTACTCAAACCAACTCCCCTATTCCTGCTGCACCCATTACCCAGGTTGCCCCTTCACCTGCACCATACAAAAGACCCTACTCTGGCCGTTACCAAAATGTAACCGTTGCCAATATCACCATTCTCCTGATTATCCTTGCTAGCATTGCACCGGCTGTGGTCGCGCGGGTCATACGGTTCAAACCTGCCGCATGCCCCAGCGAACGAACCGCCACCAACCTTTAACCCAAACCCACCAACAATTAATGGGTCAAGCCCAACAACCCCTACTATTACCACCCACCCAACACCTAGCCCAAAAATATTACCAACCCAATTATCCTATGGGCCAACCTATGCGGGCTTGCTACAATTGCGGAGACCCAAGCCATTTCAGAAACACTTGTCCAAGGTTGGTAAACATTATTCATGCTCAGGCTCAAGCCAACCCAGTGAACCAAGCGAACCAAGCTCCTCCACCTGCATGAGGAAGAGCTTTCAATATCAACACTAATCAGGCTAGGGCCGACGGCAATGTGGTTAACGGTACGTTCCTTATAAATGGTAGATATGCATCTATGTTATTTGATACTGGTGCGGATAGAAGTTTTTTGTCTTTAGAATTTGAACCTATCTTAAACCAAAATCGGGATAAGCTCACGGAATCCATAACGGTAGAAGTTGCTGACGGGAAACCAGTTTCATTAAGTTCTATTATACGCAACTGTACACTCACCTTAAACGACCACGATTTCTCAGTCGACGTTATTCCTATGAAGCTGGGAAGTTTTGATATCATAATTGGTATGGACTGGCTCAGTCAACATCAGGCAGAAGTTGTATGTCGCGAAAAATTTATACGTATTCCTCTTTCAAAAGGTCAGACTCTTCGAATCTTTGGTGAAACCTCGTCAAAGGGGCTCAGCTTAATGTCTTGTCTTCAAGCCCAAAAATATCTTCGCAAAAATTATGTCGCGTTTTTAGCTCATATCATCAAAAAAGGAACCATGGAGAAGAAACTTGAAGACATTCCAGTAGTAAAAGATTTCCCGCGAGTTTTTCCTGACGACATTTCAGGACTTCCTCCAGTTAGAGAAGTCGAATTCCGTATTGACCTTATACCTGGTGCTACACCAGTTGCAAAGTCCCCTTATAGGTTAGCCCCCTCTGAAATGCAAGAGCTAGCCAGTCAATTACAAGAGTTGACTGACAAGGGATTCATACGTCCTAGCTCATCGCCTTGGGGTGCACCTGTCCTTTTTGTAAAGAAGAAAGATGGATCGTTTCGTATGTGCATCGACTACAGAGAGCTCAACAAATTAACAATCAAGAATCGCTATCCTTTACCACGCATTGATGATCTTCTTGACCAACTTCAAGGTGCCAATTGTTTTTCAAAAATCGACCTTCGATCGGGCTATCATCCACTTAGAGTACATGAAGAAGACGTCCCAAAGACTTCTTTCCGAACTCGTTATGGCCATTATGAATTCATGGTCATGCCATTTGGTTTAACCAACGCACCAGCTGTCTTCATGGACCTAATGAACAGAGTCTGCAAACCTTATCTTGATCGATTTGTTATAGTCTTCATCGACGACATTCTTATTTATTCAAAGTCTAAATCTGATCATGAGCGTCATCTTCGACTCATCCTTACACTTCTCGAGAATGAAAAGCTTTACGCCAAATTCTCCAAATGTGAATTCTGGTTAAAAGAGGTGCAATTCCTCGGACATGTAGTCAATGACAAGGGAATACATGTCGACCCCTCAAAGATCAAAGCGGTACAAGAATGGCAAGCTCCACGTACAGCAACTGAAGTAAGATCTTTTCTTGGTTTGGCTGGTTATTATCGTTGATTCATCTCAAACTTCTCACGCATTGCTGTACCACTCACGGCTTTAACTCACAAGGGAAAACCTTTCATATGGGGACCCAAGCAGGAAGAAGCCTTCCAAACTCTTAAACAAAAACTTTGTGATGCACCAATCCTTACTCTTCCTGAAGGTTGTGATGATTTCGTGGTCTATTGCGACGCGTCAGGGCAAGGATTAGGCTGCGTTCTAATGCAAAGAGGAAAAGTTATAGCTTATGCTTCGAGACAACTCAAGACGCATGAGAAGAACTACACCACTCATGACCTAGAATTTGGAGCCGTTGTGTTCGCTCTTAAGATATGGAGGCATTATCTCTATGGTACTAAGTGTGAAATATACACTGACCACAAGAGTCTTCAACATATCTTCAATCAAAAGGAGTTAAACATGAGGCAACGAAGATGGGTCGAACTTCTAAATGATTACGACTGTGAAATTCGATACCACCCTGGCAAAGCAAATGTGGTCACTGATGCGCTTAGTCGAAAGGGTTATGCGAACTCCATTCGTCTTCTATGTTCGCAAATTATAACCGACATTAAAGATCAAATTCGAGAAGCCCAACATGTTTCAGTTACGGAAGATGATGTATGAAAGGAGATGTCCTGTGGAGCTGAACTTAAAATTGAAACTAAATCTGACGGTATTCTGTACTACCTAGATCGTATCTGGATTCCTAACCACAACAATCTTCGTGAAATTCTTATGAAGGAAGCTCACAAAAACGATACTATATACACCCAGGAGCCGATAAGATGTATCAAGACCTACGATATACCTATTGGTGGCCTGGAATGAAAAAGGATATTGCCGTTTTTGTTTCCAAGTGCCTTTCATGTTCCAAGGTGAAAGCTGAACACCAAAGACCCTCAGGACTTCTGGTCCAACCTGAAATACCTGTATGGAAGTGGGAAAATATAACCATGGACTTCATTACCGGGTTACTTCGCACTTCTGGTGGGTATGACACTATATGGGTAATAATTGACCGACTTACAAAATCAGCTCACTTTATTCCTATCCGCGAAGATTTCAAGAACGAAAAGCTTGCTCGTATTTATATCAGCGAAATCGTAAGCCGACATGGGGTACCGTTAAGCATTATTTCTGATCGTGATGGTCGTTTCACTTCACGAACATGGCAAGCAGTACAATCCGCTATGGGTACGCGATTAGATCTCAGTACCGCCTATCATCCTCAAACTGATGGACAATCTGAGCGCACCATTCAAACTCTTGAAGATATGCTTCGAGCATGTGTCATAGACTTCAAGGGAAATTGGGACGCCCACCTACCATTAGTTGAATTTTCGTACAACAACAGCTATCATTCAAGTATCGGCATGGCACCTTTCGAAGCCTTATATGGTCGTAAGTGCCGATCTCCTGTATGTTGGCACGAAATTGGGGAAGCTCAAATCACTGGTCCAGAATTGATCCAAGAAACCACAGACAAGATCCATCAAATCCGAAACAATCTTCTAGCGGCTCAGAGCCGTCAAAAGAGTTATGCAGATAAACGACGGAAGCCTTTAGAGTTTAACATTGGTGATCATGTACTTCTAAAAGTATCACCGTGGAAGGGAGTAGTTCGTTTTGGTCAAAAAGGCAAGCTAGCACCACGCTACGTAGGACCTTTCAAGATACTCGAAAGTGTCGGACCTGTAGCTTACAAGCTTGATCTACCAGAAGAACTCAACAGGATTCATCCCACATTCCACGTGTCGAACTTGAAGAAGTGCCTCGCTGATGAAAACCTCCACATTCCTCTGGAAGATATTCAGATTGATGAATCTATGCATTTTATTGAAAGACCAGTAGAAATCATGGACTTCGGGGAGAAACGTCTACGACGAAGTCGCATTCCAATTGTTAGGGTACGCTGGGAGTCGAAACGGGGACCTGAGTTTACTTGGGAACGTGAAGACTCAATGCGCGAAAAATACCCGCATCTTTTTCCTACTACTTCTACTACTTAAATTTCGGGACGAAATTCCTAAAAGTAGGGGATACTGTAACATTTGTCAAAAAACGGGTTTCCAAAACCCGCTCCGTTTTGTAATCGAATGTCAAGTTATAAATGTCACGTTGTGTATTTATGGTTATCTTGATTCTTAATGATACATAATTAATAAACAAACTAAACTATAAAAATTATTTTTGATAAAAAGTGAAAACAGAATAAATAAAAATAAAATGTTGCTGCCGGGACTCGAACCCGGGTCAGCTGGTTTATAACTTCAAAGTCTTAACACACACCCACATCACCACTCCGCCACATGTTGTTTTCTGTTATCTCTAGGAAACAAATAACATTTATACACAAACTCGGTTAAACCGGTTGCGCCAACTGAGAAACGGAAATCGGCAATTCAATCGTCTAATCGTTTGAATAATCGCACATTCAGGTTTATAACCGATGCACCGACGATTTTTAATCAATTCGGAATTGATTGAACATCAATTTTCATCATCATCGGTTTTTATAACCGAAAATAATCAAAGTTCAGATTACTTCAATCAGAACCCTTCTCACGACTCAGAGACATCCGACAAACATTTCATTTCACTTTCGTCACACTTTCAGTCCATCAGAACGCTTAAATCAACTCGCCGGAAATTCTGTAAGGTCCGCCGGAAAACCGTATTTGTCCTCAAATCGGTAAGTTCTTCAATATCATCGTAGTCTATCAGTTGTTAAGCTGTTTCTAACTCAAATCTTCCACTTGAGATCGAATTCAGGCACCGTTATCAGATAATTCCAGTTCGCCGGAGAATTTCTGGAAATCTTTAATTCCGTCTGTGAAACGGTAAGGACCTTCAATCGCACTATTAACGTTTGTTTATCACTTCAATTCCATGATTGACTAATCAAAATGGTTAATTGTTTGGTTCAGTTGAGGTGCACAAAAACAGAGCCGACGCATTGCCGGAAAACTCTGTGATAAATCATTCCTACGGTATGTTACTTCTAACACCGTCTCTGCCATTTCATTTTAGCCTTAAGAATGTTTGTTAATCGTAAAAACAAGAAACGGATTAATGATTCAGTCGACTGTAATTTGAATGAAGAAGACGAAGTTATTTAAGTTATAAGTTTATTTAAAATCAGTAATATGAACGGGTTAGACACACAGTCCAGCGGTGGACTTTGTGCAAAATATACACGCACGTCACGAGTTCGATCCCTGATAACCGGGTTAACTCCGTTAGTTTGTTAAGTATAATAAAAACCGAGATAATAACCAGGTTAGACACACAGTCCGGCGGTGGACTGTGTGCAACCCTAAGTCACACGTCACGCGTTCGAAACCTGTTACTGGCACCGGTTGAACGAATTAAAATGTTTTTGAAATTAAAAGAATTTTGGTTAAATCGAATTAGTATATAAATATAATTAAAAACAAGATTATTTCGGGTTAGACACGTAGCTCAGTTGGTAGAACTGCGTGCACGCGAACGGGAGGTCTCGGGTTCGAGCCTCACCTGGCGCAAACAACTTCACTGACCGAACCGGTCAACAAGTCAACAAGTCAACGGTCAACGGTCAACGCAAAATAAACAATTTTTTTTATATTTTTATTTATTTAAATTAATTTAAAAATCAATTAAAAATACTTAAAAATAACGTTTTTAAAAATAGAAAATAGCATTAATCTCACAAAAATATATCTAAAATTTCATTAAAATCCTTAATAAAATCCACTCATTTACTAATTTTTTCCGTTATTATTTAGGTTAGTTGTTTCTCGTTGTTCCGCTCATCCAATTCGTGCGCATCTCACCATCTCCAATCCAACGTACCCAATGTGAGTGAATCTTACAAATTCCCCGTTTTAATCATGTTTTGGGGTGTATCATATGTCTTGCTAAATATTATATTTAAATCATAGTGCATACATCATATCATGAACCTGTGTATTAGTTTGTTTCAATTGTTGTGTGGTTATCGTTAGACGCAATTTATTATTTTCAGTACATGCAATTTCATAGGCCGCCGCTCCCCATTACATTATGAGCGTTGAGCACGTTCCCCATTACATTATGAGCGTTAACCTGGCGTGCCCACATACGATCGGCTCCGTTTGATTGAGCCTTGATCGCACAGACATTTTCATTTTCAGTACATGCAATACGATCGACTCCGTTTGATTGAGCCTTGATCGCACAGTTTCATTCATGTTATTTACCGTATGATGTTGGTATGTTAATGTATGCTATCATGTGTGTCACACCCCAACCCGCAGCGGAAAAGGTGATCGGGGCATGATTGGGTTATCATCAAAGCTCATGACATTTATTTTAAGTTTCATATTCATTAATACAATTTAATGGAAATTTACAATCATAATTACATCATGACCTAAACATCAATCTAAGCTTCTTTGTTTTCTTCTAAGGCATTTCCTATGTTTTCCTTGCTTCATCCTGTTCACATGTATCATGTGTAAAAAGGGTTTTTGGATCAACAAAAAGTTGGCGAGTGAATCCTATGGAAAACATTTGAACAAGTTTATTTAATTGATTATAAAATAAAGTGCACAACCACACATGAGTAAAAATAGATGTAAACTTATTTACCAATCAATTTAATATTAAACAATACACATATGAACAATAATGGATCGTTTAGAGGCAGCGTTGCTCAACTCGTCTCTCACGAGGAACTGATGGGCCTAATGAATGAATTGCATAAACTTGACAATATGAAATACAAAACTACAAACAATATAAACTCAATAATACACACACGAATAATAATGGATTTGTTTTGAGGCACGTGTTGCTCAACTCATCTCACACGAGGAACTGATGGGCCTAACGAATGAATTGCATATAAATAGACAAAATGAAATACATAAGTACAAGCAATGTATACAATCTAAGTTTAGATCACAATATGGTATGGCACAAGTTTAAATAACGAGTTAATTTTATGACACATGACACACCCCAAAACGTGTAATTAAAAAGGGGAGTTGTAAGATTCACTCACAGTGGGTGCGTTCGGTTGATGATGTTGAATGCACGCGAAGTGGTTTTAACCACAGTGAAATTAACCTAATAATGGCATAATGTTTCGGTAATAAACGGGTTTTATTAATCCATTTTAGTAGGATTGTTGGGTGTATTTTTGTGAGTTTAAGGCTATTTTCTAACCTTAAAAATGTTATTTTTAAGTATTTTTAATTGATTTTTAAATAAAATAAATAAATAAAAATAATAAAAAAATGTTGACTTTTTGACCGTTGACCGTTGACCGGTTCGTATGCGTATATGTGTGCGCTGGGTGAGGCTCGAACCCGAGACCTCCCGTTTCGCTGCACGCAGCTCTACCAACTGAGCTACGTGTCTAACCCGAAATATTTCTGTTTTTAATTATATTTATATATTAATTAGATTAATCCGAAAATCAACTTATTTCTAAAAAGATTTTAATCAGTGACTCGGTGGGCTCCACAGGTCTCGAACCCGGGACCTGTGGGTTGAGTTAACACACAGTCCACCGCTGGACTGTGTGTCCAACTTGTTAAATAAACTGATTTTTATTATACTTAAATACAAACTAAGTATTTTCATTTCTGACTTAAATAAAAAGTTTGATATTTGTCCGGACCGGTGCGGTAGCCCGGACTCGAACTCGTGTCTTGTGATTAAACATTCACACAGTCCACCACTGGACTGTGTGTCTAACTTGGTTATTTTTCTGGTTTTTATTAAACTTAACATGTAACAGCGGTGACTCCGGTTCGGTTAAAAAAAAACATTTTTATTAAAGCGAGGGAGCGTGGGACGTGATTCGAACTCGAGACGTTTACGTGTTATGTAAAGTGCTGGACTGTGTGTCTAACCCGAGTTATAACTTGATTTTAATTATACATATACACAACTGAACTTCGTCTTCTTCGTTGAATTTAACCAGAATCGGAAGTCCGACTGGTTCGAAGTTTTAATCATGTTCTTTAGTGTTTTGAGGTTAATTACAGATGAGATATATAAAAAGAATGAAAGATTTAAGCGTAAGGTATACCGACTGGACTCCTCTGTTTCTCCGGCGAAACTCCGGTGACAGCAAAAGATTCCGGCGACGTGTGTCATGCGGCAGAGGGTCTTCAACGAGCTTGAGATGAATGTGGGTAGCTTCGGTATGAGTTCTGAGTGTTCAGTGTTTAGAGTAAGGCACAGAAGTGAAAAACCCGGTTTTCCGGCGATTTGCAGGTATTTTCCGGCGAGTAAATTTTCGCCGAGAAAGGGTGCGGTTTTGAGCGAAAAAGCTTGCAGAGGTTCGAGGAGGTATTTATAGGGCAGGTCGTCGATGAATTTGGTCTGATTTCCGACTTGATTCGACGGTTAGAAATTCTCCGGCGGTTATAACTTGTGTCGCGGACTCAGGCGTCGGTTATAACCGATGTAGTGTTTAAGGTTTACGTTATAACTGAAGTAACCGTCCAATCTCGCGAGATCGCCGGGATTTCCGACGACTGCATTTGGGCGCGCCGATTTTGAATTCGAGAATCATGATATGAATTAATTGATTCTAATAATTAACAAGAAATACAAGTGGCGCAGTGGTTGAGTGTGTGAGTGTTAAGTCTGTTGTTGACCCGGCTGACTGACCCGGGTTCGAAACCCGGCAGTGCCATATTATTTTTATTTTCTTATTTTTAACAGTTTTTCAAAAACAAATTATATATTCCAATATAATAATTAATTATGTATCGTTTAAAATTATTTTGGGCATTAAATTCGCAACGAAATTTTTAACTGATTGTTCGTTAATAAACGGAGCGGGTTTGGTAAATCCGGTTTTTGACGGATGTTACAGTATCCCCTGCTTTTTAGAAATTTCGTCCCGAAATTTAAGTAGTGATATATTTGACTAAAAATGATGGTGTTTAGTTTGACAGTTACATGCTTAGAAAAAGTAAGAGTTTAAGTTTTTTTTTTGTTTGAGGCGGTAACGTTCCTTGTAAGGGTTAAGTACCCTGTTACATGAATCGCTTTTTGTTGCCTACTGTAAAAGTATTGATACGTAGAGTTGATTTGCTAAATATGATATCATGCATAAGAGTTTGGATATGTTTGGAAGGATATGGTTATATCCTAAAGCAAAACTTCTAATACTACAACCTACATGGAACTTCTCATAACCCTCTAACAATACCTCTGATCCTTTGACAAGAATACTTATATATAGGAAGTACCAGCGGCGTATCCACCATATTCTTGTCAAATTTTCATTGGTTTTATCAGTAAGTTATGATTGGTCCTATGATGTAACTCTAGAACATAAATAACACAACAACCAATATTTGAATCCACATTCTGATAGCATATAGGTTTGAATGGTGACAGTTCCTCTCTCGTTTGTTATGATGGAGAGGTTAGTTTATGTAGAAATAGAACACAGTCCAATTTCTTTAAATGACGAGATGATATGAAGGTAACACAAATTTCAACCAAGGCAATACTAAATCCTACATGGAACTTCTCATAACCGCCTGGTAATGCCTCTGATCCTTTGGCAAGAATACTTATATATAGGAAGTACCAGCGGCATATCCACCATATTCTTGTCAAATTTTCGTTGGTTTTATCCGCAAGTTATGATTAGTTACCAAGAAACTACTAAATCCTACATAGAACTTCTCATAACCGTCTGACAATGCCTCTGATCCTTTGACAAGAATACTTATATATAGGAAGTACCAGTGGCGTATCCACCATATTCTCGTCAAATTTTCATTGGTTTTATCAGTGAATTATGATTAGTCCTATGTGACTCTACAACCAACACTACAACCACAAGATACTGATAATGAAAATGTCTGTGCGATCAAGGCTCAATCAAACGGAGCCGATCGTATTGCATGTACTGAAAATGAAAATGTCTGTGCGATCAAGGCTCAATCAAACGAGCCGATCGTATTGCATGTACTGAAAATGAAAATGTCTGTGCGATCAAGGCTCAATCAAACGGAGCCGATCGTATTGCATGTACTGAAAATAATAAATTTAATCTAAACAACAATCACACAAACAGCTTATACATGGAACCTCTCATAACCGCCTGATAATGCCTCCGATCCTTTGACAAGAATACTTATATAGGAAGTACCAGTGGCGTATCCACCATATTCTCGTCAAATTCTCATTGACTTTATCCGCAAGTTATGATTAGTTCTATGTGACTCTACAACAAACACAACAACCACAAGATACTGATAATGAAAATGTCTGTGCGATTAAGGCTCAATCAAACGGAGCCGATCGTATTGCATGTACTGAAAATGAAAATGTCTGTGCGATCAAGGCTCAATCAAACGGAGCCGATCGTATGTGGGCATGCCGGGTTCACGCTCATAATGAAATGGGGAACATGCTCAACGCTCATAATGTAATGGGGAGCGGCGGCCTCTGAAATTGCATGTACTGAAAATAATAAACAATAATTACTCAAACAGTTTACACATGGAACCTCTCATAACCGCCAGATATGCTTCTGATCCTTTGACAAGAATACTTATATATAGGAAGTACCAGCGGCGTATCCACCATATTCTTGTCAAATTCCCATTGGCTTTATCCTTAAGTTATGATTGGTTCTATGTGATAAAGAAAAACATAAAACTAAACGATTCGGGTTGAATCTGGATTTTCGGTGAAGAGGACTAGTCGGGTATCTTCGTTTGGGCCGTCATTATCTTCGACAGGATTGGCGTTGATGTTGAAAACTCTTCCCCTTGCTGGTGGCCTAGTGATTGGATTTTCTTGATTTACTTGGTTAAATGGGTTTGACTGAGCTTGAGTGTTGATGATGTTAACCAATCGAGGGCACGTGTTTCTAAAGTGGGTAGGGTCGCCACAGTTGAAACAAGCTCGAACATATGGGAACATGGGGTATTGGGGTTGTTGATAGGTTTGGATCATGTTTTGAGTAGGGGAAGAGATTTGGTTTTGAAAGGTGCGGCAAACCCTGCTCAAATGACCATAGCGTCCACAAGTTGCACATAGTCGACAAGGTAGGGTAAGGGGATGGTGATAAAAACAGTTGTTGCACCGAGGGTGAGGTCCAAGATATGGTTTCTTATTTGGGTAAGTTGAGTTGGGTGCCACTTGAGTGATTGGGATAGCTTGGATGGGTATAGCGTGTGAAATTGGTTGATTTCGTTGGATAGCAGCGAAAAGTTGCCCGTCTCTTTTTCTCTTAGAATTGGGTTGAGAAGGGGATTCGGTTTGGGTGTAGTCGGAGGTTTCAGTCGATACTTTATCCTTCTTCTTCTCCTCCTTGAAGTCCTTGTTCCGGATTCGGTTCTCGGTGAGCGCTGTTGCTAGCTCCATTGCTGCTTCCAAAGTTGCAGGCGTGGTACTTATTACAGAGTCTTGAATCTTTGACGGAAGACCACGAATGTAGTGCTCGATCAAACGGTAGAGGGGAGTGAACATGTTGGGAACCATTTGATGTAACTCGAGGAATCTTTTGTTGTACGTGGTGTGGTCGCCTTCCTTTTGCTTCAACAAATAGAACTCATCCTCTAATTTCTTGATTTCGCTCCTTGGGCAAAATCGTCTGGTCATGATTTCCTTCAATTCATCCCAAGTTAAAGTCATGGCATCTTCAACACCTCGTTTGGCCTTCTCTGTATTCCACCAAGTAAGTGCTATTCCATATAAACGACCGGTAGCATATCGCACTTTGCGGTCATCAGGGCAATCGCAGTTTAGAAAAGTGTTCTCCATTTCTTCAAACCAATGGAGGAGAGCGGTGACACCTTCAGTCCCTTCGTATTTCGGAGGGTCGCATGATTTGAAATGCTTGTAGGTGCATTTAGTGGTAGTTGGGGGAGAGTTGATAACGTTTTGATTTTCTTGATTGACATGATTAGCGGTAAGTGCTTGTTGGACTTGGATTACAATGTTGGGTATTACGGCAGCCATTTGTTGAGCGATTAGGGCAGCCATGCGTTCGCGGGCTTTTCCTGCTCTCATCTTTCTACGGGCGTGGTTAGAAGACATCTACAAGGAATACATGTCAAGAGTATGAGTTGGATGCTTTTGGGATCATGGGTCGCACTAGGAATGAACATTCATAAAATAATTATAGAAAAATAAATCTACTACATCCATAGGATGTCTTGGGCTTTGCTCGTCATTAGGCCCTACATGCCGCCATACTTCACCTTCGTAATCATGTGGGCCCCCATGAATACCGGGTTTTTCATATGGTTCGCATGTGTTAGCCTGGTTACGTACACTAAAACCCGGAGAAAATCTAGAAATATGTATATAACGTATGAGATTCGGAATGTGTCCAGGTGTAGACACGGTGACACCTCAAAGTGGGGTTAGTTCGAACGACGTTTGGTGTGGCATGCTTTGGCCTAATAGGTCCTTCGTACTCTCATCGTTAGTCCCCAGGTAGGCAAACTGGTCCGTTATATTGGATTTATACGAATGCCAACCTAGACAGGACGTTCCGACTACCGTACTTGTACCCTTCCAGTTACTACATGCCCGTCGCAGAACTTACTTTGATGAGATTTGAAAATTGCAACAAAATCTTTGAATAATCAAAGTATGAAGATGAATTGAATATATGAACATTGATATATGTATAATGAATGTGTATGTAAGTATGTATGTTTGACTGTAAATATAAACAAATATGAAACAAATAAATATCATAAGTTTGTATGTAACCACCTAATCAATAAAAAATTTAGGCAGACTATAGTATAGGCTCTAAGGGTCTAATAACCTATCCTATATCCCTATAGTCATGGCTCTGATACCAATCTGTCACACCCCGACCCGCAGCGGAAAAGGTGATCGGGGCATGATTGGGTTATCATCAAAGCTCATGACATTTATTTTAACGTTTCATATTCATTAATACAATTTAATGGAAATTTACAATCATAATTACATCATGACCTAAACATCAATCTAAGCTTCTTTGTTTTCTTCTAAGGCATTTCCTATGTTTTCCTTGCTTCATCCTGTTCACCTGTATCATGTGTAAAAAGGGTTTTTGGATCAACAAAAAGTTGGCGAGTGAATCATATGGAAAACATTTGAACAAGTTTATTTAATTGATTATAAAATAAAGTGCACAACCACACATGAGTAAAAATAGATGTAAACTTATTCACCAATCAATTTAATATTAAACAAAACACACATGAACAATAATGGATCGTTTAGAGGCACGCGTTGCTCAACTCGTCTCTCACGAGGAACTGATGGGCCTAATGAATGAATTGCATAAACTTGACAATATGAAATACAAAACTACAAACAATATAAACTCAATAATACACACACGAACAATAATGGATTTGTTTTGAGGCACGTGTTGCTCAACTCATCTCACACGAGGAATGATGGGCCTAACGAATGAATTGCATATAAATAGACAAAATGAAATACATAACTACAAGCAATGTCACACCCCGACCCGCAGCGGAATAAGAGTCGGGGCATAATTGGGTTATCACCAAAGATCATGACATTTACTAATATGTTTCATATTTAATAAAGTCAAAGTTACATTTCCATATATTCAAACATGTTCATACATTACAAGGAAAATAAACCAAACATAACAATCCCAACTCTAAATCATTTTATTCTTCTAGTCCAATCCTATGTGTTCCTAGCTGCTGCTGGTTCACCTGTATCATGTGTAAAAAAAATGGGGGTTTTTGGGTCAACATAAGTTGGCGAGTGAACTTATTAGATAAACATTTATGAATGAATTACTTGTTAGTTTATCAATGAAAAATTGTGCATAATCATAAATGAGCAAATGTAAATAATCAAGCAGTGGCAATTAGCAAACACAACTATAACATACAACAACATATGATAGCATACATTAACATACCAACAACATACGATAAATAACATAAATGAACTGTGCGATCAAGGCTCAATCAAACGGAGGCGATCGTATTGCATGTACTGAAAATGTAAATTGTCTGTGCGATCAAGGCTCAATCAAACGGAGCCGATCGTATTGCATGTACTGAAAATGTAAAATGTCTGTGCGATCAAGGCTCAATCAAACGGAGCCGATCGTATGTGGGCACGCCAGGTTCAACCTCATAATGAAATGGGGAACATGCTCAACGCTCATAATGTAATGGGGAGCGGCGGCCTATGAAATTGCATGTACTGAAAATAATAAATTGCATCCAACAATAACTACACAACAGTTGAAACAAACTAAATACACATGTTCATGATATGATGTATGCACAATGATTTAATTATAATATATATATAACAAGACACATGATACACCCCAAAACGTGATTAAAACGGGGAATTTGTAAAGATTCACTCACATTGGGTGCGTTGGATTGGAGATGGTGAGATGCGCACGAATTAGATGAGCGGAACAACGAGAAATACTAACCTAAATAATAACGGAAAAATATATTAAATGAGTGGATTTTATTAAGGATTTTAATGAAATTTTTAGATATATTTTTGTGAGTTCAAGGCTATTTTCTATCTTTAAAAATGTTATTTTTAAGTATTTTTAATTGATTTTTAAATTAAATTAAATAAATAAAAATATAAAAAATTGTTTATTTAGCGTTGACCGTTGACCTGTTGACCGTGTTCGGTCAGCGAATTAGTTTGCGCCGGGTGAGGCTCGAACCCGAGACCTCCCGTACGCGTGCACGCAGCTCTACCAACTGAGCTACGTGTCTAACCCGAAATAATCTTGTTTTTAATTATATTTATATACTTATTCAGTTTAACCGAAATTCTTTTAATTGCAAAAACATTTTAATTCAACGGACCGGTGCCAGTGACGGGTTTCGAACTCGTGACGTGCGATTCAGTGTTGCACACAGTCCACCGCTGGACTGTGTGTCTAACTTGGTTATTATCTCGGTTTTTATTATACTTAACAACTAACTGAGTTAACCCGGTTTAGTTTTTAAACAAAAAGGCATTTTATTACATAAGGAGTGCGTGTAGCAGGGATCGAACTCGGGACGTGTATGTTTTTTGTTTGCACACAGTCCACCGCTGGACTGTGTGTCTAACCCGTTTATAATTCCGATTTTAATTAATCTTATGTCATCTCTGAACTCGTCTTCTTCATTTCAAACACAGACATCAATCAAAGTAACTGATACGCGATTAATTTAGTTAATGAACAAGATGAACAATTTGAAAGCATTGAACCGAAAAGTTTAGGGAAAGAAAATACCGAACATATCGTCTTCTTCAGAGAATCCGGCGAAGCTCGTCGGCTCTGTTTTGGAACCTTCGGCTGTGAGAATCAATTAACAGGTTTAAGGGATTAGATGTGAAATTGAACTAATGAGTATTGATTATCAGCACGTTTGAATGAGCATACCGGTAATCAGCGAGTTTCCGACAATTCTAGGAGTTTTCCGGTGAAAACAGAAAGTCCAGCAATGTCGTCTGTGGTTGATTATGAGCGATGGGTTAATGTTAGTAAGGTTCTAACAATTGATTGAAACAGTAAAGTCGAGGTATTTTACCGGTTTGAGTTGAATACGGTTTTCCGGCGACTTTTGCAGAAAATTCCGGCGAGCTGATTTAGGCGTTCTGATGGTCTGAAAATGTGACGAAAATGAAATGGAGTATTGGTATGATATTTCTGAGTCGCGAGAGTGGTCTGAAGTTGAAGTAATCTGGACTTGATGATTTTTCGGTTATAAAATCCGATAATGATGAGACTTTATGTTTAATCAATTTCAACTTGATTAAAAATCGTCGGTGCATCGGTTATAAACTGAATGTGCGAGTAAACAAGCGAATTGACGATTGATTTGCCGATTACCGTTTTTCAGTTGGCGCAACCGGTTTAACCGGGTTTGTGTATAAATCTCATTTGTTTCCTAGAGATAACAGAAAACACAATGTGCGGAGTGGTCTTGTGAGTGTGTGTTAAGTCGCTGAAGTTGATTCTGGCTGACCCGGGTTCGAGTCCCGGCAGCATCATATTTTTTTTATTTATTTTGTTTTAACCTTTTATCAAATATACTTTTTATAGTTTAGTTTATCTATTAATTATGTATCATTTTAAGTCAAAATAATCATAAATATTCAACGTGATTTTTATAACTTGATATTCGATTACAAAACGGAGCGGGTTTTGGAAACCCGTTTTTGACAAATGTTACAAGCAATGTATACAATCTAAGTTTAGATCACAATATGGTATGGCACAAGTTTAAATAAACGAGTTAATTTTATGACACATGACACACCCCAAAACGTGTAATTAAAAAGGGGAGTTGTACGATTCACTCACAGTGGGTGCGTTCGGTTGATGATGTTGAATGCACGCGAAGTGGTTTTAACCACGAGTGAAATTAACCTAGATAATGGCATAATGTTTCGGTAAGTAAACGGGTTTTATTAATCCATTTTAGTAGGATTTTTGGTGTATTTTTGTGAGTTTAAGGCTATTTTCTAACCTTAAAAATGTTATTTTTAAGTATTTTTAATTGATTTTTAAATAAAATAAATAATTAAAAATAATAAAAAAATGTTGACTTTTTGACCGTTGACCGTTGACTTTGACTTTGACTGTTGACCGGTTCGTATGCGTATATGTGTGCCTGGGTGAGGCTCGAACCCGAGACCTCCTGTTTGCGTGCACGCAGCTCTACCAACTGAGCTACGTGTCTAACCCGAAATATTTCTGTTTTTAATTATATTTATATATTAATTAGATTAATCCGAAAATCAACTTATTTCTAAAAAGATTTTAATCAGTGACTCGGTGCGCTCCACAGGTCTCGAACCCGGGACCTGTGGGTTGAGTTAACACACAGTCCACCGCTGGACTGTGTGTCCAACTTGTTAAATAAACTGATCTTTATTATACTTAAATACAAACTAAGTATTTTCATTTCTGACTTAAATAAAAAGTTTGATATTTGTCCGGACCGGTGCGGTAGCCCGGACTCGAACTCGTGTCCTGTGATTAAACATTCACACAGTCCACCACTGGACTGTGTGTCTAACTTGGTTATTTTTCTGGTTTTTATTAAACTTAACATGTAACAGCGGTGACTCCGGTTCGGTTAAAAAAAACATTTTTATTAAAGCGAGGGAGCGTGGGACGTGATTCGAACTCGAGACGTTTACGTGTTTAATGTGCACACAAGCCACCGCTGGACTGTGTGTCTAACCCGAGTTATAACTTGATTTTAATTATACATATACACAACTGAAACTTCGTCTTCTTCGTTGAATTTAACCAGAATTGGAAGTCCGACCGGTTCGAAGTTTTAATCATGTTCTTTAGTGTTTTGAGGTTAATTACAGATGAGATATATAAAAAGAATGAAAGATTTAAGCGTAAGGTATACCGACTGGACTCCTCTGTTTCTCCGGCGAAACTCTGGTGACAGCAAAAGATTCCGGCGACGTGTGTCTTGCGGCAGAGGGTCTTCAACGAGCTTGAGATGAATGTGGGTAGCTTCGGTATGAGTTCTGAGTGTTCAGTGTTTAGAGTAAGACACAGAAGTGAAAAACCCGGTTTTCCGGCGATTTGCAGGTATTTTCCGGCGAGTAAATTTTCGCCGAGAAAGGGTGCGGTTTTGAGCGAAAAAGCTTGCAGAGGTTCGAGGAGGTATTTATAGGGCAGGTCGTCGATGAATTTGGTCTGATTTCCGACTTGATTCGTCGGTTAGAAATTCTCCGGCGGTTATAACTTGTGTCGCGGACTCAGGCGTCGGTTATAACCGATGTAGTGTTTAAGGTTTACGTTATAACTGAAGTAACCGTCAAATCTCGCGAGATCGCCGGGATTTCCGACGACTGCATTTGGGCGCGCCGATTTTGAATTCGAGAATCATGATATGAATTAATTGATTCTAATAATTAACAAGAAATACAAGTGGCGCAGTGGTTGAGTGTGTGTGTGTTAAGTCTGTTGTTGACCCGGCTGACTGACCCGGGTTCGAAACCCGGCAGTGACATATTATTTTTATTTTCTTATTTTTAACAGTTTTTCAAAAACAAATTATATATTCCAATATAATAATTAATTATGTATCGTTTAAAATTATTTTGGGCATTAAATTCGCAACGAAATTTTTAACTGATTGTTCGGTTAATAAACGGAGCGGGTTTGGTAAATCCGGTTTTTGACGGATGTTACAATGTGTTATTGTATGTTATAGTTGTGATTGCTATTGCTACTGCTTGGTTATTTACAATTGCTCATTTATGATTATGCACAAATTTTCATTGATAAACTAACAAGAAAATCAATAACAAATGTTTATCTAACAAGGTTCACTCGCCAACTTATGTTGACCCAAAAACCCCCATTTTTACACATGATACAGGTGAACCAGCAGCAGCCAGAAACACATAGGATTGGACTAGAAGAATAAAATGATTTAGAGTTTGGGATTGTTATGTTTGGTTTATTTTCTTTGTATTGTATGGACATGTTTGGATATTTGGAAATGTAACTTTGACTTTAATAAATATGAAACATATTAGTAAATATCATGAGCTTTGGTGATAACCCAATTATGCCCCGACTCTTATTCCTCTGCGGGTCGGGGTGTGACAGTTCAAAGTTAACCTTGAACACTCTCTTTGGATAAATGCTTCATTTAACTACCTTGCGCGGGCTTGCACAAGGTTCAAAGTTAACCTTGAACATTCTTGTTTGATAATGCTTCATTTAACTACCTTGCGCGGGCTCGCGCAAGGTTCAAAGTTAACCTTGAACATTCTTGTTTGACAATGCTCCATGCGCAAACCTTGCGCAGATATTTATATCAAAGCAAGCATCCACCAAACGTTGCGCTAAGCAGCAAGGAAAAGAAGGAAGATTAGTTAACTAACTTGCGCTTCTTGCGCAAGGAAACAGTAAATCCTGAAACTTTCCCTTAGCAAAATCCTTAACTTGGTGCAGAAGCAAAGGGAATCTTTTCTGTTGTAACAGAATGTACACGTGGTGAATAATAGATGGATAACAGCTGTGAAACCTTCTAGAAGCCATTAACACCCAATCGTGCAAGCATCTTTTCGGTTATAACCAACTGCCACATGGCAGCATCTGGACGGCTAAGGAAGATCACGCTGATGGCATGCTCACATTTATAAGATGTAGTGATCTCATGTTGACACGTGGCGCCTCCCTAACCGCTCATGAGCTCATGATCCGTGTGCACTAACAGATTGCCAACAAACGTTAACGGAATAACAAAAGATTCCGTTAAAGTTAACAATCTCTCTTTTTGGCGCCAAACACCGGCTATAAATAAGTAACTTGGAGTTCAAGGAAAGGTATTCACTCTCAACTACTCTCTCACTTACAATACTTACTTCCGACTACCTGTACTTATTCTCACGCTGGAGGGTGGTCACGGAGAGAACCCCCCTTCTCCCTGTGGCGAGCTAACGATGTTCTGTTTTGCAGGATCAGCCGGAATATTGTTCTATTCATCATCCATCGTGAAACCAAACGGAGGGTTAACCCTTTTATGCAGAGCCCATTCCATAGATCTATTTTGACTCCGGTCTAGTTGATCTAGGGTTTCTTCAGGATATAATAGACAATTTGATATAGAATTCTAATAAATATAATAAGAGTCACTCAAATCTCATTAATGTCATCACAATTTGCTCCTTCATCACCATTAATGTGTTGTGTCCTACACCAATTTTATTGGGAGACAAAATTATTTAAAAGTGTTGTATCATACACATATTTTATTATGAGTCGTAAAATTATATAAAATTATTGGGGTCCTACACATTCTGTTCCCTACACCGAAACATTATTTTTATGGTGTAGGAAATATTGATATGTAGGATCATGTGCAATTGTTTTATTGTGTAAGGTGCACAACTATTTAATAGAATAAACTCATTAAATAATTAGGGTTCATTAATTAATCTAAATATTAAATATAAATGATAGAGTTATTAAATGATTTTGTTCAAATTACCTTTGTATCCTTTATTATTTTTATTCGTAATTTATGATTTATTCTCATATAAACTCTTCAATATATATATATATATATATATATATATATATATATATATATATATATATATATATATATATATAGGTAGGTCACTGCATTGCATTAGGTTTCTTCAATATTTTCTTTTCAAGGATGCCGTCATAGCTTTTAGATTTATTTTTTACCCTAAATCTTGTTTTGACACCTTATATAGGAGTCGTATGGACTTCAGACGACTCATATGTCTTTTCATCAGGGATATATACCAGTTGTGTAGGGTTTGTACACTCGTATAACTTTTGAGTTTAATGTTATAAGAGTTGAGTAAGGGTTATACGGTTCGTTTAGCTTAAAGATTGAACACTAAATGAGCTGTATAAAACCCATATACAACTCGTATAACTATTAATTTCTTTCAATAAATCATTTGGTATGTCGGTTTTTCTATACAAGGCATTTCTCCCGCGTACCTCCTAGTGGAGCCGTTTATTTGAGGTAGGACGAGATCGTGCTCATCGGGAGATTACATTGGAGGTCATGTCGACGTTTTGCTTCGTGAATACACGGGGCAAGGGACTTGAACACCTTCATAGAATGAGAGCGGTGGACTTCACTTTGTGCGGGACTTGACGGGAGCTGGGCAGTTGCATTGGGCATCTACACCTCTAACGAGGTGTTGACAAAAGCTTTCATGGTTGCCCAGGTTTGGACGAGCAATGATGTGTTGTGGTCATATAGGCGCACTATCAAAGAAGGGAAGTTCTGGGACGTGCATCTGACGTCCCCGAAGCAGTGCGTCAACCTTGTATGAGACCCATTGCACTAATATCTACATTGGTGTATCGGGGTGACGATTGTTGGCGGGGGATACTAGGTAGTGGGTCATTCGGTAGAACCTATTCGATCTGCACGATATGCTTACAGATGGCGAGGCGAACCTCGCTTATAAGTTCGTCGTGTACTTTTGCGAGTTCTCATCCTACAGGCTTCCATCCTACATTAGCTATGAGGACTTTGTTATGACATTGGCTAGGTTCTACAGGGCGAGCAAGATGTCAGTATCCTATCCAGTGGACCCGTAGGTCTTGCGACGGCTATTCAAATGGGGATCGCTGGTGGGTCAGAGTAGAGGGGGCGACATTGCCTTGCAGGGGGTTCAGGGTGAGGGGCAAAGACAGGGGCAGGGGCGATGAGGGAGGAGCGATGTTGGCTCATAGACCATATTTGTGACGTAGTATGAGACCACGTCTGCTGGCTCTAAATGGGTATGAGGAGAGTTCGGTACGGGTCGAGGCTCAGGTTGGCAAGTTATTTTCTCAAATGTAGTGGATGACGGACATGATTGCCACATATATGATTGATATTGGCGTGCCCATCCCTGCACGCCGGGTACTCCGATCCTGCTGTGGCTCCACCACGTTCGCCGTTGTAGTAGTGACGAGTATTGTATTTTCACTTTTTTGTATTTAGGTATAAAACATTTTAAATATTAACGTAAACTAGTAGTAGACCCTCTCCCCCGTGTTGTTGTGGGAACGTAACACCATGCCAAATAGCACAAACATATTAAAAATGAATATTAGTGTCATCACAATTACTATACATTTATAACACGTCAATCTTTCCAAGCTTCATTACATGAGCATAACGTGTTTCTAGAAATTCCTTCTGTAGCTCATCAACAGAGAATACTTTCCCAGATTTGTTGAAGAAGTATGATAAGATATGACATCCTCATATAAGGAGGTCTTTCTAGGAGCTAGTGGATCAGAAGCATTGATCATTGGAGTTTTGAGATTAGATTGTTCGACTACAACACGAACATTACTACATCAGGATTCTCATGAGTCTTCTTTTGTGCGTGATAAATATCTTTGAAACCACATATTACCGACTTCTCATCTTGATTGGTTCCTAAATGATACGGACCCAGTTCATTTTACAAGGTTTTGATACCCTAACAGTAATCCAATAAAGAAGCATCACTTTTTGCATCTAATTTGAACTCCATTCTTGAATATGCCCATAGTCTTCCCATGCATAATAAAAAATTGATGAAGACAATTACAAACAATGTGTAATCATCCACAAAGCAAAAAATCAAAAGCATTGGAAAGGTAACAGCTCATAATTCTGTCATGGTTGCTATGAAATTTGCAAAGCCTTATGACAAAACAACAAACTAACAAAAATCAAAATCACACAATATATTGTGCTTTATAATAGTAAGCCATAGACTCAAAATAATTAACATATAAATCACAGCCTCATTCACAAAGGAAAACCCAATAGCATCCAAAAGGTAACAACTCAGAGTTTTTGTCGTGGCTGCAACAAACGTTGTCACACCTTATGACAAAAAGCAACCATAGATGTTATAGACATTCACTAGGCGAACTGAAGTATGTACGTGTGCTAATCCTCATCAAGCATGCATGTCTCTCGGATGAAGCTAAAGCCATCTTCATAGAGACCCGAAACCACAATGGCCAACTCATAAATACCAAATTCCAGTCATATCATAAAAGTTAATCATCACAACCAAAGATGACAACATGCAAAACGGTTCTCGGATAAGAAGAGACTCGTCGAGAGAAACCCGCAAAAGCCACTGTATAAATAGTTAACCAGAAGCTCAATACCATAAATGCTTACAAGTAAAAGTAAACCCAAGGCACAAAGAACCATGGAAATATGGTAAATAAGTGTCTTCATTCTCAACAACAACATCATGTAAATTCTTGAATGAGAATAGACTCCTCGTCACGAAACCAACCAAACCCACAAAAGCATGAAACAATCCAAAAACGTTTAACGCATTTCCCACTGGAAAAAACCTAAAGTCTTAACCGGAAGCTTAAAACCCCAAAGAGTTACGAAAATATATAGCCGTAAAGTTCAGAAAACAAAGAAATTGAACCTGAAAACCGTAAAGGTTAACTGGAACGTCAACGTGACGATCAACGGCCAAAAGCATAGAGTTTTCTACCGGATCAATGACGTCGACAACATTGTACAGTAGGAGTTAGGTGAGGTATATGATATATTCATATAGAGGTAGCATTTTTAAAAGTTAACTTAAAAAAGCACAAATACATGGGTCATATAAGTTTATATGACTCGTATAGTTCCCACCAAACTCATTTTCTAATAAAAAGACAACTAAAATTAAACGATGAGTCATATAAGTTTATACGGCTCGTGTAACATGTCTACGATACGTGTGGTATAAAACCAGACAAAAAGAACATTATATGCCTGTATAAACCTTTACGGATCGTATAAAATGATTGGGTGTGTAAATAAGATGCGAGTGTGTGTGAATGATGGAAATCCTTTCAAAATTATTAACAACATGTATTTTTATTTGTTTATTTTATGTAAAGTGTAAAATACAATATTCCTTAACATACGATTCGTATGATAGAAAATTATAACGTTTGTAATTATTTTTATAACATGCGTAATAAGGGTTTACCCCATGTGTGATTTCTGATTATGTTTATACGTGATTGTGTGTTTTTGTTCATGTGTGATTAGTGGACTTTTATAACATGTGTGATTGGCACATTAAGGAATATTCACAGGATCCCAACCCCCTTCACAGCTTGTCTTCTTCACTTTTCCGATCGTGGATCGCCGACGACTGATGTATCCCCGGCAGCCCTGAAACGGGTCGCTGATCCTTGTGAATCTGCCTCTACAACAACCACCCTTTGGATTCTGAGTGAAGGTTTCTGTCCGGCGATCGGGTCAAATGATGGTATTGGGGGATTTATTGGAGGATGCTTTTGGGGCTGGAAACACGTGGGTTGCCGGAATCTTTTGAATTTCTGCACTGTGTAGATGTGATTCATGCATGCCCATTTTTGTACTCCATAGTAACAGTGGAGGATTTGTCTTTTTTACCTTTACTTTTTTTTTAACTATAAACTTTTTTAATCCTTGTCAGACTTAAACACAAGACCTTCCCTATGTTTAAAGGTTTCGCCTTCCTTTGTCAATAAACCATCACCCATTGGTCTTTTTTACCTTTACTACGTACCTGCTGCCTCAAGTATTATTAAACCAATAATAAATAATCTCTTGTGTTTCTTTTAGAAAGTTAGCAGCAGCAGCATAATTAAATGAATACCAGCTTATTCAGACAAAAACCAAATACATGTTGAAAGCTTGAAGCATGCTACCTGTTAATTTTTGACGTCTTGCACCCTAACACGTACAACAACATCTACAGCAATAAGAATTCGTATGTGACATGTTGGTTTTTCAAAACAAGATTGCATTGGAGGATGCAACAATGAAGTATTATTAAAAAAACAATGAGCTTGCCTTGCATGATTCTTTTGTCTTGCAAAGTCTGATGCTTAATTTGTGCCTTGTCAAGGGTCAACCAGAATTGGTCTTGCATTAACAATTTGCAATCCTTTTTGGATTAGTAATCATGGTTTTTATATATGCATTTTGTGTTTTTACCACAGGTTTTGTTTTAATAATTTTCAAATGATGACTATTTGGCCTAGATCAACAACCAACCTGCCTGCATTAATCAAGCTTGATGCATTTCTCATAGTAACATTTTTCTTTATTTGTTGTCTTGAAAATATCTTTCTTAGGCCCCCTTACCATAGGGTGGATTAATTTCACAAAAAAAGGTAACTTATTCTCACCTTTTTGTCATTGTATGTAAGAATAATGGCTGTAGGCCCCCGAAAAAAAGACGCGTGTAGAAATCAAAATTGAAGATATTTCAATAGCAAGAGAAACAATAAATGATTCAATGATTAGATCAAATATTATTATTATGGTTCGAGAGAAAATAAGATAACTGCTCTATTATTTCATGGCATGCAACATTTTTCAACTCTTCACCAGATTTTTTTTTTATTATCTTTAGGGTTGTACGAAAAATAAATCATTAAATCCTATGTAGGAAATATTGGATAGTTTCCAAAAAAAAAAGAAGTTTGGTATGATGAACAAGGATAGTTTCCATAGTGGATAATCAATCATACATCAGTCAAAGAACCAGTCCTCAGCCTTAGAGGAGGAGCCTTTGGAAAGGACTTGAGAACTTCCATTTTTGGTTTGCATTTATCATCGTCTCCTTTGTTTTCTTCCAAGCATTTCTTCACATCATCACCCTTCTTCACTTTCTCAGATCCACCATCCATTCTTTATAAAAAGAAGTAGTAGAACTCAATAATCAGGGCATGGACTAAAACCAGACAACTTAGAAAAAACATCAACAAGAAGAAGAAGAAGAAAGAAGAAGAAGAAGAAATCTACTTGGAAGCATTGAATCTATGCTTGAAAATAAGGAGTTATATATAGAAAAATAAATAAACAATAAATCAAGAATGTTTAGGACATGTTATAAGGCATAGATAGGTAAGGTGAATTAAACAATGACCATAAATATATATAGGGGACCCAACAATTTGTGATGATTTCCAATTCCAACCTGGAACTCTCAACTTGATAATTATTATTAGCATAAACACAAAAGACAAACTTATGACCAACCATGTGACGAATCTTGAAAACTTACTCTAAATCGTTGTCTCAACTCGGGGTGCAAAAAAAAACAAACAATTGTGTTGTGTATGTAAATGATGATCATGGAATATGCAAGTTTCAACTGCTGCCTATTGTGACAGTGGAGGGTTTGTCTTTTTACCTAATAACAAGCATCTTATCATAAGAGTTGCATGTGACAATGACATACTCTGTATGTTTTATAAAATAAATCATAATCTCTTATTTTTTTTTTTAAGATTCTGATCCGAAATACATTTTTATCATATATGTGGTTGGTTACTACCCTCTTGTTGTTGGGTCTTAAATTTTCCTTAACCAGCATTCACTAGGTTCTCAATTCCTATCACTATAATTTAACCAAAAAGACACTATTTTCTAAATTTATCACAAAATTTCTAAGAAGGGTGTTTCTAGACCTTTGAGGTAAGGAAAGGTTTGCCCTTTTCCCACCCTCGTGTGGTTTACCGGGTACGTTTGTATTCGTCACCAGGTAGACCATTGAAGTGCTAGTCCAACTTTCAATGTCGATGTTGATCATTGTGGGAATGAGCAAGACTACACTAAAACCCAAATCCTTTTCAACCACACAATTAGATAATTGTTATTTATTAAAGTTAGACCAAGACGCATAACTTATATGGTCACTCAACATTCAGTTTAAAACAATTCTTTTGATCAACTAACTCATACACCCATCAATTCTACTCTCAAATCTACATTGTTGTCCACCGCGCCACATAAGAGAATTTGGTGCAAAGCGACAATAAAATAATAAGGGATAACAATGCAAACCATATGTTATAAATTAAGACTCATGCCACATAATTGAATTTGGTGTCAATTTGCAAGTACCTGGTCATCCTCTCCGGCCTGCAAAAATCAATAACTTGCACAAAAAGATAATCTCAACTAAAGGCGAGTCAGATGCGAAAAAATTCCCTTTGGACATGCCAGATTTAGTTGTAGCAACACATACCATCCGTGTAAACAATATTATTATGTTTAACATCACCCAACTTAGATAGTATGTTGCGTCTGATCGTGAACATAACATTTTAGCTAACAATTTATGACATGTAATAACATGCATCTACTTTTTCATGTAAAAAACAATCTAGAGCAAAAACAGTCGAATACAAAACATCACATGATATATGAGTCTATATAAGTTTATTGCTCTAGATTTTAACTTCACGAGCAACAAATAATAATACACTGTGAGAGACTTGGGGTAAATAAACATCATCAAGCTCAAGAATTCAGAAAGACCCAACAAAGCGAACTTCTTTAGAGCACCCCAACCCCCCCCCCCCCCCCCCCCACATCTTCTTCGACATACTTTTGCTCTGGTTGGTGAAAACCAAACTATATGCCTATATACACAACAAATTTCCGAATCACACGATTCAGTACTGGGCCATTAGCGTCCAAGGGGTTGGTTAGCCATCACGCCAGGTGTGAGCCAAAAGGAACACATTTGGATAGATCCACATGCCCTCAAAAAGAATGTAATCAACCCTGTAAACTGTTCATTGCCGGTTAGGAGGCTGGCCCTAACCCCCAAATGGTAACTTTACAAGTTAACAATTACCTGAACCAGGGTTTGACTTTGAATCTGACCTTTGGAAAGTTATAATCAGCTATCATCGTCTATGGCGCCACTATAAGTCAGATCCATCCTCCTAACCCTAACCGCGCCCTTTAGCCAACTTGATGCCTTGAGATTAGCATGATCGTTTCCTGCAATTGCATCTGCGTTTATGGAAGATGGGCCGGATCCTGCTCCATCCTCTAAAAGGTTCCATGGCTCAATCTCTACATCTGACTCAGGTTGGGGCTTTGTGGCCTTTCCTGGCCCATTTGAGGTAGCCCTTGATGAAGAGACTTGATTATTTCTAAAACTTCCAGAATGTGATACACTTGGTTGAAGAAACCCTAGGGCAGAAAGCAGGACATTGGGTGGTTGGCAAGATATTGAGAATCTTGAAGAGGAGATAGCAGCATATGGCATGGCTGTCTGAATCCGCCACCTGACTGCATCTGGTAGTTGCATGCCATCCAACTCATTCTGGACCATCAAAAAATATATATATATATATATATATTCTATAGTTAATATGATATATGTACGCAAAATAAGATCATTCTAGTCCCAAATAAAGGCCACTGTTATCCATGTTTTTCATTTACAAGATGCATACCTGTAAGCTTTCTGCAACTTCCTGATCAAAGAGAGCGGAACCCCTAGAACCTTCAGGGGTAGACTTTGGCCTGAGCCAACAGGGATCCGAGGTGCTCAAGAGCGCATGCAGCACCATTAATAAACGATCAAAAAGACTTTCACCAAAATCAACAGTAGCACAAGTAGGGTTAGAAAGATCTGCATCCTCATGAATAACCCTACTCCCAAGAAGCCGAAGGACTACCCGAACAAGCGTGTGCCTCAAGCTACGAGAAGATGGCTCCCTAACACACCAGTTGCAAACTAGGTAAGTAACAAATCTAGCTAAATAAACTTGATTTTTTTATGTTGCTTAAGTGCAATAAATTGTCACTAAAGATTTATGCATACTTACCCATCAGCACAGATTACAGGGAGCAACCTTAGGAGTAGCTGTAAACGCAATGACATCGAAGCCCGTAACGCTGACGGGGACGCCAGCATCATTTCAACAGGCCCCACAGGACGTCGGGCTAATCCAGGACTACCTCCTCTCAAACCCTTACGGGTATTCACTTTACTCACAGAACCTTCAATTCCAGAAGAAACGGGTTTACTAACTCCATGAGTAACATTACTTATCTGTTGTTCAATTTCATTCATCTGCTTGATTAAATCACTAGCAAAAGTAACGCGAGAATCATCAGAGCTTTGATCAATGCACGGAAGAAGTAATTCCACTAAAGCTTTCTCTGTCACGTGTTGTTGACTGACTATAAATGCTTCAACATCGGAAACTGGACTAAATGTTCTAGAAGTATGCCGTTTTATTGCGTCATCAATTACCTCCCCTTCTTCAAGAGAGACTATCTCAAATTTTCTCTTTTTTCCTTTTTTTATGGGTCCAGACCCATCTGGTGATGTCTTACACCAACCCCACGGTTTTGAAAACTGAATCTTAGTTGACAAACCCTTACTCTCGGCTATGTTGATTAACCGTTGCCGAATAGACTTTCGACCAAAAAGAACATCATGACCTCTTAGAAACCATTTTGCTTGCAGAAGTACTTCGTTTTCTAGTGACCTCCCCAGTAGATGTATCACCTCTGAGAAAAGGGTAGCAGCATCAGGTCGGACCAGAAGCCGGGTCAACACCATCTGGATTAAATTATTTTCATTCTGGGAAGTCCCAATATTTTCATTATTTGAGCTTAATGCTTCTACGAATGAAGTGTCACGGCTATCTACTTTTTCAATCAGGGCTTGTTCGTTTAATAACAACCTGAGCTCGACCCATTGCCAATGAAATTTAGCAGGCTGCAAGGTGTCAAGAATATGAACAAGCTTATCAAGAAGCTTCATCTCGTTCCGATTGCCATCATCATATGACGTAATTTCGGTTGGCAATTGACAATCGATAATGGCATTGAAAAATATCCGGGCTCGTAGAGGGACAAAAGCAGTCATTTTCAAATGCAAATCAGGCCCACTCTGATCCAGCATTGTGGCAAACTCAAAATCAGTTCTATCGGCAGCTATGAGATCGTATAAAGTAGCACTTTCTCTTAGACACACGTCACGGAAAGGCAAATGCTTTATGGCATCATTGATAGCCGATGTTAAAGATTGAAACAACTGGGAAATGTTATCACGGGCCATAACGTTTGAATTGAGTATGAACCGTTTCCATACCAAAAAACCATAAATAGCAAAAGCAGGAGGAAAAACAAGGTTGACAGGAAGCATTCGCTGGATTCTTGATAACGCCACAATAGAAGATTCAGCCAAAAGCTCAACTATAAAACCATCCGAAACAGTCCTGCAGTTACCGATAAGAACCCTAAACCAATGAACCGAAACTTCAACCAAATTATCAGTTTTTAAATCGCCTATAGACCGTACATTACCATTTGAATTAGAGCGTGTACTCTTTACAAACTGAATCACACTTATCCCGTCTTTTAATCTGAAAACCGTAACCAATCTTTCAAGGCTAGCAATACCCTGAAGAACAGCTTCTATAACAAGTGCAGAGATTGCACCTGTTGTTTTAGCAGCTTTTGAAAACGTTGGGTTTTCATTAGACATTGAATCAGGAGAAAGTTGTAATTGACCACGAGAAGCTTTTGGAGGAGATAAAACTTGAATTAGGGCAGAAGAAGCTTCGGTTGCAAGAGCGATTTCAAAGACCCGGCTTTGGCGTTCCCCGAGGGCATCTTTTAGTAGTGACAAACATGTGAGATGAACCCGTAACATTTGTTTCGCGAATGACAACGAAAGTGGAGTTATTTCGGTGATATTAGCAATCACCTGCCCCACATTAGTGACAATCGCGGAAACAGCAAAGGCAACTAAAGTTGGGTCACCTTCTTGGGCTGCACCCCCAGTTTGTCTCATGCAATCTAATAACCCTTTTACAACTTGTTGGGCTATCGGGTACCCATCATTGGGGATTTCGATACTTGGTCTTTTACTAAAAGACTTCTTTTCTTGACCATAAAAGACAGGAATTGCTTCATCTACAAGTCGTTGGACCGTATCCCGCATAGTTAAACCGACCCTTGAAATACGAACACCGCTTATTTTTTTAAGTAAAAAATCATCAAAATCTTGGACTCCTGCGGGAACGCCAAGTGGGAAACCAAACTCTCCATCTGATGATCTACCAGATTCAAGTTCCATAATGAGTCTTTTATCAGATGTTGTTTTGAAGTTTTTTATCCAGTCAGCAACACTTGCTACATTGCCATATTTCTTTAACATCTGACGGGCAAAGAATAAAGCTGCTGAACCAGAAACCCGTCCATTGGAGGTCAAAACTACAGAAGCACGATGCATCATAGCGGATAATGTTTCGGGAATAAGATTAGCTGCAGTAAGTATGTTCTCATACCTGAACAGAAAAGGTTTAATGTCAAGAATCTTTATATAAAAGAAAATATTAAGCCACAAAAAGTTTACGAGAGAAAACCTTTTAAGAGATGACAAAATAAGAGTCTCTCCAACCGCACACTGTTGGTTTTCAACATTCCGTGGTACATTTATAGCATTTCTCCCACCATGAACTGTGGGAATTGGGTTGACAGGAACTTTAGACAACAACCAAACTAGCAATCGGGATGCAGAAACTAAATCGTCACAAACATCCATCAAGTACAAGATGTTAGATAATTCATCTTCACCAAGCTTCCATTTTCCAGCCTCATCAAGAAGCTGCCTAACCATACCCATTAACCACACCACAACGACCCGTTTCTCATCCAAGGATGCCCGTTTAATCCTTTTCCCGATAGAAGAAACATCCGAATGAACAATTCTGATTGAATCAATTGCTTTTGGAACATCGTTATCGTCACCGTGGTGGGGACAGTTTACTCTACTATCACACACATGGCTAGTGGATGCACCCTGGCTACCCTCAATTCTAGAAGCGGCTAGCTGAGCCAGACTCGAAGTCTTACGAACCATTTTTTGTCTGCCTTTTGTGGCTTGTTTAACCTGTTTGACTGGTGGCTCAGCTGCTCTAAAAGACTCCATTGACTTTAGGGTAAGACCCTTTTTAACCCACCAAATCTCGTCGTCATCAGAACTTTTTTCTTCAACTTTTTGTCTTTTAGCTCGTCTGCATTCTTCACACCCAGGTGTTCCATCACTGGTAACTGTTGATGCATTGGTAACTGTTGACCCGCTGACACGTTTAGACTCATCAAGATTGTTCCCCATGGTAAGTGTATAATGGGAATTTGGGAAACGAAGCAGGACCGCAATAGAATTCATTAGTTCTTGATTCTTTCTATTGACATTTTTACTCGATAACAAATCACATGCATGTGATAATGACATCTTCCATCGATCCTTTCCTAACTTTTGATGGTTTTTCCGCTTATTTGAACCTGTGACATTTTTTGGGTGGTCAACAAGTTCACGAAGCAAGAGATGGCGTTCATTTGAGTATATATGCATGGCTTCAGTTACAAGAGATATTTCGGCAATTTGTGCTTCTTGGAGTGCATCTTGAATATATGTAGCAGGAAGATTTTTCAGGAGATTATAATGTCTCCTCTTTCGGTTAAAGTCAACAGTGTCATTCCAACCCGTGATTCCACTCACAATAAGCTCCCTCACATACGCTTGAGGATAAAATACTCCAGACCGAATGAGTTTATTTACGAGTAATTCAACACGCTTAAAACCTTCTCCATTTTGGGCTTGGTGTTGATCAAGCCAGCACACAACAATGTCATGTAATGGGCCTGGGCTCTGGAAAATATGTGACACATCTTTGACTTTTCCAACACCGACTTTCGACTTGCTTGAACTTCGCATGGTTTTCATTTTCATTTCTAAAAGCCGAGCCGCAATGTATATCTGAGAAAAGTCTCGTTTCCCACTGAATTTAACACTACGAGGCAGGCCTGTTCGAAAATTGCGAAAATCACACGTGGCCCAGTCGCAAATAAAAAACACCGAACACACAAATGAAGACTCGATTGCACCGATCCATTTAAGTGTTGACCTTAAATGTGGGCTGACATCAGCAATCCATCTTTTATCAACAGTTTGATCATAGAAATCCTCAAACATACACTTGTAAGCAATGGTGATATCTCCATGAATAAGAGCTTTATCTAATTCATTCACGGCTTTAGCCACATTACTACCCGAATGACATGGTTTTGCAGCCCTTGAAAGATTAACTGTGCATTTCTGAATTGAAGAAACAATTGAATTTATAAACAATTGTTGCTGCCCATTATTCCCGCCTTCCACAGTTGCCCGCATAAGTAAACTAGCATCATTTGAAACCACACAAGATGGAAGTGGAAAGCAATTAAGGGAAACAAAAGTATCAGGAACTGCAAGTATTAAATATCGAAGAATTTCAACCAAAGCGGAAATGGTATATGCCCTTCTAGAGTTATCCACAAGATCTGAGCCACCTGGAGATGGGTCTTGAATAAACCGAACAGCTACGCCCACAAGGGTACGGACGTATTTTTGAGATAAAACGATAGTTTCTATAACACCATATATGATAGGCAACAGCAATTGCAATATCCCAAGCAATTCCTTCTCCTGCAAAAAAGGATACTTTATAAGAAGAATGGAATCGAAAGATCAAATATGTGAAAGCTGAGATTGAGAAAGTGTACCTGCAATTGATTAAGAAGCCAATCAATTATTAAAGAAGGAAGAAGCAACCCTTCTGCATAGTGCCACTGTATGATTCGAACCACATACCACCATTTAAAATGTAAAGATGGCTCCTCAGGGTCATTCATGTGCCCACCATAAGCAAACTGAGGTGATCTGTCCTTGACACGGAGAGAAGACTGGGAATTATTTTTAGATACAAATTCATCCAAAAGACATTGCAAATACTCAATAACATCCTTCGTCCACTGGTCTGAGCAGGAAAACCGAGTTTTATCAGAAGACCCGGGTCGAACCTGTAAAATAAAATCATGATCTGCTACATTCCAATAATAGCTGCCAAAATAATGACCCTATCGGTACCTGATTGAGATATGTAACTTTGATAAACCAAGTTGCCCTTAATAGTGGTACATTGTTTCTAATAAGAACTTCCAAAAGTGATTTCTTTCTATATCCATGAGGAACATGATCCGCTAAGGACCGTAAACGTTTATGCTGCTGAGACAAACCCTGTAAATAAGGCCCAAAGTATCAAACAAGTAGTTCTAATGTCATAGATAAAAGATAAATGTCAAGTGAAAAAAAAAAGATGATTATATACTTCGAGAAAACACTTCATATTGAAACTTGAAAACAAACCTCGACCCATTTCTTCCGAAAATCTTCACCACTGGCCTTCTGTTCTGGAAAGACACCGGGCTTACTCAATAAATTACCAGTTAGAGGGACTCCATAAACTTGACCAGCCTGTAACACATAAATATACTTCAAGATTTAATCCCTCGATTTAAGGCTACAAAGTCCATTTTTCCTACAAAGTGTAAAAAGTCATAAAACACCATAATATCAACCATAAAACACACTCAAAACCCACAAATAACATAGTGGAGATTACTAAAACACCATATTTGTGGGTTTTGTGTTGTTTTTTTGGATGATAAGGCTTTGATTATCGAATGACTAACATTAGTGTGTTTTATGTTGATTATCATGTTGTGTTTTATGTTTATAGTTGTACGATGGTGTGTTTTAAGTTTTTAAGGATTGTTAGGGTTTGGATATTGTGTTTTAGTGATCTTCACTATGTTATTTGTGGGTTTTGAGTGTGTTTTATGGCTGAAATTGTAGTGTTTTATGACTTTGTACGCTTTGTAGGAAAAATGGACTTTGTAGCCGAACCTCACTCTATATATATAGGGAAAGGGTAAAGCGAGAACCACCTTGAATTGTGAGAACCATGAGAACTAGGCCTTCCAAAAGTTTTTTTTTGAAAAAAAATCACTCGTTCCGGCAAAAAAAAATAAAAATAAATGTCGCATGCAAAAATTTACATTGGGTTGAAAAAGAAATTATTGGTGATGTAGAACGATTTACATCGCCGTAAACAAATTTTACATTAGGCGTAACTACCGACTCGACATTTTTTTTGTTTTTATTTATGTACAGATGTGTTCACAACATTTTCATCTACGTTTGTGCCAAAAATGATGGCCCAACTCGCGCGGAAAGTAGTTCTCATGGTTCTCACAACTCTTGGTGGTTCTTATATATGTGTATGTATGTATAATAGACTAAGTAATCACATTACTCGGTCAATGTATAGATCCAAGGTTATGCAGTATATATCAAGGATAAAAGCATAACAAATAATACCTTTCGCTTTTTGGCACGAGATTCATTGATGGCTCGGTGATATTTTCTGATTGCCTATAGATTATTGTAATGTCTGGTCAGAATAATGCGATAACAATGCTCCAGCTGAACAGCATCACAATTATAAAAGATTTACCTCCTTGCACTTTAGAATAATAGGTTTGGTGAACGTTGAAATCTGTGACAACGATATCTCTCGGGACTCCTGCAAAAGAAAGTTTAATTATATTAACTGGAAGCATACGCTGTTGCTGAAGAGCCGGATATACAATTTTGAAGGCATACATCAAGCCACTCTACTGTCTCTCTGTATCCAGCAAGCACATAGTCCTTTGTAAGTGTCTCCTCAGGGCAATTTGTAGTTGGAGGATTAAAATCAGGTGGAGGAAGCCTGACAGTTGGAAAAAAATTGCTTTTAATATAAAAAAATACAATTCATGCGAGAAAAAGAAAGAATACGGAAATTACCTTGAATTCAGGGAAACTTTCTCACACCTTAATTTGTATGGCGCAAGTTGTGAAGAGCGACTAGAAAACAAAAAAACATAAAACAGAAACAATGTACTAAGCCACTTCTTGCCATAGGAATTGTCAAACGACATACAAAAAAGACATGTGAAAAATATATATAATACAGATGATACATTATAATAGATATCGCATATATGTTGAGATGAAAATAAGATGAGAATACCGATTCAGTTGAATGTTAGCTAAAGGTGCAGATGACTCAGCTCGGGAAGTATCCCTGCCTAATGAGCCACCAACCGAACTGTTATTGACTGCACTAGTGCAGTTGGTAGCATGATACCTTTGCATTTCTCCAAACTATGGCACGCATACTGTCTCCCACATTGAATCACTGCAATTACCATGTTATTATCCTGCATTAGATACTGCAAACTGTTGTCTCTATATACTTATTATGGCCAAATCAAATTAAGTATCATCATAATGGATAACTATCTTCAGAAGTAATGACATGTGTTTACTCGTTAGCTGACACGAAATCACAGTATGGCTTACTTGCAGTAATAGCACTATAACAAGCATACCCATATAACACAACTAAACTTTGAATCGTAAAATGGAAGGTTAGTTTTTATATAAGTGATGAATCTTGTTGGAATTACTAAGAATACATCGGTATTTAGTGCCCCTGGAAAGCTAAAGCAAGCGCCTAGATACTAGAAGCGCAATTAATGGGCCTAGGCGCATGAAGTGAAGGCGTTTAATAACTATGCTTGAACACCTATAATGCTCCTTTAACAACTTAATTCCATTACCTTTTAATGCATATTACAATAAAAAAGCATATAATACTTAAGTGCATAACTCAGGTAAGGTAATACAGTGCTCTAACACTATAAGTAAATTCCAAATTATGTTTCCTGAACAAAGTGGACTTAAACATCACATCCTGCTAAAAAAATCATCTTCATACTGAAACATAAAGAAAAGCAGAAAATGAAAACAGGAAGAACGAAAAAAAAGTCTACAACCAAAGTGGGGAGTATAACATCTAAAATTTAAAAATTCCGACACGAGAAAATTGTTTTTTAAGCCTGAAATGGATCCAACCTGTGATCAGAACTCAAACAACCTGAGGGCTTGGGATAACTTAACGTGAAAGCATAAACCCAAAGAATGCTGATCAAACAGTGTAAAATGTAAATGCATAATTAGGTTTTCAGATCTTGAGTACATACACCAATACTAAAGTCGATAAATTTAACAAAGAATCAATGAGTATAAGCAGGGTTTGACATTTTATAATCTTTAACACGAAAGCCACACACAATAATAACCATGTACATATTCTGTAGACAAAGTTTGAACTTTTAGAGTCACAAGAAACATTAATTGATAAATTAGATTACAATGATCTTCATGTAAAAGATTCATACAGTTTATCAAAATATACAACATCACATTGAAAACGAATGAATCAGAACATGGCTGCAAATTAAGCATACCTTAAAAATCAAAGCAAAAGCTTTGCAAAATAAACCCTAAATCAAGTTCAAAAGATGCCAAACTCAATTGTTGTTGTTGGAAATAGGGTTTCTGAGTGAAACTAGGGTTTTGGAGCACAAGAAGAAGAAATCAACAAGGCTAAAGTACTCGACGCAGATAATATTATATGTATAATCCAATCAAAATGTGTTCGAAAAGATTAGGGATTTGAATTTTGCGAAACACGAACCATGTGTATATAGATAGATTGGGGATTTTGACCCTTTTTTCTATTTTTGTTGTGAAGATGACGACGACCAAACCAGAGGGGTCAAAACTGTGATGTTTGTATAGATGAGAGTTGACTTGAGAAACATTAACATGATCAGCAGTAATAATAAAATGGTGGATTTTACTAAAAGGTCCGTGGCTTGTCGGATTTGGTGGTTGTATCTAGGTACCTGTACTCATATTCAAACTGTGCCTAGTTGTTTGATACATGTATCGGTACGTAGTTTTATTAGTATTAATATAAGTACGGGTAAAAACCGATACCGGTATGGAGTTCTATATAGAACTTTAAAAGTTTTTTTATATTATGTTTATTTCGTATTATAGTATTTATGGTACTCATATCGATATACCTATTTAGTACCTATATCGTATTGGTACTCGTACCGCTTTTACCTATTTGGTACTCGTATTGTATGGTACTTGTGTCGATTTACTTATTTAGTACTTGATTTGGTGATAAAAAACAAAATGATACCAATACTCATACCCGTACCGTACCAATATATTAGGTACGGTATTTGTACCAACGTTTTCAGTGTCGGTACAAATACAGTACGAATCTCGTCCCTAGTTGTATCTTCGGGGTATCTTGACTTTTAGGAGTCAAAGAGTAAAGACATTGTCAAACCAATGCCTAAAAACTAATATATGCAATTTGTGTCTAAATAAAATAAAATTATTATAGTATATGAAAAAAAAAACGAAGATAGTATGTGAAGATAACGGTTTGAAAGTGTGACGTCTCATGATTTTTTGTTAGAAGTAGATGATTACAAGATTGATTTTAACAATTACTAGTGTTAAACCTCTTGTATTTTGGTGGGAGTGTAAAACTGTAAAAAAAAATAATAGTAATGTTAAAATGTTGTATTGAAACTGGGTATTGAAAGGGGCATTGGACCCATGCTTTGCGACGAGACTATTAAACAAAAAAAAAATAGACGTAAAAATGTTTAACCACGCACGCCTGTCGCAGATGCATAAAAAGTAGACTGGAACGTAAAACATAGAAAAAAATAACTAAGTTGACTTAGGACTCATGCGTTGCGATGGGATCGTTAAACAGGAAAAAATAAACGTAACACCTTGAATTACACACGCGTGTTGTATCATCTTTACTCGCAAAATTTAGATGGAAACTGTCACACCCTGAATTTTCACGTGCGGAGTTTTACCGCAAGGCGTGTGACTGAACAGGATCTAGCCACTAGTCATGTCGAACCAAGCATTTAAAATTATAAAACTTCATAATAACATGACTAGCGATAAAGTTTAATTGTCCAAAACACAGTTTATGTTGCAGTGGAAAAATAAAGTAAACCCATCAAAAACTTAAAACCACAAGTTTAACAAATATACGAAACATAAGGCTTTACGAACCACACACTCCAGCCGATTGCAACGCCCGCCCATAGTTGTACCTAACGACCTGCAAAGCATGCAATAGTGTGTCAACATAAAGTTCGCGAGTTCACAGTTTTTGGTAAATCATAAAGTAAGTTCACATGCTAAAGCATTAAAAAACAAGACTCGGGTAGCTAACCCTCATCAAGCAACTAAACCGCGTAGAGTCCATCAATATCTATCTGTATTGATGCAAAAGGAAAGGTCAATAATTCAAGCTCGACTCTCAGCACTGTGTGAAGTTTGTCGAACCTAATAGCGCTATCAACTAATACCCCGTCCGCCAACCCGGCAAGCTAATCAGTATAATGTGTAGGGACTTTCATGATAGAGTTTGAGTTTAGCTAAGAGTACTATCCCAATCCAGGGATAATAGTGTTCCGAAACCAGGGAAGTATACGTGGTCCCAAACCAGGGATAATGTGTGGTCCCAAACCAGGGTTAATGTGTGGCCCCAACCAGGGGTGCATGCTTCTAGTAAAAAGTTGTGAACTCACCTTAGTTTGCTCGGTTGTAAACTTGAAAGGTAATTAGAAATGTCAATCTCGTCCTGCTATGTTAACGTTTCAATTAGTTTAAGTTATGAATTCCTACACGTAGTCTAACACATAGTTATGCATCACATTAACATTCGGTAGTGAATTAGTGTACATGATCGTGGCAGGACATACAACATGTTAAACGACATTCATGTAAGTGCTAACCAAGTATTAACATTATATGATAAACAAGCAACATATAGATACACAAAATTCAATTCACTACTAAACAAGGGTGGTAAAATTACGCACATGTTTATAAAAGTAACTGATTTGAATGTAAAAAAGGTACCTATTTGTAGAATTATGCACATGTTTATAAAAGTAACGAATTTGTATTAAATTTAGGAAATTAATTTGTGTTATGTTTGTATTTTTGTTTTTCAACTATTTTTTTACGGGTTATGTTTTTTTAATGAGCATGATTTGTAGGTGGCAGTTGCAAGTGGTGAGAGAACGACTGCAACCTGTGTTTTGGGTGCCGATTTGAACGACGGCAACAGCGGAACAAGGGTGGTAAATTATGCACATGTTGATAAAATTAACTGATTTGAATGTAAAAAGGGTACCTTCTTGTAAAATTAGGCACATGTTTATAAGATTAACTGATTTGCATTAATTTTTGGGAATTACTTTCTGCTTGTGTTTGTCTTTTTTTATTTGTATTTCAATTATTTTTTACAGGTTATCTTTTTTTTTTTAACGAGCATGATTTGTAGGTGAGGGTTGCAAGTGGCGAGAGGACGATTGTAGCTTGTGTTTTGGGTGCTCGATTTGACAATGACAACAGCGGCGAGGACCTACAGTCAAAGTGTTTGCTTGATCTCTATGCATTATAATATCATTCAGTTTACCCTTTTCATTTGACATTGTATTGTACGTAAAAAATCTATATACATTTGACACAGTACGTAAAAGAACATTCAATATCGTTCGTAAAAAATTTTGACATCCGACATCGTACGAAAAATGTTTTTGACACTCAACACCGTACGTAAAAAAAACATTTTACGTGTGTGTTTATATTCGACATTTCAAAAAAAATGTTTACATTCAACAAAGTGCGCAAAAGTTTTTTCACATTCGACATACCGTACATAAAAAAACATTTACGTGTGAGTTTACATTCGACATTTAAAAAACGTTTACATTTGAAACCGTACTAAAAATATTTTTTTTTTAAATTCGACACCGTACGTAAAAAATTTTAGGCCAACTTTTACACGAATAATAGCGTGTAAAAATACAAGCAAATGTATAAAATTGGACATAAAATATTTTACGTCAACTTTTACACGAATACAAGCGTATAAAATTGAAAATTGGACATAAAAAACTTTTACGTCAACTTTTACACTAATACAAGAGTGTAAAAAATATATGCAAACGTGTAAAAGTTGGACCTAAAAAAATTTTTATGGCAACTTTTTACACGACTATAAAGTGTAAATATATTGTCATTTTTCTTTTTTTTTATTACGCTTTTTCGTAAAAATTCCGGTGCCCCTACATCACCTTTTACACCAATACAAGCATATAAATATATACAAAATCTGCTTTTAATTTTTCGTTATGTTTTCGTTAACATGTTGGTGCTTTAGTTTTCACATACGTTTAAAAATTCACATTTGCAATTTTTTAAGTTTTTACATAGGTTTGAAAAATGTTTTTACGTACGTTATCAAATGTAAAAAAAATATTTGCGCACAATTTCGAATATAAATACTTTTTTTACATATGGTAAGAAAATGGTTTTTTAAGCCTCTAATCGTCGGTCCGAGATGCTCTAAACGTCACACGTAAATCTAGTTTTACACATGTTTGTAAAAAATGTTTAATTTAGATATGTTTGTGAGTTTTTTGTAGGTTTTTGTAGGTTTTTTATGATGTTTTTACGTTGCTGTAAATAATACATACGTAAGATAGGCACCACTGCAGATCTCAGAATAGTTCTAGATACCGATGAGAGAATAGTTCTTTTGTATTCGCCGTCAGAAAAAATGGCGGAGTTTCGCCGGAATTGTCTCTCTTCCATTTTCTGACGACGAAGTGAGGATGGTGATGAAGGTGCTTCGAGTTGATAGGAATGATGATGATAGGTGAAGGTGTATCGAGTTGCCAAACGATGGTGATTCGAGTAAGATGACGGCTAGGGTTTCGACGACGGCCAGATCTCGTTGAGGGTGTTGCTGTGGTTGAAGGTGCTACTGCAACTCTTGTTGTAGATATGTGTGCAACTCAATTATTGTAATTGTAGTTAACATATTAAACTGTAAAATTAAAATACACAAAAATAATTTTATACAGATGTAATGTAAATACAAAAAAAATGATGAAAAAATATTGTGATTTTATATACTATATTTTTGAGTTAGAAAACTGAAAAACAAATAGATGATGTGATATAATGTAATCAATATTCTTTGATACATTTTCAAAAAACAAAGTCATTTATGCCAAAAAGACAATTTAACCCTTATAGTACAAAAACAAAAGTATTTTAAAGGAAAATGTATTATGGCATGTGTGTTAATCTTAGGTGAATCTCAGCTACAAGTTAAAGGGTGATCAAGGGATAAGAATTGTTCTTATGGTTCTCTCATCTAAGGGTAGTTCTCATTTTACCAATCCCGAGAAAGATCCGTTAGGAACCACTCTTTATTACAAGAACCGCAATAACCAATGTGAACAGAACAAAAATAGCTAAAAAAAACACAATTTTTTTAATATTTTAAAAAATCGCTATATTTCGTCACTAAAAACCAAAAAAATAAAATAAAATTTCGAGTAACAATTATCCATGCATATGTATATGCATCATTTCTTTGACAAATTCCGTAATACATTACCAATATTAGACAATTGCACTTTCATTGACACTACCATCTGTAATACACTACTTTTTACATTAGCAATATTATAAATGCACATGTGCATCTATATGTATGAACATGATGTAACGTGTTTTGATACACTACTTTGAATACACTTTCTCTTTTATCTATCATACCATCCATAATACACTACCATTACCTTCTACCGTCCATAATACAATATCATTACCAATATTTCACTTTATTACATGTACATCAACACTCTTTATGCCATCCAAAACAACATATTACATAATAAAGTGACAAATATAACCAATCCACCAACCACCAAATATAACTAACCAAAAAACATGTATATGGGCCTACTTCATCATTCAAAATCATAAACTTTTTGTACCAAAACACGTTATATCATGGTTATACATAATGATGTACATGTGCATTTTTAATATTGGTAATTGAAAAAGTAGTGTATTACGGATGATAGTGTAAATGAACGTGCAATTGTCTACTACTGGTAAGTATTACGGAATTTGTCCAAGAAATATACATATCATGTGCATCGATAATTGTTACCCGAAAAAATTTTTGGTAACGAAATATAGCGATTTAAAATAAATTAATTTTTTGTGGTTTTTTAGATTTTTTTTGTATTTTTTTGTTCACGTTGGTTCTCACGGTTCTCGCAATAAAGGTGATTCTTACATGAACCTTACCTTTACTATATATATAAAATATATATAAAATATATATATATATATAACATATATATAATAACTACTTTATAAAGCTTTAGTAAAGATAAAAACACTTAACATAACAACTTTTGTAAAATATTACACGAATAAGCAAACTAATAGAAGTAGTGTATAATATATGATAAGATGATTGATAAACTAACAAAAACGAGTATCGCGTTGTAAATTGTCACTCCCACAACATCACGCAATATCCTACTAGTATATAAACAAAATTTAAAAAAATCAACTTTAAAGTTATACCTAAACTGCACTTCGTATCTTTTACTATGAAACTGACCAAACCCAACTTTTATGTTCATGTTTTGCTACAAAGTATAACCTTTAACACAAATGATATTTGTTTTCTTAGTTAAGTTACCTCACATGCTTTGCATGTGAGGGTATTATGGTCTTTTCTTATTCCTTTTATTTAACACATTTTTTTCTAATATCAAAGTCAATATCTCTCGCTCTCTTGCATAAGTCACAACCTCACACACCTCCATAACAACACATTTCATTTTCTCCAAACACCATTAACCACTGGTCACCACCGCAAGTATTACCATAACACTCAACCAATAATTATACAAGAAACTAACAAGTGCAAACCTTGGTCCCATCATCCATACCCATAACCACGTAAACCATCATCAACACCATCGGAATCCATTCCAATTAATTGATAGGAAACGGTGGAAGGTACGAGATCTACTCAAACGGAGTTACAGTGATGATAGCTATTCTACAGGAAAATTATTTTTGAAAATGAAGGTGATAACGGTTCAGCGGTGGTGGATGATGAATTTTGAAAATGAAGGTGGTTGTTGCTGGTTTTAGAAAGAGAAAGATATGAGAGAAAAGGGATAATATTTCTTTCTTTATTATATATTAAAAAAATTAACTGAAATGACATTAATACCCTCACATTCATTACATGTGAGGCCACTTAACCAAGAAAGTAAACGTCATTTGCATTAAAGGTTATACTCTGTAGCAAAACATAAACATAGAAGGTTGGGTTTGACTGATTTCATAGTGAAAGTATGAAGTGTAGTTTAGGTATAACATAAAGGTTCATTTTTGCAATTTGATCTAGTATATATATTGGGGTAAGTTAATATACAAAGTAAACTTAACATACAAAGCATAAAAAATAATTAAGCATGAAGGAAATTAAAAGTACTCAAGGAGGATACAAATTACGCATGGGTAAGTTTCATAATTACTTACGTTATGTTAAATTAAACATGTTATAGGATGATAATCACACAACCTATTAAAATCCTTTTCACTTTGTATGTTAAGAACCTTATATATATATGAGAGTTATCTTGAGAACGCTCAATATTGCGAGAACTGTGAGAACGAACGAGAAAACCAATAAAAACCATTTTTTTAATACAATCATCATTTTAATTAAAATACAAAATCAAAAAAAGAAATTACAACATCAAATAATTCATTTCTCCTCTCAAAATTACTCTTATTAGATTTTTTACACATGTGTAAATTTTCTTTATTTCCAAATTCACATAAATTTAAATGCGTAAATTAAATTTCTAGAATTGTATTCGAATAATAATGACAAGTGTAAAAAGAAATTTTGAATTTAACTTGTTTTTGACCAAGTTCTAGTGGTTTTTTCATTCGTTTTCACAGTTATCACGATATTTAGCATTCTCATTTACACCCTCCCCTATATCTATATACACAACATATCATAAAACAACATGATATTACATTAACTTTGAAAACACTGCAATATATATAAACTATTACATTAATACTTTTGAAATGAAGTTGTATATATGGGTCCTTTGGATATATATTATAACTTAATTATCCTTTGATCTCTCCGTCGCCCTCTTTGTCTCCATTACAGAAGGCTATATATATATATATATATAAATCAAGTTAAGTTCGATTGATCTACATCTACATAAAGTCACAGATACTTCATTATCAGTTGATGATCGATCATGGGAGTCATTGATGTGATAACGAGACTAGACGCGATATGCAACAAGTACGACATGAACAAGCAGCAAAAGGACGCTGCTAATATCCACGCCAACGATGCATTTACCAGCCTTTACTTAGCCATTCAATCGATTTGGATCAAGCGCGGGAGGTCAGTACGTGTTTTTTCATATATCAATTATATTGTACGTACCAGCCTAGCTACTGCTTTATTTAATTGGATGTATATATAGAAATCGGAGGTTGCTGCGGCCAGAAAAACAGGGCGACAACGGTTGCTCTTAATGCTGAAATCCGACGGACTAAAGCTAGGTTGCTTCAACAACTCCCCAAATTGCAGCGTTTAGCTTTCAAAAAGGTTTATTTACTGCTCAAAACACAACTTATGCTCTATGAATCAAATATACTAATAACTAGGTTGTCTGTCTTAACTTTATGTCCGACTAATTAAAAAAAATTCAATGTATTTTAGAATGTAATAATTAACTTCTGCAAAGCTAGTATATAATGATGGTTGACGGATTAAAAGAAACTTTCACATATTGGCGGGAATTAATTATAACCTAGGAAATGTTTACAAATAATCTTAACTTTAAGCATATTTTCTCTCATACTAACTGAGTTAACATAGTTTTTTTGCTGACTGTTTACATGGCAAAAAAAGTCAATATTTTGATGACGTGGGGCAGTCCATATCAACAAAAACTAACTGCCAGTTAGTATGGGATCAATAAAAGAAAATATACTCAAAGTTGGGACTCTAAGTAAACATTTCCTTAGTTAGGTTAGGATTCATGTCGGTCAATAGATCAAAGTTTAGATTATAAAAATCAAATTTTCCTATAGTTTTATTATATATAGCTGCACGTACGTAGCAGGTAAAAGGAGTTTGTAAAGATGAGTTGGAAGCACGGAATGATCTGGTGTTGGCACTTAAAGAGAGGATTGAAGCTGTGGCCGACGGGGCAACAAGCAAACCTGATGGTTTGCGCTCACCGTCAACTTCAAACCAAAATATTATATTTGCCTCAACCTTAGGTACGTACCTACGTCACTAATACATTAATTTGTACTCTTTCTTCTTCTTCTTTTTTTCAAATTGTATGTATTATGATCATATTTCAGATGGAACCTTTGAAAGTAGCTATTATCAATGTACCGATGAGAACGACGACTTTAGACAAGAATATGAAATACGAAGATTGCGCCAGGTATATATATCAAAATCCTAACTTTAAAAACATACATATATCAAAATCATATGCCACATTGAGACGACACATTTACAAGGGGTAAACACGTATGGTTGTGCCGTAATATGGTTGGTTGTTTGGATATACTAGCTAGCTAGCTTGCTTTGATGCAATGATCGACCCTTTTTACCAATATATTTGACATGTTTTTTTTTACTAAATTATTTGACCTACTTATTAAACATAACTTATGTTACTTTCTTTTCTTTTGTAAAGCATCATCATATTAGTATGCTATAAAAAATGAATACAACGGGGTGAAGAATTGAATACCCCCGCCCCAAGATATGATGATCGAAATCTCATATACACTAGTATTTATCAAACAAATTAAGGAGCTTATGGTACCATCTTATAAACACATTAATTATATATGGTGTATTAATTTATCATATATTAATATTGAACCAGACAGTACTGAGTCTACCTTTTGTATATATTATGCAGGACGAAGGGTTGAATGTGATAGCAGAAGGCCAGACTACTTTGAAAAACATGGCTCAAGACATGCAAGAGGTTTGGCAACATTAATTTCTATATATATATACATATATATATATATATATATATATTTACATGAGTGGTTTTGCATCATGTTATACCTAGCTACCGAGTGACGACTCGATTGTATAAAAATATAATTAATGTGGTGCTATGGCCCTAATTATCTTGATTATTATATAATTAAAATCGTACATATTTTTCGATTATGTTCTGTAGCTTTTGGTCTTGTCAACTTAATTACTCCTATCCTATGATTAATTTTCTAAATTTTAAACCATAACAATAGATTTTTCAATTATAATAATTTGATTGGTCGATATTGGTTCTCTCACTTATCTTTACGGATATATTAAAATAGAAAAATATATGTAGATTCACTATATACATATGCTATTGTTACAATACTAGCATTAATTTTCATAATATCAAATAAAGTCTTTTAAATTAATGTTTGGTTGACACTGGGTTCTCATGTATATTTATTTACCATACACACATGATGTAATAAATAATTTTAACTTTAAATGAACAAATAATGTTTTTAACTCCCAGGAGGTTGATAGACAAGCGCCATTGATGGATGAAATTGACGATAAGGTATGTAATATGAATTTCATTAACAAGTTTCCGAAGGACTTGTAGTTTACTTGTATCAAGTTGTGTTGGTAAGATGATATTCCTTTTGTAGTTGAGGGTTCAAGTCTCACTGTGACCACAAGGGTGCACTTTGGTTCGCAAAAGTTAAAGTCTTAAAGGAATTCATTTCCAACAACCAATAACTCATCAAGAATGGAACTGAGATTCAATTCCAACAAAATATGGGAAACAAACACCTTAAAGAGTCGGAATATATATTTTAATTCCAATAAATTTCATTGAATTCCGACAAACCAAATGTATCCTAAGGTTTAGATTTAGAAATAGGATTAGAAGGTACACACTTAGCTGCTATTTTCAACTGCAAGTTACAAATTAATTTCATGGGTGAATTGAAATAGAATTTAAAAGTGCAAGTGAAATTTATTACACGTAAGACTTTTGATTATCGTGTGTAAAGGTCGACACAATAAGTCAGCAATGAAGCTTATATTTTCACAAGCATGTGACCTCTCTAATGAGTGAGTTAGTGAGTCTAACCAAGCAAAGTTGCAAGCAAAATACATGTGCATAGCCAAATAAATAGGTGGCTTTATTTGATTTACAACCATGTAGATGAAATCAAACGCAGCTAGCTAATTTCAGGTCGACAGGGCAACCACTGGCTTGAAAAACACAAATGTTAGACTTAAGGATACGGTGACAAAGGTACACAAACCACTTACTAAATTAATTATATATATTTATATATATTCATTTGCTTTATTAAAAATATGCCATTTTATAATCTCATGCGTGTGTCGTGAATGTTTCAGCTGAGATCTAGTCAAAACTTTTGTGTCGATATCATACTCTTATGTTTGATCCTCGGGATTGCTGCATACCTCTACAAGTAAGCTATCACTAGAATATTCTTTTAACATATGTTTTTATAGATACTACGAGTGGCGGAACTATGATTTTTTTAGATACTACATAGGTCCACCAATGGATGCCAAACATATATGTGTGTATTTATATATCAGTGCAATACGACTAAATAAACTAATTATTTTTTTGCTTCTTTCAGCATACTAAAGTGAAGTCTGCATGGACGAGATACAGCATGGATGCTTTGTGCTTTTATTGCTTCTTACAATATACTAAAGTGTTCTTTAGATGAACTTAAATACTTGATAGTATCCGGATTTGAATATACAATTTTTTTGCGTTTTCAAAAAAAGTAGTGCCTTGAGAAGGAATCTTCATAGGCCATGATCAGTTGTTTCAATAACGAGGAAAAATAAACATATACAAATTTGCTTATACAAAACCGATAAATATATAGCTAAGTATCTGGAGAAACAGATCGAGTCCTGACTCCTTTAGACGTAACACTTCTCCCATGCTCGCTCAGGACCGAAGTTTTTTAAGTGAACTTGAAATTGGACCCTATTTCATGAATTGTTACGTGTCTGTTACTTCTGCTCCTTCATAATATTTTAAAAAACAATTACACAAGACATGCATATGATGATTAGTATGCCAATGAGCTTTAATGGGCCTTGTCAGTTGTTATTCACTTAGTTTGGGTTACACATAGTCATATTAAATCGTAAAAGTTCTTTTGGTGATAAAGACATTCATGTAGTGATTAGTACACTAACAGGTGTTGTCATGTGCTAATCAAATTGGTTTAGGTTACACAAAGTTCACATCAAGTGTTTTGAAGCTGAAAACTTCATCACGGAAATAAAAAACGTTGTCATTTGGGGGAACACTAATGCTAATCAAATGAGTGTCGGGAAGCATTCTAATTTACTATCTCTCAAATTTTAAAGTCCTAAGAGCATTCACATCCCATCCATCAACCCCTCCTCTATCATTAAAATTTAAAAAATTTGATGATCATCTTCGTAACATTTTGCAGTGGAATTATCATGAATCATTGGTTTCATGATAGATTGTTATTTGATTAAGATTTGCAGTAACGAAGTGGACAATTTGGAAGTTTAGAAATTGTCTTGGTGCCAGTTATGATTCCCGCCCAGACATATATATATGCGTTCATATAAGACAGTTATAAGCGGTTGAATAAGGAGGGAATAACCACCTTTTGAACCGGTGCCATCCAACCATAACAACCACTCAAATATCTCGGTTATACATACATATAAGTATAAGTCAAATAAAACTAAATTACATATATATAATTATGTTTATATATATTCTAATACACTCCCCTAAACATAATTATGTTTGTAAGAGTGCATTAATACGCTTCTATTTGCATCGTCCACAGCCACTTTTGCTCGATTAAAATCGAACTTCCTTCTTGTATATAGCTTTCTCATTCCTTGCCAATCGTTCCCAGCATAGAATGCAAAGTGTTGTGTTTCATATCCGGCATCTTCACGGCTTCCTTTGTTCTTCTCGGTTTGATCTGCAACAGTCTTAGTTTGATTGTCTCCTTCACTTCTACTTCCTCTCGGATCAACCTCAGGCTCCTTTGTCTCTTTGTCTTCTGCTACCTCCTTTTCATATACCTTTGTTTGAGTTGTTTTGAACTTATGGTAGTAGACTAGGACATCTAGATACATAGCATACATTAATCGCATGAATTCTCCGTCACAATACTCAAATCCCATATCCTTAGCAACCATGGCCCATAAGTTGTTTTCTGTTACACGTCGATGCCTTCCTTCTCTCTCAACTACCATGTATAACTCTAACAGACTAACCTTTCGATTATCCGAGGCATATGCAGGAATTGGCCTCGTCATAATTTCTAGTTTCTTGGTCAGAAACCAGTCCACCATCTCATCGAATTTTGGTTCTAAAATAAACTTATACTTTCGAACATAATCATCATCATTCATCATTTCAAGTAACGCTTTACAATCCTGGAATTCTTTGAATTGCATTGCTTGAAGTATCATCATGTTCCAATCAGGTTCCCTAGAAGATACATTCAGATTTTCGAAATATTCATTCAAAATTTTGTTTTATACTTCTCATATTCCGATTCTTTACTTATCATGGATTGTTTTTCTAACATTCTGATCTCTTCTTCCTTAGTCATCCCAGTTAAATCACTTTTCTTGTTAATTATAGGAACACTAAACGTGGGAAATATTTTGCATTTATTTCCGATTAATTTCACCGTGAAACCTTGGGTTAAACTCAGCACATTCCTGTCTATATCCGGAGTGTAGAATACACTCTGAATTCGAATTTTCTCCGACCCAGACATTACTTCAACGACTCCTATACCCCTTATGAAATAAAAATGATTTTCTCCAGTTTTTGTTTCCACATTGGACATACCCTTAATTCGTTTAAACGTATCTACACTGCCAGAAAAATAATGCTTGAAGGTTTTACTTACATACCAAATCTCTGACAAGAATCCTCCATCAGTGCCGATTACAATATACTCCATTCTCTAATCACTTTGATGATCATGATCTGTATTTTGTTGTTGTTGTATTCCAGTATCAACAGCCAGACGAATCAGTTGTGTTTCCTCGTCATTTTCCTTCATCTTGCATGTTGAGATTTGGTGACCAGGTTTGTTGCAGTAATAACATCGCCTCTGCAACCATCTTCGTTCTTTCTTCTCATCAGAACAGTGTTTACACGGTAACATGGTTGAAGTTGGCCTGAGATCATCATCGCTTTTGAACGTGGCTCTCATACCACTTTGTTGATCATCTTCATAACATTTTGCAGCGGAATTATCATGAATCATTGGTTTCATGATAGATTGTTATTTGATTAAGATTTGCAGTAACAAAGTGAGAACAATTTGGAAGTTTAGAAATTGTCTTGGTGCCAGTTATGATTCCCGCCCAGACATATATATATGCGTTCATATAAGACACTTATAAGCGGTTGAATAAGGAGGGAATAACCACCCTTTGAACCGGTGCCATCCAACCATAACAACCACTCAAATATCTCGGTTATACATACATATAAGTATAAGTCAAATAAAACTAAATTACATATATATAATTATGTTTATATATTATAATAAAATCTACTAAAACTTATTACATCCCATCCACCATTTCTCTACCCCAACCTTACATTTTGAAAAACTGCTATAGTAAAAAGCTACTATTCATCCTTCATCAAATTCTACTGGATCAAATATTATACCCTGTTTACATTACAACCCTGGAAAACATTGACCACCTTCTCCTCACTTGCGGTTATGTCAACTAAATCTTGTCTTTTCTGTGGAGTTAGTGCAAACTTCCGGCGACAAACTGCGATCACTTGAGGAACTTCTAGTATCCATAAAGAACATGGGTATTTAATATAAAGGTTAATCATGTGGCCTCTTGAATCACTTGCTAGTGTATTTGGAAAAAGCAAGAAATGATAGCCGATTCAACGGGTGGGAGATAACAAAAGAGATCAAAACAATGGGTTTTTGCTAGAAAAATCAAGGTAAACTTCCATCATTAATTAGATTGGTTAAATTGCTGTTCTTTTGATTTTGTTATTCTGCAAATGATATCTTGTTTTGTATCTGATTCTAGCTAATGTTACTTCTTCACACTAATAAATTCTAAACTATTCTCCTTGTTCAGGTTTAAACATGAGACCTCTCCTTTAAGAAGCATGTGCCTCTATCAAGTAGGTTAGGACAATCAATCCTTTTTTGCCTTTAAAAAGTAGATTTCTTTGTTAACATATTATAAAATATTAGATGTCTTAGAATATATATACTTTTTATGCTTACCTATATCGGCTCTAGCTCGTTTACACCTTATTTAATACTGACACCAGTCTCCGCTAGCAGCTATAAAAATAAATTTAGCGGATAGACCCATTCTAATCCCCCTCCCCCCTCCCCCCCCCCCAAATAAAAAAATTCATTCCAACGCAACCTAATTGTAGTCCGAACCGGTTTTGACTAGAACCAAAGTAATGCCTTTTTAAAAATGGTTGTTTCGAGACACACTCATTTTTACGTGACCCAATCTGATCAATCCTACCTGCCATTTTGCCAGGGTTAGCAACAAACAACCGTAGATGTTGATTCATTGGATGACATATAGATCACGTGGTCTATATAGTCATAAGTATCTAGTTGTGATTCATAATCTTATTCTGGTAACTAAGACAGATATAATAACTAGGCACGTCTAATTAACATGTACACTTGCTCCAACTTCACATTCAGTGTTGCACAAATATCCCGAAACTTTAACCTTAATGACCCCCCCCCCCCCCCCCAATCATATCATTTTCTGGTTCAAAAAATGGATACTCAGACACCAAGTCATCCATCTCTTTGATGTTTTTTTGAACCCTTGGTGAAAAACATGTTGGTTTAACTCATATCACAGACTTCCAAACATCAATGCAGCCGCCTCTGTAAAACCCCAACTCCTCACCAGTTATGAACCCTGTTTTTAATCCAACGTCTTTCCCTTTTCCAGAGGCCACACCAGCTCCATAGCCCTTGCGAAAGCCAGTGGGTGTCTTCTAGATTTAGAGAATCACCAAATATGTCGTCCATACAACCAACCGACCGACGACGAAGAAAGATTAAGAGCATATATAAGCTAAAGTGCCTATCCCAGAAATAATTAAGATTGTATTTATGATACCCATGGACAAAGAAAAAATATGACCATGTGAATGGAAGATTATTAACATCCGGAAAATGTGACACTTTCTTTGTAAATCACAAATAGCCGCATTGCCCCGGCCAAATAATCGTTTGTCTTCATTTTTGCAAGAAAATCACAAATGCATATCGGTAAAGTGCAAATCTATTGGCATATGGTATCAGCCAATTAAACTATATATTAACCTATAAGGCCTGCGTTCTACAAACCCTATAACTACACACTGTAATTATGAAAGATAAATATGTGTTATGTTGTACCTGCGTCACGTGAGATCGTAGATGGATACGATGGAGGACCACCGCAAACCAAACTTTTACAACATTTACTACAAAAAGCTGGCAATTTTGACCCTCAACTTCTGACGATCATTTTAAATTGCTTAACCCTCTATTACACATTTGTTACAGGGATGTTAACATGTTTCCACTTTATACGATGGATTTCTCAAATATAAAGCATAACCTAAATCAACTGATCAACATATATATGGGCCAAAAGTTCCAACTTGATCGAAACCATTAAATCAGTTAGTTTGCTATAAAAATGTTGCTTCTACGCGGAACCATTTGATTGAATGTAGCACCAAACACTACGAGGAGTGAAATATGTTGTTCATTTAGCATACATCTTGCCAACTGCGGTAAGCAACTTGCTCCTCAACGCAAAATTGTGACTTATATATTGGGATTTGGGGCTTGCAAGAGTGACTTCTGAATTGTTCAGAGTACATAGCAGCTATCAGCATCTCATCAGTTGGTGGAATTCTTGGTGAGATTACGTTTTTTAGTTTAGACTTATCACTAAGGCCACCGTACTGTTTCTGTTTTCTAGCTGTTGCATTTTCTAAAGAGCGTTGCTTATTGCTCCAAAATGACAACTAACAAAGCAACAACATATGTTTTGGTTTTTGGTTCCATTGATCTATAGTTTTTGGCCCATAAACAGTTAAAAAAGAATAATGGGGGCATAAAGATAACTTTTACGCAGAACTTTGCCGGTAGAAAAATGTGTGCAAAGTATTTCTATTTTGTGCCTCACTGTCATCATTGGTTATAAAAGGGAACTTTGTTGTGTAGCTGACCCAACTCACTGAGCTTTAGTGTGTGTGTGTAGCTGATGTATACAACTTAGTTTTTTTTTTTTTTTTCCAAATGTGTGTGTGTGTGTGTGTGTGGGGGGGGGGGGGGTGATGAAAGGGAACTTGGAAGGGATTTTGTTAGATGAATAAAAAGAATGGCATACAGATCCTCATAATATCAGCTTTGGATGAATGGCCAATGGGTGTTGAGCCAAGTTTTGTGTGTAAGCATAGAATGAAATGATTAAAGTTGAAGGTAATAATAAGTATATTAATTATGTGAATGTATTACATTTGGTTTTCTTCAATTACCCTGGTTGGTCTGTCTACTAGGCTTGAGGAGTTGTTTGAATAATGCAATCTTTGGGACATTCCAGTGCTCTACATGCCTGGAACCAATGAAAAATACAAGATAAGATTGATTGATTTATATGTATGTATGTATGTATGTATGGGTACTTGATATCGATATGTATAACCTTACCTGCATACTCTTCCTGATTCTTTGCTAAGATAATACTCTGTGTAACCTGTAGCTGCACATTGTTATAGTTAAAAAGAGGACCTCAGTGCATGTGTGAATATTCAAAAAAGCCACTTGTTGTAATGGTTCTTGGGTTTAGGGTAGGGTTGTTTGAAAAGAATAGGGGAAAGTACCAGAAAGAATAGGTCTCCATGGAAATGCCATAGTGCAACTAAAACGCCAATGGGCGATTCCTTTATCCTGCAAAAGAATTGATTAGAAATCTACAAGTCTAGATAACCAGGAATGATTTTTGAAGTAAATAAATAAGATGTAAATTAGTTGAAAGAAATATATACCTGAAAGTCCTCCCATTTGATGAGGTTCATGTTTGATCTGTGAATAAGGGAGCCAAAATTAGTACAGTTTCTTTTGAATCGAAGCAGGCCTTTAAAAGAAGAAGCAGGATCAGCAAACTCGCAGTCATCTTCGTATGCATCAAGGGTAAGAGCACCTAAAATAATACATATACATACATATAATAAATTAATTAACAAGGAAGGAAGGAAGGAAGGGCACATACGAAAGAAAGAAAGAAAGACAAGTATGTATGTTGTTACCTGTAACGAAATAAGACCTCTGATAATCCCCTTTGATGGTCTCGACTAAAACCGCGCGGTCGATTACTACGTCTTGAGCAAGGTCCCTAATGCTGCTGCTTCCTTCATCCACCACCACCACCTTCTCTAGAGGTGGAGGTGGACGGAAGAAGGAGGCAGCGATTCCAAGAAGCTCGGAGCCATACCACGCAGTTTTCAGCAGTAGGTTTTCGGGCTTATCTTCTCCTTTTCCTCCTCTTGGGGTGGTGCACCGGATTCTGGTGCCATTAGATAGGAAGCGTCGGTGGTTGTTAACAACCGTCACATAAGAAGAAGCGGGTAAGAGCTGCTTCGTGTTTGCCATTTCACCCACACAAACTCTGGCCCCCCTCCCTCACATACACTTTCATTTTTTAATTAATATATTTCTACACCATTACATTACCCCTCCCTCCTTTTTCTTATTCTAGGATTACCCACCGCGGTTAAACAGCAACTCATTCAAGTACTGCTCTTATTTTGTCAAAATAAGTAAACTTCATCACAATACCGGTAGAAACATCCAAAAAACCAAATGAGCATCGGGCGGGCTTGTTGTTCCGCCGATATCGATTTAGTTCTTTATGATAAAACCCCCCCCAAAAAAAATTACATTTGATTCATTCTCTTAAATAAAACGTTTATTGACATGTAGATAAAATAAGTGTGTCGCATTATATTATTACGATAACGTAACACTAAACGTCGTCACTTTATTAAAAAAATTCGTATTTGAGTAAATGTATACGTTTATACTTCGATCACTTATACCTATTATTCAAAACTTGGTTTTGAGTAAAATAATTATAAAGACGTAGATCAAAATAAGCACGTCACAAACGATAGTCAAAATATTATTAAACATCTTTGTTAAAATTATAAAAGAAAAATAAACATGCTTAAAGTAATTATAATCTATACTAATAATGCATGAGAGATAAGCATTTTAAAATACCCAAAAAATAAGAACTTTTTTTCCTCTTAATTTATAAATATACCCCTAAAATGAGAGTAAATTAGTCTTTTAAACAATAATTATATTTTAGCCCCCATCTTATTACACTTAAATCACTGAGTTTTAACATAATTATAGATAATTAGTTACACTTTTCTCTCTCCACAACAAACATATAATTCTTTTACGTATTCTTGTCGTATCTTATAAACTATAATGTTTAAAAAAAAAAACTTCATAAGTACCGTGACGACTTACTCATTTTTGTCAACGAATTCAATAGTTATCTTAGTCAGTATTGACATGTGAATTAAAAGATACAAATAGATGATCCCTCAATGTACAAGTGATTAAAGCCCAACGTACTTAGTCATTATCCAAGATTGTTTAATAGCTACAGAATGTCAATTGATTAAACACAGTCAATTTAATTATCTCACCTAGATTACACTTTAATCCCTCATCTTTAACAAAATTATAGCTAATGTTAGTAATTACACTTTATCCCTTTACAAAAAAAACTAACTCCCCCAACAATTTTTAACGTGTCATAACTTTTTGGTACGTTAATATTTTTTTTAAATTACACCATATAAACGAGGTTTTTTAAATTCTCTTTAATTTGAGTATAGTATTGCTATAATTTTTTTAATTAAAAAAAATTGATACGTGACATGATTAAGGGTGAGTAGTAACTGAATCGTTAACCAAAATCAACCAAAAAGTGAATTAACTGAAAACTGATTAACAGAAACTCCAATTAACCAAAAACGGTTATCAATTTTATGTACACTCATTTAACCAAAATTAACTTAATCGAAACATTCATATTTTCATATATTTCTAGTTTTTATACCTTCAGTTCATGTATTTCATATTTATACTCCCATTTTATGCATTTATACTTCATTTCGTGTAACTATACATCTATTTCATGTATTTATACCTAAAGTTTATGTATTTATAATCAAAAGTTTTAGCTCAAGTTTGGTTTTGATTATTAACCGAAATTAAATGAATCAAACCAAAAACCGTCAATCTAATGGAATAAACCAAACCCATTAACTGAAAACGGATTGGATAATAAAATTGACTAATCGATGATCTTGATTTCGGTTAAGGATAATAATCTAAACCGGCCGAACAATGCACACTGTGGCAATGTCTGGGTTTCTCGTCGCGTCGCGCGGGCACTTATTGGTTTTTAACCAAAATCGGTTATTCGTGAGTAATAACTAAATCGGTAACCTAAACCAAACAAAAAACAAACGAAACAAAATCGAAATCAACCAAAAACTGAATTAACTAAAAACCGAATTAACCAAAAATCGGTTATCAATTTTTTTGTACTCCCGTTTAACCAAAATTAACCGAACCAAACCAAATCATTCATATATTTTTAGCCTTTCTACCTCCAGTTCATATATTTCACATTTTATATCTCCATTTCATATATTTATACTTTCATTTCATATATTTATACCTCAATTTTATATATTTGCAAGCGAAAGTTTTAGCCCATGTTTGGTTTTTGTTATTAACTAAAATTAAATGAATCAAACCAAAATCGTCAATCTAACCAAATAAACCGAAGTGATTAACCGAAAACCGATTGGTTCATAAAATAGACTAACCGATGACTTTGGTTTCGACTTCGGTTGAGGATAATAACCAAACCATGCACAACACTATAAATATTATATGAATAAGAAAACTACCAAAACCGAGTATCGCAATGCGATGTGTCGCTCCCGCCGTATCGCACGAATATCCTGCTAGTAATAATATAAAGAAAACTAAAACGTTGTAGTTGTTCACAGATTCACACTTTTTAATATATGTCAATATAATGTCTTTTGAACCATCCTCGAGACTTCTCAACACTAACCATCGAGGTTTTTAAACATACCTAAAAAACTCAATATAAATGTATGTGTTACATTTAAAAAAAATAAGCTTCAAATTCGATTAAGTACTTTGATAATAATTTTTGAACACTATACAACGTTTTCTTGTTACCTTAATTCGCTCGTTGTAGCTCTTAGTTTTACCACTGTCAATGTCATTTAACCACACCCGCACCAAAACTTCGAACATTGAACAATCCCCCAATCTATTTTTACCTATCTATAATTATCGATCATTCCATGTAGAAAACTTTATAGTTCACCCATCTATACACAACAAGGGTTCCATATACTTTTTTAAGTATCCATATTTCGTTAATCTAGGTACATCTTAGGTCGTTACGCAGCTCTCAACAACAAGAACACCAATCCGAAAACTATTATGTATACATCTGATATATAAGTATGATTATTTTTGTTCAAGGTAAATAAAAACCTCATTTTCACTTTTAAGAGCTTTCCAACGATTGATTGATTCTCGGGGTTTGTTATTTTAAACAGAATCCCAATATGGATACGGTCTCCTTAAAAATTTGGAGACCTAGCACATGCCTTGAAAAAATGAGCCCTTAAATATAAACTTATATATTAAAAAATCAATAATATGACAATAATAGTGATAACCATAAACAAAACAAAAGTATTTTAGAAAATGATCTAAATTAAATTAAATAAATAAACAAATCAAGAGACTTTCCTCGTATTTTTGAAAGCAAAGTTTAGGATTAACTCTTTAGAATCCATATCCATACTCTCTAATATATAGTTCTCAATAGTGACTTGGTCGATAAGGTTTCAACTTCTAAATTGTGATTCACTTATCCGTGAAGAATATTGTATCGTCGTTCTTTGTTCTTTATCGCCACTCTACCAACACTGAATTTTGATATTATTTAATTCGTCGTTCTTTGTTCTTTGTGGCCATTTGGGTTTAATTTAAAACGTTAATGGATTTAGTTATGCCAAAATCTTGAAATTAATCATTCACCAGTCCACCATCAATTGATAATCTCAAATTTAATTAATCACTATTAGGTCTAAACTAATTTTATTACCTAGTAACATTATTTTTGCATCAAAATTTAAATCATCACAATATTAGACCTAAATTAAATCAAGATTTAACTTAACATAATATTAATATTGGGCCAAAACTAATTCAATTACAGTCTATTTAAAAAAAATACTAGTAGAGTGCACGCACGATGCGGCAGGGTGACATTTTGCAATGCTGCACTCGTTTTTGGTAATTTTTTTATTCGTATTATATTTATGGTAGTATTGATAAATGTCACAAGTATTACACATGTCTAGTAAATATTAATTTTCGAATTTAAATTATCAAGTAATTTAAGAAACCATTGATACAGTAAAGTAACACATGAATAAGAAAAAAATAGCCTTAAACATAAATAAAGTTATATAAAGTAGCACACGAATAAGAAAATATAAGTCTTAAATATAAATTTTGAAAACTAAAAGCTCAAGAGTCAAGTACTTTGCATCATGATGAGATCAATTTAGTAATCATACGGCTTAAACATCTTAAGGATGTCGTCTATATTGTCACACCACTATATGTCATCATCGAGATCAGCGTCCTCCATAATTTCTTGTATTTCTTCATGTTTGATTGTTACATCCTTTGGAGGATGAGTTTCTTCTCCGTTCTCCTCTTTAACTGATACATCAGCTAGAGCAGTTTGGGGAAGTGAAAAAAGGTTAATTATTTTAGTTACATATTTTTATCATGTTAGCGTTATATATAATATAGGATAAAAAACAACGTTCACAATTAAACATAATACAAAGAAAAAAAAAACAAACAATATATCATATTTTAGAAACATACATATGTAAAGATCTGAATGGATAAATATCGAAGCTCCAAAACCACTAAATAATAAGTAAGATGAATGTTAAGCGTGAGCATAGAAGAATACATCAAAACTATACACAACAAAAAATTGAAGTACCTGTAAACCAATAATTCTAAAGAACAAGAAATTTATTAAAGTGAAAAAAACTAATGAATTATAATATATATATAACCTATAAACCAACGAATTGAATAACATGTAGTTTTTTTCAACTAACTAATATTATCTATAAGAGTATTTTTGAACTTATAATATCTAAAAAAATGCAACACAATCTAGTATTCAGATTTTGAAGATGTGTTATGTTTAGATTATAGAGTTTTTCCCTAAAAGTTAGGTGAAACTTATTTACCAAACTTCTAAAAAACATTTTTATAAAAAAAGGTTTTATGAACACGAAAATGCTTCTAAAAACGTTTTTCTAATTTTTTTTATGAAAACTAAAATTCCATTTTGTTGAATATGGTATTATATAAGTTTTTTAATATAACCAATTAGATAAAACAAGTGAGCGTGTTTGATGTCAATTTACTACATGCTAACTCATGTAGGTGTGTGCACCCAACCAAGTAAATACACAAACATATAGAATATGTAAAAAGCTCATATCAAACCCATATGTGCAAGGTTTCGAAATTTAATCTAGTCGCTGGAACAAATTGGTGAACAATCTTAATAAAAAAAAAATCAGAGTGAAAATGGTTGGAATATTATTAAAATGTTAATAATGAAAACAATGTAAAGAGTTTTGAGCATTTGAAATGTGATAGGACACATTGCTTTAATCACTTGTACACTAATGCATCATCTATTTGCATATTTTAATCCGCACAACAATATTGACCAAGACAGCTACCGAAACGGCAACAAAAATGAGTAGATCATCACGGTACCTTTGGATTTTTTTAAAACATTATAGTTTATAAGATACGACAAAAATACGTAAAATAATTACAAGTTTGTTGTGGAAGGGGATAAGTGTAAATAATTAGCCATAATTTTGTTAAAATAAAGGGATTTAATTGTAATAATACGAGAGACTAAAATACAATTAGTGTTTAAAAGACCAAGATACTCTTATTTTAGGGGTGTGTTTATAAATAAAGAGAATTTTTTTTTTATTTTTTTAGTATCTTAAAATAATACTTTTTCATTCAGTATAGTATAGATATAAGAAATCAAAAGTTTTGGAACAGAGAAAAAGAAAATAGCCCACTTTGCACTGCCATGGCCGGCCATGGTCGTGGGATTCAACGTATCAAATAATTCTTTTAAGCTATCAGTTTGTGATATATGATTTAGAATTAATAAGGTTTAAATAGATTTTAGACAAAATATGCAGCGTTAATTTATGATATTGTGTTTATAGCTATCGTTTTTTAAGTGAGTCCAAATTTAAATCTTTTAAACTTGAACCGGTGAGATTTTGGTCAGCATCGGTTTGGTTCGATATGGTACGGGCACTCAAAATTAACCAAAAGAGATACACTGAAGAGAACATCCACACTTCGTCTGGTGCAGTTCATGTAACAACAATCTGTTAAAGTGATTTAGTCAAAGAAAGAAAAGAGGTTTTATAAATAATAGGAAAATAATTGTTTGAAATTTGAACTTTTAATAGAAAGGTAGGAGGATATGATAAAATGAGATTGCATGTAAAGGTGACACAACACAATTCAGATAAAGAATCTCTAACCTTTAAGCAACCTTTCACCCAAGGCAAGCAATTCTAAAAACTCATATGCTTGCTTATAAATTCATTCTTTACTTGTGCATCTCATCTTCAACATTATATACTACATATCGATTGATCCATCACCTACCTTAATTCCTCAAACATGGCGGTGGCGGTCACACATGCTGATCTCGCTCCAACGCATAGAGGTGCCGATATTGGAAGCAAAACTGGTGTGGCATTGACGCTCTTGTCGATACTCCTAGGCTTGCTTTGCTTTGTTCTTTGTCTTATTGCTGAGGCAACACGCTCACAGGTGCTGGATATTGTTTATCAAAATTTAGCTATTTTTATTATATACAAACAAAATATTAACAAGTAAGTACCATACATAGGAAATTTGATTAAACATAATAATTTACATACAGATAGTACGGGAGGCGAGTGATGGTGAATGTAGATACAGTGGCAACGGGAAGACGCCATTACTCTGCGCTGCGGGTGCATTTTTGTCCCTCGCGATGGCCATGGTGGTGCAACACACTCACTTGTTGTTGCAGTAAGTAAATCGGACCCACACCCCAGTCAACTTCTCACTGATCCTCTTTCCAATCACAATCTCAACAGTCTCACCTGGCAGGCAGCATTTTTCTTTATTACAACTTGGTATGGTATATATCCCTCCCTCGTTAATTATATGTAATAACTTCAACATCCTCCTCTTACATATATATATATATATATGTTATGTTCTTCCAGGATATGTTTTTCGGTTGGAGAAGTTTTGTTGTTAATTGGACTAAGTGTCGAGTCGGGTCACTTGAAAGGGTGGTTAAAGCCCAGGCCTAGCTGCTACATTGATCGAGAGGGCTTATTCTCTTGCGCTGGCGTATTAGGAATTACAACAGTCTTTCTTGCCACTGGCTTGTCTGTCACGGCTCTAAGAGCCCAATGGCTGTTACAAGAACAAGAAAATGTTCGTCGTGAGGTTACGGAAGCGTCAATCCTTTATTCATCCCCACCAAGAGACCGAATCATGGCCATCCATGGTGAAGCTCCAATTAAAGACATGATCTATACCATGAGCCGGGACTGATCGAGTATCTTAGGGCTTTTGATAAAATTATTTAACCATTTTTTTTTACTCACTGTTCTACATCGAGTATGAAATTACATTAGTAGAATATGCGTTTTGCATCATGATTGTACATTTTGAGCTTCACATAACTTATTGTAATTGTAAATAAGAAGAAGAGTAAACTTTTATAATTTTCCTCCCTGTTGTTTAATCTAAAAATCAGGTTTGATTCAAAAGTAAACCTTTTAACACTTTACATTTCAAATTTTAACACTTTTAGTTCAGTTCATTAACTCTGTTTGATTTTTTTTCTTTTAGTTATTGCCAAATTACCATTGCTAATAATGTTTAGTTATTGCCAAATTACCATTGATAATAATGTATACTAAAGCTAATTAAACAAATATATTAAGACCATGCGTTGGTTTGATATAATGTTACGCCAAGTAGAAAGTGGCCTTTAACGAACCCACCATTTAGCTACTACATTGTGATTTAACTAAAAATTATATAAAAGAGTGATTGGTTGGTTTGGAGTGAATCCAACTTCATTTGTTCCTCGAGGGTGTTAATGGCTTGGCACCCAACTTTAACTTGCTCGTATTGATGTTTGAACGTTAAAGCTATTGATGTGGCATGATAACGCCTTAGGTGTTAGACCACAATAGGAGTGTTTAGAATTGATTCGGATTCAAAAAATTTGAAATTCAGACTCGATACGAACTTGTTTTGAATTAAATCGAAATTATTTGAATTCGAGTTTCAAATATGAATCTGATCAAATCAAATAAATCAAATCCACATCGAATACAAATCAAGTAAAAATATAAATAATAAAAATTAACAAATCGTCATTTGATTCGTTAAATACTATTAGGTGGTGGAAGAAAAAAAACAAATAATATCATATAGACATGGTGGGTAGTTTTTAAAAGATGAGTAAGGCTAAAAGAGTTTTTATTCGGTTTTGGTCCTTGAGTTATAAAGAAGCCAAGGTAAGTAAGTTGGTTTTCTTGTAATTATATAATTTAACAATTGTAAGTTGAATGATAGTAACTTACTTTTTATTTTTTTTTCTTTTCTTTTTTTCTTTTTGTCTTTTCTTAGTGTTGTTTTTATTATTTTTTATACCTTTATTCTTTAACTTTCGGTATTAATAATTATAATCTCTCAACTTTTTAAAATTTTGTAATCAAGTTTTACTTGTTTATTTTTATGTACGTATTTGTATAAATCCAAATTAATTTACGTTTAGACGTAAATTTTTCCTGGTAATAAGTTGGGTCAAATATATCTTCCTTATGCTTATTATTATTTACGTTTTAAGTTGGTCGACGTTTTAATGTAAAGATTATTTTATTTTTCTATATATGAGTAGGGTAAAATATAATACGTTTTCATGCTTATTTTTATGTACGTGTTCAAATAGTCTACGTTTTCACGTAAATTTTGTTAGGAAACACGTCGAGTCAAATATAATACGTTTTCATTAAACACTATAAATTTGAGTCACTTTACGTTTTGACACTGCACAACACGCCGTAACTATTTTCTTACGTGCTTATTTTTAACTTGGTTTACGATTCGACGTAAAGTTTCTTCGGAAATATGTGTCAAATATAATTCGTTTTCTTGCATATTTTATGTACATTTTCAGTTGTTTTACGTTTTAACGTAAATTATAATTAGTAAGTTATGTGGATAGTGCTTTTATCCTATTGGCTTTTTGTTTCTTTTTTTTTTCTAGACATTATTATTTTTATTTTTTAGTTTTCTTTATGTTTAGTGTTTTAGTTTTAGGTTCCTTTTCATTAAAGTTATATTTAAGATAACATTTACGTTTCCATTTACAGTTAATTTAAAATCATTTCATGCCGCTGTCTAATTTAAATTTATTTTTTATGGTTTTCGGTCGATGTAAAACATGTATCGGTATTCTTTTGAACATATTTCTTTCGGTTGAACCAAAAATAGATATCGAGCGAAACCCGAAGAATGTAACTAGTTTGTATCATATTGAGCAGGTTGGATGGTTTTTTATGCTCATCATTTCCACTCCACTTGTATATATACATTTGGAAGGAAATTAAGGGAATTGGCTTCGGAAAGAGCTAGACTGAGAGATTAAAGGTTACTTTCACTCTTGTTCTAACTAATTTTCTTTCTTATCTGGATGATTTAAACATAATAATAAAATTGAGGAATAGATATTGGAATGAAATAAAGATATTTTTTTGACTCTTTTTGAGCCCACCCTTTGAAAACAAAAATGACTGACCACAAATCCATACTCAATTATTAGAATGAAGATGGTGTTGGTTCAGGCCCCACTCTTTTCTCATTCAACAAACTCACACACAATACAATTAATGTAAAGATGAAGAATGCAGAAAATAAGGAAAATAAAAAAATTTGCTTGAACTGATACTTTTTAATCAACTCGTGAAGCCTTAAATAGGCATACATACATGCAACGGACTCAAATAATTATTCAACTAAAAACAAACTGACTAGACCCACATGCTCCTAAATTTGAGCCACTATCCAACTTCTTATCCCTCAAACTCGGTCAAACCTCAAACCCACTAGGCTACTCACCCGTAACATACTCCATGGGTTGATCCATACCCATTTGGCCATCAAGATTACCCAACAATCACCCCCTTAATCTCGACGTTGGTCCTTTCTTCTTGCTACACTTGCTACTTACGATACGAACCACACGGGTTCAATCTTCGTCTTTCTAACATGAACACTTTCGGTCTTCGGTTCACGACTCGGTCTAATGTGAACTCTCGGTCTTTGTTCACAATCTCGGTCTTTCTTTCGGTCATTCGGTCTAAACTTTCTTTCCATAAAAGCTTTGTTCGGTCTATCATGGCGCGAACCTCCGGTCAATGTCACACCCACGGTCTCGGTCTAGCTGCCACCGGTCTTTTGCAGCTTCGGTCTTCACGGTCTTATCGGTTCTAATTTTCCGGTTACGGTCTTCTCTTTCTTATCACCGGCGAGTTCTTCGGTCTTTCTTTCAAGCCGTTCGATCTATTACGGCTTCGGTCTCTTCCTGTCGGTTTTTCTTTCTTACACCGGCGCTGCTGCTACGGTCTTCACTCTCCTTTTCTTGTAACGGCCTGGCAATCGCCGATGTTTTTCTCTTCCGGCGACTCAGCGGTCTTTGCTGCTTTGGCAGCCGGTCTTCACACGTCTTCTAGCGATTCACATGAAACACCTCCTTCTTCTACTTCAATCGCCAATACCAACCGATCTCTTGAACACCCTTCAATGAATTCCTTCTCTTCTCAATCCTGCAGTTTAGAGGGCTGCAACCCCTTACTCGAAACGACTCTCAAATCGGCCTCGTTGCTCGACCTCGCTCTGATATCAAATGTTGGTTCAGGCCCCACTCTTTTCTCATTCAACAAACTCACACACAATACAATTAACGTAAAGATGAAGAATGCAGAAAATAAGGAAAATAAAAAAATTTGCTTGAACTGATACTTTTTAATCAACTCATGAAGCCTTAAATAGGCATACATACATGCAACGGACTCAAATAATTATTCAACTAAAAACAAACTGACTAGACCCACATGCTCCTAAATTTGAGCCACTATCCAACTTCTTATCCCTCAAACTCGGTCAAACCTCAAACCCACTAGGCTACTCACCCGTAACATACTCCATGGGTTGATCCATACCCAATTGGCCCATCAAGATTACCCAACAGATGGGCGTTCTGTAGTTACAACCCCCATCCATGTTTTCAGATTAAAAAAGGAGGATCATAGAAGAAGAAGATGGCCGTACTTGTGTTGTCGTTGTTACACCCCCCATCTTTTCAGTTTAAGTTCCCCCCGTCAGTTGCTCCCAGATATACAAGCAGAAGCAGACTTAAGGTTTCCTCCAGGATCAAGGATTTGGAGCCATGGATCAAACAAGTTGAAGAGGAGAAGCAAAATTATTATGTCAACACCGGGCATGCTATTCGGACCCTTCGAGAGGACCTCCCGGACCTCTTCTATAGGGAGCTCACTTTTCATAGTTACAGGTAACTGGATCAACTTTACATTCCTTTCTCATATAAGCATGCATAGTAATATATTTTCATCATCAATTCCTTACTTGTTGTTACTACTAGCATGCTTGTAAAAATCGACTAGCGGATTAATGATTGGGATTTGGCTATCTAATTCTCAGTTTTATACATATACATACACATTAATTTTTTAATCAGGCCATTTTTTTAACTATACAGGCCGAAACTCTCCGATTTTTGGCCTGCCGATACCGACTAATGAAAAATTACTCAGTGATCGGCCAACTAGCGATGACTAGTCCCGATTTTTACAGCAGCACTGCTTGTTAGTATGGGTATAAAGTACTATTTCAGTATCAATTATGTTCAAGGCTAACAGCAAAAACCCTTTTTTTAAATAAAAAATTGACAGGGATGATATTGTCTTCAAAGACCCACTTAACAGTTTCTTTGGAATTGAGAATTATAAATCAATCTTTTGGGCTTTAAGATTCACTGGAAGAATCTTCTTCAAGGCCTTGTGGGTTGACATCATAAGTGTGTGGCAACCTGTTGAAACCACAATAATGATCCGCTGGACGGTTCATGGGATTCCTCGGCTTCCATTGGAGAGGGCAGTCGCTTTGATGCTACATCAGAGTACAAGCTAGATAAGAGGGGCAAAATATATGAACACCGGGTCCATAACATAGCCTTGAATGCTCCTCCAAGATTTCAGGTTTTATCAGTGGATGAGTTGTTAATCCAATCTTTTGGTGCCCCAAGGCCACATACTTTGAAATGCATTCTGAACCAGAGATGGACACAAATAAGAATTGAAGGGAAATTTTGGTATTGGATAGTATGCCACTGCTTCTGTTTGTTTACTTACTTACTATTGTATATGACAAGTCTGTGTTTTGTATATAAAGGTTTTTTGTTGGAATCATAAGAGTGACTGACTGCTATATTGGGCTGGGTAATTTCTTGTGTAGAAGTGAAACCTATTTATTACTTACGAGTCCCCCTCCATTGTATTCATTCTACTATTTTCCCATTACTTTACGTGTTATTAGATATAAGGCTCTTAGCTCTATTCATCTCTAGTACTTCTTTTTATCTACCGGAAGCTATTCTTTATCCGAAAAAGTTACTGCTCACCTGAAAAAATACTCTTCATTCGAGCCATGATTTCTGTCCCATATTGCCTGTGTGAGTCATGCTCCAGTCTGATTAATTGAGTCCTGTTCCAATCTGCTTGCATTCTCGTCCTCACCAACACCGACCACTACTTGTCACATCCGGCAGGTCATTTTTCTGGTCCAAGACCAGCCACCAAGCTTTCTTCCTAGGTTCGACACCACCTGATTCGTCAGTATTTGGAAGGCTCACTGCTGGTTAGGCCATCATTTTGCAGCGATTCTAGCACAACTACAAATGAGACAGGTAATTTCTTTTCCTAAAGATTTTTCATTGTAATATGTGTTAGCTTCGCAAACATACCCGATGTTCCTATCCCCTAAATGTGTCAACTCGAACCAATACTATATTTGCATTTATCCCCTAATGATTTTCATTGTATGAGGTCCTTGGCTTACCAAATATACCTTGGGGTTTAGAATTTTATTGCATTTATCCATGATTATTCTTGTGCTACATGGGTTTTCTTACTTAAATTTCGTAGTCAATTTAATTCCATTTTTTTGAGATTTCAGTGGTATGTCAAAGTTCGGTTTAATATGTTGATCAAAACCTTACACACATTAATGCGAAAGAAAAATCATCTACTGAATTTTCTACATATTTGAAATCACGTTGCGTTGTTCATGAGTCTTCTTGCGTGTATACACCTCAACTAAATGATGTTGCCAAGCGTAAGATCACGTTTGCTGGATGTCGCTCTCACCACCCTGCTCCATTCTTGATGTTGTACTTATTGCTTCGTACTTGATAAGTCATTTGTCATTCATGGTCAAACTATGTTTTCTATCTTGTACCCTAAAGAAACTCCCTTTCCACCAAAACTTTGGGTGTGACATATGTTCATGTTATCGTCTGGGTATCACAAAACTTGAACCTTGAGCCATTCGTTGTGTCTTTGTTTGTTACTACCGCACATAGAAAGGGTATCAATGCTATACCTTTTATGAGTCTTACGTTCCAGTTTTTGACTTGTTTTCTAGTCCTGATACGCTTGACTACCACACAATTCCTATTGGTCCACCTAAACATTCAATCTCATTTACTAAAGAATTAAAGATCGTGTTCCTCCTACACATGGCCCAGATACATAGATCCCATAGTTGTTTTTCACATATGCTCGACCACATAACGACAATACACCTGATTCACAACCAAATCATTATATGGTATGTCACTAGTTCCATATTCTACGAGCAAGCCTGATAAAATGTACTACCCTTGAAAGTTGAAACTACCTTGCCAGACACCACCCCTAAAACACCCTTAGCAGACACCGCCTGCGCAATCGATACACACGTCTATGATCCATTTGGTGCACCATATCCCGATATACATATTACTCTTTGCAAGGAACCTGGACATTAAACTTACAACCCTATTCAGGATTATGTTGTTTATTCTCATCTCTCACACAAGGATCATATACTACTACTCTTTATTCCAACCTAATTCCCAAGGATGTACGGAAGACTCTTGCTCACCTAGGATGGTGACATGCTATGGAAGACGAGATAGGCAGGGCCGACCCAACAGGCTTACAACCCTAGGCCCTGGCCTAGGGCCACCAAATTTACATTAGGTTATGTATACTAGGCCCATTACTAAACAAATCAGGCCCAAATCATATATCTGATAACACACACAATGACATGCGACTAACGTGAAATCAAAGCATGTGGATAGCTGGTGAAATATTCCTCAATATTATTGGTGTGAATAATGAAATCCGCGATTATCAGAACTCAGGGGCGTCTTTTGGGTTTCCTATATGGAATCAATCACCGCGCGATAATAATGGATTCACAATCTCAATCGATGATTCGAAGAACACCGGTGTACATGTAACAATTAACAATGGCTATTTTAACCTTTTTTACATTCTAATCGCTAAACAGTCTTATATATATTGAATGAATCGAACCCTGAAACGTTAACGAAATTCAGTTTGGTGATTTGTTGATTTTGCGATTCAGCTTGAACTAACTATCTTACTCCTTTTTGCGATTTAGTTATGCGATTCAGTTTGGAATTTAGTTTGGTTGAACTTGGAAGTTGGAACACATTGGCAAAGGCACTCTGTTGTTTGTAGTTCGGTTGGGAATTCAGTCAGGTTAGACACCAATCAACTAAAGATATATATCACTGTGGCTTCTAATCCTCTTGAAATTAGATACAATATTTGCAATTAGTTTAATGGTGAGTTAATTCGTAGTTTTTATCATGGGTTGAAAACATGTAACACCCTGTAAAACCGTGTCCAATAGTATAGTGACACGTGTTGTATTTTAAATATAGTCTATTAAAGACCAGTTGTAACATTTGTCGAAAACGGGTTTTTCCAAACCCGCTCCATTTGTAATCGAATATCAAGTTATAAATGTTCGTTGCCTATTTATGCTTATTTTAATTTTTAATGATACATAATTAATAAACAAACTAAACCATAAAAAGTTATAATTGATAAAAAAGTATAAATAAAGTGATTAAAAATAAAATGGGGCTGCCGGGACTCGAACCCGGGTCAGCCGGGTTGTAACTCCAAAGACTTAACACTCACACGCATAACCACTACGCCACTTGTTTGTTTTCTGTCAACTCTAGGAAACAAATAAGTCTTATATACAAACATAGATTAACCGGTTGCGCCAACTGAAAACCGAAATCGGCTATTCATCCGTCTAAAACGTTTGAATAATCGCGAATTCAGGTTTATAACCGATGCACCGACGATTCTAATCAATTCAGACTTGAATTGACTTAAATTCTGATGATGATGGGTTTTATAACCGAAGATATCCAATAATCCGAATTACTGCAATCAAAGATCTTCTCGCGACTCAGAAACATTCCACAAACCTGCCATTTCGTTTTCGTCATACTTTCAGTTCATCAGAAAAGTTTATTTGACTCGCCGGAAATTTCTGCAAGTTCGCCGGAAAACCGTATTCTTCATCAAAACGGTAAGTTTTTCAATACCGTCATAGTCTAACAATTGTTAAGCTATTTATAACTCAAACCTTTCAATTGAAATCAAATTCAGACGCTGCTATCAGATAATACCAGTTCGCCGGAAAATTTCTGGAAATCTTTATTTTCATCTGTGAATCGTAAGGACATTCAAACACTCTGTTAACGTTTGTTTATCACTTCAATTCCACGATTAGCTAATCAAAACGGTTAATTGTCTTGTTCAATTGAAGTTCATAAAAACAGAGACCGACACCTTGCCGGAAATCTGAAAAAAATCGTTCACCGGTATGTTTACTTCTAATTATCGTCTCTGCCATTTCATATTAGTTTGTACAATGTTTATCAATCGAACTAAACAAGATATAATGGTGTAATCTACTGCTGTAAAAACTAACGAAGAAGATGAAATGTGATAACATTATAAGAATAATTAAAAGAGTAAATTGCACAAAACGTCCTTTAAGTTTCACCAATCTTGCTGGTTCCAGCCTTAATGTTTAAAAGTTGCCAAAAACATCCTTTACGTTTATTTTTGTTGCCGGTTCAGTCCTTTGTCACTAACCAAGTTAATTATCTCAGTTTATTTCCCTCACATGCCTAACATGTGAGGGTATATTCGTCATTTTGTTTCCTCTTCTTATAAAACCCTCAAAAAACACATCACCTCCTCCACCGACACCACCTCCTCTGCCACCACCTCCACCTCCGACACCACCTCCTCTGCCACCACCTCCTCTGCCGAAACGAAGCCCTCCGAAACAACCCGAAACCGGAGGAACTAATAGCATAAACTTCAAATGACATTATCACAGAAATTGTGACCAAACCAACTAGTGAGTCATAAGTTCAGCGGCCATGAAGATTACGAAGATTAATCGCTCGTGACGCCATTGCCCTCAGATTACTAGAGGCTGTTGCCACAGAGCCTCTTCTTTGTTGCTCTCGCGGTTGTTCTTCAGGCCCTCCAAACGCTCCCATAAACTCCTCTCGCTGCAATCTCAGAGCCAAAGTAGCATCGTCATCTTGCACTGGTGGCGGCCTCCTCCTCCTCCTGCTCATGCTATTATCTCCAGCTTCTCTACTGTTCAGTAACACAACAGAAGCCGGACGGAAATTTTGGTGTCTCAAATTGTGGTTGTGGTTGTTACTGGTCCTCCGCCTCCGTTCCAAGCTTAGCTGTTCTCCTTCAGGACTATTTAACGCTTGAATTACGCTCCGGTATTGGTTCCTCCGCCTTGAAGGTGGGCTTAGGAGATCAACGGATTCCGAAGCGTTTGAAGCTCCAGCAGACACCTTTCTTGCCTCTATTTCTTGTGGAAACAAGAGCTGTATCGTGTTCCATAAAACTGTATTGACGGTACAAGATCTTCCATTGCTGAAACAAATCAACAAACCAAAGATTTACCATTAATTCATTATGAACATTTTAAAACGATTTAATCATCTACTGCATAAACAGGGTTTACAGTAGTACCTGATGAGCTGCCTGCATTTCGGTCAACGCTTACCACACTTATCAGCAGCAGATCTCAGACATTTCTTACAAAAACTACAAAATTTCAAAGTCCAATTAAAACCCTAACATAAATCGGTCATCATCGCTCTCCTTTCCATCTTCTCTGTCCTCCTCCACCACCGACACCACCTCCTCTGCCACCACCTCCTCCACCGACACCACCTCCTCTGCCACCACCTCCACCTCCGACACCACCTCCTCTGCCACCACCTCCACCTTCGACAAAACCCCCAAAATCCCCAACACATCACCTCCTCCACCGACACCACCTCCTCCACCGACACCACCTCCTCTGCCACCACACTCCTCTGCCACCACCCCACCTTCGACAAAACCCCCAAAATCCCCAACACATCACCTCCTGCAAGAACAAAATCCCCAACACATCACCTCCACCTCCGTCTTTTCTGCTAGTGAGGTTATAAAACCCAAATAAAATCCCAGACCCATGTTCTTCTCTGCAAGAACAAAACCCACTTCTAACCAAACAACGTCTAAAGAATCACTTACAAACAACAATACATATACATACAGAAGAACGAGTGTTGAACAGAATGGCGTGGAGCAGGGGGTGGCTTAGGCGGTCGAGTAGGAGGAGCAGGGCGGCGGCAGTCGAGCAAGCGGTGCCGGAAGTGGAGATGGTGGGGGAGGAGCCGCGTGGAACAGGGGGTGGCTGAGGCGGTCGAGTAGAAGGAGCAGGCGGTGGGGGTCTGGGATTTTATTTGGGTTTTATAACCTAACTAGCAGAAAGACGGTTTTACCCTCACATGCTATGCATGTGAGGCCATTTAACAAGGATTAATAACTAGGTTAGTGACAAAGGATGAAACCCGTAACAAAAATAAACGTAAAGGATGTTTTTGGCAACTTTTAAACATTAAGGCTGGAACCAGCAAGATTGGTGAAACTTAAAGGACGTTTTATGCAATTTACTCTAATTAAAATTGGTATTTTGAACGGGTTAGATACACAGTACACAGTCCAGCGGTGGACTGTGTGCGAACAAAAACACGCATACGTCCCGAGTTCGATTCTTGACACACGCACCTTCGCAGTAATAAAATGCCTTTTTGTTTAAAACTGAACCGGGTTAACTCCGTTAGTTGTTAAGTATAATAAAATTTGTATATTAACCAAGTTAGACACACAGTCCAGCGGTGGATTGTGTGTAACGTTAAAGCACAGGTCCCGGGTTCGAGACCTGTTAGTGGCACCGGTTCGATGAATTAAAATGTTTTTGAAAATAAAAGAATTTTGGATAAATTGAGTTAATATATAAGTGTAATTAAAAACAGAATTATTTCGGGTTAGACACGTAGCTCAGTTGGTAGAGCTGCGTGCACACGTACGGGAGGTCTCGGGTTCGAGCCTCACCCAGCGCATTTCAGTCACACAATAAATCGGTCAAACAGTCAAAGTCAAAAAGTCAACGGTCAACCCAAAAAGTCAACATATTTTTATATTTTTAATTATTTAATTTAATTTAAAAATCAATTAAAAATACTTAAAAATAATGTTTTTAAAGATAGGAAATAGCTTTAAACTCGTAAAAATATATCTAAAAATTCTATTAAAATCCTTAATAAAATCCACTCATTTACTATATTTTCCGTTATTATTTAGGTTAGTTAATTCTCGTTGTTCCGCTCTTACAACTCGTGCGCATCTCACCATCTCCAATCAAACGCACCCAATGTGAGTGAATCTTTACAAATTCCCCGTTTTAATCACGTTTTTGGGTGTATCATGTGTCTTGCTATATATTATATTTAAATCATTGTGCATACATCATACCATGAACAAAAGTGTATTCAGCTTGTTTCAACTGTTTGTGTAGTTATTGTTAGATTCAATTTATTATTTTCAGTACATGCAATTTCATAGGCCGCCGCTCCCCATTACATTATGAGCGTTGAGCAAGTTCCCCATTACATTATGAGCGTGAACCTGGCGTGCCAACATACGATCGGCTCCGTTTGATTGAGCCTTGATCGCACAGACATTTATCATTTTCAGTACATTACGATCGGCTCCGTTTGATTGAGCCTAGATCGCACAGTTTCATTCATGTTATTTATTGTATGATGTTGGTATGTTAATGTATGCTATCATATGTTATTGTATGTTATAGTTGTGACTGCTATTGCTGCTGTTTGATTATTTACATTTGCTCATTTATGATTATGCACAATTTTTCATTGATAAACTAACAAGAAAATAAATAATAAATGTTTATCTAACAAGGTTCACTCGCCAACTTATGTTGACCCAAAAACCCCCATTTTTACACATGATACAAGTGAACCAGCTGCAGCAAGAAACACATAGGATTGGCCTAGAAGAATAAAATGATTTAGAGCTTGGAATTGTTTTGTTTGGTTATTTTCTTTGTATTGTATGGACATGTTTGGATTATTGGGAATGTAATTTTGACTTTAATAAATATGAAACATATTAGTAAATATCATGAGCTTTGGTGATAACCCAATTATACCCCGACTCTTATTTCCGCTGCGGGTCGGGGTGTGACACCAGTAAGGACTAAAGGCGTCAACATGCTCAAACTGAGCCTCTGAGTGACGGTCCGATGTCAACATGTATAAATAACAGCCTCTGAGTGACTGATATGTCAACATGCTTAAATCATTAGTCTCTGAGTGACTGATACGTCAACATGCTTGAAAAATTGGCCTCTGAGTGACTAATATGTCAACATGCCCAGCCTCTGAGTGACATCGGAATCAACATGCTTATAATAAGCCTCTGAGTGATCCTTTGCGAAGTCCTAACTCTCATACGTGCCATTTGTCGGACGAGAGGGTTCAATTTTGTAAATATGTGAAAGTTGGATAATGGAGGGATTAAAAGTGTTAACATGTTAATTTATACCTCTGAGTGACCTCTTAACGAACCGAGAGCTCGATAATGTCCGGACATAATTCCGGTAATGCCAAGTATTGGCTACGGAGGGCTAATAGTGCCAAAAAGGTGTTTACAAGGTTTTTAGAAGCTTTTTAAAGTTAAGGGGTTAAAGTGTCAAAGTTTGAAAGTGGTCAGGGGGCGGTCGCGGGCCGCGAGAGACTTGGTCTGTGTCTCTCGCGGGGTGCGAGAGAGCCTCTGCTGCAGAAAGTTTTGTTTGGTCTCCAAGCAAAACTCCAAAACCATTAATTCGAAACCATGGCTTCTCTAAACTGCTATGCCACGTTTTGGGACACTAGTAAGCTTCTTCTTGCACCCCTAAACACCTGGCTTCATCTCCTTTGAGTTCTCCAACTATAAATAGGTGCTTAAGTTCACCATTTCAACTTGCACCTTTCTAAATCATAACTCTTCCCTCCCCTGGAAGTTCCTAGCTGAAAGGAGCATCCAACTTTGTTCTCTTGCATTGTAGGAACCTCTTGTAAGTGTTCCTTGCTCTTTCATTTTCGTTTATAGGCTTTTATAGCCAAAAGTCAAGCGTTTTCGTAAAACGCTTTGACTTTCAGTTAAGACCATTATGGTCCAGCCATTGTTCGAAATGAACATGGATAAGTGATCGTAATAAGGTATGTGTTAGTCCATATAAAGGGCACCTCCTGAAGATCACGTTTGCTAGACCAATTGACGGGTCAAAGTTATGAAAATAAAAAGTCAAACAGGCCATTTTTCAGAAAAATCGTAAATTGATCTTATATATGTTATGAAACCTGTTTTGACACTTAAACAAGTTGGTAATAATTATTAGAACAAGTAAGAATATGTTCGGCTCGTCAATTTCAGTTCTAGGGTCGGTTCGCAACAGAAAGTCGCGAAGTTTGACTTCTGCTTTGACTTTCGATTCTAACCCGATTTAGATTAATTACCTACTGATCTAAAGTTGCATTATGATCATAATATAATTTAGCATACCCCTCTAAGGTCATATTACATGATCATAATCAGAATCCAAGTTTATGCGCAAGTTCCATAATTATGCCAATTTTGACCAAAATGCCCTTTTTACATAAATCAAGGTTTTAATGATAATAAACTTGAAAATGAGTTTCCTACTGATGTAATATTATAAGTAGGATTATTTGGGATGTTAAACCAAGTTATAAACTGAGTTTTCAAACAAGTCCTTAAACTATGTCGGCAAATGACGGTTTTAGCCCTTGTGGTTCATAAAATAGTTTTAATCGAATCTTTTCAAGGAAAATCATTTACTTACTAATATGTTATATTACATAATATATTTAAACATTTTAATCTGACCCTAATGTCAGTTTTCATTAAACATCGCATAAAACGTCATTTTACGACATAAGCGCCGTTTCGGCGCATAGTATGGTTTTAAACCATATTAATGGACCAAGACTTGTAACCTACTGATTTTAAAATTTATTTTGAACATATTTACAGTAGGTATATGTTATAAATTCATAATCTCAAATAATTTATAAACTATGTGTAAAATGACCAAAATGCCCCTTCGGTGCATAGTTTGGTCATAAAAGATAATCTACACATATAATTGACATCCTACTGATATTATATCAGAAATAAAATATTTTTCCAGAATACTTATGATGATAAACTTAAAATATATTCAAGTTCTTTTATACGGTATGAAATTACCAAAATGCCCTTATGAGGCATAGTTTCGTTTTAAAACCATAACGACCATACAATTTGATATCTTACTGATATCTTAACTTATATAAAATATAATTACATATAGAACTTGTCCATGACTTATCCGGTTACCCGATATCGCTAATATGCGCACGGTTACGTATATGTAACTATTTTACGGAAGTTAACCGAAACGGGTTTAACCTTGTCATTTAAGCCTCAAAATCCAGAATGTTAATAGTTTACCCATATTAAACAAGTCAGGGTACTTGTTGGGATTAAACTACATTCTATCCAATCATCGTCTAATCTAGCGTCATACGTTTTGATCAAGTACGCTAGTCGGTCTAAGTCTATTACTTAAAAAAACCGTTAGTATTTAATTGGTTAGTTTATGCCATAATCCAGACTAGAGATTTACCGGTAAATGCTATCTGCACTTAATCCTTTTGTGTACGGCTGAGTTATTAAAAATCAAAAAAAGACTAACTCAGGTAAATACTCTTGACTTATTTCCCCTATACGGGCTTGGGTTACGGTAAATTATTACCGCTTGGTCAGAAATGCGATTCAATCGAACGCCGGTTCGGAGATAGTAAATCCGCATATTCTGTTTTAATCAGTTTTGTTTGATAATTTAAACATCGGGGGTTAACTACCGTGTCCTGGATATCCTCGGCTCATTACAATCGAAATGGCCACGACCTTAGCGCGGGTGTAGGCATACACCCGAGAGACGCTCAATTATGCATTCCCACAAGGTTGGGAGGAATTGACTCCTTCGTGAGTCCAAAGTGGTGTGTACGTTAATTGTGTCTCGGTTTTCATGCCGAGCCCCGTATGTATGACAAACATGTAAATCTGTTAACAAGGTTGGACGGTCAATTAACCCAAATTATAAAAAGAATTTTTATGCTGCTACGCACTTAAAACATTTTCGAAATGTTTTCAAAATGAGTCAGTTGGGTGTATTTACCAGCGAAAGCTGATGTCACACCCCGACCCGCAGCGGAATAAAAGTCGGGGCATAATTGGGTTATCACCAAAGGTCATGATGTTTACTAAAATGTTTCATATTTATTAAATTCAAATTACAACTTAAGTATCCAAATCAAAATTCATACAATTACAAGGAAATGAAACTATGTAAATAATCCAAAACTTAAACTGGTTTATTCTTCTAGGTCTTCCTATGTGTTTCTTGCCTCAGCTGGATCACCTGTATCATGTGTAAAACGGGGGATATTTTGGGTCAACAAAAGTTGGCGAGTGAACCTTGATAAAACATTGTTATTAATTTCTTGCTTTATTTAATATGGAAAATTTGTGCAATAATCACATGTGAGCAAACATATATAAATAAACAAACACAAACCACTTTGAATGAGTACATGATATGAATGATGATGAATGTGAGATCAAGGCTCAATCAAACGGAGCCGATCTTATGAGGCAGCTGATGCTCAACCCGTCTCCCACGGGGAACTGATAGGCCTAATGAAATGCGTGCACTGAAAATGACAAATCCAAACTACATATAATCCACACAACAATTGATACACATTTGATACACATTTGATCACGGATATGATGTATGCACAAGTGTTTAGATATAATAAAGAATTAAACGACACATGATACACCCCAAAACATGATTAAAACGGGGAATTGATAGAGATTCACTCACATTGGGTGCGTTCTGTGATGACGTTGGATGCGCACGAATTCTAGGATTTGATCGACGAGGGAAAAACTAACCTAAAATAATAACGGAATGATTCGGTAAATAAATGGATTTTATTTGAGATTAATACTTTTAATTCATACACTTAATGGAATTTTTAGATTTATTTTTGTGAGTTTAAGGAAATTTTCTAACTTTAAAAATCTTATTTTAAGTATTTTTAAATAATTTTCTAATTAAATAAATAAATAAAAAGAAATAAAAAAATTGACTTTTTTGACCGTTGACCGGTCGGACTGTGTATTTATATGCGCTGAGTGAGGTTCGAACTCGGGACCTCTCGTATACGTGCACGCAGCTCTACCAACTGAGCTACGTGTCTAACCCGAAATATTCTCTGTTTTAATTATATTTATATACTAATTAATTTTAAACTTATTTGATTTTTTTATTAAAAATGATTTATATGGCCGAACCGGTTGCAGGGACCCGGAGTCGAACTCGGGTCCTTTGGTTCTAGTGCGCACAGCCCAACCAGTTGGGCTGTGTGTCTAATATGTTTATCTTACGGATTATATTACTCTTATAAACATTCTGGGACTTGATCTGATTAAGTTTTAAAAATGTTGGTTTTATTTCTGAAAGTCGGTAACGCATGCGATTAGAACCCGGGACGTGTGTATTGTTTGTGCACACAGTCCACCGCTGACTGTGTGTCTAACCCGTTCGAATATCCAGTTTTAATTATATTTATACCTATAATCGACTTCATCTTCTTCGTTTACAAAGACACAGAACAGTGAAGTCCGAATGTTCTGTTTATATCGGTCATCGAAACTTATAATTGGTTGGAATGAAATGGATAAAGAGGATTACGGAATAATGTACCGAAACAGAATGTTTTCTCAGATTTCCGGCAAGAGTCGTCGGCTCGGATTGGTGACTTCCGGCTGAGTGAATCGATTAACAGTTTTGATCAATGTGTTGTGCAATTAAGTTACTAAACAAGAGATATCAAGAGGGTTTAGATGATTGTACCGATCGACAGTGAGACTTCGGATTTTCAGTGATTTTCCGGTGAATGTTGGAATTTCCGGCAACGTTGTCTGAAACAGATTCTGGTTGAACGATTTAGGTTAATACCTGCCGAATAATGGATTACAAATGAAAGAGTCGAGAATTTTACCGATTTGAAGTTAGTCTCGGTTTTCCGGTGAAAGTCCGGCGAATGCAGAATATCTCCGGCGACGTGCTAAAGCTTCGAAAAAGTGCACGGTTCTGAGCGAAAGGATTTCCAGAAGATTGAGTGGGTATTTATAGTGAAGAACTGAATGAATTGTGTTTGAATTTAGTCTTGATTCGTGATTAAAGACTTTCCGGCGGTTATGACCGAAATTGATTGTCGGCAACGGTTATAACCGACGTCGACATCAATTTGTGCGGTTTAGTCAAAACGGATTCGGCCAAAATCGCGGATTGCCGGATTTTCCGGTGACGACTAGTTTGGCGCGCTGATTTCTGGATTTGATTTTCTAGTTTTATTATATATGTTATTGTTTCCTTGATTGTCACAACAGCAGTGTGTGGCGGAGTGGTGTGTTGTGTGTTTGGGTTTGTGAGTGACCCGGGTTCGAAACCCGGTGTCCCCATTTTATTTTTTTTCTCACTATTTATTATTATTTATAAATTATGGTTTTTAAATTCTAATATATTTATTAATTATGTATTGTTTAAAATTAATATCGACCATAAATACGCAACGAAATTTTATAACTGGATATTTGATTAATAAACGAAGCGGGTTTGGAAACCCTTTTTTCGACGAATGTTACAGTATCCCCTACTTTTAGAAATTTCGTCCCGAAATTTAAGTAGTAGTGGTAACAGGAAAAAGATGTGGGTATTTCTCGCGCATTGAGTCTTCACGTTCCCAAGTAAACTCAGGTCCTCGTTTTGACTCTCAACGCACCCTAACAATTGGAATACGACTTCGTCTTTAACGCTTCTCTCCGAAGTCCATGATTTTACTGGTCTTTCAATGAAGTGAATAGATTCATCAATCTGAATGTCTTCTAGAGGAATATGGAGGTTTTCATCGGCGAGGCACTTCTTCAAGTTTGATACGTGGAATGTGGGATGAATTCTGTTGAGCTCTTCTGGTAGGTCAAGCTTGTATGCTACAGGACCTACTCTTTCGAGTATCTTGAAAGGTCCTACGTAGCGTGGTGCTAGCTTGCCCTTCTGGCCAAAACGAACCACTCCCTTCCATGGTGATACTTTTAAAAGTACTTGATCACCAATGTCAAATTCCAAGGGCTTTCGTCGTTTGTCTGCGTAACTCTTTTGACGACTTTGAGCCGCTAGAAGATTGTTTCGAATTTGAATGACTTTGTCGGTTGTTTCTTGAATTAACTCTGGACCGTGATTTGTGATTCCCCAATTTCGTGCCAACATACCGGAGATCGGCACTTACGACCATATGAAGCTTCGAAAGGTGCCATGCCGATACTTGAATGGTAGCTATTGTTGTACGAAAATTCAACTAATGGTAGATGAGCGTCCCAATTCCATTTGAAGTCTATGACACATGCTCGAAGCATGTCTTCAAGAGTTTGGATGGTGCGTTCAGATTGTCCATCAGTTTGAGGATGAAAAGCGGTACTAAGGTCTAATCGTGTACCCAAGGCGGTTTGTACGGCTCGCCATGTTCGTGAGGTGAAACGCCCTATCACGGTCTGAAAAGATGCTTAGAGGTACACCATGACGGCTTACGATCTCGCTGATGTAGATACGAGCTAACTTCTCGTTCTTGAAGTCCTCGCGAATCGGTATGAAGTGAGCTGATTTTGTAAGATGATCAATGATTACCCATATGGTGTCATACCCACTGGAGGTGCGAGGTGTAACATCCGTCAAAAACGGATTTACCAAACCCGCTCCGTTTATCAACCGAACAGTCAGTTAAAATTTTCGTTGCGAATTAAATGCCCAAAATAATTTTAAAGGATACGTAATCAATTATTATGCGGGGATATATATTTAGTTTTTGAAAAACTGATAAAAATCGCAAAATAAAAATGATTTGCTTCTGCCGGGTTTCGAACTCGGGTCTGTAACCGGCTCAACAACACTTATCACTCAGCTGACCAACCACTCCGCCACTTTGATTTTCTGTTAATAAAAAGAAACAATTAATTCAAATATTCAAGTTAGCAAGTTAAATTCAATCAATTTTCCGCCCAAATAGCAGTCGTCGGAAATCCCGACGACTTCGCCGTTTAATTACTTTTCCGCTCATAATAACCGAAGACTTAACTCCCTCGACGTTATAACCGACGTCTGAACCCGCGACATCAGCCATAACCGCCAGAGAACGACTGACTTCGAATTTAGACCGAATTCAGACCCCATTCATCTCAATACTACCCTATAAATTCAACCACTACTCACCAGAAACCTTTCACACTCAAATCGCACCCTTTCTCGGCGAAAAATCACTCGCCGGAAATATTTGATACATCGCCGAAAAACCGTATCATTAACCTCTGAGCTTTACTGAGCCCCCTAAACTTTTACCGAAGTCACCCACACCCTTTGTAAGCCTTCGGAAGACTCTCTGCTGCAAGAGACTCGTCGCCGGAAAGAGATTGCTGTCGCCGGAGTTCTGCCGGAAAACAGAGGAGAACCAGTCGGTACTTTTTACGCCAAATTCCTTTCCTTTTTACTTTTATCTCGTCTGTAATTGTTCATAAATCGCCAAAGAAACTTGAATCAACATTTCGAACCCGTCAGTCGCCACTTCCGGTTAAAACCAGTGAAGAAGACGACGTTTCAGTAATGGTTAAGTATAATTAAAATCAAGTTAATTACCAGGTTAGACACACAGTCCAGCGGTGGACTGTGTGCACATTTAACGCTAAGGTCACGAGTTCGAGTATTGTCCCTCACACGCTGCCTTGATAAAAATTCCTTTTTCAGCAAACTGAACCGGGTTGATTTAAGTATATGTTACGTATATTGATAACCGAGTTTATAACCAAGTGAGACACACAGTCCAGCGGTGGACTGTGTGTCCGCTAACCCACAGGTCCCGGGTTCGAGACCTGTGGAGCGCACCGGTTCTCGGGAATTAATTCGTTTTTAAGATAAAGGATTTCTGTTTAAAATCTAATTAATATATATATATAATTAAAATCGGATATATGACGGGTTAGACACGTAGCTCAGTTGGTAGAGCTGCGTGCACGCGTACGGGAGGTCTCGGGTTCGAGCCTCACCCGGCGCACAACAATATGCCTTCGAACCGGTCAACGGTCAGTCAAAGTCAATGGTCAAAGTCAACTGTAGCAAAAATCAAATATTTTTTTTATTATTTTTATTTAATTATTTTAATTAAAAAATCAATTAAAAATACTTAAAAATAACATTTTTAAGGTTAGAAAATAGCCTCAAACTCACAAAAATACACCCAACAATCCTACTAAAATAGATCAATAAAATCCGTTTGCTTACCGAACCAAAATGCTATTTATCTAGGTTATTTTCACTCGTGGTTAAAACCATTTCGCGTGCACTCAACCTCATCAACCGAACGCACCCAATGTGAGTGAATTCTTAAAAACTCCCCTTTTTATTCATGTTTTGGGGTGCATCATGTGTCGCTTAAACTAATTCTCTTATGCAAATTCGTGCTATACCATTTTATGAACTAAACTAGAATGTAACTATTATTAGTTGTGATGTATTACATATTGTCAAAGTTGTATGCAAATTATTTAGGCCCATCAGTTCCTCGTGGGAGACGAGAACAACGCGTGCCTTAAAACTCATTCATTAGGCCCATCAGTTCGTAGAACAACGCGTGCCTCAAAACTCATTCATTAGGCCCATCAGTTCGTAAGAACAACGCGTGCCTCAAAACTCATACATTAGGCCCATCAGTTCGTAAGAACAACGCGTGCCTCAAAACTCATTCATTAGGCCCATCAGTTCCTCGTGGGAGACGAGTCGAACAACGCGTGCCTCAAAACAATCATTTGGTGTTTGTGTGTTCAATATTCAATATTATGTGTTGTGTGAATAAATTTACATCTACATTTACTCATATGTGGTATGCACATTATTTATAATCAATTGGATAAACTTGTTCAAATGTTTTTCCATAGGATTCACTCGCCAACATTATGTTGATCCAAAACCTTTTTACACATGATACAGGTGAACAGGTTGAAGCAAGGAAAACATAGGATATGCCTTAGAAGAGAACCAAGAAGCTTAGATTGATAGTTAGAACATGTTGTATCATTTGTTGTAAAGTTCCATTAAATTGTATTAATGAATATGAAACATATAATAAATGTCATGAGCTTTGATGATAACCCAATCATGCCCCGGTCACCTTTTCCGCTGGGGTCGGGGTGTGACACGAGGTAACCCGGTAATGAAGTCCATGGTTATGTTTTCCTACTTCCATACTGGTATTTCAGGTTGGACTAGAAGTCTTGAAGGTTTTGATGTTCAGCTTTTACTTTGGAACAGGTAAGGCACTTGGAAACAAAAACAGCGATATCATTTTTCATGCCAGGCCACCAGTAGGTGTATCGTAGGTCTTGATACATCTTGTCGGCTCCTGGGTGTACAGAGTATCGTGTTGTCACACCCCGACCCACAGCGGAATACGAGTCGGGGCATAATTGGGTTATCACCAAAGCTCATGATATTTACTAATATGTTTCATATTTATTTAAGTCAAAATTACATCCTCAATATTCCAAACATGTTCATACAAATACAAAGAAAATAATCAACTAAACAATCCAAGCTCTAAACCAGTTTATTCTTCTAAGCCACTCCTATGTGTTTCTTGCTGCAGCTGGATCACCTGTATCATGTGTAAAAATAGGGGTTTTTGGGTCAACATAAGTTGGCGAGTGAACCTTGTTAGATAAACATTTATTATTGATTTCTTATTATCTTTATCATGGAAAAATTGTGCAATAGTGATATGTGAGCAAATGTAAATAATTATACAATAACAATAACAACCACAAACAATAACATACAATAACATATCAACTTGCATGAATATATAATATGAATAAAACTGTATATGTTGGCAACGTCACGTTCACGCTCATAATGTAATGGGGAACTAACGGCCTATGATGAATGTCTGTGCGATCAAGGCTCAATCAAACGGAGCCGATCGTATGTTGGCAACGCCCGGTTCACGCTCATAATGTAATGGGGAACAACTCAACGCTCATAATGTAATGGGGAGCGGAGGCCTATGATAATGTATGTACTGAAAATGATAAATTAAATCTAAACAATAACCACACAAACAGTTAATACAAGTTGAATACACATTTGTTCATGGATATGATGTTTGCACAATGATTTAAATATAATAAATGGTAAGAGACATGATACACCCAAAAACGTGATTAAAACGGGGAATTTGTAGAGATTCACTCACATTGGGTGCGTTCGGTTGAAGATGATGAAATGCGCACGAGTTTGGAGGATTGATTGACGAGACTTAACTAACCTAAATAATAACGGGAAATATGGTAAATGAATGGATTTTATTAATAATTTTAATAAGATTTTTATATATATTTTTGTGAGTTTAAGGCTATTTTCTATCTTTAAAAACATTATTCTTAAGTATTTTTAATTGATTTTTAAATTAAATAAATAAATAAAAATATAAAAAATGTTGACTTTTGCGTTGACCATTGACCGTGACTGTTGACCGTTTGACCGGTTTGCTAAAGTGTAAGTGTGCGCCGGGTAAGGCTCGAACCCGAGACCTCCCGTACGCGTGCACGCAGCTCTACCAACTGAGCTACGTGTCTAACCCGAAATAATTCTGTTTTTAATTATATTTATATACTATTTTAGTTTATTCAAAATTCTTTTATTTTTAAAAAGGGTTTTAATCATCAAACCGGAGTGTGCAACAGGTCTCGAACCCGGGACCTGTGGGTTAGTATTGCACACAGTCCACCGCTGGACTGTGTGTCTAACTTGGTTAATATACCGATTTTTATTATACTTAACATCTTCAGTGCGTTAATCCGGTTCAGTTAGAAAAAGAAAACATCTTTATTACGTAGCATACGTGTGTGTCGAGGATCGAACTCGCGGCGTGTGATATATGTGCGCACACAGTCCACCGCTGGACTGTGTGTCTAACCCGAGATAATATCCAATTTATATTGAACTTATAAACAACTAACTTCATCTTCTTCGTTACATATCACAGACTACGATTACTCTACTGTTTCTTGTTTAATTCGATTGACAAACATTCAAATGACTAAAATGAAATGGCAGAGAAGATTTCGGAAGTAAACATACCGGAGAAACGATCTATCTCAGAATTCCGGCGAAGTCGTCGGCTCTGTTTTTACGGATTTCGTCTGAGCGGACAGATTAACAATTTTGATTAGCTAGATGCGGAATTGAAGCACTGAACAAGAATTACCTGAAGGTTTAAAAGGCTATACCGTTTCACAGCGAGAATTGGGAACTTTCAGAAGTTTTCCGGCGAGAGTTAATTATCCGATATCGTCGTCTGAAACTGATTCTGATTGAAGGGTTTGAGTTAGCAAAAGCTTAACAACTGTTAGACGATGAAAGAATTGAGAGACTTACTGATTTGATGGAAGACACGGTTTTCCGTCGAAAGTCCGGCGAGTTCAAAAAGCTTTTCCGACGAACTGAAAGTAGAGCGAAAGTGAAATTGAAGGTTCTGCGGATGAGTTTGAGTCGCAAGAGGGGGCTATGGTTGGAGTAATTCAGGAAGTGCAGATTTTCGGTTATTAAAACCGATCACCACATGAATTCAAGTCCATTCAATACTAAATTGATTGAAGGTGTCGGTGTATCGGTTATTGTCAGAAAACCGCGAACACTCAAACGTTTTTGGACGTTTGGAAACCGATTACGGTTACAGTTGGCGTAAACCGGCTGATTTATGGTTGAACATAAGATTTAATTGATTCCTAGAACTAACTGAAAACATCAAGTGGCGGAGTGTTTGTAAGTGTGCGTGTTAAGTCGTTGAGCCTTTCCGGCTGACCCGGGTTCGAGTCCCGGCAGCCTGTTTTTCATTTTATTTATTTTATTTTTACTTTTTATCAATTATAGCTTTTATATTCTAGTTTGTTTATTAATTATGCATCGTTCAAAATTAAAATCAACATAAACACGCAACGAAACATTTATAACTTGATATTCGATTACAAACGAAGCGGGTTTGGAAAACCCGTTTTTGACAAATGTTATAGTATCCCCTACTTTTAGGAATTTCGTCCTGAAATTTAAGTAGCAGTAGTAGGAAAAAGATGCGGGTATTTTTCGCGTATTGAGTCTTCACGTTCCCAAGTAAACTCAGGTCCCCGTTTCGACTCCCAGCGTACCCTAACAATTGGAATGCGACTTCATCGTAGACGTTTTTCTCCGAAGTCCATGATCTCTACTGGTCTTTCAATAAAATGCATAGATTCATCAATCTGAATATCTTCGAGAGGAATATGGAGGTTCTCATCAGCGAGGCACTTCTTCAAGTTTGATACGTGGAACGTGGGGTGAATTCTGTTGAGTTCTTCTGGTAGATCAAGCTTGTATGCTACAGGCCCTACTCTTTCGAGTATCTTGAAAGGTCCTACGTAGCGTGGTGCTAGCTTGCCTTTTTGGCCAAAACGAACTACTCCCTTCCACGGTGATACTTTTAAAAGTACATGATCACCAATGTTAAACTACAAAGGCTTTCGTCGTTTATCTGCATAACTCTTTTGACGACTTTGAGCCGCTAGAAGATTGTTTCGAATTTGATGGATCTTGTCTGTGGTTTCTTGAATCAATTCTGGACCGGTGATTTGAGCTTCCCCAATTTCGTGCCAACATACTGGAGATCGGCACTTACGACCATATAAAGCTTCAAAAGGTGCCATGCCATACTTGAATGATAGCTGTTGTTGTACGAAAATTCAACTAATGGTAGATGAGCGTCCCAATTTCCCTTAAAGTCTATGACACATGCTCAAAGCATATCTTCAAGAGTTTGAATGGTGTGTTCAGATTGTCCATCAGTTTGAGGATGACAAGCGGTACTGAGGTCTAATCGTGTACCCAACGCGGCTTGTACGGCCTGCCATGTTCGTGAAGTGAAACGACCATCACGATCTGAAATAATACTTAATGGTACACCATGTCGGCTTACGATTTCGCTGATGTAGATACGAGCTAGCTTCTCGTTCTTGAAATCTTCGCGGATTGGAATAAAGTGAGCTGATTTTGTAAGACGATCAATGATTACCCATATAGTGTCATACCCACCAGAAGTGCGAGGTAACCCGGTAATGAAGTCCATGGTTATGTTTTCCCACTTCCATACAGGTATTTCAGGTTGGACCAGAAGTCTTGAGGGTCTTTGATGTTCAGCTTTTACCTTGGAACATGTAAGGCACTTGGAAACAAAAACAGCAATATCCTTTTTCATTCCAGGCCACCAGTAGGTGTATCAAAGGTCTTGATACATCTTGTCGGCTCCTGGGTGTATAGAGTATCGTGTTTTGTGTGCCTCATTCATAAGGAATTCACGAAGGTTGTTGTGGTCAGGAATCCATATACGATCTAGATAGTACGAATACCGTCAGCTTTAGTTTCAATTTTAAGTTCAGCTCCACAGGACAGCTCCTTTCGTACGCCGTCTTCAGTTATTGAAACATGTTGGGCTTCTCGAATTTGATCTTTGATGTCGGTTATGATTTGCGAACATAGAAGACGAATGGAGTTCGCATAACCCTTTCGACTGAGTGCATCGGCCACCACATTTGCCTTGCCAGGGTGATATCAAATTTCACAGTCGTAGTCATTAAGCAGTTCGACCCATCTTCGTTGCCTCATGTTTAACTCCTTTTGGTTGAAGATATGTTGAAGACTCTTGTGGTCAGTGTATATTTCACACTTAGTCGTAGAGATAATGTCTCCATATCTTAAGAGCGAACACAACGGCTCCAAGTTCTAGGTCGTGGGTGGTGTAGTTCTTCTGATGAGTTTTGAGTTGTCTAGAAGCATAAGCTATCACCTTTCCTCTTTGCATTAGAACACAGCCTAGTCCTTGCCCTGACGCGTCGCAATAAACCACGAAGTCATCACAACCTTCAGGAAGAGTGAGAATTGGTGCATCACATAGTTTTTGTTTAAGGGTTTGGAAGGCTTCTTCTTGTTTGGGTCCCCATATGAAGGGTTTTCCTTTATGAGTTAAAGCCGTGAGTGGTACAGCAATGCGGGAGAAATTTGAAATGAAACAACGATAATAACCAGCCAAACCAAGGAATGATCTTACTTCGGTTGGTGTACGTGGCGTTTGCCATTCTTGTACTGCTTTGATCTTTGAGGGGTCGACATGTATTCCCTTGTCATTGACGACATGTCCAAGGAATTGTACCTCTTTTAACCAAATTCGCATTTGGAGAATTTGGCGTAAAGCTTTTCATTCTCTAAGAGTGTAAGGATGAGTCGAAGGTGCCGTTCATGATCAGACTTAGACTTTGAGTAAATGAGGATGTCGTCGATGAAGACTATAACAAAACGATCGAGATAGGGTTTGCAGACTCTGTTCATTAGATCCATGAAGACAGCTGGAGCGTTGGTTAAACCAAATGGCATGACCATGAATTCATAATGACCATAACGAGTTCGGAAGGCGGTCTTTGGGACGTCTTCTTCATGTACTCTGAGTTGATGATAACCAGAACGAAGGTCGATTTTTGAAAAAACAGCTGGCGCCTTGAAGTTGGTCAAGAAGATCATCAATGCGAGGTAATGGATAGCGATTCTTGATCGTTAACTTGTTGAGTTCTCTGTAGTCGATGCGCATGCGAAACATTCCATCTTTCTTCTTCACAAAAAGAACAGGTGCACCCCAAGGCGAGGAGCTAGGACGTATAAATCCTTTGTCAGTCAACTCTTGCAATTGACTGGCTAGCTCTTGCATTTCAGAGGGGGCTAACCTATAAGGAGACTTTGCAACTGGTGTAGCACCAGGTATAAGGTCGATGTGAAATTCGACTTCTCTCACGGGAGGAAGTCCTGAAATGTCGTCAGGAAAAACTTGCGGAAAATCTTTTACTACTGGGATGTCTTCAAGTTTCTTCTCCATGGTTCCTTTTTTGACGACATGGGTTAAAAATGCGACATAATTCTTGCGGAGATATTTTCGAGCTTGAAGACAGGACATTAATCTGAGCCCTTTCGATGAGGTTTCTCCAAAGATTCGTAGAGTCTGACCGTTTGCAAGAGGAATGCGTATAAACTTTTCGCGACATACAACCTCAGCCTGATGTTGGCTGAGCTAGTCCATACCAATTATAATGTCAAACTTCCCAATTTCATAGGAATGAGGTCAACTGGAAAGTCGTGATCGTTTAAGGTGAGAGTACAATTTCGTATTAATAGAGTTTAATGAGATCGGTTTCCCGTCAGCAACTTCTACTGTTATGGATTCCATGAGCTTATCACGAATTTGGTTTAGGATGGGTTCAAACTCTAAGGACACAAAACTTTTATCCGCGCCAGTATCAAACAACAGGATGCATAACTACCATTGATAAGGAACGTACCGTTAACCACATTGCTGTCAGCTCTAGCCTGATTAGCGTTGATGTTGAAACTCTTCCTCTTGCAGGTGGAGGAGCTTGGTTAGCTTGATTCACCGGATTTGCTTGGGCTTGAGCATGTATAATGTTCACCAAACGTGGACAAGTGTTTCTAAAGTGGTTTGGGTCTACACAATTGTAGCAAGCCCGCATAGGTTGCACCATGGGATAGTTGGGTTGGTAGTATGATTGGGCTAAATGTTCGGTAGGTGGTAGTAGTAGGGGTTGTTGGGCTTGACCCATTATTTGATGGTGGGTTTGAGTTGAGGGCTGGTGGCGGTTCGTTCGCTGAGGTATGCGACAGGTTTGAACAGTGTGACCTACGCGACCACAGCCGGTGCAATGTTGGCAGGGATGATCAGGAAAGTGATGGTATTGGCAACGGTTGCATTTTGGTAATGGGCCAGAGTATGGCCTTTTATATGGTGAAGGTGAGGGGGCAACTTGGGTAATGGGTGCAGCAGGGATAGGGTAATTGTTTGTGTGACAGCGAAGTTTCTGGTGTTACGTTTCCTCTTGTAGCAAACTTAGAGGAGGAGGTGGAATGGTTTGAAGTTTGGCCCTCAACGGGGGCTTTCTTTTTCTCCTCTTTAAATTTACCGTTGCGAATTGATTCTCGGTCAGTTCAGTAGCTAGTTCCATAGCAGCTTCAAGTGTTGCTGGCGAAGTGCTGAGAACTGAATCTTGAATTTTCGAGGGAGACCTCGAATATAATGCTCGACTAAACGGTAAACTGGGGTGAACAAATTAGGGACCATCTGGTTCAACTCAAAAAACCTCTTGTTGTAGGAAGCATGATCTCCCTCCTTTTACTTCAATGAATGAAATTCGTCCTCTAACTTTTTAATCTCACTTCTAGGACAGAAACGTCTCGTCATGATTTCCCTTAACTCCTCCCACGTTAAGGCCATTGCATCTTCGATTCCTCTCTTACCCTTTTCAGTATTCCACCAGGTAAGAGCTACCCCAAATAGTCTCCCGGTTGCGTATCGTACCTTGCGATCCTCGGGACAATCACAGTTGAGGTAGGTGTTTTCCATTTCCTCAAACCAGTGGAGGAGAGCAGTGACACCTTCGGTCCCTTCAAATTCCGGAGGATCGCAAGACTTGAAATGTTTATATGAGCACTTGTTGGTAGGAGGGTTGCGATGTTCTGGTCTTCTTGCTGGGGAGGATTGGTGGGATTTGTGGCGAGAGCTTGTTGTACTTGAACCACAATGTCAGGAAGTACCGCGGCTATTTGTTTTGCGATTTGAGTGGCCAAGCGTTCGTGTGACCTTCCTGATTTTCTACCCTCTCGTTGTTGCCTAGCCGACATCTACAGGAACATACATAAGAAGATTGTGAGTTTATGGAGTCTTTTTAGGTGTCATGTGTCTTAAAGAAAATGAAAATAACATAAATATCAATAATGCAACTACATCCATAGGATGTCTTGGGTTTGCTCATGTTGGGCCTCAAATGTCCCCCATACCTTCACCTGTATAGTCATGTGGGCCCCCATGACTATTGACTTGGTAGGATTCACATTAGTATTGGCGGTTTAACACTCGCATAACCCGAATGAAAACCATGAAATATGTTTACGAGATGTATGGTCGGAATGTGTCCAGGTGTAGACACAATGACAACTCAAAGTGGGGTTAGCTCACACGACGTTTGGTATAGCATGCTTTGGCCTAATAGGTACTTCGTACTCTCATCGTTAGTCCCCAGGTAGGCAAACTGGTCCTTTATTTTGGATTTATACGAATGCCAAGCCTAGACAGGACGTTCCGACTACCGGTACTTGTACCCTTCCAGTTACTACATGCCCGTCATGAGAACTCACTTTGATGTGATTTGAAAATACAAAAATCATTGTAAAAACAATCATGAAAATGATGTGATGTGTGCTCTCATGGATATGATATGTTATGAGAATATGATTCATGACAGGCATTATATAATAATATGTACTTATGAACATGCTTGCATAACATTGAATGTAACATTAAACATAAAACATATAAACATCATGAATTTTGCATGTAACACACAAAAATCTTAAAAATTTCTAATCAACTATAGTATAGGCTCTAAGGGTCTAATAACCTATCCTATATCCCTATAGTCATGGCTCTGATACCAATCTGTCACACCCCGACCCGCAGCGGAATACGAGTCGGGGCATAATTGGGTTATCACCAAAGCTCATGATATTTACTAATATGTTTCATATTTATTTAAGTCAAAATTACAAACATGTTCATACAAATACAAAGAAAATAATCAACTAAACAATCCAAGCTCTAAACCAGTTTATTCTTCTAAGCCACTCCTATGTGTTTCTTGCTGCAGCTGGATCACCTGTATCATGTGTAAAAATAGGGGTTTTTGGGTCAACATAAGTTGGCGAGTGAACCTTGTTAGATAAACATTTATTATTGATTTCTTATTATCTTTATCATGGAAAAATTGTGCAATAGTGATATGTGAGTAAATGTAAATAATTATACAATAACAATAACAACCACAAACAATAACATACAATAACATATCAACTTGCATGAATATATAATATGAATAAAACTGTATATGTTGGCAACGTCACGTTCACGCTCATAATGTAATGGGGAACGGACGGCCTATGATGAATGTCTGTGCGATCAAGGCTCAATCAAACGGAGCCGATCGTATGTTGGCAACGCCCGGTTCACGCTCATAATGTAATGGGGAACAGCTCAACGCTCATAATGTAATGGGGAGCGGCGGCCTATGATAATGTATGTACTGAAAATGATAAATTAAATCTAAACAATAACCACACAAACAGTTAATACAAGTTGAATACACATTTGTTCATGGATATGATGTTTGCACAATGATTTAAATATAATAAATGGAAAGACACATGATACACCCCAAAAACGTGATTAAAACGGGGAATTTGTAGAGATTCACTCACATTTGGTGCGTTCGGTTGAAGATGATGAAATGCGCACGAGTTTGGAGGATTGATCGACGAGACTTAACTAACCTAAATAATAACGGGAAATATGGTAAATGAATGGATTTTATTAATAATTTTAATAAGATTTTTATATATATTTTTGTGAGTTTAAGGCTATTTTCTATCTTTAAAAACATTATTCTTAAGTATTTTTAATTGATTTTTAAATTAAATAAATAAATAAAAATATAAAAAATGTTGACTTTTGCGTTGACCATTGACCGTTGACCGGGACTGTTGACCGTTTGACCGGTTTGCTAAAGTGTAAGTGTGCGCCGGGTAAGGCTCGAACCCGAGACCTCCCGTACGCGTGCACGCAGCTATACCAACTGAGCTACGTGTCTAACCCGAAATAATTATGTTTTTAGTTATATTTATATACTATTTTAGTTTATTCAAAATTCTTTTATTTTTAAAAAGGGTTTTAATCATCAAACCGGAGTGTGCAACAGGTCTCGAACCCGGGACTGTGGGTTAGTATTGCACACAGTCCACCGCTGGACTGTGTGTCTAACTTGGTTAATATACGATTTTTATTATACTTAACATCTTCAGTGAGTTAATCCGGTTCAGTTAGAAAAAGAAAACATCTTTATTACGGAGCATACGTGTGTGTCAAGGATCGAACTCGCGGCGTGTGATATATGTGCGCACACAGTCCACCGCTGGACTGTGTGTCTAACCCGAGATAATATCCAATTTATATTAAACTTATAAACAACTAACTTCATCTTCTTCGTTACAATATCACAGACTACGATTACTCTACTGTTTCTTGTTTAATTCGATTGACAAACATTCAAATGACTAAAATGAAATGGCAGAGAAGATTTCGGAAGTAAACATACCGGAGAAACGATCTATCTCAGAATTCCGGCGAAGTCGTCGGCTCTGTTTTTACGGATTTCGTCTGAGCGGACAGATTAACAATTTGATTAGCTAGATGCGGAATTGAAGCACTGAACAAGAATTACCAGAAGGTTTAAAAGGCTATACCGTTTCACAGCGAGAATTGGGAACTTTCAGAAGTTTTCCGGCGAGAGTTAATTATCCGATATCGTCGTCTGAAACTGATTCTGATTGAAGGGTTTGAGTTAGCAAAAGCTTAACAACTGTTAGACGATGAAAGAATTGAGAGACTTACTGATTTGATGGAAGACACGGTTTTCCGTCGAAAGTCCGGCGAGTTCAAAAAGCTTTTCCGACGAACTGAAAGTAGAGCGAAAGTGAAATTGAAGGTTCTGCGGATGAGTTTGAGTCGCGAGAGGGGGCTATGGTTGGAGTAATTCAGGAAGTGCAGATTTTCGGTTATTAAAACCGATCACCACATGAATTCAAGTCCATTCAATACTAAATTGATTGAAGGTGTCGGTGTATCGGTTATTGTCAGAAAACCGCGAACACTCAAACGTTTTTGGACGTTTGGAAACCGATTACGGTTACAGTTGGCGTAAACCGGCTGATTTATGGTTGAACCTAAGATTTAATTCCTAGAACTAACTGAAAACATCAAGTGGCGGAGTGGTTATAAGTGTGCGTGTTAAGTCGTTGAGCCTTTCCGGCTGACCCGGGTTCGAGTCCCGGCAGCCTGTTTTTCATTTTATTTATTTTATTTTTACTTTTTATCAATTATAGCTTTTATATTCTAGTTTGTTTATTAATTATGCATCGTTCAAAATTAAAATCAACATAAATACGCAACGAAACATTTATAACTTGATATTCGATTACAAACGAAGCGGGTTTGGAAAACCCGTTTTTGACAAATGTTACACGTATTTTGTGCGCCTCGTTCATGCGGAAATCATGAAGGTTATCGCGATCAGGAATCCATATGCGATTTAAATAGTATAGAATACCGTCGGATTTGGCTTCGATTTTGAGTTCAGCTCCACATGACAGCTCATCGCGTACGTCATTTTCTATTACAGAAACATGTTGAGCTGCTCGGATTCGATCTTTGATGTCGGTTATGATTTACGAACATAGAAGACAAATGGAGTTCGCATAATTTTTTCGACTGAGTGCATCAGCCACCACGTTTGCCTTGCTAGGATGATACCGAATTTCACAGTCGTAGTCGTTAAGAAGTTCGACCCATCTTCGTTGCCTCATATTCAACACCTTCTGGTTGAAGATATGTTGGAGACTTTTGTGGTCAGTGTATATTTCACACTTGGTACCGTAGAGGTAATGTCTCCATATCTTGAGAGCGAACACAACGGCTCCAAGTTCCAGGTCGTGGGTGGTGTAATTCTTCTCATGAACTTTGAGTTGCCTAGAAGCATAGGCTATCACTTTTCCTCTTTGCATTAATACACAGCCTAGCCCTTGCCCTGATGCGTCGCAATATACTACAAAGTCATCGCAACCTTCAGGGAGTGTGAGGATAGGTGCGTCACAAAGTTTTTGCTTTAGAGTTTGAAAGGCTTCTTCTTGTTTAGGTCCCCATATGAAGCGTTTTCCTTTATGAGTCAAAGCCGTGAGTGGTACAGCGATACGGGAAAAATTGGCAATGAAGCGTCGATAGTAACCAGCCAACCTAAGAAATGACCTTACTTCGGTAGGGGTACGTGGCGCTTGCCATTCCTGTACTGCCTTGATTTTTGAAGGATCGACATGTATTCTGTTGTCATTAACGACATGTCCAAGGAATTGTACTTCTCTTAACCAGAATTCGCATTTTGAGAACTTAGCGTAGAGCTTTTCAGTCCTTAAGAGTGTAAGGATGAGTCGAAGTCGTTCATGATCTGATTTAGACTTGGAGTAGATAAGGATATCGTCGATGAAGACTATGACGAAACGGTCAAGGTAGGGTTTGCATACCCTATTCATTAGATCCATGAATACAGCGGGGGCGTTGGTTAAACCGAATGGCATGACCATGAATTCGTAATGACCATAACGAGTCCGGAAAGCGGTCTTTGGGACATCTTCTTCATGTACTCTGAGCTGATGATAACCAGAACAAAGGTCGATTTTTGAAAAGCAGGTGGCGCCTTGAAGTTGGTCTAGGAGGTCATCGATGCGAGGTAGTGGATAGCGATTTTTAGCCGTTAGCTTGTTGAGTTCTCTGTAGTCGATACACATGCGAAACGTTCCATCTTTCTTCTTCACAAAAAGAACATGTGCACCCCAAGGCGAGGAGCTAGGACGTATGAATCCTTTGTCAGTCAGTTCCTGCAGTTGACTGGCCAGCTCTTGCATTTCGGATGGGGCTAACCTATAAGGAGATTTTGCGACTGGTGTAGCGCCAGGTACAAGATCGATGCGGAATTCGACTTCTCTCACAGGAGGGAGTCCTGAGATGTCGTCGGGAAAGACTTGTGGGAATTCTTTCACAACTGGTATATCTTCGAGTTTCTTCTCCTTGTTTCCCTTTTTGACAACGTGAGTTAGGAATGCGATATAGTTCTTGCGGAGATATTTTCGGGCTTGAAGGCAGGACATTAATTTGAGTCCTTTCGAAGGGGTTTCTCCAAAAATACGTAGGGTCTGACCGTCTGCAAGAGGAATGCAATGAACTTTTCGCGGCATACTACTTCAGCGTGATGCTGACTGAGCCAGTCCATACCGATTATAACATCGAAACTTCCCAACTTCATAGGAATGAGGTCAACTGGAAAATCGTGATCGTTTAGAGTGAGGGTACAATTTCGTATAATAGAATTTAATGAAACGGGCTTTCCGTCAGCAACTTCCACCGTCAGAGATTCCATGAGGTTATCACGAGTTTGGTTGAGGATAGGTTCGAATTCTAAGGACACAAAACTCTTATCCGCGCCAGTATCGAATAACATGGATGCATAACTACCATTGATGAGAAACGTACCGTTAACCACGTTGTTGTCAGCCCTAGCTTGGTTGGCATTGATGTTGAAAGCTCTTCTTCTGGCAGGTGGAGGAGCTTGGTTAGCTTGGTTTACTGGGTTCGCTTGAGCTTGGGCATGGATGATGTTCACCAAGCATGGACAAGTGTTCCTAAAGTGGTTTGGGTCTCCACAGTTGTAATAAGCTCGCATGGGTTGCATCATGGGGTAGTTGGGTTGGTAATAGGATTGGGCTATGTGTTGTGCAGATGGTAGGAGTAAATTGGGTGATTGGTGCAGCGGTGATAGGAGGGTTGGTTTGAGTGACAGCGAAATTCTTGCTGTTTCGTTTCCTCTTACCAGTAAACCTTGAGGAGGAGACCGAGTGGTTGGTAGTTGGGGTCTCTGTGGGTGCTTTCTTCTTTTCATCCTTGAATTTGCCGTTTCGGATGCGATTCTCAGTAAGTTCGGTAGCTAGTTCCATTGCGGCTTCAAGTTTGCAGGCGAAGTGCTTAAAACCGAGTCTTGAATTTTCGAGGGAAGACCTCGAATGTAGTGTTCAACCAAGCGGTACACGGGGGTGAACAGATTAGGGATCATCTGGTTTAGCTCTAGAAATCTTTTGTTATAGGAAGTGTGATCTCCTTCCTTTTGTTTTAGCGCGTGGAATTCATCTTCCAACTTTTTTATTTCGCTTCTTGGACAGAAGCGTCTGGTCATGAGTTCCCTTAACTCTTCCCATGTTAAGGCCATGGCATCTTCAACTCCTCGTTTACCCTTTTCCGTGTTCCACCAGGTAAAGGCTACCCCAAACAGTCTTCCATTGCATAACGTACCTTGCGATCCTCGGGACAATCGCAATTGAGGAAAGTGTTCTCCATTTCTTCAAACCAGTGAAGGAGAGCAATAACACCTTCGGTCCCTTCATACTTCGGGGGATCGCAAGATTTGAAGTGTTTGTAGGAGCACTTTTTGGAGGGAGGGTTGGCGACGCTCTGGTCTTCTTGATTGGGAGGTTGATGGGATTTGCGGTGAGAGCTTGTTGAACTTGAATTACGATGTCAGGAAGCACTGCAGCCATTTGTTTAGCAATTTGTGTGGCCAAGCGTTCATTAGATCTTACTGACTTTCTACCTCCACGTAGTTGCCTAGCCGACATCTACAGGAACATACATAGGAAGATTGTGAGTTTAAGAAGTTTCTAGGTGTCATGTGTCGTTAAAAGAATAAAAATAACATAACTAACAATAATGCAACTACATCCCTAGGATGTCTTGGGTTTGCTCATGTTTGGGCCTCAAATGTCCCCCATACCATCGCCTGTGTAGTCATGTGGGCCCCCATGACTATTGGGCTTGGTAGGATTCACATTTGTGTTGGCGGATTAACACTCGCATCACCCGAATGAAAACCGTGAAATATGATTGCGAGATGTATGGTAGGAGGGTGTCCAGGTGTAGACACAATGACAACTCAAAAAGTGGGGTTAGCTTACACGACGTTTGGTATAGCATGCTTTGGCCTAATAGGTCCTTCGTACTCTCATCGTTAGTCCCCGGGTAGGCAAACTGGTCCTTTATTTTGGATTTATACGAATGCCAAGTCTAGACAGGACGTTCCGACTACCGGTACTCGTACCCTTCCAGTTACTACATGCCCGTCATGAGAACTCACTTTGATGTGATTTGAAAACACAAAAATCATTGCAAAAATCATGGGAATTGTGAGGTGTGTGCTCTCATGGATATGATATGTTACGAGGATATGATTTATGATGAGCATTGTATAATAACATGTATCGTGAGCATGCTTGCATAACATTGAGTGTAAAAATAAACATAAAGCATATAAACATCATGAATTTTGTATGTAACGCATAAACAATTTAAATTTTAATCAACTATAGTATAGGCTCTAAGGGTCTAATAACCTATCCTATATCCCTATAGTCATGGCTCTGATACCAATCTGTCACACCCCGACCCGCAGCGGAATAAAAGTCGGGGCATAATTGAGTTATCACCAAAGCTCATGATGTAAAAATCGGGTTTTCAAAACCCGCTCCGTTTTGTAATCAAGTATCAAGTTATAAAAGTTACATTAAATATTTATGATTATTTTGAGTTAAAACGATACATAATTAATAAATAAACTAAACTATAAAAATTATATTGATAAAAAGTTAAAAATATATAAATAAAATTTTTTGAAGCTGCCGGGACTCGAACCCGGGTCAGCCAAGACACTTCAGCGACTTATCACCCAATCACAAGACCACTCCGCCACTTGTTTGTTTTCTGTCATGTTTAGGAAACAAATAGTTTTTATGGACTAAGGTAAATCAATCGATTTTACACATTGTAACTGAAAACCGGTTATCAATCACCCAAAGTCGATTTGGATACTCGCGATTCAGCGAGTATAACCGATAAACGGATGATTCCAATCAATGCTGCCATGAGGTAACTTGAATTCGGAAGTGGATCGGTTTAATAACCGAAAATCTTCAATTCTCGGATTACTTCAATCCTAGACCTTTCCTGCGACTCAAAACACTCTGCAAGACTCCCAATTGCATTTCCGCAACCTTACAATCCACCGGAGAAGCTTGAATCAGACCGCCGGAAAAATTCTGCAAGTCACCGGAAAACCGGGACTCACATCCACACGGAATTTTCTCCGACTCTTTCTGTTTCAATCATGTGATTAATCAGTCTCTAACACAACTCCACCATCAGAATCGATCCTAGTCCACGTTTGTCAAAAATCTTACCTTCGCCAGAAAACTCCTAAAATATGATATGATATAATACAATATAAAAATATATATATTATTGTAATATTATAATTACATTATAGTAGTATAGCATTAAATCTAATATTTATTAGCTTCTAGTATAAATAAAAATAAATAATAAATAAATAATAAATAACAAATATTTATTATTTATTAGTATTTATTTATTTATTTATTATTTATTATCTAATCTAATGAATAGTATGTTCAATATTATATGTAGGTGAAGGTATGGGGGACATTTGAGGCCCAACATGAGCGAACCCAAGACATCCTATGGATGTAGTTGCATTATTGATATTTATGTTATTTTCATTTTCTTAAAGACACATGACACCTAAAAAGACACCATAAACTCACAATCTTCTCATTTTATGATCCTGTAGATGTCGTCTAGACAGCAACGAAGGGGTAAAAGATCAGGAAGGTCCCAGGAACGTCTGGCCACTCAGATTGCGAAACAAATGGCCACGATACTTCCTGACATTGTGGTCCAAGTACAACAAGCCCTTGCTACAAATCCTACTAACCCTCCCCAACAGCAGGACCAGAACATCGACAACCCTCCTACCAGCAAGTGCTCTTACAAACATTTTAAGTCCTGTGATCCTCCTAAATTTGAAGGGACCGAGGGTGTCACTGCTCTCCTACATTGGTTCGAGGAGATGGAAAACACCTTCCTAAACTGCGATTGTCCTGAGGATCGCAAGGTTCGATACGCCACCGGGAGACTACTTGGAGTAGCTCTCACTTGGTGGAATACTGAGAAAGGGAAGAGGGGAACTGAAGATGCGATGGCCTTAACTTGGGAGGAGTTAAGGGAAATCATGACTAGGCGTTTCTGTCCTAGAAGTGAAATTAAGAAGTTGGAGGATGAATTTCATGCTCTAAAGCAAAAGGAGGGTGATCACTCTACCTACAACAAGAGGTTCTTGGAGTTGAACCAAATGGTTCCAAATTTATTCACTCCAACCTATCGTCTGATCGAGCATTATATTCGAGGACTTCCCTCGAAAATCCACGATTCAGTTCTCAGCGTTTCACCAGTAACACTTGAAGCTGCTATGGAGTTAGCAACTGAACTGACCGAAAACCGAATTCGCAACGGGAAGTTCAAAGAAGAGAAGAAGAAAGCCCCTGTTGAGGGACAAACTTCAAACCACCCTATTCCTTCCTCTAAGTTTGCTAACAAGAGGAAGCGTAACACCAGAAATTTTGCAGTTACCCAAACCAACACCCCTATTCCTGCTGCACCCATTACTCAAGTCACTCCTTCACCCGCACCATACAGAAGACCCTACACAGGCCCGTTACCAAAATGTAACCGTTGCCAATATCACCATTCCCCTGATCATCCTTGCTAATACTGCACCGGCTGCGGTCGCGCAGGACATACTGTTCAAAACTGCCGCATGCCTCAACGAACAAACCGCCACCAACCTTTAACCCAAACCCACCAACAGTTAATGGGTCAAGCACAACAACCCCTACCATTTCCACCCACCCAACATTTAGCCCAAAAATACTACCAACCCAATTATCTTATGGGCCAACCTATGCGGGCTTGCTTCAATTGCGGAGACCCCAGCCACTTCAGAAACACTTGTCCAAGGTTGGTAAACATTATTCATGCTCAGGCCCAAGCCAACCCAGTGAATCAAGCGAACCAAGCTCCTCCACCTGCAAGAGGAAGAGCTTTCAATATTAACGCGAACCAGGCCAGAGCTGACGGCAATGTGGTCAACGGTACGTTCCTTATAAATGGTAGATATGCCTCTATGTTATTTGATACTGGTGCGGATAGAAGTTTTGTGTCATTAGAATTTGAACCTATCTTAAGCAAAAATCGGGATAAGCTCACGGAATCCATAACGGTAGAAGTTGCGGACGGGAAACCAGTTTCATTAGACTCTATTTTACACAACTGTACACTCACCTTAAACGACCACGATTTCTCAGTCGACCTTATTCCTATGAAGCTGGGAAGTTTTGACATCATAATCGGCATGGATTGGCTCAGTCAACATCAGGCGGAAGTTGTATGTCGTGAAAAATTTATTCGTATTCCTCTTTCAAATGGTCAGACTCTTCGAATCATTGGAGAAACCTCGTCGAAAGGGCTCAGCTTAATGTCTTGTCTTCAAGCTCAAAAATATCTTCGCAAGAATTATGTCGCGTTTTTAGCTCATATCATCAAAAAGGGAACCATGGAGAAGAAACTTGAAGACATTCCTGTAGTAAAAGACTTCCCACAAGTTTTTCCTGACGACATTTCAGGACTTCCTCCAGTTAGAGACGTCGAATTCCGTATTGATCTTATAACTGGTGTACACCAGTTGCAAAGTCTCCATATAGGTTAGCCCCCTCTGAAATGCAAGAGCTAGCCAGTCAATTGCAAGAGTTGACTGACAAGGGATTCATACGTCCTAGCTCATCGCCTTGGGGTGCACCTGTCCTTTTTGTAAAGAAGAAAGATGGATCTTTCCGTATGTGCATCGACTACAGAGAGCTCAACAAGTTAACCATCAAAAATCGCTATCTTTTACCTTCGCATTGATGATCTTCTTGACCAACTACAAGGTGCCAGCTGCTTTTCAAAAATCGATCTTCGGTCTGGCTATCATCAACTTAGAGTGCATGAAGAAGACGTCCCTAAGACTGCTTTTCGAACTCGTTATGGCCACTATGAATTCATGGTTATGCCGTTTGGATTAACCAACGCACCAGCTGTCTTCATAGACCTAATGAACAGAGTCTGCAAACCTTATCTTGATCGATTTGTTATAGTCTTCATCGACGACATTCTAATTTATTCAAAATCTAAAGCTGATCATGAGCGTCATCTTCGACTCGTTCTTGCACTTCTAGAAAAGGAAAAGCTTTATGCCAAGTTCTCCAAATGTGAATTCTGGTTAAAAGAGGTGCAATTCCTCGGGCATGTAGTCAAGGACAAGGGAATACATGTAACATCCGTCAAAAACGGATTTACCAAACCCGCTCCGTTTATCAACCGAACAGTCAGTCAAAAATTTCGTTGCGAATTAAATGCCCAAAATATTTTTAAACGATACATAATCAATTATTATACGGGAATATATATTTAGTTTTTGAAAAACTGTTGAAAATCGCAAAATAAAAACAAAAGTATTCTGCCGGGTTTCGAACCCGGGTCTGTACCGGTTCAACACAAGACTTATCACCTCACACACAAACCACTGCGCCACTTGCTTTGTTTGTTAAATAATGAAATCATTTAATTCATAAAGTGACATTACGAATTCAAAATCGGCGCCCATTAGTTCAGTCGTCGGAATCCCGGAAATCTCGCGAGTTTTAACACCATTTTCAGTTATAACGTAAATCATTATTAGAACATCGGTTATAACCGATGTTTGAAGTCCGCGACCAAACCATAACCGCCGGATTTTTATGATTTATGAATACAGTCGGAAATCAGACCAAGTGCATCTCGATTTTCCCCTATAAATTCACCCTCAACCCATTGAAAACCTTTTCGCTCAAAACCACACTCTTTCTCGGCGAAAACTCCCTCGCCGGAACTTTTCTGTTCGTCGCCGGAAAACCGATTTCCTTATTTCTGAACCTCACTAAATCTTTTAAACTTATACCGAAGTCACCCATACCTTCTTCAAACCTTCTGGGGACTCGCTGCTGCAAGACACCTGACGCGGAGCTTATTACTGTCGCCGGAGTTCTGCCGGAAAACAGAGGGTCCAGTCGGTATACTTCTCCGCCCAATTTCTTTTCCTTTTCACATTTATCTCACCGTAATGAACTGAAAACACTAATAAACCGATAAAAACTTTGAACCAGTCGATTTCCGAACTCTGGTTCTATCTTGATGAAGAAGACGATGTATTTCCGTATCTTATAAGTATAATTAAAATCAGGATATTAATCGGGTTAGACACACAGTCCAGCGGTGGACTGTGTGCACATAAAACGCTAACGTCTCAAGTTCGAATCCCGTTTCACACACGCTGCCTTAATAAAAAACCATTTTTTTGTTTAACTGAACCGGAGTCGCCACTGGTATATGTTAAGTATATTAATAACCAGAATAATAACCAAGTTAGACACACAGTCCAGCGGTGGACTGTGTGTTTGTTTATATCGCAGGTCACGAGTTCGAGTCCGGTCCTCTGCACTGACTCGAACAATTATCTACTCTTTTTAATAAGGCAGAAAAGGAAATAACTAAATTGTATTTAAGTATAATAAAAATCAAATTATATAACATGTTGAACACACAGTCCAGCGGTGGACTGTGTGTTAGATTAAACACAGGTCCCGGGTTCGAGACCTGTGGAGTGCACGTCCGGTTCGCTTAAAACTGTTTTTAAAATAAAATGATTTTCGGTTTAAACTAATTAATATATATATATAATTAAAATCAGATATAAAACGGGTTAGACACGTAGCTCAGTTGGTAGAGCTGCGTGCACGCGTACGGGAGGTCTCGGGTTCGAGCCTCACCCAGAGCACTTGTATTCCGCATTCGAACCAGTCAACGGTCAGGTCAACGGTCAGAAAAAAATAAATTTTTTTATTATTTTTATTTAATTATTTTAATAAATAATTAAAAATACTTAAAAATAACATTTTTAAGGTTAGAAAATAGCCTCAAACTCACAAAAATATACCCCACAATCCTACTAAAATAGATTAATAAAATCCGTTTACTTACCAAACCATAATGCGTTTATCTAGGTTAAATCTCACTCGTGGTTAAAACCACTTCGCGTACATTCAGCGTCATCAACCGAACGCACCCACTGTGAGTGAATTTTACAACTCCCCCTTTTAAATTACACGTTTTGGGGTGTGTCATGTGTTATGAAAATAATTAATTTATTTATTTAAACTTGTGCCATACCACATCATGACTTAAACTTAGATTGTTTTTATTGTTGTGATTTACTTATTTCCTTTTGTCAAATTATATGAAACTCCTACATTAAGCCCATCAGTTCCTCGTGGGAGACGAGTAGAACATCGCGTGCTTCAAATCAAATTCATTATTGTTCATGTGTGTATCATTGAGTTTATATTGTTTGTAGTTGTGTCATTCATATTATCATGTTTATGCAATTTATTCATCAGGCCCCTCAGTTCCTCGTAAGAGACGAGTTGAGCATCGCGTGCCTCTAATTGTTCCATTATTGTTCATGAGTGTTTCATTTAATATCTTATGATTGTTGAATAAGCTACATCTAACTTTACTCATGTTTGGTTGTGCACATATTTCATAATCAAGTTAAATAAATTTGTTCAAATGTTTTCCATAGGATTCACTCGCCAACATTATGTTGATCCAAAAACCCTTTTTACACATGATACAGGTGAACAGGTTGAAGCAAGGAAAACATAGGATATGCCTTAGAAGAGAACAAAGAAGTTTAGATTGTTAGTTAGATCATCTTGTAACATTTATTGTAAAATTTCATTTAATTTGTATTAATGAATATGAAACGCTTAATAAATGTCATGAGCTTTGATGATAACCCAATCATGCCCCGATCACCTTTTCCGCTGCGGGTCGGGGTGTGACAGATTGGTATCAGAGCCATGACTATAGGGATATAGGATAGGTTATTAGACCCTTAGAGCCTATACTATAGTCTGCCTAAATTTTAATTGATTAGGTGGTTACATACAAACTTGTGATATTTATTTGTTTCATATTTGTTTACATTTCAGTCAAACATACATGCTTATATACATATTCATCATACATATATACATATTCATTATACATATATCGATGTTCATGTATTCAATTTATTTTCATACTCTCATTATCCAAAGATTTTGTGCAATTTTCAAATCTCATCAAAGTAAGTTCTGCGACGGGCATGTAGTAACTGGAAGGGTACAAGTACCGGTAGTCGGAACGTCCTGTCTAGGCTGGCATTCGTATAAATCCAATATAACGGACCAGTTTGCCTACCTGGGGACCAACGATGAGAGTACGAAGGACCTATTAGGCCAAAGCATGCCACACCAAACGTCGTTCGAACTAACCCTACTTTGAGTTGTCACCGTGTCTACACCTGGACACATTCTGAATATCACACGTTGTATACATATTTCTCGATTTTCTCCGGGTTTTTGTGTACGCAATCTGGCAAACCCGTGCGAACCATATGAAAAACCGGTATTCATGGGGGCCCACATGATTACACAGGTAAAGTATGGCGGCATGTAGGGCCTAACAGCGAGCAAACCCAAGACATCCCATGGATGTAGTAATTTATTTTCTATAATTATTTTATGAATGTTCGTTCTTGAATACGACCCATGAACCCGAAAGCATCTAACTCATACTCTTGTCATGTATTCCTTGTAGATGTCTTCTAACCTCGCCCGTAGGAAGACGAGAGCAAGAAAAGCCTGCGAGCGCATGGCTGCCTTAATCGCTCAACAAATGGCTGCCGTAATACCCAACATTGTAATCCAAGTTCAACAAGCACTTACCGTTAATCCTGTCAATCAAGCAAACCAAAACATTTTCAACTCTTCCCAAAATACCACTAAATGCACCTACAAGCACTTCAAATCATGCGACCCTCCGAAATACAAAGGGACTGAAGGCGTCACCGCTCTCCTCCATTGGTTTGAAGAAATGGAGAACACATTTCTAAATTGCGATTGCCCTGACGATCGCAAAGTGCGATATGCTACCGGTCGATTATATGGGATAGCACTTACTTGGTGGAACACAGAGAGCCAAACGAGGTGTGGAAGATGCTATGTCCTTAACTTGGAACGAATTGAAGGAAATCATGACCAGACGATTTTGCCCAATGAGCGAAATCAAGAAGTTAGAAGATGAATTCTACTCATTGAAACAAATGGAAGGAGACCACATCACCTACAACAAAAGATTCCTCGAGTTACATCAAATGGTTCCCAACATGTTTACTCCCCTCTACCGTTTGATCGAGCACTACATTCGTGGTCTTCCGTCAAAGATTCAAGACCCTGTAATAAGTGCCAAGCCTGCAACTTTGGAAGCAGCAATGGAGCTAGCAACAGAGCTCACCGAGAACCGAATCCGAAACAAAGACTTCAAGGAGGAGAAGAAGAAGGATAAAGAATCGACTGAAACCTCCGACTCCACTCAAACCGAATCCCCTTCTCAACCCAATCCTAAGAGAAGAAGAGTCGGGCGACTTTTCGCTGCTACTCAACGAAATCAACCAGTTTTACATGCCATACCCATTCGAGCTATCCCAATCACCCAAGTGGCACCCAACTCAGCTTACCCAGATAAGAAACCATATCTTGGACCTCACCCTCGATGCAACAACTGTTTTTATCACCATCCCCATACCCTACCTTGTCGTCTATGTGCAACTTGTGGACGCTATGGTCATTTGAGCAATGTTTGTCGCACCTTTCAAAACCAAACCTTTTCCCCTACTCAAAACATGGCCCAAGCCTATCAACAACCCCAATACCCCATGTTCCCATATGCTCGAGCTTGTTTTAATTGTGGCGACCCTACCCACTTTAGAAACACATGCCCTCAATTGGTTAACGTTATCAACACTCAAGCCCAATCAAACCCAGTTAACCAAGTAAACCAAGAAAACCCAACCACTATGCCACCAGCAAGAGGAAGAGTCTTCAATATCAACGCCAACCCTGTCGAAGATAATGACGGCCCAGATGAAGATACTCAACTAGTCCTCTTCGCCGAAGATCCAGATTCAACTCCTATCGTTTAGTTTTATGTTTTTCTTTATCACATGTGTAGACTGTTAGAGTAATTATGGTATATTATATATTATATATTGTTTTCAGTATATGCTTTTGCCGAGGCCTCAGCTCCCCATCCATCGAGGTTGAGTTTGATCCCCATTTTATTATGCGGTTGATCAGGGTGTGCCCGCACGATCGGCTCCGTTTGTTTGAGCCTTGATCGGTTATTTCATTTTACATTTCAATACATGCAATACGTTCGGCTCCGTTTGATTGAGCCTTGAGCGCACATTTCAATTTACATTTCCAGTTCATGCAATACGTTCGGCTCCGTTTGATTGAGCCTTGAGCGCACATACAATTTCATTATCAATATCTTGTGGTTGTGGTGTTTGTAGTAGAGTCGCATCGAACCAACCATAATTTGCGGATAAAGTCAATGAAAATTTGACAAGGATATGGTGGATACGCCGATGGTACTTCCTATATATAAGTATTCTTGTCTAATGATCGGAGGCATTATCAGGCGATTATGAGAGGTTCCATGCATAGGCTGTTTGTGTGATGGTTGTTTAGATTAAGTTGTTCAATTTCAGTACATTCAATACGTTCGGCTCCGTTTGATTAAGCCTTGAGCGCACATACAATTCCATTCAATACGTTCGGCTCCGTTTGATTGAGCCTTGAGCGCACAGACAATTTCATTATCAGTATCCTGTGGTTGTGGTGTTTGTTGTAGAGTCGCATCGAACTAACCATAACTTGCGGATAAAGTCAATGAAAATTTGACAAGGATATGGTGGATACGCCGCTGGTACTTCCTATATATAAGTATCCTTGTCAAATGATCGGAGGCATTATCAGGCGGTTATGAGAGGTTCCATGCATAGGCTGTTTGTGTGGTTAAGTTATTCATTTTCAGTACATGCAATACGCTCGGCTCCGTTTGATTGAGCCTTGAGCACACAATTTCAATTTCAGTACATTCAATACGTTCGGCTCCGTTTGATTGAGCCTTGAGCGCACATCCATTTCATTTTCAGTACATGCAATACGATCGGCTCCGTTCGATTGAGCCTTGATCGCACAGATATATTTCATTTCAGTATTTTATGTTTGTTGTATTGGTTGTAGAGTTATAGGACTAATCATAATTCACTGATAAAACCAATGAAAATTTGACAAGAATATGGTGGATACGCCGCTGGTACTTCCTATATATAAGTATTCTTGTCAAAGGATCAGAGGCATTATCGGACGGTTATGAGAAGTTCTATGTAGGATTTATTAGTTTCTTGGTAACCAATCATAACTTGTGGATAAAACTAATGAAAATTTGGCAAGAATATGGTGGATACGCCGCTGGTACTTCCTATATATAAGTATTCTTGCCAAAGGATCAGAGGCATTATCAGGCGGTTATGAGAAGTTCCATGTAGGATTTAGTATTGCCTTGGTTGGAATTTGTGTTACATTTATATCATCATGTTATTTAAAGAGATTGGATTGTGATCCATTTCTACATAAACTAACCTCTCCATCATAACAAACGAGAGAGGAACTTCCATCATTCAAACATATATGCTATCAGAATGTGGATTCAAATATTTGCTGTTGTGTTTATTCATGTTCAAATATTTGCTGATGTGTTTATTCATGTTCGAATATTAGTTGTTGTGTTTACTTATGTTCAAATATCAGCTGTTGTGTTTTTATTTATGTTCCATATAGGTTGTAGTGTTAGAAGTTTTGCCTTAGGATATAACCATACATTCCCAAACGTATCTAAACTCTTATGCATGATATCATTTTTAGCAAATCAGTTCCGCGTATCAATACTTATACAGTAGGCAACAAAAAGCGATTCCTGAATAGGGCACTTAACCCTTACAAGAAACGTTACCGCCTCGAACAAAAACTTAAACCCTCATTTTTCTGAGCATACAACTGTCAAACAAAACATCACCATCCTTTTTAGTCAAAATATATCATTATTTAAATTTCGGGACGAAATTTCTAAAAAGCAGGGGATACTGTAACATCCGTCAAAAACGGATTTACCAAACCCGCTCCGTTTATCAACCGAACAGTCAGTCAAAAATTTCGTTGCGAATTAAATGCCCAAATATTTTTAAACGATACGTAATCAATTATTATACGGGAATATATATTTAGTTTTTGAAAAACTGTTGAAAATCGCAAAATAAAAACAAAAGTATTCTGCCGGGTTTCGAACCCGGGTCTGTACCGGTTCAACACCAGACTTATCACCTCACACACAAACCACTGCGCCACTTGCTTTGTTTGTTAAATAATGAAATCATTTAATTCATAAAGTGACATTACGAATTCAAAATCGGCGCCCATTAGTTCAGTCGTCGGAATCCCGGAAATCTCGCGAGTTTTAACACCATTTTCAGTTATAACGTAAATCATTATTAGAACATCGGTTATAACCGATGTTTGAAGTCCGCGACCAAACCATAACCGCCGGAGTTTTTATGATTTATGAATACAGTCGGAAATCAGACCAAGTGCATCTCGATTTTCCCCTATAAATTCACCCTCAACCCATTGAAAACCTTTTCGCTCAAAACCACACTCTTTCTCGGCGAAAACTCCCTCGCCGGAACTTTTCTGTTCGTCGCCGGAAAACCGATTTCCTTATTTCTGAACCTCACTAAATCTTTTAAACTTATACCGAAGTCACCCATACCTTCTTCAAACCTTCTGGGGACTCGCTGCTGCAAGACACCTGACGCCGGAGCTTATTACTGTCGCCGGAGTTCTGCCGGAAAACAGAGGGTCCAGTCGGTATACTTCTCCGCCCAATTTCTTTTCCTTTTCACATTTATCTCACCGTAATGAACTGAAAACACTAATAAACCGATAAAAACTTTGAACCAGTCGATTTCCGAACTCTGGTTCTATCTTGATGAAGAAGACGATGTATTTCCGTATCTTATAAGTATAATTAAAATCAGGATATTAATCGGGTTAGACACACAGTCCAGCGTGGACTGTGTGCACATAAAACGCAAACGTCTCAAGTTTGAATCCCGTTTCACACACGTTGCCTTAATAAAAAAACCATTTTTTTGTTTAACTGAACCGGAGTCGCCACTGGTATATGTTAAGTATATTAATAACCAGAATAATAACCAAGTTAGACACACAGTCCAGCGGTGGACTGTGTGTTTGTTTATATCGCAGGTCACGAGTTCGAGTCCGGTCCTCTGCACCGACTCGAACAATTATCTACTCTTTTTAATAAGGCAGAAAAGGAAATAACTAAATTGTATTTAAGTATAATAAAATCAAATTATATAACATGTTGAACACACAGTCCAGCGGTGGACTGTGTGTTAGATTAAACCACAGGTCCCGGGTTCGAGACCTGTGGAGTGCACGTCCGGTTCGCTTAAAACTGTTTTTAAAATAAAATGATTTTCGGTTTAAACTAATTAATATATATATATAATTAAAATCAGATATAAAACGGGTTAGACACGTAGCTCAGTTGGTAGAGCTGCGTGCACGCGTACGGGAGGTCTCGGGTTCGAGCCTCACCCAGAGCACTTGTATTCCGCATTCGAACCAGTCAACGGTCAGGTCAACGGTCAGAAAAAAATAAATTTTTTTATTATTTTTTTTAATTATTTTAATTAAAAATCAATTAAAAATACTTAAAAATAACATTTTTAAGGTTAGAAAATAGCCTCAAACTCACAAAAATATACCCCACAATCCTACTAAAATAGATTAATAAAATCCGTTTACTTACCAAACCATAATGCGGTTTATCTAGGTTAAATCTCACTCGTGGTTAAAACCACTTCGCGTACATTCAGCGTCATCAACCGAACGCACCCACTGTGAGTGAATTTTACAACTCCCCCTTTTAAATTACACGTTTTGGGGTGTGTCATGTGTTATGAAAATAATTAATTTATTTATTTAAACTTGTGCCATACCACATCATGACTTAAACTTAGATTGTTTTTATTGTTGTGATTTACTTATTTCCTTTTGTCAAATTATATGAAACTCCTACATTAAGCCCATCAGTTCCTCGTGGGAGACGAGTAGAACATCGCGTGCTTCAAATCAAATTCATTATTGTTCATGTGTGTATCATTGAGTTTATATTGTTTGTAGTTGTGTCATTCATATTATCATGTTTATGCAATTTATTCATCAGGCCCCTCAGTTCCTCGTAAGAGACGAGTTGAGCATCGCGTGCCTCTAATTGTTCCATTATTGTTCATGAGTGTTTCATTTAATATCTTATGATTGTTGAATAAGTTACATCTAACTTTACTCATGTTTGGTTGTGCACATATTTCATAATCAAGTTAAATAAATTTGTTCAAATGTTTTCCATAGGATTCACTCGCCAACATTATGTTGATCCAAAAACCCTTTTTACACATGATACAGGTGAATAGGTTGAAGCAAGGAAAACATAGGATATGCCTTAGAAGAGAACAAAGAAGTTTAGATTGTTAGTTAGATCATCTTGTAACATTTATTGTAAAATTTCATTTAATTTGTATTAATGAATATGAAACGCTTAATAAATGTCATGAGCTTTGATGATAACCCAATCATGCCCCGATCACCTTTTCCGCTGCGGGTCGGGGTGTGACAGATTGGTATCAGAGCCATGACTATAGGGATATAGGATAGGTTATTAGACCCTTAGAGCCTATACTATAGTCTGCCTAAATTTTAATTGATTAGGTGGTTACATACAAACTTGTGATATTTATTTGTTTCATATTTGTTTACATTTCAGTCAAACATACATGCTTATATACATATTCATCATACATATATACATATTCATTATACATATATCGATGTTCATGTATTCAATTTATTTTCATACTCTCATTATCCAAAGATTTTGTGCAATTTTCAAATCTCATCAAAGTAAGTTCTGCGACGGGCATGTAGTAACTGGAAGGGTACAAGTACCGGTAGTCGGAACGTCCTGTCTAGGCTGGCATTCGTATAAATCCAATATAACGGACCAGTTTGCCTACCTGGGGACCAACGATGAGAGTACGAAGGACCTATTAGGCCAAAGCATGCCACACCAAACGTCGTTCGAACTAACCCTACTTTGAGTTGTCACCGTGTCTACACCTGGACACATTCCGAATATCACACGTTGTATACATATTTCTCGATTTTCTCCGGGTTTTTGTGTACGCAATCTGGCAAACCCGTGCGAACCATATGAAAAACCGGTATTCATGGGGGCCCACATGATTACACAGGTAAAGTATGGCGGCATGTAGGGCCTAACAGCGAGCAAACCCAAGACATCCCATGGATGTAGTAATTTATTTTCTATAATTATTTTATGAATGTTCGTTCTTGAATACGACCCATGAACCCGAAAGCATCTAACTCATACTCTTGTCATGTATTCCTTGTAGATGTCTTCTAACCTCGCCCGTAGGAAGACGAGAGCAAGAAAAGCCTGCGAGCGCATGGCTGCCTTAATCGCTCAACAAATGGCTGCCGTAATACCCAACATTGTAATCCAAGTTCAACAAGCACTTACCGTTAATCCTGTCAATCAAGCAAACCAAAACATTTTCAACTCTTCCCAAAATACCACTAAATGCACCTACAAGCACTTCAAATCATGCGACCCTCCGAAATACAAAGGGACTGAAGGCGTCACCGCTCTCCTCCATTGGTTTGAAGAAATGGAGAACACATTTCTAAATTGCGATTGCCCTGACGATCGCAAAGTGCGATATGCTACCGGTCGATTATATGGGATAGCACTTACTTGGTGGAACACAGAGAAAGCCAAACGAGGTGTGGAAGATGCTATGTCCTTAACTTGGAACGAATTGAAGGAAATCATGACCAGACGATTTTGCCCAAGGAGCGAAATCAAGAAGTTAGAAGATGAATTCTACTCATTGAAACAAATGGAAGGAGACCACATCACCTACAACAAAAGATTCCTCGAGTTACATCAAATGGTTCCCAACATGTTTACTCCCCTCTACCGTTTGATCGAGCACTACATTCGTGGTCTTCCGTCAAAGATTCAAGACCCTGTAATAAGTGCCAAGCCTGCAACTTTGGAAGCAGCAATGGAGCTAGCAACAGAGCTCACCGAGAACCGAATCCGAAACAAAGACTTCAAGGAGGAGAAGAAGAAGGATAAAGAATCGACTGAAACCTCCGACTCCACTCAAACCGAATCCCCTTCTCAACCCAATCCTAAGAGAAGAAGAGTCGGGCGACTTTTCGCTGCTACTCAACGAAATCAACCAGTTTTACATGCCATACCCATTCGAGCTATCCCAATCACCCAAGTGGCACCCAACTCAGCTTACCCAGATAAGAAACCATATCTTGGACCTCACCCTCGATGCAACAACTGTTTTTATCACCATCCCCATACCCTACCTTGTCGTCTATGTGCAACTTGTGGACGCTATGGTCATTTGAGCAATGTTTGTCGCACCTTTCAAAACCAAACCTTTTCCCCTACTCAAAACATGGCCCAAGCCTATCAACAACCCCAATACCCCATGTTCCCATATGCTCGAGCTTGTTTTAATTGTGGCGACCCTACCCACTTTAGAAACACATGCCCTCAATTGGTTAACGTTATCAACACTCAAGCCCAATCAAACCCAGTTAACCAAGTAAACCAAGAAAACCCAACCACTATGCCACCAGCAAGAGGAAGAGTCTTCAATATCAACGCCAACCCTGTCGAAGATAATGACGGCCCAGATGAAGATACTCAACTAGTCCTCTTCGCCGAAGATCCAGATTCAACTCCTATCGTTTAGTTTTATGTTTTTCTTTATCACATGTGTAGACTGTTAGAGTAATTATGGTATATTATATATTATATATTGTTTTCAGTATATGCTTTTGCCGAGGCCTCAGCTCCCCATCCATCGAGGTTGAGTTTGATCCCCATTTTATTATGCGGTTGATCAGGGTGTGCCCGCACGATCGGCTCCGTTTGTTTGAGCCTTGATCGGTTATTTCATTTTACATTTCAATACATGCAATACGTTCGGCTCCGTTTGATTGAGCCTTGAGCGCACATTTCAATTTACATTTCCAGTTCATGCAATACGTTCGGCTCCGTTTGATTGAGCCTTGAGCGCACATACAATTTCATTATCAATATCTTGTGGTTGTGGTGTTTGTAGTAGAGTCGCATCGAACCAACCATAATTTGCGGATAAAGTCAATGAAAATTTGACAAGGATATGGTGGATACGCCGATGGTACTTCCTATATATAAGTATTCTTGTCTAATGATCGGAGGCATTATCAGGCGATTATGAGAGGTTCCATGCATAGGCTGTTTGTGTGATGGTTGTTTAGATTAAGTTGTTCAATTTCAGTACATTCAATACGTTCGGCTCCGTTTGATTAAGCCTTGAGCGCACATACAATTCCATTCAATACGTTCGGCTCCGTTTGATTGAGCCTTGAGCGCACAGACAATTTCATTATCAGTATCCTGTGGTTGTGGTGTTTGTTGTAGAGTCGCATCGAACTAACCATAACTTGCGGATAAAGTCAATGAAAATTTGACAAGGATATGGTGGATACGCCGCTGGTACTTCCTATATATAAGTATCCTTGTCAAATGATCGGAGGCATTATCAGGCGGTTATGAGAGGTTCCATGCATAGGCTGTTTGTGTGGTTAAGTTATTCATTTTCAGTACATGCAATACGCTCGGCTCCGTTTGATTGAGCCTTGAGCACACAATTTCAATTTCAGTACATTCAATACGTTCGGCTCCGTTTGATTGAGCCTTGAGCGCACATCCATTTCATTTTCAGTACATGCAATACGATCGGCTCCGTTCGATTGAGCCTTGATCGCACAGATATATTTCATTTCAGTATTTTATGTTTGTTGTATTGGTTGTAGAGTTATAGGACTAATCATAATTCACTGATAAAACCAATGAAAATTTGACAAGAATATGGTGGATACGCCGCTGGTACTTCCTATATATAAGTATTCTTGTCAAAGGATCAGAGGCATTATCGGACGGTTATGAGAAGTTCTATGTAGGATTTATTAGTTTCTTGGTAACCAATCATAACTTGTGGATAAAACTAATGAAAATTTGGCAAGAATATGGTGGATACGCCGCTGGTACTTCCTATATATAAGTATTCTTGCCAAAGGATCAGAGGCATTATCAGGCGGTTATGAGAAGTTCCATGTAGGATTTAGTATTGCCTTGGTTGGAATTTGTGTTACATTTATATCATCATGTTATTTAAAGAGATTGGATTGTGATCCATTTCTACATAAACTAACCTCTCCATCATAACAAACGAGAGAGGAACTTCCATCATTCAAACATATATGCTATCAGAATGTGGATTCAAATATTTGTGTTGTGTTTATTCATGTTCAAATATTTGCTGATGTGTTTATTCATGTTCGAATATTAGTTGTTGTGTTTACTTATGTTCAAATATCAGCTGTTGTGTTTTTATTTATGTTCCATATAGGTTGTAGTGTTAGAAGTTTTGCCTTAGGATATAACCATACATTCCCAAACGTATCTAAACTCTTATGCATGATATCATTTTTAGCAAATCAGTTTCCGCGTATCAATACTTATACAGTAGGCAACAAAAAGCGATTCCTGAATAGGGCACTTAACCCTTACAAGAACGTTACCGCCTCGAACAAAAACTTAAACCCTCATTTTTCTGAGCATACAACTGTCAAACAAAACATCACCATCCTTTTTAGTCAAAATATATCATTATTTAAATTTCGGGACGAAATTTCTAAAAAGCAGGGGATACTGTAACATCCGTCAAAAACGGATTTACCAAACCCGCTCCGTTTATCAACCGAACAGTCAGTCAAAAATTTCGTTGCGAATTAAATGCCCAAAATATTTTTAAACGATACGTAATCAATTATTATACGGGAATATATATTTAGTTTTTGAAAAACTGTTGAAAATCGCAAAATAAAAACAAAAGTATTCTGCCGGGTTTCGAACCCGGGTCTGTACCGGTTCAACACAAGACTTATCACCTCACACACAAACCACTGCGCCACTTGCTTTGTTTGTTAAATAATGAAATCATTTAATTCATAAAGTGACATTACGAATTCAAAATCGGCGCCCATTAGTTCAGTCGTCGGAATCCCGGAAATCTCGCGAGTTTTAACACCATTTTCAGTTATAACGTAAATCATTATTAGAACATCGGTTATAACCGATGTTTGAAGTCCGCGACCAAACCATAACCGCCGGAGTTTTTATGATTTATGAATACAGTCGGAAATCAGACCAAGTGCATCTCGATTTTCCCCTATAAATTCACCCTCAACCCATTGAAAACCTTTTCGCTCAAAACCACACTCTTTCTCGGCGAAAACTCCCTCGCCGGAACTTTTCTGTTCGTCGCCGGAAAACCGATTTCCTTATTTCTGAACCTCACTAAATCTTTTAAACTTATACCGAAGTCACCCATACCTTCTTCAAACCTTCTGGGGACTCGCTGCTGCAAGACACCTGACGCCGGAGCTTATTACTGTCGCCGGAGTTCTGCCGGAAAACAGAGGGTCCAGTCGGTATACTTCTCCGCCCAATTTCTTTTCCTTTTCACATTTATCTCACCGTAATGAACTGAAAACACTAATAAACCGATAAAAACTTTGAACCAGTCGATTTCCGAACTCTGGTTCTATCTTGATGAAGAAGACGATGTATTTCCGTATCTTATAAGTATAATTAAAATCAGGATATTAATCGGGTTAGACACACAGTCCAGCGGTGGACTGTGTGCACATAAAACGCTAAACGTCTCAAGTTGAATCCCGTTTCACACACGTTGCCTTAATAAAAAACCATTTTTTTGTTTAACTGAACCGGAGTCGCCACTGGTATATGTTAAGTATATTAATAACCAGAATAATAACCAAGTTAGACACACAGTCCAGCGGTGGACTGTGTGTTTGTTTTATATCGCAGGTCACGAGTTCGAGTCCGGTCCTCTGCACCGACTCGAACAATTATCTACTCTTTTTAATAAGGCAGAAAAGGAAATAACTAAATTGTATTTAAGTATAATAAAATCAAATTATATAACATGTTGAACACACAGTCCAGCGGTGGACTGTGTGTTAGATTAAACCACAGGTCCCGGGTTCGAGACCTGTGGAGTGCACGTCCGGTTCGCTTAAAACTGTTTTTAAAATAAAATGATTTTCGGTTTAAACTAATTAATATATATATATAATTAAAATCAGATATAAAACGGGTTAGACACGTAGCTCAGTTGGTAGAGCTGCGTGCACGCGTACGGGAGGTCTCGGGTTCGAGCCTCACCCAGAGCACTTGTATTCCGCATTCGAACCGTCAACGGTCAGGTCAACGGTCAGAAAAAAATAAATTTTTTTATTATTTTATTTAATTATTTTAATTAAAAATCAATTAAAAATACTTAAAAATAACATTTTTAAGGTTAGAAAATAGCCTCAAACTCACAAAAATATACCCCACAATCCTACTAAAATAGATTAATAAAATCCGTTTACTTACCAAACCATAATGCGTTTATCTAGGTTAAATCTCACTCGTGGTTAAAACCACTTCGCGTACATTCAGCGTCATCAACCGAACGCACCCACTGTGAGTGAATTTTACAACTCCCCCTTTTAAATTACACGTTTTGGGGTGTGTCATGTGTTATGAAAATAATTAATTTATTTATTTAAACTTGTGCCATACCACATCATGACTTAAACTTAGATTGTTTTTATTGTTGTGATTTACTTATTTCCTTTTGTCAAATTATATGAAACTCCTACATTAAGCCCATCAGTTCCTCGTGGGAGACGAGTAGAACATCGCGTGCTTCAAATCAAATTCATTATTGTTCATGTGTGTATCATTGAGTTTATATTGTTTGTAGTTGTGTCATTCATATTATCATGTTTATGCAATTTATTCATCAGGCCCCTCAGTTCCTCGTAAGAGACGAGTTGAGCATCGCGTGCCTCTAATTGTTCCATTATTGTTCATGAGTGTTTCATTTAATATCTTATGATTGTTGAATAAGTTACATCTAACTTTACTCATGTTTGGTTGTGCACATATTTCATAATCAAGTTAAATAAATTTGTTCAAATGTTTTCCATAGGATTCACTTGCCAACATTATGTTGATCCAAAAACCCTTTTTACACATGATACAGGTGAACAGGTTGAAGCAAGGAAAACATAGGATATGCCTTAGAAGAGAACAAAGAAGTTTAGATTGTTAGTTAGATCATGTTGTAACATTTATTGTAAAATTTCATTTAATTTGTATTAATGAATATGAAACGCTTAATAAATGTCATGAGCTTTGATGATAACCCAATCATGCCCCGATCACCTTTTCCGCTGCGGGTCGGGGTGTGGACAATACATGTTGACCCTTCAAAGATCAAAGCAGTTCAAGAATGGCAAGCTCCACGTACACCAACTGAAGTAAGATCTTTTCTTGGACTAGCTGACTATTATCATCGGTTCATTTCAAACTTCTCTCGCATTGCTGTGCCACTCACGGCTTTAACTCATAAGGGAAAACCTTTCGTATGGGGACCCAAGCAAGAAGAAGCTTTTCAAACTCTTAAACGAAAACTTTGTGATGCACCAATCCTCACTCTTCCTGAAGGTTGTGATGATTTTGTAGTCTATTGCGACGCGTCAGGGCAAGGATTGGGCTGCGTTCTCATGTAAAGAGGAAAAGTCATAGCTTATGCCCGAGACAACTCAAGACGCATGAAAAGAACTACACCACTCATGACCTAGAACTTGGAGCCGTTGTATTCGCTCTTAAGATATGGAGACATTATCTCTATGGTACTAAGTGTGAAATATACACTGACCACAAGAGTCTTCAACATATCTTCAATCAAAAAGAGTTAAACATGAGGCAACGAAGATGGGTCGAACTTCTGAATGATTACGACTGTGAAATTAGATACCACCCTGGTAAAGCAAATGTGGTGGCTGATGCACTTAGTCGAAAGGGTTATGCGAACTCGATTCATCTTCTATGTTCGCAAATTATAACCGACATTAAAGATCAAATACGAGAAGCCCAACACGTTTCAATAACAGAAGAAGATGTACGAAAGGAGATGTCCTGTGGAGCCGAGCTAAAACTTGAAACTAAATCAGACGGTATTCTGTATTACCTAGATCGTATCTGGATTCCTAACCACAGCAATCTTCGTGAAACTCTTATGAATGAAGCTCAAAAAACGAGATATTCTATACACCCAGGAGCCGATAAGATGTATCAAGACCTACGATACACCTATTGGTGGCCTGGAATGAAGAAGGATATTGCCGTTTTTGTTTCCAAGTGTCTCACATGTTCCAAGGTGAAGGCTGAACACCAAAGACCCTCAGGACTTCTAGTCCAACCGGAAATACCTGTATGGAAGTGGGAAAATATAACCATGGATTTCATTACCGGGTTAGCTCGCACTTCTGGTGGGTATGACACTATATGGGTGATTATAGACCGACTTACAAAATCAGCTCACTTTATTCCTATCCGCGAAGATTTCAAGAACGAAAAGCTTGCACGTATTTATATCAACGAAATCGTAAGCCGGCATGGGGTACCATTAAGTATTATTTCTGATCGTGATGGTCGTTTCACCTCACGAACATGGCAAGCAGTACAATCCGCTATGGGCACACGATTAGATCTCAGTACCGCCTATCATCCTCAAACTGATGGACAGTCTGAGCGCACCATTCAAACTCTTGAAGATATGCTTAGAGCATGTGTCATAGACTTCAAGGGAAATTGGGACGCCCACCTACCATTAGTAGAATTTTCGTACAACAACAGCTATCATTCGAGTATCGGCATGGCACCTTTTGAAGCCTTATATGGTCGTAAGTGCCGATCTCCTGTATGTTGGCACGAAATTGGGGAAGCACAAATTACTGGTCCAGAATTGATCCAAAAAACCACAGACAAGATCCATCAAATTCGAAACAATCTTCTAGCGGCTCAAAGTCGTCAAAAGAGTTATGCAGATAAACGACGGAAGCCCTTAGAGTTTAACATTGGTGATCATGTGCTTTTAAAAGTATCACCGTGGAAGGGAGTAGTTCGTTTTGGTCAAAAGGGGAAGCTAGCACCTCGTTACATGGGACCTTTCAAGATACTCGAAAGAGTAGGTCCTGTAGCATACAAGCTTGATCTACCAGAAGAACTCAACAGGATTCATCCCACATTCCACGTGTCGAACTTAAAGAAGTGCCTCGCTGATGAGAATCTCCATATTCCGCTGGAAGATATCCAGATTGATGAATCTATGCATTTTATCGAAAGACCAGTGGAGATCATGGACTACTGGGAGAAACGTCTTCGACGAAGTCGCATTCCAATTGTTAGGGTACGCTGGGAGTCGAAACGGGGACCTAAGTTTACTTGGGAACGTGAAGACTCAATGCGTGAAAAATACCCGCATCTTTTTCCTACTACTTCAACTACTTAAATTTCGGGACGAAATTCCTAAAAGTAGGGGATACTATAACATTTGTAAAAATCGGGTTTTCAAAACCGCTCCGTTTTGTAATCAAGTATCAAGTTATAAAAGTTACATTAAATATTTATGATTATTTTGAGTTAAAACGATACGTAATTAATAAATAAACTAAACTATAAAAATTATATTGATAAAAAGTTAAAAATAATATAAATAAAAGATTTTTGAAGCTGCCGGGACTTGAACCCGGGTCAGCCAAGACACTTCAGCGACTTATCACCCAATCACAAGACCACTCCGCCACTTGTTTGTTTTCTGTCATGTTTAGGAAACAAATAGTTTTTATGGACTAAGGTAAATCAATCGATTTTACACATTGTAACTGAAACCGGTTATCAATCACCCAAAGTCGATTTGGATACTCGCGATTCAGCGAGTATAACCGATAAACGGATGATTCCAATCAATGCTGCCATGAGTGTAACTTGAATTCGGAAGTGGATCGGTTTAATAACCGAAAATCTTCAATTCTTGGATTACTTCAATCCTAGACCTTTCCTGCGACTCAAAACACTCTGCAAGACTCCCAATTGCATTTCCGCAACCTTACAATCCACCGGAGAAGCTTGAATCAGACCGCCGAAAAATTCTGCAAGTCACCGGAAAACCGGGACTCACATCCACACGAATTTTCTCCGACTCTTTCTGTTTCAATCATGTGATTAATCAGTCTCTAACACAACTCCACCATCAGAATCGATCTTAGTCCACGTTTGTCAAAAATCTTACCTTCGCCGGAAAACTCCTGAAACTGCCGGAAACACACCGTGAACGGGTATGATCTCCCAAACTTCTGTTAAACCTTGTTTAAGTGACTCAACTTCTTAAATAATCGATCAAGCTGTTAATTGGTTTCAACAGCCGGAGTTCACTTTCAGTACCGACGAACCTCCGCCGGAATTCTGTGAACAACCTCAATCGGTACATCTTTTTCCCCAAACTCTCTCCATTCTTTACTTTTAAATTACTTGTAATGTCTGAAAAGCGTATAAGTCAAGAATCGGTCATAACAGTCGGAATATGTTTGTCTGTGTAAAAATCAACGAAGAAGATGAAGACGCAACATAACATAAGGTTAATTAAAATCGGAATTATAAACGGGTTAGACACACAGTCCAGCGGTGGACTGTGTGCAAAATACATACGCACGTCTCGAGTTCGATTCCTGCTTCACGCATTCCTTCTATAATAAAAAGCCTTTTTGTTTAAAAACTAAACCGGGATAACTCAGTTAGTTATTAAGTATAATAGAAACCGAGATAATAACCAGGTTAGACACACAGTCCAGCGGTGGACTTGTGCAACATGAACCATACATCGCGCGTTCGAAACCCGTCACTTGCACCGGTCCGTTGAATTAAAATGTTTTTGAAATTAAAGAGAATTTCGGATTAACTGAATAAGTGTATAAGTATAAATAAAAACAAGATTATTTCGGGTTAGACACGTAGCTCAGTTGGTAGAGCTGCGTGCACGCGTACGGGAGGTCGCCGGTTCGAGCCTCACCCAGCGCAAACCATGTCATTGACCGAACCGGTCAACAAGTCAACGGTCAACGTCAACGCTAAATAAACAAATTTTTTTATATTTTTATTTATTTAATTTAATTTAAAAATCAAATAAAAATACTTAAAAATAACATTTTTAAAGATAGAAAATAGCCATAAACTCACAAAATTATATCTAAAAATTTCATTAAAATCCTTAATAAAGTCCACCCATTTAATATATTTTTCCATTATTATTTAGGTTAGTAAACCCCGTTGTTCCGCTCATCTAAATCGTGCGCATATCACCATCTTCAATCCAACGCACCCAATGTGAGTGAATCTTACAAATTCCCCGTTTTAATCACGTTTTGGGGTGTATCATGTGTCTTTGTATATATATATTATAAATAAACCATTGTGCATACATCATATCATGAACATGTGTATTCAGTTGGTTGCTGTTAAGTAGTTATTATTGGATGCAATTTATTATTCAGTACATGCAAATTTCATAGGCCGTCGCTCCCCATTACATTATGAGCGTTGAGCATGTTCCCCATTTTATTATGCGGTTGAACCTGGCGTGCCCACATGCGATCGGCTCCGTTTGACTGAGCCTTGATCGCACAGTCATTTTTATTTTCAGTACATGCAATACGATCGGCTCCGTTTGATTGAGCTTTGATCGCACAGACATTTTCATTTTCAGTACATGCAATACGATCGGCTCCGTTTGATTGAGCCTTGATCGCACAGTTTCATTTATGTTATTTACAGTATGAAGTTGGTATGTTCATGTATGCTGTCATGTGTTATTGTATGTTATAGTTGTGACTGCTATTTGCCATTGCTTGATTATTTACATTTGCTCATATATGATTATGCACGATTTTTCATGGATAAACTAACAATTAATTCATTAATAAACGTTTATCTAATAAGGTTCACTCGCCAACTATTGTTGACCCAAAAACCCCCATTTTACACATGATACAGGTGAAGCAGCAGCAGCTAGGAACACATAGGACTTGGACTAGAAGAATAAAACGATTTAGTGTTGGAATTGTTATGCTTGGTTTATTTCCTTTGTATTGAATGAACATGTTTGGATATTTGAAAATGTAACTTTGACTTTATTAAATATGAAACATAATAGTAAATGTCATGAGCTTTTGTGATAACCCAATTATGCCCCGACTCTTATTCCGCTGCGGGTCGGGGTGTGACATGATACACCCCAAAACATGATTAAAACGGGGAATTGATAGAGATTCACTCACATTGGGTGCGTTCTGTGATGACGTTGGATGCGCACGAATTCTAGGATTTGATCGACGAGGGAAAAACTAACCTAAAATAATAACGGAATGATTCGGTAAATAAATGGATTTTATTTGAGATTAATACTTTTAATTCATACACTTAATGGGATTTTTAGATTTATTTTTGTGAGTTTAAGGAAATTTTCTAACTTTAAAAATCTTATTTTTAAGTATTTTTTAATAATTTTCTAATTAAATAAATAAATAAAAAGAAATAAAAAAAATTGACTTTTTTGACCGTTGACCGGTCGGACTGTGTATTTATATGCGCTGAGTGAGGTTCGAACTCGGGACCTCTCGTATACGTGCACGCAGCTCTACCAACTGAGCTACGTGTCTAACCCGAAATATTCTCTGTTTTAATTATATTTATATACTAATTAATTTTAAACTTATTTGTTTTTTTTATTAAAAATGATTTATATGGCCGAACCGGTTGCAGGGACCCGGAGTCGAACTCGGGTACTTTGGTTCGAGTGCGCACAGCCCAACCAGTTGGGCTGTGTGGCTAATCTGTTTATCTTACGGATTATATTACTCTTATAAACATTCTGGGACTTGATCTGATTAAGTTTTAAAAATGTTGGTTTTATTTCTGAAAGTCGGTAACGTGTGCGATTCGAACCCGGGACGTGTGTATTGTTTGTGCACACAGTCCACCGCTGGACTGTGTGTCTAACCTGTTCGAATATCCAGTTTTAATTATATTTATACCTATAATCGACTTCATCTTCTTCGTTTACAAAGACACAGAACAGTGAAGTCCGAATGTTCTGTTTAAATCGGTCATCGAAACTTATAATTGGTTGGAATGAAATGGATAAAGAGGATTACGGAATAAAATGTACCGAAACAGAATGTTTTCTCAGATTTCCGGCAAGAGTCGTCGGCTCGGATTGGTGACTTCCGGCTGAGTGAATCGATTAACAGTTTTGATCAATGTGTTGTGCAATTAAGTTACTAAACAAGAGATATCAAGAGGGTTTAGATGATTGTACCGATCGACAGTGAGACTTCGGATTTTCAGTGATTTTCCGGTGAATGTTGGAATTTCCGGCAACGTTGTCTGAAACAGATTCTGGTTGAACGATTTAGGTTAATACCTGCCGAATAATGGATTAAAAATGAAAGAGTCGAGAATTTTACCGATTTGAAGTTAGTCTCGGTTTTCCGGTGAAAGTCCGGCGAATTTAGAACATCTCCGGCGACGTGCTAAAGCTTCGAAAAAGTGCATGGTTCTGAGCGAAAGGATTTCCAGAAGATTGAGTGGGTATTTATAGTGAAGAACTGAATGAATTGTGTTCGAATTTAGTCTTGATTCGCGATTAAAGACTTTCCGGCGGTTATGACCGAAATTGATTGCGGCAACGGTTATAACCGACGTCGACATCAATTTGTGCGGTTTAGTCAAAACGGATTCGGCCAAAATCGCGGATTGCCGGATTTTCCGGTGACGACTAGTCTGGGCGCGCTGATTACTGGATTTGATTTTCTAGTTTTATTATATATGTTATTTGTTTCCTTGATTATCACAACTGCAGTGTGTGGCGGAGTGGTGTGTTGTGTGTTTGGGTTTGTGGGTGACCCGGGTTCGAAACCCGGCGTCCCCATTTTATTTTTTTCTCACTATTTATTATTATTTGTAAATTATGGTTTTTAAATTCTAATATATTTAATAATTATGTATTGTTTAAAATTAATGTCACACCCCGATCTGCAGCGGAAAAGGTGATCGGGGCATGATTGGGTTATCATCAAAGCTCATGACATTTATTATAACGTTTCATATTTATTATTACAATTTAAAGGGAAACATACAATCATAATTACATCATGTTCTACACATCATTCTAGACTTCATTATTTTCTTTTAAGGCATTTCCTATGTTTTCCTTGCTTAATCCTGTTCACTGTATCATGTGTAAAAAATGGTTTTTGGATCAACAAAAAGTTGGCGAGTGAATCCTATGAAAAAATTTGAACAAGTTTATTGAATTGATTATAAAATAAAGTGCACAACCACATATGAGTAAATATAGATGTAAATTTATTCACAAATCACTTAATATTAAATAATGCACACACATACAATAATAGATTGTTTTGAGGCACGCGTTAGCGTAATAAAGGCCATTAATAAGAAGTTTGATAATTGCCAGAACCGGTGCGGTAGCCTGGACTCGAACCCGCGACGTATGATTTAAACGTGCACACAGTCCACCACTGGACTGTGTGTCTATCTTGGTTATTATTCCGGTTTTCATTAAACTTAACATCTATTTGCGAGTGGATCCGGTTTCAGTTTAAAAAAAGGAACATTTTTATTAAGGCGAGTGTGCGTGTGTCAAGGATCGAACTCGGGACGTATGCGTGTTTATTTGCACACAGTCCACCGCTGGAATGTGTGACTAACTCGAGATATAACTTGATTTAAATTATATATATATATAACTGAAAACTTCATCTTCTTCGTTAAGCTTAATCCCAGAACCAATGTCCGATTGTTTCGACAGTTTAATCAATTTCTTTAGTAAGTTGTGATTAGCTACATATGAGATTAATAAAAACGAGAGAGATTAGGTGTAAGATATACCGAACAGAGATCCTCTGTTTCGCCGGCGAAATTCCGATGACAGCAGGTTATTCCGGCGACGTGTATCTTGCGGCAGAGGGTCTTCAGGAAGCTTGAGGTGAGTGTGGGTGGCTTCGGTATGAGCTCTAGATGTTCTGTTTTTAGAGTAAGACACAGAGGTGAAGGGGTTCGGTTTTTCGGCGAGTTGCAGAAAAATTTCCGGCGAGTGAAATTACGTCGAGGATTTGTGTGATTGTGAGCGAAAAAGTTAACAGAAGCTTGTGGGTGTATTTATAGGGAAGGACATCGATGAATTTAGTCCGATTACCGACTTGATTCGTCGGTCAATAATTTCTCCGGCGGTTATGACTGATGTCGCGGACTGGACATCGGTTATAACTGATGTTAAGGTTAATGCTTCGGTTAAATCAGAAGAAACCGTCCAATCTCCGCGAAATCGTCGGGATTTCCGACGACTGCGATTGGGCGCGACTTGGACTGGATTTGATTTCTGAGTTTCATTATTTGAATTAATTGTTTCGATCTGTTATCAAATAACCAAAGTGGCGGAGTGGTTTGATGTATTTGAGTTAAGGCTTTGAGCTTAACCCGGCTGACCCGGGTTCGAAACCCGACAGCCTTGTTTTATTTTTTATTTCATTATTTTTAATAAATTTTCAAATATAACTTTTATATTCTAATATACTTATTAATTATGTATCGTTAAAAATTAATTTGAGCATTTAATACGCAACGAAATTTTTAATTGGTTGTTCGGTTAATAAACGAAGCGGGTTTGGTAAATCCGATTTTTGACGGATGTTACAATTAATATCGACCATAAATACGCAACGAAATTTTATAACTGGATATTTGATTAATAAACGAAGCGGGTTTGGAAACCCGTTTTTCGACGAATGTTACAGCTGACGTATTTTCAAAAGACTAATATGCAGGTACAATACGAAAATAGGTCGGATGTGCTCGGTAGTGATAGAGGATCTTGCAAATCCTAAATCTGCCCAAAGTCTGTTTTGTATTCTTTCCATGTACAATTTATGATCCGCCTGTGGATCTTCTATTACAAGCTTGTATATTATTTTGTACTTTTTAACATTTGGTTTGTAATAGTAATTTTACTCCAAGACTTCCGTTGTGCCGTGTTTAATTGACTATGATGATTATCAACTGACGTCACGATACTCCCCACCCGGGCCCACCGAGGTATGGATTTCGGGTTGGAAATCCAGGGTGTGACAAAACACATCAAACTTACACTCCCATGACTCATTATACTTGTCATATAGTAGAAAGACCACACCAGACTACCCTTTTCATGAACTCCTTTGACAACTAGGCACGACAAAACACCTTAGTCCTTGCCAAAGCCGGAATTATAGTCATTCTAATCATGACCACGTAATGCACGACTTAGAATACTCCAAGGCTTAATGTTACCTTAAGCTTCGATAATATAGGTGTTGAGAAGATCATTTACCAAAGTGTTTATCAATCCTAAAAAGTAAATAAACATAATAACCAACATAACTTTTAGTTTTGAAAATTTTATCTGCCATTCCTAGTGCAATAACTAGGTTTTATACATAGACCTTACAAACACATAATGTAATCAACAACCACATCAGGCTAACATATACATACATAAGTCCAAAACCAAAGTAAATAAAGCTTAAGTGCTTATAAAAGAATTACCATGACTAAGAATTTCATTGATATAAACTCACCATCAAACTTTAAATGTAAATATTATAAATTAGACAACAAGGTTCATCTACACCAGAGTGATATACGAAGACTAGCCAAGAATTTCCGTAACATAACCAACACCATGGTCTGGGTACAAGTGATCAACCAAAGCCAAAGTGTGGTTTTTATAAAGGTATGATTCTTGATCTAAGTATACACACCAAGCCCAAGCTCAGCACCACCTCCAGTGCTCCATTTGACAACCCCACTCTTTATCGCAGTTTGGTAGGTGCACTTCAGTACCTTACGTTCACCCGACCCGACATTAGTTATGCCGTTCAACAGATCTGTATTCATATACATGACCCAAAGATAGATCACTGGAACGCATTGAAACGCATCATACGATACATACAGGGCACATCAACATATGGTCTTACGTTATCCACATGTCCCGATTATTCTCTTCGAGCCTATACTGATGCCGACTGGGCCGGATGTCCAGACACTCGTCGATCCACCTCTGGATATTGTGTGTACATGGGTCCGAATTTACTTTCTTGGTCTTCCATACGTCAGTCCACTATATCACGGTCCAGTGCTGAGCCGAGTATCGAGTGGTCGCTAATGTTGTAGCGGAAATTTGTTGGATTCGAAACCTTCTTCTTGAACTACGCCACCCTTGTTTACTGTGATAATATCAGCGCCATTTATCTCTCTGGGAATCCAGTTCAACATCAACGCACCAAGCACATCGAACTAGACATTCATTTTGTGCGGGAGCACGTTTAGCGTGGTACTATCAGCATTATGCACACTCCAACTCACTTCCAGGTGGCGGATATCTTCATCAAAGGTTTACCACGGATTCTTTTCGAAGACTTCAGATCCAGTCTCAACATTCGGTCGCCTCTTGCTTCGACTGCGGGGTGTAATGGAATAACCAAAACATATTCCCATGTATTTTAGGAAGTATATTTCTGTGTAAATATTTGTAATTACTTTCTCCCAAAGTCAAGGGATTATATGGTGTATATATAGTTAATGAATTAATGAGAAAGGCAAAAGATTGAATCATAAAATTCTACAATGCTCAATGGTAGAACAGAGTAGAACGATGCACAAGAATCCATTTGCTGGATGGAACTTCATTATGAGTGTGTTGTGGTGTTCGGTATGGGATAACGGCCCACACCACCTCGGCTCAAACCCCAACCTTTGATGCCCGAAAAACATTACACCCTTTATTTCAATGGGCATGAGCCCCTCTCGGCGCCACATAATTCTCTTTGTTGCTTTCCCATATATGTTTTATCCAATCATAGAGTTATACATCACCCACGTTATTTTGATTTATTTTTTGTTTATTTTATTTAGATATTATTTTAATAAAACGGTTAATCAGTTAAACTATTATACCCATATGAATGCATGATTCATAAACCTCATTGAGCGAATGTGAGATTTGGAACATGCTGGAGACCAAACTGATGGAGGAGATAAAAATCAACTCGTTTCTTTGGATTACATGTAGATCGAAGTTCAAAGTGGTGAATTGGGAGAGATGGAATGAGTTTAACGGTAGAGATGTAATCTTGTAATTTTCTTTATTTTCTTGCTGACCTGGTTTCTATATAATATATTGGTAGTTTAACAAAAAAAAAAGTAGAAGCATGTATCTGTTAGAAAAGAAGTCAGATGTTCTAACATGAGCAAAAGAAAATAATTTAAGATTAGGGTGTTACTAAATTACATCATTTTCTACTGAACGTACCCTCTTTTAACTTTCACATTAACGCAATTCAAACCCTTTTGTATTTTTTTGTCATTTTATTATCTTGAATTATTATTATCACTGGTATTAGTTTTTAAAACGTTATTTTATTTAAAAAGAATTTTTTATTCATTTCCTTAACTAAAGCTTTTTTTATTTGTTTTCTTACTTTTTAAACTGAATAAAGTCATTTTAACTTTGAACTTAGATTTTTTTTGTTTACAACAGCTTGAAGTTAGTATCCGAATACAATTTGTATAAACAATAATCCACAAAAATTTAATGAACCTTTGAAGCCATCCAACTTAAAATAGTTTTTAGAGTTAAAAGAAAGAAATATATTTGAGAATCACCACTGTCAATTTGTAGATAATGATTTTGATTAGTCAATATCATACCCTCACAATAATAAATTTCCACTTATATCGATTATTAATTGATTTTATCAAATCATTTTACTACCTAATGTGTTAGTTAATGTTTTCTTTTCTTTTTGCATTTTAATACTTTTAATAAATAAAAGTTGTTAATTATATTATAAAAACAATTTTATATACTAATACTAATAAAAAAGAAATAAAAAGATGTAAGATACAAATTAAATAAAAAATATAAAATAAACTGTTTTTCAAAAAAAAGTTCTGAAACTTTTTTATTGTTTAAAATATCTTTTTTATTAATTTGTAATAACGTTTTATAGAAATATAATGAAATACTAGTTAGAGAAAATGCCTTAAGGCCATTCGTAATGGTTAATATCATTAATGGGCATATTCCGCCACATCAATACTATAATATCCCTTAAAAATTGTGTAATAGTTAACACCCCTTAGTGCCTTTGTTCCATCATTACTTTTCAATTTTGTTTTCCTTATTGAGCATTATACTAGAAATGTCCATCCGTATTCATGCCCCTATAAAACCTACGGGGATGGTGTTAGGGGCAGTATCAAGTCATTTCGTGCCCCCTATAACGTTCATTACTCATGGTCTAAAAAACAATATTTGAATTGTATAGAAGGATGAAATTTGACAAATTCTAAATGTGTTTTTGAAAAGAAGGCATGACTAGTAAAAAAAGAGATACATTTAGCCAACCCCTTAAGATTATTAGCGTAATAAAGGCCATTAATAAGAAGTTAAACCTATTGGATACGTTGAATTTACTATTTTGATTTTAATTATTCTATGAAAGACTTTTTTTTTTAACGGTAAATTTGGATCACTTACTAACCATTGGAGTATTATATTGCCACTAACGAAATCACCGTTTATATTAATCTCCACTAAACATAATACTGTACCCTTTTATGAGAATTGATTCCAATAGCTATCGATTTTAAAGTTTTATCCCACATATAATTCAAAGACTTTGAAATTCTTAATTTCCATTAGTTAATTATTATGTCTCGTGAGCGTTAATTATGACATACTATTTGTTGCTTTGTTATTGGTAAGCATAAGATAGTCTCAAAGGTGTGCCTGTTTAGGCCGACAGATACAACGTGTCACATTATTGCATTAACACGCCGTTTTTATTTTCTTTCTTTCATAAATTATTGGGCTTTTGCAATGAGGTGGTGGTAAAGTGGTAAGGGAGAGACTTGGTGTTTAAAGGACCCAAGTTCGATTCCTGACCTCCCTATTATTTTCTGCAACAACTGGTGATGATGGGAGACTAGGCGAATAGGTGGAGATCGCTAGTTCGATCCTTGAACTGAGCGGGTTTTACCTCACCGCACTGTCATGCCTTCGGGCGAGTGTTCACGGACTTCGGCTCTAAGTGAGGGTTTTCCTCGGTTCGGAGACAAGTGTATCCTGATATGGTAAATTTCATCAGTACCTTATTTGAAGGATTGTTCAAAAAATATAAATTATTGGGGTTTTGAAATTCTAAGAAAGAAACACAAATGGAATATTACGTAAAGCTGTACCATCCGACAATATTAAATATCGTGCACAGGACAGGACCACCCCCGTCACTTTTGCTTTAATTTTCAACTTGCTTTATTTTCTATTTAATATTTATAAAATTTATATGAGATTAAATAACAAGTTTAAATACGATCTAAGTTTTTTTTTTCAACTTTCCTTTTGTCTATATGAAGTATGTTTTGTTTCTCAAACAACAAGCAAGCATAAGTAGTAAACTCTTCATACTTTCTTTAGTTTATTATTTTTATCATTGAAAACATAAATAGACTAAAAAGATATTTTGTTGGTGAAGGATTTTTCTTTTCTATTATGATTCACATAGCATTCGATAATTTGATAACTTATCTCTGAATTTATGAATCCAATTAAGTTATTTAAAACATTACTTGTACAAACAACATGCAATTACTCCACTAGTTTATAACTATATTACATTTTACTATTCATCTTAATGAAAAATAAAATTTATAAACTATATTAACATTTTACTATTCATCTTAATGAAAAATAAATTTTGTTAAACTATGAAACATAATAAGATTATTATTATTATTATTATTATTATTATTATTATTATTGTGTAGTTGTTGTTGTAATTTAAGACTTATATATAGCGTATTTATTTAATTATATATAAAAAATAAAATAAAAAATTGAAGGCGTAATTTGTTATCAGAAACGAAGAACAGTCAAGCATTTGGGAGGGATTCTTATTTTATAGAGTTAAATATCTGGTTGGTCCCTGAGGTTTACGAAAATTACAGATTTGGTCCTAGTGGTTCACTAATTACACACTTGGTCCCGGTGGTTGTAATTTTTGCACTCGGGTGGTCCTTATCACTAACTGACATTAAGTTTTCCAGTTAAGTGTGTGTGAAATGTCTGTTTTACCCCTAAGGTTAAAAAAATAATTTAAATCACCTTCATCATCAGCTTCTTCTTCTTCTTCTTCTTATCTCCTAAAATACCATACCAACCAAACAACCAGCACAACCACCACCATATCACCTTCGTCACCATCTCACCTCCACCACCGAACACCCAACACCACCATCTCACCTCCGCCACTTCTCACCTTCACCCCTGAACACCAAAACACCCACCAACACCAAAACCCACCACCACCAAAGAACACCTCCACCACCGGGCACGCCACCACCACCACCACCAAAGAACACCTCTATCGCCACCGGAAACTGAAATGTGTAATTTCCAGTGATGTTGTACACCAGAGGCGATTGTAAAGTGAAATTACAGGAGATATTCTACAGTGAAGCACCTGTAACCATCGAATTCGCCGGAGAGCGTCTATGTCTGTACTCCAAAATACCTCATAATCGGTTTACGGCTAGATGTGTACCGTAGAACATTCCAGAAACCACAATATCAACACCTCCAACTGTAATCAACGATCTCGCCGACCGCCGCTGCTCAACGCGAATATCTCTACCAGGAACGAGTGTCGGAACGGTGATCTTTAGTGGTGGTGGGTTTCGGTGTTGGTGGGTGTTTTGGTGTTCGGGGGTGGAGGTGAGAAGTGGCGGAGGTGAGATGGTGGTGTTGGGTGTTCGGGGGTGGAGGTGAGATGGTGGCATAGGTGATATGGTGGTGGTTGTGCTGCTTGTTTAGGTGGTAGGGTTTTTTAGGAGATAAGAAGAAGAAGAAGCTGCTGGTGATGATGATTTAAATTATTTTTTAACCTTAGGGGTAAAACAGACATTTCACACACACTTAACTGGAAAACTTAATGTCAGTTAGTGATAAAGATCACCCGAGTGCAAAAATTACAACCACCGGAACCAAGTGTGTAATTAGTGAACCACTAGGACCAAATCTGCAATTTTCGCAAACCACAAGGACCAACCAGGTATTTAACTCTATTTTATATAAGGACAAAGACAGGTGGCTTATTATATATGTATATATATGACATGCATGTGTGGAAGCGCTTAGGATGATGGGTAGTGATAAAGTTCACCAAAAATTGATATTGAGAAATGGTGTTGTAACCACACCTTCGCCCCCTTGGAAACTAGGCTCAAGGAACATGAATGTGTCTGCAAGAAATATTGGCGCAAAACTACTTCAACTTCACCCCCCTCAATTCAACTTCAGCAACCGGCTGAATCAACCACAACCGCCTGTAAGTTTTTTTTTTCGAGATTAACAAATTGCAATAATGATAAGTTTTCGATTGTAGGTGGCGCATTTGCTGAATAGAATTTGGTATCTTGAACAACAACATTCGCGCGACACGCTTTTGATCAAGTCCTTAAAAACAGAGCTTCACATTTCACGAGCACATCACAGGAAGACCAAATCGTTGTTCATGCGAGAGAAGAGAGCACGCCAGAGTTTGTGTCATGAGCTTGCAAAAAAGAAACAATCTGAGCAGTCAAACACGTTAATGGCAAAACTCGTAGAAGCAAGGCTAGAAACCCAGTTTTCAAAATCAACCGGTAATTAAGTTTAGGTACCAGGCTGATCATTTTGCAACTATAATATCATGCTCGCTTTGACCATAATAAACTTACTCATTTTATTTTAGCTTATTTATACCAGAATAAATAAAATATGGTGATTATAACAGTATATATATATATATATACATATATAACGTTCAAGAGACCAAACTACCATCCGTAACCAGAAGAATCCAGCAAAGTAAGAAACGTTAGATTTGGTTGAGGCATTCATGTGTTTATCATGATTCTACTTAGACCATTTTTGAGGGTAAAACAACTGAGCCAGCTACTACTGCTATAGCTGAACTCGTGAGTGTATCGAGTTTATGTGTACCAGAACAATGCTAGGGTCCGCATGGTTCGGTCAGTTTAGTTATTATCCTTAATCGAAGTCATCGATTAGTCTACTATATTATCCAATCCGTTTTCGGTTAGTCTGTTCGCTTTATTCGATTAGATTAATGGCTTTTTATTCGATTCGGTCAATAGGCAAAGTCAAACTTGAGCTAAAACTTTTGCTTAGAAATAAATGAATTTGAGGTATAAATACATGAAATTGATGTATAAATAAATGAAATGTAAGTATAAATACATGAAATGGATGCATAAAATATATTGAAACACATGAAATAGGGTGTACAAAATGTGAAATACATGAAATGAATGTATAAATATATGAAATGGAGTTATCAAATATATTGAAATACATGAATTGGAGATATAAGAGTTAGAAATATATAAAAATATGACTCATTTGGTTCAGTTAATTTTGGTTAAAAGAGAGTATAAAGAAAAAAAAATGATAATCGGCTTCTGGTTAATCGTTTTCAGTTCAATTTGGTTTAACGGTTTAGTTATTTCTTACCCGTAGACATTGTTAATCACGTAACATATCAGTATTTTTGTTAAAAAATATAACAATGTTATATTCAAATTAAAGAGAATACAATATCTTTTTGATGGTGTATTTTTTTTACAAAAAATACCAACATACGAAAAAGTTATGGCTATTTAAAAGGGGTAAGTGTAGTTAGTTATATATAAAGAGATAAAGTGTAACTACTACTTAATTAACCAGAATTTGGTTAAAAATAGGAATTAAAGTGTAATTAGTGTTTGAAAGACTAATTTACCCTTAATTTGTGGTTGAATCTTATGCATTAAACTCAAAAAAGCTTTTAACTTTTGATTATCTTAAAATACTTAACATAAATGTATTATAATATAGTACAGATATAACTATGAGTTAAATGCCTGGTTGGTTCCTATGATTTGCAGATATTGTAGACTTGGTCCCAAGGCTTCAATAATTAGACACTTGATCTCAATGGTCGTAATTTTTGTACTCAGGTGACCCTTATCACTAACTTATGTTAAATATCTTAGTTAAGTGTGTGTTAAATGACCAAAGTACCCTTATTAAAAAAACAAATATAAAAATAGTTTAATAAAAGTTTATGGGTCCCACCTCAAACCATTTGCATAATTCTCTCTCTCCTTAGCTCTCACTCTCTCTCACTTTCTTCTCTCACTCTCTCTCTCTCTCTCTCTCTCTCTTCCTCAAACCACTAAAGACCCATCGCCACCCAAGCACCTCCACCACCTTCTCTTTCAACTTCTATGTCACCGAGAAGCCATCGCTGGAGTGCGAACAATGGTTACCGGAAAAATGTTGAGGTGGGGATGGTGGGTTGAAGGTGACGGCGAAGGTGGTGGGTTAAGGTGACGGTGGGGTGGGTTAACGGTGGAAGCGATGGGTTGAAGGTAACAGCGGAAGTAGTGGGTTGAAGGTGACGGTGGTGGTAGGTTTACGGTGGAAGTGGTGGGTTGAAGGTGACAGTGGTGGTGGTGGTGGGTTGAAGGTGATGGTGGTGGGTTTACGATGGAGGTGGAGGTGGTGGGTTGAAGGTGACGACGGAGATGGTGGATTGAAGGTGGGGTGGTGGTGGTGGGTGGTTAAAGGAGGAAGAAGATAATGGGTGGGCCCCTTGTTTATTTAATGGACCCCTTTATTTAATATTTTCTAAGTGTTTTTGTTTTTTAGTTCAAGGGCAATCTAGTCATTTAACATATACTTAATTGAGATATTCAACATAAGTTACTAATAAGGATCACTCGAGTGCAAAAATTACAACCACCGGGATCAAGTGTGTAACTATTGAAGTCTCGGGATCAAGTCCGCAATATCTTCAAACCACAGTTACCACATAAGAGAATAATACTATAATTATTTTCCAAACCAATTAATAATTAGAGTGAAATGCTTGGTTGGTCCCCGTGCTTTCCAAATCTTGCACCATTTGTCTCCATCGTTTAGTAATTACAAATTTGATCCAATTGCTTATAAAATATTACTTACGTGCTCCTTGTGGTATGATTTTGTAACTACTGTGGCCCTTATTGGCTAACGCCCTTAAATATTCAATTAAGTGGTGTTAGATAACCAAAGTACCCTCCAGAATTAAAAAAAAATATAAGTATAAATTTTTTAAAATTATAAATAATTTATGTGGGCCACTTCCACCCTCTTTCTAACAAGTCAACCAGTAACCACGAATAAATTCGGTCGATATGTTTCATCGCTATTGACTTCATCACTACCACCCGCTCAACATTGCACCACCGGCTCAGTCAACACACTAACCACCTCATAACTACCACCACACCAAATAGGACACACCTTTCCCCTTCTATTATCGCCACCCCACGTTCATCTTCAATCTTGATCCTACTTTATCTTCAAACTAATATCTCAAATCAAGATCGTTATGCAAGCAATCGATCAACTCCGACAAGAAGCCAAGACCTTGAGCATTTTCAGATCGCTACATAACCAATACGCTAGTCGTCGTTGTCACACCCTAACCGATGGCGGAAACATCATAGCGAGACGAAAATGAGATAGTAAGAGACTTCATAACGATTTTTGTGGCAAGTATTTAATAAGAAAAATTCATTTCATTACTAAGCAAAGGTACAATGTTTGGAAGCAAAATACATCGTGTAACATAGAAATCAAAGTACAATACATGAACTAAAATTTAAAGTGCGTTTCTAGCCGTCCTACTAGAGTTCTTTCAACGTGACGTCATCAAGATCATACAATACATATAAAAGTATATGTCAACACAAAAGAGCGTTGGCGAGCATACAAATTTGATTTACTAGCATAAGTATAAAAGTTTTACACAAATCCACATGGCGTACTCGTATACTAAGGTGACGTGAGCGAGGGTGTGTATGATTTTTAGATATATTTTAAGTACTTTTCCCTCGTTTATTCAAGCTTTAAATTTATAAAAAAACGATATGCAACTATCACTCTCTACAACACGCTAGGGCAAGTGCACCCATCGTTGGCGTAGTATAGTGATGGTAAGATACCGAGGTCGTCCAAGGAAACAAGAGCTTTTAATACTGGAATATAGTCGATGTCTAATTTGATCAAATTTTTAGGAAAGGTTTTTAATAATTACAAATAAAGAAAAAAAAGAATCAAATAGACAAGATAGAATCACTTGGTTCCAACTCATTATTTACATATCCTTTGATGATTTCCACGCTTTGGGTTTTTAAGAGATTATCTTAGTTAAAGTGGCATGTCCTTCTTTTGGAGGCAACGCTACCCTCAGCAATATTGGTCTGAGGGATACAGTCCCGCACGACAGGTATATTGAAAGATAATCAAGTAAGTTATTAATGAAAAATGTGGTATGTCTCTCTTTTGGAGGCAACGGTACCCTCGACCATATTGGCCTGAGTCAGCAGTGATACAGTCCCGCAAGGCCGGGTTAAAGTTTTAATAGTATTTATTTATAAGGGGTTCAAGCCGTTCTTACTTCCCCTGATTTGATGTTATCGGCCTCAAGAGAAGTCCTAATAAGCTTGAACCAAGTTATCGCAGAATCTATACACTGAACGAGGCAATAAATTTACCCATACCACCCTTCTAACCCCCTTCCAGGTAGTTAACGCGCTTTATATAGACCGTAAAGACACAAATGAGTGAATCAACGAAACATGAAAGATGAAAGAATAAAGTTCACTTTCATTATAAAAAACTATTTATTAAAGTCACTAATACATACCCAATTAAAAAGTTAACCAAATCTAGGAAATCAAAAGTAATACATAAATAACTTGTCTTCACCAAGTGATAAGAGATTAGCCAAGCACGGCCTTTGTTTGACAAAAGCTTTTATGGTCAATCTTGGATCCTGAGACTACTACACACTCTAAGATGGATGATGGATGAATGTGGTGGATGATGGATGAATGTGGTGGTGGAGTCGTGGCAGGTGTGAGAGAAGTGATTTGCCAAGGGATGAGTTGGAATTAAACCAAACACCCCTATTTACAGCTTGGAACAGACCCTTCACACGGCCCCGTGCCCGCAGGCCACTGCCCCGTGTCTTCCTTCTTCTCTGTCTTCATTTAATACGTATGTCAGATCAGTCTGCTACACGGACCCGCGTGTCAACGGCACGGCCCCATTGCCATTGTACCTGTTATACTATCCCAAGATATGCAAATCTGGAAGTTGACCACGGCTAGTGTCCAAGAGGACATGGGCCCGTGTCTCTTGTCTGCTTCTGTTTGTCTTCTTCTGATCTGGAATCTTGAAGGGGCACAGCCCGGTGCCAGACTTCTAATTTGTTGTTTATAGTCTCGGGGTGAAGCTCGGAGGGCTGATATAATGTGGTGTCTTCCCGTCTTCTATACTTATGCTAGATTTTGTCGTTAATTTGTTCCTTTTGTACATTTAAGCTCTTTTTATCCTGAAAATTAAAAGTATACAAAGAAACACACTTTTTCCTACATTAGTACTAAAATCATGCATCACATAATTGTCAACCCAGAGAGTCCACTAGCATAATCTTGTTGTCGCAACGACAAGACCGTTTTTATATAACTTAACATGACTACAAGAATACGTGCGGTGTGCTACTCCTATGGCGCTATACATGTTAAGGTAGGCCCGTACGAAGTTAATGACAAGTATAGTGCAAAAATGGTGTCTAGCATGTATGAATTTCTAAGCATCACGTATTAAGCATGTATAAATGATTATTTGTTTGTGTCAAGCATGTTTGTTTGTGATTGTCTGAATTTCATAAGTTATTTGAATTTTACCCCAAAAGTGTGTAAAATTAAAAAAGGGGTCATGTACACTCACGGTTTGTAAAACTTCCAATCAACTCGCGAGCAAAGAGTCTTGAGTGTAGGGAATGCTGAGTTGGAGAATTTAAAATGAAAATGGCACTTTTGGATCTTGGGGTGAGTGTGAATATCTTACCGGGTAGTTTATGTGACCAATACGAGTTTGGTCCCCTTCAAGCGGCAAACACCACTGTGGTGCTAGCCGACTGACTTCCAAACTACCCCGTGGGATAGTCACGGATGTAATTGTCAAGGTCGAGGACTTTTACTATCCGGTGGATTTTCTAGTACTCGATTACGTTTCTTTGGAACGAACCAAGCAACCAACGGTTATTCTCGGTCGACCATTTTTGGCAACATTGAATGCCCAAATTAATTGTAAAACGGGTACGGTTGACATGACTTTTGGTAACCGTCGGTTGCGGTTAAATGTCTTTTCAGGATTAACGGATCCTCTAGTTAGCGACGAATGCTATATGGTGGACGTCGTTGATGAGTGTATACCTCTTTGCGATATGGGTGTCGAGGAGGAAAACACAATAGAGGAATGCTTCATGTTTGACAGGTTGCAAACGGAGACGAATCGGAGCATAGACGAAGAGGAAAGGAAGATGAAGGTGATGGCGGTGAAGGAAGGAAGACCACCTTGGACACCCCAAGTGGAAAGTCATCCCGAGAAGATTGACACCAAATTGACGCCATCGTTGGTAGAGCCTCCGGTTGTTGAATTGAAGGTGTTGCCCAAGCATTTGCAATATGCTTATGTGGGTGAGGGCAACACGCAACCGGTCATTGTTGCATCAAATTTGATCGTGGAGCAAAAGGAGAAGTTGATAGAACTTTTGCTCACCAATAGAGCAGCTATTGGGTGGACCATTGTAGATTTGAATGGAATTAGTCCTTCCATGGTGATGCATAAAATGATTACCGAAGATGGTATTACTCCTTCTCGTGACGCACAACAGGGATTGAATCCGAATATGCGAGATGTGGTCAAGAAGGAGGTGTCAAAGTGGCTAGATGTAGGTATCATATACCACATTTCTAATAGCCAATGGGTGAGCCCTACACAGACCGTTCCCAAAAAGGTGGACATTCAAGTCGTCATAAATGACGCAGGTGAAGAGGTGGCCAATCGGCCGGTAACCGGGTGGCATATTTGTATTGATTATAGGAAGTTGAATTCCGCAACTTCTAAAGACCATTTCCCTTTACCTTTTGTTGAACAAATCGTTGAGAAATTAGCGGGTCAAAAATTATGTTGTTTCTTGGATGGGTATTCGGGTTACAATCAAATCGCTATTCATCTGGAAGAACAGGCTAAGACTACGTTTACTTGTCAGTATGGCACATTCGCATTTAGGCGAATGCCATTTGGATTATGTAACGCCCTCGCCACCTTTCAAAGGTGTATGACGAGTATATTTTCGGATATGGTGGGGGAGTCTTTGAAAATCTTCATGGAGGATTTCTCAATATTTGGGTCATTATTTGATGTCTGCTTAGACCAATTAGAAAAAAGTTTTAAAAAGATGTGTTGAAACTAATTTGGTCTTAAGTTGGAAAAGAGTCATTTCATGATTTAAGAGGAGATTGTGTTGGGACATGTAGTGTCGAGTCGTGGATAGAGGTTGGCCGTGCAAAGGTGCAACTCGTCTCTAGTTTGCTGTATCCCACGAGTGTTAAGGGTGTTAGGTCATTCTTAAGTCACCATGTTTTTATAGAAGGTTTATAAAAGGGTTTAATGACATAACAAAACCTTTATGTAATTTGTTGTTAAAAGACAAACCGTTTGACTTTAACAAAGATTGTCAAAATGCCTTAAACGTGTTGAAAAAGAAGTTGGTTGAGGCCCCAATCTTGCAATCACCAAATTGTTCTTTACCATTCGAAATCATGTGTGATGCAAGTGACTACGCGATGGGGGCCACGTTGGGTTAAAGGGTAGAAAAGAAACTGTTGCTATATACTACGCAAATAAAACTCTTTCGGATGCTTAATTAAACTACACAACTACCGAGAAAGAGCTACTCGCGGTGGTTTATGCATTGGATAAATTCCGGGCTTACATTTGGGGTAATAAAGTGATTATATATTCTGACCATTCTGCTATCAGGTACCTCATGGAAAAGAAGGATGCAAAGCCACGATTAATCCAATGGGTTCTTTTGTTACAAGAATTTGACATAGAGATACGGGGAAAGAAGGGCAATGAGAATGTGGTTGCAGACCACTTGTCTCGGTTGTTGGTGGAAGAGGGTTCATCCCGTGTAGAGATTAACGAAACTTTCCTAGACGAGCACATTTAAAAGGTTTCGGTATTACCTTGGTTTGCTAATATTGTTAACTATTTGGTGATAGGTGATCTACTGGCTATTTGGGATTGGAGGAGGAGATTGCATTGCCTCTCGCAAAGCAATGCATGTAGGAAGAACCGGATCTGTTCAAGATATGTCTGTATTAAGTCGTGAGGAGATACATACCGGACGACGAGATTCCGAGTGTCTTGACGCACTTGCATTCATTTGCTTGTGGGGGCCATTTTAGTGGTCACCAAACGGGGCACAAAGTGCTCTATAGCGGTCTTTATTGGCCAACTATTTTTAAGGATGCTTTCAATTTTGCTAAAAATTGTGTCGAGTGTCAAAGGTTGGGGGGCATTTCCAAGCGAGATGAGATGCCCATGCAACTTATTCTCATTATCGATATTTTCGATATGTGGGGGATCGATTTCATGGGCCCATTCCCGAATTCACATGGGAATTTGTATATTTGGGTGGCGATAGATTATGTATCTAAATGGGTCGAAGCGATCGCCACCAAAACGAACGACCATATTGTTGTTTGTAATTTTGTTCAAACGAATATAATTTCTCGATTTGGGGTTCCTAGGGTCATCATCAGTGATGGGGGATCTCATTTCGAGAACTTTAATTTTGGAAAATTATTGAAACGGTATGGTGTTGACATCGAATTTCTACCCCTATCATCCACAAACAAGTGGTTAAGTGGAAGTGTCAAATAGGCAAATTAAAGAAATTTTGAAAAAGACCGTTCGACTGGACCGTAAGGATTGGTCACGAAGTTGAACGATGCTTTATGGGCCTATCGAACGGCACATAAAACACCTATCGGTACTATACCTTACCGCTTAGTTTATGGTAAAAGTTGTCATTTGCCGGTTGAACTTGTACATCGTGCTTTTTGGGCTATCAAAGAGGTTAATATTAAGTATAATGATGCAGGTAAGGAACCTCAAGTTGAAGTTGTACGAGTTGAAGGAGCTTCGGGAGGAGGCATATGAGTGTGCTTCGAAATACAAGGATGGCATGAAGCGAGCACATGATGCCAAGTTGAAGCCGAAGGAATTCGTGGTGGGTCAAAAGGTTTAGCTCTACAATTTGAGTCTCAAGTTCTTTCCCGGAAAGCTAAAGAGCAAGAGGATGGGCCCGTACGTGGTTACACGTGTCAGAAAGTTGGGTGATGTTACCATCGAGGACCCGAAGGATGGTTCAAAGCAAACGGTCAACGCCCACCTTAAACCGTTTCTTAATGGTAATGAGAAGAAAAGGGAGGCGAACACGGAGTCGGAAAGCTTTTTGATAAGCGTGCCAACTTATGAGGTCACCTAAAGGATCGGTAGTATTTGTGTAAAGTTTTGTACAGCTTTTCTTAATTGTTTGCATTATCCGTATTATTATTGTTTTCGTTTCGTGCTAATCTCTTTAACGTGTGAAGTTCCGGATATCGCAAGTGGGTTAGACTCGTTTTCGGGGGGTGGTAAGAATCGTTAAAAGATTGGTTGTTAGTATTTTAAAAACCGAAAAACTTTACAAAAAGATTTTAAATTTTTTTAGGAATTTTTCTAGCATATGCTCCTTTTGTAAAAAGTGTGTTTTTTCATCTATATATATATATATAACTATATAACTTTGAAAATTAAAAAAATGAAGAATCGAGAGGGCGTCGGCGATGGGGTCCCAAGCCGTCACCGACGGTGCTTACTTTGAGACCGTCGAGTCACATGTTGCGTAGACAGATGATTAAGTCGTCAGAGGATTTTGGGATTTTTGGGGTGCGTCGGCGACAGACCAGAGTGCCATCGGAGACGGCTTTTGGTTTGTCTACCGACATTGAACGTGTTTTAGTTTATAATTTCGAACCCAAGCTTTCCCGAACTCAGTTTTGACCACATACTCGACCCGGGGGACCCTTATTTGATCCATAGCTTCTTAAGACCATAATATCTTTGCATCCTACTCTCACCACAACTCACCAATCACTTCATCTTCTTCATCAAGAGCTCAAGAACCCTAAAACCTTCTTCTACTCATAACTTCTTCAATTCTCCACCAAATCTAGTGATTCTTGATTCTATTTTGTGTAGCTTTTCAAGAGGAACAACCCCCCATCACGGTTTTCAACAATTCATGCTCATTTGCAAGATTTTTGAACTTGAATTTCCGGATTTTTAGTAAGTGTGTTCTTCAAGCTTTGATTTTCATCTTTTTTTAGTTGTTCTTAGTCTACAACATCGGTATGAACTTTACTTGAATTTAAGCTTGTTAATCATAAAGTTTTTTATTTCTTCCAAAGTTTTAAACTTTTTGTTTAAGAGTAGGTTGTTTATGATAATGTATGATGTTTCAGCTTGAATTTGCTGGTAAAAACTTGATTTGGGTGGGGATTGAGCATGCAACAAGTATGGTGATGTGATTACATTCATTTGTTAGCATGATTGAACATGAACATAATGTTGAACCCTATTGAAATCTTATGAACTTAGGATTAAACATGAAAAATTATGTTTAGATGATATAGTTTGCAACTTTGGAAGTTTACTTATAAGAATCCTCCACCCGGAGGAAACCACTGAGGAATTAGCCGCTCATGTTGGTCTCGTGATCTTCAAATGCTTGAGAAACGGTTGAAATCATTATCTTGATCTTCGCTTCGGTAAGAATGATGATGTTTGCTGGTGAAAAAGGGCCCAAGATTGAGTCTGGTTATCCTCAAATTCGTCCCCTCAAGTCGATGATTTTCATTAGGTTAAAATCCTTCTTATATAAACAATATACCACACACGCGTCTTTTCCTGGAAAGCTACCGCAACCTACGGTTCAAACACCGTAAGTTACGGTACCCACTTGCTGGTTCACTTGTCCCACTTGAACGTAAGCTACAATCCTAGACCGTAGCCTACAGTCCAGCCTCGCTGTTGACTTTGTGATCATAATACTCAATCGTAACCTACAGTCTCTCCCCCGTAGGTTACATTGAGATCTCAAGTCCTCTTTTCCCTCACAATTCAACTTTCCAATAATGACATTTAGGCCCCTCGACTTCATTCATTCTTATTTCTCGCAACTCCAAGCTAGCATGCGGCCTAAAACCAATCCCGAACAACACCGATTGCTATGTTTATAGATTCTGTTCGTTCCGCTTCATCTCTAAACCCTTTAACTTCCCCGAATTAAGTGATTATCCTGCAAAACCATAATATCTCTTAGTTATATCATTCCATGCATATAATTACTTAAAACAAAGCAAAACTCATAAGATAAGCACTTTAAGGCTCGGGTTTCACCCTCTCCATCAGCCACCCTACTGATCCCCTCCTTCTCTTACCGCTACCGTCGGTCAAAACTTCGTCCACCACTGCCTAAAACCCGCAACGCCACAAACCAATTGATCTTATCTCCAACTCCTCATAAAGTTTCCATTTGTACCTCGTGGAGTGTGGGTATGATCATAGTGTTTTATGTCTGTATTCTTATTTTTAGAAAGTTCGTATTCGCATTCTATATTTAGAAACCTCACAATTCGAGGCGTTATATTAATTAAATTCATTTACACATATATATGCACATACGTGTTACCTTTCATATATGTGTTGTATACGCAATCAATCTTTAAATACGTGTTTATACACAAAACCAAGACTTAAAATACGCTTTCGATACCTAAAAGCACGTTAAAATACAAGAATGGCATAAAATAACCTAGTTACAAAGTGGAGGGACTAAAGTGAGAAAAACCAAAAGCTTTTCCACCTCCTTTCTCCTCCAATCCCCTTCCACCATTATTAAGCCAATCATATTTCACACTTCTCCACATCCTTTCTCCTCCAATCACCTTCCACCTTCATTAACTCCCAAACCCTAATTCACATTTATAAATACAAGTTTGCACCACCTCCTAATCACTTTCTACACACTAATCTACTCCCAAACTCTCTAATCCTCTCAAGAATTCCAAGCAAGGAAGAATACTTCAAGTGTTCTAAGTGAGTTTTCACTCACTTTTCTTCACCTTTCTTATTCTAACATTCCTTCAAACTACTTGGGTAACCTCTATGAAGGTTTCCACAACTTTGCCATGGCAAACTAAGGTGGAACCTCACTATATTTGATGTCCAAAGTAGCATAAAATTCTGCTTTAATTTATCTTTTTTTTTCTTAATATATATATATATATATATATATATATATATAATATATATATAATGTTTAAAACTTAGTGGAATCTTGTACCCACCATACTCCTAACTAAGCTTATAGCTGTGGGTTTGTGTAGTGTTTGATTTCCATAAGACAAATGGCTCAAAACCTTTATAAAATTCAGCCCTAAAAAGTCCCAAGTGACGTCAAGGTGTTGGAACCATCCAAGCTTTCAACCTTCAAAGTTGAAAGACATGTGGTTTGGTGAAGGTGTGAACAATGGAAGCCTTGGCTTTCCAACCATGATTCCACCTACCTCACTTAGTTTAGTGGCGAGAATACCTAAGTAGCTTCCAAGAATCAAAGTAAGCTAACCCCGCCTCACCTCCAACATTTGTCATGTTGGGTATGACACGCCCGGGTTGTTCTTACTAGGCTACTTAGCAAACTTAGCTAGTTATACTTTTAGTTTATTCATGACCAATCGGGTCGTCAACTAAGTTGATGACTTTGTGCTTTGGTGAATCATGTAATGAGGTTAATCACACCTCCATGCTTGACTTATATGATACTACGTGACAACATGGACTAGATTAATAATTATATTATATAATATATAAATTAACCAAATTCTAGATACTAACCGGTTGATGGTTAGATGTTATGAACATATGCTATATTATCTTAGTTCTAAACTCCTTGTTTGTGATTCTAACGGGAAAGTTAGGACCCACGAAAACACATGACAACTTAGTGTCCAAACGAGTATTTAGACAAGATATATTTTCACCCACATATACTTTTTTATACTTAATTCCGAATCCAAACTCTCCACAAACTCCATATCCTCAAAAGCCTTCATTTCCCCAATGTAAAGTAACTTTGGTGCTCCACTCTCATCAAATCGTCAACTCGTGTTTAATTGGAAAGCTTTCCAAAACCGTGAGTATACATGACCCCTTTTTTCGTTTTTACACTTTTGGGTGCAATATATATATATATAATATATATATATATATATATATATAATATATATATAAACTCACGCGAACACTTATACGCAAACACATTATTCATACAATCGTATCCAACTTACATGCTTTATATGTTTATACTTAGAAATACTTACATGCTAGAAACTTTACATGCATGATACTTTGTCATTAACTTCGTACAAGCCTCCCCAAACATGTATAGCACTATAGGATTAACGTATTGCCCGTATTCTTGAGGTCATGTTAAGTCAAACAACACGGTCTGGTCGTTGCTACGACAAGACTATGCTAGCGGGAATCTTGGGTTAACAAGTAGGTGTTGCATGCTAGCTTAGGTTATGTTATGCCTTAGTATACTTAATTATCATGTGCATCTCGATAAACTCTTTTATACACATGCTAGTACACTAAAAACTTGTATGCTCGCCAATACTTTATGTGTTAACATGTTACTTTAATATGTACTGAAGGATTGTGATTGTGACACGTTGAAAAGAATCTAGTAGGAAGGACTAGAAAAGCACCAAACTATAATTATTGTTTATTAGTTTAGTCATACGATACTTGCTGTACTTTGTTTCTAAATCATTTACTTGAACCGTTAGCAATAAAATGAAAATTTACCTTTTAAATACTTGTCACAAGTTTAGTCGTTATGAAGTCTCTTGCAATCTATTTCGTCCCGCCTCGATGTTTCTGCCATCGGCTGGGGTGTGACATTTTAGGTCATAGATATGATTGTTAATAGCAAACCCTTTCCAAGGATTTTGTTTGTAGCTCATGCAGATTACATTGTACTTGGTTCATAGCTTTACGTTGGCCATTAAAATGTGGTGGATGTGATTAACAGCTTGCACGTGGCGCTATTACATAGCCTTTTGAACGGTAAAGTGTTCATTGAATGGGCCAGTCCTGCCATGATCAAAGCTTATCGATGTAACATCCGTCAAAAACCGGGTTAACCAAACCCGCTTCGTTTATTAACCGAACATCCAGTTAAAAATTTCGTTGCGTATTTAATGCTCAAATTAATTTTATACAATACATAATTAATAAATATATTAGAATTTAAAATCTATAATTGAAAATTTATAATAAATAATGAAATAAAAATAATATGCTGATGCCGGGTTTCGAACCGGGGTCAGCCGGGTGAACCTCAAAGACTTAACACACAAACATTCAACCACTCCGCCACTTGACTCACTTGTGCTATCCAGTGAAACAAATAACATTTATAATAAACCTCGAAGTTGAATTCGGTCACTCAGCGCGCCCAAATCACACTCGCCGGAAATCCCGACGAATTCGTCAATCATTGACGTTTTCTTTTGACATAACGGATGCATTTACATCAACGTCGGTTATAACTGAAAAACCTTAAAGTCACTCATTCAAATCATCAAACCATAACCGAATAATTTTGAATTCGAAACCGAAAATGCAATTAAATCTGAGTTATACTTTATTCATCAGTTGAGCTCGCGAGTTTATCAAACTTACACTCTCCAATTCGCTCAGAAAACCTCGCCGCAAGTCGCCGGAATCCTCTGCAAGTTAACCGGAAATTATCGCCGGAAAACCGAATTCATTCCATCCATTCTGCTTACTCTAAAATAAGATTTTTAGAGCTCATACCGACATCACCCACACTCACCTTAAACTCCCTGAAGAATCTCTGTCGCAAGAAATACATCGCCAGAATTCTCTGCAAGTCGCCGGAAAACCGAGACTTTCATCAAAACGGTAAATACCTCGACTCTTTCGGTTTCAATCCAATGTTAGACTATTACTAACTTCAATCCATCACCCATAATCAATCCCAGACGACGTTGCCGAATATTCAGCTTTCGCCGGAAAACTTCTGGTATTTCCAGAATCACGCTGTGAATCGGTATAGTCACCTAAACCTTCTGTTAATCATTGTTTAGTAACTCAATTTCACATCTAATCAATCAAAACTGTTGATTGATCCGAACAGACGGAGTTCACAAAACAGAGCCGACGATCCTTGCCGGAGTTCTGAGAAAGACATCTGTTCGGTACATTCATTTCCAAAACTCTCTCTATTTCATCGCATTACAATCGCTTATAAAGTTCGTTAATTGAATTTAACAAGAAACAGTTGAATAATCGTTGTCTGTGTTTTGAACGAAGAAGATGAATTCGAACTAATGTATAAGTGAAATTAAAACAAGATAATAAACCGGGTTAGACACACAGTCCAGTGGTGGACAGTGTGCAAACACACAGCAAACGTCTCGAGTTCGATCCCTATCACGACCCTATCCTCGGAAATAAAAATGTTTTTTTTTTAAACCGAATCGGGTTAACTCACTGTAAGATGTTAAGTATAATAAAAATCAGTATATTAACCAGGTTAGACACACAGTCCAGCGGTGGACTGTGTGCAACACTAAACCACAGGTCCCGGGTTCGAGACATGTTGACGGCACTGGTTCGATATAATTAAAATCTTTTTAAAATAAATGAATTCTGATTTAATTTAAATAGTGTATAAATATAATTAAAAACGAAATATTTCGGGTTAGACACGTAGCTCAGTTGGTAGAGCTGCGTGCACGCGTACGAGAGGTCGCGGGTTCGAGTCTCACCCAGCGCATACTTACACAAGACCGAACCGGTCAACAGTCAAAGTCAACGGTCAACGGTCAACCCAAAAAGTCAACATTTTTTTTATATTTTTATTTATTTATTTTACTTAAAATCAATTAAAAATACTTAAAAATAATATTTTTAAAGTTAGAAAGAGACCTTAAACTCATAAAAATAAACCTAAAAATCCAATTAAAATTGTTAATAAAATCCACTTATTTACCGTACCTATTATGTTATTATTTAGGTTAGTTTCCTTGTCGATTAAATCCGAATTCGTGCGCATTCATCATCAATCCAAGAAACGCACCCACTGTGAGTGAATTCTTACAAGTTCCCCTTTTTTATTCATGTTTTGGGGTGTATCATGTGTCACTTAAACTAATTCGCTTATTCAAACTCGTGCTATACCATATTATGATCTAAACTTAGAATGTAAATATTGTTTGTTATTATGTATTACATATTGTTAAGTTGTATGCAAATTAATTGTTAGGCCCATCAGTTCCTCGTGGGAGACGAGTTGAACAACGCGTGCCTTAAAACTCATTCATTAGGCCCATCAGTTCGTAGAACAACGCGTGCCTCAAAACTCATTCATTAGGCCCATCAGTTCCTCGTGGGAGACGAGTTGAACAACGCGTGCCTCAAAACAATCTGTTGTTGTATGTGTGTGCAATCTTTAATATCAAGTGTTTTGTGAATAAATTTACATTTACATTTACTCATATGTGGTTATGCACTTTATTTTATAATCAATTCAATAAACAAGTTTAAATGTTTTAATAGGATTCACTCGCCAACTTTTTGTTGATCCAAAAACCATTTTTACACATGATACAGGTGGACAGGATGAAGCAAGGAACACATAGGAAAGTGCCTTAGAAGAAAAATAATGAAGCCTAGAAAGATGTATAAAACATGTTGAACTTGTATGATATGATTGTATGATCTCCTTTAAATTTTAGTAATAAATATGAAACATTATAATAAATGTCATGAGCTTTGATGAAAACCCAATCATGCCCCGATCACCTTTTCCGCTGCGGGTCGGGGTGTGACAGATTGGTATCAGAGCTTTTGACTATAGGGATATTGGATAGGTTATTAGACCCTTAGAGCCTATACTATAGTTGATTAGATTTTAATTGTTTATGTGGTTACATGCAAACTCATGATGTTTATTTCTTTCATGTTTATTACATACACAAATGCATGCAAACACTTCCAATATTACATTTTGTGATACATAGTGAATTATACTTACAGTCAAACATACATACTTACATACATATTCATCATACATATTTCAATGTTCACTTATTCAAATCATCTTCATACTTCCGTTATTCAAGATTTTGTCGCATTTTTTTCATTTTTCAAATCTCATCAAAGTGAGTTCTGCGACAGGCATGTAGTAACTGTAAGGGTACCAGTACCGGTAGTCGGAACGTCCTGTCTAGGTTGGCATTCGTATAAATCCAATATAACGGACCAGTTTGCCTACCTGGGGACTAACGATGAGAGTACGAAGGACCTATTAGGCCAAAGCATGCCACACCAAACGTCGTTCGAACTAACCCCACTTTGAGGTGTCACCGGGTCCACACCTGGATACATTCCGAATATCATACGTTACATACTTATTTCTCGATTTTCTCCGGGTTTTAGTGTACGTAACCATGCTAACACATGCGAACCATATGAAAAACCCGGTAATCATGGGGGCCCACATGATTACGAAGGTGAAGTATGGCGGCATGCAAGGCCCAATTACGAGCAAAGCCCAAGACATCCTATGGATGTAGTAGATTTATTATTCTATATTTATTTTATGATTGTTCATTCCTAAATACGACACATGATCCCTAAAACATCCAACTCATACTCTTGATATGTATTCCTTGTAGATGTCTCCTAATTCCGCTCGTAGGAAGATGAGATCAGGAAGAGTCCGCGAGCGCATGGCTGCCCAAATCGCTCAACAAATGGCTGCCGTAATACCCAACATTGTAATTCAAGTTCAACAAGCCCTTACCGCTAATCCCGTCAATCAAGAAGATCAAAATGATGTCAACCCTCCCCCAATTATCACTAAATGCACCTTCAAGCATTTCAAATCCTGCGACCCTCCAAAATACGAAGGGACTGAAGGTGTTACCGCTCTCCCCATTGGTTTGAAGAAATGGAAAACACTTTTCTATATTGCGATTGCCCCGATGATCGCAAAGTGCGATATGCTACCGGTCGTTTACTTGGAATAGCACTTATATGGTGGAATACAGAGAAGGCCAAACGAGGTGTTGAAGATGCTATGACTTTGACCTGGGAAGAGTTGAAGGAAATCATGACAAGACGGTTTTGCTCAAGAATCGAAATCAAGAAATTGGAGGATGAGTTCTATTCTTTGAAACAAAAGGAAGGCGACCACACCACATACAACAAGAGATTCCTCGAGTTAAATCAAATGGTTCCCAACTTGTTCACTTCTCTTTACCGTTTGATCGAGCACTACATTCGAGGTCTTCCTTCAAAAATTCAAGACTCTGTAATAAGTACCACACCTGCAACTTTGGAAGCAGCAATGGAGTTAGCTACAGAGCTCACCGAGAACCGCATACGGAATAAAGACTTCAAGGAGGAGAAGAAGAAGGATAAAGCATCAACTGAAACCTCAAACTCCACCCAAACCGAATCCCCTTCTCAACCATTTCTAAGAGAAAACGAGATGGGCAACTTTTCGCTGTCACCCAACGCAATCAACCAGCCTCACAAGCCGTACCCCTCCAAGCTATCCCAATCACTCAAGTAGCACCCAACTCAACTTACCCAAATAAGAAACCTTACCTTGGACCTCACCCTCAATGTAACACCTGTTTTTATCACCATCCATCTACCTTACCTTGTCGACTATGTGCGAATTGTGGACGCTATGGTCATTTGAGCAAGGTTTGCCGCACCCCTCAAAACCAAACCTCACCCCCTACTCAAAACATGATCCAAACATATCAACAACCCCAATACCCCATGTTACCTTATGTTCGAGCTTGTTTTAATTGTGGCGACCCTACCCATTTTAGAAACACGTGCCCTCTATTGGTTAACATCATAAACGCCCAAGCTCAAGCAAACCCAGTTAACCAAGCAAATCAAGAAAACCTAACCACTAGGCCACCAGCAAGAGGAAGAGTTTACAACATCAACGACAATCCTGTTGAAGATAATGACGGCCCAAACGAACCACCCAGCTAGTCTCCTCCACCAAAAATCAGGATTCAACTCCAACCGCTTAGTTTTTATGTTTTTCTTTATGTTATCTCAATTTTCACGTATCTCAATTATAAATTGGAAATTTATCCAAGAATTTTAATGCGAATTACTATTTCAGTTTTGTTTTTATACTCATTGAATTAACATTCATATCATCATCCCTCACGACGAATCTCAGTCTTATCATTTAAAGAAGTTGGGTTGTGTCTCACTTCTACATAGACTAACCTCTCCATCATAACAAACGAGAGAGGTACTGTCATCATTCAAACATGTATACTATCAGAATTAAGACTCAAGCTTTGGTTGTTGTGTTTGTTTATGTTTTAGAGTCACATAGGACTAATCATAACTTACTGATAAAACCAATGAAAATTTGACAAGAATATGGTGGATACGCCGCTGGTACTTCCTGTATATAAGTATTCTTGTCAAAGGATCAGAGGCATTGTCAGGCGGTTATGAGAAGTTCCATGTAGGATTTAGTAATGTCTTGGTTGAAGTTTGTTTTATACTCACTGATTTAGCATTCATATCATCTCATCATTTAAAGAAATTGGATTGTGTTTCATTTCTACATAGACTAACCTCTCCATCATAACAAACGAGAGAGGTACTGTCACCATTCAAACATGTATACTATCAGAATTAGGACTCAGGCTTTGGTTGTTGTGTTTGTTTATGTTTTAGAGTCACATAGGACTAATCATAACTTACTGATAAAAACAATGAAAATTTGACAAGAATATGGTGGATACGCCGCTGGTACTTCCTATATATAAGTATTCTTGCCAAAGGATCAGAGGCATTGTCAGGCAGTTATGAGAAGTTCCATGAAGGTTTTAGTAGTAGAAGTTTTGTTTTAGGGTATAACCTTATCTTTCCAAACGTATCAAAACTCTTGTGCATAAAATCATACTTAGTCAATCAACTCTGTTTATCAATATTCTTTATCGTAGGCAACAAAAAGCGATTCCTGTAGCAGGGTATTCAACCCTTACAAGGAACGTTACCGCCTCAAACAAAATTTAAACTCTTACTCCTTTCTAAGTATGTAATTGTCAAATTAAAACACCATCCTTTTGAGTCAAACATGCCACTACTTAAATTTCGGGACGAAATTTCTAAAAGTAGGGGATACTGTAACATCCGTCAAAAACCGGGTTAACCAAACCCGCTTCGTTTATTAACCGAACTTCCAGTTAAAAATTTTGTTGCGTATTTAATGCTCAAATTAATTTTATACAATACATAATTAATAAATATATTAGAATTTAAAATCTATAATTGAAAATTTATAATAAATAATGAAATAAAAATAATATGCTGATGCCGGGTTTCGAACCCGGGTCAGCCGGGTGAACCTCAAAGACTTAACACACAAACATTCAACCACTCCGCCACTTGACTCACTTATGCTATCCAGTGAAACAAATAACATTTATAATAAACCTCGAAGTTGAATTCGGTCACTCAGCGCCCAGATCACACTCACCGGAAATCCCGACGAATTCGTCAATCATTGACGTTTTCTTTTGACATAACGGATGCATTTACATCAACGTCGGTTATAACTGAAAAACCTTAAAGTCACTCATTCAAATCATCAAACCATAACCGAATAATTTTGAATTCGAAACCGAAAATGCAATTAAATCTGAGTTATACTTTATTCATCAGTTGAGCTCGCGAGTTTATCAAACTTACACTCTCCAATTCGCTCAGAAAACCTCGCCGCAAGTCGCCGGAATCCTCTGCAAGTTAACCGGAAATTATCGCCGGAAAACCGAATTCATTCCATCCCTTCTGCTTACTCTAAAATAAGATTTTTAGAGCTCATACCGACATCACCCACACTCACCTTAAACTCCCTGAAGAATCTCTGTCGCAAGAAATACATCGCCGGAATTCTCTGCAAGTCGCCGGAAAACCGAGACTTTCATCAAAACGGTAAATACCTCGACTCTTTCGGTTTCAATCCACTGTTAGACTATTACTAACTTCAATCCATCACCCAGAATCAATCCCAGACGACGTTGCCGAATATTCAGCTTTCGCCGGAAAACTTCTGGTATTTCCAGAATCACGCTGTGAATCGGTATAGTCACCTAAACCTTCTGTTAATCATTGTTTAGTAACTCAATTTCACATCTAATCAATCAAAACTGTTGATTGATCCGAACAGACGGAGTTCACAAAACAGAGCCGACGATCCTTGCCGGAGTTCTGAGAAAGACATCTGTTCGGTACATTCATTTCCAAAACTCTCTCTATTTCATCGCATTACAATCGCTTATAAAGTTCGTTAATTGAATTTAACAAGAAACAGTTGAATAATCGTTGTCTGTGTTTTGAACGAAGAAGATGAATTCGAACTAATGTATAAGTGAAATTAAAACAAGATAATAAACCGGGTTAGACACACAGTCCAGTGGTGGACTGTGTGCAAACACACAGCAAACGTCTCGAGTTCGATCCCTATCACGACCCTATCCTCGGAAATAAAAATGTTTTTTTTTAAACCGAACCGGGTTAACTCATTGTAAGATGTTAAGTATAATAAAAATCAGTATATTAACCAGGTTAGACACACAGTCCAGCGGTGGACTGTGTGCAACACTAAACCACAGGTCCCGGGTTCGAGACCTATTGACGGCACTGGTTCGATATAATTAAAATCTTTTTAAAATAAATGAATTCTGATTTAATTTAAATAGTGTATAAATATAATTAAAAACAGAAATATTTCGGGTTAGACACGTAGCTCAGTTGGTAGAGCTGCGTGCACGCGTACGAGAGGTCACGGGTTCGAGTCTCACCCAGCGCATACTTACACAAGACCGAACCGGTCAACAGTCAAAGTCAACGGTCAACCCAAAAAGTCAACATTTTTTTTATATTTTTATTTATTTATTTTACTTAAAAATCAATTAAAAATACTTAAAAATAATATTTTTAAAGTTAGAAAGAGACCTTAAACTCATAAAGATAAACCTAAAAATCCAATATCCACTTATTTACCGTACCTATTATGTTATTATTTAGGTTAGTTCCCTTGTCGATTAAATCCGAATTCGTGCGCATTCATCATCAATCCAAGAAACGCACCCACTGTGAGTGAATTCTTACAAATTCCCCTTTTTTATTCATGTTTTGGGGTGTATCATGTGTCACTTAAACTAATTCGCTTATTCAAACTCGTGCTATACCATATTATGATCTAAACTTAGAATGTAAATATTGTTTGTTATTATGTATTACATATTGTTAAGTTGTATGCAAATTAATTGTTAGGCCCATCAGTTCCTCGTGGGAGACGAATTGAACAACGCGTGCCTTAAAACTCATTCATTAGGCCCATCAGTTCGTAGAACAACGCGTGCCTCAAAACTCATTCATTAGGCCCATCAGTTCCTCGTGGGAGACGAGTTGAACAACGCGTGCCTCAAAACAATCTGTTGTTGTATGTGTGTGCAATATTTAATATCAAGTGTTTTGTGAATAAATTTACATTTACATTTACTCATATGTGGTTATGCACTTTATTTTATAATCAATTCAATAAACAAGTTTAAATGTTTTAATAGGATTCACTCGCCAACTTTTTGTTGATCCAAAAACCATTTTTACACATGATACAGGTGGACAGGATGAAGCAAGGAACACATAGGAAAGTACCTTAGAAGAAAAATAATGAAGCCTAGAAAAATGTATAAAACATGTTGAACTTGTATGATATGATTGTATGATCTCCTTTAAATTGTAATAATAAATATGAAACATTATAATAAATGTCATGAGCTTTGATGAAAACCCAATCATGCCCCGATCACCTTTTCCGCTGCAGGTCGGGGTGTGACAATCGATGACAGGTAAACTAAACATAGTTGGTTGGTTTAACGATGTTTGCTTCAAAAATAAAAAGTAGTCTCCAATCTATGTTTTGAGAAAGAATTTTTGTATCCATTTAGTTTTAACAACACAATTTGTTTGATTTGGTATTGTTATTAATTTACTTTGTTGAGAATGTTCGTGCGTTATTGACATTGTAAAAGGATAATTGTTAGAGATCTATATATGTGTTAGGGTTTGGTTATTATTCTTAATCTATATTGTATATACTTGTATATAATTCATACAGTGAAAGATTTTCTTGCATCATTTGCGTATAATAATGAGTATTGATGTTTTTCGTTGAGACTTGTTTAAACAAATCTATATGACCAATTGTTATTGCTAGAACTTATTACTATAGTGGATGAATCATTGTGTTCCAAGTCATATATTGCTATCAAATTAATTAATCGTTGTGTTCCAAGTCATATATTGATTCAAGTTTTTGTTCGTGTTCTTTTAATCCAAACCGGGTTCAATTTGTGATTTTAAAATCAATTCAATCTTTAAGATAATAACTAGTAAGTTTCATAGAGTTAGGTTCATTTGTGAACAAACCCCTTGATGGTGAAATGTGTGAACTAATCCTAGCCATGATTCTTAATACACGAGTGAAATCAATGGCCATGATTTGATGATAAAAATACACTAGTGTATTTTATTATTTTATGATGTAAATTAATGGCCAGAATTTGTTCACTCAGTTTATAAATACACTAATGTTCACTCTAACTGTGACAATTTCACAAACAACCCTAATTAACTTAGATTAAACATCAACTACAAACTATTCGTGGATTTGACACCTATATCGCCACTAACTATAGAGTTTAAGGTAATTAGGAACACACACTTTAACTCTATCTTTGACGGCACCTCGACATCCCGATCAAATACAAAACCTGAAGTTCATATTCGGCTCCCTCAATTTGCGTGATTTTTCAACATCAATGGTTCTTGTCACGATTTACGATGGTTCTTGTTTTTTTTGGCACCATCTATACTCGAACCAAACCTCCGGAGGTATGGAGGGCATGATCAATGATGGTTCTTGGTTTTTACGCAGGTGGGTAATGCCATGCGCAAAGTGAATTTTCGCTTGGGAAACATTCACCCTCGAGGTGTACATTGCGATAACTAGATAACGCTAAACTAAACATTACGTAAGACATACTTCATGCTCCCCATTGCGTGCACGACGTCTCACTTTGGGTGCACGCGTCCAGAGCAAGAAGTGTCACATTGTGTGTCATCAACAAAGGTGGTTGTTCTTCAAATCAAAGCTTGTTTAACATCAAGATCCTAACTTTATCGTTGGAAATACATCAATATCTATCCATATCTTTATATCCAACATTAATCATCAAAAGCATGTAACTTTTTATATGAAACTAACCTTGTTTATGAGATTCCTTCGACTAGAACTTGAACTGGTCAAAAAGCTCCTTTTAACAGTTTCTTGTTCCTCAAACTCAATCAATATTGGGATAAAATCAGTCCCCGGTCTTCTTCCTTCGATTCCCACTCATATTACCAATTTACCTTTCATGGGCCTTTCATGCAATTTCCTATGTTGGGATTTTTATTCAAAACTCATATTACCCTTTTAAGCCCAGTTCATTTATTTACTCTTATCACTGATATCTCCAAATAATTACCAACGGTGAACCCTTAACTGACACGCTTTTCATATGAAGCAATGCGCCATTTCAACAATGGTTCCCCAACTATGAAAAACTATTGGTCTGATTTTAGTTTTTTTTTTTAATAACAGAAGTTACATATTTGTTATTATTTTATGTTTGAGTATTCCGAATGAAGTTTGGAGAGTGCTATCAAAATATTTGATTATTACAGTGGTTTTTAAATATATGCTTCTGAAAGCCATCATCTAAGAAAAACTTAAAACTCATGATAACGTCACCTCTGGTGGAATTTTTTTACTTCTTGACACGTATACACGTCATATACGAATATACGACTCGTATCTGAATAACTTCGGGTAATATACGTCATATAGGGTCTATACGACTTGTATATCTTTTTTATATGAACTACATGACTCGTATACAATATATTAGTTGGGTAAGGTATTTATATACAAGTAGTGTATTAGATGTGAAAAGATCTAATTTAATGTAGGATTAACAAATCTCTTTTTTAAGTAGTTTTGAAATTTAATGAAGAAAACTGGACGTGTAACTGAAAAGGGCTGACTTTGACCGTATCAACACGTCCAACATTTGAAAACGAAATTTAAACCATATAAAAGTACAAGAATATTAAACAATATGATAACTCATATAAAATATGAATTTATTGGGAGACTTTTGACTTTTTAAAATTATATAAGAAAAGAAATAATAATAATAATAATAATAATAATAAAAAAAAAGAAAGCAAGTGACTCTCTATGGACCAAGTATAACAACACATGTCAAAGAAGCACGCTTGACTAGCTTCTTATTACAAGCGATTTTGGTTAGTGTCAGTTTGGTTTTATTCAAGTGTAGATTATACTATTAGAAGGATGTGATACCTTTGATAACATTTACGTTTATGCTTTGATCATTTGTATGTCAATAAAGAAAAAAATCAATTATCGTCTGATTTTGAACAAAACTTTTACCGAAACATAGATAAAAATAGACAGAGCGTAACAATATGTTCGCAATTTTATAATTGCGTTTTCGATTTACAAGACTCCTTGTTTTGTCGCTTTTGGAACTTTGTAGGATGTGTACACCCCTCAAATATTAAAAAAACGAAGAAATTTGTGTAATTATTCAAAAAAATAATGTAAAAAACTTTGTAGCTAAACTTCAAGTTATACAAATCTTATAGTGAATTTATAAAATAATGTTGTTAGGATGGTATGTATTCATGAATGATAGGATAAAACACATATTTTGAGATTACAAGCTGTAAATAAAAAAAAAGTGATAGTAGAAGGGGTTAAATGATTGAATAGTTGAAAGAGAAGTTTAGACGTAGAAAGAAGACTTTTACATGGCCGCTTGGCGCTTGCCTTGAAATTTCTCAAAACCTGAGGCCTTGAAATTTCCCATTTCACTTCATTATCTTCATTTAGTAATCAAGTTGTATGTGCAGCTAAGAAAATGAAGTTCAAGCAGCAAAGATACGTAAGGTTAGTTAGTGTACGTGGAGCTCTTTATATATATATGGTAACAAGTATTAATGGGTGGTTGTTTCTTTCAGGTTCAAGGATACAAGCGATTATAGTTATGATCAGCCAATCCCGACGCCGAAAGCGAAGCCATCTTTCATCCAAAGAGGATGGGCCGGGTTCCATGATAAAACGCTACTTCCAAAGAAGAAGACGAGGACGCCCAAGATCCTACACCCACAGGCCCTTTTCTTCAGACCTGGAACAAAATATTTGTCGTGATTACCATCATCGCGGTATCTTTAGATCCGCTCTTCTTCTACATTCCTGTGTTTGATAGGAATCAAAAGTGTCTGGGTATGGACAACAAGATGAAGATCATTTCTTGTGTTCTCCGTACTCTAATAGACCTCTTTTATGCTCTCCATATAATCTTTGAGTTCCGCACTGGATTTATTGCTCCTCTTTCAAGAGTCTTTGGGCGCGGTCTCTTAATTGAGGACTCTTTTGCTATAGCCAAAAGATACTTGTGCTCCTACTTCATCATAGACGTATTGTCAATTCTTCCGCTTCCACAGGTCACCATTCTCTTCATCATACCAAACAGAGAGGGACCAATTTCTTTAGTTACAAAGGATTTGCTCAAGTTTGTCATATTTTCCCAATACATCCCACGCTTTGTTCGGATGATTCCACTATATACACAAGTGACAAGGACTTCTGGCATATTTACTGAAACCCCATGGGCTGGAGCTGTCTTGAATCTTTTTGTCTATATGCTAGGCAGTCATGTAAGAAAGTGTGAACCAGCAATTCGTCTCTCTTTTTTGTTGACCATATTAATATTTATTGTTTCAGGTGATTGGATCCTTCTGGTACTTGTTCTCTATAGATAGGGCTGATGACTGCTTGCGTGCTGCGTGCAGTCATATGAATTGCGACGCCAGGTAACTATACTGTGGAGAAAATCGTAAGGGGGACTACTCGTTTCTTAATGCAGCTTGCGCACCTCTTAAACAAGATCAAATTAAAAACTCCACGGATTTTGACTTTGGCATATTCCTTGACGCTTTCGAGTCTCACGTGGTAGAAACCAAAGATTTCCCCCAGAAATTCTTGTACTGCTTCTGGTGGGGTTTGAGAAGTTTAAGGTTGGTTTGTGCGTTCCACTTATACTATGGAACCATTACTTTTATTTTATTAATTGTTCTATCAATCAGCTCGCTTGGTCAAAACCTCAAGACAAGTACCTACGTATGGGAGACTCTGTTTGCGCTCTCCATCTCCATTCTTGGACTGGTGTTATTCTCGTTTCTCCTCGGAAACATGCAGGTGGGGAATTAATGCATATACTACATACGCATTGTGTTGTTATGCAAGTATTTGATTTGGATTGGTGCAACGTACAGAAACATCTTCAATCAATGACAGTAAGAGTAGAAGAAATGAGAGTTAAAAGGAGGGACGCGGAGCTATGGATATGCCACAGGATGCTCCCTGAAGATCTGAAGGAGCGTGTGAGGCGTTATGAACAGTACAGATGGCAAGAAAACAGGGAGTCGATGAAGAATCTCTCATTTACAACCTGCCCAAGGACTTGAGAAGGGACATAAAGCGTCATCTTTGCTTGTCTTTACTTACGGGAGTCAGTAACACACAACCTAGTATTTTCTTTTTTTTTTAAATTTTGTGGGTGTCTAATGAGGATGCAATGCAGGTGCCGATGTTTGAAACAATGGATGAACGATTGTTAGATGCTATGAGTGAGTGTCTGAAGCCAGTTCTTTACACAGAGAATAGCTACATGGTGCAAGAGGGAGATCCGGTAGATGAGATGCTGTTTATAATGCGCGGAGACTTGCTAAGTGTGACTACAAATGGTGGAAGAAGTGGCTTCTTTAACTCTAGTAACCTCAAGGCAGGTGACTTTTGTGGAGATGAGCTACCCACATGGGCTTTGGATCCAAACCTGTCTTCGATCTCCCCCTCTCAACGACAACTGTTAGAGTGATTACGGATGTTGAAGCGTTTTCTCTTAAAGCTAATGACCTCAAGATTGTAGCCTCCCAGTTCAGGAGACTACACAGCAAGCGCTTCCAGCATACGTTTCGGTAATCTTTCATTCTTTCTTTACTTAAATTATCATGATATAGTATATTTATATACAATCTAAGAGAAAGTTAAACTTGTCAGGTGCTACTCGCAACATTGGAGGACATGGGGAGCTTGTTTTATACAGGCTGCTTGGCGTAGACATTGTAGAAGGAAGCAGGAAAAGGCGTTGTGGGAGGCAAAAGTGCAGGATGCATTAGCAAACACTGCCGCTGGTGCCTCCCCAAGTCTTGGTGCAGCCATCTATGCCTCCAGGTTTGCTGCCAATATATTACACAACTTGAGGAGGACCAATCGTTCACTTACTCCTAAATTATCGCCACTGCCACTCAAGCCAGTCGATCCCGATTTTAGCAGATAGTCTTTTTGAGTCTGTACATTCAGCAAGGTGCTTTTATATGTTCTTCCTGTTTAATTCATATTATTTTGGGGCTGTCTATATAGAAGGACAATTATACGATATTTCCTTCATTAAACTCATGTTTCCCAGGATAGTACATATGTTTAAGATCAATATATGATTTGAGTATGCACATGATTTGTGCAGTTACTCATTGAAGAACAGGGACACACGAAAGCACAAAATCCACACACAAGCACACAATTTTTATTAACTATCAAATGGCGGTACAAGAGGGGCATTTTATACCCTTTGGTTAGGCAGTTATCACCAACCGACACAACTCCTAATTTAGCGCCAAACTACTGGTTTGACTTTTTACATTTGACTTTTCTTAAATTGCATAATAATAATAATAATAATAATAATAATAATAATAATAATAATAATAATAATAATAATAATAATAATAATAATAATAATAATAACAACGAAACTTTAGGTAATCTTGATTATTTCATTTTAACAACTCACACTTTATCTCCTTACAATCATAAAGGAACCACTTGCTTCAAGACCTGAGCTACTAGCTTCGAACGTAATAAAAGATTTTAATTAATTCTCTATTAGCAAGATTTTTCAGATAAAATAAATAAAGATGTAGACAAACCGGTACATTTATCCATAACAATACCATGCAGTACACACACACTGCTTACCATTGAAGACTAGAGCATACTACTTTGAAGTTTCAAGTACAATACAAATAATGTGCTTAAATCCTTATCATAATGATAATCTTGTAATGACTGAAGTCTAATCATTTCACATCCTAAACTACAAGGGTTTATTAGTAATTAGAAGATAGAATGGTGGTTATAAAGTTGAGGGGCTGATTGTGACAAAACAGAACTTGTCAACCAACACCAGGGGGTGCGAATCCTTAGAGACACACCCCTATATCGCGACCAGCCACACAAGGAAAAGAAGGGGACGCAACTCTTCATCGAATGGACACACCTCTTCACGCTCAATTGCAATCACAAGATCTAGAGACGCACCGGTTCACGAAGAGACGCGTCTATTCACTCGTACCCATTGGAAACTATAAATAGGGGCTTTAGTTTTCATTTGTAATCGTTCATAGTTAAAGTTTGTATAAATACACACATACGATTCATTGTAAGTTACGAATCAAGTTGATGAAAGTTTAGTTTAGTTTTATCATCTGCGATCTAGAGATCAAAGATTAGTCTGGGCAACAATTGGTATCAGAGCATCAGGCTCTACGGCATCGTAGGGAATTCGCGATCAGGTTCTATCTTTCAATTCGCAAGTTTCAATTCGGTTTATTAGTTTCGGTTCAAGGGTTTCGAACCAGGGGTTAGAAATCAAGGGTTTTGATTTCGGGGTTATAGGGCGAAGTGATTGGTTGGTTATTACGCGTTTCGTGATACTCGCGGGTTAAAGATTCTGTTAATTACTAGTTTGTCGAAAGTGAAAATTGTTAGGTCAGAAAATATGTCAGGAGCGACAGGAGGTGTAACATTTGTGTAAAACGGGTCTCGAAAACCCGCGTTCAATTATAAATCAAGTGTACATTTATGTCGTTTGGTTTTTTTTACCTTTTTGTTTATTGTTAGACATATTAGAATACAATATATAATATATAAATATCAACTGATATAAATAATAAAACAAATAATCAATCAAATATTAAAAATTAATAATAGCAAATGATAAAATAGACTTAGAAATAAAATAAAGTTAAAAAAAAGGGGTAAACCGGAATCGAACCCGGGTTCACCCCAATAGAGCACACACTACAACACCATCAGACTACCCACACTTTTTGTGAAGTATTGAAATTAATAAATATATGTATTCGGGCCATACGAGTCATCTGCGAGATTCAAGTGAGTAACCGCTCTGATTCAACCGTAAAACTTTGAGTATACGTTTCGATTCTTACAGGAACGACTATAACAGTCAATCTTTAATCGAAATTACAATCAAAAGCATTAACTCACAAACTGTTATGCTGAATCATTGTTGCAATTACCGTTTTTGATTTTAAATCAAGTTGTGATCTTGGAAGTCTATAAATACTTTCAGTCAGAAAACCCAACTCGCTTATTCACTCGAATCGACTCTCAAAACTCTCTGCTCGATCCTCCTGTCACCACCGGATCTCCCACCAGAAATTTCTCACCGGAAATCTTTCGCCGGATACTCGTAATCTACCTCAGCAGGTAAATTACTTGGCCTCCATTTGATATCTGATTTCTGGTGTTATGTCTGTAATTGCGATATATATATAAGTATCAGAGTTATGTAGATCAAGTCTGTTTATGGGCAAACGAAGAAGATGAAGTTTTATAGTGTATTAATATATTATAAATTCAATGACAACCGGGTTAGACACCCAGCCCAATTGGTAGGACTGGGTGAAGTACAACTTGCAGGTCGCCGGTTCGAACCTCTGTATGTATTCCGGTTCAAAGATTTTAAAAATTGTTTTTAAAACTAAATTCTGATTTCCGCAAATAAGAACTTAAATATAACAAAAAACGGGATTCCTCTGGGTTAGACGCCCAGCCCAATTGGTAGGGCTGGGTGCATGCGAAGTTGGGGATGCGAGTTCGAGTCGGGACAGTAGCAGCGGTTCAATCATTTAAAAAAAACCTTTTTAAATAAAAGATTTATGGAAAGGCTTAATTAATATATAAGTATAATAAAAATAGGAACTTAAACGGGTTAGACACGTAGCTCAGTTGGAAGAGCTGCGTGCACGCAACCGCAAGGTCTCGAGTTCGAATCCCATCACACGCATCTTAACTCACAAAAAAAACCAGTCAGAACACACTTTGTCAAGTCTGACAAGGTTTTAAGATTTTTTTTATTTATTATTTATTTAGTCTTTTTGTAATTATTAGTTTAATCAAATAAAAACCCTTAAAACAAAGTTGTTATTAGGTATAAAAATCACAATAATATCATAAAAAAAGTACCCAAACACTAACAAAAAGTAATAAATCAAGATGTTATATTTTTATATATATTTATCGAATATTCGCGTTAATATTTAGGTTAGATTTCCTCGTCAATAAACCTCAATTCGTGCGCATCTTCCATCAATTCAGGAACGCACCCACTGTGAGTGAATCTCTACCAATTCCCTTTTTTATCATATTTTGGGGTGTATCATGTGTCGTACTTGTTTTTATTTAATCATACACTTGTGCTATTATCATTACGTGATCAATGGGTATATTTGTTTGTGTGGTTTTTGTGTGGTACATTTTAACATTCCAGTGCAAACATTCACTAGGCCCATCAGTTCCTCGTGGGATACGAGTTGACATCAGGTGCCTCATTAGATCGGCTCCATTTGATTGAGCCTTGATCTCAAGTTCATCATACATCATGTCATGTGTTAATTGTGGATATTATGTGGTTTGTGACGGTTTATATATACTTATGCTCACGTTTGATTTATGCACAAATTTTTATTTAAACAACTGAAATGACAAATGTTTTAATGTTTTACTTAGATTCACTCGCCGACTTTTGTTGACCCAAATCTTTTGTTTTACGCATGATACAGGAACAAGCTGAAGAAAGAAACACATAGGAATGCCTTAGAAGAATAAACAAATCTATTATGTTCTGAGAAATTTTTCCATTTTATTTGTGCTTGTATGACCCATTGTGATTGGAATATTTGAAGTTTAAATTCAATTTAATAAATATGAAACTTACTAACAAATGTCGTGAGCTTTGTTAATAACCCAATTATGCCCCAACTTTTAATTCTGTTGCGGGTCGGGTGTGACAGATTGGTATCAGAGCTTGTGACTATAGGGATATAGGATAGGTTATTAGACCCTTATAGCCTATACTATAGTTGATTAGATTGTTAATGTGTTATATGCAAAACTCATGATGTTTATATGCTTCATGTTTATTTATTTTTTTTATACACACCAATACATGCAAGCACTCTCATTAATACATGCTAATATATGATGTTCAATATAGTTTATATGTTGATAACATACCATGCCTATGCAAGCACACACATTATGATTTCACCATTTATTTGATTCTTCCCAAATATTTTGCAATGTTTCCATGATTTTTCTTTTCAATCGCATCAAATTGAGTTCTACGACGGGCATGTAGTAAGTGAAAGGGTACGAGTACCGGTAGTCGAAACGTCCTGTCTAGGCTTGGCATTCGTATAAATCCAAATAAATGACCAGTTTGCCTACCTAGGGACTAACGATGAGAGTACGAAGGACCTATTAGGCCAAAGCATGCCACACCAAACGTCGTATGAACTAACCCCACTTTGAGTTGTCATCGTGTCTACACCTGGACACATTTTGACCTTACACTTTACAATTATGTTTTGTGATTTCCACTCGGGTGATGCTAGCATTAGCAGGCCGACACCAATGTGAAACCTACCAAGCTCAGTAGTCATGGGGGCCCACGTGACTACTAAGGCTGAATTACAGGAGACGTTTGGGAGGCCCAATCTTATGCAAGTCCAAGACATCTTATGGATGTAGTTAAATTCATGTTTCATTTATTTAATGTTGTTTTCATATTTTTTTACGACACATGACACCTAAGAACGTTAATTTCATAATCTCGCTTCGTATTTCCTGTATATGTCTGCTAGACACTCTCGAGGCGGTAGGAGATCAGGAAGATCCAGTGAGCGTATAGCCACTCACATCGCTCAACAGATGGCTGCCGTGCTTCCTGATATTGTTGTGCAAGTTCAACAAGCACTAGCTGCCAATCCCACTAACCCCAACAACCCAGAAGGGTAAAACATCGCCAACCCTCCTCCCAACACCAACAAATGTACTTACAAGCATTTCAAATCCTGCGATCCCCCAAACTATGAAGGGACTGAAGGTGTTACTGCTCTCCTCCGTTGGTTTGAGGAGATGGAAAGCACTTTCCTCAATTGTGATTGTCCCGATGATCGCAAGGTGCGCTATGCTACTGGTCGGCTGTTTGGAGTAGCACTTACCTGGTGGAACACTGAAAAGGGTAAGCAAGGTGCTGAAGTTGCTATGGCCTTGACTTGGGATGAGTTGAAGGAAATCATGACCAGACACTTCTACCCAAGAAGTGAGATCAAGAAGCTGGAAGATGAGTTTTACTCATTAAAGCAAAAGGAGGGAGACCACACCACTTACAACAAGAGGTTTCTTGAGTTGAATCAGATGGTCCCTAACTTGTTCACTCCTCTTTATCGTCTAATCGAGCATTACATTCGAGGTCTTCCCTCAAAAATTCAAGATTCGATGTTAAGTACTTCACCTGCAACACTTGAAGCTGCCATGGAACTGGCTACCGAACTGACGGAAAATCGCATTCGAAATGCCGATTTTAAGGATGAAAAGAAGAAAGATAAGGCACCTGCTGAAACTTCAAACCCAACCCCAGCGGGTCCGTCTTCCAAATTTGCTGGAAAAAGGAAGCATAATGGGAAAATTTTTGACATTACACAAACCAATTCTCCTATCACTGTTGCTCCAATCACTCAAGTCGCCCCTCAAGCCGCCCCATTCAAGAAACCATACACTGGTCCACACCCAAAATGCAATCGATGTCAATACCATCATCCCTCTGTGAACCCTTGCCAATACTGTACAAGTTGTGGCCGTGCAGGTCACACAATTCAAACTTGTCGCATCCTCCAAAAAACAAACCGCAATCAACGACAAGCCCAAGCCAATAATCAAGTGGTGGGCCAAGCCCAAAATCAACAACCCTTACTTTTACCACCTGCTCAACCTATGGCTCAACCCTTCTACCAACCCAATTACCCAATTGTGCAACCTGTCAGAGCATGCTTCAACTGTGGCGATCCAACCCATTTTCGTAATACATGTCCACGCCTGGTGAACATCATTAATGCTCAAGCTCAAGCCAATCCGGTAAACCAAGCCAATCAAGTTAATCCACATGCTAGAGGAAGAGCTTTCAATATCAACGCCAACCAAGCTAGGGCTGATAACAACATGGTCAATGGTACGTTCCTTATTAACGGTATTTATGCATCCATACTATTTGATACTGGTGCGGATAAGAATTTTGTGTCCTTAGAATTCGAATCTATTCTTGATTTATCCCGCGTTAGTCTCGCCGAACCATTCACGATGGAAGTTGCTGATGGTGAACCGATTTCGTTAGACTCAATCATTCGTGGTTGTACTCTTACTCTTAATGACCACGACTTTTCAATTGATCTTATTCCCATGAAGCTGGGTAGCTTCGATATCCTCATCGGTATGGACTGGCTTAGTCAGCATCAAGCTGAGGTTGTTTGTTATGAAAAATTTATTCGAATTCCTCTCTCTCTCTGATGGTCAAACTTTGCGCGTTTTTTGGTGAAACTCCTTCTAAAGGGCTCAAATTGATGTCATGTCTCCAAACTCGTAGATATCTTCGCAAATGATATACCATGTTCCTAGCTCATATCGTCAAGAAGGAAGGCAAGGAAAGGAAGCTCGAGGATATTCCCATTGTTAAAGAATTTCCTCTAGTTTTCCCTGATGACGTTTTAGGACTTCCTCTAGTGCGAGAAGTCGAATTTCGAATCGATCTTGTACCTGGTGCTACACCAATCGCAAAATCTCCTTATCGCTTAGCCCCATCTGAGATGCAAGAGTTAGCTAGCCAGCTGCAAGAGTTGACTGACAAAGGATTCATACGTCCTAGTTCGTCGCCATGGAGTGCACCTGTTCTTTTTGTAAAGAAGAAAGATGGAACTTTTCGTATGTGCATCGATTATAGAGAGCTCAACAAGCTGACCATCAAAAATCGCTATCCATTACCTCATATTAACGACCTCCTAGATCAACTATAAGGTGCCACTTGTTTTCAAAGATCGACCTTCGTTCTGGTTATCACCAACTTAGAGTGCGTGAAGAAGATATTCCCAAAACTGCTTTTCGAACTCGTTATGGTCACTATGAATTTATGGTTATGCCTTTTGGTTTGACCAATGCCCTGCCGTTTTTATGGATTTGATGAATAGGGTGTGTAAACCCTATCTCGACCATTTTGTCATAGTTTTCATTGACGATATCCTTATCTACTCCAAGACCAGATCTGATCATGAGCGTCATCTTCGACTTATCCTAACACTTTTGAGAACCGAAAAGCTTTATGCTAAGTTCTCGAAATGTGAGTACTGGTTAAAAGAAGTACAATTTCTTGGTCATGCCGTGAATGACAAAGGGATTCATGTCGACCCTGCAAACATCAAAGCGGTACAAGAATGGCAAGCGCCGCATACACCTACTGAAGTTAGGTCATTTCTTGGTCTGGCTGGTTATTATCGACGTTTCATTGCAAATTTCTCTCGTATCGCCGTTCCACTCACCGCCTTGACTCACAAGGGCAAACCCTTTATATGGGACCCAAAAAAGAAGAGGGCTTCCAAACTTTGAAGCAAAAGCTTTGTGATGCACCTATCCTTACACTTCCTAATGGTTGCGAAGACTTTGTGTTTATTGTGACGCATCCGGGCAAGGGTTAGGTTGCGTCCTAATGCAAAGAGGAAAGGTGATAGCCTATGCCTCAAGGCAACTCAAAGTGCATGAGAAGAATTATACTACTCACGACCTTGAACTTGGAGCTGTCGTGTTCGCCCTTAAGATATGGAGACATTACCTCTATGGTACCAAGTGTGAAATCTACACTGACCACAAAAGTCTTCAGCATATCTTTAATCAGAAGGAATTGAATATGAGGCAACGACGATGGGTCGAACTTCTAAATGACTACGATTGTGAAATTCGTTATCATCCTAGCAAGGCCAATGTGGTGGCTGACGCCCTCAGTCGAAAGGAGTATGCAAACTCAATTCGTCTTTTGTGCTTTCAAATTGTGACCGATCTCCAAAACCGAATTAGAGCAGCTCAACATATTTCCATCACGGAAAATGATGTACGAGATGAACTGTCTTGTGGATCTGAAACCAAACTAGAATCCAAGTCTGACGGTATTCTCTATTACTTAAATCGTATTCGGGTTCCTGGTCATGACAACCTTCGTGCTTTTCTCATGAATGAGGCACACAAAACTCGATACTCTATTCATCCGGGAGCCGATAAAATGTATCAAGATCTACGATACTCCTACTGGTGGCCTGGCATGAAGAAAGATATCGCTATATTTGTTTCTAAGTGCCTTACATGTTCCAAAAGCCGAACATCAAAGACCCTCAGGACTCCTTGTCCAACCTTAAATACTTGTATAGAAGTGGGAAAATATAACTATGGATTTCATTATTGGGTTACCTCGCACCTCCAGTGGGTATGACACCATTTGGGTTATCATTGATCGTCTCACCAAATCAGCTCATTTCATTCCTATCCGTGAAGATTTCAAGAACGAGAAGTTGGCTCGTATCTATATCAATGAAATTGTAAGCCATCATGGTGTACCTTTGAGTATCATTTCAGATCGCGACGGTCGATTCACTTCACGGACATGGCAAGCCGTAAAAACCGCTATGGGTACACGTCCTAGATCTAAGTACTGCTTTTCACCCTCAAACCGATGGCCAATCTGAGTGTATCATACAAACCCTTGAAGACATGTTGCGAGCATGTATTATAGACTTCAAAGGTAATTGGGACACTCATCTACCGTTAGTGGAATTCTCATACAATAATAGTTACCATTCAAGCATCGGTATGGCTCCTTTTGAAGCCTTGTATGGTCGTAAATGCCGATCTCCTGTATGTTGGCACGAAATCGGTGAAGCACAAATTACTGGTCCTGATTTGGTTCAAGAAACGACTGACAAAATTCTTCAGATTCGTAACAATCTTCTAGCAGCTCAAAGTCGTCAAAAGAGTTACGATGATAAGCGACGAAAACCTTTGGAGTTTTGTGTTGGTGATCGAGCACTTTTGAAAGTATCACCATGGAAAGGAGTAGTTCGCTTTGGTCAAAAGGGTAAGCTAGCACCACGTTATGTGGGACCATTTAAGATACTCAAAAGGGTAGGTCCTGTGGCTTACAAGCTTGACTTACCAGAAGAACTCAGCAGAATTCATCCTACATTTCACGTATCAAATCTGAAAAAGTGTCTCGCTGACGAAAATCTCCACATTCCTTTAGAAGATATTCAAATCGATGAATCAATGCACTTTGTTGAAAGACCTGTCGAGATAATGGACTTTGGTGAAAAGCGTTTGAGACGAAGTCGTATCCCTATAGTCAGGGTGCGTTGGGAGTCAAAAGGAGGACCCAAGTTTACTTGGGAACGCGAAGACTAAATACGCGAAAAGTACCCGCATCTTTTTCCGAATACAACTGCTACTTAAATTTCGGGACGAAATTTCTAAAAGTAGGGGATACTGTAACATTTGTGTAAAACGGGTCTCGAAAACCCGCGTTCAATTATAAATCAAGTGTACATCTTATGTCATTTGGTTTTTTTTAGCTTTTTGTTTATTGTTAGACATATTAGAATATAATTTATAATATATAAATATCAAATGATATAAATAATAAAACAAATAATCAATGAAATATTAAAAATTAATAATAGCAAATTATAAAATAGACTTAGAAATAAAATAAGTTAAGAAAAAGGGTAAACCGGAATCGAACCCGGGGTCACCCCAATAGAGCACACATTACAACACCACCAGACTACCCGCACTTTTTGTGAAGTATTGAAATCAATAAATATATGTATTCCGGCCATACGAGTCATCTGCGAGATTCAAGTGAGTAACCGCTCTGATTCAATCGTATAACTTTGAGTATACGTTTCAATTCTTACAGGAACGATTATTACAGTCAATCTTTAACCGAAATCACAATCGAAAGCATTAACTCGCAAACCCCTGAATCATTGTTGCAATTACCGTTTTTTATTTTAAATCAAATTGTGATCTTGGAAGTCTATAAATACTTTCAGTCAGGAAACCCAACTCGCTTATTCACTCGAATCGACTCGCAACACTCTCTGCTCGATCCTCCTGTCACCACCGGATCTCCCACCGGAAATCTTTCGCCGGATACTCGTAATCAACCTCAGCCGGTAAATTACTTGGCCTCCATTTGATATCTGATTTCTGGTGTTAAGTCTGTAATTGCGATATATATATATATATATATATATATATATATATATATATATATATATTATATATATATATTAAGTATCAGAGTCATGTAAATCAAGTATGTTTTTGGGCAAACGAAGAAGATGAAGTTTTATAGTGTATTAATATATTATAAATTCAATGACAACCGGGTTAGACACCCAGCCCAATTGGTAGGGCTGGGTGTAGTACAACTTGCAGGTCGTCGGTTCGAACCTCTGTATGTATTCCCTGTTCATAGATTTTAAAAATTGTTTTTAAAACTAAATTCTGATTTCCGCAAATAAGAACATAAATATAACAAAAAACAGGATTCCTTTGGGTTAGACACCCAGCCCAATTGGTAGGGCTGGGTGCATGCGAAGTTGGGGATGCGAGTTCGAGTCAGGACAGTAGCAGCGGTTCAATCATTTTAAAAAAAAAACCTTTTTAAATAAAAAGATTTCTGAAAAGGCTTAATTTATATATAAGTATAATAAAAATAGGAACTTAAACGGGTTAGACACGTAGCTCAGTTGGAAGAGCTATGTGCACGCAACCGCAAGGTCTCGAGTTCGAATCCCATCACACGCATCTTAACTCACAAAAAAACCAGTCAGAACACACTTTGTCAGGTCTGACAAGGTTTTAAGATTTTTTTTATTTATTATTTATTTAGTCTTTTTGAAATTATTAGTTTAATCAAATAAAAACCCTTAAAACAAAGTTCTTATTAGGTATAAAAATCAAAATAAAAATCATAAAAAAAGTACCCAAACACTAACAAAAAGTAATAAATCAAGATGTTATATTTTTATATATATTTATCGAATATTCGCGTTAATATTTAGGTTAGATTTCCTCGTCAATAAACCTCAATTCGTGCGCATCTTCCATCAATTCAGGAACGCACCCACTGTGAGTGAATCTCTACCAATTCCCCTTTTTATCATATTTTGGGGTGTATCATGTGTCGTACTTGTTTTTATTTAATCATACACTTGTGCTATTATTATTACGTGATCAATGGGTATATTTGTTTGTGTGGTTTTTGTGTGGTACATTTTAACATTTCAGTGCAATCATTCACTAGGCCCATCAGTTCCTCGTGGGATATGAGTTGAGCATCAGGTGCCTCATTAGATCGGCTCCGTTTGATTGAGCTTTGATCTCAAGTTCATCATACATCATGTCATGTGTTCATTGTGGATATTATATGGTTTGTGACGGTTTATATATACTTATGCTCACGTGTGATTTATGCATAAATTTTTATTTAAACAACTGAAATGACAAATGTTTTAATGTTTTACTTAGATTCACTCGCCGACTTTTGTTGACCCAAATGTTTTGTTTTACGCATGATACATGTGAACAAGCTGGAGAAAGAAACACATTGGAATGCCTTAGAAGAATAAACAAATCTATTATGTTCTAAGAAATGTTTTGATTTTATTTGTGCTTGTATGACCCATTGTGATTGGAATATTTGAAGTTTAAATTCAATTTAATAAATATGAAACTTATTAATAAATGTCGTGAGCTTTGGTGATAACCCAATTATGCCCTAACTTTTAGTTCCGCTGCGGGTCGGGGTGTGACAGGAGGATCGAGTCCACAAATTGTAATTCAAAAGGAGGGAAGTTCTCTTTCCCAGTTTTAGTGTCCAATTCTAAAATCGACAAATTATACTGTTTGGGCAATTCGTATCAAAACGATTTTAGAAGCGAACGGACTATGGGAAACGATTGAACCAGGAGAAAACACACAGACAGATGTTAAGAAAGATAAGTCGGCGATCGCTTTTCTGTTTCAAGCAATACCGAAGGACGTTGTATTGCAAGTTGCAAGTTGTAAGGCTGCAAAGGAGATTTGGGAAAATCTGAAGACAAGACACGTTGGTGTTGATCGGGTACAAAAGGCGCGTTGGCATACACTCATATCAGAATTTGAGTTAATGCAAATGAGGGAAGATGACACTATAGACTCTTTCACTACAAAGATAAATAGTGTTGTTACCCGGGCAAGTGAGTTAGGGACAACGCTGAGTCAACCGACTCTGGTATGCAAACTCCTAAATGTCGTGCCAGATAAGTTTACCCAGATTGTCGCCTCGATGGAACAATACTCCGATCTAGGAACAATGACGCTAGAAGAAGCAGTCGGAAGGTTAAAGACGTTCGAAGAAAGACTGAAGCAAAAGAAAGGTAGCCCAGGAGAAAGTCAAGACAGGTTGATGTTTACACATCAAGATAACAACGCTGGTAGAGGAAGAAAGTTTGGAAACCGAGGGCGAGGAAGGTTCAACCCACCGCAAGGGAATTGGCAAGACAACAGAGACAGGCAAAGCACTAAGAATGAAGGATCTTCATTCAGACCTAGAGGTGGAAACTCTAAGAATTGGAGGAAGTTTGGAAGGAGCCCAACAGACCTGAGTAAAGTTCAGTGCCTCAAGTGTCAGAAGTTTGGACATTACAAGAAAGATTGTTCCAAGAAAGACGCCGTACAAGAACAATCAAATCTCGTCGAGGAAGATGAAGCACCAGTGTTACTAATGGCGATTGAAGAAGAAAACGTTGTAGAAGAAAGGGTTCTACTAAACGAAGAACGTATAGAACCAGAAAGATACACCACAGAAGATGAAAGTCTATGGTACTTAGACAAAGGGGCAAGCAACCACATGACAGGTGTGGGAAGTCACTTTAGGGAATTAGACGAAAAGGTGTCAGGAAAAGTACGTTTTGGTGACGTATCGCACGTAGAGATTAAAGGTATAGGTTCAATACTGCTGGAATGTCAAAATCAAGAGCAAAGGATTATCTCGCAAGTATACTGCATCCCAAGTTTGAAGTCCAATATATTGAGCCTCGGACAACTCAGGGAAATCGGTTGCAAAGTAAATATGGATGGAGATCTGCTAACACTCCGCGACAGAAATAGAAAGTTATTAATACGAGGCAAGAGGATGAAGAACAAGCTGTACAAGGTTAAGTTGAAGATTGGAAGACCAATCTGCCTGCTCTCAAACACAGAGGATTTAGCATGGTTATGGCACGCGAGGTTAGGCCATTTACATTTCGATGCTATCAAAGAATGACTCGGAAGAACTTGGTACATGGAATTCCATAAATAAGTCATGCCAGTCAAGTCTGTGATGCATGCTTATTAGGAAAACATACAAGGACACCATTTCCAAATCAAGCGAAATTCAGATCCTCAAAACCTCTGGATTTAGTCTATGGAGATGTGTGGTCCTATATCCCCACCAACACATGCTGGAAGGAAGTATATATTTCTACTTGTAGACGATTGCACTTGCTACATGTGGGCCTATCTACTAACTTCCAAGGATCAAGCATTTGAAACTTTCAAGCAGTTCAAAGAAATGGTGGAAACAGAAACAAGAACCAAGTTAAAGATGCTAAGGACAGATAGAGGAGGAGAATTCACGTCAGCTGAATTCAACAAGTATTACAAAGACAACGGCATAGGAAGACAGCTCACAGCGCCGTATTCCCCACAGCAAAATGGAGTAGTAGAAAGAAGAAACAGGATGATGTTGTCAACTACTCGCAGTATGTTAAAGGCAATGAACATGCCACAGAATTTTTGGGGTGAAGCTATACGACAAGCAATATACGTACTAAACAGGGTTCCAACGAAAGCCTTGGTGAACAAGACACCATATGAAGCATTGAAATGAAGAAAACCGAATCTGGAACACCTAAAGGTTTTTGGTTGCACAGCATACGCTAAGGTTTTGCCACTTCAACAGAAGAAGTTGGATGATAGAAGTACACCTATGGTTTATCTTGGATTTGAAGAAGGATCGAAGGCATTCAGATTATATGATCCATCAAAGAACAAGATTTGTGTCAGCAGAGATGTAAAGTTCATGGAAGGTCAACCATGGAACTGGAATAGCTATATGGAGACGGTAGATTCAAGAAATCCGAAATGGACAAACTTCGTCATTCAAGACGATGACAACCCTCCAGAGTTAGAGGAAGATGCACCAAGTAGTCCAGAAAACAGTGGTCCACATCATGAAGATTCAGGAGTAGATCAGTCAGAGAATCCAGACTCCTACATGACACCACCAACACACTCAAACAATCAGAACTCATCGGGAAGTTCAAGCAGTTTGTCAAGTGGAGGTCCATCTACATTAGAGAGTACAACAGAGAGTATTAGTGATACTCCAGTAAAACTGAGGAGTCTCGAAGAATTGTATGATGAGATAGAAGAAATTCAAGTAGATCCACACGAATTACTACTTGCTGAAGAAGAACCAAGGAATTACAAGGAAGCATCTAGTGACAGCAAATGGATTGAAGCAATGAAGGCTGAGTTAGATTCGATAAACAAGAATAACACTTGGAGATTGACAGAGTTGCCAAGAGATCACAAGGCAATAGGATTAAAGTGGGTATTCAAGACAAAGAAAGATGCAAATGGAAAGGTCACTAGACATAAAGCCAGACTGGTAGCAAAAGAATATGTTCAGCAACACGGAAGAGACTTTGATGAAGTCTCTGCACCAGTAGCTCGCATAGAAACAGTTCAACTAATGTTGGCTTTAGCAGCATATCAAGGTTGGGAGGTACATCACTTAGACATGAAGTCTGCATTCTTACACAGAGATCTCAAGGAGGAGGTCTATGTCTCACAACCAGAAGATTCGTAAAGTCAGGAGATGAAGGAAAGGTTTACAAACTATCAAAAGCACTGTATGGATTGAGACAAGCACCACGTGCTTGGAATACGAAGTTAGATCAAACCCTAAAGTCACTTAACTTCAAGAAGTGCACTTTAGAGCATGCAATATATACAAGGACAAGTAAGACTTCTACACTGATAGTCGGAGTCTACGTTGATGATTTGATAGTCAGTGGAACATCAAGGAAGGAGATAGATGTTTTCAAGTCTCAGATGGAAAACAAGTTTGAAATGAGCGATCTAGGATTGCTAGCATATTATCTGGGGATAGAAATTATTCAAGCGGGGGGTGAGATAGCCATCAAGCAAACAGGCTATATCAACAAGATACTCAAAGAAGCTGATATGTTAACCTGCAACAATACAAAGATTCCTATGAATCAAGGAACACAATTAACGAAGACTGAAGAAGGAGATCCGGTAGATGCAACGCATTACAGAAGCCTGATAGGTTCTCTCAGGTACCTACTACATACAAGGCCAGACCTATGTTACCCAGTCAGTTTGCTTAGTAGATTCATGCAAGAACCAAAGGAGCATCACTTGAAAGCAGTGTAGCAAGTACTACGTTATATCAAAGGAACTAAAGAGCATGGAATCATCTACAAGAAGCAAGGAGGATGCAAGATCACCGGTTATAGTGATAGCAGTTATGGAGTTAACATAGACAAGGAAAAGGAACAACTAGTCTGGTATTCTACTCTGGAGATTCACCTATAATTTGGTGTACACAGAAGCAACAAACAGTGGCACTCTCATCATGTGAATCGGAATTCATGGTAGCAACTACAGCAGCATTCCAAAGCACTATGGCTTAAAAGATTATTAAGTGAAATTACAGGCTGGAAGGAAGAAAAGATAACACTCAGAGTTGATAATGTTTCTGCAATAGCACTCATGAGGAACTAGTCTTTCATGGAAGAAGCAAGCACATTGATGCACGCTATCATTTCATAAGAGAATTCATGGAGAATGAGGACATTGATATAGAACACATAAGCGGAGAACTACAACGGGCAGACATACTAACGAAGGCACTAGCAAGGGTCAAGTTTGCTACAATGCGAGAACTGCTCGGAGTTCAAGATCTGCAACAAGTTAGGGATGTTCATGATTAGGGGGTGAATGAAGTCTAATCATTTCACATCCTAAACTACAAGGGTTTATTAGTAATTAGAAGATAGTATGGCGGTTATAAAGTTGAGGGGCTGATTGTGACAAAACAGAACTTGTCAACCAACACCCCAAGGGGTGCGAATCCTTGGAGACACACCCCCTATGATCGCGACCAGCCACACAAGGAAAAGAAGGGGACGCAACTCTTCATCGAATGGACACACCTCTTCACGCTTAATTGCAACCACAAGATCTAGAGACGCACCGGTTCACGAAAAGACGCGTCTATTCACTCGTACCCATTAGAAACTATAAATAGGGGCTTTAGTTTTCATTTGTAATCGTTCATAGTTAAAGTTGGTATACATACACACATACGATTCATTGTAAGTTACGAATCAAGTTTATGAAAGTTTAGTTTAGTTTTATCATCTGCGATCTAGAGATCAAAGATCAGTCTGGGCAACAATGACTTTGACGTCAATCCAGGCTTTTAAGAAATGGAATCATCTCCTGCTTTTATACATACCATCAACCACATTCTGCAAAACACACATTTATCCGCGTCAGATTATCTATATATCTTGTAGATTATATCTGACTTGTTAAAATTTCTTGATTCATACTAAAGAAAATAGCGGCATTTGATCAAACAAATATTCATTAACCTGGTAGTATTTAAGAAACTGGGTTCTCTTTTTCTTGAATGTTGGTGTGAGCAGATCGCGGTCCATGTCAAACGGTAAGGGATCCAGATGAACCGCTTTAACGAATTCAAAACCTTTTAACTGACAGAATATGTTGATATTAGTTTACAGTGATCGATGCAGATACTGTCTAAGATCATCGGAACGAGAGAAAGAGGAAGAAACCTTTTTCTCTTTAGCAATACTTGTTAGCTCTCCAAGAATATATGCATTCGTCTTAGAATTTTCACAAATGGTATGAAAGTCCCCTTGCACTCCGTTTTCTGCTGCCCAATTTTCAAGCGATTCTTTGTTCGGGTTGACAACTGCAATGAGGAAGGACTCGAAGCTGTTGCCGTATATCCATATCTGAAACATGTAATTAAGAATACCACTTGTTTACATGCAAGGGGCAAGATTTGTTATATGTTGACAGTTGATGGGTGAAAACAACCGGGAAGAATTACCGCATCTACGATAGGAACAAGAGAGAATATGCTTTCCAAATTCTCAACAGAGACGTACTCTCCTTGTGAAAGTTTAAAAATGTTCTTCTTTCTATCAATAATTTTCATGCTTCCATCCGGTTGCCACTCACCAATATCACCTGACTTTCTAGCATAGTTAGTCAAGAAAATCTATGTGGTTTTAAACTTTTAATCAACATTGAAAAAGAAAACCTGTGTGGAACCATCCATCTACAAGCACCTCTTTGGTGAGGTCTTGGCGCTTGTAATATCCGGAGAACAGTGAGCTTCCACGTAACAATACCTCTCCTCTTGGAGTGGTGGCTGCCAAGGCATCATATCCCATTTCCGGGACTGACATCAAACATACATCCACGTTCGGCAATGGCGGGCCCACTGTACCGATCATGGATAATTCATTTGGTTGTGCAACAAATGACCCCGCACAGCTTTCTGTTAAACCTATATACATATACTAATCCACTGAATGACAAGTTTCACACTAACAAGGTGTGCATAACGACTCGTAGATGATATACCATATCCTTGAAGAACATGAGCACATGTCACCACTCGTAAAAAGGTTTCCACACTAGCAGAAAGAGGTGCGGCTCCAGATAGAATAAGACGCAACTTTCCTCCTAGACCTTCTTTCACCTATTTTTTATAACAATGTATGTATGTTAATATACCTCAACCAGTGACACCTGGAAGGAAGTAAGTTGAACTAAAAGAGACATACAGATCCATCACCTTATTAAAAATAATCTTGTCAAACCTAGGTGCTGCCTCTTCATGCTTGTACCCTCTACTCATGTTACGCAGTTTGCTGCAGATTTAGAGAAATGAACCAGTGATGGGCAACTATAAGACTTTTCATCTAAATCTTGAATGTAAAAGAACTCACTATGAGTAGGCAACATTGAACAAGGTTTGCTTGAGGAAGCCGCTAGAAGAGATCTTCTCTACCAAACCTGAATAAAACATATCAAGTTATTTATGGTATAGAAAAAGGTTTTTTATGATTTTCTGATGTGCGCAATATATATACCTGAATAGATTCTGTCTAGAACACGGGGAACAGAACAGAAGACAGTTGGCTTTAGCGCCTTGAGATCATCAATCAATAACTTGATGTCCTGAGGATGAGTATTGAAAAATGTTTTACAACATAATGAATATTTGCATGGGTGTACGAACACGCACAGATTATAAAATTTACAAATGTCATCATGACTTACCCCACGCCAAAAACCAATCGAGGCGCCAGTGGAAATGAATAATTCCTCAATGACTCGATCGAATATATGGGCGAGAGGTAGATACGAGAAATATACATCGCTCACACGAAACTGAAAGGAAATGGAAGAAATGAGCAGATATGATTAAATAACATGGAGAAAAACAAAGACAGGGAAGGCTTCAGTTGGGTTGTTCAAACCTCTTCACTCATGCTCTCTAGGTGGTGATTTACTCCAGACAAAATGGAAAGAATGCTTTCATTGGTTATCATAACGCCCTTTGGTTCCCCAGTGGTTCCACTTGTGTACATGATTGTACAGATATCACTTCTCATCTTTGATGGCAGCTCATATTGGTCTTTATTTCCCTTCAATATTAGTCAAGTAACCTCATCGGTTATGCATTGGACGTGCCCATGTATATGTAATGTGTGTATATGGATGCTTACCAGATGCAGAAAAGTTTCCCAAGAATAAAGTTCCAAGCCACATGTTTCAGCCATTTGCTTCTGCTCATTTGTGATTGTGCTAAAGCTCACAAGAGCTATGAAACATTTTAATTCACGTGTGGACCATAAAATAACTATGATGAAAATAGACGAGAAACTCACTTTTCAAGTACTTTGCAGTATCGGGTAATGTTTTTAATACCTATAAATAATGAGATTTTTTGTTTTTCTCAGAAACTAAAAAACAAAGAAGCAAGACAATGTACAGCCCTAAAAGGTTACAAAGTCAAGAATCATCATAATTCTTGTTAATGATAATGTAAAACAAAAGCGAGACGTTTTTCCAACCTACCTCAGAAATTTTAGTCTCTTCTGCAAATATAATTGAGATCTCTGCGTGACATATAATGTATTTCACTGCACCAGCACCTGAACAAAGATTCATAACACATGTCAGTTGCTGCACACAAGCAGCAGAATTGTCAGTGTGCGAAAGACCACTGATGAACATAATCTGGAGGGTGATCTGAAGAATACATACATACATACCTAGAGTGTCATATAAAGGGACACAATGAAGACTGTGAGCATTGCAGGCCTGCAGAAGATTTATTGCAATCAGTTGCAGAAATCAGAAATTAAGATGGATTATTATTATTATTATTATTATTATTATTATTATTATTATTATTATTATTATTATTATTATTATTATTATTATTATTATTATTATTATTATTATTATTATTATTATATTATGTATACCACACATCATGTGATTATTACAAAGAGTGAATGTCATCTGATATAATTAAAGTTACCTGCATGCTTACAACCCAGTTTGTACAATTCGTCCCATATATGCCACATCTTGCCCCCTAAACACGAAAGGTTGTAAAATTCCCAAAAAAAAAATAAAGAAAAGGCAAGTGCGTACTTTGTTAATTCCTCGAGTGCAGACGGAATCTCCAAGCTTCAATACTGTGTCATAGACTTGCTTGTAAGTTAACCATACGTATTCACCGGCCTGAATACATAATAAAATGGAAGGAAAATGAGGAGATTGAATATATATATATATATAGAGAGAGAGAGAGAGAGAGAGGAGAGCAAGAGTGGAGTGAGTACCTTGCCATCAATAATCTGGCGCTGTCCAAGCATAGGATTATTAGGATATTTCTCCACTGATGAACTGTGTAAATTAATAGAGTGACAGTTAGTTATATGACCAAGTCCTTAAATGTACCAGTACGTACCATCATTAATTAAATCATATAAAACTAAGACCATACATTCATTCAGTTTTACCAACTTCACTCAAGTAGTAAATAATAATAATAATAATAATAATAATAATGAGCCCTGACCATCACATTCTTGTTTCAACACCCGCTGCTGTTATTAAAGAAGGGTATTTTCATTATTTCGCGACGGTTATTCTAATTGATACGAACCAATTGATCCAAAGAAAATAAGAACGAAGCTTGAAAGAACTTATAGTAACTATAATAATAATAGATATTAAAAGGGGAGTATTGGCAACGTTGGAAAATGGTTTCGTTAAATGAAACTCGGGAACACAGACCGGGGTGGGCGAAACTAGATGAGGCTCACAATCACAATGTAAAGTCTGAAAAAGCGATTAGGGTGGGCCAAGTGTCTTGCCGAACAAAAAGACAAGAGGTTCACAGCTGAGAGTGGTCTGTAAAGGTGAGAGATGGCAGAGGTGTGGAGTTCATACTATATGGACGACGGTTGGGTGGTTTCATGGTCAGTGATCGTCGGGATAGGGTAACAATGGCTTGTTTTGTGTTTTGCATGTCACCAGAGACACACGACGGTTTAGTGTTTTGTGATGAAACCAAAGTGAGAGATGGGTGTAATTATTATTATTATTATTATTATTATTATTATTATTATTATTATTATATTATAAATAATAATTTAAAGCCAAAGGGTATTTTGGAGGTCGTTAAAGCCAGAGACACAAGTTGAAACAGAAGAATGTGCGACTCACCAAGTTTAATCATTTTAAAGATAAGAGATAGAAACGAGTATTTAACTACTATTATATATTATATGTTTTGTTTATACGTAATCACTCAGTAGGATTTTGTATAAATGCTATAATGAAATCACGTAATCACGAAACGGGTATTTAAAATCATGTAGTTATGTAACAATACATAATCAACTATAGAATTACGTAATCAGTTTGTGGGGTTTCACATAATATACTATAATGAAATCAAGTAATCACGTAATAGGTATTCAAAATCACGTAGTCACTTACGGGGCATTCAAAAATACGTAATCATGTAATTTTTTTTAAGAAAAATATAGCAATATGCTGCTCGAATTAAGAGAATGAAATGCTCGTTAATACGGTGTAATTTTTATAAAAAAGAAATATTAACGTTTGAAAAATGTATAGCCGTTTGAAAATCAAGGGGAAAGTGAGTTTGTGAGTCGACAATATTGGATTTTCCGTTTTCCACACTTGTTCCCTTGTTTTTAGTTATGTAGATTCTATATTTGGGGGACCATTTAATATTAATTATTAATCTTGCAAGACAAGGGGCCAAACTTATCTCCTACACTTGACTTCCTATAGTTATTTCCTCTTGTATAATAACATTTCTTAAAGTGAAAGAAAAAAATGGATTGCTAAATACCTCTAGGGATTACAATTTGATTTTACATCTACATTACAACTTAGACAGAAAATGAAATTATTAAATAAGAGAGAATATATGGAAAAGGTACATGTGTGACATATAACTGCTAACATGTGTGATGTGGTTTTAGTTAGAAAAGAAAAAGGGAATTAGAGGAGCCTACCAGAAAACATCCCAACAACTATGGACGTCATTGCTAAGTGGTCGAAATCCATCTTTTGCTAGCACATTCCGGTAAACAGGACCAACAGATGGACGACTATCACCCTTGCCTTCTTTCGCTTTTTCAACCTCCACCACATATCTCTTCATACTCATGCTTCTTGATTTCCGATGGATAATTAGATGGATTTATAAAAAGAAATGGTGCTGGCTGCCTAGCTTCTTATATATATATATATATATATATATATATATACATATATATGTAAAGAAAGACAGAGAGAGAGAGAGAGAGAGAGAGAGGAGATGGATATGGGTGTGTTTTGTAAGAATGTGTGTGTGTTGTTGGCCTAACAAAACCAAAACTTTGACAAGTTATATTTGCAGGTGAAAATGGATGTTAGAGTTGGTCAACAAAACATAGAATAAACCAACTTATTTGGTTTCCTTACCAATTAATGCAAGGTGGTATTGACTATTGAGTTTTAAATGTAAGTTATGAATGTGGAAATATATTGTTATGGTAATAATATTTTCATTTCACAAATCATTTAATTCTCTAAAACAATATATCATTCTCTAATACTAATAAAATTATATCAATATATAGGTGTTTCTCGGTGAGCCAGGAATGGAGTTTATTGTTAAATAAAGCATGCATGTATATCGTAGATTATTGATTTGTGGTGGAAAGTAAGTAAAATGAATATAAAAATCCTTTGTGTTTAAAAAAATATATACATACTTCTTGCATACAATAACCAATTAGGGGTCTTAGCGTTCCCATTGGCCATTAATAACCAATTTGGGATCTTAGCATTCCCATTGGCCATTAATATATAAAATCTCCTAGACATAAAAGCGTATATATTGTCCTGAAATTCTTCAAATATTAACATTTACATCACAAATCATGCTTTGGAGCCAGGCGGCGGCGGCGGCTGCGGCTGCTTTATATACAAAGAGTCAGTGGTTGAAAATTGGTATTAGCAACAAGCCAGTAGAGTGCCCACTTCAAATTGCAGAGCGTATACTTGAGAGCTTTTGCCCAATTCTCCTATTTCTGTGTTATTGATTCGCTCTCTACTTTGTCATTCTCTATCCTGTTTTTACACCACATATTAATAGCTTTCTACTCTATGGACTATTTGTTGTCAAACCATACCATACGAGACATACATGTAATTTCAAAACATTGGGGACTAAAGGTGAAATTTGGGCAAACAGACATTTTACACTTAATATGCAGACAACCAATAATCATATATCTCATGCAATATATGGTGTGTATGTTCATGGTGTTAACAAGTGTTCTTGGTTATTGTGAGTGTATTCGTGGTGTTAATGTGTGTTTATTATTAATAATATTGGCGGACCCAGGAATTGTTTGTTTGGAATGCGGATGAGGAGTTCAATCAAATTTTTAAGGGGTGCAGTCGGGTTTTTTTGCCTAAAAACTACACTAATTTTTTTTCAATGGGTGCGCCCGCCCACCTATAACATCAAGTAGGTCCGCCCTGGCTATATTATATAACAACTTTAAAAACTACTTGGAAGAAATAACTTCAGATTATTGTTCGTTTTTACAAAAGACACGGCGAGCCTCTTTGATCTGAAGTACCATCATCGTCATCACCAAATCATACAAAGCCTTTAAATCATTCAGGATTATGCATTTTATTTAGCACTAAAGCGTTATGTGTTAACAACCCCTAAACTACTTGGTTATATTTAAGCTCAAGTTCCTTGAGTTCCCCGGTTACCTCATTGCACTGATTTTCAGTTTCTTTGATTGTTGCTTCAAGTTTACCTTCTTCTTCTTCTATATCATTATCAAGAAAAGAAATATGTTGGTAAATCTGTTTCTGCCATTGCGTTGAACTTGGAAATTGTTTGATATTTAGTTTTTCCGTCAGAAAGTCAGCCTCGCTAAGCAGATTTTGTTTCGTCACATGTTTTTGATTTTTGGCAATATCAAATGCCCAGTAGGTTATGGTTGAGTGGAACCTAGAATTATTGGAATGTGTAGGGACGACAACCTCGGGTGATGCAGCAGGTGGAGGCAATACCACAAATGATTCTTCCATAGCCGTTCCAAACTCGGGCAAAGGTATGCCAATTGGTCCCCTTGTTTTGGCAACACAACAAATGACTGCCTCCTCTATGCATCCAACACCGTGAGAATGCTTAAAATTACCATATTCATTGCTTCCCTTTTCACATCACATGCAATTGCATGGCGGACCCACTTCTCTAAAAATATTTTTGTTTTGTTTTATATTTTACGCCGTCCTCTTAACATTATAATCTAGGGTGTGAAAAAATGGGGGCAAAAAACGGAAAGGACCGAGTTCTATAAGTTCTTACAACTCGCAGGAGTTTTCCCTTGATCCCCATCCTATATATATATATATATATATATATATTGGATTAAGATCATTTGTGGACAAATTCTTAAAAGTGAACTGAATGAACTAATATTGGCCTTTGATATTTTTTAGATTAAAATGGTAAGATTGATATTATTCAAGTACTTTTAATTAAAATTTTCTCATCTATTAACTCTCTCTCTCTCTCTCATTTTTAATTATTTCTCTATTATTTTAATTATAAGAGATTAAAGGGCTAATGTTTATTTTTAAATAAACTCCTATGTTATTTTTAAAATTAAATATTAAACCTAATTAAATTATGTTTTTTTGCATATGTGTATACAGGTTAATATATACAAAACTTATACACTTGTGTATAATTACATCTTGTTCCCACAGGTCGGTATAAACCAGATTTATACACATGTGTATTATTCAAGTACGTATGTGTATAAACTTACAGCTATATATATTGTATAAATTGATAGTTAGCGAAGACTGTACACATGTGTATAAACTAACATTTGTGTATCTTGTATAAATTAATACTATCGAGACTGACACATGTGTATACACTACAACTGTGCATCTTGTATATACGGAAACTAGCAAGATTTTAAGAATTTTTATTATATTGTTTAATAAATACAATTTACAAAAGACACAAATACCCTTCTATCAATTAATTTAAATGAAAGTTACAACATTATAATTACAATCTTGTCATTGTTTAAAAATCTCTAGAAGATATAATCCAATGGCTCAGATTAGTTCACACAGATCGCTCTCAACCTAGTGTTCACTCTAGAACCCTACCTTATATATATATATATATATATATATATATGTATATCTGTGTGTGTGTGTGTCGTAGGGTTCAAATGGAAAGAAGTTATTTGTAAAAGAAAAAATAAAAAGTTTCAACCAATAAGAATATTTCATTTTACTTCATTTGATATTTGTATTTAAACTTATTTTAAGGGTATAATGGTAAATTTACATAGATCATTAATTTTTATTTTTTTTCCTCTTTAATAACTAAGTAAATTAAATTTGTAACCCTTATTCAAAATATATATTATTTCAAATTAAAATGCAACTTAATTTAAAATGTAGAATAAATTACAATGTGTGTAAGATAAATTACGAAGTGGGAGTGTGTATGATATATTTCGAGGTGTGAGGGATAAATTTCCACGTATGTAGGATAAAATTCTATAATGTGTAGAGTATATGTAGGAAAATTTTGATATGTGTAAGTTTGTAGATTATATGTAGGATAATTAAATGATTAGTTGACTAATTAATTAAAGAGAAAAAAATTAATTAGATGAGTTATAAATGAATTAGCATTTTACTAATATGTCATTTCTTCTTTTTCTCCTTTCAATAATTTTCTCATTTGATCCTCCCCTATATATGTATAGGAGAAGGATCCGTTAGGAACCACCCTTTATTGGGAGAACCGCGAGAACCAATGTGAACACAACCAAAAATACATAAAAAATAAAAAAAAAACACACACAAATTTTTTTAATATTCTTTGAAAAAAATGATATTTTTCGTTAATAAAAAAACCCAAAAAATTTTAAGTAAGAATTATCCATGCACATGTGCATATGTATCATTTCTTTGACAAATTCAGTAATACATTACCAATATTAGATAATTGCACTTTCGTTTACACCACCACCCATAATACACTACTTTTTACATTAACAATATTAGAAATGTACATGTGCATCTATATTTATGAACATAGACAAAATCCAAATGGTTCTCTTTTGTTGTATTTATGCATATGTGTTAAGAAATATTACCTTTTGTTGTTTATATATCTATCATATTGTGTAAGAAATACAATTTTGTTTATTTGAAAAAATAAACAAGCTAACTTGTTAAAAGTTTTTAGTATACACTACCATTACCTCCTACCATATTCTTCTTCTTCTTCATATTGATGGGTAATTTCCCAAACTTTCTTTTTTTGTTGAACGGAAAATTCACAAACTTACCTACCATTTTCGTCGTTTCATAAATAAAATACCTTTACCATAAGTTACTAGTATCATTAATGGTTGATGACCGGTTTATTGGCTGAAGGTTATGGGTTCGTTAGAGCAAAAAATGTTGTGTTAAGGCAAGAGTTTTACCACAATGAGTTTTCGAGTCCTCTAAATAGGTGGTAGGCCTGGTCACCAACGCCGTATGCTTTTGTCAGTTGTTCAATATATATATATATGTGTGTGTGTGTGTGTGTGTGTGTGTGTGTGTGTGTGTGTGTGTGTGTGTGTGTGTGTGTAGGGATCAAGAGTGAAATTTTATAAGAGTGAAGTGTGTGAACTGATCTAGACCATTCATTTTCATCATCCTTAAGTTTTAATTAGTGGCATGATTGTAATTATTTAAATATCTTCTCCACTTTAAAATTAATCAAAAATGGCAGATATGTAATTTAAAAAAGGGGAGAATATTTTAAATCAAGAAACATGAAACGTTTCCATAAAATCCGCCACTTTCACTCTCCTCCAAAATCGGAGTGATAGTTTTGAAGGATCCGTTATCCAAAATTATTCCTCTCAGACGATTTCTTCTCCCAAAATCTGGAATTCTATAAAAAAATGCAACAGCCGATTTACAAAAAAAAATGTTTTGTTTTGAAACATTATACACATGGTACTGAAAACTGTATGCAGCCATGTGTACTATATGTCATCAACTGGAGGTTAACTCCAAAATTGAATAATTTAGTTTTGAATCTTTATTTTAATAATTATATTTTTAATTTCAATGATTTACAAAAACCTGCGAACATATTAATTTCAACAAAAGTTGGCGAGTGAACCTTGATAAAACATTTTAACTAATTTCTTGTTTTATTTATTAAAGAAAATTCGTGCATTAATCACATGTGAGCAAACATATATATGTAAACAATCACAAACCACTTTGGATGAGTATATGACATGAATGATGATGTATTTGAGATCAAGGCTCAATCAAACGAAGCCGATCTAATGAGGCTCCTGATGCTCAACCCGTATCCCACGGGGAACTGATGGGCCTAATGAAATGCGTGCACTGAAATGATAAATTCAATCTACATATAATTCACACAACAATCAATACACATTTTATCACGGATATGATGTATGCACAAGTGTTTAAATAAAATAAAAGAATAGTACGACACATGATACACCCTAAAACATGATTAAAACGGGGAATTGGTAGAGATTCACTCACAGTGGGTGCGTTCCTTGATAATGATGAATGCGCACGAATTTATGATTCAACCGACGAGAGGAAACTAACCTAAATAATAACGAAATAATTCGATAAATAAATAATTTTATTTGGGATTAATATTTTTAATTAGTGCTCTTAATGAGATATTTAGATTTATTTTTATGAGTTTATTGCAAATTTTTAACCTTATGAATCTTATTTTTTAAGTATTTTTAAATAATTTTTCAATTTAATAAGTAAAAAGAGAAAACGAAATTTAAAAAAAAATAAAATATGTTGACCTTGTCAGGTCTGACCAAGTCTGGCCGGTCGGATAGCATGAAATTCAGGCGGCGAGTGAGGTTCGAACCAGTGACCTCCCGTATACGTGCACGCAGCTCTACCAACTGAGCTACGTGTCTAACCCGAAATATTCTCTGTTTTAATTTTATATATATACTAACTAACTTTAACCTTATTTGGTTTTTATTAAAAAGATTTAATATGGCCGAAACTGGTTACAGAACCCGGACTCGAACTCGGGACCTATGGTTCGAGTGCACACAGCCCAACCAGTTGGGCTGTGTGTCTAATCTGCATAAACACTGGATTAAATTAATTTTATATATATGCTACGAGTTGATCTGATTAAGTTTTAAAAAGTGTTGGTTTTATTTCAGAAAATCGGAAACATGTACAACTCGAACCCGGGACATGTGCTTTGTAATTGCACACAGTCCACCGCTGGACTGTGTGTCTAACCCGGTTAAATACTCGTTTTTATTTATATTAAAACACTAACTTAACTTCATCTTCTTCACCATTCAAAAATCCCGACAATCATTCCGACTGAATAAACTGATTAAACAGTTTTGATTACTGTTTTGAGCCAATAATTTACTAATCAAAAGATAGCAAGGAGGTTTAGATGATTATACCGGTTTGGAGAACTACGGTTTTCTGGTTAGAAATTCCGGCGATATTCCGGCGAGTGCGAAAATCTCCGGCGACGTGCTTTGAAAGGAATAAAGCTTCAGGAAGAGAGTGTGGTTCTGAGCGAAAAGTTTACAAGGAATTGGCTGGGTATTTATATAGTGGACAGGCTGATCGGTTTCGATTTAGAGACCAAAATCATGGTCAATGATTTCAATTCTCAAAAGAAACGGTTTTGACTCAATTGTGTGATAAGCAACGGTTATAACTGATGTCGAAATCAAGTTTACGCGTTTCAATCAAAGGGAAGTAGCAACATTTGCGGAGTCTCAGTTTTGCCGGCGATTTCGGGTTCTGGGTTTTGCTGATTTACAGGTTTGATTTTTGGTTTTACCATAAGTATTATTTGTTTAAGTATTAAACACTAATATGTGGGTGGCGTAGTGATGTGATGTGTGTGTGTCTACGCGGTAGACCCGGGTTCGAGACCCGGCTACCCTGTTTTGTTTTATTTGTTTTTAATTTGATTTACTTATTATTATTATTATTTATTAATTATGGTTAAATTCTAAAATATTTATTAGTTATGAATCAAAAATAACCGGCACGATAAATATGCAACTAACTTTCAACCAATACTTGATTATTAGAAGAAGCGAGTTTCGAAACCCGTTTTACGATGAATGTTACACGATCAATCAAATGTTGTAACGAAAATATTATCGTTGATCTGAACGTTTTGTTCATCAACGTTTTCGTCGGACTTATTCATATTATTGACATGAAGATCGAAACGTAAATCAACTTCTGTGAATTATGTAACTGTACGAATTAGTTTCAATTCTATGTTTTATGTAACAATACGATGAATCCAAATTAAAGATTTTAATGAACGGTGTGATATACGTAGAATTGAAATTCAAATCTTTGTAAAAGATAAAAGATATTTTAAATTGATAATAACTAATAGTTAGGGATCTTGTAACCGAAAATCTAGTTTTATTAAAATAAAAACTGAAAACTAGATTAATATAAAATTACAATCCTATCTTATCAATTAAAAACGAGATCAATGGTCCTGATTAGTTGACACAGTTCACTATGAAGATCCTGTTCACAAATGATCCTAATCCTATATATATATATATTATATATATATATATATAGGTTTCAATTAGTTTACAAAACTAGAATTTATAAGCACCTAAATAAGATTATCACAGCTTCTGTTGCAACTAAGTTTGAGTGTACATAGATGGGTCATGCTTGTCAAAAGGGGAAAGACCCTCGTAATTTCCAGCGGGTTCATACTCACATACCATGTAAGTACTTTTTCCATTGCAATTAGACTTTGCACAACCGATTTTTTTAGTGTCTCGCCACATAATTTGTGTGTAATGGCCACATTTTTGTCCAGGCATACACGTATTGCTTTTCTTATTATAAAATACTTCTGTTCTTTCATCCAAGCATAGACAGCGTTCTTGGGAGCCCATTTGAGGGACTTGGCAGCACTACCCCAAAATAGGTTTTCACCGTAGGTTTTTTAATAAACTAATAATTTAAAACATTAAATCATCACAAATTTGTTAATTTCCAACAGTGAAAAGTTTTTTTTGTAAATAGACATTCGTATTCTTAAAAAACAAAAATCAAATAGCTAACAAGGCCCATGATAAACGTAATAATTTAACTATTGAGGATACATATTAGACAAGAAACCGGAGGGTGTTTTCAAAGTAACATGGAAGACAATTGCAGTTCATGAGACAAATTTAACAAAAAACATGGCTACAACAAGGCAAAAATCACTCAAAATACTATTAACAAAAAGGTTTAGGATTCTATGAGAGAAGAATAACCTCAGTTTTACTTGGCCCACGCAACTGCATCAACCTCAGTTTGGGCGGATTTGTACAACTCCAGTCTCTTGCTCAAGTCCATGCGCCTCTGCATTATTGCTGGATCCTCGTCCAACAGTTTCGCCAATTGCTTACCCTAACAAACATTAACTTAACAACCAACTCCTTCCCTTCATAAATAAATATATATATATATATATATAAATTAGCACTCACCTCCTTTGCACCCAACTCCGTGAAGAAATGGTCAAGTAAGCTACGTTTAGCCTCACGCACTTGACAATACACCACAGACTTTGGAATGGATGTCTTAGAGTCCCAACCACCATATGGATATAAGACAACACATTTGATCCTGTTTGTGTAAAAACAATAGAGGAAGTAAGTTGGTTAGACAAGACAACCAACATGGTAAGAATCATGTGCTTCACTTACCAATTCGACGAAGATAAGAATCGTTATATCGGTCGAAAATCGAGTGTGTTGGATTCCCGCCCTTTTCGATATCTTGTGGAAGCTTTCGGAAGAAATCAACTGTCAAGTAAGCGCACTCCATATCAACTAGCTGTATGGTACCCCTCTTGCTCTCATTTCTCATCTTGTCTAATGATTCACAAGCTGCATTCATAACTTCCGCTCTAAGCGATGGATATTGCTTCAACTCCTGTCACAAGTAACCACACAATACCAGCCTTTGTTAACCACAAACACAGAGTAGCAAACATAAAGATATTTACAAAAAAAAAATGTTATTTATTCGCAATATAACTTTAATTATTGAGACTGACCGGGGTCTCGGTAATTGACTTGTGCACCAGATCCTTCAGTATACCATGTACCTAAAGAAGCCAATAAGAAAGAGTCATCAAATATATCTATCTCAAACCACAATAAGATTTTAGCCATATTAAAAAATAAGTTAAAACTAATGATCTAGACAAGTTAACACAGCCATCAGCTTGTTAATGATTATATGAAAATTTCAATTCACAAAGCATTCGGTAAAAGACTTGGATGCTTACCGCATCAACAGCTGCCTCCGCAGGACCTTTGATAGTAATTAGGGTAGATTCAATAAGACGGCGATATCCTTGTTCAGGGGCTATTAAATGAGGCTGATATCCATCAGCTTCCGTAATTAGTTTTCTCACATTCTCCATAGAAAGTTGCTTGTCGAATTGCAACCTTTTCAAGGCAGCTGGAAGCTGATTATCAAAGATGCTATACACTTTGTCACCACCTGGTCGTCTGTAAATGCATAAAAGGCACATATTAATACAAAAAAAAACATGCGACTTAAAATCAAGAGGCGGCTCGTTCTGAAACATACATGCCATCAAGATGTTCTTTGAATGTTTGATCAAAAGCACGACATATTTCCATAATCATATACAATTTTCCCTGTCGATGCAGAAAATAAAAAGAAAAAAGGATCAGCAGCAATGAACTTAATACAGTGCAAAAAACAAGCTTGCTTACTCCAGCATCAGTGGCGATGGGCTTCCCAAGACGACTCAATTCTGTTTCAAGTTCAATAATTGTTTTGTTGATGAGAGATTGAAGACCTGGAATCCGTGACTTAATGACTGTTTCCAAATGCTGAAACAATGAATAATGTAGTAAAGCAGATTAGATATCTTTAAACTGAACACCCAAAACATAATCCGTTTTGAATTTTGGTTGTAACCTTGGAAAGCACTTTCCCAAGATGTTCAGAGCCCATTCTGCTAGCAAGATGCCTATACTCAGGAGTATTAGCAAAGTACTCGCGCTCCCTCCTCCGAGCAGCAATCATGTCAACGCTTTTGTTAATATCGGCTTGAGATCGGTTCACAACACCAATCCAAGGGAACTTCAGTTTATAAGATTTCCCTTCCAACATCTGCAAATGCCAACTTCATTATTAAAGAAAGAAGCACACTTGTGACAGAATTTAAAATCAAAACCCAAAAGCTTACATCGACTGCATCAGTCCCCTTGTCCATAAGATCAATCTTCGTCAAAACTCCAAAAGTTCTCTCCCCTGTACATTCACGTTTCACCACTTAGAACTGACATAAACATCAATGATGAAACTGGTATGCATGACCATATTATTCCGATATTGCCGGTACAATACCGATTTGGTACTGGTAACGCATATATACCGAAACCGAAAAGGACCGATGCCAAAATCACTGAAAGCAATTACTGATACCAATACCGTAGCGATATTCGGGAATTAAATCTCATCTCTATTGCTTAACTTGAATAATTTGGCAAACTAAACTGTCCAATGTGTATATATAGCATGATGAATAAATGTATGAAAGTTTATGCACAATGTACTGCATTAGCAACTTCAATGTTGATTTTAGGATCAGCCTAAAAAAATAGCAATGTGAAAAAACTCATATCATAAACAACCTATATTTTCATGTGAAAACAATATAATGCACAAGTTTCCATGAAACCTATTAATGACAAACTTCAGCAGTTTCCAGTGTAATGATCAACTATTTACAATTCTGTGATGTTGTGTTAGAGCAGGTATATTCCAATCCCAACTATATGTCTTTAAATCAGAAGAAGAAAAATAAAAATTTGCAAGTAATTTCATACTTTACTTGATCTAAAGCACTCATAGCTTGCAGCACAATAACAAATTTTTCGTTAATGTTATTGCATTGAATTTACACATCAAACAGATGATACCATCCAAGGAATAATCAACAAAGAAATAAACCAGAAAACCCAAACTAACAAGTGAAGGTTGTTGTATTGTACGAGATAATCTTTTACGAACCTTGCGGATCTACCTCACGAGCAATTTTGATAGCATCAGATGTAGCAAGATCTTGATTGGCAGGAGAAACTGCCAAAATAATGCAGTTAGGCTGCAAAACAAGCAGATAAACAATTTTCAATTTATGATGAAAGTAGCATCAGTGAATGCAAATAGCATCACTTTAGTTAATAAATGTACCTTCTCAATGTAGGATCGCACCATATTTTCAATATCTTGCACGATGCTCTCTGACTGGCCCTCTACAAAGATCATAGAAGGGTAAAATCTGTTGAGACCACTAGTCATCTAAAGTTCCCTAAAAATAGTCATATGATGCTAAACTTACCGACAGCTACTTTTGTCAGGCCAGGAAGATCGATCAAGGTCAAATTCACAACTGCCAACACCATACATCAACAAGTGAGTTTTTGTAACCAAAACAAGAAACAAGCATATGAAGTGTTCTTTTTTCTTATAGTTTGAGACCACTTTAACCAACTCCCCAAGATCCCTATTTTCTCTTTAAATATTATTATAATTTCTTAAAAAACTTCCCTACTTCCATCTTCGAAAAAGGACCCTAACCGTACAAGCAGACAAGCCTTTTTTAGTGTCATCAAAAGAGTTATCAAGTTCAATATCCCGGTCATTATTTCGACCCAAAACCACAATATAAGAACAAATCAACACACAAAGCTTCTATGCCATAGGGGTATATTATAGTTGCTAGTATCTAATATAGCTCAAATATACATTTTCAAATAATATTGTAGGTTTCTTGGTGTAGAGTTCAAATTCTAATATCTAGCTACTTTTCCCAAAAAAAACAAAGATAAACATAGAAAACAGATAAAAAAAACATGACAAAACATAACGAGCAAGGCAAGCTATCTCACCATTAGGAGAATAGATGCTGAGATAGATAGGAACAGATGAAATCTGTTTGGTCCGACCAGTCTCGCGATCCGTCTCGTCAGAAATCTCTTTCCTGACAGCAGCTGCGCAATAAAACACCCATGGTTTATAGTTGATGATACATTAAGGATTTTCATGGTAAATGAATGTGGTAAACATTAAAAGGGCCTCAGAACAATTTAAAGCTACAAGTATATTGTCATTTGAAAAATAAACTTGACTCGTATAAATAAGATTGATTGCACATAGACCTGACCGAGAGGGAAAACAATACATACCAAAATCAGTAAAGCGCTTTCTTGGTTGGTGAGCAAACTCTGCATATTCTCTTCCCTCATCAATTCTATGAAGCTGTAGAACAAGGGGACGACGTGTAACAATCCCTGCACACACACACACACACACACACACACACACAACATACATACATAGATACATAGGTAGGTTTCATTACTCTGTCATAAACTAGTGGATTTATTTGAGAAACAAAAAATGATGTATTTAATTACCAGATCCACGAGGCAGAAAATCTTTGCCAACAACACTCTCCAGCACAGATGACTTTCCAGAGCTCTAAACCAACCATGATAATACTCAATTTCAGATGATGAGATGAGATGAGATGAAACTAATAGATAAATAGAACTACTTAATCGCACAAATCAGAGTTTGTAGTTTAGCCAGGGCTGGCAATTACTTGACCTGTAGTAATTTTATATTTCTGAAAATTAAGAGGCTAGCTCCATCATTTCTTCTTAAAACATACAAATGAGGTATAAAGTAGTTAAACGAGTCATATTGTTAATCGATAAGACCTCCCTGTTTAGGGTTAATAGGAATCATTCAGATCTAAGACATAATAAGTTGAAATCTAAGCTAAAACCTAAGGATCTGGATGTGGATGTACCTGACCGCCGACAACGGCGATTGTCGGCAAGGCGTCCCAAAGAGTAGGCAGAGAGGATCCTTCGCCAAAATCACCGAGGGCAGTACATGCTCTCTGCAGTTTGTTCACCAGATTTATCAGATTCTCCATTCTTTTATGGATCAGACAGAGAGAACGATTAGATCGGAGACTCGAACGGTAAGGTTTTCAGACTTTGTGGCTTGCTTCGTTCTTTCTTTCTATATGCGTTCGAGCCATGGAGTTGTGGTGGGGTCGGTGACACCAAACAAAATTCAAAAACCTTGTCAAAACTTTTTTTCAAATTCACTCTCATTGTTTTTAAGAGCCTCCGGGTGTGTACGGTTCGGTTCGGTTATTAGTATTATTCGTAACTGTAATCCAAGCCATTGGTTAATTCGTTCGGTTAATTTGTCGGTTTTTGTTCGATTCGGTTAATAACCAAACCATCATAAGCTAAAATTTTTGTTTAGAAATACATGTAATGAAGTTACAAATACATGAAATGGATATAAAAATACATGAATTTGATTTGTAAATAAATAAAATAAGGTATAAACACATAAAATGAAAGTATAAAACTTGTCATGGATGTATAAAAGCTAGAAATAAGTGATAAGAATCATAAGAAACATTAAATAAAGGTTAAATATTGTTAAGGATGTGTTATGAAGTTAGTATTAGCACATTTGTCTATGTTTTTAGCCTAATACGTGTGTGGAATAGTGTTGTTTTGTCTATGCGTGACGGTCGGATAACACTGTCACACCATGATTTTTCGATAGGCTTGGACTTGAGGTTTATGCATGACAAGCGGATAACGCTATCAAAATTGGGAGCGGAAATAAAGGATGATAAAGTACAGGTATAAAAACTAAAATTATATTAAATAAAATTATAGCATTGTGTTCGGTGTAAATATCCCACAATACAGGATCAAAATAAAAAAGGACTTTCGACATCATAGGTCTTTAGCCACGCAGTCACAAATTCCAAAGCTTTATGGTCTATCCAGTCTACTATGGAGGTTGGCTACCGTGGTCAATTTTTTGAAATACGTCAGTTTTCGCTGATAAATATTATTGATATACACTTTTGAAAATCATTTGATATATACATCTGTATATTAATAAATAAGATGAATTTGCCGTAGAGGTTGTTTTTGAGAGGGAGGCAATCATAGATAATATATTCATATCCACGCGGGATCCGTTTTAGTTTGGGTCATCCATTCCCCATGAATTCGGATCTATATAAAAGGCACTACCTCCTCAATAATTCAGACCACTTTCTCTCATATTCTCTGTGAACCCTAACCGACAACTTCTTTGTCGATCTCCCCCCTTAATTCGAAGACGAGGACAAGCATCATTATTGATGTAAACTCCATGGCGATTTACTCTCCAGGCATGTTTTCTTCTTGAATATGATGTTTTTATTTTTTGAATCTGATTTTGTTTTTCTTAAATTAATGATGGTGATGGTGGCGCTGAGTTTTGACGTCACTGAACCCTAAATCACTAACATGACTATATTTCTTCAATTCGTAAGATTAAATGGTTTTTAATTTTAATTTATGCTTTCGTTTGATATCCTATGCTATTCTCCCTTCTTATTTCTGAGATTACATGAAATCACATGCATAATTGTTTGTAAATTCTACACTCACCTACGTGTTTGGTTAAAGAAACTGTGTATTTACCCATTTTAATTCGATTTAGGGTTAAAATTAATATCTACTAGGTAGCATGAAGTTTGTACCAGATGAACAAGACATGAGACCACATTTCTTTTATTTGTTTTGTTATCTACATGTTGAAGCATATTTTGCATAAATGTTCATAGCCTAACTAATAGGGAGCCTCGGTCGATGCTCGCTGCCATGTTTAGTGGTTGTTGCCACACTGTTCACAAGGACTGTGAGAAGGTGAGTACATAGACAAAACTGGTATCAACATGTTTGTTTGCAAGATCGGGTGCATTTCTTTATGTGTTTAGGTAAGTGATTGTGGCAATTTGAGCTTTAAGGAGACGATTTTGGTGTTTTAACATGTGATACTCATCTCAACAAGTTTGTCTCTTTTGCCCTAACATATGGATTTCGCCTTTGTTGTTTAGGGAATACGAATTTTTTATGTGCTTTTTATTGTGTAATTGATGTTTAGTATTGTATATTTACACAAATTAGTATAGTATGAATTGCTTAACAGGTTATGACTGTATTAGTTCATTTAAAAAAATAGAAAAAATGTTGTGGACAAAAGCATGCACTTTACAATGTATGTCTGAAACAAGGTCGTTAATTGATGTTACATAAGTTTCCCTTTTGTTATCACGCATTATGGAAAAAAGAAATGTAATTAATTTGCTTTTGATCATGTGTATAATTGTCCATTGTGTGGGATGGAAAGAGCTGTAACTAGGTGTTTTGATTTGTGTTTTGGAGCTGACTATTGTGATTTAAAGTATTTATCGCACTCTAAGCTTATAACCACTTAAAACACACATTAATGTCCGGGTATTCACACTCTTCATCAGTGTACCACATGTTGAGTGTACCACATGTTGAACGAGAAACATTTGTTGGGTCATTGTGTCATTGGATATAGTCAAGGGGTAAAACTATATTTTTGATGGATTAAAAGTGTTAACATGCCCAATTTATGTCAAGCTGCCACATATCTTGCAATATGCCACCTTCTTGCAGTTTTTGACACCTATCTAACCACTTGTACTGATCCTACAACACCTCTATCACCTGGTATCATCCTCATTCATCCCCTTGCACTATAACTAACCCACCAATCTCACTCCATTCCTTGCTCATTTCCTCTTCTCCTCTCTATTACACTCTTGAAAGTTCCTGGTCATCTTTCTCTTGAATCACTTGTAAGTGTTCCATCTCTGCTCTTTTCTTTTATAGGCTTTTAATAGCCAAAAGTCTAGCATTTTCGATAAACGTTTTGACTTTCGGTTAAAACTATTATGGTCTAGCCATTGTTCAAAATGAACATGGCTCAAGTGATCGTAATTAGGTAGGTATTAATCCCGTTTTGATCAATTTTATTTGATAACTTAAACATTGGGGGTTAACGACTGTGTCCTGGATATCCCCGGCTCATTAAAGTTACTAATGGTCACGACCAAAAGCATGGGGTGTAGGCATACACCTGACATATGCAAATGTTAAAATATATTACCCACAAGTTGGGGATAACTTCTTCGTGGGTTTATAAGTAGTGTGTCAGTTAATCATGTCTCGGTTTCTATACTGGGCCTCATATGTATTGACAAACATGTGAATATGTATATGAGGTTAAAAGCTTAACTTTCCCAAGTTATAAAAGATTTTTATGTGCCTTGTGCACTTAAATCAATTTTTGAAATGTTTTCAAAACGAGTCAGTTAATTGTATTTACCAATGAAAGCTGACGTATTTTCAAAAGACTAAGTTGCAGGTATAATACGAAATAGGCTGGAAGCTGCTTGGTACTGATATAAGAGGATCTTGCAAATCCTTAGATCTGCCTAAAGTCTGTTATACATCTTTTGTAGACTTTACGATCCGTCTGTAGATCTTTAGTTACAAACCACATGTATATTATTTTCGAACTTTGGACATTTTTTGTTTGTAATAATATTCTAAACTCTAAGATTTTCACTGTGTTGTGTTAATTTACTACGATGATATCAGCTTAAGTCACGATACTCTCTCACCCGGACCCACCCGGTGGGTTGTGGTGGTGGATTGCTAGAGAGAGAGGAGGGGGATATGTTATATGATATCTGCATATATTTATAAGTATACATATAATTTTAAAGATAATTGTTTTATTTATTGTTTTTTATGATTTATTATAATATTTAAATAAAATGACTATAATACCTTTATGTAGGGTTCACTTGATCAGATTTAACTATAAAAACTAATAGAGATATGGCTAAAAGACATATGTTTTTTTTATAAAAACATACATTTTGAAGATAAATAATACATTTTGTACAAAGACAAGTTTTGTAATTTACTGGAAAAAAAATTGTATCCGTGAAGAAGTTTCACAGTAAACTTTCTTAATTGGTCAGGAATGACGGTTGGGAATTCTTTTATTTTTTTGCTTTACCTGCCAACACAAAACTAAATCTTCTGTCCTTTTAGTGTCAAAGTTTTGCCTGGATTGAATTCCTAAATATTTATTACAGAATTGGAAACTATATTTCATAATTGATATCTAGATTAAGAAAAACATAATCAAGTTAATTGATTTGTCATACATGCTATAAATACTTTAAAATTTTGTTACTGTAGTTTATACGAGAAAACCAAATTTTAAGTCCCTATCATGCATTTTCAAACATTTTTATTTACCGTATAAAGAAGATGGAAGATGTTTTATTAAATCGTGTGTAATTGAGCGTGTAAACCCCCATTCACGTCATGCACCACCGCCCCTCTAGGCGTGAAATTAGAAAAGATGTCTGGATTGTGATATATTTCACGGGTGAAAAATTGTAAAGGCCAAGAATTATGACCGTTGCCAGCGGTCAAGACACTAAAAAAAGGACTTTCTTTTACCTGTTTAAACCCATTAATCTCACCATTTTTACACGCACGATTCTTACACACATTCTCAATTCTCATAAAATACATCATGTTGGGAAATCCATACAACCCCAAGTTCCGAGCACCCCGACAAGCCCCAACCCGTCCAAACACAACCTTATTAAACACCCAAATGCTGCTAAATTATCCGATTAGTCTTTTCCAGAATTTGAATGAAATATTTTATGTTTTTTATTAATTAGTTTTCAAGTTTCATTTTTATTTTTAAAATAGTTAAATAAAACGCTCAGGAACTGATGAATAAAGATAGGAGATTTAGGAAAATTTGGATTCGATCCAAACGAGTTCTATTAGTAATTTTTTAAAATACGTTGATTGGTATAGTGGATATCCCGAGAATACCGGAAAAAAAAAAGAAGAGGAAGAAGAGGGGTTTAGTTTGGGAGTCTAAAGATAAGCTCAGAAGGAGGCGGGGGCATAAACCCAAGGCATTCCAGGATATTCTTTCTTCTTTCTCCCGCTGCTTCCTTCTTATCTCCCTCCCTCCCTCCCCTTCTATGCAGAACAGAGTCCTGGTTTCATGGACCCTCTCGCCATTACATACCACCACACCCCCCTATCCCTATCTCCCATCAACAAACTCAAAACAATCTCTCTTTCTTCCTCTTCATCTTCTTCAAACCCCCCTACTACATCTTTATGGCAAAAATCCATCCAAAAGTTGGGATCATTCCTACATGGGTTTAAAACTTTAGATCACAAAACTTCCATGAATCAATGGGGGGCTGATGGACCTTACCTTCTCAATGGAGGCCTCGGTATGGCTCTCTTGAGTAGTGTAACCTCAACGGCAAAGGTTAGCTTGCTTCCTTCCTTCCATCTAATTAATGTTTTGTATTATTTACACTTCCTATCCATACAATGTTACTGTCTGTCTGTCTGTCTAATATAGCTAAATTAAGCTTATTGAGTTAGGTACATATATATTTAGGCTCTGTATCCATATAATACTAAACAATGTCTTTCATTTCTTCAAGCTATAGTCTTGATATGGAAATGTTTGATTTTTGAAGGTTCGTATTAGCCCCTTTGTCGCAACACTAGCTGCAAATCCAACTTTTGTTTCTGGGTTTTTTGCGTGGCTCATGGCACAGTCTTTGAAAGTAGTGTTGCATTTTTGCTTTGAGAAGAAATTGGATTTACGAATAATGTGTTCGTCTGGGGGTATGCCCTCCTCACATTCATCTTTGTGCACAGCTTTGACTACTTCCGTCGCAATATGCCATGGAGTGGCGGATTCTTTATTTCCTGTGTCTTTGGGGTTCAGTTTAATTGTCATGTATGATGCTATTGGCGTTCGCCGTCATGCCGGGATGCAAGCAGAGGTAAGAAAGAGCAGCCATACGTAACTAGTTTTTAGGACTTTTATTTATCAACCTCTAAATGAAATTGACTTTCAGTTTGCCCGTTTAGTGTTTGCTACGATTACTTTGATCATAAAGCTGATGTCAGTGTTTGATTTCAAAGAATATCATTTTGACCATGAAAGTCAAGCTACATCTCTGTTGTAAGTTCACTGATTAGTTGGGTAGTTGTTTTTCAGAGACCATAGTTAACTTTTGACTTGATTAAGTGAAACTATCTGAGCTCGTTAACTAACTGCCCTTCTCTTTGTAAATAACTTAAATCAAAGTAAGCGGTATTAGACAAAACTTCACCGTAGGTTGGTTGTTGTAACAAAACCAGTTAACGAGTCAAAAAATCTGGTTGAACCTGTACCTATTATGCAAAAAGACACCATCCTACTTGTCAATTTTATATTTTGAAACAATAATTTTTTTTTGAAAGATCTTCTAAAAAACACATAGAAAGGGAAATAAATGGTTCTTGTACTTTGTGACCCACATGCATTTACTTATACATGCGGTTGTTACTGATGAAGATCTTAATTCCATTAACTGACATAAATGACATGTTTTAGAGAACAATGGAGATTTGAAAAGTTGTTCTAGGCTACGGAGGTGAGCGATAAGGTTTTTAAAATTATGAATCCATACGAGGGATATAATTTATGGAAAGGTCGCCTATTCTTTGCTTTTTTTCCATGTCAATAGGTTTCGTTAACATAAAAACCGCTGGCTTGCTTTTGTGTTAAATAGCATGGGCTATTCACATGTGAACAGATCATATCACATATGAATCAGATCATATCACATATGAACTAAACTGTAATTCTGTGGTTTTTAAGTTTTTGGTGGTTTTTATTTGACTCGCCAGTCTCTTCCAATATATCATGTCACTCTCATTTAAACCTCTCCATATGTGTGTGCTAGCATTACTTTGATGTATGCATAAACAGGGTAGTAGGAAAATTCATATGCTAGTGGTAATTACAGTGGAGGGATATGCTTATCTGTGTTCAACATGATAAGAAACCGTAGCCTGAGTTTTGCTATATTCTGTGTAATATATATATATATATATATATAAATGGTATGGTCTATGCAGGTTCTGAATCTGATAGTCGAGGACTTGTTCCAAGGTCATCCCATCAGTAAGAGGAAGCTGAAGGAGCTACTTGGACACACCCCATCACAGGTTATTGCCGGGGCATTACTTGGGATCCTGGTCGCTTGTTTTTGTTGTCAAGGTTGCTTCGGTGCGACCTGATGCTGCCTGCCATCCAGATAGTAAATAGTGTACGCTCCTTTTATTTAAATCACCCATTGCAATGTACAACTTCTTTTTGTACAAGGGACATTCATGTTTTAGTAATTGTGGGTTGTGCGAATTTATACAACACTCGTTGTATCACACTCTTAATGTGAAAAGCTGTTAATTATTTAGGAAGCAGTATCGGTCTGGTTTGGTTCAGTTGCGACTTGCGTGCTATTTATATAATATATTATTACATAGCAAATATAACACACCAATATATTTGTGATAACTACAAAATAGATATATAAAACTAAATGGAGTTTGAGCGTATAAAGTTATTCACGAGCCAAGCTCTAATTATAGCTTCAAATAATTTGAACCCAATTTCAAGCGTTCTTAAGTAAAGAGTTTGAACGTATCTAGTTAAGCTTGTATACTCTGATTGGGTTAAACTAATCCACCATATTCATCATATATTTTTATGTAATGATTGGGAAATTCACATGGGTGTTATTATCAACAACCAAAGAACCTTTTTATTTGTATTTAATAAATAAATATAACTCTTGTTTATATAAATGAATAGTCTCTATGGACACTGATGTCATTATGTGTGTAATGATAAAATAAACCAAGTATAGTCATCAAAATATTAGTATAAGTCATGACTGTGTCATGATATGCTTACTTAATCAATGCCAAAGATTAGCACTTTAAAGATGGATAAGTATTTCATGTTTATAATATAAATTAATAATCAGTCTTCCTTGTTGGCTTGAGCTTTAAGTAAGGGTTCCCACGGCCATAGTTTTGTAAACCGACAAATGTCATGTATATCAATGTATGTATATTTTTTTTGTTATACGAGAGAATATATATCGAGAGAGAGAGAAAGAAGCAATTTACGGAGAGCATCTTCAACGGCTATTCCGTTAGAGAACAAACCACAACTCAAACAAACCTTCTTGTTAGAAGAGGTAGTTCGCTTAACCACGGATATGGTTTGGAATGAGTGGAGACCACCCACTCATAATAGTTTTTTATTTTTATTTTTAAGTATAAAAAGTGAGGTGTGATGTACTCATGTACTTATGTGAAAGTTTCAATGGTTTGTCGTTGAAGGAAAAAAATAGGGTTTGTAATAATATGGCATGCTGATTACGCAGTCTGAAGTTTGAACTTGGTCCATTATTGTCGATGATCTTATTAAATAACTAGCTTATAAACTCGTGTATTACACGGATTGAATATAAAAAAAAAACTTAGATTGAATAATATTATAATTTATGAGTGTTACAAACCCGTGTATTACACAAGTAAATATAAAAAAAAATGTAAATCATACTTCTATATAATCTTGATCACATAGTTAAAAAATGTAATAATAGTATAATCTAATTATTGTGTTTTTCCAATTAGTATCAATATAAGGAAGGTTTAGTAAAAAAGATTTAGTGGTTTTATTTTTTGTATTACGATAGTGTTTAAAAAAAAACACTGTATTTATCTAATAATATTAATTAAAAAGTGCATCATAATCTGATTATTAACATATTTAAATTAAATTTAATATATTAATAAGAATAAGGATTAAAAAAAAAATTTAAAATAAGATGTAAGTCTAAATTGTAAGGTTAAAGGAGAAAGTGACACATGAATAATTGGAATCCTATATTAAAAGTTAAGTTAGGTTTGATGTTTTATTTGTAACTTTACCATCTTTATCAATAATATAATAATGCATCCTAATCTAGTTATTAAATATTTAAATTAAATTTATTATATTAGTAAGGATTAAAAAAATATTTTAAAATAAGATGTACGTCTAAATTGTAAGGTTGAAGGAGAGAATAACAAGTGACAATATTGAAATCCTATATTAAAAAGTTAAATTTAATTTGATGTTTTATTTGTAACTTTACTATCGTTATCAATAACTAACAGTTTAAATCATTTGGTTTTAGAAATGTATGGGTTAATCTTAATAAGGTGTTGTATTAACAAATAAAGTTATTATCATAATGCATAAGTAATTAAATTGAAGATAATAATAATAATAATAGTTTTGTTATAGTAATAATAAACTAATGATTAAAAGATGTTTGATTTTTAAAGGATATTCATATTAAATACAAACATATTAAAAATATATAATGATTCTTTATTGTATGTAAAAGTATATAATTTTGATCTCTAATATGTAAAATCAGTATATTCAAGAGATAAAGTAATTTTCATATTTTTATCTCTATATCGTATACTATAATTTATTAACCTAAGTATAATGGTATATTAATTTTTTTTTAAAGTTTTAAAGTTTATTTAGAATTATTTATTAAGGTGGATAATGGTTCTTATATTTATTTACTTTTATTTATTATGATTAAGTTAGTATAAGAAATTGTTAAAGGAATAGATTGGTCTTAGAAGAATGCCAAGTGACTTTTAATAAAATACTTTATTAGATTAGAAGATTGTGTAATGGTATTTCTTTTATAACTGTAATCTCATAAAGCGTCCTCATATTACTAGTCCACTCTTTTCAGTGTTTTACTGAATCCATAAAAAAAAATATATAAACTTAAAAAAGAGCAATCAAATTAATGAATGATTGGTAGTGGAACTAACTGGGTTAGCATAGGAAAGGAAGGAAGGACCCTCCCTCCCTCAGTCCATTATATAAGCAGTTGGTGTGGGAAAGAGAGAGAGAGAGAGAAAGTGTATTTGTTAACGTAATCCAGATAAGGCAATCAGAAGTTGATCCCTATCACCCTCACATCTTTCTTTCTTTCTTTCTTTCTTGTAACCACCTCCTCCTCGTCTTTCTGGTCATCATCATCATCATCATCATATTCTAAAGAAAACAAACACCACACCAGACAGACAGACTGACTATGGCTGCCACACTCGCTTTTCTTCAAATCCCTACTACAATCAAATCACCATCACATCCTCAGCTATTCATTCCCAGCTCTAAATCATCATCATCACATTCCCAATTGTTAACTGCCACCAAAAGCCTTTCTCTCCCTCTGGCAGCAGCAGCAGCGACGTTGTTAAACCCACAGGATGCCCTTGCTGCCGGTGGTGAATTCGGGATTTTGGAGGGGAGATCACTCGCCCTCATCCATCCAATTGTCATGGGCGGTCTCTTCCTTTACACACTCTATGCTGGCTATTTGGGATGGCAGTGGAGGCGGGTCAGAACGTTACAGGATGAGATTAATGAGTTGAAGAAGCAAGAAAAACCTGTTCCTGTTGCTGTTCCTCAAGGAACACCAGAAGCTCCCCCCTCGCCAACTCAACTCAAGATTCAACAACTGTCTGAGGTTTACAAGTTACAAACAAAACCTATATTACTTTCTCTTTTTTAGCCCATCACCTTCCTTCTGGACCAACAAATGCTCTTGCTTGGTTGAGCCTGTCCTCTCAAATGTTGTTTTTTTTAATCGAATCCTTTGCAGGAGAGGAAAGAGTTGATCAAGGGGCAATACAAGGACAAACACTTCAATGCAGGTTCGATTTTGCTCGCCTTTGGTGTCTTCGAGTCCATTGGTGGTGGAGTCAACACTTATCTCAGGACAGGAAAACTATTTCCCGGGCCCCATCTATTTGCTGGCGCAGGTAACTTCCACTTCAAACTGAGTGAATCTTCTTTGTTTAATCATAAATAATGCCACCTCTTTTAGCTTAACCTTGGTATGATGTGGAACAGCAATAACTGTGCTATGGGCCGCAGCTGCTGCACTAGTACCCCCTATGCAGAAAGGAAATGAAACTGCTAGGAGCCTTCATATTGCGTTGAACACAATAAATGTTCTCCTTTTTATATGGCAGATTCCAACCGGTTGGGATATCGTTCTTAAGGTCTTTGAGTTCACCAAATGGCCCTGAACTAGTAGTTATTATCTTCATCCATTCTTTTGTATTCTAGGTATCATTTAGTTCTACTCATACTGTATAATAATAACACTACATAATGAAGCATGTTTGACTAGTCACCAAGATATATAAATTAAGTATTGTTTGTTATTCATCTTCAACATATATCAATCATATAGGGACTGCCTGGACCTAAAAAGAATCAGAATCCATGCCTTTTAAGTAGACAGTTGACTGGTCATATTATTCACTCCCTCACAATAATACTAATACCATTACCTAAATGATGAGATGATAAAGGAACACAACAAGTTGATGCTTTATTTGCTCACTGAGTTGGGCTTTCTCGAGAGAGAAAGATGAACGCCAGGGTCATGATGATTGGTGCTACTATTGAAGAGAATCGAATTGTTTACACCCTGGACATTGCTATTCATGATTGCCCTCATCAGTGGCGACTTTAGTTTCTGATTCTTCTTCCTTGCGTTTGATTTTCCTTCCGAATTGCTTCCTGACTTGTTTCCATCGTCGCTTGAAGGTGTAGTGTTGTCTTTCTTATGAGTCTTTTTGCTCAAAGGTGTCAAGTCCATGACGGCTCCTTTGTTTTCACCTGCAATTGTTATAATCTTCATTCCCACATCATCAGAATCCAAGCCGTTGTTATCTTTTGGGTTACGGGAACCCCAGCCAACATGCCTACCATTGTCCAAACCGTTTGTGTCTTGCGTGATCACGGCCTTCTCCTCGTATTTAGGCTTTAGTTGAGGGAGAACCAATGGAGATGGAGGCTTAGAGATGGTAGGCGGAGGTGAAGACGTTGGGGTGGAAACACGGGCTGCTTTTGAAACGGTGGGTGATGGCGTGGCTTTAGCCACTGGCGGTGATGTTGGGATGGAAACACGAGTCATGGGTGATGTCGGCGCTGCAGCATTAGGAGGACGTGGCACAGCTGGTGGGGCTTGACTAAATGCTGGCCTTGGTGGAGGTGGGGCCTGATCAGGCTGTGGAGTTGGTGGTGGAGGTGGGCGAACCATAGTGGCTAAGCGGAACCATGGACGAGACGGAGCTCCTTGCTGGGTTGCCATTGTACTGGTAAAGGCCAATGCTTGCAATCAAACTGGTAGAGAGAGGCATTGTTTATATAGAGTAGAATAAAAAAAACTCACAGGGAAAGAATCAGATTCTGAGAGTTGCCATTTTTAAACTACTAATAAGTAGCACATGAAGATTGGCATCAAATCCCAATTGCTGGTTGTTCTCTTATGACGAATGGCGGACAAGTTTTATGGCAACACTCATTGGTGACCGTGGATGTTCATCAAAGCGCAGAATATATGTTTCTTCACGTTGACATTTGAAACAATTTCATATTCACAAAACAAGCTTTAATTCCTTCTTTCTCTCTTTATAAACCGAGGAAGCTATAAGTAGCACTGAATTTAGAATATGTAAAAGTCAAGCCCACTGCAGAAAGAAAAGATTCTGATGCTTTTGCCAAACATCAGCCGCACTTTTCCATGAACTCATACTAAACTGTTCCATTTGCAACTAAGAGATTCACAACATGTTGGAAAGACACCACTAAAGGAACTTTAAACAAACATGTGCAGCAGAGTTTTAAGCATGTTTCCCTAATTTCAGTCGTCAACTTCTATGGTGTATATGTCCTATATATTAAAATTACAAAGCAATGAATAGTTTTTTCAATATATATTATAACAATATATAAAGTTTCTTTTTGTTTTATTATTTTATATACTAAAATTACAAAGGAAAGAATAGTGTTTTCAATATATATTATAATAATATATAAAGTTTTTTTATTGTTTTATTTCTCAAGTACATTATCCCTATATTGTTTTTTTTTTTTTTTTATATTGGATTTCAATAACCCCAACTTTTATCAATTGGCCGATAACACTCCCAACTTTTGATTTGTACACCAGCACTCCCAACTTTCAACTTATTGGCCGATAACACTCCCTAACTAACCGAACCCTAACCAGTTAGCTGATGTCAGCTACCACGTCATCAGGAATGCCCGTCAACTGCCACATCAGCTGCTACGTCATCAAAAAATGTCCCATCAACTGTCACGTCAGCAAAAACTAACTGGGTAAGAGTTCAGTTAGTTAGGAAGTGTTATCAGCCAATAAGTTGAAAGTTGGGAGTGCTGGTGTATAAATCGAAAGTTGGGATTGTTATCTGCCAATTGATGAAAGTTTGGGTTATTTGAATCCAATATCCTTTTTTTATAAAACACATAAAGAGAAGATGTGTGGCTATGATATGCACCAACTGCAACATAATCGTATCAAATACGCTATAAAATCAACCCTTTTATGTACTAATGTTGGAAAAAGTGTGTCTTTATATGCTTTTCATTTTTCAGATTAAAAGAGTTTAAATGTATAAAATAAACAAATTAACGGCAAAACCAACAAAAATACAAAAGAAGAGAAGTTGGCACTTCATACCGAGCTTCACCCCAAGACCAAAAACAACAGGTCAGAAGACAGGCACGGGGCTGTGCCACTAAGGCACAGGGTCGTTCCCCACTCCAGATTCCATGAAGAAAAAGACAAACAGAAGTAGACAAGAGCACGGGGTCGTAGTCAACTCCCAGATACGCAAAATCTTGAATAGTACAGCAAGTATAATGGCCACGGGGCCGTGGTCAACTCCCAGATACGCAAAATCTTGGATAGTTCGAATCGCTTAAAATTTCGATGGGGTGGGTGTGTGATCCTGACGGCGGCATCTCCGGGTCGAAGTCCTCGTCCATGTGATTGGGTTGGTCCAGCTGAGTTTGGTCGGTTGGGGGTGTATTAAAGTAGTGGTTGGTGTTAAACTCATCATGATAAGAATGATGAGATTGGTGAGAGTGGTGTGAATGATGTGAACGATACGAGTGATACTAGTTTTGGATATGAGAAGGTGAATGTTGCGATAACGGCCATGAATCCCCCGAGTCCTCATAGGGATTCGGGTGATGGGGATGTGAGGGAATATGTCCAGAAGGTCCTCCCCTCATTGGTCCTTTACCTCTTCCTCTTACTCTTGGTGGCATTTTTCCTGTTAAAAATCAAATCAAATCAACACAATACTAATAACTTAATAATAAAATGAGTAATCCTAGGTCAATGCTAGACTCGGAAGTCTAAGGAATGTGCTTGTGTAAGTTTGAGATTAAACACAAGAATGTTAGTGTTTAATTCTCTCAAATGTTGGCTCTGATACCAACCTGTCACACCCCGGCTTTCCACAGCCAATCTAATCACCAGTGGGCCCGGGTGGGGAATATTGTGACGTAAGTTGATATCATCTTAGTCAATTAAACACGGCACAACGGAAGTCTTGGAGTTAAATTACTATTACAAACCAAATATTCAAAGTACAAAAATAATATACAGACGGCTCGTATTAGAAGATCCACAGGCGGATCGTAAATTGTACAAAAAAATGTAAAACAGACTTTGGACAGATTTAGGATGTGCAAGACCCTCTTATCACTACCGAGCACTTCCAGCCTATTTTCGTATTGTACCTGCAAGCTTAGTCTTTTGAAAATACGTCAGCTTTCGCTAGTAAGTACACCCAACTGACTCATTTTGAAAACATTTTAAAAATATTTTAAGTGCACATTGGCACAAAATCTTTTATAACTTGGGAAAATTGACCTTCCAACCTTGTTAACAGATTCAAATGTTTGTCCATACATACAGGGCCCGGTACGGAGACCGAGACATAATTAACGTACTCACCACTTTGAACTCACGAAGAGAATTATTCTCCCAACCTTGTGGGTAATGCATTTTGAGCGTCTATCGGGTGTATGCCTACACCCGCGCTAAGGTCGTGGCCATTATCTAATGTAATGAGCCGAGGATATCCAGGACACAGTATTTAACCCCGATGTTTAAGTTATCAAACAAAACTGATTAAAACGGAATATGTGGATTTAATAGCTACAATCCAGCACTCGATTGATCCCATTTCCGACCAAGCGGTAATAATTTACTGTAACCCAAGCCCGTATAGGGGAAATAAGTCGAGAGTATTTACCTGAGCTAGTCTTCGTTTAAACGCAAGATTTTAATAACTCAGCCGTACACAAAATTACTAAGTGCAGATAGCATTTACCGGCAAGTCTCTAGTCTGGATTGTGACATAAGCTAACCAATTAAATACTAACGGTCTTATTTAAGTCATAGACTTAGACCGATTAGCGTACATAATCAAAACTTATAACGCTAGATTAAACGATGATCGGATATAATGTAGTTTAATCCCAACAAGCACTTTGGCTTGTATAATATGGATAAACTATAAACATTCTGGATTTTGAGACTTAAATGACAAGGTTAGACCCGTTTCGGTTAATTTCCGTAAACTAGTTACACATACTTAACCGTACGCATATCAGCGATGCCGGGTAACCGGATAAGTCACGAACAAGTTCTATATGCCATTGTATTTTAAATAAGTTATAATATCAGTAGGATATCAACTTTTATGCCCGTTAAGGTTTTAAAAAGAAACTATGCCTCATAAGGGCATTTTGGTAATTTCATATCGTGTAAAAGAATATAATTTAATGTTATTATGATAAGTATTCTAGAAAAATGTTTAATTTATGATATAATATCAGTAGAATATTGATTATATGTGTAATTTATCTATTATGACCAAACTATGCGCCGAAGGTGCATTTTGGTCATTTTACACATAGTTTTATAAATTATTCGGGATTCTGAGTTTACATCATGTACATATTGTAAAAGTATTTTAATTAAGTTTTGAAATGTAGGTAATAAGTCTTGGTTGATAAATATGATTTAAAATCATATTATGCGCCGAAACGGCGCTTATGTCGTAAAATGACGATTTATGCGATGTTTAGTGAAAACTGATGTTAAGGTCAAGTTAGCATGTCTTAGATATGTTATTTAATATAACATATCAGTAGTAAAAGATTTACTGTGAAAAGATATGGTTAAAACCATTTTATAAGCCACAAGGGCTTTATCGTCATTTATCAACATAATACAAGGACTTGTTCATAAACTCAGTTTATAATCTGGTTTGACATCCTGAATAATCCTACTTATAATATTACATCAGTAGGAAACTCATTTTCAAGTTCGTTATCGATTAAACCTTGTTTTATGCAAAAATGGACATTTTAGTCAAAATGGCATAATTACGGAACTTGTGCATAAACTCAGATTCTGATTATGATCATATAATATAACCTTAGGGGGTTATGCTAATTATATTACGATCATAATGCAACCTTAGAAAAGTAGCTAACTAATCTAATTCAGGTCAGAATCGAAAGTCAAAGCAGAAGTCAAACTTCGCGACTTTCGGTTGCGAACCAACCCTAGAACTGAAATTGACGAGCCGAACATGTTCTTAATAATTATTACCAACTTGTTTAAGTGTCAAAACATGTTTCATAACATATGTAAGCTCAGATTATAACATTTCCGAAAAATGGCATGTGTGACTTTTTAATATCATAACTTTGACCCGTCAATTGGTCTAGCAAACGTGATCTTCAGGAGGTGCCCTTTATAGGGATTAACACCTACCTTATTACGATCACTTAGCCATGTTCGTTACGAACAATGGTCTTAACCGAAAGTCAAGGCGTTTTCCGTAAAACGCTTGACTTTTGGCTATAAAAGCCTACAAACGAAATTGAAAGAGAAAGGAACACTTATAAGTGATCCTTAGGATGCAATAGAACTAAGTCGGGTGCTCTTTTCAGTTAGGAACTTCCGGAGGAGGGAGATAGAATGTGAAATGAGAAAGGTGCAAGTTCAAATGATGAAGCATTGCACATATTTATAGTTGGAGAGCTTAAATGAGGTGATGCCAGGTGTTAAGGGGTGTTAGAGGGAGCTTACAAGTGTCCTAAATTGTGGCATAGCTATTTGGAAGTCCATGGTTTCGAAACAATGGTTTTTGGCAACATGTGTGGAGGCCAAGCAAAAATACTGCAGATGCAGTCCTCTGGCGGGCCGCGAGAGGCACAGGCCTGGCCTCTCGCGCCCCGCGAGCGCTCCAAGGCCACTTTCAAAGTTTGTCAAGTTTAGCCCCTTAACTTATAAAACCTCCTAAAACACCTTTATAGCATATTTAGCCCTCCGTAACCAATATTAAGCGTACCCGGGAGTATGCCCGGACATTGTCGAGCACTCAGTTCGTTAAAAGGTCACTCAGAGGTATAAAATAACATGTTGACACTTTTAACGCCTCCATCATCCAACTTTCATATATTTACAAAATTGACTCTCTCGTCCAACAAGTGGCACGTATGAGAGTTAGTACTTCGTAAAGGATCACTCAGAGGCTCATTATAAGCATGTTGACTCTAATATCACTCAGAGGCTGTGCATGTTGACATATCAGTCATTCAGAGGCCAAGTTTAAGCATGTTGACATATCAGTCACTCAGAGGCTAATGTTTAAGCATGTTGACTGTAACATCCGTAAAAAACCGGATTTACCAAACCCGCTCCGTTTATTAACCGAACGATCAGTTAAAAATTTCGTTGCGTACTTAATGCCCAAATTATTTTTAAGCGATACATAATTAATAAGTATATTGAAATATATATTTATATTTGAAAAAGTATTAAAAATAGTGGTTTAAAAATAAAACAAGGCTGCCGGGTTTCAAACCCGGGTCAGCCGGGTCAACCTGGTCAACAACGCCTTAACTTCCAACCATCCAACCACTGCGCCACTTGTGTTCTTTAGTAATATATCCAAACAATTAATTCAAATATCAAACTCGAATTCAAAACTGACGCGCCCAAATCCGTTGACGCCGGAAAATTCGACGATTTCGTCAAACGTCGTCGGTTATCTATGACTTAACGTAAACATTAACCTCAACATCGGTTATAACCGATGTCCAGTCCGCGACACAAGTCATAACCGCCGGAAAATTATTGACCGGCGAATCAAGACGGAAAACGGACCAAATTCGTCGATGTTCTGCCCTATAAATACACCCTTTAACTTCTGTTAGCCTTTTCGCTCACAATCATACCCTTTCTCGACGTAATTTCGCTCGCCGGAAAACTTCTGCAACTCGCCGGAAAACCGAACCCTTTCACCTCTGTGCATCACTCTAAAAACTGAACACCCAGAGCTCATACCGAAGCCACCCACACTCATCTCAAGCTCGCTGAAGACCCTCTGCCGCAAGACACACGTCGCCGGAATAACTTGCTATCACCGGGATTTCGCCGGCGAAATAGAGGATCTCTGTTCGGTATATCTTACACTTAATCTCTCATTCTTTTTACTAATCTCACATGTAATTAATCACAACACCCTAAAGAACTTGATTAAATCGTCGAACCAGTCGGACATTTGGTTCTGGCTGAAGCTTAACGAAGAAGATGAAGTTTTCAGTATTATATATGTTTAATTTAAATCAAGATATATCTCGGGTTAGACACACAGTCCAGTGGTGGACTGTGTGCAAATAAAAAACGCATACGTCCCGAGTTCGATTCTTGTCCCACGCACACTCGCCTTAATAAAAATGTTCTTTTTAAACTGAACCGGATTCACTGCAAATAGATGATAAGTTTAATAAAAACCGGTATAATAACCAAGATAGATACACAGTCCAGTGGTGGACTGTGTGAACGTTTAAATCACACGTCGCGAGTTCGAGTCCAGACTACCGACCGGTTCTTGCAATTATCAAACTTTTTATATAAGGCAGAAATGAAATTATTTAGTTGTATATAAGTATAATAAAAATCAGATTATTTACCAAGTTAGACACACAGTCCAGCGGTGGACTGTGTGTCAACCTAAACCACAGGTCCCGGGTTCGAGACCTGTGGAGAGCACCGAGCGTGATATTAAAATCGTTTTTAAAATAAATATTTTCGAATTAATTCAATTAGTATATAAATATAATTAAAAACAGAAATATTTCGAGTTAGACACGTAGCTCAGTTGGTAGAGCTGCGTGCACACGAACGGGAGGTCTCGGGTTCGAGTCCTGCCCGGCGCACACAATTACACACTAAAATCGGTCAACAAGTCAACAGTCAACAAGTCAACAGTCAAAAATCAACAATTTTTTTTATTACTTTTATTTAATTATTTACATTAAAAATACTTAAAAATAACATTTTTAAAGTTAGAAAATAGCCTTAAACTCACAAAAATATATCCAACAATCCTACTAAAATTGATTAATAAAGTCCGCTTACTTACCGAACCATTATGCTATCATCTAGGTTAGTTTCACTCGTGGTTAAAACCAACTTCGTGCGCATTCAACATCATCAACCGAACGCACCCAATGTGAGTGAATCTTACAACTCCCCTTTTTAATTACACGTTTTGGGGTGTGTCATGTGTCACTAAAATTAACTCGTTTATTTAAACTCGTGCCATACCATATTGTGAATTAAACTTAGAATGTATATATTGTTTGTAGTTATGTATTTCATATTGTCAAGTTATGTGCAAATCATTCATTAGGCCCATCAGTTCCTCGTGGGAGACGAGTTGAGCAACGCGTGCCTCAAAACAATCTATTATTGTACGTGCGTGCATTATCTAATGATTAAGTGTTTTGTGAATAAGTTTACATCTATATTTACTCATATGTGGTTGTGCACTTTATTTTATAATCAATTCATAAACTTGTTCAAATATTTTTCATAGGATTCACTCGCCAACTTTTTGTTGATCCAAAAACCATTTTTACACATGATACAGGTGAACAGGATGAAGCAAGGAAAACATAGGAAATGCCTTAGAAGAAAACAATGAAGTCTAGAATGATGTTTAGGACATGATGTAATTATGATTGTATATTTCCCATTAAATTGTAATAATGAATATGAAACTTTATAATAAATGTCATGAGCTTTGATGATAACCCAATCATGCCCCGATCACCTTTTCCGCTGCGGGTCGGGGTGTGACAGATTGGTATCAGAGCCATGACTATAGGGATATAGGATAGGTTATTAGACCCTTAGAGCCTATACTATAGTTGACTAGATTTTTATTGTTTATGTGGTTACATGCAAACTTATGATATTTATTTGTTTCATATTTGTTTATACTTACAGTCAAACATACATACTTACATACACATTCATCATACATATTTCAATGTTCATATATTCAAATCATCTTCATACTTACGCTAATCAAAGATTTTGTCGCATTTTTCAATTTTCAAATCTCATCAAAGTGAGTTCTGCGACGGGCATGTAGTAACTGGAAGGGTACAAGTACCGGTAGTCGGAACGTCCTGTCTAGGTTGGCATTCGTATAAATCCAATATAACGGACCAGTTTGCCTACCTGGGGACTAACGATGAGAGTACGAATGACCTATTAGGCCAAAGCATGCCACACCAAACTCGTTCGAACTAACCCCACTTTGAGGTGTCACCGTGTCTATACCTGGACACATTCCGAATATCATACGTTACATACATATTTCTCGATTTTCTCCGGGTTTTAGTGTACGTAACCAGGCTAACACATGCGAACCATATGAAAAACCCGGTATTCATGGGGGCCCACATGATTACGAAGGTGAAGTATGGCGGCATGCAAGGCCCAATTACGAGCAAAGCCCAAGACATCCTATGGATGTAGTAGATTTATTATGTTATATTTATTTTATGAATGTTCATTCCCAAATACGACCCATGATCCCAAAAAACATCCAACTCATACTCTTGATATGTATTCCTTGTAGATGTCTTCTAGCCTCGCCCATAGGAAGATGAGAGCAGGAAAAGCCCGCGAGCGCATGGCTGCCCTAATCGCTCAACAAATGGCTGCCGTAATACCCAACATTGTAATTCAAGTCCAACAAGCCCTTACCGCTAATCCTGTCAATCAAGAAGATCAAAATGTTATCAACCCTCCCCCAAATACCACTAAATGCACCTACAAGCATTTTAAATCCTGCGACCCTCCGAAATACGAAGGGACTGAAGGTGTCGCCGCTCTCCTCCATTGGTTCGAAGAAATGGAGAACACTTTTCTAAATTGCGATTGCCCCGATGATCGCAAAGTGCGATATGCTACCGGTCGTTTATATGGAATAGCACTTACTTGGTGGAATACAGAGAAGGCCAAACGAGGCGTTGAAGATGCTATGACTTTGACTTGGGAAGAGTTGAAGGAAATCATGACAAGACGGTTTTGCCCGAGGAGCGAAATCAAGAAATTAGAAGATGAGTTCTATTCGTTGAAGCAAAAGGAAGGCGACCACACCACATACAACAAAAGATTCCTCGAGTTAAATCAAATGGTTCCCAACTTGTTCACTCCCCTATACCGTTTGATCGAGCACTACATTCGAGGTCTTCCGTCAAAAATCCAAGACTCTGTAATAAGTACCACACCTGTGACCTTGGAAGCAGCAATGGAGTTAGCTACAGAGCTCACCGAAAACCGAATCCAGAACAAAGACTTCAAGGAGGAGAAGAAGAAGGATAAAGCATCGACTGAAACTTCAAACTCCACCCAAACCGAATCCCCTTCTCAACCCACTTTAAGAGAAACGAGATGGGCAACTTTTCGCTGTCACACAACGTAATCAACCAATTTCACAAGCCATACCCATCCAAGCTATCCCAATCACTCAAGTAGCACCCAACTCAACTTACCCAAATAAGAAACCATACCTTGGACCTCACCCTCGATGTAACACATGTTTTTATCACCATCCATCTACCTTACCTTGTCGACTATGTGCGAATTGTGGACGCTATGGTCATTTGAGCAAGATTTGCCGCACCCCTCAAAACCAAATCTCACCCCCTACTCAACACATGATCCAAACCTATCAACAACCCCAATACCCCACGTTACCTTATGTTCGAGCTTGTTTTAATTGTGGCGACCCTACCCACTTTAGAAACACGTGCCCTCGATTGGTTAACATCATAAACGCTCAAGCTCAATCAAACCCAATTAACCAAGCAAATCAAGAAAACCCAATCACTAGGCCACCAGCAAGAGGAAGAGTTTTCAACATCAACGCCAACCCTGTTGAAGATAATGACGGCCCAAACGAAACCACCCAACTAGTCCCCTTCACCAAAAATCAAGATTCAACTCCAACCGCTTAGTTTTTTTTTACGTTTTCTATATGTTATCTCAATTTTCCCGTATCCCAGTTATAAATGGGAATCTTATCCAAGGATCTTAATGCGAATTACTATTTCAGTTTGTTTATGTTTTAAAGTCACATAGAACTAATCATAACTTACGGATAAAGCCAATGAAAATTTGACAAGAATATGGTGGATACGCCGCTGGTACTTCATATATATAAGTATTCTTGCCAAAGGATCAGAGGCATTATCTGGCGGTTATGAGAAGTTCCATGTAGAATTTAGTATTGTCGTGATTGAAGTTTGTTTTGTACTTACTGATTTAGCATTTATAGCATCTTATCATTTAAGGAAATTGGATTGTATTCCATTTCTACATAGACTAACCTCTTCATCACAACAAACGAGAGAGGTATTGTCATCATTCAAACATGTATACTATCAGAATTAAGACTCAAGTTTTGGTTGTTGTGGTTGTTTTAGAGTCACATAGAACTAATCATAACTTGCGGATAAAGTCAATAAAAATATTTGACAAGAATATGGTGGATACGCCGCTGGTACTTCCTATATATAAGTATTCTTGTCAAAGGATCAGAGGCATCATCAGGCGGTTATGAGAATTTCCATGTAGGATTTAGTAATGTTTTGGTTGAAGTTTGTTCATCATACATTTCAACGTATTTCAATTTCATCATTTAAAGAAGTTGAGCTATGTCTCACTTCAACAAGGACTAACCTCTCCATCACAACAAACGAGAGAGGTATTGTCACCATTCAAACATGTATACTATCAGAATTAAGACTCAAGTTTTGGTTGTTGTGTTTGTTGTAAAGTCACATAGAACTAATCATAACTTGCGGATAAAGTCAATGAAAATTTGACAAGAATATGGTGGATACGCCGCTGGTACTTCCTATATATAAGTATTCTTGCCAAAGGATCAGAGGCATTATCAGGCGGTTATGAGAAGTTCCATGTAGGATATAGTATTGTTTTGGTTGAAGTTTGTGTTATACTCCCTGATTTAGCATTCATATCATCTCATTATTTAAAGAAATTGGATTGTGTTCCATTTTCTACATAGACTAACCTCTCCATCATAACAAACGAGAGAGGTACTGTCATCATTCAAACATGTATACTATCAGAATCTAGACTCAAGCTTTGGTTGTTATGTTTGTTTATGTTTTAGAGTCACATAGGACTAATCATAATTTACTGATAAAACCAATGAAAATTTGACGAAAATATGGTGGATACGCCGTTGGTACTTCCTATATATAAGTATTCTTGCCAAAGGATCAGAGGCATTATCAGGCGGTTATGAGAAGTTCCATGTAGGATTTAGTATTGTCTTGGTTGAAATTTGTGTTACATTCACTGATTTAACATTCATATCATCTCGCCATTTAAAGAAATTGGATTGTGTTCTATTTCTACATAAACTAACCTCTCCATCATAACAAACGAGAGAGGAACTGTCACCATTCAAACATGTATGCTATCAGAATTTGGACTCAGATATTGGTTGTTGTGTTTATTTATGTTCTAGAGTTACATCATAGAACCAATCATAACTTACTGATAAAACCAATGAAAATTTGACAAGAATATGGTGGATACGCCGCTGGTACTTCCTATATATAAGTATTCTTGCTAAAGGATCAGAGGCATTGTTAAGCGGTTATGAGAAGTTCTATGTAGGATTTAGTAATTTCTTGGTACATTGGTTGTGGCGTTTATTTATGTTCTAGATCACATCATAGAACCAATCATAACTTACTGATAAAAGCAATGAAAATTTGACAAGAATATGGTGGATACGCCGCTGGTACTTCCTATATATAAGTATTCTTGCCAAAGGATCAGATGCATTGTTAGGCGGTTATGAGAAGTTCCATGTAGGTTGTAGTATTAGAAATTTTGTTTTAGGATATAACCTTATCTTTCCAAACATATCAAAACTCTTGCGCAAGAAATCATACTTAGTGAATAAACTCTGCTTATCAATATTTTTACTGTAGGAAACAAAAAGCGATTCCTGTAGCAGGGTACTCAACCCTTACAAGGAACGTTACCGCCTCAAACAAAAATTTAAACCCTTACTCTTTTCTAAGTATGTAACGGTCAAACTAAACACCATCATTTTTAGACAAATATATCACTACTTAAATTTCGGGACGAAATTTCTAAAAAGCAGGGGATACTGTAACATCCGTAAAAAACCGGATTTACCAAACCCGCTCCGTTTATTAACCGAACGACCAGTTAAAAATTTTGTTGCGTATTTAATGCCCAAATTATTTTTAAGCGATACATAATTAATAAGTATATTGAAATATATAATTTTATATTTGAAAAAGTATTAAAAATAGTGGTTTAAAAATAAAACAAGGCTGCCGGGTTTCGAACCCGGGTCAGCCGGGTCAACCTGGTCAACAACGCCTTAACTTCCAACCATCCAACCACTGTGCCACTTGTGTTCTTTAGTAATATATCCAAACAATTAATTCAAATATCAAACGAGAATTCAAAACAGACGCGCGCAAATCCGTTGACGCCGGAAAATTCGACGATTTCGTCAAACGTCGTCGGTTATCTATGACTTAATGTAAACATTAACCTCAACATCGGTTATAACCGATGTCCAGTCCGCGACACAAATCATAACCGCCGAAAAATTATTGACCGACGAATCAAGACGGAAAACGGACCAAATTCGTCGATGTTCTGCCCTATAAATACACCCTTTAACTTCTGTTAGCCTTTTCGCTCATAATCATACCCTTTCTCGACGTAATTTCGCTCGCCGGAAAACTTCTGCAACTCGCCGGAAAACCGAACCCTTTCACCTCTGTGCATCACTCTAAAAACTGAACACCCAGAGCTCATACCGAAGCCACCCACACTCATCTCAAGCTCGCTGAAGACCCTCTGCCGCAAGACACACGTCGCCGGAATAACTTGCTATCACCGGGATTTCGCCGGCGAAACAGAGGATCTCTGTTCGGTATATCTTACACTTAATCTCTCATTCTTTTTACTAATCTCACATGTAATTAATCACAACACCCTAGAGAACTTGATTAAATCGTCGAACTAGTCAGACATTTGGTTCTGGCTGAAGCTTAACGAAGAAGATGAAGTTTTCAGTATTATATATTTTTAATTTAAATCAAGATATATCTCGGGTTAGACACACAGTCCAGCGGTGGACTGTGTGCAAATAAAAAACGCATACGTCCCGAGTTCGATTATTGTCCCACGCACACTCGCCTTAATAAAAATGTTCTTTTTAAACTGAACCGGATTCACTGCAAATAGCTGATAAGTTTAATAAAAAACCGGAATAATAACCAAGATAGACACACAGTCCAGTGGTGGACTGTGTGAACGTTTAAATCACACGTCGCGAGTTCGAGTCCAGACTACCGCACCGGTTCTGGCAATTATCAAACTTTTTATATAAGGCAGAAATGAAATTATTTAGTTTGTATATAAGTATAATAAAAATCAGATTATTTACCAAGTTAGACACACAGTCCAGCGGTGGACTGTGTGTCAACCTAAACCACAGGTCCCGGGTTCGAGACCTGTGGAGAGCACCGAGCGTGATATTAAAATCGTTTTTAAAATAAATGATTTTCGAATTAATTCAATTAGTATATAAATATAATTAAAAACAGAAATATTTCGGGTTAGATACGTAGCTCAGTTGGTAGAGCTGCGTGCACACGAACGGGAGGTCTCGGGTTCGAGTCCTGCCCGGCGCACACAATTACACAATAAAATCGGTCAACAAGTCAACGGTCAACAAGTCAACAGTCAAAAATCAACAATTTTTTTTATTACTTTTATTTAATTATTTACATTAAAAATACTTAAAAATAACATTTTTAAAGTTAGAAAATAGCCTTAAACTCACAAAAATATATCCAACAATCCTACTAAAATTGATTAATAAAGTCCGCTTACTTACCGAACCATTATGCTATCATCTAGGTTAGTTTCACTCGTGGTTAAAACCAACTTCGTGCGCATTCAACATCATCAACCGAACGCACCCAATGTGAGTGAATCTTACAACTCCCCTTTTTAATTACACGTTTTGGGGTGTGTCATGTGTCACTAAAATTAACTCGTTTATTTAAACTCGTGCCATACCATATTGTGAATTAAACTTAGAATGTATATATTGTTTGTAGTTATGTATTTCATATTGTCAAGTTATGTGCAAATCATTCATTAGGCCCATCAGTTCCTCGTGGGAGACGAGTTGAGCAACGCGTGCCTCAAAACAATCTATTATTGTACGTGGGTGCATTATCTAATGATTAAGTGTTTTGTGAATAAGTTTACATCTATATTTACTCATATGTGGTTGTGCACTTTATTTTATAATCAATTCAATAAACTTGTTCAAATATTTTTCATAGGATTCACTCGCCAACTTTTTGTTGATCCAAAAACCATTTTTAACATGATACAGGTGAACAGGATGAAGCAAGGAAAACATAGGAAATGCCTTAGAAGAAAACAATGAAGTCTAGAATGATGTTTAGGACATGATGTAATTATGATTGTATATTTTCCATTAAACTGTAATAATGAATATGAAACGTTATAATAAATGTCATGAGCTTTGATGATAACCCAATCATGCCCCGATCACCTTTTCCGCTGCGGGTCGGGGTGTGACATTGACATCAGAAAGTCCCTCAGAGGCTCAATTTGAGCATGTTGACAGCTTTCATCCCTATTGGTCTTTAATAGACTGAAATAAAAATACAACACGTGTCACTATACTATTGGACACGATTTTACGAGCTGTTACATCCTCACCACATTCATCCATCATCCATCTTAGAGTGTGTAGTAGTCTCGGGATTCAAGATTGATCGTAAGAGTTTTTGTCAAACAAAGGTCATGCTTGGTTAATCTCTTACATTACTTGGTGAAGACAAGTCATTTATGTATTACGTTTGATTTCCTAGCTTTGGTTAACTTTTTAATTGGGTATGTATTAATGAATTTAATAACTAGTTTTTTATATTGAAAGTGAACTTTATTCTATACTTTTCATGTTTCATTGAGTCACTCATCCGTGTCTTTACGGTCTATATAAAGCATATTAACTGCCTGGAAATGGGTTAGAAGGGTGGTATGGGTAAAGTTTTTGCCTCGTTTAGTGTATAGATCCTGCGAGTACTTGATTCAAGCTTATTAGGACTTCCTTTGAGGCAGATAGTATCAAATTGGGATAAGTAAGAACGGCTTGAATCTCTTATAAATAAACTACTACTAAAACTTTAACCCGGCCTTGCGGGACTGTGTCCTTGCTGACTTAGACCAACATGGCCGAGAGTAGCGTTGCCTCCAAAAGAGGGACATGCCACATTTTACATTAATAACTTACTTAATTATCTTTCAATATTCCGGCATTGCTGGACTATATCTGTAACATTCGTGTAAAACGGGTTTCAAAACCCGCTCCGTTTAATAATAAAATTTTCGGTTAAAAGTTCGTTGCGTATTTATTGTGCCGGTTATTTCAAATATTTCATAATTAATAAATATTTTAGAATTTAAAAACCATAGTTAATAAATAATAATAATAAGTAAATTAAAATTTAACCCTAAAATAATAAATAGAGTAGCCGGGTCTCGAACCCGGGTCTCCCGCGTACACACACATCACACCACTCCGCCACACACATTCTTGTGTTCAATACTTAAACAAATAACATTTATGGTAAAACCGAAAGTCAAAACCTGTAAATCAGCAAACCCAGAACCCGAAATCGCCGGCAAACTAAAACTCCGCAAATGTTGCTACTTCCCCATGATTGAAACGCGTAAACTTGATTTCGATATCAGTTATAACCGTTACTTAAAACACAATTGAGTCAAAACCGTTTCTTTTGAGAATTGAAATCATTGACCGTGATTTTGGTGTCTAAATCGAAACCGATCAGCCTGTCCACCTTATAAATACCCACCCAATTCCTTGTAAGCATTTCGCTCAGAACCGCACTCTCTTCCTGGAATTTTTTTCCTTTCAAAGCACATTGCCGGAGACCTTCGCACTCACCGGAGTATCGCCGGAATCTCTAACCAGAAAACCGTAATTGTTCTCCAAACCGGTATAATTATCTAAACCTCCTTGCTATCTCTTGATTAGTAATTTATTAGCTCAAAACAGTAATCTAAACTGTTTAATCAGTTTATTCAGTCGGGATCATTGTCTGGATTTTTGAATGGTGAAAAAGATGAAGTTGAGTTAGTGTTTAAATATAAATAAAAACGGGTATTTAAACGGGTTGACACACAGTCCAGCGGTGGACTGTGTGCAATTACAAAACACACGTCCCGGGTTCGAGTCGCACATGTTTCCGATTTTCTGAAATAAAACCAACACTTTTTAAACTTATTCAGATCAACTCATAGCATATATATAAAATTAATATAATCCAGTGTTTATGCGGATTAGACACACTGTGTGCACTCGAACCATAGGTCCCGAGTTCGATTCCGGTTTCTGTAACCAGTTTCGGCCATATTAAATCCTTTTTAATAAAAACTAAATAAAGTTAAAGCTAGTTAGTATATATATATAAAATTAAAATAGAGTTTATTTCGGGTTAGACACGTAGCTCAGTTGGAAGAGCTGCGTGCACGCATACGGGAGGTCACGAGTTCGAACCTCACACGCTGCCTACAATTAAATCGGTTGAACCGGCCGTTGACCAGTCAACCCTAGGAAAAAGGGTAATTTTTTTAATTTAAAAATCCATTTTATTTTCTTTGAAAATTAGTTAAAAATACCTCAAATAAGGTTTTAAAGCCTAAAAACTTGCATTAAATTCACAAAAATAAATCTAAAAATCTCCTTAAGAGCGCTAATTAAGAATATTAATTTCAAATGAAATTTATTTATTTATCGAATTATTACGTTATTATTTAGGTTAGTTTTCCCCTCGTCGGTTGAATCAAATTCGTGCGCATTCATCAGTATCAAGGAACGCACCCACTGTGAGTGAATTCTTACAAATTCCCCTTTTTATTCACGTTTTGGGGTGTATCATGTGTCGTACTATTCCTTTATTTTATTTAAACACTTGTGCATATATCATTTCTGTGATCAAATGTGTATTGATTGTTGTGTGAATTATATGTAGATTAAATTTATCATTTCAGTGCACGCATTTCATTAGGCTCATCAGTTCCCCGTGGGATACGGGTTGAGCATCAGGAGCCTCATTAGATCGGCTCCGTTTGATTGAGCCTTGATCTCAAATACATCATCATTCATGTCATATATTCATCCAAAGTGGTCTGTGATTGTTTACATATATATGTTTGCTCACATGTGATTAATGCACGAATTTTCTTTAATAAATAAAACAAGCAATTAGTTAAAATGTTTTATCAAGGTTCACTCGCCAACTTTTGTTGACCCAAAACCTCCCCTGTTTTACACATGATACAGGTGATCCAGTCGAGACAAGAAACACTTAGGATGGCCTAGAAGAATAAACAAGTTAATACTTTGGAATGAACATTTAGTTTTGTTTTTTTTTCCTTTGTAATTGTATGAATTTTGATTATTGGATATTTAAGTTTGTAATTTGAATTTAATAAATATGAAACTTCTTAGTAAATATCATGAGCTTTGGTGATAACCCAATTATGCCCCGACTTTTATTCCGCTGCGGGTCGGGGTGTGAGCAGATTGGTATCAGAGCTTGTGACTATAGGGATATAGGATAGGTTATTAGACCCTTAGAGCCTATACTATAGTTGATTAAATTTTAATTGTTTATGCGTTACATGCAAAATTCATGATGTTTATATGTTTCATGTTTATTTTCACACCGAATATTATGCAAGCACGCTCACAAGTACATGTTAATATGCAATGCTCATCATAATTCATATCCTCATAACATATCATATCTATGAGAGCACACACCTCACGATTTCCATGATTTTTGCAATGATTTTGTATTTTTCAAATCACATCAAAGTGAGTTCTCACGACGGGCATGTAGTAACTGGAAGGGTACGAGTACCGGTAGTCGGAACTTCCTGTCTAGGCTTGGCATTCGTATAAATCCAAAATAAAGGACCAGTTTGCCTACCTGGGGACTAACGATGAGAGTACGAAGGACCTATTAGGCCAAAGCATGCCATACCAAACGTCGTGTGACCTAACCCCACTTTGAGCTGTCATTGTGTCTACACCTGGACACCCTCCTACCATACATCTCGCAATCATGTTTTACGATTTTCATTCGGGTGGTGCGAGTGTTAACCCGCCGACACTAATGTGAATCCTACCAAGCCCAATAGTCATGGGGGCCCACATGACTACACAGGCAATGGTATGGGGGACATTTGGAGGCCCAAACATGAGCAAACCCAAGACATCCTATGGATGTAGTTAAATTATTTTCAGTTATGTTGTTTTCATTCTTTTTACGACACATGACACCTAGGAAATTCTTAAACTCACAATCTTCCTACATATGTTCCTGTAGATGTCGGCTAGGCAATTACGTGGAGGTAGAAAGTCAGGAAAGTCAAACGAACGCTTGGCCACACAAATTGCTAAACAAATGGCCGTAGTGCTTCCTGACATCGTGCTTCAAGTTCAACAAGCTCTCACCGCTAATCTCATCAACCCTCCCAACCAAGAAGACTAGAGCGTCGCCAAGCCTCTTTCCAATACCTTCAAGTGCACCTACAAACACTTCAAATCATGCGATCCCCCAAAATATGAAGGGACTGAAGGTGTCACCGCTCTCCTTCACTGGTTTGAAGAGATGGAAATCACTATCCTCAATTGCGATTGTCCCGAGGACCGTAAGGTACGTTACGCGACTGGAAGACTGTTTGGGGTAGCCCTTACCTGGTGGAACACGGAAAAGGGTAAGCGAGGAGTTGAAGATGCCATGGCCTTAACATGGGAAGAGTTAAGGGAAATCATGACAAGACGTTTCTGTCCAAGAAGCGAAATCAAAAAGCTGGAAGACGAATTCCACGCATTGAAACAAAAGGAAGGAGACCACACTTCATATAACAAGAGATTTCTCGAGTTGAACTAGATGATCCCCAATTTGTTCACCCCCTTGTACCGCTTAGTCGAACACTACATTCGAGGCTTCCCCTCGAAAATTCAAGATTCGGTTTTAAGCACTTCGCCTGCAACACTTGAAGCCGCAATGGAATTAGCCACAGAACTCACTGAAAATCGCATTCGAAACGGCAAGTTCAAAGATGAGAAGAAGAAAGCACCCATTGAGACCCCAACTCCAAACCACCCCGTCTCATCCTCGAAGTTTGCTGGTAAGAGGAAGCGAAATAGCAAGAATTTTGCTGTCACTCAAACCAACCCTCCTATCACTGCTGCACCAATCACCCAAATTGCTCCTCCAGCTGCACCATTCAAAAGGCCATACACTGGCCCCCACCCAAAGTGCAACCGTTGTCAATACCATCACCCTCCCGAAAACCCCTGCCAACATTGCACAAGTTGTTGCCGTGCGGGTCACACTATCCAAACCTGCCGTACCCTTCAGCGAATGAACCGCAGTCAACCTCCAACCCAAACCCAAAATCAAATGGTGGGCCAAGCCCAACAACCATTACTTCTACCACCTGCACAACACGCAGCCAACCTTACTACCAACCCAACTACCCCATGATGCAACCCATGCGAGCTTGTTTCAACTGTGGGGACCCAAACCACTTCAGGAACACTTGTCCACGCCTAGTGAACATCATCCATGCCCAAGCTCAAGCGAACCCGGTAAACCAAGCTAACCAAGCTCCTCCACCTGCCAGAGGAAGAGCTTTCAATATCAATGCCAACCAAGCCAGGGCTGACAACAACGTGGTCAACGGTACGTTTCTCATCAATGGTAGTTATGCATCCTTATTATTCGATACTGGTGCGGATAAGAGCTTTGTGTCCTTAGAATTCGAACCTATCCTCGACCAACCTCGTGTTAATCTCATTGAATCTCTAACGGTGGAAGTTGCTGATGGAAAACCCACTTCATTAAATTCTATTATACGCAATTGTACTCTCACCCTAAACGATCACGATTTTCCAATTGACCTCATTCCTATGAAGTTGGGAAGTTTGGATGTTATAATCGGTATGGACTGGCTCAGCCAGCATCACGCTGAGGTGGTGTGCCACGAAAAATTCATTCGCATTCCCCTTGCAGACGGTCAGACACTACGTATTTTTGGGGAAACCCCTTCGAAAGGACTCAAATTGATGTCCTGCCTTCAAGCCCGAAGCTATCTCCGCAAGAACTATGTCGCATTCCTAACTCACATCGTTAAGAAGGGAGGCAAGGAGAGGAAACTCGAAGATATCCCAATTGTGAAGGAATTCCCACAAGTTTTTCCCGACGACATTTCAGGACTTCCTCCTGTGAGAGAAGTCGAATTTGGCATCGATCTTGTACCTGGCGCTACGCCGGTCGCAAAGTCTCCTTATAGGTTAGCCCCATCCGAGATGCAAGAATTGGCCAGTCAACTGCAAGAGCTGACTGACAAAGGATTCATACGTCCTAGCTCATCGCCTTGGGGTGCACCTGTTCTTTTTGTGAAGAAGAAAGATGGAACGTTTCGCATGTGCATTGATTATAGAGAACTCAACAAGTTGACGGTTAAAAATCGCTATCCACTGCCTCGCATTGATGACCTCCTGGACCAACTTCAAGGCGCCACCTGCTTTTCAAAAATCGACCTTCGTTCTGGTTATCATCAGCTTAGGGTGCGCGAAGAAGATATCCCAAAAACCGCCTTCCGGACTCGTTATGGTTATTACGAGTTCATGGTCATGCCCTTCGGTTTAACCAACGCCCCCGCGGTCTTCATGGATTTGATGAATAGGGTATGCAAACCCTATCTCGACCGTTTCGTCATAGTCTTCATCGACGACATCCTTATCTACTCCAAGTCTAAATCCGATCATGAGCGACACCTTCGACTCATTCTTACACTCTTAAGGACTGAAAAGCTTTACGCTAAGTTCTCAAAATGCGAATTATGGTTAGGGGAAGTACAATTCCTTGGTCATGTCGTCAATGACAAGGGAATTCATGTCGATCCTTCAAAAATCAAGGCAGTACAGGAATGGCAAGCGCCACGTACCCCTACCGAAGTTAGGTCATTTCTTGGTTTGGCTGGTTACTATCGACGCTTCATTGCCAATTTTTCCCGTATTGCTGTACCACTCACGGCCTTGACTCACAAAGGAAAACCCTTCATTTGGGGACCTAAGCAAGAAGAGGCTTTCCAAACTTTAAAGCAAAGGCTTTGTGACGCACCTGTCCTTACACTCCCTGAGGGTTGCGATGACTTCGTGGTTTATTGCGACGCGTCAGGGCAAGGACTAGGTTGTGTATTGATGCAAAGAGGAAAAGTGATAGCCTATGCCTCTAGGCAACTCAAAGTTCATGAGAAGAATTACACCACCCACGACCTAGAACTTGGAGCCGTTGTGTTCGCTCTCAAGATATGGAGACATTACCTCTACGGTACCAAGTGTGAAATATACACTGACCACAAGAGTCTCCAACATATTTTCAACCAGAAAGAGTTGAATATGAGGCAACGAAGATGGGTCGAACTTCTCAACGACTACGACTGTGAAATTCGGTATCATCCTGGCAAGGCAAACGTGGTGGCCGATGCGCTCAGTCGAAAAGGTTATACGAACTCCATTCGTTTTCTATGTTCGCAAATCATAACCGACATCAAAGATCGAATCCGGGCAGCTCAACATGTTTCTGTAACAGAAAATGATGTACGCGATGAGCTGTCATGTGGAGCTGAACTCAAAATTGAAACCAAATCCGACGGTATTCTATACTATTTAAACCGCATATGGATTCCTGATCGCGATAACCTTCGTGATTTCCTCATGAATGAGGCGCACAAAACATGATACTCTGTACACCCAGGAGCCGATAAGATGTATCAAGACCTACTATACACCTACTGGTGGCCTGGCATGAAAAAGGATATCGCTGTTTTTGTTTCCAAGTGCCTTACCTGTTCCAAAGTGAAAGCTGAACATCAAAGACCTTCAGGACTTTTAGTCCAACCCGAAATACCTGTATGGAAGTGGGAAAACATAACCATGGACTTCATTACCGGGTTACCTCGCACCTCCAGTGGATATGACACCATATGGGTAATAATCGACCGTCTTACAAAGTCATCTCACTTCATTCCGATTCGCGAGGACTTCAAGAACGAGAAGTTAGCTCGTATCTACATCAGCGAGATCGTAAACCATCATGGTGTACCATTAAGCATCATTTCAGACCGTGATGGTCGTTTCACTTCACGAACATGGCGAGCCGTACAAACCGCTTTCGGTACACGATTAGACCTCAGTACCACCTTTCATCCTCAAACTGATGGTCAATCTGAACGCACCATCCAAACCCTTAAAGACATGCTACGAGCATGTGTCATAGACTTCAAAGGGAACTGGGACGCTCACCTACCATTAGTTGAGTTTTCGTACAACAATAGCTATCATTCAAGTATCGGCATGGCTCCTTTCGAAGCTTTATGTGGTCGTAAGTGCCGATCTCCAGTATGTTGGCACGAAATTGGGGAAGCGCAAATCACCAGACCCGAATTGATTCAAGAGACAACCATTAAGATCCTTCAAATTCGAAACAATCTTCTAGCGGCGCAAAGTCGTCAAAAAGGTTATCCTGACAGACGACGAAAACCCTTGGAGTTTGACATTGGTGATCAAGTACTTTTAAAAGTATCACCGTGGAAGGGAGTGTTTCGTTTTGGCCAGAAGGGCAAGTTAGCACCACGCTACGTAGGACCTTTCAAGATACTTGAAAGAGTAGGTCCTGTAGAATACAAGCTTGACCTACCAGAAGAGCTTAACAGAATCCATCCCACATTCCACGTATCAAACTTGAAAAAGTGCCTCGCCGACGAAAACCTTCATATTCCCCTAGAAGACATTCAAGTCGATGAATCGATGCACTTCGTCGAAAGACCAGTAGAAATCATGGATTTCGGTGAGAAGCGCTTAAGGCGAAGTCGTATTCCAATCGTTACGGTACGTTGGGAGTCAAAACGAGGACCTGAGTTTACTTGGGAACGTGAAGACTCAATGCGCAAGAAATACCCGCATCTCTTTCCGATTACCACTACTTAAATTTCGGGACGAAATTTCTAAAAGTAGGGGATACTGTAACATTCATGTAAAACGGGTTTCAAAACCCGCTCCGTTTAATAATAAAATTTTCGGTTAAAAGTTCGTTGCGTATTTATTGTGCCGGTTATTTCAAATATTTCATAATTAACAAATATTTTAGAATTTAAAAACCATAGTTAATAAATAACAATAATAAGTAAATTAAAATTTAACCCTAAAATAATAAATAGAGTAGCCGGGTCTCGAACCCGGGTCTCCCGCGTAGACACACACACATCACACCACTCCGCCACACACATTCTTGTGTTCAATACTTAAACAAATAACATTTATGGTAAAACCGAAAGTCAAAACCTGTAAATCAGCAAACCCAGAACCCGAAATCGCCGGCAAACTAAAACTCCGCAAATGTTGCTACTTTCCCCAAGATTGAAACGCGTAAACTTGATTTCGACATCAGTTATAACCGTTACTTAAAACACAATTGAGTCAAAACCGTTTCTTTTGAGAATTGAAATCATTGACCGTGATTTTTGTAACACTCGTCGCAAAACGGGTTTCAAAACCCGCTCCGTTTAAAATTTAATAATTATTCGAAGTTCGGCACATATTTATTTAGTTGAATTATTTAATTTGTTAATTATAATCAACGAATAATTAAAACGAAAATAATAATAAAAAAAAATAATAATAAAAATAGAGGGGTAGCCGGGTTTCGAACCCGGGTCCCCAATGGATCAACACACACTTCACACCACTCCGCCACACACATTTATCTGTTAAAATTCTAAACTAAACAATATTAATACAAGATCTCGAAATTGAATTTCTGAACAACCGCCTTGTAACATTCGAGCTTGAAATCAGGAAATAATCAAGCATCCGTCTTCTTTGCGATCAAAAGACTAAAACCGTTTTTCAATCAAGTAGTCAGACTCAATCATGGAGTCCATAACGATCGATCTCAATTCCGGAAATCAAGTCGGCCGAAACTTTTGATACCGAAATCGGTGATTGACTGGTTACTCTATAAATACCAATCGTTTTCACCACAAACGAATTCGTTCAACCTCTCAAACTCTCTCTTAAACTCTCGCTAAAACACTCTGAAGCTGTCCCTCCAAGTAGCCGGAATCCTCAGTTACTCGCCGGAAAACCGAAGAATCTATTCCATTATTACCTTACTCTATAAATAGGACTTCTAGAGCTCAGACAGAAATCACCCGCACTCACCTCAAACTTCCTGTAGAGCCTCTGTCGCAAGTTAAACTTCGCATGAATTCCTTTCAGTCGCCGGAGTTTTCTGCACATTACCGGAATCCAACCGGAACTTCCGTAACATTCTCCGATCGGTATATTCATCTTACTCTCTTTCGAATTCAGTTGTATAGCATTCTAATGTTAAACAAAAATTTTTGAATTAACAGTCGGAATTATGATTCCGGGTTTTATTTGATGAAAAAGATAAAGTCGAGTTAGTGTTTAAATATAATTAAAAACGGATATCTAACCGGGTTAGACACACAGTCCAGCGGTGGACTGTGTGCAAACATTATATACGCACCCGGGTTCGAATCATGCACACGGTTCTGATTTCATAAATTATACCCACCCTTTTTAATACTCACATATATTCAGATTCTGTAAGTGTTTAAATTTAATAAAAACCACTTATTCATCGGGTTAGACACCCAGCCCAGTTGGTTGGGCTGGGTGCAAAACATGTCTGGAAACGTGGGTTCGAGTCTGCGTATATATCCGGTTCACCACAATATACAAACTTTGTTTTATAACTTATACAGGAAACAACCTGGTTTGTACATAAAGCTAATTAAAATGCTAAATCTTTCGGGTTAGACACACAGTCCAGTGGTGGACTGTGTGCAACACGAAGCCGACGTCGCAAGTTCTATTCCGGTCTTCTGTAACCGGTTTCGGCCATATTAAATCCTTTTTAATAAAACAAAAATAAAGTTAAAGCTAGTTAGTATATATTATATACATATATAATTAAAATAGAGTTTATTTCGGGTTAGACACGTAGCTCAGTTGGTAGAGCTGCGTGCACGTATACGGGAGGTCACTAGTTCGAACCTCACACGCTGCCAATAACTCTAAAAGTCAAACCGGTTCGACCCGGTCAAACCTGTTAAAAGTATATATTTTTTTAATAACTATTTTCTTTATTTATTTCAATTAAAAATCCTTTAAAATACCTAAAAAATAAGACTTTTTGTTTTAAATTTGAAATAAATACAATAAAAACAAATCTAAAAATCTAATAAAAGGCTTTAATTAGAAATAATAATTTCAAATGAAATTTATTTATTTATCGAATTATTACGTTATTATTTAGGTTAGTTTTCCCTCGCCTGTTGAATCATAAATTCGTGCGCATTCATCATTATCAAGGAGCTCACCCACTGTGAGTGAATTCTTACAAATCCCCTTTTTTTATTCATGTTTTGGGGTGTATCATGTGTCGCTTTATTTATTTCCGTTTATTCAAACTTGTGCTATTACCATTATATGATCTAAACATGTGATGTAAATATTAATTTTTGTGATGTGCTTACATTTTGTCAAGTTGCATGCAAATCATTCATTAGGCCCATCAGTTCCTCGTGGGAGACGAGTTGAACATCGCGTGCCTCATTAGATCGGCTCCGTTTGATTGAGCCTTGATCTCATTGTTCATCATTTGGTGTGTGCGTGTGCATTAATTGATATTATGTGTATTGTGATTAAATTTACATTTACGTTTACTCATATGTGGTTATGCACCTTTTTATAACCAATAAAATAAATTCGTTCAAATGTTTTCATAAGATTCACTCGCCAACTTTTGTTGATCCAAAAACCCTATTTTTACACATGATACAGGTGATCCAGTTGAGGAAAGAAACACTTAGGATGGCCTAGAAGAATAAACAAGTTAATGCATTGGAATGAACGTTTAGTTTTGTTTTCCTTTGTAATTGTATGAATTTTCTTTATTGGATATTTTAGTTGGTAATTTGAATGAAAAAATGTATTTGATCATGTTATGCTTGTATGTTTATTGTAACTTCTTCTTTAAAGAGAAATAATAAATATGAAACTTTATAGTAAATGTCATGAGCTTTGATGAAAACTCAATCATGCCCCGACTACCATTTCCGCTGCGGGTCAGGGTGTGACAGATTGGTATCACAGCTTTTGACTATAGGGATATAGGATAGGTTATTAGACCCTTAGAGCCTATACTATAGTTGATTAGATTTTAAATTGTTTATGTGGTTACATGCAAACTCATGATGTTTATTTGTTTCGTATTTATTAACCACACAAATGCATGCACACTTCCACTATCATTTTGTGTGATACTTAATGAGTTATACTTGTTGTCAAACATAACAAGCTTACATATACATTCATCACGCATATTTCAATGTTCACGTATTCAAATCATCTTCATATTTCCTTTATTCAAGATTTTGTGGCATTTCTTGTTTTTCAATCTCATCAAAGTGAGTTCTTCGACGGGCATGTATTAACTGGAAGGGTACAAGTACCGGTAGTCGAAACGTCCTGTCTAGGTTGGCATTCATATAAATCCAATATAACAGACCAGTTTGCCTACCTGGGGACCAACGATGAGAGTACGAAGGACCTAATAGGCCAAAGCATGCCACACCAAACGTCGTTCGAACTAACCTTGCTTTGAGTTGTCATTGTGTCCATACCAGGACACCCTCCGACCTTATACTTTGCTGTCATGTTTTATGATTTTCATTCGGGTGGCGCAAGTGTTAACAGGCCAACACCAATATGAACCCTACCAGAGCCCAATAGTCATGGGGGCCCACATGACTACCAAGGCCAAGTAAGGGGACATATGGGAGCCCAAACATGAGCAAAGCCCAAGACATCCTATGGATGTAGTAGGTTTATTTTATTCATTTGTTTTTGTGAATGTTCATTTCTAAATACGACAAATGACACCTAAAACGTCAAACTTATACTCTCGATACGTATTCCTTGTAGATGTCTTCTAGTCTCTCTCGTAGAAGTATGAGATCAGGAAAATCCCGCGAGCGCATGGCTGCCCAAATCGCTCAACAAATGGCCGCCGTAATACCCAACATTGTAGTTCAAGTTCAACAAGCCCTTACCGCTAATCCAATCACCCCAATCAACCAAGAAGATCAAAACATTGTCAACCCTCCCCCAAATACCACTAAATGCACCTTCAAGCATTTTAAATCCTGCGATCCTCCAAAATACGAAGGGACTGAAGGTGTCACCGCTCTCCTCCATTGGTTTGAGGAGATGGAAAACACTTTTCTCAATTGCGACTGCCCCGATGATCGCAAGGTGCGATATGCTACCGGTCGTTTGTTCGGAGTAGCACCTTACATGGTGGAATACAGAGAAGGCCAAGCGAGGTGCTGAGGATGCTATGACTTTGACTTGGGAAGAGTTGAGGGAAATCATGACAAGACGTTTCTGTCTAAGAAGCGAAATCAAGAAATTAGAAGATGAGTTCTATTCTTTGAAACAAAAGGAGGGCTACCACACCACATACAACAAGAGATTCCTTGAGTTGAATCAGATGATCCCCAACTTGTTCACTCCCCTCTACCGTTTGATCGAGCACTACATTCGAGGTCTTCCTTCAAAAATTCAAGACCCTGTAATTAGTACCACACCTGCAACTTTGGAAGCAGCAATGGAGTTAGCTACAGAGCTCACCGAAAACCGCAAACGGAATAAAGACCTCAAGGAGGAGAAGAAGAAGGATAAAGCATCAACCGAAACCTCAAACTCCACCCAGACCGAATCCTCTTCTCAACCCACTTCTAAGAGAATACGAGATGGGCAAAATTTCGCTGTCACCCAAGGCAATCAACCAGTTTCACAAGCCGTACCCCTCCAAGCTATCCCAATCACCCAAGTAGCACCCAACTCTATTTACCCAAATAAGAAACCTTACATTGGACCGCACCCTCAATGCAACACCTGTTTTTATCACCATCCATCTACCGTACCTTGTCGACTGTGTGTGCTAATTGTGGGCGTTATGGTCATTTGAACAGGACTTGTCGTACCCCTCCAAACCAAGCTTCACCACCTACCCAAAACATGATCCAAACATATCAACAACCCCAATACCCCATGTTTCCACATGTTCGAGCTTGCTTTAATTGTGGGGACCCTACCCACTTTAGAAACACGTGCCCTCGATTGGTTAACATCATAAACGCCCAAGCTCAAGCAAACCCAGTTAACCAATCAAATCAAGCAAACCCAGCTCCACCACCAGCAAGAGGAAGAGCTTACAATATCAACGCCAATCCTGTTGAAGATAATAACGGCCCAAACGAACCACCCAACTAGCCTTCCCTCACCAAGAGTCAAGACTCCACTCCAACCGTTTAGTTTTAATGTTTTCTTTATGTTATCTCAATCTTTACGTCTCCTAGTTATAAATTGGGAATTTATGTATCCAAGAATTTTAATGCGAAATGATATTACCGTTTTGTTTTATACTCATTGATTTAACGTTCATATCACCATACATCTCGACGTATCTTGATTTCATCATTTAAAGAAGTTGGGTTGTGTCTCACTGTTTCATAGACTGATCCCTTCATCATAACAAACGAGAGAAGTACTGTCGTCATTCAGTCATGTATTCTTTCAGATTTGACACTCAAAGTTTTGGTTATTGTGTTTGTTTTAGAGTCACATAGAACTAATCATAACTTACTAATAAGGCCAATGAAAATTTGACAAGAATATGGTGGATACGCCGCTGGTACTTCCGATATATAAGTATTCTTGGCAAAGGATCAACAGCATTATCAGGAGGTTATGAGAAGTTCCGTGTATGTTTTAATATCGTCATGGTTGAAGTCTTGTTTTATAATACATACCTTATCTTTCAAACGTATCAAAACTCTTATGCATGAAATCATACCTAGTCAATCAACTCTGTTTATCCATGTTCCGCATTTTTATACTTTAGGCATCAAAAAGCGATTCCTGTAGCAGGGAATTCAACCCTTACTAGGAACGTTACCGTCTCAAATAAAAATTTAAACTCTCACCCTCTTCTAATTATGTAATTGTCAAATTAAAACACCCTCCCTTCGAGTCAAAATACCACTACTACTTAAATTTCGGGACGAAATTTCTAAAAGTAGGGGATACTGTAACATTCGTCGCAAAACGGGTTTCAAAACCCGCTCCGTTTAAAAATTTAATAATTATTCGAAGTTCGGCACATATTTATTTAGTTGAATCATTTAATTTGTTAATTATAATCAACGAATAATTAAAACGAAAATAATAATAAAAAAATATAATAATAAAAATTGAGGGGTAGCCGGGTTTCGAACCCGGGTCCCCAATGGATCAACACACACTTCACACCACTCCGCCACACACATTTATCTGTTAAAATTCTAAACTAAACAATATTAATACAAGATCTCGAAATTGAATTTCTGAACAACCGCCTTGTAACAGTCGAGCTTGAAATCAGGAAATAATCAAGCATCCGTCTTCTTTGCGATCAAAAGACTAAAACCGTTTTTCAATCAAGTAGTCAGAATCAATCATGGAGTCCATAACGATCGATCTCAATTCCGGAAATCAAGTCGGCCGAAACTTTTGAAACCGAAATCGGTGATTGACTGGTTACTCTATAAATACCAATCGTTTTCACCACAAACGAATTCGTTCAACCTCTCAAACTCTCTCTTAAACTCTCGCTAAAACACTCTGAAGCTGTCCCTCCAAGTAGCCGGAATCCTCAGTTACTCGCCGGAAAACCGAAGAATCTATTCCATTATTACCTTACTCTATAAATAGGACTTCTAGAGCTCAGACAGAAATCACCCGCACTCACCTCAAACTTCCTGTAGAGCCTCTGTCGCAAGTTTACCTTCGCATGAATTCCTTTCAGTCGCCGGAGTTTTCTGCACATTACCGGAATCCAACCGGAACTTCCGTAACATTCTCCGATCGGTATATTCATCTTACTCTCTTTCGAATTCAGTTGTATAGCATTCTAATGTTAAACAAAAATTTTTGAATTAACAGTCGGAATTATGATTCCGGGTTTTATTTGATGAAAAAGATAAAGTCGAGTTAGTGTTTAAATATAATTAAAAACGGATATCTAACCGGGTTAGACACACAGTCCAGCGGTGGACTGTGTGCAAACATTATATACGCACCCGGGTTCGAATCATGCACACGGTTCTGATTTCATAAATTATACCCACCCTTTTTAATACTCACATATATTCAGATTCTGTAAGTGTTTAAATTTAATAAAAACCACTTATTCATCGGGTTAGACACCCAGCCCAGTTGGTTGGGCTGGGTGCAAAACATGTCTGGAAACGTGGGTTCGAGTCTGCGTATATATCCGGTTCACCACAATATACAAACTTTGTTTTATAACTTATACAGGAAACAACCTGGTTTGTACATAAAGCTAATTAAAATGCTAAATCTTTCGGGTTAGACACACAGTCCAGTGGTGGACTGTGTGCAACACGAAGCCGACGTCGCAAGTTCTATTCCGGTCTTCTGTAACCGGTTTCGGCCATATTAAATCCTTTTTAATAAAACAAAAATAAAGTTAAAGCTAGTTCGTATATATATATATACATATATAATTAAAATAGAGTTTATTTCGGGTTAGACACGTAGCTCAGTTGGTAGAGCTGCGTGCACGTATACGGGAGGTCACTAGTTCGAACCTCACACGCTGCCAATAACTCTAAAAGTCAAACCGGTTCGACCCGGTCAAACCTGTTAAAAGTATATATTTTTTTAATAACTATTTTCTTTATTTATTTCAATTAAAAATCCTTTAAAATACCTAAAAAATAAGACTTTTTGTTTTAAATTTGAAATAAATACAATAAAAACAAATCTAAAAATCTAATAAAAGGCTTTAATTAGAAATAATAATTTCAAATGAAATTTATTTATTTATCGAATTATTACGTTATTATTTAGGTTAGTTTTCCCTCGCCGGTTGAATCATAAATTCGTGCGCATTCATCATTATCAAGGAGCTCACCCACTGTGAGTGAATTCTTACAAATCCCCTTTTTTTATTCATGTTTTGGGGTGTATCATGTGTCGCTTTATTTATTTCCGTTTATTCAAACTTGTGCTATTACCATTATATGATCTAAACATGTGATGTAAATATTAATTTTTGTGATGTGTTTACATTTTGTCAAGTTGCATGCAAATCATTCATTAGGCCCATCAGTTCCTCGTGGGAGACGAGTTGAACATCGCGTGCCTCATTAGATCGGCTCCGTTTGATTGAGCCTTGATCTCATTGTTCATCATTTGGTGTGTGCGTGTGCATTAATTGATATTATGTGTATTGTGATTAAATTTACATTTACGTTTACTCATATGTGGTTATGCACCTTTTTATAACCAATAAAATAAATTCGTTCAAATGTTTTCATAAGATTCACTCGCCAACTTTTGTTGACCCAAAAACCCTATTTTTACACATGATACAGGTGATCCAGTTGAGGAAAGAAACCCTTAGGATGGCCAAGAAGAATAAACAAGTTAATGCTTTGGAATGAACGTTTAGTTTTGTTTTCCTTTGTAATTGTATGAATTTTGTTTATTGGATATTTTAGTTGGTAATTTGAATGAAAAAAATGTATTTGATCATGTTGTGCTTGTATGTTTATTGTAACTTCTTCTTTAAAGAGAAATAATAAATATGAAACTTTATAGTAAATGTCATGAGCTTTGATGAAAACCCAATCATGCCCCGACTACCATTTCCGCTGCGGGTCAGGGTGTGAAAATTTTGGTCCCTAAATCGAAACCGATCAGCATGTCCACCTTATAAATACCCACCCAATTCCTTGTAAGCATTTCGCTCAGAACCGCACTCTCTTCCTGGAATTTTTTTCCTTTCAAAGCACATTGCCGGAGACCTTCGCACTCGCCGGAGTATCGCCGGAATCTCTAACCAGAAAACCGTAATTGTTCTCCAAACTGGTATAATTATCTAAACCTCCTTGCTATCTCTTGATTAGTAATTTATTAGCTCAAAACAGTAATCAAAACTGTTTAATCAGTTTATTCAGTCGGGATCATTGTCTGGATTTTTGAATGGTGAAAAAGATGAAGTTGAGTTAGTGTTTAAATATAAATAAAAACGGGTATTTAAACGGGTTAGACACACAGTCCAGCGGTGGAATGTGTGCAATTACAAAACACACGTCCCGGGTTCGAGTCGCACATGTTTCCGATTTTCTGAAATAAAACCAACACTTTTTAAACTTATTCAGATCAACTCATAGCATATATATAAAATTAATATAATCCAGTGTTTATGCGGATTAGACACACAGCCCAACTGGTTGGGCTGTGTGCACTCGAACCATAGGTCCCGAGTTCGATTCCGGTTTCTGTAACCAGTTTCGGCCATATTAAATCCTTTTTAATAAAAACTAAATAAAGTTAAAGCTAGTTAGTATATATATATAATTAAAATAGAGTTTATTTCGGGTTAGACACGTAGCTCAGTTGGAAGAGCTGCGTGCACGCATACGGGAGGTCACGAGTTCGAACCTCACACGCTGCCTACAATTAAATCGGTTGAACCGGCCGTTAACCAGTCAACCCTAGGAAAAAGGGTAATTTTTTTAATTTAAAAATCCATTTTATTTTCTTTGAAAATTAGTTAAAAATACCTCAAAATAAGGTTTTAAAGCCTAAAAACTTGCATTAAATTCACAAAAATAAAATCTAAAAATCTCCTTAAGAGCGCTAATTAAGAATATTAATTTCAAATGAAATTTATTTATTTATCGAATTATTACGTTATTATTTAGGTTAGTTTTCCCCTCGTCGGTTGAATTAAATTCGTGCGCATTCATCAGTATCAAGGAACGCACCCACTGTGAGTGAATTCTTACAAATTCTCCTTTTTATTCACGTTTTGGGGTGTATCATGTGTCGTACTATTCCTTTATTTTATTTAAACACTTGTGCATATATCATTTCTGTGATCAAATGTGTATTGATTGTTGTGTGAATTATATGTAGATTAAATTTATCATTTCAGTGCACGCATTTCATTAGGCCCATCAGTTCCCCGTGGGATACGGGTTGAGCATCAGGAGCCTCATTAGATCGGCTCCGTTTGATTGAGCCTTGATCTCAAATACATCATCATTCATGTCATATATTCATCCAAAGTGGTTTGTGATTGTTTACATATATATGTTTGCTCACATATGATTAATGCACGAATTTTCTTTAATAAATAAATAAAACAAGCAATTAGTTAAAATGTTTTATCAAGGTTCACTCGCCAACTTTTGTTGACCCAAAATCTCCCATGTTTTACACATGATACAGGTGATCCAGTCGAGACAAGAAACACTTAGGATGACCTAGAAGAATAAACAAGTTAATGCTTTGGAATGAACATTTAGTTTTGTTTTTTTCCTTTGTAATTGTATGAATTTTGATTATTGGATATTTAAGTTTGTAATTTAATAAATATGAAACTTATTAGTAAATATCATGAGCTTTGGTGATAACCCAATTATGCCCCGACTTTTATTCCGCTGCGGGTCGGGGTGTGACAATATCCCTGCTGACTTAGACCAATATGGCTGAGGGTAGCTTGCCTGCAAAAGAGGGACATGCCACTTTAACTAAGATACTCTGTTAAAAAACCCAAAGCATGGAAATCATCAAAGGATACGTAAATAATGAGTCAGAACCAAGTGATTATATCCTGTTTATTTATTTCTTTTATTACTTAGTTTATGTTTACTTATTAAAAACCTTTTCTCAAATTTTTGATTAGATTAGACATCAACGATATTTCGGTATTAAAAGCTCTTGTGTCCTTGCACGAACTCGGTGTCTTGCCATCACTATAGCCAACGATTGGTGCACTTTCCCTAGCGTGTTGTAGAGAATGATAGTTACATATCGTGTTTTTATAAATTTAAAGCTTGAATAAACGAGTGAAAAGTACTTAAATTATATCTAAAAATCAATCACACTCTATCACGTCAAGTTTTTGGCGCCGTTGCCGGGGACACAAGGATTTAAGAAAGTTTAAAATCGATGGCCTAATCATGTTAATCTTCTTTATTTTTATTTTTAGGTTTTTCTTCTTTTTCTGCATCTTCTCTACTTTCTACAGGTTCAGCACGGGGCCGTGCCTGATTAACACAGGGTCGTGCCTTACTTACAGTAGCTAAAAATCAACAAAAACTTCTTCACAGAAGCTCACACGAGGCCGTGCCACATCTGACACAGGGCCTTGTTAAAAACTCCCAGTATCAGATAATCACAGTCCTGAAAACGGGGCCGTGCCTAATCAACACGAGGTTGTGTCTTACAAAAATGAACTTCTTTCCCGATAGCCGTAATCTTTTAGGTATTATCCAAAAAATGAATTATTACATAGGAGATTATGACTACTACTATTATGATGATTACGAGGAACCATATTGTATCATATGTGGTGAATCCCATTGGGTAGAAAATTGTAACCTCTTTCAACCATCAACCTCATACACAACATATGAGGAACCAAGGTTTGAGCTCCCAAAATAAAGTTTTGATTGGGACACTCCACCATTTGAAACATACAAGACACCACCCACGATCGTCCCTGAAGTCGAAAGCCTCATACAAAGTCTCAAGAACTTAGAATGATTGATCAAGCAATCTCGTGCAGAGAAGAGACCATTTGTACCGAGGAGGTAATTGACGAAGAGGTAAAACCTCAAAAGCCAAAAGAAGAGGAACCACTAAAAGAAAAGCCTATGCATGAAGATGAAAAAACCAAACTAAGTCACAAGGAAGGTAAATCCATAAAGGTAAATTTCAAAGAGTAACAACAAAACCTCTAAGAAATACATATTCTACAACCTTCTTTTGAAAATCATAGTTTGGTACCATCTCATGCTAAGTTTTTGAAAGAGCTAAACACTAATCCTAACATCAAAGTAATGACAAGTGTTAATTTAACTAGAGATCAAACTTCACTAATACAAGATGAACAATTAAACATAAAACCGATAACATGTTTTATTCAAAACATCTGTATTAGTAACATTTTAATAGATAAGGATCTTTGTGTTAATATAATGCCCAACTACGTATTTGAAAGATTAGGTATTGGTGATTTCCTTCCGATCAAAATTCATATCCTCTTGGCTAATCGAAAAACTAAACACACTACGGGAGTGGTTGAGAATGTTCTCATTCAAACGCATCAAACGATTGTACCAACCGAATTTATCATCCTAGATAATGCTCCGCTCGTGTTGGGACAACCATTCAGGAAAACCTATCAAGCTTTGCTCAAACATAAACACCATAATCTTCCCACTAAACTTGGGGCCAACAAACAAAGCTCTTATCTCGATATGAAATATCCAATAAGCAATGACGACCCCTTATTGGAAGATGAGTCTGAACCACCCGATACGATGGATCTAGCCAAGGACCCTTATAAATGTGGCGTACCATAGAGGCATTCCATGGACTATGAATTAATAAAAGTAGTTTACTTAAACATACTTGTTCAACCTTTAAAATTATGGCTTCTTTTTTAAAGGACAATCATATTTAAGATTTAGTTTTATTTAATGCTTTTGTTTAAGTTTTCTCTTTGTAAGTAATAAAACGCACTCCAAAAGGGATTGGAACTAACCAAAGGATCTTAAACCAGGGACCCACTAATAGAAACAGAATTCCTCAGCCTTAAAATCTTCATTAAAGTAATTTCAGCATGGGGCGGTGTGAGGTAAGCACGCCCACGACCCCATGCCTCTACACTGCAGACACAATTTTGTTTTCTGGACCTGTCACACGGGGCCGTGCTTCTTAGACACGACCTCGTGCCCATCTTCTGTAAATTTTCAATACTGGCACTTTACACAGGGTCGTGCCTACCTAACACGCCTCCGTGTCCAGTAACCAGTTTTTGAATTTTTTTTGTTGTTTTAACCCACGTTTACACATTTAATCAAATTTAACCCATTTTGGACACATTGAGGACAATGTGTAATTAAGTGTGGGGGGAACTTGAATTTGTTTGTCCTAAAACAAGCCTTACACAAAACTCTACTTGGAACCGCTAAAATACCCCAAATCTTTTTCAAAATAATTTTTTTAGTTTGTTTTGTCTTGTTTTTAGTTTATGTTAAAAAACCAAGTTCTAAAAATTTTGTTTTTATAAATTTACAACCGATAACGCCGTAATAGAAAGAACCATATAGGAAAATTTTGTAAAAAAGGCATGATAATCTTTTTAAAATTTGATTGTATATATATTTTCACACTTTTACCATTTTCCCACAAATTGTGAGTTTTGAGCCTTTACCGAGCATTCAATACCATATATATATTAAATGGTCACTTTTCATTTCTTGTGTGAATAGTCATATGGTGCTTACAAATCTAGAACTTGACAAGATAATACATTTCCGATCCTTACCAACTAATCAAAGTAAGTATATGATGGAGGCATTAGGATTTTTAAACCATTTTTCATTGTCAACCTTATTTTCTATTTATCTCCCCACCAAAACCAAAAACAAAAATTTCCCTTAGTTAACCCTTTTGAGCCTAAACCTTTCGTTTCAAAACCCGTAAAATACAATTTTGCATAAACAGCTCATCACCCAAAACATTTTTATTTCTTTTACACCCCTTTATTTTAGTAAAATTCTGTTATTTTGAAATAAACAAAAATATGTGATTTAGTTATCTTGTGAATATTTATTCTAAAAAAAGAGGAAAAAAAGGAAAGAAAAGAAAAAAAATCTCTAGTTGCTTGAAATAAAATAAGCAAACTTATTGTTTATAAGCCTTTAGTTCGTACCTAAGTCACAAATAAATAAATGTTTCAAAAGAAAACCGACATTTTACGCCTTTAGCCACTTGACAAATAAAATTACCCTACCCCTAACAAAAAATCTACCCTTCAAAGTCTTCTTGATATTTACAAAGATTATGTTAAAAAAGAAAAAAATTGATTACTTGTCAAGCCTATGGTAGGAGTAAGTTTCATACCGGTTTGAGTGTTTCACATATACACATTCGGCCGAGTGTTGAGTGATCACTTGTGAGGTGTGGTGAATTTGTATATAGTTTAATGAAATTTTATAAAGGCATGTTATGCCCAAAAATATTTATTTTTCTTATAAAGAGTTCTAAATAAATCATGTCGAATAGGATTGTAATAAAATAAAAACAAGAATAAAAAAAACTAGGATTCCCGACACTCTAACAAACAAGACCTAAACCATTTGGGCGTGTAAGCAATATTAAAGAGTTTTGCTTGAGTACAAGTAAAGATTCAAGCGTGGGGATATTTGATATGCACAAAATGCAACATACAAATTGTATCAAATACGGTATAAAATCAACCATTTTATGTACTAATGTTGGAAAAAGTGTGTTCCATTTTCAGTATTAAAAGAGCTTAAATGTACAAAAGGAACAAATCAACGGCAAAAACCAACAAAAATACAAAAGAAAAGAAGTTGGCATTTCATACTGACCCTCCGAGCTTCACCCCAAGACAAAAAACAACAGGTCAGAAAACAGGTATGGGGTTGTGCCACCGAGGCACGGGGCCGTGCCCCACTCTAAATTCCATGAAAAAAAGACAAACACAGGCAAGCAAGAGACACGGGGCCGTGGTCAACTCCCAGATACGCAAAATCTTGGATAGTGCAACAAGTATAATGGCCATGGGGCCGTGTTAGTGAAGCACAGGGTCATGCGAGCATCCGGACTGACAAGATCACTAAATGAAGACAGAGGAAAAGGAGGCACGTGACCGTGTGAACAGTCTATTTTCAGCGATAAATAGGGGTGCTTGGTTTCATTTCAATTCATCTCTTGGCAAACCACTTCTCTCACACCTACCATCACTCCATCACCACAATACCACCATCCTTAACCACATTCATCCATCATCAATCTTAGAGTGTGTAGTAGTCTCGGGATCCAAGATTGATCGTAAGAGTTTTTGTCAAACAAAGGCCATGCTTGGCTAATCTCTTACATTACTTGGTGAAGATAAGTCATTGTATTACTTTTGATTTTCTAGCTTTGGTTAACTTTTTAATTGGGTATGTATTAATGACTTTAATAACTAGTTTTTTATATTGAAAGTGAACTTTATTCTTTCATTTTTCATGTTTCGTTGATTCACTCATTCGTGTCTTTACGGTCTATATAAAGCACGTTAACTGCCTGAAAAGAGGTTAGAAGGGTGGTATGGGTAAAGTTCTTGTCTCGTTCAGTGTATAGATTCTGCGAGGACTTGGTTCAAGCTTATTAGGACTTACTTTGAGGCAGATAGCATCAAATCGGGGAAGTAAGAACGACTTGAATCCCTTTTAAATAAACTACTATTAAAACTTTAACCTAGCATTGCGGGATTGTGTCATTGCTGACTCAGACCAACATGGTCGAGGGTAGCGTTACCTCCAAAAGTGGGACATGCAACATTTTGCATTAATAACTTACTTAATTATCTTTCAATATTCTGGTCTTGTGGGACTGTATCCCTGTTACTCAGATCAATATGACTGAGGGTAGCATTGCATCCAAAAGAAGGACATGACACTTTAATTAAGATAATCTGTTAAAAACCCAAAGTGTGGATAAAAGATACGTAAATAATGAAAGTATTTTTCTCTTTATTATGTCGACTTGTATTCTTAGACGAAAGTATTTTTCTCTTTATTATATTATACGTCATAAAATACTAGAAATAGATATTCCTCCTCCAACTTAACCTAACAGTCGAAGTGGTGGTGTTAGATCTGCAGCGCTATCTACTCCTTCCTTCCTTCCAGCCAGCAGGTAACCTACTTTTAGACTACACTCAACTTAATTCCTTTATGCTTTGAAATACAACCCCATCATTCAAATGGTGATTTAAGAAATTGATTTGGTTGGGTATATACATTTGATTATCACAAATCCAAACTGTCCAACGGTTCGGTTTGGTGTTTCTTTTTTATTTAATATAGATATAGATAGATAGATAGATAGATCCGCCCCTGCCTGCCTTCAATGGTTGTTTCTGGTTTACGATGACCAAAAACCATCACTACTAACCTTTTGATTTTATTTATCTCGGCAGATCATAAATGGGTTCTGGGCCAAACTTCTTTCACTCCACGAGGTTTCAAAGCACGATAACAAGAATGATTGTTGGCTTATTATTTCAGGGAAGGTAATCATGTTTGATCTTCTGTGCACATCATTCTGTTAATAAATTACTTTTTAAATTAAAATTGTTGGTGGCTTAAGCAATCAATGACAAGTATCTTGGTTCATCTGGTACCCTCTCCTCTCTTGTATAGTAAGTACCTCTGCCTCATCTTATCCCAGCAGTATCCCCCCTCTGGTTTCGATTCCACTCGGTTACCCTTTTGATCCGTCCTATAATCTAACTATGTTGAGTCAGTGTCGTATAGGTTTCATGATGAAAAATGTAATGCAATGTATACTTATAATAGTTTGTACCTTGTGATATGTTTGTTGGTTAGTGGATCGCCTGAGTACATGTTTGACGACTAAGTCAAAGAGAAGAATGAATGACAAAATCATAATTATTGATACGGGCCTTTTCCACATAAAAGGGGAATCTTTAAAGTGTAAGTTGGGTATTGCTACTAGCCTACTAGTCAGCTCTGAAGACGATATTTACAAACTTTAAGATGGTTGCAAACGAAAATTGTTGATCAAGATTAGGGATGGCAAAAGAACCCGAACCCCTCCGGATAAACCCAAAGCATTCGGGATGGCCAATGGGACGTATGAGATTAGTTTTAAAAAATTCGTGGGTTTGGGACGGGTATAGTATTAGGTGATGCCCGCCCAATTACCCAAGCCTGTTTGTGTATATCAAAACTGAATAGAAATATATTGTATGTTTAAAAGAAACATAATGAGTAGCATGTTGAAGCTCTAAGAAACTTGAAATTATTAATGTTCATTTTTAGGTGAGTTCGGGATCGGTTTCGGGTAATGTGCATCCCAACGGATAACGTTTAACCAGTAACCACATAAGACCATAAGTGGGTATACGTGATACTTGTGAACCCAATGGGTACTAGGTACGGAACCCAATCGAGAGTTTTTATTTGATTAGATGGAGCTATGTGATAGGTGAAAATCTTTAATTGCATTTACACTTGTTATGGTAAATTTCGCGTTTTTCCACTCTGTTATGTTGGACCAACTATACTCCCAAGTGAAAACCTTTTATAATATATCCATTGGGTAAATGTAATTTCATATTATTGATGTTTGGTACTGTGATGTAGGTGTACGATATTACACCATTTCTGGATGATCATCCAGGAGGTGATGAAGTCCTGCTGTTAGCCACTAGTAAGACCGCCTCTTTTTCTTTACTATCTATCATCCGTCCATCCTCACATTCTTCTACATATATTTTGCAGAGAAAGATGCTACAGAGGATTTTGAAGATGTGGGCCACAGTCAGAATGCAAGAAACATGTTGACAGATTACTATGTAGGTGACATCGATATCAACACTATGCCCCAAAAAGGTAAGCAGCAGCCTACAAGCTCAGGTGGTTCTGGATCGCAACAAGCAGTTTCTGGGGGGAGCTCAATAGTCATGTTTGTTTTACCCTTACTGATGTTGGTGTTGGCGTATGGTCTCTATTATTATGCCAATCATGCTTCAGTTTGAGCGAGTGGATGAGGGGGTTCTGGTATTAAAAGTTACCATGTTATGTGTGGATGGTGAAATTATACTTTGATCACTAACTAGGTTTTGTTGTTTTTGAGTTGTCTGAACCTAATTGCATTATTATGTTTTGGTACTCCCATGCCGGTTTTGAGGTTTATGAATTCGAGTTTAAAAAGTGAATAGAAGTTGACAGAAAAATTCAAGTATTAATATTAATAACTTATTTTACAAACGTTCATGCCCCCATTCAAAGCTTGATGGAGTTTTGGGTTTTCAGAAAAAGAAAACAGATTTATAAATTAAAAATGAATGTTGTTGATATTTGTGTACATCAAAAGACAGTATCAAGATTAGCTTTTGCCATTACACAACCTATTTCTGGATTCATATTACAGTCATCAGTCTCTCTTCATATTAGAAGCTAGTAATTAATCATGGTTTATTGAACTCAATACCGAACATTAACAAAAACAAAACCATAATCATTTAAATCCATCTTCTCTAAGTGAGTTGGAAAGTATTATGGATACACAAGAAGTTCATTCATTACACAGTTGGAGAGATTAGCCCATGATGGCCGGGGATAGAGACGTTGAAGAACAACCAACTTGGGATAGCAACTAAATGTCCCACCTCTTTTTCACACGGAACATCAAGGCTGATGATCGTATATCATCTTTCCGTACTTGGAGCATCAATTGCGCCTTCGTCTTCATTTGGTGCTGTTTTTGCCTTCCCATCTTCATCACCAACCTACACGACCCAAAGTAACTGTCATCTATCCTTTTGTACAACTGTACAAGTATATAGCAAAGCCTCAAGTGTGCGAGTGCTTAGTAGTCTCACATATAACTCAAGTTAGCATTCAATAAGTAATGATGAAGCTTACCCAGATAGATGCCCAACCTAACCGTATTTCTGAGTCATAACCAGCTTTCACTTTGTAGTTCTTGCCAGAAGTGTGTTTATATACAGCACTCCAGTAATTTGTATCGAAGTTGTACGGATAACTGAATATATATATATATATATATATATATATATATATATATTGTTAGAAGAGGCTGTAAATTGTTGCCTCAGAATGGTAATCATCAACTAGTCCATTGATTATTAAAATCACTTTGTACCTCAACTTGTCAGAAGGACTAAAGCGACGCTTGAAGGAGACGGATAATGCATTTGAAGGCAGAGAAATGCTTGGGATGAAGGTTGTTTGTTCATCCTGCAACAAGCAACTCATGACATAACTACACCAAAGGGTAATTCTAAGACAAGAAACACGTATGTACCTTGAAGGAGTATCTTAAATTCAACATATCATCCCTGTACTGAGCATTGAAAATTCCCTTATGAACTTGAGCTTTAAGTATTCCACTAAATGCCAACTTTGGAGCTGCATCCACCTCCTCTTCCTCTTCCTCTTCCTGATCCTCATTCTCCTCAAATGACACTTCACCAAAGGGAAATTTTAAGGCTGCTTTTGGCTGCACACCAACACAAGATCCTCAGACAATGAATTATGCAAATATGGAGACACTCACCAAACCAACAGATGGAAGGAGAGAAGTCAACTCGAGTTTGCAAGAAGGAGCAAGATCAGCAACCATTGTCACTTGTCCTAGTTGCGCCTACAAAAGCATCAAAACCAAAAGAGCAAGTTAACAACTATTGGAATGTATATCGGATTAGGGTTTCTAGTATTGAGACTACGGATACATTAGGTTTCTTTGTAATGTCTATAAATTGTAAGTTAGCCAATTCAGTAAAAAAAAATTTCAGTCTTTCATACTCTTACATGGTTCAGAGCCTGCCTAGGCTCTCAACCATCACCATCGCGCCACATACAAACAAGGAAACCATGATAAACCCATTTAGGGGTTGGCCGTCTAGCTGGTTTTCCGTTATGACGAAGTATTTTTGACTGGACTTGTGCCTAAACACACCGATTACCAAAAAGGGTTAGAGATAATGTTTTTAATCCCATGTCTCCGTCAAGCCGCTCCGCCGCTTGCAGAACTATGGTCCGCCGCAATGATGTCTCTTGCAGGATTACGGGGATCATTGACATTGGAGACTATGAATGGACTATAGATTTGTTAGCAGAAATTTCAGACATCCGAGTCGCAAACTGAGATCAAAGCTATTAAATTATTTTTTCTATGTTTTTTATTTTGTTTTCCAGTCTGAGCTTCTGGTTCCCTTCTACTCGGACTAAGGGGGAGTATTGGAATGTATATATTATTAAGGTTTCTAGCATTGAACCTACAGGCCATTAGTTTCATTAGGGTTTCCTTGTAATGTCTATAAATCGTAACAAACCTATTCAGTAATGGAATTTAGTGTTATATACTCTTGCAACATATAATTGGTGATGAAAATGAATACCCTGACATTATGAGCAGCAGTGAGCTGCAAACCAGGCGCAATATCAAAAGAGCCATTGAGGAGAGCATTGTGTTCATGGAGGTCGTAGTGGCAGGATATGCGTTTGGAAATGAAGCTCAACTGAGGGTCAGAGACATGTCCCTTGCTGTTGTTCTGAAACGACAGCTTAAGTTTGGCAAGGTTGTCGAACAACTTGCAGGATACCTTGTGGAAGAAAAGAGACGTGTCGCTATCGTACTCGGTCGTCACTCGAACCCAACGACGTTGCGGAATCTCAGAATTAGGGTTTGAAGATACTGATTCTGCCATCTCCCTCAAATCGGACATAACCTGAAAACAGTAAAGATCAACCCAATATAGGGTACTTCAATATTTGCAGATTTAAAATTGTGCCTTCTTGAATGGTCGTTTCAAGTATGTATTTTTCAAAATTAGAAGCAAAACCACAAGAGATTGCTGCAATTGACAGAAAGGTCAATTGGTTGTGGCATATAAACAAACACCTAGAGTGCAGAGTAACACAAATCGTGTCTGAACGAAACCCAAAACAAAGAGGGAAAAAAAACATACTGTGCTTGTTGAAGTGGATGCGAATTGAGAGAAAGGAGGCACAAGTGATTTAGGATTGGAGATATGAGTAAATCGCAAATCAATTTTCAAGATTACAAATGCCCTACACCAATAACCTACCAATTTCGAAAGAAAACAACATACCACATTGGAAACTTCATCAAGCAAGTTAGCAAGCTACTTACTTAAACCCAAGAGTAGCAATTGGATAAAAAGAAAATGCACTCAAAAGAAATCGAACCCGGGTCGTCTTTAGAAACCACTACGCACCACATTACCAAAACAACTTGGTGGAGGTCATGGTTCCAGCCACATGTTATATTGCAGTGGGTATTTGGACGCTACACTCCCTCTAGAATGGTGGTGTGCCAGATCACTAGCATCGCATGTGTTTAACGGGTGTGAATGTGCTTTTGCCATTGAGTTTACCTGGATGTTCAAGCTTAAAATTGACCCCCCCTCTCTCTCTCTATATATATATAGTGTGAGTTTCATTGGGGAACACTAAAAAAGTGGGGAACAATGTGGAACTGTCTCAAACGTACTTCGATTGGACTCATTCCAGCGGCGTTTGTAACATTCCGCAATTATTGTATTATTCGTTTCCGTGTTTTTTTATTCAACCATTGTAATCTGTGACTTATGATCATAATGGAATTCATTTTATTTATTTTTTTATTTTTCTCTCTCTCATTAATTGTTCAATAAAACATATGTGTTATTCATATAATCATCAAGACACGTTTAAATCATTCAAAAACCGACTTATGTTGTGTAAGTTCGATATTCGAGACCCCATCAATCAACTATTGTGTCATACTATATTTATAAATTATGTTGGAAACTCAATTTATATAAATAACGAAAGAGAAATACATAAAACAAACAAGCTCATAACATTAAGTCTAAAAAAACAAAAAAAAAATATATTAATAGACTAATTTTCAATTTTTCATATTTTTTTCACCACCTTAGACTCTAATCTCTCCCTATAGATGCTCACTCCTTCCACCTCTTGTCTACCGGGTCCTTTTGTCTAACGGTTGAGCTGCTGGAACTCCCAGCCACGTTGGCCACCGGAGTAGGAAGGGGAGCATCAATCTGAGGGACGTCTGGAATCTCCGGGAACCTAATATCATATGCTGCCGAAACCGTTTGCTGCAGAAAGGTATCGACTTCCCCAGTAGTTTCCAAAAAAAATTGAAGTCCAAATCAGTAAACCAAGGAACCTTCAGTGCATCCCTGAGAGACATGTTGGTACCTTCAAAACAAATAACAAAAAATTAATAGAATAAACAAGAATAGAAAATGCAACGTCTGTTCGGAATAACGTCACTCACCCTCAGGCTTGTTAACAATAACAGGCCAATCCCTAACTCCTTAAGTCCAAATCCGGCTAATCCGACCCAACAAAAGAAAGTGCTCTGGTAAAGGGCGGATCGGGCTCTGATTGTCAACTAGGTCCTGAGCCAAGACTTCGCCTAATATAAAACCCTGCGGAGTTCAAAGTCCATGGACTGATCCTTGAACCTCCGAGCCAAATCTTTAGGAAGGCACAAGTCGTTTAGCCAGAAAAAATTGTCCCTCCAGTGTTTCAAATTGGATTTCTCTTCAGAAGAAATATTAGGGACGGATCGAATATTAGGACGGACTTGCAATGGGCGAAGGTGAACCAATCACCGGCCATGTTAAATTCATAAAAAGTACCGGAACACATTCAGATCCGGTCTCCAGTTAAGAGCTCCACAAGAGAGTAAGAACTTCTGATTAGAGGAAATCGAAGATACTAGAAGGAAAAATATATATAAGGGATCATGGGTAATAGTTGTCCTGCCTGTCCAATCAGGCGTCACCTCAAGAGGCAGTTATACTTCCCCAGGTAGGAAGGTTACGGACACAGGTGGGTGACGCACAACAATATGCCACATCACAACTTAGGACCAACAAGGAACAAAACAAGTCTCACCAAGTCCGGATTCCGAACTAGCAGACCAGGGGACTTGTAGATGCATGACCGGACCACATATCTGGCCACCGAACAATAAAGTAATCGCCTACAACAAACATGACATAATAAACTGTCCGACCTCCGATAGGACGCACGTAAAAAGGTACGTCCCTAACGAATGACGTCATCCGACAAGCAAGTATAAATACTCTTCTCCATGTACACTTCAAGTAACCTTCGTCCAACTTTTCTCTCCCCACTTTCTTTCCTAAACAAGCACTTATCTCACGCCGGAGAGTGGTCGCAAAGTGGTCCTCCACCTCTACGACGAGCCTAACGGTTTGCTGCTTGTACATGATCGATTTCTTGCAAGTTTAAAGGTCAAATCAAGCTTGACCAGGTTCCGGTCTAGTTTTTGGATCTTCAGTACTCAAGGAAAAACTAGTTGGGTTAAATTTTAACTTTTAAGAAATTTGAGTACAATATTCTGGCCTGAAAGTTCAATACGCCACCACTTTGACTTGTAGGTTGTATTTTATAATGTTTTGTTAATCAACAAATGGAAGGTGATTTCTATAGAATTTTGGAATAGGAATCCTAAGTAAGGTGTGGAGTTGACTGAGCCTATCCTATTGAAGAATGTTGTAAACAAGGCAGTTTGATTATGATCATGTTGGTAATTCAGACAGACACTAACCTTCTTATAGGCAAATCTGATGCATGGTATCACAAGTGAAAGTGTATATATAACATGAGCAATTGCAATATCAGTTTTATGAAAATATGCAACATTGAACTAAGTATTTATACAAGTATGCAGTTGCTGTTTCCAGTTGCAACAACCAGCGTACGTTTATGGAATAATTAATTAATATCTGGTGGACTTGAACAATATCATTTAGTATATATTCCTTTCTTTGCCTATAAAAATGAAGATGTATATATGTTATGGGCTATGTTGATTGGAAGAGAGTTTTGAGATTGTAAGTTCCCGTGATGGGTTGTTGGTTCCACATTTGATGGGCCATTTGTTGGTGCACTCTTTCAGTCAGATGATACGAGTCCCAAAACACGTACTCATTAGGATTCTCGCACACCGAATATTCTTTCACAGGCCTTGTCCCTCCACAGCTGAATGTTCCTCTGAACCAGCCTGTCCCACAGCAAGCTGTTTTCCCTTGTTTGTAACCTAAGCATCACGTACATATTTGTTATCAAATATTATGAGCATAACTATCTATCTACTTATCTTTTCTTATAAGTAGTATATGGCATACCATATTTGGATGGATGTTCTAGTCTTTGCTTGAGGTTGTGATTGAAGTCGTATAACGAATATTTGAATCCATGCAATTGCTTTGCTAATCTTTTCAAGGACTTGGCGAGTGCCTTGTTATGCATTGTTGCTAGCAATGAAGCTGACTGTACACAGCCCCCAGAGTCATTTGGCGGATTAAGAATGATCCTGAGGCCGGGAGAACAACCCAGCGGGCCCAGATTGAGAAATCCGAATTTTCTAGCTCCTCTTTGATGCAAGTCCTTGATGGCGGTTGTTAGGTTGCCAATAACAATTCGTACGAGAAGGGAGTTGGAATATGAAGAGTTGAAACGGGTGGAATTGGTAATCAAGTAAGGGTTTGTGTAATCATTTGATCCGATGCTAAACAAGTAGACAGCTTTTGACAAGGTGGTGTCGGCTTCGGTGTTTCCATACATCTTTCTCAACCGCTTCTCCACTCTCTTGTGATACCTTAACTGAGTTTCAAGACTGATTACCTGTTCAACGTATATCACTTAATCTACATACATATATATATATATGAACTAAGGAGGGGCTTTAATTGCCTTGATGAAAAAATGATAAGAATAATAATATTTTAGTCATCCGGTCCTCAACTACTAAAAATGAAAAATGTGAAGGTCCCACCTATGTTTTTGGTGACGGAATTTAGCCTGAAACATGTCTGCAGCTGATCACATGCATTCATATGCGCCGTAACAACAACTACTACTACTACTCTTTTAATTAAGTAAATAATAGCTATAAATAATCTTTTTGTTTTGTATAATCATATCTGGATGCAAGATTCATAAACAAGAAGGAGGAGGAGGAGGAGGAGGAATAATATATATTATGAAGAGAAAGAACAAAGTAGCAGGTAGGGAGGTCAAGTTGCAAAAAGTTGTTTGGTTGGTATAGACCCGACCCAACATAATGAGTGGTCTAAAATGTTGAGTTAAAAAGCTTGGCAAATCTTTAAACAGCTACTTTCTTTTTTGATTTTCTAGATAATAATTAATTAACCTCCTCAACATGATGGCATGTTCAAAATCAATAAAATTGTTAATAAATCCATAAACAACTAATTAATTAAGATATCATCAATAAATAGAGTTAAATGCTTGGTTGGTCCCTATGGTTTGCGAACATTAATTACACACTTGGTCCCAGTGGTTGCAATTTTTGTACTCGGGTGGTCCTTATGACTAACCCATGTTAACTTTCTCAGTTAAGTCTATGTAAAATTACCACACTACCCTTACTATTAAAAAACAAAAATAAATAAACAACTTCTTCTTCACCCTGATCTCTCTCTCTCACTTCCCTTTTCTCTCTCTAAAACCACAAGACCACCGTCTCCCACCTCCACCACCGCCTCCACCGCCGTCTCCTACCTTCTCCTCCCATTCACTGTTTCAGGTAATTAATCTCCCTATTTTCCTAAACTTAAAACAGGGGCCTCTTCATCATTATCTTATCTCCTAAAAAACCTACCACCCAATAACAACTAATGACCACCACCCTCACTGCCCTAACCTACCCAACCCGTCGGAAAAATGACGTGGGTCGTCGGAACACCACACCAGCCACCGCTACCTGCTGCCGTCATCGTAAACCACCGCCCATCACCACAAAACCTACCTGCCATCGCCATCGCCACCTCCTTCAACCTCCACCATACACCCTTCAACCTCTCTCTCTACCTCCCAGCTGATGATGCACATCGAACTGCCGGAACCTACTACCGGAAAAAATGAACCTGCAACTCATCTTCCACCACCGATATGTGCATCATCGGATCCGACATCGCCGGCTCCTCCGTCGCCCCTTCGACTTCACTCACTGCATCATGTTTAGTTTCTGATGATTTGTTTTTGTGTAATTTTGTTCCTGATTGTTTGTGCTATTTAAAAATTGACGTGTGTTATGTGTAATTGATGCATATGTGTGTGGCGGTGATTTGGGAAAGAAGTGGTTGTGGCGGTGTGAAGCAGCAGGGGAAACGAGCTCTGTGGTGGTTATCGGCGGTGGTGATAGCCTGCCCGATGGTGGTGTTTGTTGGTGGTGGTGGGTTTCAGTGTTGGTGGGTGTTTTGGTGTTCCGGGGTGGAGGTGAGAAGTGGCGGAGGTGAGACGGTGGCGGTGGGTGTTCGGGGGTGGAGGTGAGATGGCGGCGGAGGTGATATGGTGGTGGTTGTGCTAATTGTTTGAGAAGAGACCTGTGAAGATATATATAACTTGGTAATAAGCAAGGGTATTTTGGTCATTTAACATGGACTTAACTGGAAAACTTAACAGATGTTAGTGATAAGGACCACCCGAGTGTAAAAATTACAACCACCGGGACAAGTGTGTAATTAGTGAACCACTAGGACCAAGTCTGCAATTTTTACAAACCACAGGGACCAACCAAGCATTTAACTCTCAATAAATATATTCAAGTAAATAAGTCCGGCCATTGTTGTTTATTAAAAACATTAATCGTTCCTTTTAATTTGAACAAAGTATTGAATAGTGTACCGATCCCTGAAATGTTTCTTGGAGAGCTCCGGCTCCGGCGGATGCAAAGTTGGCTCCGATCTTGTAATAGAGATGGCTCCTGCCGGGATGGTCCAAATACGGGGGAATGAATGGCAAGTTGGTGTAGTTAGAGATGAAATCGGGAATGATACGGCCATCAGAAAAGCGGCCGGTGGGGAAGTGGAAGTATGTTTGGCCGTAGGGAGGGAAGTTAGCCTGGTCGAGGGTGGTGGTGTTAATGTAGTTGTTGTTTCCAGCATCAAAGATGGAGTCTCCGAACACGAAGAGAGGTGCTGCTGCTGATACAACCACCGGAGATATGATAGTTATAAATAGGAGGGAGAGGAGAAAGAGGAGAGACATGGTTAGGTTAATTATCTAAATCTAATCACATGTATGTATCAAGGGTGTTGACTCATTATAACCAACCTTCTCTTTCTATTTTGAGTTGATTTGTACGGCTTCATCTATCTATCCATTTTATAATTTCCTTCCTGCCTCCTCTCTCTCTCTCAGATTTATTACCCCTTTTTTTTCATTCTACATTTTGCATTCATCATTTGTATTTATTTCATACCTCTATAAAAGCATAATGGTATAGGAATATATATATATATATATATATATATATATTATTTCAAAAAGTTGCAAAAGGGTTATATGAGCCAATATAAAACTCTAGTGCATTTGAGTAAGTGTTTCACGAGACATTACATATTCAATGTGTAAATATAAAAGAACATACTAAAATAAACACTTTAGAAGTGATAAAAGAGTAATATAAACATACATACCATCATCAAACAACATACATAGAAACTCAACAACCATATATAAAGTCCATCGGATCCTAGGTCGAAAAGACACATATGTATCTAAAGTGTAGAAAATTCTAAGGCCTTAAAATAGACACATATGTATCTCATCTGCTCCACACTAAAAGTTATTCAGTTGTCACATTTGTGTAGTAGGGTTGGCACTTTTTTTTGGGTAAGCCATCAAAAAGATCGTGCACGCACTTGGTATGACCTTATCTTTAAACACTATAATCGTGTCTCCCTTCAAATACCCCATCGGATCCTAGGTCGAAACTTCCTCTCCCTTAGTAAGTTTTGCTCTATTGACTATATCTACCACCAGCAAATGGTGTTGAGCCACTAGTCTCCCCCTTTACAGTCTTCCCACTATCGTCGTTCTTCTTACCTCATTAAGAGATAATCGATTTACTTATTTCGTCCTCACTACTAAAAGCGACGAAATGTAATTCCCTCTTCCTAAGAACGAGTTTATATTACCTAGGTCACGGGGATTCGCAAATGCTTGAAGATCCTCACTAGACTCATTCCTATCACCGAAACTAAAAAAAAAACCATCTACCAACCAAAAGCCATCGCTATGCTTACCATTGTGACCATTAAAATCCCTCTTATAATAACCGTTTCCCTTGGTATGGCCTTCACTTTTACGTCTAAGTAATCCCGAAACTCTTTATTTTTCTAGTTCCCTACTTCGATCTATGGTGCGTAAGCGCAAATCATTGCCACTACTTCTCCACACAACACTAACCACAACACGATAATCCTATCATTGTGTCTTATCACCTCCACCACATTACTAAGCAGTTCTTTAGTCACTAGAAACCCCACTAGTTCTTAGCCTTATCGTACCGCAAATACGACAACTTATACTCGTTGCATCTGATCCTTTGATGCCTCTTCCACCTAGTCTCCTGAAGGGACACTATATGAACCTTACGCTTTTGAATAAGAGTAAAATAGAAGAGTTAAAAGTATATATTAAGCTATAATTAGAGTAAATTACACTTTTCGTCCTTTATGATTATACCAAGTTTCAAGTTTTGTCCTTAAACTACGGTAACCTCAAAATATTTCTTTTATGTTTGTATTTGTTTGCACATTTCGTCCATTAATATAACAGACATTAGATTTTTACGTTTAGTTTAGTCATGTGGTAATTTGTAATTTAATCATTTAACCGTATAATATATAAAAACATAAACATTTTCACTAGGTAAAACCTACCAGTGCACATAAGGCACTATCTTGAAAATAAATGGAAAGTAATCCACTCTCTACCAAATATTGAGGCTAGATGAAGGTTGGAGATTGAACTTGTCACACCACAATCGATGGTTGAAACATCGGGCGGTATGAAATAGATGACAAGAGACTTCATAACACTATTTGTGACAATATTTAATAAACTTAAAATCTCATTTCATTGCTAAATTCAAGTACATCTTTCGAAAGCGAATTACGACAACATATAACAAGGAATCAAACTACAAAAAGTACTAACATTTAGAGGTGCGTTTCTAGTCTCCCTACAAGATTTCGTTAATCATCATCATCAATTTTCTACAATACGTATTAAAGTACATGTCAACACGTAAGGTATTGGCGAGCATACAAGTTTGATTACTAGCATAAGTATATGAGCGGTCAAACAAATCCATATGGCATAGACGTAATCTAGAACGCATATAGCAATACTAGCATGCAACCCTACTTGTCAACCCAAAGTTTCCCACTAGCATAATCTTATCGTAGCAACGATAAGACCATTTTGTTTAACTTAATATGACCTCAAGAATACGGGTGGTGTGTTAATCCTATAACATTATACATGTTAATGGAGTCTTGATCAAAGTTAATGACAAAGTATAGTGCAAATAAGTTTCTAGCATGTATGAATTCCTAGCATAACGTATTAAGCATGTATAACGGATTGTTTGTCTGTGTCTAAGCAGAAAATATGTGATTGCGTGAGTTTGATAGCGTATACGTATTACACCCAAAGTGACGAAAAGTAAAAGGGCCATGTACACTCACGGTTTTGCAAAGCTTTGTGATTAAACCGAGAGTTGATGAGTTGTTGTGATGGAACACCGAAGTTATCCTACATGAGGAAATGAAGGTGTATGAGTATTCGGAGTTTGATGAAGGATTTGGAATTGGAATTTAAGTATAATAAAGTATATAGAGGCGAAAATATATCTTGTCTTAAACACTCGTTTTGACACTAAGTTTTATGTGATTTCATGGGTCCAAACTTGCCCAATAGAATCATAAACGAGGAATTTAGAACAAAGATAAGTCAATCTATGTTCATTACGTATAACCATAATCCAGTTATCATCAAGATTTAGGTTATTTATTATATAGTATATTCTTATTTAGTCCATTATGAATGTCATGTAAGTCAAGCATGTAGGTAGGATGATAAACATCCATTAAACCTCTTTGTATGAATTCACCAAAGTACGAGGTTATTAACTTAGTTGATAACCCGGTTGGTCATGAATGGAATTAAAATACAACTAACTATCTAGTTCATCAAGTAGCCAAGTAAGATCAACCCGGATGTTTCATACCCATCATGGAAAATGTTGGAGATGCGGCGGGGTTGTTTTACTTTAGGTCTAGGAAACTACTTGGAATAATATGATAAAACATCATGTGAAGTGGTGGAATAAGTTTGAAAAGCCAAGGCTTCCATGGTTCACACCTTTACCAAAGCACAAGTCTTGCCATATGAACTATGGTAACTTGGATGGTCTCAATACTCGTAGGTTGTCTAAACCTTATCAAAACAGAAAGTTTAGAGGATGTTTGCACCTCTAAACTCATAAGAATCACCCTTATACAAGTCCCATAACCATAAATGGGTTAGGAACATGATAGGCATAAGATTCATGTAAGAAAGTTAAGTTTATAAAAAGTTACAACATATAACTTCTAAAACAGAAAGTTTAGACCTCAAAATGCTGATGTTCCACCTTAGTTTACTATGGTAAACTTGTGGAAACACTCCTAAAGGTGTTCCAAGCTTTGAAATGGAAGAAAAGATGAAGAAACATGAAGAAATGGGGGTTTGAACTCACTTTTAAAACTTAGATAATTCTGCCAAGACTTGTGTCTGCAACTGATTTGGGAGTGTTTGAGAGTTTAAAGGAGTCGGGAAAGTGAAAATGGGATGAAGGAAGCTTGTTTATATAACCACGGATTAGGGTTTAGAGTTTAATGAGGTTTAAAGGTGATTGGGGAAAAAAGGTCGGAAAAAAGGAGACTAACCCCTAGCTGGGAAACAACCATCTGAAGATTCACCACCGTGGCGTCACGCCAAGGCAACGGAGAAGGGGGGTCGCGTGACGCGGCGTCCTCTTGGATCCAGCAAGTTTGTTTTATTTACATTTTGACCTGTGAACTTCCATTTTGTTATGATTTTATGCTAGAACTTGGTATTTTACATGTTTTCAAGAACGGAATGCGTAAGTAAGTATAATTTGTGTATCATGAATGTATGTACGAGTATTTGCACATATAACAAGTGTCGGTTTGCAGGTAAACACGTATTTAATGATTGATCGTATGGATAACATGTATGTATAAAGCAAGAATTTCATTATGATCAAAGCCCCAGATTACAAAATTGGAACAAAACAAAAATACAATACGATTACAAGTTTCCAGAAATAGAAATACTACTACACTGACTAAATAAGGAAAGTACAAAAATACGGAGCGTTACAGAACTAAAGAAGAAAACTTAGAAGGGATGTGTGTGATGAATTGGGGGGGGGGGGTGATTGATTGTCACACCCCGACCCGCAGCGGAAAAGGTGATCGGGGCATGATTGGGTTATCATCAAAGTTCATGACATTTATTATAATGTTTCATATTTATTATTACAATTTAAAGGAAATCATACAATCATATCATACAAGTTCAACATGTTCTATACATCTTTCTAGGCTTCACTATTTTTCTTCTAAGGCACTTTCCTATGTGTTCCTTGCTTCATCCTGTCCACCTGTATCATGTGTAAAAATGGTTTTTGGATCAACAAAAAGTTGGCGAGTGAATCCTATTAAAACATTTAAACGTGTTCATTGAATTGATTATAAAATAAAGTGCATAACCACATATGAGTAAATGTAGATGTAAATTTATTCACAAAACACTTAATATTAAATATTGCACACACATACAACAATAGATTGTTTTGAGGCACGCGTTGTTCAACTCGTCTCCCACGAGGAACTGATGGGCCTAATGAATGAGTTTTGAGGCACGCGTTGTTCTACGAACTGATGGGCCTAATGAATGAGTTTTAAGGCACGCGTTGTTCAACTCGTCTCCCACGAGGAACTGATGGGCCTAACAAATAATTTGCATACAACTTGTCAATATGCAATACATAACAACAAACAATATTTACATTCTAAGTTTAGATCATAATATGGTATAGCACGAGTTTGAATAAACGAATTAGTTTAAGCGACACATGATACACCCCAAAACATGAATAAAAAGGGGAATTTGTAAGAATTCACTCACAGTGGGTGCGTTTCTTGGATTGATGACGAATGCGCACGAATTCGGATTTAATCGACAAGGGAACTAACCTAAATAATAACATAATAGTTCGATAAATAAATAAACTCTTATTTGAGATTAGTATTTTTAATTAGTGTTCTTTAATGGGATTGTTCGGTTTATTTTTGTGAGTTCAAGGAAATTTTCTAACTTTAAAAATATTATTTTTAAGTATTTTTAATTGATTTTTAAATAAAATAAATAAATAAAAGAAAATAAAAATTTTTGATTTTTTGACCAGTTGACCGTTGACCGTTTGACTGTTGACCGGTTCGGTCGTGTATATGTATGCGCTGGGTGAGGCTCGAACCCGAGACCTCCCGTACACGTGCACGCAGCTCTACCAACTGAGCTACGTGTCTAACCCGAAATATTTCTGTTTTTAATTATATTTATACACTATTTAATTTAATCAGAAATCATTTATTTTTAAAAAGGTTTTAATTGTATCGGACCGGTGCACACAACAGGTCTCGAACCCGGGACCTGTTGTTTAGTGTTGCACACAGTCCACCGCTGGACTGTGTGTCTAACTTGGTTAATATACTGATTTTTATTATACTTAACATCTTACAGCGGGTTGATCCGGTTCGGTTTTAAAAAGAACATTTTTAGTTCAGAGAGTGAGGTTGTGTCAAGGATCGAACCCGAGACGTGTGTTAAACGTTTGCACACAGTCCACCGCTGGACTATGTGTCTAACCCGTTTATATAACTCGTTTTAATTAAACTTATACATAAGTTCGACTTCATCTTCTTCGTTCAAACACACAGACTACGATTATTCAACTGTTCTTGTTTAATTCGATTAACGAAATTTATAAGCAATTGAAATGTGATGGACAGAGAGGGTTTTGGGAAAGAATGTACCGAAACAGATGTCTTTCTCAGAACTCCAGTAAGGATCGTCGGCTCTGTTTTGTGAACTCCGTCTGTTCGGATCGATTAACAGTTTTGATCGATTAGATGTGAAATTGAGTTACTAAATAATGATTATCAGAAGGGTTGAATGATTTTACCGATTCACAGCGTGATTTTGGAAATTCCAGAGGTTTTCCGGCGAAAACAGAATATTCCGGCTTCGTCGTCTGGGATTGTTTCTGGTTGATGGATTGAAGTTAGTATAGTCTAATAATGGATTGAAACCGAAAGAGTCGAGGTATTTACCGTTTTGATGAAAGTCTTGGTTTTCCGGCGAAAGTCCGATGATTGCAGAAAATCTCCGGCGAGTGAAATTGATTCGAGAAATGGTGCGATTTTGAGCGAAATGATTTCCAGAGACTTGGGTGTGTATTTATAGGGAAGAATCACAATGAATTGGGTCTGATTTCAGTCTTGATTCGTTGGTCAGCCTTGCTCCGGCGGTTATGACTAATGCCACGGAAATAGACATCGGTTATAACCGATGTCGATGTTAATACGTACGTTAAGTCAAAAGAAACCGTCGATAATTGGCGAAATCGTTGGATTTTCCGGCGACTGCGAAATGGGCGCGCTGTTGACTGAATTTGATTCGAGTTTTATTATATGTATTAACTGTTTCGATATATCATCAAATAACACAAGTGGCGGAGTGGTGGGATGTGTGTGAGTTAAGTCTTTGAGGTTTTCATCCGGCTGACCCGGGTTCGAAACCCGGCATCAGCAAATTATTTTTATTTCATTATTTATTATAAATTTTTAATTATAGATTTTAAATTCTAATATATTTATTAATTATGTATTGTATAAAATTAATTTGAGCATTAAATACGCAACGAAATTTTTAACTGGATGTTCGGTTAATAAACGAAACGGGTTTGGTTAGCCCGGTTTTTTACGGATGTTACATTGATCGTAGAGGGTTCGTTTGGACAAAAGGGTCCCCGGATATGGTGGCATCACCGACATATGGTTTGCAAGATATTGCCGGAAGCCGTCGGTGTGTGCGTATGAGAGAGAGGGGGGAAGTTGATATTTATATTTAATTTCTAATTTCTTTTTTTATTTATTTTCAATTTCAATTTGGTACCATATGCACTAGTAGGTTGTGCCTGGTGGATACAAATATTTTTATATTTATGGAGTAAAATGACAAAATTACTAACACTTGTCTTGCAAATAACTAAATACTAACATGTGTCTTGCAAATAACTTAATTTAACCTAAAAATATAACGCTCTTTAGACGAATGGACAAACATACAAGCTGATACAAATATAAATGAAGATTTCTGATATTACCTTACTAAGGATGAAACCTAAAATTTGGTATAAACATAACTAAAAAAATGTAATTTACACTTGTTATTATATATCAATATCAATATAATATGTTTCTTGTTTGTATATTCGTGTCTGATGTCAAATTGCATGCACCACGTGTTAAACCTTATAATAATAATTAAAAAAAAATATTAGATACGTTGGGAGTCACGATCATCCTACCTCTTTTTGTGGGTCAAACTTGGGGCATGTTACAAGCATCATTCATTTCTTTCTTTATATAGACTGTATTAAAGAATAAAAACAAAGAGACGTGAGGCTCACAATTGACCAAAAGCTTCAATATATATCATCAACCAATCCGACCATATTCTTCCCTTATAACATGGGTTGCATATGGTCATATAATATGGCATTTGAAACAACGTACACATTGTTTTGTTTGCGTGGAGATGGATGGATAGTCAAACTCAGAATTATATCAAAAGAGTAGCTAGAAAGGTTTTTTTATTTTGAACGTTTAAATTACATCAAATAAATTCTAAACTACACCATGCTTAGGATTGAACCCAAGACCTACCTTTTAAGAAGTATAAATCTATATCAAGTGGGCTAACCCTATGTTAGCAGTAGCTAGCAGTTTATAATTATATATAATTATTGTTAATGACGGAGTTAAGTATATCCTTGCCTTAACCAATTAGCCTATTTGACTTTAGGTGTTGATTACCTCAGCACTAGCTAGTATTAAAAGCTTTCAACCGGATTAAGAGTGTATATATATCTATCTCAAATAATGAGATCGACATGAATCATACGGAATTAATAAATGAGTCAGGCCATGAAATGGTCAAAGGAAGGAAGAGATAGATATCGATATTAACTAATAAACGAAACTATCACGACCATGAAATGGTCAAAAGAAGGAAGAGATAGGATGTGGCTCCAAGTGTCCTTCAAAATCATCATAATGAAATTGAATACTGGAAACTTGTAAACAAGATTTTTAATTCTTTTTATAAATTATTAATCTTTGATTCTTATTCAAAACCAAAAAAAAGAAGAAAACTATATGTAGTTTGTGAGATAGATGTATCTAGCATTTAGGATATGGGTCATAATTTTAATAAAAAAATATATAAATAAAAATAGTAAAGATACTCTTTTTACATATTTGAGAAATTATACTATACGTACCATGAATAAATCTAAACGAAATAATATATATAATACAATATATGTAACTAATTTGATTCAAGCAATGGTCTTCAACAAGAGTCTTAACTGCGTCTTCTTGTATGGTCTATTGTGTAGTCTTTAACGAACTCTTGAATCGCGTTTCCTTGTATGATCCCTTATGTCGGCTTCAACGAGGTATTGAACCATATCTTCTTATACAATAATTTCTTACAAAATGAACAAACAAGTGTTGACGGTTGTGGCTGAGGCACGTGTTCAACACCCTTCCCTTAAAACAGATTTCGCGACTCTACTAAAGATGGTGCGTTTGTCTTCCAAGGAACAACAGTCGGAGCAGTCTGTACTGCCGGAGATAGCCCACGCGCCCGAGTTACACCGGGTAAAATTGTAGTATCAAAACTTGTGGAACGGATAAGCAGGCGATGGTGATGGAAACGAGTAGAGAGTACTCCTCTCTCTATTAGTCTTTAAGTATACATCTTTATCAAGTATTCTTCATGTATACGTTATGTATCTTTTTACTAGTAACAAATAAGGCACATAGCCTACTAATAATATAAGACTTAAGAGAGAGTTAAAAGTCTCAATTTATTAGAGATTTAACACTCTAATAAAAACTAATCAAATGAATAAAACTTTACTCAAGAGTTTTACTATTTGAAGAGTTTAATTTTATTAATTACTATGAATTAATTTCCATTCACCACATTCTAATTTTCCAACGTAGCTCGTAAACTACATATTTCACAAACTACAGATATTCTATTTATTTTTTTTTACAATACTAACCTTTAAATTAAAGTAATAAAATAAATAAATTTGATTAATCTTTATCAGTTTTCAATCTTCCAACATCGAAATTGGAATTGTAACTCAGTACCCCTAAACCTTCCAAATACGTCTTGCCTTGTTTCAATTTTTTGTTACCAATACCATTTTTAGGTTTTTTTTATTCCAACACACATGCAAAATACTTTAAAATGTTACATTTAAAGAAAATTAGCATGAATACATACATCAAACAGTCAATTTAATAGTCGTATAAATCAACAATTGATCCAATACAATTTAGTTTTTATAAATAAAATTTTATTTTTTCTATTACGTAAATAAAACTCCAAGATTAGAAAATGTTTGAAGAAATTAACTAATAAACGATTGCTTGTGAGTTTATATAACTATCTTAAATTACTAGATGCTAAAGTTGAAAAAAGTAAAAAAAAAGGATATGATATATAACTAGGCATGTGGATGTTAGAGATTATTTTAGGCTACTCGTGGTGGATAAAGGCAATCGACGTTTTTCGTCGTGTCTACCACGTAGGTAGAAAGGGTTTTGCCCTCCAAAACCTCACAACCATGGGGGTGGTGAAGGGAGTTTATTTTGTTTATTTAGCCCATCAATCACCATTTTTCACCACCAATCATCATCTTCCTTTCCCAAACCCAACATGCTTAACGCCTCCCCCACACACACATACCGGATAGACTTGTTTACCATGAGAAATCCCATTTTTTTGTAAGACACAACTCAATAATATTATTATCATTTATATAATTATATCAACAAATTATGTACATCAAACTTGTGTATTACATGATAACATCATCAAATATTCAATAACACTAATAGATACTAACTTTAATATCTAGTTTCCAAAATTGCATATGATGATTTGAGTTGGAATTTGAGAGTGTACTACGTATCATATGATATAACAAAAAGATTTGTATTCATCTTATACCCTCTAGTGACTTTGAAATTGATAAAATGGTCAATAATGGTCTATCAAAGATTGCTGGTGTTGGGCACGTTTGCTTGAAGTTTGAAACTGTGATGGAGTTTTTACACAACGTTAAACATATTTTAGATATTAGACTTAACTTCATCTTTGCAGGCTTACTTGGTTTTCAACTTTGCATCTAGACTCCTAGTGGGCAAACCAAAGTTCGATTTGGATTAGTTCATACACACATTTCCACTATTCTGATTAAAAGATTAAAATACATATACGAAACCCAATAATGATATCAGAGTCACTTTTGCAAACAAATAGAACATTTGTATTCTATATTAGATTGCAATCCGGTTTTATTTTGTCAAATCTTTTGTTTGACAAATAGATTGCATCCTTTACGATTTTTGATGCTCGTGTTGTTTATAAATCAATACCTAGACCCGTAGTTGTGTTTTATTTATTATTTTATGTGATGGTTCAATATTTGTATTTATTTGCTGTTTTAAAATCCGTATTCTAATAGAATAGGTTTTTCTATTTTTATTTACTTTGTTAAGTTAACGAAAAACAAGATTTCAAGAATAAGAAACTAAAAGATGACTTAGAATTAAAAGATGGAGATCTTGAAGTAAGTAGGTGTTTGTTAAGATCAAGGAGTTGCTTTTGCATTATGTCCTGATTTTGGCCCACTTGTTTTGCTTTTTTGGCTCTATCAAACAAAACATTTTAGTGGCTTGATTTACTTTGTGTTTATGGTTTACCTTGTGTTTATGGTTGTTTGCAATATATGAGTGTGTGTATATATATATCAAACAATCAAAAAGATTCAAAGGGATTTTTATATTTAAGACTTTGTCTTCATCCTGTCCAAAGTTCATCAGGAATTTTCTGGACAGACTTAGAAGGAACTCTGTTAAGTATATGAACAGCTACTTTTAACGCTTCAATCCAGAAGAATAATGGTAAATTAGTGTTGGCTAACATACTGCGCACCATGTTCATAAGGGTATGATTTATTCGTTCAGCGACACCATTCTGCGGAGGTGTACCTGGCATGGTGTGTTGGCTTACAATCCCCTGGCCCTTACAAAACTCATAAAATGGACCAGGAGTTTAACCCACATCAGTATGTCTTCCATAATATTCACCGTCTCTATCTGATCTCACAACTTTAATTTAACGATCTAGTTGTTTTCAACTTCACTTTTATAATCTTTAAAAGTTGTAAGTGATTCAGATTTTTCTTTAATGAGATACAAGTACATATAACGAGAATAATGATCAATGAAAGTGATAAATGAAGTATGTCCTATTATGTCATCGATTTGGTAGGGACCACTAATGTCAGTATGAATGAGTTCTAATAAATTAGAGCTTCTAGTGGCACCTTTCTTATTCAGTAATGTCATTTTACCTTTAAGACATTTGACACGTGTTCCAAAATCAGTAAAATCGAGAGGAGGTAAGACTTCATCCTTTACGATTCGATTTAATTGTTCTCGTGAAATGTGGCCTAAACGTTGATGCCACACCATGGATGAAGTCTCTAACTCTCGATTTTGCTTCATCTTTGTGAGTGATTAATTAATATTATATGACAACATAGATTTGGAAAAGTCATCATCTAGTTCTAATCTATAGAGACCACCATCCAGAATGCCGGTATCATAAACCACAAAATAATAGAGAATAGAGAGTATGCGATGACCATGAGTAATATCAAAACCGTCTATGTCTAACTTTGGTCCTGATACAAGGTTTCGAGTTACCTCAGGAACATATAAGGTATCATAAAGTTTAATGCATAAACTCGTTTTCATAAATAATTGTAAAGTTCCTATGAACCTCACTTCTAATTCTTTATCATCCCCCACTTTAAGTGTTCTTTGGTTTATTCCCAGTCTTCGGATTGTAAGGAATCCCTAAGTAGAGTTAGTGACATGAGTCATATCACCAGAATCAAACCACCAAGAATTAGCAGGAACATTAATATTATAAGACTCAAGTATCATGAAAAAATTGTTACCTTTCTTAGCCAGCCACTCCTTAATGTCAGGGCATTCCTTCTACTTATGTTCTGTCTTTTTACAGAACTTGCTGTAGGGTTTGCATAAGGAGTTCTTAGAGCTGGAAGGCGCACTTGTACTAGATTGAGTTTTTGTACTTCAGAAACATCCTTCCTTGGATAAGTGTTCTTCCTCTTCTTAGAGCTGAAGGTAGTAAAGTGTGCAACATCAGTAGTCCAATCCATCTTCATACACTCCTCCTCCAGCACCGCACATGGCGATCAGCTCACTCATCGACCATTTTTCTTTCTGAGTGTTGTAATTGATCTTGAATGCTTCATAGGACGAAGGAAACGAAGTCATGATGAAATGAACAAGAAAACCATCACTAATCGCCATGTCTAATCCTTTGAGCTTATGGGCCATGTCGTTCATCATCATGATGTATTCACGGATGCCGCTCCTCCTATCATACTTAGTAGTCACCAACTTGAGGATTAGAGTACTAACGTGTGCTTTAGAGGTTCCTTTGAACTGCTCCTCCACAGAAGCCAAGTAGGTTTTAGCATTTTCAGAATCAGGAATGGCTCCTCGAATTGCATTGCTTATGGATTGTTTCATGAACATGAGAGACACGCGATTACACCTAGTCCATATTTCATGAGCCAGCTGTTCAGCAGCGGTACTCTGAGGAGTAAGGTCTTCAGGCTTAACTTAAAGCATAATCAAAATCCAGTAAAGTAAGAGTAAGCATGAGAGAGTCTTTCCATGTAGCAAAGTTATCACCAGTCAATGGTGGAATCCCGCAATTGGGCGCTGAGAGTGAAAATAATATGAGCAAAATTATGATACTAAGAAAAAAAGTCTTAATGTGATCTAAGGGCAAGTTACACTAAGGCAGGCATAAGTAATGACCATTTAATTATGAAGCTGTGATTATCTATTACTAACATCAAAATAATAGACTTAGTTAAAATTCTACTTAAATGAAGACAAATCAGCTTTGGCTAGAAGTGTAATAATCTAAGTATGTGTACAAAGTAGTTGTGACAAATCAGTTTTGGTCAGAAATGAGACAATCACTTTAATTATGCACTTGTTAAGTATGCTAGACATGAATGAATTAGATCAGCTTTGGCCAGAAATAAGAAATTCACGTTTATAATGCATAATTAACATAGCTTTTGTAATACTTGAACAATAAATAGAGGTATCAAATCACCTTTAGGCTACATCAGAATCTAGAGAGAGAGTGTGTTCTATCAAGTTCCAAGCTACCCTATCCGGGAAGCTCAGTCTATTATTTAACTACCCAACGGTTACAAGTTTGTTACAATCATATTTCCAATCTATCTCTATTCTATTACGAAGTTACAATTAACCCCTTGTTTACAATTCTACTAACAATTAAGTCTCTGCTTACTTCTCATTGTAACATGGTGAAAGGTGGATGGTGGTGGTGAAATACTCTACTTTCCAGAAATCGTCTTTTTTTACCTTCGTATGCGACGGATGTACATCCACAATATGTATTCAGTGGGGTAATAGTGAATTAATTCGTCCCGTCGTAGCAGCCTCCTCTTAATTCGTATTATATATAATGTTCTGGATCCCTCCACTTTATGCAGATTATATGTTTTATATATTATTATCTATCTAATAAGCATCCAATCCAAATCCAAATCCAAAAATAAGTTTCTAACGTTAACATTAATAGGTAAAATACAAATTGGATCCTTTTATTTGTTTTAAAAAATCAAGAGAGCGATGGAAATTCAGGTGAAGTTCAACATAGCAGACATATTTCCTGTGTTGAAACCGTTAGACCCACAAAACATACGCTAAGGCGGCTTCTAATTGGTTGGATCCAGTGATAGAAGGCTTCGTAAGTGAAAGACAAAAACATCCGAGATTCGAGGTTTGGTAATATACTGATATGTTGTGTTTACTTGTGGTTTATAACATTTAAGTAATATTATGTAGTGCAATTTTTAACATGATTTCATTACATTAATCTATACAATAAACAGAATAGTTTATTACAGAATCTATACAATAAACAAAATAGTTTATTATAGAATAACTTGGTTATAAAATAAATAAATATAAAAGATGGTGAGCATGTTGAATATAAATGTATTGATTAAAGCCAACAAATTTCTTTTAACTGATTGAAGCAAAATTGCATAACATCATCCTTATCGTACTTTGTATAAAGCCAACAAATTGCTTTTAACTGACTGAAGCAAAATACAAAGCAAATTACAGATTCTAAAACCTTACAGGTCGATGCACATTTGATCATCTAACTCTCAAAACGCGTCATGTGCATGTGGACAAATTGTACAAAAAAACAACTTATCTTGCAATCTATATCTTCTTACATAGAACAACACAAATTTATGCAATAAATAGATACACATTACTTACTACTGTTCAGACACGGAATCTGAGCGCACTTTTTCATAGAGACGATATATTAGAGTGGATCTTGACATTTGAATCTCCCTTCCCAGAACTGAGATGACGTCCTTCACTGTGATGGTGCGTGGAATGCTGCCACTCTTGACCAATTCTTGATTCCTCGTGATTTTCCTTACGGGGCCTGTTTGTTTTTATTACACACAACATCAGCCTCACAATTATACTTAATTAATAATAGCAGCTGGTGGAAAATAGCCATGCCCAAATAAGAAACCATGTTAGTGCAGGCTCAGATTTGAACATACAACAATGTTGACCTGGTGTGTGTTGATTAGCAGAGCACATGGTGACACAATTATCACTTCACATTTTCAATGACATCCTAATTCAAGCTTCGGGTGTCCGAGTCCAACCACGCCCTCCAAAAAGAATACAACTGCATACTTGTTACAGATTACCTAAGTTGGCTCTCTCAACCGTACTATGGATTAGTTTGGGCATCACACCTTGAATTTTGAAAGTACAAGATGTTGAATTTAGATGTATTTCTAACTGACTGACTGACTGGTATGTAATGTAATTTTCTCTTGGATTAGGATTAGTAGTTATAGGGGGACAAGCAGTGCTCCATAGCAAAAGAAAACTCATATCATAAATAGGGTTAGGGGTGGGTTTTAACATACAATAACTTATGATGAACACCTTGCACAATGGTTTTAAGCGTTGGATTTATGCACAACAAAATGAGCAAGATAACCAGGATTAGCAGTGACAGCACCCAAAGTCGTCATCCTCTCAGTATCTGGCTTATCGCTGACTGGGGCTTAGGCCCAACATCAACACTGGGCTGAGAGGCCTCAGGCCCACCTTCACGTTTCTGGCAGGCCTGCTCAGCCATTAGCTGCCGTTTTGAGAGCATGTCATCTCCTCCTACAGCCGCCCATGCAGCAACATTGGCAGCTGTCGTTCTCTGTTTATCGTCCTCCTCTTTATTTACCTTCTCACATACATAAACAACATTTTTACAATTATACAAAACAAAACCCTCAAAATGCAACCATATACCTTAAATGATTTTCCACGACCATCTTCACCATCACCACTACCTTCAGGCTGCATTTACAAAAAAAAGAAAAGAAAACCGAACTTTTAAAACCTCATCTGTATATAACATTATGATCCATATGCTGCACTTACCTCATCTACTCTTTGAAGTTTTTCAACATCAGCCTGCTTTTTCTCCCATTCTTCCCGAGCTTTTTGATTCATTGACATGATCTGCTTTCTAACATCAGACGTGACTACTATCTGGTGCCTTGGCTTCTCAATATCCACCCGCTACAGAAAACCATTACTTTCATGATGCTTTATTTGTGCAAATAATATTAATAACTGTATTTATGGGACTTGATTTTCGATCTGCTTTTTGGATAAACAGATTCTGCCCACTGTTTATACTCGATACATGTGTCTACTATTTTCAAAGAATATCCGTCTATTATTACAGTCCGTTTAATTATCTCCGATTATCTGATACTAGTCATTCACTTACAAAAAGCATATCCAAGCGCCCGTCAACTTAAACCTAATGGCCAATAGGTTTGGATCTCTAAAAAGCAGAGTGGATACGTGTTTTGGAGAAGACAGAAGATATCTTACCTGTTTTGAAAGTCGGATCAAATTGCTAATCAACCCTCGCATTCTTTCCTCTACACACTGCATACCAAATTGCATTAAAAACGTATAATTAATTTCATAATAACAATTTGTAACTTGAAGCTCACCAGTGACAAGCATCGTTCCACGTCACTGCTTCGGTTCTTTACACCACATTTTGCCACTACTGGAACATGCTCAAAATTATTGGAACACCAATCAGACTCACCTGGAGTACAACCCAGCAGCCATAAGTCTTCTAATATTAAGCAAGAGAGAGATCAGCAGCCATTTCCGATGCAGGGACTTGGCAAGCAACATATGCCCATTCCATAAACCTCTTTTAAAAGGGTTTAGGGTTTAGGGTGTAGGGTGTAGGGTTTAGGGTGTAGGGTGTAGGGTGTAGGGTTTAGGGTTTAGGGTGTAGGGTGTAGGGTGTAGGGTTTAGGGTGTAGGGTGTAGGGTTTAGGGTGTAGGTGTAGGGTGTAGGGTGTAGGGTGTAGGGTTTAGGGTTTAGTGTAACATCCGTCAAAAACGGATTTACCAAACCCGCTCCGTTTATCAACCGAACAGTCAGTTAAAATTTTCGTTGCGAATTAAACTTAAACTATACGTAATCAATTATTATGCGGGGATATATAATTAGTTTTTGAAAAACTGTCAAAAATAACAAAATAAAAATGTTTTACTCATGCCGGGTTTCGAACTCGGGTCTGTAACCGGCTCAACAACAACTTATCACTCAGCCAATCAACCGCTCCGCCGCTTTGATTTTATGTTAATAACAAGAAACAATTAATTCAAATATTCAAGTTCGGAAGTCAAATTCGTCAATTTGCGCCCAATTAGCAGTCGTCGGAAATCCCGACGACTTCGCCGTTTAATTACATTTCCGCTCAATTTAACCGAAGACTTAACCCTCACAACGGTTATAACCGACGTCTGAACCCGCGACATCAGCCATAACCGCCGAGAGAACGGCTGACTTCGAATTGAGACCAAATTCAGACCCCATACATCTCAATACTACCCTATAAATTCACCCACAACTCGCCAGAAACCTTTCACACTCAAATCGCACCCTTTCTCGGCGAAAACTCACTCGCCGGAAATATTTATTACGTCGCCGGAAAACCGAGGTTTTAATCTCTGAGCTTCACTGAACCCCCTAAACTTATACCGAAGTCACCCACACCCTTTGTAAGCTTTCTGAAGATTCTCTGCTTCAAGACACTCGTCGCCGGAAGAGCTTGCTGTCGCCGGAGTTCTGCCGGAAAACAGAGGAGAACCAGTCGGTACTTTTCACGCCTAAATTCCTTTCTTCTTACTTTTATCTCGTCTGTAATTGATCATTAAACGCTAAAGAAAACTGAATCAACACTTCGAATCAGTCAGTCGTCACTTCCGGTGAAAACCAGTGAAGAAGACGAAGTTTCGGTAATAGTTAAGTATAATTAAAATCCAGTTATTTACCGGGTTAGACACACAGTCCAGCGGTGGACTGTGTGCACTTTGAAGCTAAGGTCTCGAGTTCGAGTATCGTCCGTCACACACGCTGCCTTAATAAAAATTCCTTTTTCCGCAAAACTGAACCGGATTGATTTAGATATATGTTAAGTATATTGATAACCGAGTTCATAACCAAGTGAGACACACAGTCCAGCGGTGGACTGTGTGTCCGGTAACCCACAGGTCCCGGGTTCGAGACCTGTGGAGCGCACCGGTTCTCGGGATTTAATTCATTTTTAAAATAAAGGATTTCTGTTTAAAATCTAATTAATATATATATATAATTAAAATTGGATATATGACGGGTTAGACACGTAGCTCAGTTGGTAGAGCTGCGTGCACGCGTACGAGAGGTCTCGGGTTCGAGCCTCACCCAGCGCACAACAAAACGCCTTCGAACCGGTCAACAGGCAGTCAAAGTCAACGGCCAAAGTCAACTGTAGCAAAAATCAAATATTTTTTTATTATTTTTATTTAATTATTTTAATTAAAAATCAATTAAAAATACTTAAAAATAACATTTTTAAGGTTAGAAAATAGCCTCAAACTCACAAAAAATACCACCCAACAATCCTACTAAAATAGATTAATAAAATCCGTTACTTACCGAACTAAAATGCTATTTATCTAGGTTAATTTCACTCGTGGTTAAAACCACTTCGCGTGCACTCAACATCATCAACCGAACGCACCCAATGTGAGTGAATTCTTACAAACTCCCCTTTTTATTCATGCTTTGGGGTGTATCATGTGTCGCTTAAACTAATTCTCTTATGCAAACTCGTGCTATACCATTATATGATTTAAACTAGAATGTAAGTATTGTTGTTTGTGATGTATTACATATTGTCAAAGTTGTATGCAAATTATTTAGGCCCATCAGTTCCTCGTGGGAGACGAGTTGAACAACGCGTGCCTTAAAACTCATTCATTAGGCCCATCAGTTCGTAAGAACAACGCGTGCCTCAAAACTCATGCATTAGGCCCATCAGTTCGTAAGAACAACGCGTGCCTCAAAACTCATTCATTAGGCCCATCAGTTCGTGGAACAACACGTGCCTCAAAACTCATTCATTAGGCCTGTCAGTTCCTCGTGGGTTTAGGGTCTGGGGTCTGGGGTTAGGGGTTAGGGTTAGGGGTTAGGGGTTAGGGGTTAGGGGTGTTTGGGTTAGGGGGTTAGGGGTTGGGGTTAGGGGGTCGGGGTTCGGGGTTCGGGGTTCGGGGTTCGGGTTCGGGGTTCAGGGTTCAGGGGTTCAGGGTTCAGGGTTCAGGGTTCAGGGTTCAGGGTTCAGGGTTTAGGGTTTAGGGGTTAGGGGTTAGGGTTTAGGTTAGGGGTTTAGGGGTTATGGTTAGGGTTAGGGGTAGGGTTAGGGGTTAGGGGTTTAGGGGTTAGGGGTTAGGGGTTAGGGGTTGGGGTTGGGGTTTGGGGTTTGGGGTTTGGGGTTTGGGTTGGGGTTTGGGGTTTGGGGTTTGGGGTTGGGGTTTTGGGGTTTGGGGTTAGGGTTAGGGTTTAGGGGTTTGGGTGGTTAGGGTTTAGGGTTTGTGGGGTTAGGGTTAGGGTTAGGGGTTAGGGGTTAGTTTGGTGTTAGGGTTAGGTTTGGGTAGGAGTGTAGGGTTAGGGTTAGGGTTTAGGGTAGTTTGGGTTAGGGTTTGAAGGGTTAGGGTTTAGGGTTTAGGTTAGGTTAGGGTTTAGGGTTTTAGGGGTTGGTGTTAGGGTTTGTTAGGGTTGGTCTGGTATGGTTTAGGGTTTGGGTTTGGGTTAGGGTGTTGGTTGGGTTAGGGTTAGGTGGTTGTAGGGGTTTGGGTTAGGGTTAGGGTTAGGGTTGGGAGGTTAGGGTTAGGGTTTAGGGTTAGGGTTAGGGTTAGGGGTTGGGGTTTAGGGTTGGGGTTGGGGTTAGGGTTAGGGTTAGGGTTGGGTTTAGGGGTTTTAGGGTTTAGGGTTAGGGTTAGGGTTAGGGTTAGGGGTTAGGTTAGGGTTGGGTTAGGGTGTTAGGGGTTAGGGTTGGGTTAGGGGTTGGGTTGGGTTTGGGTTTGGGTTGGGGTTTGGGGTTGGTGGGTTAGGGTTGGGTTAGGGGTTTTTAGGGTTAGGGTTAGGGTTAGGGGTTGGGTTAGGGTGGTTAGGGGTTAGTTGGGTTAGGGGTTAGGGTTAGGGTTAGGGTTGGGGTTAGGGTTTAGGGTTAGGGTTAGGGTTAGGGTTAGGGGTTAGGGTTGGTAGGTAGGTGGTTAGGGGTTAGGGTTTAGGGTTTGGTGGGTTAGGGGTTAGGGTTGGGTTGGGTTTGGTGGTTTGGGTGTTAGGGGTTGGTGGGTTTGGGGTTTGGGGTTGGGTTGGGGTTTGGGGTTGGGGTTGGGGTTGGGTGTTGGGTGGGTTTGGGGTTTGGGTTGGTTGGGTGGTTAGGGTTGGGTTTGGGGTTGGTTGGTTTGGGGTTTTGGGTTAGGGTTAGGGTTAGGGGTTAGGGGTTAGGGTTTAGGGTAGGGTTAGGGGGTTAGGGTTAGGGTTTAGGGTTAGGGTTAGGGTTAGGGTTTAGGGTTAGGGTTAGGGTTTGGGGTTAGTTAGGGTTAGGTTAGTGTGTTAGGTTTAGTGGTTAGTGTTTTGGGGTTAGGGTATTGGGTTGGGGGTTATAGGTTGGGTTAGGGGTTAGTGGTGTGAGGGTTGGGTTATGTGGGTTTAGGGTTGGGTATGGGGTTGGGGTTAGGGTGTTAGGGTTAGGGTGTAGGGGTTAGGGTTAGGGTAAGGTTATAGGGTTGGTAGGGTTAGTGGGTTAGGGTTATAGGGGTTAGGGAGGTTGGGTTTAGGGGTTGGGGTTGGGGTGGGGTGGGGTTGGGGGTTGGGGTTGGGGGTTGGGTTGGGGTTGGGGTTTGGGGTTTGGGGTTGGTGGGTGGTGTTGGGGGTTGGGGTGGTGGTTGGGGGTTGGGGGTTGGGGTGGGTTTGGGGTTGGGGTTGGGTGTTGGGGTTGGGGTTGGGTTGGGGTTTGGGGTTGGTGGGTGTGGGTTGGTTGGGTGGGGTTGGGTTTAGGGTTGGGTGGGTTGGGTTAGGGTTTGGGTTAGGGTTAGGTTGGTGTTGGGTGTGGGTGGGGTTGGGTGGGGTTGGGTGGGGGTTGGGGGGTTGGTTGTTTGGGTGGTTTGGGGTGGGTTGGGTTGGGTTGGGGTTGGGGTTTGGGGGTTGGGGTTGGGTTAGGTTGGTGTGGGGTTTGGGGTGGGTTAGGGGTTGTGGGGTTGGGTGTGGGTGTTGGGTTGGGTGGGTTGGGGTTGGGGTGTGGGGTTTGGGGTTGGGGTTAGGGGTTTGGGTTGGGGTTGGGTTAGGGGTTGGGTTAGGGGTTAGGGGTTAGGGTTTAGGGGTTGGTTGGTTGGGTTAGGGTTGGTTTGGGTTGGGTTGGGTTGGGGTTGGGTTGGGTTTGGGGTGGGGGTGGGGTGGGGGTTTGGGGTTGGG